>CM067224.1:57755039-59215038 GCA_034190945.1 Octodonta nipae | reverse complement strand
CTCATGGAAGATGGTAGGGTTAGATAACAATGTGATCCAATTAGATGTTTTGTTTTCTGATGAGACATCATCTAACATTTACACTTCACGGTATCAAAATTGCCGCATTAGTCTATTGAGAATCCGCACTGGATGACAGAGAAACATATGCAATCTCCTGAAAAGTTAATGTTTGGACAGGAATTGTTGGAAGTCATATCGAAGGTCCCGTTTTGTTTGATGGCAACTTGAATGCAGATAAATATTTAGTACTGCTCCAAAATAATGTCGTGCCAACTTTGACAAACTTATGTTCTGATCTAGTAAACTCACAAGTTCCTGCCAATACAATATGGTTTCAGCAAGATGGGGCAACGCCCCATTACGAAATCAATGTCCAGCAGAACCTGAACCAAATTTTTCCCAATATCCCCTCCTTTATTCGTTATCGAATTTATTCTATTTGGCTGTTCCACACTGTATAATTTTTTGGTACCATAAATTAATTATAATCTCGTTTCTAGGAAAGAAAAGAAGAAGCAGAAAAGAAAAAGACTCCCGATAATCTTCGAGCAGCTATCGTTTGCGTACTTGGGCACGTAGATACTGGAAAGACCAAAATTCTAGATAAATTGAGAAGGACGAACGTCCAAGATGGTGAAGCCGGTGGGATTACACAGCAAATTGGTGCTACCAATGTGCCTATTGATGCTATCAAAGAACAAATCAGGTTCACCAAAGGGGTATGTAATATAAATATGATATTTTATAGTCCTCTTACATATTTGTTACATATTTTATGTCATGTGCTTCTAGTGTTTGCTTCTAAACACCTACTGGCTGTTATTTTTGTGAAACCAGAGTGGTCTCTTTGGTATTTTCACTCAGTCCTGAGATACTGTTGAGTAATCTTGCCAAATCTCACAGCACTCTTGTTGCAAAGTTTCGTGCAACTTCAGTTTTTTTTTAGTTTTGCCAAAAACAGAAATGGTTGAATTTCGCACGCAATTTTACAGTCACTCCTGCATAATTTTGCTTTCAAAATGCGTGTCAAGCTTCATATGTATATTCCAAACAGTTTATTATATGTCCTGCACTGATCCCGATAACATGAGAAACTATTCCTCGAAGTTTCCGTTGACTTCCATTGTACTAGAAATAAATAATATAAATTAATAATTTTCAGAATATATAATTTAAAATGGGTAGTCAACAAATGTTGAAGTTTTTCGTGGTGAGTCATTTCTAACTCAAATGTAAAAAACTATTTATTCTTATGTCCTTTAACATAATACACAAAAGAATTTCAGGAATTTTGAATCTACTTCCAAACCTTAGGTAATCTTTAACAACGAAAATGTTTATTTCAAAAATGTTTTATTTACCCAAACAAAGCAATTAGTTGACAAAACATTGTCATTATTCAATACAAAAAACATTTCTTTATTACTAAGAGTTAAAAGGAATCATATTATAACGCGACGTTGCCGCCCTGATATCAATTTACTTGACATGTATTTTGTCATAACTTGGTTATTTATACCCATAGACCATTATAAAACTTTTTTGTTGATTTAATTTGGACCATTTCCACTTAAAATATGTGCATCCATATTATTCATACCCTGTATGTACATCTATTTCCAGAGATTTATAATGAAATCGATGTTCCAATGAAATTTTCTCTCTTGGGGCAGTTTTAAAACAATAAACCACGGATTAGAAAGCGTCATCTACAGGGGAGCTTCAACAAAAACAGGCACCACCTGACGTCTTTTTACGCACCTGGTGATAATTTTTTAAATTTTTTATAACCCACTTACATAGTGAGTGTGGATTATTAATCTATTTTCATCAAATACTGTTTACATGGATAACTGTCAACTTCTTATAATTTATTTGTTATGCCAATTAGGTGAAAGTCTTAGGTAACATTGTTGTAATAAATTTCGTGGGTTCAAAATCAAATCAACACAGTTATTTACGTTCACTTTCGATTTCTTTATGTACACCAAAAATAATCCACTATTTATTTACTACAGCTGATCGATACAATTCACACGGAATATAAACTGAACTAACTGAAATGTACAAGTGTTCAATTATAATTAGCATGGAATTCTCTGGTATTTTTCGAAATTTCTATTCGACCTTTCGTTGGACCCCCTTTTTTTTATTACTTCCGCCGGCATAAATGTTTACGTTGTTTTAGTCGGAGTGATGACTTTAGGAGGGTTGTTAATTTTTCCATGGGCGGTGTAAAATGAATTTTATAACATTATTATATTATTATTAGGAAGGTGAACCATTACTGTTTGTTACATGGCCGAAGGGGAAGTCCACTTTTCTAATCTAAAGTCTTATGTAACAGGTACAAGAGCCCTTATCAAGCCAAGATGTTAAAGAGACGAATAATTAAAATATCGGAAATTAGTAATAGATATGAATGACAGTATTTAACTAGTGTAGCATTGGTTACAGAAGGCATTTCATTATGTTGATGAACACACAGGATATTTTATGCACTTAACGAACTCTGTCCAACCTGAGGATGTAAATTTCATTTAAATTTGTATGTTCCTTCCAACAATAAATTCAACCCTATGAGGACCTAATGCAAAGAAATTACCGGGCTAGGAGTCACTATAAATTCTCTTACTCAAATCTCACTTTCATGTTCTGTAGGTTCTTCTGTTACTACATCATCATTATCATATGTTCTTTTTGTTATTTTTCAGGACATTCATCTCCATTTTCAGTGATGTAACAGTCTTCTGATTTGTAATCTTTGTGGTTGTCCAGTGCCCCTCTAATTGGTCTTAATGGCTTCCAAGCCGCCTCCCCAAAGTGATTTCCATCCATTTTAATATTCAGTTGTATATTTGCTCTATCTATCATTTGGAAACCACCTTTTTCTAATTACATTGACTTAATTGAAATTTTGTACAAAAACATTATCTTCCATTAGCATAAAGTAAAGCTTTTATTTTCAAAACGCAATCACCCAAATTCACCAGTTGAAGATTGCAAGTTGGGGAAGGACATTTGTAATTTCTGGAACTCCTCGCGTCTGTTTTCATTAAGGTTAAAACTTTTGAGCTTTTTATTAGGAGTGAATGCCTCTGAAAGTGCTCCTGTATTGGCCATTTTGAGGCATTTGTATTTCTTTCAGAGAACCAATTCTTCAGATACTTGAGTGTTAGCAGCATAATTTTCTGTCCTTACCCATGTGATCCCTAATCTATTGGACCAATCTGTGCATAACCTACAGATGGAACCCTTCAAGTCTTAATAAAAATTGCATACTTCTTGCTGGGCCTTCAATAATAGTTCATATTATTCACCTTTTGTGGGATGATGTTATTCCATAGGGTTAGAAAACTATAGGGTGTTCTGTTAGAAAAAAAATCTATTTTACATAAAGCATAAAGAAAATCTTGTTTTATTTTTCAGGCTGCTGAAATTGAACTGAAACTACCCGGTCTGCTCATCATTGATACCCCCGGTCACGAGTCTTTCAGTAACTTACGTAACAGAGGTTCATCTCTGTGTGATATAGCGATATTGGTGGTAGATATTATGCACGGTTTGGAACCTCAGACCATCGAATCCATAAACATTTTGAAGAGCAAGAAGACTCCTTTTGTTGTTGCTTTAAACAAAATTGATAGGTAAGAGCTCACACACTTTAACTCTCAAGATTTACAAGAGAAATTGTTTTAAATATACTTAAGAATAAATGGCATCTTGTATCTAGTGTTTAGTTTTGCTTAGTCTAAATGAAATAATCATTGGGTGCATTTAATTATTTTTTAAGTCTTTAACTTGGACTTTAATATTGTTGGCTTTACAAAACATCAAGTAGAGAAACAAATAACTCACTGCTAGAAATATAACAATATATTGAAGCTATGAAATGATTGATAATTATTTACATTACATTATTTTTGTGATTTTAAGGAGAAAAGTCAGGATTGCTTTGACCATGAACATCTGTTTAAAAATTAAAGATTACCAACTAACTAATTTGCTCTAATATACGAATTAGAATCTTCTTTAATTGTGAGTGATACATAATTTATTTTTATAGGCTCTATGATTGGGAAACTATGAATAGAAAGGACGTAAGGGACATTCTTAAATCTCAGGCTCAGAATACTCAGTTGGAATTTGAACAAAGAACTAAAGAAGTCATCATTCAATTTGCAGAGCAAGGTAAGTTTTTCAATCATTATAAATTTCAGTTAGTGGTTTTCTTTATATATACATTTTATACATGTGTGAACGGGACTTGATTCCGGGTGAGAACCGCGCCTAAATTTGTAAAATACTCGACGTTTCGGCTCCTGCTTTAGAGTCATTATCAATAGACAAATAAAAAAACTAT
Source organism: Octodonta nipae (assembly GCA_034190945.1). Taxonomy (NCBI): domain Eukaryota; kingdom Metazoa; phylum Arthropoda; class Insecta; order Coleoptera; family Chrysomelidae; genus Octodonta; species Octodonta nipae. Next base: position 59,210,672 of record CM067224.1, on the reverse strand, counting down.
AAATGAAATATCCAAGCCTCACTAGAACCTATATCGGTGGTTCCAATAGGCGCATCTATCCTCATATATATTGTTATTTTACGTCGCTAAAAATTGAGAGATTTTCTGTAACATAATCATTCAGATGAAAACTTCGCGAATACTACGAAACCACAAAAACCGGCGATTATGAAAACAAAGTGTAAAAACGGCAGTCCAGAAAACTTCGATTAACTTCGATTAATGAAAGAGCCGAGTTCGATAGGATTCCTGAATACACTCTGGCAAATCAGAAGTAACCATCGAGTTCTAGTATCTTGGACCCCCGTATTTAATGCCGACTGCCATACGATCTGAGTGGTATGACGTCCGCTTGGTATGACGTCCGTTTGGTATGACGTCCGTTTGGTATGACGTCCGCTTGGTATGACGTCAGCTTGATATGACGTCCGCTTGATATGACGTCCGCTTGGTATGACATCCGCTTTGTATGACGTCCACTCAGTATGACGTATTTATCACGTTCCTTGTAAAAAGATTCCACTGATGAGTGCTAGTCATCATATGCGATGCTGACAATGTCAACCACTGTTGCGGTTCTAGAGAAATTCCACTATATCATGCAAAATACTTAAAACAATTTATCCTCTTAAAATGCATTAAAATTTTTGTTTTTTTTTTTAAGTGGCTCGGTGCTTTTACCAGCCACTAAGTGCTGAATTTGTTTCTAGGTTTGAATGCTGCATTGTTTTATGAGAACCCAGACCCCCGTACTTACGTATCTCTTGTTCCTACCAGTGCTATAACAGGTGAAGGAATGGGTAATCTTCTGGCTATGGTAGTTGAATTTTGTCAGTCTAAACTCACTAAACGTCTAATGTATTGTGAAGAGCTACAAGCGACCGTATTGGAAGTAAAGGCTATTCCAGGTATGTCATTGGGGAAAAATGCTAAAGATTCTATTAATAATCTCTTTTGTTAAAGGACTGGGTACGACTATCGATGTAATTTTGGTGAACGGAACTTTACGCGAAGGTGAGACCATGGTTTGTGCTGGCACAGATGGTCCTATCGTCACTCAGATCAGGTCGCTGCTGATGCCTCAGCCTCTAAAAGAGCTTAGAGTTAAGGTATTAATTTTTTATTTTTATAATAGTAAACTCAGTAATATTGAAGTTGTTAAGAAGATTTAAACATTTTTTATCACTCTTATTCATAGAGGGCGTCAATTGTTCATAGAGTTGGCTATTTTTTTCGTTAATTTCAGAATGCATATATTGAACATCGCGAGGTCAAAGCTGCTCAAGGTGTAAAAATTGCCGCGAAAGAATTGGAAAAAGCTATCGCCGGTCTGAATTTGTACGTCACCAAGCGATCTGACGAAGTGGAGGTGCTCAAAGAGGAAGTAGCTAAGGAACTGAAATCTGCTTTGTCTAACATCAAGTTGGCCGACAGGGGGGTATACGTTCAGGCGTCAACTCTTGGATCGCTCGAGGCTTTGTTGGAATTTTTAAGAACCAGTAAAATACCAGTAAGTTTTTAAAGTTTCCATTTTTTTACTAGATTCGACAATTCAATGAGGAGTTTGATCTGCGAAATAAATTTCATTGACAATGCATTACAACAGCTGTTTGGTTCCTGCATTTTCTTCTTTTGCCTGTATATAAACCTCTTCATACATTTTCTATTGTATGAAATTGCCCTTGACTTCAAACAGGTCATTGATATCCTTTAGTGCATTTTTACTTTGGGTACATGTTGAACACAGATCATATAAAATAAAATCAAAGACAACCCTGTATTATAATGCTGTGGAAAACGTCAATTAGTAAAATCAGCTGTTACTCTACATTTTACTTTACAGAAATCTGTAACAAAATCTGACATAAAAAACAGGTATCTACACAGTATCTAAGCGGTAATTTGCTATTGTTCAGAAAATATACGACAGATGGGACCACCACCAAATGAAAATCACATTTTGAAATTTTAATTTTGTACTTGCAATAAAATGTACAAATTGAATTGGTTATAAATGATAAATAATACTGATTATGTTAAATTGTTTACAAACAAAATTTTCATAACTTTAAAAAGACCATTGTATCCTCAAATGTCACTTTATGGTTGTTAGGGATTGAGATAGTGTCAATGTTTCTAATGATATATAGTTACTAAACGCTTCTGTCAAAAAACCTGCCTTCGTTTCGGCCCTTAAAGGTGTTGTACAATCAAAGTCGACTGTATTTGGGGTATCTTAGGAGGTTATCACTTCGTTGACATTTTTTTTTGTGTATGTTCATCGTTCAGTGATAAATTTAGAAACGGCATAAACAATTTTGATGATTTAAACTGCGTTGTATTAAGGAATATTTCGAAAAGGTACCATATAATTTTCCATTATGTGAGGCTTTCCAGAAAATCAGAAAAAACAGTAATTAAGCGAATACAACTCAATAAATTTCAATGAATCTTCACTGTTGTCTGTAAAACAGCTCAATCAATTTGCATATTATAAACTGTATTCTGCAAAAATATATAAGATTGTTGAAATATAAGGTGGAATAGAGGAATAGAATTATAGTTATGCAGATTGGTTCAAACAATCTATTGTACTGGGTGGCACATGGCGTATACAAAGTGGTTGAAATAATTAGTGTTATACAGAGAGGATAAAAAAAATGTTTGATAAATTGTTAAATAATCATAAGCAGTTAGGATATTTGAATTATAGGCCGGATTATAATTATAGTTAAACAGAAGAGGTCAAAAAACGGTAGAAGCAGTTGCGTATACAGGATGGTTAAAATATAAGGGGAAGTAGAATTATAATTGTACAGATTGGTGCAAAAATATTATATCGTTCAAATAATGGTGGGGTAGAGTTATCGTAATACAGGGTGGTTCAAAAATTGGTTATATTAGCATAAGCAGTTAGCATATTTGAATTAAAATAGTGATTGCAAACTTATAATATGTTCCTTTCCTATGATGATCACATTTCTGCTCGAGGGTTCCAGAGGTTCTTGGCAGAGAATGCGCGAAATTTTTCTACAAAAAAAAAATTGGAAAAAATAGACGAGACAAGACATTAGCCAAATTTACTAAAACAAATTAATTAATCCTCAACAATGATGTCAGTTGGTCTAAAGGTTTGATAGGTCCATAAAATTAGTGTTTTCTCCTTATTTTTCCTGTAAAGCTCAAGAGAGACCCTACCTATATTTCTATTATTTTTAATTTTAGGTCTTCTAGTTTCAAATATCAATATCAAATATTCAATTTTTTGTAAATTCTTGTTATTTTCTTTTTTAAGAATAAGTAAATATGAGAAAAAATGTATTTGTATTCCTCATAATGATCCCTTTCATTTGAGATATTACTTGATGCCTTTAAAAAAATTGTTTTTATTATTCATTTATTTCTATAATTTGCCCCGTATTTTTTGTGTAGAGTTCAAGTGAGGCCCTATATTTCTTTTTTTTTTAATTTTAGGTTTCATAGTTCTGGAGATAAGGTGCGGGGGGAATTGGTCGATTTTTGTATATTTTGTTATATTTTAAACAAATTATTTTAAAAATATGAAAAAATATACATTTGAATTTGTTATAAAGAGGACTTTCATTTGATATATTACAGGATACGTTTCTAAACATTTTAATTTCTAATTTCCATTTATTTTTTTTAATTTTCCCATTAATATTTATTTATTAAATTTACGGGATAACCCCATTATTACAATATGTTTACATTTTAAATGTAATAAATCTGCAATTATGTGCACGCTAAAATTAACATAATGTCTTTAATAAATTTTTAAATGTTGTCAGTTTACAATTAAAAATATCTGCTCATTCAGCACCTGAAGTGATCTGTTAATGGGATAATTAGAAGGATGAAACGGGGTAAAAAATAAGTTGAAAGTACGAAATCGTCGACAAAGTACATACAGAAAAATATGTGCGAGAAGTTGGTGACAATAAATTAACCCGTACAAGATTTTATGAATAAAAGAAAGATCCAATCAAAACGCATCCTTCCAGAGTTTCCAAGCCAACTCTGCCGAGTATGTCTGATCTGTGTTAATTGTTAAAATCTTAAGTATAAAAGCAGCATGGCGAAGGAACTTATTTTTTACTCTTTCGATTGCTTCTATATCCCATTGACATTGAGGTGACCAAACCACCGATGAAAACTCAAGATTAGGTCTTGCCAGCGAACTCTACAGTGTGGAACAGCCAACTAGAATAAATTCGACAATGAATAAAGGACGGCATGTTGGGAAAACGCTTGGACACGTCGGTTTGTATTTTTAAATGGGCATTTATTCAGCAAAAATATATATAGGGTTCGTCATGTGACAGTGGCCAATATCAACTTTCTTATTTTAAATGCAAGCTCCTGTATATTATTTTTTTGATTCTCTAGAAAATTCTAGTCATAATTCATGTACAATGTATTACACCTATCTTCAACTATTCCGGAAATTTTGAGTGTTTACAGATTTATTACAGAAATTAACATTAAAAAAAGAATATTATTTTATTTCACAAATTCGCGCGAACGTCTTGGCTACATGCTAATCTGGTATAGAAATGTCTTCTAACGTTACTCAACATCTCAGGCATGACGGATCTAATCGCAAGCGTGATTCGTCTTTTTAGGGCATCTAAGTTAAGGGGTTTAATTTTATGTACAGTACTTTTGACATATCCCTACAAAAAGTAGTCCAGTGGAGTCAAATCAGGAGATCGTGCTGGCCATTCTATCGATCCGCGAAAATTTGGTTCAGGTACATCTTGCTGAAACCATATTGTGTTGGCAGGAACATGTGGGTTTACTGGATCAGGATATAAGTTTGTCAAAGTTGGCACGACATTATTTTGGAGCAGTTCTAAATATTAATGTCCATTCAAGTTGCCATTATTGAAAAAGGGACCTACGATCTGATTTCCAATAATTTTTGCCCAAACATTAACTTTTTCAAGAGATTGCGTATGTTTCACTGTCATCCAGTGAGGATTCTCATTAGACTAATAGCGGCAATTTTGAAAACATCAAAATTGATTTGTGGCTAACGTTGAACAGCGGGGCTGCTTTTCGACCAGAATTATGTGGGTTTACTTGAAACTCAAGCATAATACCCAATTTCGTATTATCACTTACAGCATTGGCAGTTATTTTTTTTATCTGTCTTCCATGACCAAGCTATTTTGGCATTTTTACAACTGCATTTTTGTGAGGAACATGTTTCTTTACAGATGCATCTTTTAAAACCTTGTCCACTAGTAATTTCTCTTACCGATTTCTCAACATCTTACCGATTTCTCAACATCTTGAGGAACATCTTTGTATGATGTAAACTTTTGTTCCCAAATGGCGAATTCATGCCTAGAATAAGATTGTTTTAAAACTCCTTATTTAGTTCCTAATTTATATAAATTTTTATCGTCATCTCTAGACAAAACAACGCAAATCAACTTTTTTGGATCCGTTTTACCACGATCAACGTCTAGAATGGAAACTCGTAACATCGTCACCAATCACAGCAGCATGAAATTTTTCTTTCGAAAGATTACTCTACATATCTTAAATTTCTCTAAATATCTTAAATTATATCCAGAAATCTTCAGTACTATGGCATTAATTTGTAATGTAGTTACTGTAGGGTACATAAACATAATAACATTAACATTATAGATAGAGCACTTGCACGAAAAGTGTAACGTGAAATAGCAGCGCCTACTGAACTACCCGAAACGGTAGTTCGCGTACCACTACAAGTGCGCATGAGCACCACATTACTAACACTTGCGATTTTGTATACTCACATTTACCGAAACGACATGGTCATTGTGAATTCAATGTACATTTCCCTTATTTGAAATTGTAAATGTTAGTTCAATGCACATTACCCAAACGAGGAGGCAAATGTGCACATTTACTGGAAAATGTGTACATTTGCCGCAATATCTTCTTTTACCGTAACATATATATTTTTTGAAAAAATGCGCATTTAAAAATACAAATCGAAGTGTCCAAGCGTTCTTACGTACAAGCCCTCCTTTATTCGTTATCGAATTTATTCTACTTGGCTGTTCTACACTATTGTATAGTACCTTATAGGTGTTTGTGGAAAATCCTTTACCATACCTGTTGACTATTCCTAGCATGTTATAACTCTTGCGGCAAAACTTACAAATTTGTTCAGAGAAATTCAAGCGCTCACCAAACCATACCCCAAGGTCTTTTATACCTTTTACGTAATTTAGTAGTACATTGTCAATTGAGTATTGAGTTTTTTGGATCCTTTGTAAAAACTTATCTAACAACATTTGCTAATATTCAAAGGTAGGTTGTTCTCACATGACCAGTTGCAGTTTTGCTGAGTCCTCTAGCTTAACCACGAGTTTATATAATTTAACGTCGCCAGAAAACATTCTGACTGTAGAATACTGAACTACATTTGCAATATCATTGACCAACAAATTGAAAAGTAATGGGGCGCAATGCAATGATCCTTGAGGAACACCGGAAACTTTTATTGGAGCAGAAATAAAGTTATTAATTTTAACCCTATGAACTCTGCCTATAAGAAAACTATCCAACCAAGTGATTAGAGAGGAATAAAACACCATGTCTTCTAATTTAGCCAGCAGTAACTTCAGATTAACTTTATAACGTTTTTCGTAAATAACGTTAAAAATATGCACTTTAAGAAAAAAATTATTTTGATCAAAAATGTAGCTTATAAAAAAACATAAACAATGTTGGGTTTGTAGTTTCTGTAGAACCAAAATATCTTGTTGAAATTCTGTTTTTATTTGTCAAAACAAAAATTGAAAGGCTTATCGTGAAATAACTGGAAAACAATGCATTTTTCGAAAAAAGTTTATAAATATATTTTTTAAAGTTCTTAAAAAATCCTTTAATATGTGTTTTTTTTTTATAAAAGTCTCTAGCATGAAAATTAAGCGAGTTATGACATAAATAAGGTTGTTTTTTTTTTGTTTTTTGACAAAAAAATTTACAAATTACCCCCTAAATACCACCCCAGTTGAAATTAATTGCTACCACTTCACAAATCACTTGACTTTCAAATAGGTTCAGAAAGTTTGACCAGTTTAAAGTAAGTAGTTTTGAAAAAAGTCGAGCCTCAAGAAAATATCGTATTTTTATAATTTTGCAAAAATTGTCTTTTTTTTTCAAAATAACTTAAAAGGCAAAATTTTGTAGAGTACAAAATTGTAGGTTTTGTTTTTCGATTAATCTATTTTTTGTAGGATACAAATTAAGTTAGATGACCGTTTAAACTTTGTACATGTTCGTAAATAGTACTATTAGGCCACCCTTTCAGATCAAGTCATTTAAAAAGTAAGGGTTAAATACATTTTCAAAATTACATGAGCTTTTAACTTATAAAAAACCTACCAATTAGTTATTTGTGAAGTGGTTGCAATTAATGTTAACTGGGGTGGTATTTAGGGGATAATTTGTACATTTTTTGTGTAAAAAAAAACAATTTTATTTATGTCATAACTCAATTTTCATGCTAGAGACTTTTATAAAAAGCCAAAATTAAAGGATTTTTTAAGCACTTCTCGAATAATGCATTGTTTTTCAGTTCTTTCACGATAAACCTTTCAATTTTTGTTTTGACAAAATTTCAACAAGTTATAACTCCGTTTGTATTGGTTCTACAAAAACCATAAACCCAACCGTTATTTTTATAAGCTACATTTTTGATCTAAATGATTTTGTTCTTTAAGTGCATATTTTTAAAGTTATTTACGAAAAAACGTATAAAAACAAAAGAATTAACTTTCAGAATAAACTTTATGGAACAAAAGTTGATTAAAATTAGTTAATTTATTCATTTCCGAACTTTTTCATTTAATATTTTTCGCCCCCGAGTTGGGGTAGCATCCCCCCAGGGGAGGGAAAGCAGCCCCCGGCACAGGGTCAAATTTGAACTTGAGGGTAAGTAGAAATTAAATCCAAATTTTTAGGAAAACCGGTGCTAAATTACCCAGTATTACTGTTTTTTGCCTTCATTGACTTGACTATCAATAGTTTCGGAGATAAAGAAGTACCCTCAAAAATCAGAATTTTTTCTTTTACTACATGTGCTCCTCATCCGGCAACCAAAATATACCCTGATACGAAATTTCAACCTTTTTTGTACAGTAATTTCATAAAAAATCGGCTGTGCTGTGACAGAAGGGCAGATCAAGAGTCATTTTATTAGCGTTCCTGTATATTGAATGTAGGAAGGAACCCTAAAAACAATTTAAAAAATTAAAATTCACTTATTCCAGGATTTTTGCATAAAATATGTTTGAAATGTGTTATAAATTTTATTGGGAACATGTAAACAATCAACTAGATTTTAACTAACGTTAACTCCAGTTTAGACAGAATAATTTAATTAAAATTGTTCCGTCTGTGCAAACAGTATAAAAAAACAATGCAGTTTATATTAAGCCTAATTGGTTTACTTATCACAATTCGTCGTCAGTATTTTCCCATTCACAATAAATCATCCATTGAAGATCATTGAGCAGTGTTGACTCAATTGCCGCTCTCCTTTCTCACCCCCCCTCTCCTCTTCTTCGTAATGAATCCTCCGCAGAGCGTTGTTACCACGCTCTTTCACCCCCATTCAGCTTCACGGCCCCCGATTCTTTTTTTTTCGCATCCCGTTTCATCCTACGCTCACCCATTCACCTACTTTGCGACACACTATGATGAAGTTGATCGATGAAACGGCGCAGTCTCAAGGACCGGTTCGAAAAGCGACCAATCGGACGGCAGGGAAGCGCTTTGTTTTTATTAATTTTTTGTTTTAGAATGATTCTGTTTTGTTTATTATTTGCGGACACGGCAGGGTGGGCTGTGGTGGATGACTGGGATCGTGTTGTTTGCGGGCAAAAATTGGGTCAGGGGGTCGTGTTTGGGTGGTCTCGGGGAGGTTGCTCTTGGTTGAGATTTGTGTAATTAGGATGATGTTTGAAATTGGAGTTGAGTGAGAATGGTTGTTGATTTAGAATTCGTCATGTATAGGAATGAAGCGATACGATGTTTAGAGTACTTTATTACAGTTTGGGCTTAATTTTAGCAAAGTTTTACTAATAATAGAAACATATAATAATGTAATATTTGTGTCCGCTGAACACTGATAATAATGACCAGTCAGTGATTTACTTAAATGAATTATTTATTTATTTATTTAATTATTACCAGAAAATACATTTACAGTAAGTGATTTACATGTAACGTTTCTACAGAGGTAAACTGGTTAACTGTGCGTGGAACTGATACTCTGCTTAGTATCTTAACTTAAACTAACTGCAAAAAAAATGGTAAAACAAAAAATAGTAGTCATATAATTTAAAATTAATATTAAAACTAAAAAGCAATAAACTTGTAACTTTTATATTAGATTAATTTAAAATATTCTGTCCTTTCTTTATGAAATATACTTAAAATGATTGAAATTGCACAGAAGATTGTTTCATTAATTACAAAATCTTATATTTAGCTACTTATACAATCAATCTTATTATAACTACAAAAATGCTTTCAATGATTTCAATTGCAAAAAAAATCCCCAGGTGTTTGATTAGTTTTTCTTGAAGAATGTATATAACATAACATCTAGCCGATGGGATAATTAGTTAATAAATCATTTAAAAAATAAACTATAAAAATGCACATTTTTCAATCGATCATAGTTATTGTTTAAAAAACATTAAAACTCCACATAAAGTTTCATTTTTACGGGTTTGAAGGTTTTCTGGCATTTGATTTTACATAAAGTTTACAGTTCTCCCATTTTGCGCTTCATTAATTTTTGAACCATCTAAAAGGAACATATAAATTACCAAATCTTTCAGTACAATCCTTCGTAAATTAATTTTCTTCTGGTTTTATTTTATTGTATGTAAATTCAATTTGAAAGCTTGCATTTTGGTATTCGGAATCAGGTAAAATACTGGTGGGAAGAAACCCTTATCCCTAAATTTTACTAGTGCGTATCGAACTGACGTTCATTAACCGACTTTTTTATGTTGCTCAGTGATTACTCAAAAACGGCTTGGGCAGTTTTGATAATTTAAACTCCATTGTATTAAGGAATATTACCGAAAGATTCTATAACCTGAGATTTAACCGGCGGCCATCTTGTCAGCTGTGAAGTGTTTTATGTTTAGGTTGGTTTGGCATTTCATAATGAATAGACTGACGACTGAACGACCCTTCCAAATTGTGCAAATTTATTTTGAAAATCATGATTCTGTTCCAAATACGTATCGCGCACTACGTCCATTTTACGGTCAACATAATCGTCCATCAGAGCATTTAATTCGATTAACTATGCAACGTTTTCGCACCACGTTTACTCTAAATGACAATACGCATCCACAGAGATGTCGTACAGTGCGAACACAAGAATCCCTTGCTGCTGTGGAGCGTAGCGTAGAGGAAAACCCGAATCAGTCTATCCGCCATCGTGCACAGGAATTGGATATGTGTCCAACCACTTTATGGAAGATTTTGCGGAAAGATCTTGGTTTGCGTGCTTACAAAATTCAACTCGTGCAAGAATTGAAGCCACACGATCACCTAGCAAGGCGTACATTCGGTGAATGGGCCCAAAACAAGATTTCCGTTGATCCCGATTTTCATAAGCGAATTTTGTTTAGCGATAAAGCTCACTTTTGGTTGAATGGATACGTCAATAAACAAAACTGTCGTATTTGGAGTGATGAGAATCCTCAAATTCATGTTGAGACACCGTTACATCCAAAAAAAACTGACAGTTTGGTGTGCTTTATGAACTGGTGGAATAATTGGTCAGTACTTCTTTAAAAACGATACTGGCCATAACCTTACAGTCAATGGTGATCGCTATAGAGCCATAATTACTAACTTTTTCGTTCATCAATTGAACAATCATGATGCAGGCAAGCTGTGGTTTCAACAAAACGGGGCAACATGTCACACAGCTCATACCACCATTGATTTATTGAAAGAAACGTTTGGTAACCGCATAGTTTTACGTTTCGGACCCCTGAATTGGCCTCAAAGATCGTGCCATTTAACGCCGCTCGACTATTTTCTGTGGGGATACGTGAAGTCACTAGTCTACGCCGATAAGCCCGAAACGATTGACCACTTGGAGGACAACATTCGCCGCGTTATTGCCGATATACGGCCACAAATGCTGTAAAAAGTCATCGAAAATGGACGTCTAGATTAGACTACGTCCGAGCCAGCCGTGGCGGTCATATGCCAGAAGTCATATTCAAATTATAATGCCAGAAGATTATCTTTCAAGTAAAGTAAATTTCATGTCAATTTAAAAAAATACCCGTGTTTTATTCCATTTCAAAGTTCTATACCTCTAAAAAAACACCCTTTATACGTTTCACCTTGATTCGGTATATTTTTTTACTATAACGTAAAACTAAATATTTTAAATTGTATTCTACAAATATATGTTCGAGCTTGATTCCGTATATTTTTCTACTATAACGTAAAACTGAAAATCGGTAAAATATGTGAAAGAAAAACGGTAAACATCAATGTAAATGTCAGATTTTCTAAATAAAACTCTTTCTAAAATGGCAAGATATGTCATAAAAGTGTATCGTACAGGGTGTTTACAACGGTTTTCATTTTGATTTATTTGAAGTCAGTTTCTTTTTGAAACGAAGAAGAATATGGTTCTAGGTGTGTATGTGTGTGCGTCCAGGTATCGAAATTCAAGCACCAAGCAATGTTTAAAATTACAGTTATACAGGTAGGATCAAAAAATCTTAAAATGAAATATAATAATAGGTGGTACATAACGAGTTGCATATATAGGATTGTTGAAATATAAGGAGGAATAGAATTATATTTCTACAAGGTGCTAAAAATGTTGCATTCTATACAAGGTGATTGAAAAAAGGGCGGTGTGGAGTTATAGTTCTACAGAGTGGATCAAAAAATGTTTAAAAAAATTGTTAAATAAGTATAAGCAGTTAGGACATTTGAATTATAGTGCGGAGTACAATTACAGTTATACAGAGGAGTTCAAAAAATGTTAAAAGCACTTGCACATACAAGGGGATTAAAATATAAGGTATAATTATAGTTGATACATGGTGGTAGAAAAATATTATATAATGTGAAACATAAGTAGTTGCGTATGCGTGATTGAGATAAAGGTGTAATAGAATTATAGTTATACAGGGTAAATGATAAATTTGTTTGATTTTATCGAATAACAAACATAGATTGAGTTCAACATACTTTTTTCAAATTGTAATTTAAATAATTATTTTGCAGAATGTACCGTATTAACTACGATCGTGCTACCGGAATATACAAACGATCCAGAAAGCACATAATATGCACTTCACTCTGTATATCTTGTATTTTCGTTACAGTTACGTAAAATGTATTAATAATGTTTATAAATTTTTGCTTTATCTTGTAACCCTTAATTTTCCTCAGATGTATTGACAGGGGCGGATCCAGCTACTGAAAAAAGTATTTTAATTAATAACTGTACACAGTAACATGTAATTATTGAACTAATAAACCAATGGAAAAATAGGCCAATATGCACAGATAATAGATGTAATAATAATTTTATTATAATTTTCATTTGTGTGCACCCTAAATCCGCCTCTGCATCTGCGTCTTGTCAGCTGCTATTATTGCTATGCTGACAGTCTGCCGCATATTCGCACTTTTATTGCAATATTTACTACCATTTCAGACCGATTTCCTAGCATTTTAACTGTAATCCAAAAGAGACAAATTAAAATACATTAATTATATGCACTTTCATAATATCTTTCATTTCTCGATCGGACTAACCTGGTTAATACGGTGCGTTTGGCAAAATATATCCTGCAAATTACTTAAATTTCAATTCTTCAAAATCTAGTTACCTGCCAGTACATGTCTTCATTTCATACAAACTTGATTTCAAATATGTTATACAATATTTTAGGTTAGTGTTCCACGACAAACCCTTACAAATTTGTGTTTCGAAGCAATATCCTAATTAAATTAATTAAATTAAATTAAAACTAAATAATTAAAAGTTTCCTACAGTCGTATGAAGTATTGATTCTCATTATTCATAAAATATATGATTAAATTCAAAAAATGATGCCGCCTACTCACGTTTGGGATCTCAATACCGGATGAATGAATGCACGCGACATATTGTCATCGCCATAGTGGCTGCCGGAAGCCATTCGACGACAAACTTTTCTAGGAACACGGCCAAAAAGCGAGCCGCACTATCGTGCCGCCTTTTCTGCCGTCGATTCCCTGTACCAGCGGGGTACTAATTAAGGCGACGTTTCTTTAATTTGTTGTTAAAAATGTAGGCGAAATTTCCCATAATGAACTCGGTGCGGTTTATCGAGTAAGCACGTGTCAGGTCTAGGAATTTTCATGTATTCCTCGATTATAACACTAGTCCACGCAGGAGCTTCGCTCCCGATAGCAAAACTATACTGATTCGTTCTTTTTGCTGATTTTTATTTTTAATTCCATTTCCATAGGGTCAATTATTATAGGTGTACCTGATTAAATATATAAACTTTTCCAAATCTCGCTTCTTATTATATAGGCTGTAAATGACTAAGTGCGAAAGATTTGAAGATGTGCTTCCTGGAGTTATTTTATGACGAAAAGTTCCTATAAACATATGTCCGCAAACGCTTCCTTACGGTGTTGAAATCTTCCGATTTTTTCAGTTTTTTTCTTTTTACTACTAAAGTTTTCGAGATATTTAGTTCAATTTTGGAGCATTAATGCCTTCAAAAAGAAGGAGGTTTTCAATTCGTCTGTACCTATGTTTTTTTTTTATTTTTGTTCACCGATTACTCGGAAACGGCTCGAGGAATTTCGACCATTTTACTGAATCCTGTTTGGGGGGATAGCGAAGTGGTCCCATATTTTTTTCATTAAAATAGCTTTTACCGTTTCTTAGAAACTGGGGAAAAACTATTTTTACCTATTCTCATATACTCTATGCCATGGTGGAGGAGCCGGTATTATTGTATAAAATTTGAAAAATGTTGTTCGGAACGTGGGGCAAATTGAAAAGGGATTGGATTAGTTCCGTGATATCTTAAAGTGGCCAGAACTTTTTTTCAAATAACATAGCTTCTATCGTTTCTTATAGAATGGGGAAAAACTTTTTACCTATTTTGTTATATTCTATGTCTTGGTGGAGTCGCGGGTATTATAAGATTAGATGGAGTTACTGGTATTAACTATTCGGAACTTAATAAGATGAATTAATCAAAATCAAAATAAGTGTCAGTTAATATGAATATACAGTGTGTATTCATAAATCAAACGATTTCTTTTTATTCATAATTTTCAGAGAAAAAAGTTATTCTTCACAAACAGATTTTTTACATGGTCTAAAACATAAGCAGTAATCATTCCATGTCAATTTTTATTAACTGTAGACAAAGTTTGCCTTCAAAGAGGGCTTTTAATTACAAATTAAACTATCTTCATTTCTGTTAAGATATAAAATTGTTATTAAATAGAAATAATCTAATACTATATTACGAACAAGGTTTGTTTATATATATATATATATATATATATATATATATATATATATAATTGAGTTCTGGAAAAAAGGCTCTAACGATTTTGATGAAATTTTCTTATTTAGAAGTTTCAATAGATAGAAATCGATTGGTTAGGGTCTCATATTTGGGAAAATTGTTTTGCAGAGACATTAAATAATTAAAAAAGTTATTGGCAGTTTGCGACAATCAAGATAGCTGTTTTTAATTTAAAGGTGTTCAATACAGGGTGATTTGGTAACCTACGTAAGAGTGAGATTCGTCTTGTAAAAATTCTTTCAATACAGGGTGATTTGAGAGTGAAACTGCTCTTGTAATCATTTTTCCAATACAAAATATATGTGTATGTTCCGAACAAGTAACTATTTAATGCCTACCTCATATTTTCCTAGCATTATATTTTTACACCTGGAGATTTCAACTTTTCAAAGTGATAAAATTGCCGAGGCGGGCGATTTTTGAATGAGTAAAATCTTATGAATTTGCATATTAATTTCATGCATATAAATATACATATGTGGTGTAAAAATAAAATTATATAGGGTAGTTATTAAAATGTTGGTGATCCATAAGATTTGCTATGCAAGATGGTTAAAATATAACGTCGAATGTAATTATATCATACAGGATGGTTAGTAAAAAGCAAGAAAAAATAATTATATAAGGTAGCTCATAGCAGTTGGAAATTTATGATAGCTGACATACAGGGCGGAGTACAAATATTGTTATGAAGGATGGTTAAAAAATGTTAATAGAATGTTACAGCTGTAGGATAAATCATTAACAATTACAGACATTGCATCACTGAAAATTGTAAAATAAATACATTTTAAAAAAAACGACTTCAAAAAATTAACTAAAAAGCATGAAATAATATTTTGCTACAATTAAATACTTTTTATGAAGTCGGTGCCAATAATTAATATAGAATTTATATAGAAAAACCTGCACAAAATTTGCTTTTCTAACAAAAACTCCAGTTCTCTCTGGGATATATTAAATTTCAGGCTTGACATATGTCAGAAAGAACGCTATTAATTTCATATACCTTTTGTTAAATAGACCTTTACATAATTCTAAAAAATTTATGGGCATGCGTCAATGTCCATCAGTTTTTCGGACAATTTATACATGTTTATAGGTACTTGTTTATAACGTGAATGCGAGAATTTCAATGTAATTTATTATATTAGTAGTAAAGTTTTATTAGTTATAAACTTAAAGTGAACTATCAGTATAACGATGTTAATTAACATGTGTAACATTTCATCAATAAAGAATGGAGAAAAAAGCATTAATATGTTGGAGCCATATATATACAGTAAATCATTTTTGGATAATTTATTTGACTTTATTAGTTTTCCGAAGCCTGGTATCGAATCTCGTCGATTGCCTATTAGATCAACGAAAAGAATAAACAGTTAAATGTTTGTCTTAAATGTGCTAAATGTGATTTGTGAGTTAGAGATGTGAACTAAGTGATGGTCGAATGCAAGTAATTGATTATGTAAATAAAGATACATAAATTTATTTATGTGTATGTGTTTTTAAGACAATAACTTGCTAAAAGATATAATATTAAATAAAACGAGTGTTAATTTTTTCAAAATCAGTTGTAAATAATGTACTTGTGACCAGACATATGGATGCAAATTGCGTTTAATTAAATATTTATATACTGAATTTTATATTATTTGTAGCAACTGTATAGCCTTCAGTAATATTGCATACAATTTTTGTACAGATTTCCTGAAAATCTTATAAATTAACTTTCTTATATCTGTCAGTCAAAAGATGAATAGCCAACATAAATAAAATCACAAATTGTGGTAAGAAGGACAATGCCTGAGAAAACCATAGTAATATTAAATACATTAAATTTGTAGTTTTTATTACTAATGTTTATTTTATTAATTATCAATATATTAATTACTTTAAACCTAATATGAGTATCATTTTTGTCCTAACCTGTCATATAGATCAGCTTCATTTTCTCCTTGTAGATGAAAATAAAACGTTAACCACCATTGCAACTTAATCCAATTATGTGCTTTAGTTGAATTATGTACAAATAAAGCCTCACAAATGACTATTTCATTTAATTTCATTGATAATAAGGGTAATGAAACTAGTTCAATATGCATATTTGTGAAAACAGACCGAAACTTTCATATTTCCGCCTTTTTAACATGCCGAAGACGCCTGCGCACTACAATTCATCGGATATGAGCTTCAACTTGCAATTCAAATAATTTTACTTGGCACTTATAGAAATTTCAGTTAAGACTTGAATTACACATTAGGATTAATACTTCTGTCATAACAAAATAGTGACAATTATTTTAATTCTCCTGAAATTTATAACCATTAGTAATGATAACACAAGGAAATAGCAAAAGAGACAGGCGATGATAACAAGAGACGGGAAGTATAATTCGTAAGAAGTTTTCGCTTCCATCGTTCAGTCCCAAATGACTCCCGCTCTTTTTTATTTTTCTAGTAGGCGGCTAATTGACAACTTAACTTAATTGTTGTTAATTTACTCTCGTTGATTTTTACTAACAAAGAGTGATAGTTGTGCGTAACTTCTCGCGAATTTTCACCAATATGGCGGTTTATTCAAACGCAGAAATGGCTGACATGCATTTCGTCTACGGTCTCTTGAATGGCAATTCCTTAAAAGCGTCAAGAAGACATGCTGCAATATATCCTCACCGTGTAGCCCCTGATTTGGCGGCTTCATCAACGACTATGAGAAACAATGTAGCCACAGCTACACCTTCATCATTTACAATTCCACTGGGACTTCTTTTTTTATTCATTACTGAGCCCCTCTCAACAAATTTTAAAATCAACTCCAATACGTATTTATTACGAATTTTACGTTCGGGATGGTTTTGGTTAAAAACCCTTGCAGCAGATCGAGCACAATTTTGATTTTGGTAATAAAAACTTACCAGCTCAGTACGTTCTTGCAATGCGTATACCATAATTATCTTTTCAATTTTCAACAAATCAGTAAAGTAATAACTTGACAAATAAATGTACAATGCTTCAAATGATCGAATAAAGGTCAGAACAGATAAACAAACTTGCTGTAAATATCAGCAAAAAATAATGTACAATAAATGAATGTTTACATTTAATGCTTTTCTTGTATTGTATGTTATTACAGGGTGCGGCAATGAAACCGGATGGTTTAAGAGCGTACTATAAAAGAACTCCATTTTAAGACTTTTCCATTCAGTAAAAACTTTTAATTTAATAATCCGGTTTTAGTACTAGGTCCGTTAGGTTTTCTGTTACATGAACAGGAATTTCAATATTTTTTTTTATTATGACGGTATAGTCCGTAAAAAGGGCTTTCAAATGATATACGACAACACCTATTTTTCCTATCTCAAATTTCAAGTTCATTGAATTGGCCTGTTTCACCTCAAAAAAATTTCCCCTCGAAACAAAAATCAACCTGTTTTTTCTTATTGCAATAGTTTTGAAAATAACCAAGATATTCAAGGTAACTCGTTTGAGATGGAATACCCTGTACATAGTTTCTATTCACGAGTTTTTTTTGTTTTGTTATTTGTCATCACAACAGTACAAGGTGTGCCCTGACTTTCAGTGTTGCCACCAATGGCCTCCCCAAAAATTACATTTTTAGGGTTCCGTATATACAATATACAATTGATCGATTAATTGACTTTGAAGTTCCCTTTTTAATATTCAGGAGCTGTTGCCATGTTGCCGGTATATCTACAGAGGGTGTCCAAGTTTCTCCATTATTTAACAACATGCAGACACTTTCCCTTATTTTCCTTTTTTTGGTGTGCTCTGCTTTAAGTAATCAGTCTAGATGTCTTCTTGAGACGTTGTATTGGTGTTCTTTTGTTTTAATTTGCTGAAGTCTTGATGTTTCGCCGGTATATGTTTTTCCGCAGGCACAAGGTATACTGTACACACAGTATTTGTAACTTTGTGTAGCATTTTCCTGTTTTATTTTTGTCAAATTTGATCGATTTTACTTGGTATTTTATCTCCAATAGGTTAAATTTTTCCGATAGACCGGAAATATAGGGTACACCTTTTGCAATTGTAGAGTTAATATCAGTTGTTTTTGAAATTAGAAGTACTTTGTGTTATTTGTGTAGTTTGTAGGTTTCTTCGTTTTTTCTTGATTGGGTAAATTGTTTTGTTTATTAAGTTTCTTGGGTATTCGTTTTGTTCTAAAACTTCCTTTATCAAACTTAACTCTGTCTCAATCATTTCCTCTGTTGATGAAACTGCCTTTGCTCTGTCATATAAGAATTTAATAACTCATTTTTAGGGCTCCGTATATACAATATACGGATACCCTTATAATATCACTCCGGATTTCTGCCTCTGTCACATCACAACAATTTTCTCCTACTGGACGGAAGAGGTTGAAATTTGGTATCAATGTATAGTTTGGTGAGGTACCTATATAATGGTATTTTTCTTATCAAGTTTAACTTATTTTTACCTTTTTAGTTCTGTTTATTAACAAGTAATAAAAGCTTGTTTTTAAAAAGTTTTTCCTGCAATTTTATTTCTTAATGTATTTATCATTACAACCGTGTTAACAATCCATGTTAAATATGAATCATCACATATGAAAATGAAGCAGTTTTACCGCCTCTCACTCTCAATAAAACTACACTCAGTCGGCATTTTATGAATGGACTGTTAAAATAATCTCGGTGGTATTTTCTCTTAATTCGGAAACAACAAAAGAAGACGCCAACCTCTCACACAGTCAAACGGTCAATCTGCCGTCACCGGCAACGCCGAGGGGCCACTTTCCATTAAAGCCGTCCATCCTGGCAACGAGAACATCCTCAATAAATAACAGCACAAAATATTTAAAAAGTCGTACATTACGTCCTACTGCTGTTACATCGACGACTTATGCCTAAGAAATATGTAATTCGTTTGACTTATTGGTTGTTACTATAGACGACCACGGTTTGAAAATTAATTATGGTAGTAATAAAAGTTGAGAATGGAAGTTTTTTTTATTGACCACGAAGGAAGTCGTGAAGAGGAGGAAAAAAACTTAATGGGTTTGAATGGGCAACAAAAACAGCTGATGTTAATATAATTACGTAATTGGTACGTGGAATTATACGGCGTGTTCATTGAAAGAATACAAAAATATGTTTAAGCTGAGATGGATTCGAATAAAATGAATTTTAGTTCTGTTATCAAAACTTTCTTGGGGGAACTTTAACCTTAGAAAGTGTACTCTCTTTGAGGTGTCATTCTTTACGCAAGACAATATATATATATATATATATATATATATATATATATATATATATATATATATATATATATATATATATATATATATATATATATATATATATATATATATAACATAAAGAAGTGTTCGAGAGGACATTCAATTGTGGGAAGCGCAACTGATGAAGGTTCCCTAACCAGAAACAATATATATATATATATATATATATATATATATATATATATATTTGTTTTTAAGTTTTCGCGGGCACTAAATGTTTTAGGTGGTTTCCGGGAATTCATCCGCGTAGTTGATAACTGATCCCTGCCGGGATCGATGGTAAAATGACGGCGTTTCGGCAGAATCACATCTAGCCTCTTCAGGTCGGTTCGCATAATTCTCGTAGCCTCCTGCTTTCGCTTCTAGTTACTCGAATACTAAGATTTTCTGAAGCGAGCGCGCTGTTATATAGTCGCGGCTCGGCGCCTATCGGTTGACACCGTGAACGGCTGCGTGTGATTGGCCCTTGGCGCTCAGTGGGCACGGCTCCATCCTGCTGATTTGTTATTTCCGGTTGAGTTGTTATTGGACGGGTACAGGCCGGTACGATGTTTAATAGGATTGTCCAACAATTCGATAAGTTCTGAATTTCATTGAGTGCGTTTAGACTGTGAGGTCTCTTCGCTATTTCAATTGCCTCTCTTACGAGCCTTGATTTCGGGTGTTCTATATTTGCCAGTACTTTGGTGTTCTCAAAGTCTATTCGGTGTGACATCGTGGTGGCGTGTTCCGCAATGGATGTTGTTTGCAGGAAAAAACAACATCCATTGACTAGAAGCGAAAGCAGAAGGCTACGAGAATTATGCGAACCGACCTGAAAAGGACAGATGTGACTCTGCCGAAACGTCGTCATTTTACCATCGATCCCGGCAGAGATCAGTTATCAACTACGCGGATGAATTCCCGGAAACCACCTAAAACATTTAGTGCCCGCGAAAACTTAAAAACAATATATATATATATATATATATATATATATATATATATATATATATATATATATATATATATATATATATATTGTCTTGCGTACAAAAGAATAACACCTTGAAGAGAGTATTCAATATCTCTGACAGGTGAAGTTAAAAAATTTCATCGTGACGTTCTAGCCTAGGAGTTACGGGTAACAGCAATTACATGGAACGGCTCCAGATTCGGAACCTCTATGTGCTAGTTTCCCCGAATATCCTAGTTGTCGGTCTTTACATCTCGCGTCTTCAAACCTAGAAAGTGTGTTCCTGGAAATACGGTACCTGTCGCGGACCAGAAAAACAGAATCTTTGGTTGTGATAAACATCGGTGTCAGGTGCCAACCGATCTTATTTTTGCATGTATTACTACATGGGTAATTAAGTCCCCAGACTGATACACAGATGGCGTCACCAATGCCATGCCGCAATGACTAGAAAAGTGTTACCGGGAAAAGTACCTATCGAAAATAATGCTGATTTTAAATGTTATCGACATATCACCGAAGAGGCAGAGCACCCAGGTCGTCTAATTTAGAAGATATCTATGAAAAATTGAATATGAATAAACTTTTTTCGAAGTGGGTGCTGCGTTTTGGCACAGTGGAACAAAAACTCCGAATTGATAATTCGGAAAGCTGTGATGTTGTTTGCGCGTAATAAAAAGGATTTTTTTGTGTCGGTACATAACAATGGATGACACTTGGATGCAACACTATATGCCGGAGGCTACTAGAGTGCCTACCGAGTTGGAAGAAGAGGCCGACAGCCGGCCAAAGCACGCGAAGGCACAACAGACAGGGTGAGCCTCTATATATTAAGTACGCAATTTTGCCCATCCACTTATTCCGAAGTGCCAAGCAATCAACAACGGCTATTATATTGCGTTATTGGATCGACTAGATTGCGCAATCAAGGAGAAAAAGATTCACATGGCAAAAAAATATCATCCATTAGTCCACGAAGTCTATGATAAAATTGAACTATTTCACATTCAAATTGCTCGACGCCCCCATATTCACCAGATCTGACTCCATTTGACTTCTACCTGTCCGCAGATCTCGAAAAGATATTAATATAGTGAAATGCACCCCACGCTTTTTACTTTCTACTGCTGTAATATAATTTGTTGTTCATTATTAAAAAGTATTTTCTGGTTTTTAGTTCAGTTTTTTTAAACTATAATTATTTTCTTTTTTTAGTTTTTTAGTCTCATAACAATGTATTAATAATTAAAAAGTTTACTTCATGTTTGCGTAACCTTTCCATTTAATTGCAGCAAGTTCTACTACTGCGAACTATATGGCAGTACTTAATAGACGAATTTGTATTTAGTCCAGAACAGTGTCAAAAAGACAACAAACCGGAAAATTCAACTTAAAGAATTGTATTGTCATCTGCCTTTGACACGTGTGCCAATTTTCAACTTAATTGTACTTCTTTAAGTTGGTGAAAATTACTTTGAAAGTTTCCGTTACATAGATAGATACATACATACACATCGACCTAATAAAAGTGTATTAAATGTAAGCATGTTTTCAAAAACTTATGTTGAGATATCTTACCAAAAGTTCCAACCACTCATTGATATCGAAAAGTGGAAAAATTATAGAAGGACTTCGATAATTTGTCAGGCCGAATTTATCGTTTTAGGACATCTAACTGTCTTATAATTTATCCGATTACCCGGTATTGCATCAGATGTATTATCTCAAAATACAACACTATATACTTCATACATACATTAAATGAATAAATAATAAACCAGAATGCACCACAGTGGTTACTAATCTAAAACCCCACCTCTAATCTGATGCTTCATTCTCTAAAAAAAAATTTTTTTTCTGGCGAACTTTCAGATTTCATCAATAATTGATGTTGAATAGAGTTTTCTGGCTTTTCGCAAGTTATTTGAGTTACTTTTCATTGGACATTTTGATTGAATCAACATATTAGACAACTATTCATTAGTTAAACTAACCTACACTCACATAAAGATGAATTGGTATCTTACAGAGATCTTATTGATATATGTAACACATCGCTAAGATATCGATAAACTGATCTAAAGAATAACTTTTTTTAGATAACATTCATGCGTAGTGGGAATATGCTTGCTCCATTAAAAAAAAGTTCTTCAAGTTTAAGAACCATTTTAAAATCTAATTTCCCAGAAAAATAATGTTAAGACTACCACCTATAACAAACAAATAAAAATGTACCGTAGAATGGGGTGGGTATCTTTGTTCAGTTTTAGAATTAAAACAATTTTTTTTCTTAAAATATGCGAGAAAAAAATATAAAAATAAATGTAAATATCGGTTCTGTCTGTAGTGTCCATTTCTTTCATAAAAATATTATTTTTCTCATTATTTCTCGAGAAAAAAATAAAATGTCAGTGATCAATTTTAAACTGCGATCAGGGTTACTTTGATACCTTCATTTTTTCTAACAGAATTCGAAAGTATTCCCAACCAGGAACCAAACATAAATAATAGTTTTGTAAATGCATCCATGGGTCTAGGATTTTCATTGCTTTTATGTATTTGAGAAAAACAAAGGAATTTTACAAAATAATCAATTTTATTATGAAAAGACATATTTTTGCTTAGCTTATTGTAACAATTATACAAATCAGTTGCTTCCATAAACCCAATCTGCACTTTTCGCTGCCTATTTCAATATCACATTCTCTTCATTTTCGGAGATCTTGTTACAAATTTTCCATGGTACTTGTTATATATTGTTCAATAGGGAATATTATACTTTGCAGACGCTTCATGTATCGTCAATCGGTTTTCAATGACTTTCCTAATAGCCTTACTCAGAATATCTTCCTAATTCCGGCATTTTCGGGAGCCTAAACGCATTATATAGGTCCTTGGCATGATACTAGAACAATAAAAAGCATCACTGTTAATAAAAAGACGGTTACATTGATCATTGACCAAAGTAAACCCGCATTGGTGATCAATGACACTCCGTACAAAATATGCCACCAAAAAACCAGTGAACTTCGAGTTTATGGCTTGCAATATTATAGCTGGATAAACTTGTGTTCAGGTGAATTGTAAACATTTGATCTGTTAGTCATACTAAAAGTTGTAGTTTAGTTATTCAAGCTTTCAATATTACAAAAAACTAGTACTTACCTATTTTAAATATTTTTTAACAAACAGGCATAGATCCAGCTACTGCAACTCATGACATGTAGTTCAGTGCTGCCAACCGTAAAAAAAGAATAAAAAGATGCCTTCAGAATTTGCACAAATTTAGTTTAAAAACAAAACGAAGTTTTTATCAAAGTCACCTCTGGATTCAAAGTAACCCCATTCCACGGTATTTCCAGATTTCACTACTGTTTGATGGGTACTTATCAAATTTATATCTGTGCAATACTTCTCTTGCAATAGATGACTGAGAAACATGTTTTATTTTCAGTATTGTGGAATACGTATCGGTCCAGTGGTGAAAAAGGACGTCATGAAAGCATCTATAATGCTCGAACATGAATCACAGTGAGTAGTACATCAATGTTGTCCTTCCTTTAACTTTTGTGATTTTTCTTTTCCATCTTACATCTAGATACGCCACCATTTTGGCATTCGACGTGAAGATAGAACGCGACGCTCAAGAATTGGCCGACAGTTTGGGGGTGAAGATTTTCCAAGCCGACATCATCTATCATTTGTTCGACAAGTTCATGGCCTATCGAGAGGAGCTGAAACAGAAGAAACGCGAAGAGTTCAAGCACATAGCAGTGTTCCCGTGCAAAATGAAAATTCTGCCACAATTTGTGTTCAATTCTCGAGACCCTATAGTCGTCGGAGTGATGATAGAAGCTGGTATCGTCAAGGAAGGTACACCCATATGCGTACCCAGCAAAGAAGTAAGTAGTTTTTTGTAAGTTTTGCTTATTGTTGCTAAATGCGTACTTAACGATTTTTTTATTTCAATGTTATTTTTGAATTGAAGTTGACTATTATTAAAACTAGCCGTTGCCATGTGGTCTAAATTCGACCAAAATCATTGTCAAACATTTGAAGATAATATACCTATAGGAATTTGCATATTTCCAACATTTGTTTCTGTTGTACACTTTTCTGTGTACTTATACAAAATAGTTCACTACGATTATAATTAAGGCAAAAATTATTTATATTTAGTTAATGTTGTTACGTTATATTTTTGCCGTAGTTACTCAGTATAGAAATAAACGCGTTTAAGACCGGTCAATATATTGCTTTTATTCGTCTGTTCCGTTAGCGATCGATAACCTACTGATTGCGCGCTGATTCTGCCGTATTATTGTGTTTCGTTCTGATTTATTTTTGAAGGATGTTTGAATTTGACCTGTTGAGACGAATTGATTTATAGAATATTTTTGGTTGGCATTGTGTGTTTCTTGACAGTTGTCATTGTCGTCGACAAGGCGGGAATGATGTGCGGGTAGAAAATTGTGTGAGGTTAACTGAAGAAGTCGTGCAGTTGTTTTTAAGGGATTTTCCACTAGTATACGGGCTTTTGATAAGCCATCCGAGTTCGGGAGTTATATGGAAATCCCTACATTGTGTTCCAGCATATTGTAGTACTGTTGATTAGTTGCTGGGATACTTCTCTCATTGAGGATTTGAAAACTTCTGTTGTTGCGTAATTCTTCGGAGTGGTCATGGTATTTGGGGACACCCTCACAATGGAACCTTTGGTATAAGAACCCCTTTGGTTGATAGGGGTTCTTTTTCTTCTCGTCTTCCTTCTACTTCTTTTTCTACTGTTGTCGTATTTCTTCCATTTGTTTTTGTTTCTACGTGCGGCGTTCCTGTTTTTGTTCTCCATCCAGTGAGATTGGGGTTATATTTTGCTGTCCTATTACGACACTAGAACACAGACCTGGTTTGGCATTATGGTATCATGCCGATCATGGACTTAGCATGCAGATGAACTAGTTGATGGTGTATACACGAACACTGTATTTCTGGTATTTCTATCATCAGAGTTCCAGTGGTGGAGTGAGCGCAAGGGACTCTAACTTCAGCTTCAGCTGTGGTTTCAGATAAGTGACAATTTGTGTATCTGGTTACTGTTTCATTATCAGTTATTTTTAAAATAATAATATAAATCTTCGTATTTGATTTGAGATTAGTAAAATGGAATTTGTTAACCGAAAGTAAAGACCATTAGCCTACTATAGGGTTTATTATTATTATTCTGATCGATTGCACTTACCCTCGAGCTCGAGTGTAGTATAGATGAGACACCAACGTCGGAATTCTGAATTTTATTTAATGATAAATACCAGGTAATTTATTATCGGTTCCCATTAATGTAGTATTTGATATTGACGATTTATGTAAATATTCTATTGATTAGAATTATTGTATTAGAGGAATGTTTAAATATTTGTATCCGGGTTATTCAGGATCTCACATGTTTATATGTATAGTTTGAATCTCTGTCCATAAGTGTATATTTGTTTCATTTCATTTTTTTACTTAGGTATATTTAACTTTAACATTCTAAGACTGTTTGCATTAATAGAGTTCCCTATGGCATATTTTTAGCGCCTTGTACTAGTCTGTTCGCGCAAATTAAACTTATATTTTGGAACTGTTGTATGCTTATTATTCCTTTTGATTTCAACATTTATTTATTTATTTTTAGAAATTTAGCGCCCCAAATTAGCAAAAATTACTACAGCAGATACAGATACAGACGGGTAGGTGTCCTTATTATGTGTATTTAGAAGGTATAGGGGAATCTACCTGGCGCCCTTATTTTCTCTCTTTATTTACGTTCAAATAAAACGAACCCCCCCGTCTTCACTGAGACTACCGGACATACCTTCTTCTGCCCTTAGCATAACTAGGTAGGGTAGAAATTTGGCGGCGCGTAACATTTTGGTGTGGCATTGTAGCACCAACGTTTGGCGTGGCAATGTACATGTTCTGTTCCTGAATAAAAAAAGGGATAATAATTTTCATGTCACCATATTATTATTATTGAATAAATCAGAAACAAAAATACAACATCGAGAGTTGAAAACGTCAATAAAAATCAAGAAATCATAAAAGGCTTGAGTTGAATTACTTGAAAAGATATAAAATAATTGTGTCCTCTAGCCGTCGAAAGTTTAAAGACGCTAGTTCAGCTATTATAAAATAGAGGGTGTCAATAACTAATATTAACGGAAAATGTTAGCAGTTTGTCCAATTTTTTTATTAATAACATTAGAGCCGTCAATTAGCAATTAAAAAACTAAAGAAAATCGGTTGATAAACACAAGAGGCAGTATTTTGCAGGTATGGGGCCATATAACGTAAAATAAAATATCTATAAGGACAGAAAACAGTATCTGCGGGTACAGGGGCGGATCCAGGATTCTCATTTGGGGGGGGGGCTAGATCTCGCTATTTCCCCTTAAATATACATATTTAAACATGTACGTGTACATTTAATAATTATCAGTATAAAAAATTGCAAATACATTTTAAAATGTTAACAGTATATCAAATAATAAATTAATATTAAATACAATATTTTTAAATTTTTAGTTGTTCCAAAATGCTCTGCGGTTATTCAGATATTTCATAATTACGATTTCAGTTTCTACGAAGAAAATGCAAGAAACTAACTCAAACGTAACTATGAAGATGTAGTATAAATAATTAGAATACATAAGTACTTACATATAAGTTCACTTAAACTGCAATATATGTTAAGATTCAGTATAATTTCACTAATTTCAATTAAACACAAACTTAGCGGTGATTATTTCTTTATTATATCAAAAATATAACGAAATACAATGTATCTGCTGTTAATTTATGTTAAATAATACCTAATATTTGTTGAAATGTTTTGTAAGTGTATTGAAATTTTGAAAATACTACATTGATAATTTTCACATTGAATTGAAAAGGTACCTTAACCTAATGGCTAACAATATTATGAAATGTCAAACTGAAATCAAATTCGCTACAACAATGTTGGTGGTGAACATTAGAATTATTGCCATAATGTAAGATCTAACTATTTGTCTTAAATATCACTATTTGTATTCAAATCATGGGCTTTGTTGTGTTAGTTAAATTGTACGGAACTATTATTAGCCTTTAAAATAGAAACAATATAAATTAAAAGCATAATGTTAAAATAAAATATTATCTGAAATACATTGATAAGTTGCCACACGATACACAATTCTAATTTTAGTTGACAAACAATGTTTAGAAAGAATTGTAGTTTCAAACTTGAGAGTACACAATACAATATAAATTTTTGTAGGTGAGATCTCAATAGCATGATAATATAGAATACCTTTCGGAATCGATCAAAATTTATTAAATTTTCATTTAATTTAGTTTGTTTTTCTTATTCGAGTCAATCCATTTTACGATTTTCTCTCCAAGCAATCTGGCGGCACTGTTTGGCATTGACAGTGTGGCTGTAAGCTATGAATTTTTTATTATATTTTATTAACGAATGAACCAATATTAGAAATAAATTTTAGAATGCTACAGTGACAGTCGTCAGTAGCTACTAAACGAAACAAAAATAACGAAAAACGGTAGAGGGACAGAGGGAAAAATGGTACCGAACCGTTTTGTCTTTGCCTATTTATATATAGATAACCAGGACTAACCTTTCTTTAATGTTTTAAACAGTGTAAAAGTTTTTTGTGAAGTTTTTGGACAAATATTATGTACGCGTCTGTGATATTCAGATGTTAGTACCGATTTTATGGCCCTTTTTAAATATTGATAGTACTTTTGGTTTTTTTCGTTCTTCTGGTATTCTATTGTTTTTCAACATTGATTACATAAGTGGAGAACTTTCAGTTGCAGTAGTGTCCCTTTGTATTTCAGCAATTCTGAATTAGTTAGTTTCTCCAAATCTATATCATGTAGACCTCTTACATCTTCTCTTTTTATTTCTCTTACATTTTCCTCCTGCCATAGTTTGTTGTAGTGTTTTACCGAATTATCTTCTTCTATGTTATTTATTTTCTTGTTTATTCAGTGTCTTCATTATTTGAGATGCTAGTTGTTGTCTACCATGTATGTCATTTTCAGTCTCGCTGAAAAAGCGTTCCATGGGTTGTTCGTGTGGTTTTTAATTAGTTTTTTATATACTTTATTTTCTGTTAATATATTTTCTGATTGTTTTCTGTGAAATTATTTAAATACTTTTTATAAGCTAGTTTCTTTTCGTCTACTGCTGGCTGCAGCTTTTCTGTCAATATTCGTAAAAGTTCTTGCTTATCTTTCTTTTTTTTTCCCTAATGTTTCTGAGGCTGCATGTTCTATTGCTTTTTGTTTGCATTGTAATGTTTTTATTTTCACACTCACACAGTTTTTGGTTTTATTTAAAAACGCGATCCAACTCACTATAATTTATTCCTTCTACTTCAATTTATATTCACAGAACTGTTTACAATTTATCTTGAACTCCTGATTTCTACTATAAGGCAATCGAATACTGAATGAATGCTTCCGTCAGCTCTCCGTATTTATATATTTCTTCTCGGAATTCTCCAGAAGGTCAAAGAGCCGCCGAGAGATTTCCTTCATGGACTAGAATTCTTCGAGAACTTGATCAAAGCCAGTCGCGACATGGATGCACCAGACAAACAATATTTCGGATTCCCCGAAATATCGGATGAATGTCGATTCCACGAATTATCGGATGAATTCCTGTCACAGTATGTTTTTTCAATCGTCATTCAAGTGTTCTTTTGTTTCTAACCATTTAAATTAAAGCAAAAAATGCCAGTAAACATTTCGACTTTGTTTCCTATTAAGTTGATTACTTAATTCGGATTTGTTTTATTATCAAGTGTGCATAAGATAAAATTAAGGTAGTAAGTTCGGTCTGTGTCTACAATTTCTTCTTCTTAAATAGATGCACTTTATTTGCATAAAGCGTTTCGTTTCGAATCCCTAAAACACGTTATAAAGATGAATATATTCCGTTCTGTGTCAAGTACCCGCGGGAGAGGAATGTCAAGCCGACTCGCTCGAGAGGGAAAAATCATTCTTGTATCGCCAAAAGAGGAAGCAAGCCCATCTAACCCGTTAGTACTTAGTACGGGTTTATATATAACATTCCACCACGTGTGGTGCTTAAAAAAGGACCGAAGGAGTTTAATTTTGTTGGATTATAATACATGACACTCCATGAAAGGGCATAAACTCTTACATGGAGAAATTTACTGTGGAATTGTACATAAACTCTTTTGGATTTTTGAACCTAGGAGGGTCGGCTGAAAAGTAATGCACACTTGCTCATAACTCTCGAATACATGAAATATCCACAAAATTTAAAAAAAGAATTAACGAAGAACTCTAGCTTTAAAATGATTAATTTGTTTTATTGTTATATTGTACTTTCGAAAAAAAATTTACAAAAGATGCAACTTCTCTATTTAAGTATACCTATGAGAGTTAAGCAGTTATTGCGATATTGCCGATTATTGTATATTATGTAATATTATTACTATTGTTTTATTTCAGTTTGTGGATTTGGGTATCGTGACGAGTATAGAAAGTAACCATAAACCTGTTGAAAGCGCTAGAAAAGGTATGGAGGTGTGCATCAAGATCGAACCAGTTCCAGGAGAATCGCCAAAAATGTTCGGTAGACATTTTGATGAAACTGATTTCCTCATAAGTAAGGTGAGTATTTTGGTTTGATATATGCATTGAATTATAATTATTTTACACGCATTTATATTCACTGTCAAAAAAAACACCTATAAGGAGATGTTTAAATTTAATATTTTTCGATAAAACATAAATGCTATAGAAGGAGTAAATGATTAAAATTTGGTAAAGTTTGGGGAATGTTTTTTCATGTAAACTTTTTTTATCAACTAATATAGTCGTTTTTTCTTTTTTTTAATTTACCAAAAAAAAAATTATTTGATGAGATCCAAAATCGATGCTAAGTAATGTTAAAATGCCTAGAGTACGCAGAATGTATCGCCAGCTAAGTGAATTTGAAAGATGTCGAATTATTGGTTTACGGGACGCGGGTTTTTCATTTCGAGACATCGCTAACCGCACGAACAGAAATCCAACTCCTGTTATGAGATGTTGTCAAGCGTAGTTTGATATTACCCAAACGACACAAATGAAGTTCAAGATCGACGTCTAAGGCTTATGGCCTTTAGAGACCGATTTTAAACAACTTAAAATTTGGCTGATGAGTGGTTAGGAGAACAAAGCCATCTTGTAAGGGTCAGAACTACAGTGGTGCAGAGAACGACAACATTGAAATGTGGAATGCATCAGGTCGTCTTCTCTGATGAATCTCGATTCTTCTTGAGTAGACATGATAGCCGAAAAAGCGGTAGATGACTTCGAGGAGAAACCTCAATTTGTTATTGAGCGACATGTACACTAGGGTGGATCGAAAAAAAGCATTTATCCTAAATTATTTTCTAATAGCAGTCAAACGTAATCATACCGTCTAACTAAAAAGTATACGAAAGATTTACCCGATTAAATGAAATCTTCCGCTCGAACCTGGAGAAAAGACAGGTTTTTGGCATATTTTTCCGAATTTCCGACTTTCTAATCTTTTCCAATAGTTTTTGAAATAACCTCACAAATATGTTTTCCCCCAGGGGTCTCAATAAAACACTATTACCAATATATTTTTGCATATACATAACTAAATAAGGGGCGTAAATTTTATTTCAGCTCATTCAAACAGGATATTTTTAAAAATTTCAGCAAACTGTTGAGAATTTTCAAAATTCTGCCACAAATACAAACTGTTTTAGAATTATGCCTACCACTTGGCGAATGCTTTGTTTTCGAAGAATCTTTCAAACAAAACATGCACCTTTCGGGTACAACAGTCGGAAAAAAGTCTACATGAAGTTTTGGGAGACATCTTTTTTAATAACCGTTAATGCGTTAAAATGACGATAAGAATGTTTCTTTAACACCAAAAAATTAAATCTAAATAGGTAACTATAGTTTTAAGTTGTTGTGAAAGTTAAGTTGTAGATAATATAATCGTAGAATTGGATTGTTCCAAGTAACTAACCTAGCATGATTGAGAGTGGATGTTGCATCTTGGCTTAAATCATAAGAGTATGAACCAGATTTTATGATTCGAGAAATATTTGGCAGATACCTTTGATTCTCACTTAAATTTTTTTCAGGTAACAGTAGTTGAAATTTATGACGTGTATATTTTAAAACAAGTTGCATGAAGAGGGTCCTGAACAGCAACTCATTAAAACGCAACAAGTGTATAATCGAGTGTAACGTTTGTCCAACTTTTCGTTCCAAACTTCTTGTAATGCCATTTTTCCATCAGGTGTTAGTTGCAGTACCATCACATCACACTGATTCCAAATCAATAACTCCTCCATTTTCTAAATAAAATTTAAATATATTTTGCACTTCCTGACGAAAGAATAAAATGCTCCAAATCATATTTATTCTGATTGGGGATAGAATAGATGTATGATCTTCTTTTACGTTTTCTTAGTTTAGTATCAAAAAATACTGTTTTTTAAGAAACACGGTTTTTATTAAATTCTTGGTGAAAAGATATATTAAATTGTACTTTTTCCGCGTCAAATTTTATTTCTAACTAAAATCAAGGATTTATCGTGATAGGATATTAAACCTGCATCTGCTATGGTAAAAGAAGTAACTGCTGAGAGAGGAACAAATTGATAATAATCTTTGATAATGGCATAACCTTATAAGTGATAAAACTCAGTTAATTTGTTTTCAGTCAATGAAATTATGGTTCAGTATCCAAAAGGAACGACTTCACATTCATTTTTTTATTATTAAAAATTACTAATAAGTAATGCATATGAATCTAATTATTACTTTAAAACTAGAATAAACACAATTTCTCCTAATTATCAAAAACTGCATTGTTTTTAATTTTAATGCCTACAAGTTACAACATTTGAAATATTATTACACCTAAAAAAGACTAATAATATTTTTATTTGAAAATAATATTATTAACGTCATTTTAAGTCATTAATAATTATTGAAAAAGGTGCCTCACCAAACCTCCTGGTGGATTTATCTGAGTGAGCCGTGTTTTGATCGGAGGACACTTCATAACCAAAGCATTTAAGAGTTGGTAGATCTAATTTAATACAAGTTTATACTTGGAGGATAATTTTGAAAATACCCAAAAGATAGCTGAAAAACTTAAAAAAAAAACCTTTTTGAATGATCTGAAATAAATTTTACACCCCTTATTTGGTTAAGTATATGCAAGGATAATTTGCGTAATAGTATATTTGTTGAGATCCCTCGGGGCAAAATATTTTATAATAAATAAAATAAATATTGGGGGAACACGATTAAAAAGTGGAAAATTCGACAAAATATGCAAAAAAACGATTTTTCTCGAGGTTCAAGCGGAAGTTCTCATTTAATTGGAAACATCTTTGGCAAACATTTTAGTTAGGGTGTCAGATAAAGTTTGACTGCTATTAGAAGAAGATCTGAGAAAAACGTATTTTTTTCGATCCACCATTAAATCTCTTTATTCATTAATAAATGACCAGTTTACAAGTCATTTCAGCCTTGTTGTGTCCCCGGCTATAAGGGTTACTCATTATTAGAGCACCCAGTATAACTGGGGCAAAGGGTCGCCTAATTAAGCCTTAATTACCTTAAAATTAACTACAGGGTTATAGAATATAGGATAAGTAAAAGAGAAAGCGTAAAACGTAAAATAACCATAAAATCTTATCAAAAATTAATTAAAAGATAATATAAACATGAACAATTAAATAAAACTTATAAAATATTAATAATACCACACTGAGTAAAAAACAATATAACAGATAATACACAAACAACTATCTAAAATACCTAACAAAATTCTCCTAATAACAGTCACTGTCGAATAATCTTACACTATCGTGCGAGAGAATCGATTGTCACCGCCCGTTGAGCGAGATTCGTTTCGAATGCGATTGGCTTATGGGAAATAGGGGACTAATGATGCTAATATGATAGAGAAATGTTTCAAGGGAAAATAGATATATAGGCAATCGATGGGGGTGATATGGGTCAAGGGGGTAAGTGTGGATTATTTACTTGTAATACTGAAGATGGAATATGGAATAAGAAGGCAGTAATGGCGAGGTAATGGAGTGAATAAAATGGTACAAAAGTGAGAGTTTTAACTCAAGATTGAAAGAATAAAATTATCGCCAGACCGCTCGATTGAAGAAAGAATGGGCATATAGAGAACCGACAATGAAGCTGTTGACTAGATGCCTTTTGATCATAAGGCGATTCATGTTCAGTGCTTCTAGTAAATGATCATTGTTACCGCAGCAAATGTCACGAGCGTCGATGATAAGGGGTAGAACAGATATATCGCTAGAGTTACGGATAGGCTGTTATTACAAAATCAGGGTCGCTGATAGTAATCCCTTTTATTGTTATATCCTGTCGCGAGGGCTCTTGGTCCTTCCCAATGTACCCTAACATCGCTGATGATTATGTTAAGCCCTTTAGTCAAGACAAGGTCGGGAATTTTAAGAATTCCGCTGCTAGTTCATATTCTAGGCTCCACCTCCGCCGCCCATCCTTGGTTGATTGCTTCGTTTTTATGTTAACCAGGTTGTTGTGTCTGGCAATGCGAGGTGCATGAGTTATATAGCAGCTTTGATGGATGTGACAATTGGATTCCTTCTTGTCACATCACCCTCTGCAGCGCCTGTGCTCAACATCATTAAAGGGCAGATCTCGGAAAGGTAGCAGGTTTCCACGAAGCTGTAGTTGGTGGGTT
This sequence comes from Octodonta nipae, assembly GCA_034190945.1. Lineage (NCBI taxonomy): Eukaryota > Metazoa > Arthropoda > Insecta > Coleoptera > Chrysomelidae > Octodonta > Octodonta nipae. Next base: position 59,175,993 of record CM067224.1, on the reverse strand, counting down.
AAGAATCCAATTATTGGAGGCGGAAGAGGCACCTAATTGTGGACTTAAAACCAATCCGGACCACGAAGATTCTACTCCCGATATTAAAAAGTTGTCAGCGTGTTTGGATGTTCCAAAGTTGTTAAAAGCAGCGATTTTAGCGATGGTACTTTCAGTATATTGTTTGGATATCATGGGAAGGTATTGCTGGATGTTACTAAGCCTTTTTACTAGAATTGCCTGTATTCTGGTAATAAACTTCCTAGGCCACCAAGCCGCTTGGAAGCATGAATGAAATGGTTCAACGACGATTTAGGCGGTCCACTTCTTTAAGAAGTGTCCTGGTTGTGGAAACGTTTTGTAGAGCACTAATCCATCGAGGAATTAAGAAGTTTGAGAGGATATTAAATTTCTGATAGGGTTTAAGAGGAGCCCCCCCAGCGGGGGTGAGGGTCTGGGGGATCAAACACCCCCTGAAATTTTGGAATTTTTAGTTTGAAGATTAAATTTTAACCCGTTAATAATCTTTTTCATAAGAATAAATATTATATTTATACAATTTTATATATCCTGGAAATCAAAAAAATTATCCAACCCACCTGGAAAAAATGTCCTGGCTGCGGCCTTGACTCCAGCAACTTTTAATGTTTAACCCTGCGCTTTATTGATTGCCATTCCAAAGGCTGGGGAAATTGTAGCTGTTTAAATTGGATAGGTAATTCTGAGGGTATCATGGGAATTCTTGGTATAAAAACAGTTTCATCAGTTGCGTTGCCAGTTAATATGAGACATTGGATAAAAATAAAATTTAAATTGACTACTTTGAATCTTGTGCTGTTGCACAGTTTCAGTGGACTCAAATTTCTGAATAATATAAATAGGAGCACCTATTTTTAATATTAATTTGAAATCAGTTTAGTTTCTTAGTGGATATGCTACTAATATCGGGATACAATTTTTCAAAAATTTCTGCCACATTTTATACCCAATCACAAATGTTGTTAAAATTTACATAGACATTTTTTGCTGAAAACTCACCATTTCCTATTTGGAGCAAGTCGTTAGAAAATTGCCAATTAGCTTCGCTAAACGATAAAATCCTCATATTGGTTTTAAGTCCACATTTCGTTATATGTGACAAAGGTGCAATCTATTAAGCGATGCATTGACGTCATCTGCTCTCGTTCCCCTAGTTATAATTGGCAAAATTTGACACAAATCTCTAAAGAATAAATCAGTACAACAACCCATTGGGCAGTTACTGTAGCGCAAATCTCCCATTATCCTGTCTAGTGCCTCAACTCAAGCTTTATGAGGCATAGAAGCCTCATCCCAAATAATCAAACTACAATCCCTCATTAATTTTCCGACACTACTCTATTTAGAAATACGGCAAATACTAGTGACGTCATCACTAAATATTTATAATGTCAGTTTAAATATGGAATGGGAGGTTCGCCTACTTTCCAGAGGTATGGCTGCTATGCCGGACAATGCCACCCACAACTCGGCAATTTTTCTATTGGATTGTACCATTGCTAATAATAAATTTATTAAAAATGTTTTAAATGTGCCTTCAGGGGTACCTAAAAACATTTTACCTTCATTACTATTATTATTTGAGGATAATATTAGTCCATTGTTCAAGTTAGTTTAGTTAGTTTCTCGTAAATACTCTGTATTGATTGTTGCAATTAAACTGAAATTTAATGGCAAGATGAATCAAAAACGTTTATAGATTTTCCTGACAAATATTCCACTTGTTTATTCAATTCAAATAAAGCTTGATAAATAGTCAAAAATATTTAATGACAATTCTTGACGTCTGTGATGCAACACACAGAAATCTTCAGCCATGCTTTGACGATCATTTTGCCAAAGCAGATGTGGGTCGGTAACTTGACTGAAGGATATCATGATGGTGAATAAATGTCTAATTGATTTAGCTGAACAGCATAAGGCAGCTTTAGAAAGCGTACTTTCCAAATGAGAGTCGTCTTCTAACAGACCCATTGTTTTACAAAGTCCTTGAAATGTTTTATAAGTTATACCTTGAAAAGTCCGTAGACTACTGAAATTACCATATCTTTATTTTCAAAGTTAAAATTTTACAGAATCTTCTTACTCCTATCCTCTAATACAAACAATACTGAAAGAAGGGTAGGGTCTTTTACGACATGGAGTAACATTTACGCCTGGCCCGATCGAATCACGGTGACACGAAATTAATTTTGTTGCGTGCTACATATTTTGATTTTGCTATATCACCTAAGCTATTCATTTAATTTGCATGCTGCAAAGGGAAAAAACATTCTTCATGAAATCCTCAAGCCAACTAACGTATTTACAATGATAAAGATTAATGCCGTATTTGTCTAAATAGCATTCCAATTACCGCTTTATAATTGGCCACTTTTTTAAGTATTAAAATGGGTATAGCATGTTATCCTTAAGAGATAGACATATGCCGTCGCGGACTGTTTTGTAGGCCTATAAAAGATTCACAATTCCACCATACATTATTTTGTTATATCTCAAAGTGTTTAGGCAGCGCTATATTTTATCCAATTTATATAAAAACTTAACATATTATATACTAAAATCTTCCTCGAGAACCACTTTATCCACTGGTGAAAACAGCATGAAAATCGGTGAGGTGGTTTTTGAGTTTATCGCGAACAGACAGACAGACGCGGCGGTGAACTCTGTTTTATAATATGTATAGATAAAATTTATTCTTATGAAAAAGATAATTAATTGATTAAAATTCAATTTTGAAACCCAAAATTCCAAATTATTTTGCGACCTCAGACCGGACATTATACAGTAAATGTAGGTACATTATTTTATCCTTAAAATAAAGAATTTTGAAAAAATTAATAACTCACGTAAAACATGGGAAGTGGGTGGGTTATGAATTATATCTTACGGTTTAAAATTTTCGTGATTGAGAAATGTCAGATTCTTAATATCATACTTTCTAACAACTCCAGAAGATTCAAATGCTTGAGGATCAATAATTGGTAAGGTACTGAAGACAATTACTTCTATTTCAATTTTTTCAATTGTTTGTTTTTGTAAATTCATTATGTATTTTTTCGAATACGATTTTTAGATAGCATCATTTAGACCGAAATTCGTGAAACCCTTGTAATTATTTTATGATAAAATCTTGCCTCCTCTGTTTCAGTTTATTTCTTATTCATACTTCTTTTTATTACGAAAAAAATCGTTTGCATTGTTACCGATTACCTACAAAAACCAGCAAAACTTTTTCTCATTCTTTGTGTAAATTTCCTCCTTTGAATTTCAACAGCCAATCGGCGATTGAGTTTTGTCACAATGGAACGAACAGTTAATACATTTTGACCTAATTTCGTGGATGGTTTCATTGTGAATTCAATGAAACCATCCTGCTAGAATGGCGAACACGATTCCATTCAGCTCACTCGATGTTAATATAGACAACGACGCCATCTATACGGACGGATCGATAGTGCAGCCGAATGACCTGGTTCCAACTATTTTATTTCGCGCACGTGTGCCCCAAGAGGGGTTGGGGTGAAAACGCTATGGAATGTTCAGAGAATTCCAACTGGACAATTTTCGGGTAATTTACGGAATTTGCAACTTTGTAGAGTTTGATCAAAATTGAAACATTGTAAATGTCTTTCCATTTCGCAAAGATGATGAATATTACTAAAAAGTTGTGGTTTACTATTAGACGAGACAACTGTTTTGCAATTTCGATTGCAAACCAGTTACACTTGGAGCTACGTTTGTTCGTAAATGCTCGCTGCCAATAAGTACAACGGTTGTAAAAATTCTCTACTAATCAGCGATCTCGACAGTCGAGTCTGCTAACACTCGGTTCGCCAATAATTTTTCAAATCGTTAAAATTATTAACAAGTGTCTACAAACAAACCTAGTTCAAAGAGCAATTGGTTTGCACCCTAAGTTGCAAAACAGTTGCCTCGTCTGCGATGGCCCTTAGTCGACGGTCTCACAGTAAGATTACTACGTTCATCTGTTCCTGGTGCTTGTCAAAATATAGTTGCAACTATTTCTAATAGTTTTATTTAACACATTTTCTCAATTCTTTTACACGCATCGTATTTTAATTAATCATGTAACAAATTACGGCTATTTTTTCTCTACACTATGAATCAGAAATGCTGGTCTGGCTTCTTGATCCCGAGTTCATCCAAAAACCCTTGCAATGCTAGGCTCTCTGAGACAGTTTCCCGTGTGGCTGGATAGGCAAGACGAACCAGCAGGGTAATATCAGCATCAAACTCTTTTAAGGATTCATTCGCTTTCTTGTGGCGATTTTTCAGTTGGGGGTGATAATCATGCTCCAAATGAGCCTGCCCATACTTCAGTTCTAAATGTTTGACCAGTTTTTCATGTCTTCTTGCTCCTTTGCAAAATATTTGTACATCCCCTCTTAAGGCGAGGGTTAATGCTATTGCCTTCTCCTCTGCCGACTATCCGTTTAGCTTTGCTGCAGCCTCGAATTGGCGCCGATCCATGACGATTTTCCATCGAATTGTGGGGGTTTCATTTTGAGTCTACCTCCCTCGAGGCCAATTTTCCAGACTGTTTCTGCTTTCGGTCTTTTGTGGAATTTCTCCCCTTTGTAATTGGGCTTCTAAGAATTCTTTCAAGGTTTTAAGAGTTTTTTAGCAACTTTTCTTTTGTGGAATTTCTCCCCTTTGTATTGTGACTATCTGTCCTTTTATTGTTCTGATCTCACCCTTACCTGTTTTTCTATCCGCGTTTCATTTTTGACTGTCTTCTGCTTCAGCTCTTCGATCCGAGCCTCAGTCCCGACTATTTTCTCTTCCAGCATTTTTGATTTTGATGTACCATGTTTTCCAGTAATTGAGGTTCTAAGGATTCTTTCAAGGTTTTAGAGTTTTTTAGCAACTTTTCTTCTAGGGTTTTAGACATTTCTAGTAATTTGTCTTTCAGGGTTAGACCATTTTCTTGTAAGGTTTCTTTTAAATTTTCCATTTTTCTAAAGTTTTTATATATTTCTTCTCGGAAATATCTAGAAGGTCAAATAGCCGCCGAGAGATTTCCTTCGAGGATTCTCGAGCACTCGAGGACTTTAACCGAGCTAGCCGCAGACCTGGAGGCGTCTGACACACTATCTCCCGGATTCCATGAAATGGATGAATGTCCGTCATACTGACTACCCGAAATATCGGATGAACGAACCCCCGTCAAAGTATGATACCATTCCTGCTTCCATTGAAATGTGGAGTTGTAATTGTTCGCCAGAAGGTTGGCTGCTGTTTTAAGGGTCAGATGTCTTGAGCGAAGTTTTAGGTCTGAGGTTCGTTACAGTCAGTAGGGGATCTTAGCTCCGAGTGAACTATTATTTATCCGTATTCCCTTAGGAGAACATCTCTCCTGCGGTGTTCGGGAGGCAAAATGTGGGGGAGCCACGTTGTAGGTGTTGATTTAATTGGACATCGACTAGCTTTGTGTAGCCACTATTTAACCACACTGGAGCACAGTATTCTGCAATGGAAACTACCGTGGCCAAGGCTCAGCTCCGAGGGGTTGTTGCAAAAGAGCCCCAAGATGAGCCAGTAATTGAGGTGCTGTTTGAAAGACCAAGTCCTATCCAGATATATTGGGTAAATGTGGCGCAGGGGACGGTTTTCATGGTATACATTTAGCTCTTTATTCGCTAGTTTATTATTTAAGTGGAAAGATGATACTTCGGTCTTGTTTATGTTGATCTGGGACTCTATTGGTGAAAAACAGTGTCTAAATTATCCAAATCAGATCCTCCTACAGTCATCAGCGTATCCAAGTTTCTTACAATATACTCCCTTCGAGGTGTCCTAGATGTCGGTCTTTACATCTCGCCTCTTTCTTAGAATAGGTTTCGGGCATGTCAGCGATGTACAGGCTGAAGAAGATTGGCGCCAACACTGACCCCTGAGGCAGCCTGTTGTTTAATTTCATCTTTTTGTTGTTCCTCTAGTAACCTGGAATGTTCTATCTATTTAACTAAATAACTTAAAATAATTAACAATAGTCTGTACAAATTAATTACCTCCCTGTCTAGTACATTTTTGAAGTCGGTACAGTGCAACAGTCAAGTTTCATGAAGTAGTAAATATGTAAGCAGTGCAGGGTTTTAGATGTACTAGGTAGATAGGTAATTAATTTGTACACAATGAGTACCTATTATAGTGTTGTTTTATTATTTATTAAGTCGGTTAATATATTTTTTATACAAATATTTTATTGTGGATTATAAAACACACCTTGAATTTTTTGCAATAGCAAATAAGAATTTCTCTTGGAGTAATTAAATATTTTACTCTAATTTAGCACCCCCTATCTAAAAAAAAATAATGTAATCCTATGTAAACTTAGTAAGTTTCACATTCTCCATTCACAACTCCTTCGAAGAATCGATAGAATTGCGAATGAGCGAGTGAAACCGAAGGGTCCTGAGGCGTGAAAGCAGCAGTGTGATCAATGAAAATCGAGGTCATGGCCTATTTCCATTCATTGTACTTCCACTAAAGGAAGTTCTTTCATGGCGATTCTTTTATTAACCGCGTTTTGAACATTTTTCACCAGCTATAAACAGTTTGAAATTACATTTCATTACATTTTGTTTTTGTATTCGTTCCAGATATCTCGCCAATCTATCGACGCCTGCAAGGACTACTTCAGGGACGACTTGCAAAAAACCGACTGGCAACTCATGGTCGAGCTGAAGAAACTCTTCCAGATTTTGTAATTTTGCTGTGTTTGTTTTTGAATTCGTGAAATTTACACTGTTTTTTTACTTAAGGACTGATTTCCAGCGCCTCTTTGGCCGGGCAACGTCTTCACAACTGTTTTTTTTCAATTTCTAACTGAAAAAATTTCATCGACTGTTTGACCTGCGGTGTACATTTTAGATGGATGTATATTTATATTATATATTATACAATATTAAAGATATGTTTATAATTTATTGCACTGTTTCGTTTTTAAATGACTTCAAAAAAGGAGGAGGTTCTCAATTCGGTTGTATTTTTAACCGACTTCCAAAAAGAAGGCACGTTTTTTTATGTATGCTCAGTGATTATTCAAAAACGGCTTGGGCAATTTTGATGATTTAAATGGCATTGTATTAAAGAATATTACAGAAAGGTACCATATAATTTTCTATAACGTGACATGTACCGTTTTCCAGAAAATCAGAAAAAAAAAAAACAGTAATTAATGGACACATTTCAATAAATCTACAGTTTTCTCTAAAACGGCTCAACCAATTTGAATATTTTAAATTGTAATCTACACAGATTTTCCAGCTTGATTCCGTATAATTATCTATAACGGAAAACATACCGTTTTTCCGAAAATCGTCAAAATATTTGCAAAAACACGGTAAACATCAACGGAAATGACAAATTTTCATCATAAATATCTAGCTTAAATGTCAAGATATGCCATGAAATTATTTCGTACAGGTTGTTTGTAACGGTTTTCATTGCATTCGAGTGAAATGGCACACACTATTCCAGTAGTGTATCGAAAAGAAAATTTTTTAGGTGAGCGATGTTTTCTGTATGGTATACGGTGGTAGGTGTGTGCGTGCATCGAAATTCAAGCAGCAAGTAATGTGCGCAGTTGAAATATTGGGCTAAGTAAAATTACAGTTAGGCAGGTGGGTTCAAAAAATCTTACAAATAAATGTAATATTAGGTGGTATATAAGCAGTACCATATATAGGATGGTTGAAATATAAGGTGAAATAGAATTAAAGTTATACAGGTTGGTTAAAAAATGTTGTATTGGGTGGCACATAAGTAGTTGCGTATGCAGGGTGGTTGAAATAAGAGTGAAGTGAAATTATAGACATACAGAGTGGATAAAAAAACTTAAAAAATGGTTAAATAAGCATATGCAGTAAGGATATTCGAGTTATAGGGCGGAGGGTTCAAAAAAGTTATCAGTTGCATATTCAGAATGATTGAAATATAAGGGGGAGTGGAATTATAGTTAAACAGGGTGGTTAAAAAAATGTTATATAGTTTGGAAAATAAGGAGTTGCTTATACTTGGCATAGAGGGCGAAGTATAATTATAGGTATACAAGGTGATTTAAACAATAGAAAAATAGTACCAGTAATTAGGGTGGAGAGGATCAATACTTATACAGGGCGGTTGCAACATCGTGTAGAGTTGAATTATAGTTGTACAGGGTGATTCAGAAAATGATAGACGAACAATTTATGTTGGGTGACCAATACACAGAAACATACAGGGTGGTTGCAATATAGGGTGAATTAGAATTACACTTATTGAAAGTGAACCAAATAATAAAACAAATAAAAAATATTTGTGGATAATATAAAAAAATACAAATTAGAGAGAGAGGGAGAGATAGGAATACTCAAAAATAATCAATAGAATTGTACCTTAAATCAGATAAAAAAGAAGATATGTATGAAAATAGTGTTTGATTGCACACGGTTTGTTAACGGTTTTTATTTTAAGCCAGTTGAAGTCAGTTCTTTTTTAAATATAGATTATTTTTTTAGACTGTTCCCTAAGTACTCCGGTAACTATGGACCGATTGGGATAATTCTTTTTCTCATTTGATAGAATAGATAAGTAATACTGATTATTTCTTAATAATATATAAAAAAACATTAATGTCAATGTAGAAATTGTTCAAAATGTTCGCTGCGAACGTCTTGGCAACATGTTAATCTGGTATAGAAATGTCTTCTAACGTTACTCAACATCTCAGGCATGACTGATCTAATCGCAAGCGTTATTCGTCTTTTTAGGTCATCTAAGTTGAGGAGTTTAATTTTGTATACAGTACTTCTGACATATCCCCACAAAAAGTAGTTCAATGACATCAAATCAGAAGATCGTTCTGGCCATTCTATCGATCGGCGCCTCCCAATCCACCGGTTTTGAAAAATTTGGTTCAGGTACTGCTGGACATTGATTTTGTAATGGGGCGGTACTTCATCTTGCTGAAACCATATTGTATTGGCAGGAACTTGTGGGTTTACTGGATCAGGATATAAGTATGTCAAAGTTGGCACGACATTATTTTGGAGCAGTTCTAAATATTTATAACCATTCAAGTTGCCATCAATGAAAAAAAGACCTAAGATTTCATTTCCAACAATTCCTGCCCAAACATGAACTTTTTCAGGATATTGCGTATGTTTCTCTGTCATCCAGTGAGGATTCTCATTAGACCAATAGCGGCAATTATGACGAATAACTTGACCGTGAAGTGTAAATGTGCTCTCATCAGAAAACAAAACATCTAATTGGATCACATTGTTGTCTAACCTTACCATCATTTATTCACAGAAATATACGTTCTCCTATCGAAATCGTCTTCCATGAGCTCCTGAGTCGGCATCATTTTATAGGGATGCATTTTACTTCCCTTTAATACTCGAAAAATTGATGTGTGGCTAACGTTGAACAGTGGGGCAGGGCTGCTTTTCGACCAGAATTATGTGCATTTTCTTGAAAGTCAAGCATAATATCCAATTTCGTATTATCACTTAGAGCATTGGCAGCTACTTTTTTTATCAGTCTTACATGACCAAGCTCGCGAAACTGCTTTTCTATTTTACTAATTGTTCCTTGGGATACATGCGGCAAATTTGGAAAATTTTCGTGAAATAAGCGACGAACTTCCATTTGTGACCGTGTGTTATCTCCATAACCAATCATTTGTATAATGGTTATTTTGTGCATTTGTCTTACATGAACCGGTTTTATGATATTACGTACAGTTAACGAAATTCAAACGACAATAGCAGTGACACTGATCACCACTGTAATGCAGGCAGACAACAAGATGCTAAGGCTATGAGTTCTGACAAGAATTATGTCTAGAATTTTCTAAAGAATCCAAAAAATAAATAATATACAGTGGGGCTCGCACTTAAAATAAGAAAGTTAGTATTGGCCACTGTCACATGAAACAACCTATTTTTTTTGTTGAAAAATGCGCATTTAAAAATACAAATCGACGTGTCAAAGCGTTTCTCCCAACACTCCCTCCTCTATTCGTGATCGAATTTATTCCATTTTGCTGTTCCACACTGTACTATAGTAATCTTTGGTGAAGGCTATAATATTAAAAACACGGAAATGTAACTGTTCGGAACCTGGGATATAATAAATTGAAAACAGGTGGGATTTAAATCAATTGATCTCTATATATAGTGTGTCTTCATAAGTTGGAATCAATCGGAAAACTATTTTATGAATAATATAATATTTAGAGAAAAAGTTTTTCTTCATAAAAAGATTTGCCTGGTCTGAAACGTATACTGTATCATTACATGTCACTTTATCAACTGTATACGAGTTTTGTCTGCAAATATGAATTGTGCCTGAAAGTTAAGTTTGATATCTTCTTTTTCCAAGGGTGTCCCTCTCAGGACAGGGGTTGGCTTGGATCTTGCGATCTTATTGGCCAGTTACCAGTGATATATTAAGAAAATAAATTTTTTTATTCTAATTCACTGAATCATCTACCGACGTAAAAATACTGAAACGAAGCGTTCGCTTGTAATAAAAATGAACGATATCTTTGAAATTCCATGAAAGCGATTATGGTTACTTAGATTATGTACAATACTGTATTTACAGGGCGAGGCAGCCTTGGACTTCGAGATATTTCACAAACACTAACACTAAATCACTTCGAGAGCGTCTATTCCACTTCTTAAGTGTCTTTAGGTGGATCCGTTAAGGATTATTATATATTATATTTTAAAATTTCCTAACCCTACTACTATAAACACAGACATGCGGCTGTCTCGCCATCTTAGCTGGAAGTCCTTGATAATATGTAATATTGATAATAAACAGAAGTAGAATTAAATACTGTATCTAATTATGCCATTGCAATGAAAATTGTATAATAAATATTCACGTCACTTTTTCAACTGTATACTAGGTTTGACAAAAAATATCTATTTTGCTTAAAAGTGAATATCTTTATTTTTAACCGACTTCCAAAAAGGAGAAGGTTATCAATTCGTCGCGTTTTTTTGTAAGTATGTTACCTGAATTCTTCTCCTGTTGTGAACCGTTTTGTGTGAATATGGTCTTGTTTAATAGAGTATATATCCGGAATGGTGAAACTTCAAATTTGGGAAAAGAATTCTATTGGTAAAGTGAAGAAATTTGTGAATGAACACATGCGTGCATGGAAATCGACCAATATCCCTAACAATTAGTCGATTTTTCGAAAATTCCTTATGGATGTGTATAGTTTTTTAACGTTTAATCTATTAAGGAAGATCCCTAGGTGATCTCATATACTTTTCTGCGACATGCAACTTGCATTTTTGCAGAAAATCTCCGAAAATTCCAAAATTCTTATCAAAAATTTTATCCTAATAATATAACGGACATTTCCTCATAAATATTTTAATTCCAACGTAATAGTGCGGGAATTTTAGGCACTGGAAGTTTTAATTGCGAATTTGAAAATTTTCTATGTACATCTCAAGCATATACGTAGTAAAACATAGTATTTTCGACTCCTTAAATCAATGAGTACCAAGATCGTTTTATTTGTATACCCGGCAAATACCTATTTAAATGTAAATTTTTCCATTTTGGTTGTCACATTCTCCCGGCCTAATAGATAATTCAGTGACAACACATGTCAATCTTAACTGCTATTTGGTGGGTTTATACACAGGATGTTTAGTTATAGCAAACAAAATCACAAAGTAAAGTGATAGAAGGAGTTGCATATGATGATTGAAATATAAGTTAGACCGTTTAGCTGTATATACAGGATGTATGGCATATAGCCTGGTCCTGTCTATTAAGGTTATACATACAAAATAAAAAATAAAGAATAAAAACTAAAAAATTGAAAATAAAACATTTAAAAAATATATATAACCGACTTCCACCTATAACTAAGCTAAAAATAATTATAACAAAATACAACTCTAAGAGGTGCTCATTCTGTACAAATTAATTACTTACCAATCTAGTATATTTTTGAAGTCGGTGCCAAGCAACAATCAAGTTTGATGAAGTAGTAGATAAGTACGCAATGAAGGATTTTGCTTGGCACCGGCTTCAAAATATACTAGATTGGTAGGTAATTAATTTGTACAGAATGAGCTCCTTTTAATGTTTACATTTTTTACTTCCTGGGTAGGTACCTAACAACATTGAATGTGTTATTTATTTGCTAGAGTTCTTGGTTTCGAACCCGAGAACTTTGGATTTGCAGCCGTGGACCACTTGTCTTTGGTGGATATAAAAGCTGTATAGATCAGTCCCTGTATTGAGTACTTTATTTATTACGATAACAAAACGATGTAAACAAAGGACATGTTTTGCTTAATGTGTATCCTTCTATGAGTCTATATTCGTTGATAATATGCCAAGTTGCCATTTTGTGTGACATTATTTTTAATTTCTGACATATGGGACTTATCACCAAGAGAGAATATGAGTGTTGTATTAGAACGAAAAGCAAATTTTGTATAGGTATTCTATATTACTTGGGTGTTATATTGGTTTATTTCCTATTTATTATTGATTTTCTAGAAAATTATTATTCAGAAGTCTTAATGTAAAATGTTTACTTAATAATATGATAATATTTAATGGCTAGTTTAATGGTGTTCTTTCTGATATCTGACGTATATCCAGTCTCTAATTTAATGAATCGCAAAGAGAATTGGAGTTTTTATTAAAACGAACAGTAAATTTTGTGCAGGTATTGTATATTAGTTTGTTCTGTAGATATAATTGATTTTCTATGGAAGAAGAGACTCCTAATATATTACCTGGTCCCTGTTTCTTAAACAGAGAATTGAATTGGATGGGCATTTCAAAATCGAGCCAGTGTGTAGTGTCGGTCGGGTCAGTCGGGTCGGGTCGAAACAAATGAAATTTAAAGTTATGCATTTCATTCCCTTGCTTATCTATTTTCATATAATTTGGTAAATACATTTATAAGTTGTACTTTTTGCAACGTTGCTTTTCAACTCGGCATCGTCTACAGAAAAACTATTTAATTGTTGCAGAAAATTTTTTTTGCTTTTTAGGTAAGTTCCTTTTTTGAAGTCGGTTTTTGTTTTTTTTTAATGTATTTACGTAATGTATACGTCAAAATTACTTAAATTTTGTTCTACAACATAGTGTAAAATGATCGTATTGTGCTCCTGTAATTATTATAAAAACACTCTGTACATATATTATTCAACTCAAGCTGACTTTGCAATTTCATTCAACGCGGAGTTTGAATAATGACGACCATCAATTGTCACACCTACACACAATCACACAAGGCACACACATGTTCGGCAGATTGAGAGAGTTCAAGATCAAAACAATTTTATGTCATTTTAATCACGTTTCATTGACGAAATTTTCGTCAAACTGATGAATTCTTTTCCTTACTAAGAAACGTTGGATGTGACTAATGATCTATTAAGCGATTATTAGAAATTGGACAGATGGAATGGAATTTCATATTGCCGGATGCCATCTCGGGCGGAATTTAACTTTTTTTGTGGAGTAGACTAATCGGTTCCACGAATTAATCCCATCCTACATATGAGGAGAATGCGAAAAATTCGTTTATAAATTTAATACCAAAAAAATGGCGAAAATTCTCTCGGTTCTTATGCAATCGAGTTTACAAGAAATCAGCGAGACGAGACGAGTTTTGAGTTTTTGTGAGTGTGAGCAATTTTTGAATTATGTAGATTGAATACGCTTGTGTAATTCCTGGGCTTAAAAGAATATATTGGGGGATTGGTAATTAGGTAATTCACCCCCTGTGAGCCAAGGTAGATGATCTTATACAATAATAAATTATAGTTAAAAAAAACTAAAAGAACACCCTTTAATAGTGAACCGAACTAAAAAGTCGAAAAAAATTTTTAATTATGAAAAGTTTGTGTTACAGCAGTAGAAAGTCCAACAGTCAACCATGGTTAATTAATTAAGAATAAGATTAAATTAAAAATCAATTGATTAACAAAATACATCTATCTCAAGATAACTGAATTAGCTTATAAATTACACCTTTTACAATTTGATTTATTTGACTGAAAATTAAAACACAAATTAATGAGATTATGCACCGAACATTCCTAACACAAAAGAAAAAACTACAATTATTATTAGCTAAAAAACCTATCAAACAACAAGTCACAACTACGCATCCAAATCCTCAATTTTTTAACAGATTTGTTAATTTAAGCTCCGTTTCATTTGATGATAACGAAAAAAACACACTATTAAACAAAGGTTTTAAACACAATCTCAGAACTAAAATTTCACATAATAATTTAGCACTTTTAGGGGTTGAAACAAAACTTGCTTTACTTAACAAAACCAACAGCGTAACTGACAAACATATCGCGTCAAATCTAATCCGCCACTCATTCAATAAAACTGTCAACAACTCTGAACTCCGTACATTAAACTCGATTAAAAACAAAATTAAGGAGAATGATTTAATTTTTACTAACGCAGACAAAGTAAACAGTATTGTTGCCTCAGATATAACTAACTACATTTACAAAACCAACGATTTTTTAAACTCTTCCAATTATCCTATTATTACCAAAGATCGCACCTCCAAATTTCAACTTCAAGTTAAAAATACCCTTAAAGAAATCAATTATTTATTTAATGATTTTCAAAAAATATCCTTAACCCATATCCCACTCGCTTATATTTATTAATTAAACTCCATAAAGATAATCTCGCTATGAGACGTATTATTTCCTATCTCTCAGCTCATTCTTCAAAAATTTCCAAGGCGCTCCTTGACATATTAAAACAATACTCCAAATTTATTGCCAAGCATAACATAAAAAATTACCTTGACAAAATTCAATAAAGAACCCTACCTAATAACTGCATAGTATTATCCTACGATGCAGTCAATCTTTTTCCCAGCTTTCCACCAGAAGAATGTACCACCCTTATCATGAACTTATTAGAAATAAACAAATTTTTTATAATTTGGTTGGTAAAAAACGAAATTTTCATTCTCTTAGAACTTTGCCTTAACCAAAATTATTTTCAATTCAACAACACTCACACTTGTAAACAACGTTTAATTATGGGTAACCCATTAAGCCCACCTCTTACCGAAATATTTATGATCAACATAGAATTACTCACATTCAAACATAATCTGAACAGCAAAATCCTATATTGGTATCGATATATTGATGACATTTTTGCTTGTTTTACTGGTAGTTACAGACAACTACGAAATCAAATCCACCCTAACATAAAATTCACCCTGGAAACTGAGACTGACAATACATTAAATTTCCTTGACTTAACCATCAATAGACATGTCAATAAAACATATCTTATCCATTTATCTTACCTTCACAGACTGACCTTACAATCCACAATAGTTCACACCATCCTTACCAACATAAACTTGCAGCATATCATAGTATGTTGATTGATTACCATTCCATTATCAAAAATAATTTTTTTGATTGGTGATGGGCTGATTAGGACTGCAAAATGTATATTTTTGTTCATGTATTTCAAGAATATATAAAATTATATAAATATAAAATTTATTCTATGAAAAACATGATTAATCGGTTAAAATTGAATCTTGAAACACTCCAAAATTTCCCCCTTTTCCCCGCTGGCTACGGGCTTGGTTTCTACCTAGTTCATACGGGAAAATCATTCAAGACAAGATGGAGTAACCATATCAAAGCTTTTGAGTGCCACAATTATAATAAGTCAACCTTTGCTGACCATTTATTGAATGAAAATCATGTACCTATACGTTCCAAGTATTATATTTACAACAAAAAAGTAAAAAATTATATAATTTAGAGGAGACTAGAAATTAACAAAAACAAAAATTCACTATACCTCTTAAATGATCAAACCAATACCAATTCATCCCCATTACTTAATATTTTCAATAGAATTATATAAATTTATTATATTCATAATTTATTCCATTTAAACCCCTCAATTCCAATATTTTGTTCTTTCTTAATAGTGGTCCCTTCTACCTGTTTGAATATCCCATAATTTCAATAATCCTATATTTTTTTGTAATAATTTTATGCATCTAGCATTTAGTTCTACTCAGTGAGTAGTTACTCACTGGTTCTACCTTGTATTCTGAACAAGCCAGTAACCTGGTGAAACAAAATTGTCAATAGCAAATCAATATAAGTTTATTGTTGAATGGATTTTCTTGATATTAGGTGAAATTAGGTGAAAAATAGTCATTTCAGGTTTTTAAGCTTTTGACCTTGAAATAAACTTTTAAAAGTCACAAAAAATTGTATTAATATCACTTCATACGAATATCGTGTCAAAAACAGGAGTTTCTATTAAAAAAAATCTCTGACCTTCAAATGAACTTGAAAATGATGCTCAAGGTCAAAATTAATTTCACCAAAAGGTGTCCCATTCGCCTTGAATAAGTTTTGCATAAACTTTTTTTATACCATGCTTAGGAACGAAGCAATTCGGGTGCATAGATTAAAATGGCACACCCTGTACATTTGGAAATGCAAATGAACCGAGAAAGCAAATTTTTTTATATGACGTGGGGGGCGCCTAGAAAAGCTTAACTTGAAATTGTCTACCAACACTTCCTATGTTGGTTTTCCGCCATCTTGAAAAAAAATGGTAAAATTGCTTTAATGACAATAACTGGGGCTATCGGACGAGATACGAATTTTGGTACAATACTTTTTTGTAGCATTTTTTATGCTCTACAATTTACGTTTTCTTTCTGGTGATAAATATCGAAAAAATGTTCGAGACGAAACTTAGACTTAGACCTACCTTTTTTTTTTTTTTGATAAGAATTACGATCGATCTATTGGTTTTAATCATCGGGCTTGCATAGGACAAAAATATTTTTTTTGAAAAAACAGGAAAAGCATAAAAAATGCTATAAAAAATTATTTTACCAAAATTTTCGTATCTCGTGGGATAGCCGAGTTATTGTCAAAAAACCAAATTAACCAATTTTTTCAAGATGGCGGAAAACCCACATAGGAAATCTAGGTCGACAATTTCAAGTTAAGCTTTTCTAAGCACCACCCAAGTCATATAAAAAATTTAGCTTTCTCATTTTTCTAAGCCGTTTTTTCCGACGAAATGACGATAATAATATTCATATTTCAAATATCTAACTGCGGCGATTTTTAGATGGGTATATCCTAAAAATTTGGTGAAGATATAACATATTGTTATTGTTAGACAGGATAGTTAAAAAAATATTGTATGTAGCCAATAAGCATTTGTATATGCTTATATAAATTACTTGAAATATAAGATTTTGTAGAATTATAATTACTAGCTGTCGCCCAGTGGTCGAAATTCGACCAGTTGTGTCAATATATCTGGCAGGTTAAGTAACAAGAAAATTTTATCGAGACATTCTATCCTAGGAGTTTAGGGAGAACAGCAATTACACAGAACGGATCCAGATTCGGAACCTCTGTGTGATAGTTTCCTCGAAAATCCTAGATGTCGGTCTTACATCTCGCTTCTACAAATAAGTAACGAAATTCAGGTTTTTTTCAGATATAATTCATACAACTTTATTTGTGTTCAAATTAGTGTTGAGTAGGACATACATGAGGCGCTTCATTTGTCCCGGACATGAAGTCAAAATGTAAGAGTGCCTCGAAATTTAAAATTGTACTACTTCAATTTTTTTGTCGCGGTCGAGCGAGGCAGACAAACGACAAGCACGTCACGTGATCACGTCACTGTCGTCGCGTCTGATATTTTGAGCGAGAGAGAAATATATTGTCTTTCCTGCGAGGCGAGGCGCCAGCCAGGAGACAACAAATGACATGACAAAAGCACGTCGCGTCTGACATTTGCGGCGCAAGGAGGCGCGCATATTTCGTACTATAATAATTCAAATGGTTCAGTACGCCTCGCCTCATTTAAAGTGGGACATTGTACTGGCTCAGGACAAAAAAGAGGCTACTCTTACAAACTCTTTTTCAAGTCGTGTCCTACTCAACACTAGTTCAAATTCATAATTCTTAATTTAATATGACAACAATTCAACTGCTAATGGGCTACCCTACATATTTATTTTTTCTAACCCCCCTGTATAGCTATAATTGCACTCAATTCTCTAACATTTATTAAAATCCTCATTATAATAATTCCATCTCAATATATATTTCCACCACCCTGTATATGCAACTGCTTATGGACCACGCATAATATTTTTTAACATTTTTCAACCACCGGGTAAACCATTCTGTATATGCCACTGCCTATGACCCACCATATTTACTCTTTTTGTTTATGAAATTTTTAATTATCTTCTGTAACTATAATTCTACTCCGACCTATATTTCAATCATTATATATATGGAACTCTTCGTGGTCTACTCTATAAATCATTTCCTTTTCTAACATTTTTTATCACACAGGATGGTGATATATATAATTCCTCTTACCCTATATTTCATCTTAACTATATATACAACTGCTTATGGGTTACGAAATGTTGCATTTCCATTTCCGCCACCCTGTATATGCATCTATATATAACATTTTTTGCACCACCCTATATAACTGTAATTTTACTGCACCTTCTATTCCAAGAACCCTGTAAATTCAACCGCTAATGGGCTTCCCATTTGTTAGTTATAATTGCACTCTACTCTATATTTTAAACACCCTAAATATGCAACTGCTTATGTGCCACCCATTAAAAAAATGATTTCTAACATATCTGGAATCGCCCTGTATAATTATGATATTCAACGATTACTTTACCCACTAAACAATAACAACGCTTGCATGCCACTTCCAGAAGTACATGCTCTAAGTATATAACAGCATTGGTCTGTCTATATATAATTACTCAATGGTTTGAGTCTGGCGGCGGCGGCACATTCATTTGTTTGGCATTGACATTATTGACGTAAATAATGAATTTTTATTATATTTTATTTAATTAATGAACCAATATTATAAATTAAGATTAGCATTCTGCACTGAAGGTCGTCAGTAGTTATTTAACAAAACAAAAATGAAGAAAATCGTTTGAGAAACAGAGGAGAAAATGGTACCTAATCGTTTTGTCTTTGCCTATTTATATATAGATACAGGGTGGTTCAAACTAAAAACTAAATGTTTGATTTGGTTAAAATATAGAGTGGCATGGAGAGAAATTATACTTGTACAGTGTACAGGGCAGTTAGAAAACAGCTAGAAAAAATAATTATATAGGGTAACCCATAAGCAGTTGAATATATATAACAGTAGAATGGCGTAATAGAATAATTGTTATACAGGGTGGTTTAAAAAATGATAAAGGAATATTATACCTGTATATACCCCATTAGCAATTACATGTACAGAGTGGTTGGAATATAGGGTGGAGTGGAGTTATAGTTATACAGAGTGGTTAAAAAATATTGGGTGGCTATTAGCAGATACCTATATAGAGTGGTTGGCATACATGTTGGAATAGAACTATATATTCTTTGTTGAAGAGTTAGGATTTTTGACAAAAGTTTCGCCGGAGCTAACAATTATTTTAGTCTCCCTAACTTAGTGCAACAATTCATATTTACATCAAATTTACTACAAAATGATGTGGGTTTTGAAAATCGTGGCTTGTTTGTGGTAGAACAAGGATAATTTGTTATCACAATGACATTTTTCGCTAAACATAAAAATAAAAACTTTCACTTCATGGAAGTATACAGGGTGAGTTTTTTTTGATGATCAGTATGGGGATCTCGGAAACTAGCGAAGATAGAGCAATGGTTAAATTGGGAAAGATTTGCAGTTTTACTGGCCCAATTTAATGACACTTTCGGATTTTTGTAAAAAGTCATGGCTTACTAGATATTGTGAAAAAACTAAATTTTGTCAAATCCCTCTAGCTTCTTTGTTTTTGAATTTATAAAAAAAGTGTAAATATCAAAATTGAAGGGAATTGTATACCGAATATGATTGTCATGTCCTCGTTTGCGTACCAGCTCTCGTTTTCGAGATATGACACAAACTTATCTTTTTTTGAATGGAAACCATAGTTGGCTATGACCTCAAAAAATCGGACATTTTTAGAGCTTTTCGACGATATAATACTCGATATAGTTATTCATAAAAATAACAGAGTTATGGATGCTTTTCTCTCTTATTTTCACTTTTAACGTAGTTAGCCGTGAAATAGATTTATTTATTAATAACTATTCCAAAAAACATTGAACGATTTTTTTATTAGGTATATCAGATATAACGAAAAAACTAAATAAGTAGGTAGTAAAAACTTAAGAAATAAAAGTACATAATAATGGTTACAATTTATGTTCGAAAAGTCCACCATTGTTATTTAGACAAAAATTGCATCTTTTTAAGATTGACATTACCGCGTTCCTCACAGACCGCCTATCAATTTCTTCAATTGCTTGTAATATCGCCTCCCTTAGGTCACCAACTGTCTCATACTTTCTTTTGTATACTTTGTTTTTTAGCGCACCCCATAAATAGAAGTCTATAACTGCCAAATCGGGAGACCGGGGTGGCCGTTCGCGTGGGCCATTTCTTCATATCCAAGAGTTTGGATAGATATTATCTAAGTGTTGTCTTACTAATAACGAGTTATGAGCAGGTGTTTCATCATGTTGGAACCACTCAAATTCTAAACGAGTTCTCAAATTCAAATTATGCAACATGTCTTGAAAAGTGTATTGCAAGAAATGCACGTACGCTCCCCAGAAATGATTCGTCTTAGATAAAAGGCCCCAGAATAGTAGACCCTATGATACCACACCAAACATTAAAACCAAATTTTATCTGGGGTCGTCTTTGTTCTACATGGAAAGGGTTTTCTTTAGCCCAGATATGCTCATTGTGTCTATTGAACATACCGCAGTTAGTAAATCTAGTTTGATCTGACCATAACACCTTTAATGGAAACTGTGGATTGTCAAGGCACATGTCTCTAAACCATGTACAAAACAAAATACGTCGACGTTCGTCACCAGCATGCAAAGTTTGAGAAACTGAAAGTTTGTACGGGTGGAACTTGTGCGCTTCCAGTACCTTAACTACAGTTCGTTGAGATGTGCCAGCTTCTGCCGCAATCTCACGAGTTAATGTAGATGGATTTTGATTTACCATTGCCAAAACATTTATTTGTGCTGCTTCGTTAATTTGATTACGTTCCTTTGGTGGTTTAGTAAAAGATCCATATCTGTGTAAACTATCGTAAAGCCTCTTAAATGTACATAGAGCAGGTTGGCGACGATTAAAATATCTATGAAACTATTCCTCAGCTGAACGAACTAAATTTTTACGGCATATGATATAACATTCCACCATATTTAGTTTTTCTTCTTTAGAATATTCCATTTTATCAAGCAAGAAAACTTGTCAATATCGACTGTGAGTTCAGCGATACTAATGGAATTACTTTCAAATGAGGAAACGTCAAAGTGAAAACAATCTTTTTCATGGCTACCTACGTTAGTGAAAATAAAAGAGAAAAGCATCCATAACTCCGTTATTATTATATCGTTGAAAAGCTCTAAAAATTTTCGAATTTTTAAGGTCATAGCCAACTATGGTTTCTATTCAAAAAAGATAAGTTTGTGTCATATCTCGAAAACGAGAGCTGGTATAAATAATTTGAGTGATTTTTGATCATTGTCATGAAGCCTATTATCTGTAAAAGTCGTGTGTGCATTCTCATCGAACAATTCCTTTCACACCCGGTACGTTCGAAAGAAACTGGTAGTGTTGAAATCGCCGGATAGGCACGCCTCTGCAGTTTTGTCGTAATCCAACGCATTTTCTTTATTTCGTTAGGTTGGATGAAAATAATTATTTCTGTGAAGTAGTAAGGTCAGTGCAGTTCAATTAGTTAATTATACTTCTGCACCTGTTTAAGTACTAAAACGCAGGCAGAATCATTCATCCTTTCACGTCGATAGGTAGTTGTGTGTGTGTGTTTTTTTTTTTTCATGTCCGCCGATATCTCTATATCAATACGAGATGCCGTCTTATGAGAAAATTATGCAGGATTTATGCTGCATACATTCCCATTGAAATAAAATCTCTTATGGTCGGTTTCCGGTTTTTATTTTTCGAAAAAAGGTAACACCTGCTTCGGTAAAAACCTTTCATGAATATTCATTACTAATTTTCTGATAAGTAATGTTTGTTTATTATCAATAAAAGTGGCTTTTTTCGTTGGCAATGCGTTGAAAATATTTGAAATTGTAAATGACCTGCCTACCTGCATCAAAGCAGCCAAAAAAACATATACGGGTGTATTAATGTTAGGACAAAGTTCGATAACTTGCTTGCTATACACTACGTATATTACGAAAAAATCTATATATAAATAGGAAAAGACAAAACGATTAGGTACCATTTTCTCCTCTGTCTCTCAACCGATTTTCTTCATTTTTGTTTTGTTTAGTAGCTAATAACGCCCTTCAGTGCAGAATGCTAATATTAATTTATAATAATATAAATTCATTATTTCCGATTATACTGTCAACGCCAAACAACTGACAGTGCCGCCGCCGCCAGACCGTTAAAACATTGAGTAAATATATATAGAGGTACCGATCGTTAGATGCTGTTCTATACTATACTTAGAGCATGTACTTCTGGAAGTGGCATGCAAGCGTTGTTATTGTTTAGTGGTAAAGTAATCGTTGTATATTTTATAATTATACAGGGCGATTCCAGATATGTTAGAAATCATTTTTTCGTGGACATAAACAGTTGCATATATAGGGTGTTTAAAATATAGAGTAGAGTGCAATCATAACTAATAAAATAATTATATAGGGAAGCCCATTAGCGGTTGAATTTACAGGGTTTTTGGAATAGAAGGTGCAGTAGAATTAGAGTTATACAGGGTGGTGCAAAAAATATTATACAGAGATGCATATACAGGGTGGCGGAAATGGAATTGCAACATTTCGTAATCCATAAGCAGTTGTATATATAGGGAAGATGAAATATAGGGTGACAGGAATTATAGATATACAGGATGATGATAAAAAATGTTAGAAAAGGAAATAATTTATAGAGTAGCCCACGAAGAGTTCCTTATATATGATGATTGAAATATAGGTCGGAGTAAAATTATAGTTACAGAAGATAGTTAAAAATTTCATAACCAAAAAGAGTAAATATGGTGGCTCATAGGCAGTGGCATATACAGAATGGTTTACCGGGTGGTTCAAAAATGTTATGCGTGGTTCATGAGCAGTTGCATATACAGGGTGGTGAAAATATATAATAAGATGGAATTATTATAATGAGGATTTTAATAAATGTTAGAGAATGGAGTGCAATTATACAGGGAGGTTAGAAAAAATAAATATGTAGGTAGCCCATTAACGGTTGAATTGTTGTCATATTAAATTTAGAATTACGAATTTAAACACAAATAAAGTCCTATGAATTATATCTGAAAACAACTTGAAGTTCGTTACTTATTTGTAGAGCGAATATGTAAGACCGACATTTAGGATTTTCGAGGAAACTATCAGAGGTTCCGAATCTGGATCCGTTCTATGTAACTGCTGCTCTCCCTAAAGTCCTAAGATAGAATGTCACGATAAAATTTTCAGCTTACTTAACCTGCCAGAGATATTGACACAATTGGTCGAATTTCGACCATTGAGCTACAGCTAGTTAATATAAGAGAGCTGCGTTGAGATTGGCAAAGTTCTTTAAGAACAATGACACAGAGCTAGGCGCTTTAAAGTCATCATATGTAAAATCTAAAACGTTCTCAGCAAATATGAGCTTTTAAATTCAATAGAAAGGGCCTTCGCAGTTTTCGATTTTTGTCTCAGTTTAATATTTTATCGCGAAATGAATTCCGACATCCAGGAGTTTCAGGAAAATCTAGCTCACAAAGACTCCAAATCGGGAGTCGTACTGTGTGTAACGCCGTTTCCCTGTGATTCCTTGGATAGAAATCACACAAACATTTGGAGTCTCTGTGAGCTAGATGTCGGAATTCATTTCACAATAAAATATTAAATTTGGTTATATGTACTGTATACATAAATAATTATTCGAGAATTCAATCAGTTGAAGGGAGCGCAACTGATGAAGGTTCTCGACTAGAAACAATATAATGTCTTGCGTTCAATGGATTGAAAAATCTCGAAAAGTTAGTGTCGTAATTTATTTGACAGATTTTAGTAAATCTACAAATTTGTTTGTGTGATTTCTATCCAAGGAATCACAGGGAAACGGCGTTACAAACAGTACGACTCCCAATGTGGGGTCTCTGTGAGCTAGATTTTCCTGGATGTCGGAATTCATTTCGCAATGAAATATTAAATTCATTTATATGTACTGTATTCATAAATAATTATTCGAGAATTCAATCAGTTGAGCGCAACTGATGAAGGTTCTCGACTAGAAACAATATATTGTCTTGCGTTCAATGGATTGAAAAATCTTGACAAGTTAGTATCTCAGTCCAATAGACATAAATTCATATCTAACCATTAATTGTTCGTACAGAAAAACGTTACATAAAAATTTGTAGAAAATTGAGCGCTCTACAAAAAATGTTTTTGAGTGTTTTTTTCGGAAACCTTACAATTTAAAATTACTTCTACAAAGATAGCAAAAGATCTCACAAAATGTAACTCCAGCAGAAAGACAAGCTATCAAAATACTTACTAAAGATGATGCTATTAAAATTCTACCAGCTGATAAAGGAAATGCAACTGTAATTTTAAATGCACAAGAATACAAAATTAAAATGACCGAACTCATTAACAAAGGAACATATACAAAACTCAAGAAAGATCTTACATCAAACATAGAAAAAAGAATACTCTCTTCGAGGTGTCATTCCTTTGTACGCAAGATAATATATATTATATATAAATATAATATATATTGTTTCTGGTCGGGAACCTTCATCAGTTGCGCTTCCCACAATTGAATGTCCTCTCGAACACTTCTTTATGCATTTGATGCATTTCGTTAAATTTGAAGACGCGAGATGTAAGATTCGGAACCTCTGTGTACTGATTCTCTTGAAAATCCTAGATGTCGAAAACAAGTTACACTTCACTACACTAAACAA
The DNA here is from genome assembly GCA_034190945.1 of Octodonta nipae. Classification (NCBI taxonomy): domain Eukaryota; kingdom Metazoa; phylum Arthropoda; class Insecta; order Coleoptera; family Chrysomelidae; genus Octodonta; species Octodonta nipae. The sequence goes on along the minus strand of CM067224.1, from coordinate 59,150,885 downwards.
CCACTCATATATAGAGTCCCAAGATACACAAACTGAAATTCCTTTACTAGACATTGTAAGCTCGTTAAAACAACAATTGTACTACAAGCATTTATAGAAACCCAACACTAATAGCTACTTAAATTTCTATTCAAATCACCCTTTAAATGTAAAAAAATTAGTTATTAAATCCTTATATGACAGAGCAAAGGCAGTTTCATCAACAGAGGAAATGATTGAGAAAGAGTTAAGTTTGATAAAGGAAGTCTTAGAACAAAACGAATACCCAAGAAACTTAATAACCAAAACAATTTACCCAATCAAGAAAAAACGAAGAAACCTACAAACTACACAAATAACACAAAGTACTTCTAATTTAAATAACAACGTAGAAACTGATATTAACTCTACAGTTGTAAAAGGTGTACCCTATGTTTCTGGTCTATCGGAAAAAATTAAACGTATTGGAGATAAAATAAAATAAAAACGATCAAATTTGACAAAATAAAACAGGAAAATGCTACACAAAGTTCCAAATATTGTGTGTACAGTGTACCTTGTGCCTGCAGAAAACCATATACCGGCGAAACATCAAGACTGCAGCAAATTAAAACAAAAGAACATCAATACAACGTATCAAGAAGACATATAGACTGATTACTTAAAGCAGAGCACACCAAAAAAAGGAAAATAAGGGAAAGTATTTGCATGTTATTAAATAATGGAGAAACTCTGACATCCTCTGTAGAGATACCGGCAAAATCGCAACAGCTCCTGAATATTAAAAAGGAAACTTCAAAGTCAATTAATCGATCAATTGACATTGAGAAAAAAAGTCAAGCCTAGAATATTGTGCTAATTGCTATAAAAACATTGTTCGACTACGATTCCTGATAAGGAATCGAAACGTCACATCAAACAGATAAGTGTAACATAAAATACATTCAAACACATTATTCAGGAGACTAATTGAGAAATCCGTAGACATACTCTCTCACAGTTAATCCTGCGAGAGAGTTTTTTTCTATAAAAGGGCAACTAGTGTTCCAGGAAGTTTCTACAAACTGCTCTTAGATACTACACCTTGATTCTCAATTACTTAGCTGAATCTTTCAGAAACCATTGTGAAAAGGGAAAAACCCATATTAACATCCAAAATAGTTTAAATGATATTGAAGATTAAAGTTTGATTATTTTAAGAAAAATTCCTATTATGTTTATGAATTTTCTAACTCATGAACAAATAAGCATTATTAAATGGACAATAATTTTTTTGTAGGAAATTAATTGCTCTGCAAAACTGGACTCTTATCTATAGTCGAAAAAACCAAATGCGGAGGACAATCCTATTAAATTTGACTGCTCATATTTGGTGAGAATTTGTTAGAGGTATCTAGTAATCAATTTTTCAGAATCACTAGTAAAAATAAAATTGTCGATTTTTTTATTTACAATATATTCATCTATACATACAGTGTGGAACAACCAAATGAAATAAATTCATTATTTCCATTATTGTACATATTTACTAAAAATCGTCAGTTTTTACTTTCCCTTCTCGCAACTAATTTCTTCATTCTTGTCTGTTATTCCAATCACCGTCTTGGAACTTTCTTGTTTCCATATAGCATCCTCCACCTTTCCAAGATCCATTGGTCGTCTTGGCTTCTTCTTTCCCACAGGACTCCACTCGGTCATTTTCTTTATCCACCTACTGTCCCTGCACCTTATTCCCTTTAAATGCAAACGACACCGATGATGATGATGCTATCGATGGTGAGATTTCGGAGTAGAAGTCTTCTTTTCCGCTGTCGCAACTTTCATAAACTTACACGCTGATGTCGTCTTTTTAGCCGTTTTTTTTGCTGCCCTACTGCGGAGGTTGTCTTTGCGATGGTAGGTTTATCAGTGAAAACTACTGATTTTCTAGATGAGTACTTAACCCTAATTCCAGTTTTTAGAATAAACATATCAACAAGAAGCCAAAATATAGAGTTGTCCAAAAAACGGATTTTAATTAAATTAGGTTTGTTTAAGAGACAATTGATGGTATCAGAGTGCTACCTTCATATTTTTAAATTCTGTTTAAAAACAAAATGGCGGACTCGTCTAAACTGATTTAAAGAAGAAACTGTTTGTAATTTTTAAGTTATTGTAGCTAGTGAAGTCTCTAAGTAATCTTCCACTGTCATTGCACGTTTTTTCCATGTAGTATACTACTATATTAGTAATTTACACAAGTATCGTCTAACTTAAACTTTTCAGAAGTATTTAAGAAAAAAATTCTACAAGAGTCATTTTTTCTCTTGAAAACCTTGTTCAACTGGACTATTTAACGTTGAATTAATGAGCTTAGACATCCGCCGAATGATTGACAGCTTCGAATTAAAACTAATTCGAAGTTTTCAATTAGAAATTATTAGGTCTGCATTATAACAAACACTCATCTAATTTAACACTGTAAGTAAATAATGATGAATAATGAATATTAGAATGCACCAATTATTTTAATGCAGTTTGGTAAACCACACCAAACAGCTCTATTTAAACAGACTTAATTATTTATCAATGAACGACGGCAATGCCATCTGCGCATGTGGAATATACGAACTCGTCCTCGCTCATCCTCCAAAGTCCCCCTTCTTGTCCCCCCACCCCACCCTTCTCTCACACTCCAAGTTCAGTTGTGCTGTGATCCTATTCATACGGATTCGATGAATGATACTTCCGGTCAATGTTGACGCTATTGCGGCCCCATTATTTATGGTTGATGTAAGCGTTTCGCGTTTTGTTTATTGGATTGGCTGCCAATGCGAATTCCAATTCATTCAAAAGTACAAAGTTGCATTTCCATAATATTTAAATAGAACGGGTCTCCTGCCAGTTTAATTTTGAAATATGATAAAATGTAAATACTAAAATGAGTTTTAGTACCTATAATTTTGAAAAATTTTTTGGGAATAAGTTTCACTAAAACTCCAATTCCATTTGATTTAAATTGCTGAACAAAAATAAAAATAATAAAATATATTTCCAAAGACTTATGTATGGAATTCGTCAGGAAGTACTTTAATTAATTAATTATATAAACAAAAAGAATAATAATGTTAAATGGTATCTACCGCCTGTCGTATGAGGCGACTAAACAGGCAGCTGTCCGCTGACTTACTAGCTAGCCTTCTTTCCTTCCCCACAACCCGCACGGGCATGGTCTGGTTTAAATCATTTCGTCTTAGAAGTGACAACCCCACGGGTCACCAGGGTCAATTGGTGACATCATCCATGAAAATGGAGCTACGGGTGATCGCCACGGCATGTTTGGCGCCGGCGCTGGCCATTACAGTATGCGGGATGTACCGATACCCGCAGGGTGCTGAGGAGGCTGACCCTATCGTCTAAAGAGCTACAGCCCAGGAACCACAACAACACTCACTATAACAGTCACAGCAACAACGTGATCATCACCAACAGAGTCAAACGAGAACGTGAACTTCAGCTGCAGAAAGTGTTATGTTAGAGCAACAGCCAGCGCTCACTCAAGCGAGATTGAAAAGACAGCGCTATGAATATTTATAATGCCCACGTGTCACAGAGTGATGAACCTTGGCCAGGACATGACTGGATATCGCCGAATAATTCATCAAGATCGTGAGTACCCAGAGCTCCAAGTTACCAAACAGAAAGTCGCCGATCAATATCATAATAATAATAAAGAGCTAAATTGAGCTCGAATTATTTGGTAGGAATACAACAGGTCCAGAGCCTGTAACAGCTTTGGCACAAACAGCGGACGATATTCAAGAACTTCAACAAGAAAATCGAAAAAAAGGTTAACCTGCTTGAGAAGCTTCAAGCAGAAATTGTTGAAGCTCTTTTAGAGTACAGTGGAATAGATCCACTGACTAGATCAACTCTTCCCAAAAGAACTGGGTATCGTCTTGCAGGCAATGAACAAATTTATCTAGCCAGGACAGCATCCAGGATGTTGGTGACAGAGTGCAGGAACAACAACAATACTCACAAATATAGTCACAGTAACAACGTGACCATGACCAACAGACTCACATGATAACGGGAGCTCGTGCCGCAAAAAGTGCTGCTCAGGATCCACAGCCAGTGCTCACTCAAGCGGGTATTTAAAAGACCGTGCATGAAATGGACTAGTGCTATGAATGAATTTATAATGCCCACGTTTCACAGAAGGGCGAACCTTGGCCAGGACAAAAAATTACTTCATTTCGGTTGAACAAATAAATGGACACAATAAAGAGCGAAATTGAGCTCAAACTATTTGGTCGAAATACCTGTAACAGCTTTGGCACAAAGCTGTTACAGGTATTTCACACAATAAAGAGCGAAATTGAGCTCAAACTATTTGGTCGAAATACCTGTAACAGCTTTGGCACAAAGAGCGGACGAAATTCAAGAACTTCAACAAGAACATACAACCAACACTGACCTGCTTGAAAAGATCCAACCAGAAATTCTCGGAGCTCTTCTAGAGTACAGTGGAATACCATCTGTACCAACTCTTCCCAAAATAAACTTTGTTTTAGCTACTAATACGTTAGAGGCGCTACACAATCATCTACGGTGTTGCAATACCCATCTGCAAAATACCCTCTCCAATACACACAAACACCTCGAATACCAGTTGGTGAAGAAAGCTTAAAGGAAAAATCAATTCTCTGTGAAAATACTGGAAGATTGACCGAATACCAGGAACAACAGGATAGAAAGACTTGCCAAGAGTATCATGGACAATAACCGAACGCACTCTTAGTGGAATGGAGAACACAGTCTACGACAAAAGCTCTCCGTCTACACAAGTCGATTGAGAAGGTACAAAACTACTAACCAAGAAACTAGACAACACACTATTCCGGCAATCAGAAAAAGGCTTTCATAGAAAACCTAACAACATCAATAATAAAATAAAGCTCATAGCTTTTCCAGAAAAAGAAACATTCTACAAGTATCTCCATAACTGGAAAGCACCAGGGGACCAGATGGTGTACAAACTTACAGGATAAAGAAGCTATAGGCCAACCACGAAACAATAAGCTCTTATAAATGACATAATTATCCATCCACACAAGATACTTAGTTTCATTACATATAGTGCTAAAGTACAACCTACGTACACAGAACTCAGTAAAGTACCGATGAATCACTTGCCTCCCAAACTTACAGAAACTTATAACATTGGGCACTAATCATGACATTTTCAAACATTATGAGCTGAACAACATAATTACTCAACAACAAAAGGGATGCGCGAAAAATTCGATGGGGTGCAAAGAACAACTAAGCCTAAGCCCAATGACGAAATCTATATATGGCACATGTGGACTATAAAAAAACCTGTGATTCAGTTCCACATGATTGGCTCATTCACTCTATAAAGTAGATAACTGTATTGCTAACTTTTTAGAATGTCATTTTCCACCTAGCAAACCCAAATCTTTCTGAATGAAGGCGACTGTTACCTGTTACATATAAACTGACCCAAGGCCTTAGCCAGCGGGGGGGGGGTCTGGGGGGTTCAAACCCCCTCCGAATTTTGGAATATTGGGTTTCAAGATTCAATTTTAACCAAATAATCATCTTTTTCATGAGAATAAATTTTAGTTTATACATTTTTATATATCCTGGATATATATGAATACAAATACAGATTTTGCAGTACCAATCAGTCCACCATCAATCAAAAAAATTATCCAACCCCCAGCGAAAATATTGTCCAACCCACCCCGAAAAAATTTTCTGGCTACGGCCTTTGAGTGACCCTATTGTAATCATAAGGGGTAAATTCCAGGGAGACTCTCTTAGCCCGCTGTGATTGTGCCTTGCCATGAACCCTCTCTCACACAAACTTAACTCGACTAATTTGGGATTCAGTCTCAAACACAAGTACAAGCATTGAAGATAAACCATTTGTTATACATGGACGACTTAAAGTTGATGGCAGCTACGAAACAACAGCTGCATGATATGTTTAAAGTAGTGGAAGGTTCATACTTATTATAAATACCTTGGAATAAACTTGGCTCAACGAATTGATCACTCACACCATGAAAAATGACCCAAAACAGAGTTTTATAGAAGGGTAAGACGACTGTTGAAAACCAAACTTAACAGTAAAAATCTAGTTGTTTTCTGAATGATACTTGTGGCATATTTTTGAAAGAAGAACACAACACCAAAAGAAAACTAAAAGAGTCTGCTTTAATTTTGTTAAATTTCATTGTATCGCTAATACTTCCGTAGAATTCAGTCGTTCCTGGTTGCCGATGATTAAGGAAGAAATTGTTAATGGTCATGTCCTTGTGAACAACCCAATATCTGGATAGTTCATAAGGTTTTTCCTAGGTTTTCCCTTATTATTTTAATGGGATCACTGAATCAACAAAGTTCTTTGGTCGTATCTTATAACAAAGTCGCACCTACGAGAGCCATATAAAATTCTGAAGATCTCCCTTTCAAACTCTTCCAATTTGAAAGGAACTTTATGATTATATGATCTTTAGAAATTTCTGTGCTACCCTGTATATTACAAATAAAATTCTCTTAGTTACGTCAAAAATCGAATAATACACATTGTCAAATATTTTAATTTACATCTTAGAATTGTGCCTTTTTAATCCGTAGTTTCTTAACCATTGACAACGGGGTCTGATCTAGACCACGAAACGTTTGGAATATACAGCAGTTTTCTTTAAACTGTGGTGTTATTTCCCAAGAAGCACTTAGACAGTAAAAATCTATTTCAGGCTTTTAATACCTACGCGTGTTCAGTGTTCAGTTACTCTTCTATTATGGTTAATTGGTGCAAGACGGGCATTGAACAATTACAACCGAAAGTTCGAGTTTTACTAACAAAAGCTCAAACTCATCATCCAAAGAGCTCTCTCGAACGTACAACTTTGCCAAGGCATGAAGAAGGAAGAGGATTGGTAGTATAAGCAAACTACTTGATCAACAATTTGCGTAGTCATTTCCAGAGACTCGCAGAATTTTCTGATCTACACAGAGTCACATGCCACCTTGATGACTCAACACCACTGCTACTGACAGAACAAAAAGTCCAATTGCACCACCAGTCAACTGATCAGAAACGGCTCAAATGGAAAGAGAAGGCCCTTCATAATAATGACGTCGTCAACCAAGATTATGTCCACAGTTCAGTGTCGAACTACTGGTTGATCTCTGCTCACATGTTGCCTGACACAAAAGGCTTTATAGCGACAATCCAAGTTGAAGTAATTCCAACTAAGAACTATCTGAAGCACATCGTTAAAGACCCTTCTATCAACAACGACAGATGCAGATATGGTTGCCAAACATCTGAAACTATCGAACATATCACAGGAGGTTGCCAAGCATTCGCTGTAACTGAATACAAAGAACTATACGATGCTATGGCAAGAATACTGCCCCGCATCTACAATTTTTTTTGACAATTCTACTAAAGACTGTTTTTAGATCTATGATGTTAAAAACATTATTATTATTCTGTTATTCTTGTTCATCCAACTTTGCATATTTTTAGATATTTGAAGGGCTTTTTGTTGACACAAAGTCTACACAAAGAGTAAACTTTCAGAATTCCAAGAACGCTCATCTCGACGATAACAACAGAATTGATCTAAACCCAATTGAATGACGCAGTTATCCAAAGAAATATATTTATACAGCTTCGAATATTGTTGAATTTGAAAATTTGCAATTTAGCACGAACATTGGACACTCCCATCGGAAAATTCCTTCCATGTATGTGAATCGGGAGGATGCCGCACCCCGAATTGGATTGAAACCCACGCGGTCGGTCAGGGGTTGGCCTAGACCTCATATTTTCACGGTCGTCGCCTTGGAGATGGAGAGCATGATCCAACCCCTTCGCCCCCGCATATGGGTCGGGCAACATCGAATGAGAATTTTCCCTTTCTATGGCATTGCAGTTACCGGAAAAATGTTGAAAATATTAATGTTGAATGGTAACAAGAATTGTTTACTGCATTAATTTTCATTATGTTCTTTGTAATTATATTTCGTCCTATAATGGATATTGAAAATTTTACGACGTTTATTATGTTTATAGATGTTTTTATTAAGAATAAAAATCTATGTGTAATAAGAAGTTTCTGAATTTTGATTTCTCATCTTCGACCTGCCTATATATCTATAACTACATTAGTAAGGTATCAAATTTCCGATCATCACAATAAAATTCTCTCCCATTCCATTAGAGACCAGGTCTGCTTTAGGGTTGCGACCCTAGCTTACTTGAGCAGTATTTTTCCTTTTACTCCAAGAGGGCAAATATTACCCTCTTCCCTGAAATGTTTCCCATAAAACCAAAAATTAACCTTCCCATATCGCTCTATCTTCCAAACTATCCAGCTAGTGACCCTAGCTGTTGCCTTCGTCCCTACAAATGTGTTCATTAGAACCCAAAATTAACCTTCCCATGTCCCACTCTACCTTTCAGACTGTCCAGTCAGCGTCCCTAGGTTACTCGAGCAGTATTTTCCCTTCTACCCCAAGAGGAGAAATAATACCTTATTTCCTCAAACGTTTCTCGTAAATCCCAAAACTAACCTTCATATATCCCACTCTATTTTCCAAACTGTCCAGCCAGCGTCCCTAGCTTACTAGAGCATTATTTTCTCTTCTACTCCAAGAGCAGAAATATTGCTTTCTTCCCTCAAATGTTTCCCGTCAATTCCAAAATTAAGCTTCCCATATCCCACTCTACCTTCCAAACTGTCCAGCCAGCGACCCTAGCTTACTTAACCTGTATTTTCTCTTCCACTCCAAGAGGGAAAATATTGTCATCTTCCCTAGAAATGTTTTCATTAAAACCCAAAATTAACCTTCCCATGTCCCACTCTACCTTCCTGGGTGACTCGAGCAGTATTTTCCCTTCTACTTCAAGAGGGAAAATAATGCCTGATTCCCTCAAATGTTTCCCGTACATCCCAAAAATAACCTTCCCATATCCCACTCTGCCTTCCAAACTGTCCAGCCAGCGACCCTAGCTTACTTGAGCATTGTTTTCTCTTCTACTCAAAGAGAGGAAATATTGCTTTCTTTCCTCTAATATTTCCCGTAAATCCCAAAATTAACCTTCCCATATCCCACCCAACCTTCCAAACTGTCCAGCCAGCGACCCTAGCTTACTTGAGCATTGTTTTTTCTTCTACTCAAAGAAAGGAAATATTGCTTTCTTTCCTCTAATGTTTCCCGTAAATCCCAAAATTAACCTTCCCATATTCCACTCTACCTTTCAAACTGTCCAGCCAGAGACCCTAGCTTACTTGAGCATTATTTTCTCTTCTACTCCAAGAGGGGAAATATTGCTTTCTTCCCTCAAATGTTTCCCGTCAATTCCAAAATTAAGCTTCCCATATCCCACTCTATCTTCCAAACTATCGAACCTGCGACCCTAGCTTACTTAACCGGTATTTTCCCTTCCACTCCAATAGAGAAAATATTGTCATCTTCCCTAGAAATGTTTTCATTAAAACCCAAAATTAACCTTCCCAAGTCCCACTCTACCTTCCAAACTGTCCAGTCAGCGTCCCTAGGTTACTTAAGCAGTATTTTCCCTTATACTCCAAGAGGGGAAATAATGCCTTCTTCTCTCAAATGTTTCCCGTAAATCCCAAAAATAACCTTCCCATATCCGACTCTACCTTCCAAACTGTCCAGCCAGCGACTCTAGCTTACTTGAGCAGTATTTTCCCTTCCACTCCAAGAGTGATATATTGTCCTCTTCCCTGCAAATGTTTTCATTAAAACCCAAAATTAACCTACCCATATCCCACTCTACCCTCCAAACTCTCCTATAAAATACTAAAATTAAGCTATCCCTATCTTCCCAGTGCCCAGTCAAAGTGGAAGAACAATGGTTAAATCACCTTTAACAAGGACCACCACACGGAATCTGGAGGAGGTAAACATCCTCTAATAACAATTTAGAAAACTATAAAGAAACTTCTAGCAAACCACTAACACCAAATCCCTATTATCAGGTGAAAAGCTTACCGTAATAGGACAGCCATGTCACGTTGTCATCTGAGTAAATTCAGAAGGAAAGGCGGAAGCCAGAAACTCGCAGATTTGGTCATATTGGGTCTCATGGGGGAAGAACAAAAATCTGTAGGACTAGTAATCTTCTTAATAAATTAAAAACTGTCCACAAATGTCCTGTACACGAAAGCGATATCCACGAGACTAATTTTTATCGACTTAAGACTAAAGAAGAAGTAGATAGCTTTTACGAGCATGTATCCACAGCTATTAAGGTAGTCCTTCCCAATTCACTCTACTGTAAAATAATTTAAATGCAAAAAATGGAATGACACTAATCCACATGAAAGCTACCCTGTAAATTCTGGTACTCTAGGGAAAAATGAAAAAGGAGAGACACTGCTGATCTTTCTTATACAGAAAAATCTTTACCTAATGAACAGCTCCTTATATAAGAAGTTACATAGGAGATGGACCTGTAGAAATACAGACAATAAAACAAAAATGATATTTATATTTATAGATCAGAAATACATATTTAAAGGCATAACAGAATTAAATAAATACGGAACAGCAGGCGACTACACAATAAGTAAAGCTGCTGTCAAAATAGATACACGACTAATAAAACATTTTTAAAAAATATATAACCGACTTCCACCTATAACTAAAAAGTTAAAAATAATTATACAAAATACAACTCTAGCAAATAAATAACACATTCAATGATGTTAGGTACCTACCCAGGAAGTAAAAAATGTAAACATTAAAAGTTGCTCATTCTGTACAAATTAATTACCTACCAATCTAGTATATTTTTGAAGTCGGTGCCAAGTAAATGCATAATCTCGCATTGCCTACTTATGTAGTACTTCATCAAGCTTGATTGTTGCTTGGCACCGACTTCAAAAATATACTAGATTGTTAGGTAATTAATTTGTACAGAATGAGCACCTTTTAATGTTTACGTTTTTTACTTCCTGGGTAGGTGCCTAACATCATTGAATGTGTTATTTATTTGCTAGAGTTGTATTTTGTTATAATTATTTTTAACTTTTTAGTTACAGGTGGAAGTCGGTTATATATATTTTTAAAATGTTTTATTTTTAGCTTTTTAGTTATAGGTAGAAGTCGGTTATATATATTTTTAAATGCTTTATTTTCAACTTTTTAATTTTTTTTGAACTCACATAGTTTTAATTCTTTATTTTTTATTTTGTATGTATAACCTAAATAGACAGAACCAGGTAACATCGAAAGCCTCAACATTACGCAATGATACTTTCTCATTTAAATTGACAGGCAAATCTTTACGAACAAAATGTACTAGTACGCGTTGACTTAATAAGCCCAAAATATATTTATGCCTTTTGGACTACGCCATGTAACCTTTTTTCAACTTTTTTGACAACCCTGTATAACTATAGATAATTCCACTCCAACCTATGTACCAACCATCCTGTACATACGACTGCCCACGGACAAGCATAAATTTGTTAGCTGCCTTCTGTAAAATATAGGACGAAGTAGAATCCATCCCATATTTACGGAGTCAAATCCGCCCTATATTTCAACCATAGTATATAACTCCTTGTGGGCTACCCTATAAATTATTTCATTTTTAACATTTTATATTATCGCCCTGTGTAACATTTATTTCTCCACACTTTATGCAACTTCTTATGGGCTATAAAAGAAATAATTTTTTAATCACACTGTATAAATATAATGCAACTCCAGCATATATTTCAACCATCCTGTATATGATTTGCTTATGTCCACATCATATAACATTTTTTTAATCACCCTATATAATTTTAATTTCACATTTTTTCCAACATTTTTATACCACCAAACGTCCAGTCCACCCTATATTCCAACCATCCTGTATATATGGTTGACTACGGACCACTATCATTCTAGTCCGTCCTATATTTCAATCTTCATATAAATGCAACTACTTCTACCACTTTACTTTGTGATTTTGTTTGCTATAACTAAACACCTTGTCTATAAAATCAAATAGCAGTTCAAAGTTTGACATGTGTTGTCACTGAATTTTCTATTAGGCCGGGGGAATGTGGCAACGAAATGACCGTCTTCGCAAAAAATTTGCATTTAAATAGGTATTTGCCTGATATACAAACAAAACGAGCTTGGTACTCATTGATTTAACGAGCCGAAAATACTATGCTTTACTACGTATATGCTTGAGATGTACATAGAAAATTTTCAAATTAGCAATTAAAACTTCCAGTGCCTAAAATTACCGCACTATTACGTTGAAATTAAAATCTTTATGAGGAAATGTTCGTTATGTCATTTCGATGAAATTTTTGATAAGAATTTTGGAATTTTCGGCGATTTTCTGCAAAACTGCAAGTTGCACGTCGCAGAAAAATATATGAGATCACCTAAGGATCTTCCTTAATAGATTAAACGTTAAAAAACTCTACATATCCATAAGGAGTTATCGAAAAATCGACTAAAATATTAGGGATATTGGTCGATTTCCATGCACGCATGTGTTCATTCACAAATTTTATCACTTTAGCAATAGAATTCTTTTCCAAAATTTGAAGTTTCACCAATCCGGATATATACTCTATTAAACAAGACCATATTCATTCAAAACGGTGCACGACAGGAGAAGAAATCAGGTAACATACACACAAAAAAAAGCGAAAAAAAAAATACGCGACGAATTGATAACCTCCTCCTTTTTGGAGGTCGGTTAAAAAGATGTAAGATGGTAAAGAAACATAAAATTCTGGAAACAACCACGAACTGGGACAGTATTTGAAAACTTCATAAATCATAAAATATATTCCATAAACAAACGAAATAAATAGCTGAACTGATCAAATTGTATACACCATGAGCCAGGCACAAAACAAATGGTGTCCAAAATGACCGAAAAATTAGGGAAGCAACTAAAACGAAAATGAAGGAGAGAAAATTGTTAAACAGTGATAAAAATACAAATCAACAAAATGGGGATATATTAAAAATAATTAAGGGAAATACAAGGATATAAAAAATAGAAAGATTATATACACAATCGAGAAGAATAAAAGCATAAGTTATAAGAAAGTTATAAGAAGATAAATCACAAACGGCAAAAAAGAATCATTAAGCTTAAGGTTGCAAATAGAAATCTAGTTACAAATAGAGAAGAATTACTACGCCTATTAGAAAAATAGAAGAGTGAAAAGAGCAATCAAAAACCTCAAGAATCTGATATATCTCTGGACGAAATATAGCATTCTTGAGTAAAATAAATAATAACGGAGCCCCGCGAGTAGTCAAGGAGGCTATAACAAAAGAAGGTCGTATCCTAATAAGAAAAATTTAATATATTTTCAAGCTTTGTCTGAATAACCAAAATATTTCCACCAAATGGAATAACTCAATTTCATTCTTAATTTCAAAATAATTTGGTCAAGTGCGAGTTGGACTCGCATACTTAGGATTCCGTACCCCCTTCAAGATTCTAATATTCCAGTTTCAGAAAAGCAGGGAATGAGTGCATTTTCTTATATTTAAGTACCCTAATATCTTTTAAAGGAAGCGTTTTAAATTTATAAAAAATATACACTTTCATTTTCCACACATAGACAATTTATGTTATCTGCTTCATGATTCGCATGATTTTTATAAAAATACATATATATTTAATGTTCTAATTTGGCCCCCAAAATTAACATTAGAGTTTTATTTTACTAATAAACTTTCAGGGAACCCTTTTATAATCTACTGTCTGAATTTTGGGGCTCTGTAGATTGGAAGATAAAGGGGAAAATAGGTGCAGTTTTGAATAATAAATTATTAAATCTGTTATTTGTGTAGTTTCTAAAGTGGGAATTATTAAGTCGATGTTTAATACTGTTGTTAATATAATATCTTATTTGTAATTCACCTAATGAGCCATTTATTTGATATATTACATGATGTGTTAACATAATTTAAAAGTCAAACCTGCTTCACATTCTAATTCTTTCTTCAACTTTTTCTACTTCAGTTAACTGTCCAACACTGGATACGGGTTTCCTAAACATGTTCGAGCTTTTTGAACCAATCGATTCATTCAAAATTCAAGTCATTTACAAGATAGAAATAGAAACCAAGGAGCACTTAAGGGAAAGAATCAACGTTGCGTTCCAAAAAATGCCGGATGATCGATCTTATTAGATAAAATCCCATTGGAAGGCAGATCAATAATATTAAAAAAGATGTCTGTTCAGCAAATTATATTATTCATTCCCAAACTCGTGGATTGAGAGAGCTAGCCCTATAGACTGGCCTTCAAGGTCCCCAGACCTAACTCCCTTTAATTTTTTTGTATGGCGACGGGCGAAGCAACTCCTTTATGAGAAAGAAATAAAAACCAAGGACAGTTACGAGAAATAATAAATATTTCTTTTGAAATAACGTGGGATGAGATGCGATTAGAGACTACCACTGTAGCAGTCAGAAAAAGGTGTCGCGTTTGCATCCGTAGCGGTAGAAGCCGGTTTAAACAACATTTATAACAAATTACTTGATGTATGTTTAATTTTTTGTAGTTCTATCCTTGTAAGTTACAATCTTAAATTTTATTTTGATACTAATAACTTTCCAATACGTGTGATATATCGCTGGAAAGGGGTTCAAGTAGAGAAGTTTTTGTAAGCATTCGAAGTTCTCAATGTGCTTCTTACTTTTTTTTTGTAATGTCATAAAGTGTTTAACTTAATGACGATTTTATGGAACCTCCCCATTTGTGGACTCATATCATTTTTTCAACTAATTATTTCTGTGAAATATGGAATGCAGAAGAGCTAACAAACCTCATAGATTAGATTTAAGTTTATTTGTTGAAGATACAGTGAGAAATAAAAAAGTTATAAAAGTTTTTACGAAAAAATCTGAGAATTAAGAAAAAATAAATTAATTAAAAAACAAAAACCGTCAGCTATCTAGAGGTTATATGGGCTTCATAATATGGCACATGAGTCCACCTATCCGTGCTCCAAGTTTGGCAAACCTTCTTCAAAACATCCTATAAATTCCAACAATATTAAATAGGTGAAGTTGGTTTGAATTATTATAATTCAACAAATTTTTTTAGTTATATTTCAATTATGAACTAAATTACACAGTAGGATTAATACTTGTAACAAAGTATTTAGCCCAGGTCATTTACGAAAATACGTGACAAAATTAATAGTAGAACAAAACCGACATCAACTTGTTCTAGTGATAAATTATGACTAATTGACATAAACTTCAACATTTTTTATCGATGCGTTTTTGTTTTTTTTACAAAAAACCACAAAAAACCTCAAAAAACCGGTAACAATTTAGTTTTTTACATTTTACACAAAATCCACCGATGAAACCCTGTTTATTACTATGGGCAATGTTAAAGAGAAATGAAAAACTTACAAAATGAGCTACTGTAACCTCAACTTCGTTAATTGGTTTCTTAGATAATGGAATCTTTATCCAAAATTCCAAAAAAATAAATAATCCTTTATGTATTTTTATATTTTACAGCTAAAACATTCTTATTAACTGAAGCGATAGATCTTCTCATACCCAATTCATCTTCTAAAAATAAATAGCCCTGGTAGTTTTTGCAAAATTTCAGTCAATCCTATGCAAGACATATTTTTTTGAAATGCCATATTACCTCACCGGATGACCCTATCATTATGAATAAACTATCATTGGAAAGTAGAAGAATTGATCTAGAGATCCATCATCTCACTTTTCTAAAGGTATAAATAAATATAAATAATGAATATATTTGGCCTTTCCATTAAAAATTATTTGGACGAGTCCGTTCGAAAAATTGCTAAGAGGTGGTACCTGTGTAACTATATCCTTACAATAAATGATCTCAATGCAAATTTTAATTTTAAGCAGATATATATTTATATTTCTTGGATAATATGGATTTATGTAATAAATTTAACAAAATAGAATACCTAAACTCCATTTAGCCACAAATGATAATGACGGAGCAATCATAATATGCAAAAGGCGAAGGCTGTTGCAAGTGATTTTTTCATTTGTATATGTTTCAATAAAAGATCAAAACATGTATATCTAAGGAAATTGGGCTTGTCATTAATCAGTATTTATTAATAAAATCTGAATTGAACAATAGAAAAATTTTGTTACCTAATTTTATTTTTTTCTATTATTAACAATTATCAATTTGTATCAGCGTTTCATTTCTATATAATAATAAAATATAAGATGTACTGAAAGTGTAAACAAAGGAACCTACTATTATTTACTTACGGAAAATTTCCGTTTTTTTTTTAATTTATAATAAGTACGTCTTTTGCGTATTAAAAATTATCGCTCCATCATTATCATCACGTAGGGATGTCGGAACTGCCAAAAAGTATCGATATATATTGTATCGATATTTTTTAAAAGTATCAATATCGATATTGATATATCGAGAAAAAAATATCGATATATCGATATATCGGTACTATTTTAGAACAGTAGTCTATATATATACTTAATAATTTGTTTAACTATTGTATCTGATAAAGTTATATGCAAACAATTTATAGATAGATGGTAGGTAGACTGGATTAAAAAAATATATATATTTTATTTTGAGACATTTTTACAGCTTAAGATAGTAATATATTGTTAAATTAACTATATAGTACTACTTCTCATATTTTCTAAAAGTTTAGATGTCGTTCTAATGATAATTTATACACTCTCATATATATCTCCCCTCTACCTCATGCATTATCAGCAACATATTTAAAATTTATGTTAACTTCAAGCGCTTAGGCAACATATAGCATAAATATAATAAATTAATTATACTTGAAAGAATTCTTCTAATCTTTGTGTACAAAGATCCTGTATATCAAGTTGTTTGACAATATATTGGCTGTTTTCCAATTACCGCACAATTGCGCACAGTGCGGCACAGTGCTGAGCACTAAGTGTTCCAATTACAGCACTGGCTCGCACAAATGTGCACAAGAAATAACTGTGCCTTTGGGATGTTTTAAGTAAGTACTAAGTAAACATAAAACTTTTTCATAAAGCATGAAGTATGTTCCAATTAACGCCCGAAAATTATGACACAGAGCGACACAAAAACACTTTGTGCTCTAGTAATTGGAAAACAGCTAGTATTTATTTTATATAGCACGTAACAAACATACGGAAAAATATCGTTTTTGATAAGTTTTCGATACTTGGTTTTTATATCGATATATCGATATATCGAATAAAATTATCTCGTGTAAAAGTATCGATATATAAAACAAAAAATATCGATATATCGATATATCGATATTTTTCCGACATCCTTACATCAGTGTCTATCTAAATGGAGTTTAGGTAGTCCATTTTGCTAAATTTATTACATAAATCCACATTATGCTAGAAATATTAATATGTGTCTGCTTAATATTAAAATTTGTATTAAGATTATTTATTATAAAGGTACACTTTCAGCTACGCGACCGAGACAAGCGACAGCGACAAGAGACAGGAGGTTGCGACACGCGACACGTCTGCTTTCTATGCAATTATATGAGGCACAGTTGAAGCGCGAGACAGAGACGCGCGACCGCGACAAGAGACAACTTTGATGTGACTGCTTCCGAAGGAGTAGTGTCGCTTCTCGCGTGTGGTTTGGAGGTTAAAATGGCGGATTTAAATTTCTCTTTTGATGAAGACAATCTTCTTATTAATTTAATAAAAGAAAATAAAAGATTTACATCTATATATATATATATATATATATATATATATATATATACATATAAAGATTTACATCTTTATATTTCCGGATAATATCTGGAGGGAGATTGCAATGAAAATAAAAAAAAACAGGTATGTTGTTTATATTTTATTTTTTGTATGAATGAAATTAATGTCACATAATTTTGTTTACCTGTTTATGTCTTATTTGTTTATTTGTTATAACAGAAACTTTTTGGGGAGTGCGATTTATTATTCTTATATGATGTTCTCCGAAGAATCTAATATATAATATTTTTAATTAAAACTGTAACAAATAAATACATACCGTAATGTGATTGATAATTTTTCTCGTTCTCGTTTTTTGAGCGTATAATAACTCATTTTGTAGGTTATACCTCCACCTCTGTTTTGAATATCTTCTTCAAATAAACTTAATAAATAATTAAATTGACTTTGATTTAATCTGAAATATTGTCTAAAATTTTCTACTCAAAGAGGTAAAGCGACAAGCGACGTTATCGCGGTCTGGTGTCTCCTGTCTCTTGTCGCTGTCGCTTGTCTCGGTCGCGTAGCTCAAAGTGTACCTTAAGGATGTAGTTACACAGGTTCCACCCCTTAGCAATTTTTCGAATGGACTCGTCCAGAAACATTATAGATATTATGGCCAAATATTGTCAGTATTTATATGTATTTATACTTTAAATTTTAAAAAAGTGAGATGAGGTCTCGAGATCAACTCTTTTACTTTCCATCGGTGGTTTCCTAATAAAGATAGGGTCATCCGGTGAGGTATATGGTCTTTCAAAAAAATATATCTGCCCATAGGATTGACTGATATTTTTCAAAAACCAAAGGAGCTACAATATTTATTGTTAGAGCATGAATTGGGTATGAGATGGTCTACCCTTTCAGTTAATAAGAATGTTTCAGCTATAAAATATAAAAATATATAAGCGATTATTTTTTTTTGGAATTTCGGGTAAACATTTCATTATTTAAGAAACAAATTAAACAAAATTGAGCGTATAATAACTCATTTTGTAGGTTTTTCACATCTCTTCAACATTGCTCATAGTAGCAAATACGGTTCCATATGTGGATTTTGTGTAAAAGATAAAAAACTAAATTGTTACCGATTTTTCGAGGTTTTTTTTGTAGTTGCCAAAAAAAAAACAACAACGCTTCGATAAAAAATGTTGAATTTTATCTCAATTAGTTATGTTTTATCATTAGAACACATTGATGTTGGAATTGTTCTACTATTAATTTTGTCGCCAAAAGGGCTTTTTCTCCGTAAATGACCTGAGCTAGGTGGCAAGTCTTTTAATTCTCCGGAAATTTATATCCGTTATAAAGAAAGAGGGATATCGAGATAACGAGAGACAGGAAGTATATTTCGTAAGCTTCCATCCTTCAGCATCCAATGACTGCCACTCTTTCCTGTGGATACATTGAAACAGGAGTTCGTTCATCAGATTTACTTTTACAACAGTGACCAAAATTCTTTCTAGTACTTTATAGCACTTAAAGTTATCTATACTATTATAAAATTGTAGTTGTCTGTTTGTTTGTATGTTTGTTTGTTACCTCATCACGTAATAACTACTGAACTGTTTTTGCTGAATCTTTTTATGTTAGGGTTCTCAAGCACCACCACCTATGTTTTTCAATTGTTTATTAAATAAAAAACACACCTAAGAAGTATTTGACAATTATTCCAACAATTTCAAAGCAGTTTCAACTTCTTTCAAAACAATTAAATTATTGTCATTTATTTTTTCACTGTCTAATTATGCTGACTCGTGTGGCCTATTCATAATCACAATCGCATCTAAGCCATCTAAAAAAAATAATAAATACCCTCCATTCAAAACTAAAGAAACAACAATAATGAATGGCAAAATGTAGTCGCTAATAAATGCAAACTGCTTTTGGTCGGGGATCAACCTATTACGATGGGTGAAAAGCGTTCCATTCATTCATTTGTTACATTATTGGCTGCCTCTAATTCCGTATATGTAAGCGGATGACACGGCCGGGCCTCGGCTGCTGTACATCTGTATGCGGCAGCGGTTTAAAGCCGTATATGCTGCGCAGAACGCGTACCGCGCGCGCGTGTGCTTCTCTTATAAATGATTATATGATGATACGATGATACTCGTCGAGTCTTTCGACCGCAGCGTCCAACGTTCAAAACTTCAAACGTTCAAATGTCTCTTTACTCTATGAATGGGAATGAATGGCCGCCTGTGATGGATGGTGCAAGGAAAAACGCGGTCTGAAGCACAGAGTCGCATTCAGATTTATTCTTAAATATAACACTGAAAAAAAATATAAGAACTGCCATTGAAAAAGCGATTGATGGAGGATGAAAAACAATTGGTTAAATACATTATACAGATAATAACCTTCACAGGCAGTTTCACGCCTTAAAAACTGTGCCATACCTTGGTAATAATGACAAATTATCAAATATCTATAAGACAGTTACTTATCTTGATCTGTTCACATTTTGTGAACGGCAGCTCTTCATTGGGAACATTTAAGGGAAGAGGGTAGAGGATTAATAAAAAAGGTGTTCATTGAAAATCAAAATTATTGCCACTATTTAGTTACGATTCAAGTATTAATCCTAATGTGTAGTTTTGTTTTTAGTTTAAATAAAACTGCAAAGGAAGATATAAAGTGTAAGTTAATTTTTGTGGAGCGTGGGATGAGGGTATAATACTCGGGATCTTGAAGAGTCGTGTGAGGTGATGGTTTTAGTGACTGTATGCTGAAATGCAGGATCAAATGGGTTTCCAACCAACCAAGAAGTAGTGAGCTACATGACTATAGCTTTGATAGGTACGACGTGTTGAAAACAATCAGTGATCAAAAAAATTGGAAACATGTGTTGTCGTTTATGACAAAATTTGAAACAAACAATCGGGGAAGAACTAATAGGTTTCAGAAAAAGTCGCTCGACAGTAAAAAAAATTCTAAATGGAGGAAAATTATGGCAAACATGGGAATGTCCAAAATACTAATAAGACCAACAAGAAACAGGCACCAGAGTACTGAAGTACTAATCAATATAAACGGAAGAGCAGAAATAACAAAAAACAAAGGTGTCAGACCAGGGTATTTTCCCAACTTTATTCAAGATATATGTAGAAGAGGTCACAAATGAATGGAAACATAAATAAAATTTAAATTAGACCAAAATACCATTTTTAACCGACTTCCAAAAAGGAGGAGGTTATCAATTCATCGGCACGTTTTTTTATGTATGCTCAGTGATTATTCGTAAACAGCTTGGGCAATTTTGATGATTTAAACGGAATTATATTAAGAAATATTACAGAAAGGTACCATATAATTTTGTATAACGTGAGATTTACGGTTTTCCAGAAAATCAGAAAAATCAGTAATTAAGCCAATAAACTTCAGCGAATTTCAATGAGTCTACACTGTTTTCTCTAAAACGGCTAAACCAATTTGAATATTTTCCATTGTATTCTACAAAGAGATGTTCTAGCTTGATTTCGTATAATTTTCTATAACGTAAACCACACCGTTCAAATATATGCAAAAAACGGTAAGCATCAACGTAAATGTCAAATTTTCATCATAAATATCTATCTTAAATGTCAAGATATGCCATGGAAGTATATCATACAGGGTGTTTATTTTATACGGCTTGCAGTCGAATGAAATGAAAGAAAATATTCCATTAGTGTATCGAAAAGAAAAATTGTTAGGTGGGCGATCTTTTCTGTATAGCATTAATACGGTTATATGTGTGTGAGTGTGTACGTACATCGAAATAAAGGAGCAAGCAATGTGCGCAGTTGAAATATAGGGCAAAGTAAAATTACAGTTAGACAGGTGGGTTCAAAAAAATCTTTCAAATAAATGTGATATTGGCTGGTACATAAGCAGTTCCATATATGGGATAGTTGAAATATAAGGTGGAGTAGAATTAAAGTTATACAGGGTGGTTCAAAAAATGTCGTATTGGCAGGCACATAAGTAGTTGTGTTATAAATGTTATTTGTGGCATATTCCTGATTATTTTTATGTATTCTTTGGAAATAACACCACAATCGAAACAAAAATCTGTATATTCAAGGAATAACTTAACGTTTCTAAATCTATTCTGACCTCCTTTTCAATGGCTTTAGCATATATTGAACATTCATATTACATTTTATATTTTCAAGTTAGAAAGCGTTTCATACACAAGATGATTAAAATATAAGGTGGAGTGGAATTATAGTTATACAGGGTGATTAAAAAATGTTATATAGTGTGGAACATAAGTAGTTGCTTATACTTGAGATATGGGGCGAAGTAACATTATAGGTATACAGGGTGGTTTATACAATAGAAAAATAGAAACAGTTTCTAGACGGTTTTTATTTTAAGCCAGTTGAAGACTGTTCTTTTTTAATTATAAATTATTAAAATTCGATTCTTGATGCAGATGGCCTGGTATTAATGACAGAATCAGAAGACGACCTGCAAATGGCAATTCCCAAAGTGCAACAAATTTGTCTAGAGTCTAACCTGAAAATATCATCTAGTAAGATCAAAATATTGGCATTTTCAGGTAAATACCCTCTCAGTTATAAGATAGTGGTAAATAATGTAATATTAGATACAACAAGTATTACTTTTTAAATATCAAGGTATCGAGATGAACGCATTGAAGAAAAACTTAATAAATATGCAAGAAAGATGAAAGCAGGTTACAAAGTCAAGAAATGAAATTCTTAAGAAGCTGGCACACCTATGGACAGAATAAGAAATGATAGCATAAGTAGTGAACTGAACATTTTTAGCATAAACCAAAAAATTACAGAAAATATGAGAAAATGGAAATAGTATGTAGATAGAATGCAAGATGAACGAATCCTCGTAAGAAAGTATTTAAATCTGAATGTAGAGACAGAAAAGGTATTGGTAGAGCAAGAATAATTTGGGTGTCATAACAAGCAAGTACGTTGTCGTTTACATAAAAATCTTCTCTATTGAACAGCGTAACGGCAATTGTAGTTTTTCATTCATTTTTTGGGCATCCCACAAAGCATGAAATATTTCTAAAATATATTTGCAACATTCCGTGTTTGAAATGAAATATTTCAACATATTTCTTGAAATATTTCTGCCATATTTCTATGTCTGCGACGAAACATCATTTAAAATATTTCAATAAATATTTCTGTAACATTATATGAAATATTTCTATAATATCTAATGATATATTTTACAAGATATTTAAAAATATTTTTATAATATTTCATGTTTGTTTTGAAGTATTATAAAATATTTCTAAAATATTCATATTTTGGTGTCAAAAATTGTTTTGAAATAATTCATGAAATATTTTCGCAATATTTCATGATATATGCCAAATTATTTCAAAAAGATACAGTGAAATATTTTCAAATAGTTCTAAAATATTTCATCTCTGAAAGATTTTCTAGATATTTTTAACCAAAAAATATTTCGTGAAATATTTTTGTAATATTTCATGAAATTCATTAGACGCGGATATACTAATTTTTTCCCAAATTTTTCAATGAAATATTTCTTCAGATGTATCACATAAATGTTATCATTAACCGCATGAGCGTTCAAATGTAATCATTTGATGTTTCGGCATTTTTAGAAAACATTCTTCGATTTATGAATTTTATGCAGAACTGTCATGATACTGTACAATTTTGTTGTTCGTACAGCTAGAAGAAGCGAAAGAATTTGTTTAATTCGTACTAAAAGAATGGATAATTGTTAATTATTGCACCGGCGCCTGATAACAAAGCGACTCTTTTTGCTTTTCAATTATCAAAAAACTAGATGCCATCCAGTCCGCATTTCCTCACCGACAGCAAAATACCCACGTAATTCGTCAGCCCTCGCGTAGCAGCCCACACTCTTGATCCGTCTCTGTTCGTCGAGACGAGGCCGTGGACCAGCTGACGCATGCGCCGCGCTCGCGTATCGTGTACTGCCCGTGCAGAAAGTTTCAGATACGTGAAAAACAACATATCAGCGCGAATTTCGGGGGTTTTTCTAGTGTTGTGACAGTGTCAAGGATACAGTGGACGTGTCAAAGGGATCTAGCTCCCTCATTAACGGTCGCTAACATCGTAACAAGGTCCTCGAAACCAGCGACGTCGTGAAAAACAGAATATGGCCGCCACAGGACTGTATTTGTTGTAGCGTGTGCGCAACAGGCTGCAGAAAACACGGGGGTATATCGGTACACGCACTGAAACAACCCTAAGAAGTGGTGCGTTCGCATATACGAGGATCACCCTCCGGTGGACGGTGTCCCCCTCTTGATACGCACTCTTTCACTCGCCGGGCGCTGTTAGCGATCTTCTGTTGATGAATTGTCGCGATAGTCCGAGTAACCCCGGTAAATTGCGGTTACCAGAGGTAAGTGCACCTTATTTATATTTAGGCGTATTGCTTGGCAGCGGTGTGGTAAACAAATCGTCGCTCCAGTTCAAAACAGGCGGGCAAGAATTTTAATAAGACTTCCATAGACACAATAACAAAAAAACAAAATCGGCTGGTTGGGCTTGCCGGTCAAAAATTCAGCGTTGTTAAAAAATTAATTATTGCCCAGCAATCATAAGAAACAATTAGAAACTATTGGTAAATATACGCCATCTGAATAATTCCCAAACGTATACATAAATAAACAATGTTTGGTATCCTGACTTCAAATTTGTTGTCATTTTGTAGTAAACAAAAATTAGATATACAGTAACTCAGATTCACTCAGAACCAGGTTAAGTCAAAAGGATGATTTTAAATTAAGTTTTCATTGTTTAAATTATGTAAATTTGTTTAGCCCTGGTAAAATGAATGAATAAAAAACGAAAATACAATGAAAATTTAATCTAGCCCTAATTTTCTTCGGGTTTTATAGGGAATTAAACTTTCAAAATAGCCTTGCCAGATATTTTATTAGGGTTCCGTATATACAATACAAAAATCACTCCGTATTTCTCAATCTTTCACATTACAGCAATTTACTCCCATACTACCTGGCAGAAAAGGTTGAAATTTGGTATCAGTGTATAGTTTGGGGACCCGATCAGGAGTATATATCGTAAATGAAGAAATTTATATTTTAGGGGAAGTTCTGGGGGGGAGGGGCGAATAAAAAAATCGGCCATTCCCCCCTTATCTTCGAAAGTACTGAGCCCAAAATTTTGAAAAAATAGGGAATATAAGGATAAATAGTTAATTTTGATTTTGGGGGGTAAATTATAAAATTTTATGAATAGTTAAAAATTAAACATTTTTCAAACGAATAATGTAATATATAGACTGAAAGGGCTCATTTTGAGAAACACAAATTAATTTTTTTCATATTTTAAGTAAATAATTAAGTAGTTTAAAAGATATTAACAAAAATATACAAAGATTTAGCCATCCCCCCCTTATCCTCGAAACTATAAGTCGGAAAATTTTGAAAATGATATAGGGCCTCACATGAATTTTGCCGGAAAAATAAGGAGAAACCCCTAATATTAATTTTGGTGGACTAATTACAGACTTAAATGGAAAATTGTTTCTAACGCATCATGTAAAGGCGGCACTTCACTTGGTGTAGCGTATTCGTATTGTTACGAGAATTCATCGGACAGCTGTTGCAATCGGCGATCAACCAATTCGTGGAAGGGACATTATTCCGATAATTCTGGGAATCCGAAATGTTTGTCTCTCAACAGGCCGACCGCTGCCGTTACTGGGAATTCCCTTAAAGCTTCCAGGACATGAAAGAGTTTTCCGATGGTTCGTGGACTTACCAGACAATTCGGAGAGAAATATATCAAATGGACAGCTGGCGATAGGAGGCATTCAGTTTTCGTCGGTCGTATTGTACAGTTAAGATAAAATGTAAATAGTTTCTTGTGAATATAAATTGTGTTAAAGTAGTGGAAATAAATTAGAGTGAGATGGACTGTGTTTTTAAATAAATCCAAGAACTGAACTGAACCCGTGTGTGAAAATAAAAACATTACAGTATATTTACTATATTTGTCCAAAAACGGCGATGTGTGGAGAGGCTATTCCTTATTTTTGCTTTATTTGAACGAATAAGTCGAATACCGCTAAGAGCAAATACGCCTTACCGTCCACTTTTCGATTTTCAATGCACATCAAAGGAGTCAAATAAGCCAAATATTTGCTTTAACAGTTCACACTTGGTTCATATAGTTGCACGCCGCGCTTCGATCTTGATCAACTAGTGCTGTTTTTTATGACAAGTGGTGTTTGTGGCAAAATGGACTGATCGATGTTATGAAGTTTTTGGAGTTGTTCCTACCAAATGCATGCATAACAGACATAAAAATAAAAACAAAATAAAAAAGAGGGAATCGTCGCCACGGTTTTTTAATAAATCCTTAGTTATGTAGATATATCATGTAATGATAACAAGAAGCATGATAAAAAATAAGCTCCTGTTGCTGTCAAGGCATCCATGACTGTACCGTTCACTGATATTCAAACATATTTGGTATGTTTGAGTGTTTTGCGATGCGTGTGGATGGCACGTTTGGAATATTTGAGAATATTTGGACGAATATAGCAATACAAAACAAAAATACGCCAACGCCAAGTGAAGTGCCGCCTTAATATATCAAATCGAATTATGACGAATACGATTATATTTTTTTGATATTTTCAAAATAAATTATTAAAAAGATATTTACAAAATTTAAACAATTTTCACCCATTCCCCCTCCCCATATCTCCGAAACTATAAAAAGTAAAATTAAAAAAAAATTAGAGATCTGAACTTTACAGGAAAAATAAAGAGAAACCTCTAATATTAAGTTTGGGGGGCATATTAAGGAATTAAATGAAAAATATAAAAAAATAATTGTTTCGAAGACATCATGTATTATATGAAATTAAAGAGCTTATTAGGACGAATACAAATATATATTTTTTTAGTTTTTGATATAAATTATTTAAAAGATAACAAATAAAATCAAAAAATCCATTTGTATTCTTCATAATGAACCATTTCAGTTGATATATTGCATGATGCACTTGAAAAAGTTTCATTTTTTATTTTCCATTTAGAAATGCAGGGCCTCACTTGAACTTTACAGGAAAAATAAGGAGACAACTCTTATTAAATTTGGGGTCCATATTACAGAATTAAATACAAAATTAAATTTCAAGTGAAAGAATGAGGAATTCAGTATATATTTTCATATTTTTAAAATAATTTGTTAAAAAGTTATTAAAAAATATACAAAAAGTAAATTTTGTTTTTTAAAGTGCACCCGTAACGTAATGTATCAAATGAAAAGAATCGTCATAAAAATATAAATATATTTTATTTATATTTCCAAAATAATTGTTTAAATGATTTAATAATATATTAATTTCAATTTGATCCATTCTCCCAATTAACTTCCTAAAATTAAGGCTAAAGATTACATAGGACTTCACTGAAAATTTATTGCTAAAATAAAGTGAAAATCCTAATCTTAATTTTGTGGTCAATTAGAAAATTAAATAACTATTTATATTAAAATCAAGCCTATCATAGAGCTGATAAAAAAACTGTGAGAAATAAACATGTATATTTTTATAAATTTAAAACGCTTAATTTACAAGCAATTAAGGTAAATATAAGGAAATCCACTCATTCCCTGCTTGTCTGAAACTGGAATATTAGGATCTTGAAGGTGGTACGGAACCCTTAGTATGCGAATCCAACTCGCACTTGACCAAATTATTTGAATATTTTATACAGTTTTTGTACGTCAAGATTTGGTTTATAATAATTATGAAATGGACATGTAAACCTTGTAACGCTGTGTACCATAAATTTTTGATCAACAGAAGATAAATCGGGTAATTTCACTGGCCATTAGATAGCAGCCCTAATCCATCTAAAACATTTCACCCAAAAACCTTCCGTACAGGTGTCCCATAATAGAAAAAGGTTCTGTCTTGGTAGATTTTCTTCAGGGTAATGTGGGTCGTTTTCCTTCATTTCAATTAGCGCTGGGTTGACGGCATTCTGCAACATGTCTAAGTATTAATCTCCATTTAAATTAACCGGTAAAAAAATAGTCGTCCAGTTATGTGATCACTAGAAATATTAATCAAAACCTTTCTTTGAGAATTGTTAATTGTGAACGTCGTTGTAATTCCTTTGATTCTTATTAGACCACTAACGACAATATATTGATTGATACAGCATTCAGAAAAATGAAGAAGATTCCCCTGCTGCGTTAAGCTTTTCTCTGGTACGTAATCTAAAATTCATAACTTGACACAGAACAGCTATTATTCGATTATACTACTTAACTGAACCAAAACCAGAATTTTGCCACTAATTTTAAAATGAAGAATTAATCAAAGTTACGGTTAATTTTAAACATATACTCACTGACAAAAAAATCGCAACACCCAGCAGAAGATGTTATATTTAATATTGTATTGGTTAAACAGATACTATAGTAAGGAGTAAATGATTACAATTTGAATAAAGAATACCAAGGAATTTAAATTTTTATTAAGTTTGTTAATAATGTGTTGCTCCACCGCGGTTTTCTATACACAGGGCCGGATTTACATAAACGCACTTTGGACACTGGCCTAGTGCCCCCACCAATTTGGGGCCAACACCAACTGTGGACTAAATTTAAAAAAAATGTATATTTGAAGAAAAAAATCGAGCAAAAATTGTAAATGAAAGCCAAAAAAGTTTACAATCAAAAAATTGTTTATATTATTTGAATATTAATTTCGAAAATTTTATAGTACGTTTTCGTACTTTCAAGCCTATATATAAATTATATTTAATTTTTTTATTATATAATGTGGCAACCCTATTATTTTAAAATCAGATTTAAGATGTTTTTTAATATGTTAGCAACCCTAAGTCTTTACCTAATATAAACATGAGATGCAATTAAATTTGTCAGCTAACTGTAGATAAGACCGAGTAAAATACCTATTTTAAGCCAAGGTGAAGGGCTACTCAAGCAAAACTAAGCAATTTTCAAAATCATTTTTCTCGAAATTATTTGAATGCTATATATGTTTATTTCGCTTAACTTTATTTGTTTTGACGTTTTTTTTGTATAAGTATGTAAAATCCTTTTAAATGACATGTTTTATTAAAAATAATAACTATAAAATACAAATTTGCCTGCCAATTTTGAATTCCTTAAGTAGGCCCCCACTAGTTTTTTTGCCCAGGGGCCTCCACCAGTTTTGTGCCGAGGGGCCCCTACCGACTTAAATCCGGCCCTGTCTATACACTTCTTAGCACGTCTTGGGATTGGTTCTTCTTGAGGAATACTATCCTAAGCTGCCTGTATTTCATTTCTTAGAGGGCTGGGGTAAATTTCCGAAGTTTCTACCATCATATGTAAAACATGTTCGATAAGCAAAAGAACGGGGGATCTGGGCGACCATGGTAACAGATTCAAAAAAGTTTAAACTAACTCGAGCAACGTGAGGCCGAGCATTATCTTGTTGAAATCTGGGATCCATGGACCGATTAAGGTAAAGGAGTACATACTACGTCCTGATAATAACTTCATGTTATCTCGAACAAAGACTAAAGGTGACCTACTTCCATGTGCAATAGCACCCCATACCATAATGCCTACTGTTCGGTGTATATGTCGCTCAACATCCCTCGCTCTTCCGCCAAATTTCAAGTTGCCGAAAATTGTTCTCTAAAGGCAAAAGTCGTAGACGTCGATTTGTACCCCTTTGACGTCCGGTGCCTACTCTTCTCCGATTTTGGGTATTATCAAACTACGCTTGACTACATCTCATAAAAGCGTTTAGCGATTTCCCGTAAACCAACAATTCGACCTGTTTCAAATTCACTTAGCTGACAATACATTCGGCGTACTACTACTAAGCATTTTAACATCACTATACAGGGTGTAAATAGTGTGACTGCATATATTTTAGGTGCAGATAGTACCCACCAAACAAAACAAAAAACTCTTATAACACTATGGTCTAAAGGCCTTAATAAGCAAGAAAATTTGAAATACATGTTAAGTAAATTATTGTCAATGTGGCAACGTCGCGCTAAAGATTTGTTTGTAGTGTGGATAATAAAGGAATGAGTCACCACAAAAAAATGAACACCTGTTATTTTTTTGTATTAAATAATTTCATAGTTTCGAGTGCCGGTAGATTTATTTAGGTACATAAAATTTTATGAAATATTATTTTCAAAAATGTACCCTTTTAATATCTATGTATTGAAATGAATATTTAGATTTGGCGATTTATTTTATGCATCAAGTTGAAGAAGGGGGGATACAAAGTTGTTTACATTATGATACAAAAATAATGCGATACAAAGTATATTAAACAAAACATTTCTTATATGTAGTTCTTTTATGTGTTAAATTCTTCGAGAAATAATTGTTACTAAGAAATTAATATTACTTACCTTAGACAAATAAAAACCTTTGACGTGCAGGATGTCATTATGATAGAGCTCTGGCGAGCAAACGGATTATTTATAGTAAATATTCAAAATTCTTGTTATTACATTTGCTTTCCCCACAAATTAATAGCATGTCAAGTCTTTACCTAATTCTATGATTGTCACTGTTTGTCACAAAATAATACACTCGAACTCACAATTCACAACAGATTTTATTTATTTTTCCAATTTATATTTTAAAATGAAAATCAAATAACTTA
Organism: Octodonta nipae; assembly: GCA_034190945.1. Classification (NCBI taxonomy): domain Eukaryota; kingdom Metazoa; phylum Arthropoda; class Insecta; order Coleoptera; family Chrysomelidae; genus Octodonta; species Octodonta nipae. Next base: position 59,120,417 of record CM067224.1, on the reverse strand, counting down.
CGCTATGTCGAATGTCACGCAAAAATCACTTTCACTTTCTTAAAAGAACCGGGCAGCAAAAAAGCATTCATGGCAGCGGGCAGCTGTAGTACTGAGTATATGCTATGTTGCCACATCTGATCGGAGAAACGTAGGGCCAATTATAACAGAATATTTAGAGTTTAAATAATAATTTTCTTTGTTAATACAGTTATTAAAGGTGTATACGCTATTGAGTATTTACGTATTTAGCTTTACAATCATTTTGAAGCCGGAAATAATCTATTATTCACTGTAATAAAGGCTACAGAACTTCTAACTTTTTCATTTTTTTTGGCAAAACTATAGTTTATTTCTGAAAATGTTATAAAGCTTTTTGATTTGTTTTGACCTGAAGTATTGATCCTCAAAATCTTTGCACTCAAACCGTTTACACCCGTATATCGATTTTGGATCCCATTAGAGAGTTCGATTTTTGAACAATTTAAAAACACGCAAAACGACTACATTAATTGGTAAAAAAAGTTTACAAAATTTTAATCTTATACTCCTTACTTAACATCTATGTTTTACCAAACAAATATTAAATTTAAACATCTTCTTCTAAGTGTTATGATTTATTTGTCAGTGAGTATAGATAGGTAAATAAAAACCTAATCAATTGCCGAGAAAAAATGTATAATATAATTAATTCCAATGTTTCTGTTTTGCCCCCGCCTCAAGAAAATCCTAGACCCACCGATGGGCCTTGACAGCTATTGTTTGTGCCCGCTGGCTGGCTGTCGCAAGTTCGTACTTTTAATGCAAGATTTACTATTCTTTTAAACAAATTTCCCGGCATTATAGCAAAAATCCAAATTGAAGCGGAATATATGAGCTTTCAAATATCAGGTCGAACTAGCCTGGTTAACACAATGTGCTATGCAAAATATTTCTCCAAATTATTGAAATGCAATACTTCAAACACTATTTATTCAACAGTATCCATCCTAAGCCCGTATAAACTTAACATCATAAGGTATCACCATTATCATGATGATTTTCCAGTGTTAGTTACCAAAAAGTTATCAATTTTTGAACAATATCCACTGTTTAACTGTTATTCTGAATTCTCCGGGTGAAAAATTATCCACTTAGGAGTTATGAATACACATTAAGATGGATTTCTGATTCTTTACAATTTGTCCATTGCCTGCATTATCTTCCATTCATGACTTTTCAGCATATAAGCAAAAAAACATATTTTTGTGTGTTTTTATTTTTTAATAAATTTTCTTCTATTATTTTGCTTTTGATGGCATTATGATTCCTTCATTACTTTTTATTATATAAGTAGAAAAACAAAAGAAGTTTCTATTTTTGCGGATTTTTAACATTTATATACTTCTACTACGAATTTGCTGTTAAAACCTTATTATTCTCTCTTGCTGACCTGTCCAAAAAGGTGATTTTATATTAGGTTTTTTTGTAAATTTGTTTTTGCACTGGTAAAATTTAACATAATTAAACACTTTTAACAGACTTCAAAAAGACGCAGGTCCTCAATTCGTCTGTAAATGTTTTTTTTATGTACGTTCATCCATTACTCGAAACCGACTGAAAGAATTATGATCGTTTAAACTGGATTCTGTTTTCAATGACATATTTTTTTAGAAAATCGGAAAAAAAATTTTAACCGTCTCTCGTATATAGTGGAGGCAGCTGGTACCTGGGGTGTAATAAATGGAAAATAGATGGGAATTAAGTTAAAATAAATAATAGCAGCAAAAAAATCTCATAATAGATTTGCATGGTCTGAAATCAATACTTTTCAGTAGGTAACATTATGATTTCTAATTACATATCACTTGTTCATCGGTATACGAGGTCATCAATGGACCTTTACCTGATGTTTTTTTTATATCAAGTAATATCAACGATTAAGGCCCCAATTCCTTTATTATAACCGCATTTAGTTTTTCGCAGTTGTAGGTGTTTTGATGTACAACAGAAACGATATAAATAATCAGTAGAAGATTGAATGGCTTGTCGTTTTAGTGAGAACATCTTGCCAAATAACACCTACAACTTCCTTTATTTAACAGATTTTCCATGCAAATGTTTAGATCCGAAAAAAATACGATTCAAAGGTGAAACAAACAACAACCTTAACATCGTCTGATCTTTGGAAGTTAATGTAAGATATTTAGGTAATTATAGAATTAAACTAAAGTTGTATATTACTTCATACGTGTAGCAAGTAGCATACACCACCAAATTACACCAGTCAATAGAGATTTTTAGGTAACATAAAATTCAACAGCAAACAGCATAAGCCATCACGTAAATAATAGTTTATAAGCCATAACTGACATATTTTTAGCAGCAAACTCGTAGAAGTAAATTATTTGAGCCCTAAAAACCCCAAAAAACATGGGGTATTTTCGTTGTTTGCTTAAGTAGTGATCTGTTCATAATGCCGTCAGTAGAAAAAATGTAGAGACTCAGAAAATCTTCAAAATGAATGTTCAGCAATTTTGATCGCAGCATTTTCATAAAGAAAAGCTGGAAAACCGATGTAAAGTGAGAGATTTTAAAAAAATCATAACTTGGTTGTAATAACAGCTTGAACCTTTAACTTATAACGTTGAGATTAATAACGCTAAAGATCGATATTGTACGTTAAGTAGATCTTGCAGAAATGCAATTTAATTAATTTCTCGAAATATTTTGCAGGACGTATCGTATCAACCACAATAGTTGGATAGCGGTATGCAAAATTTATTTTGAAAGCTTATAAAATGCACTTCACTTCGTATATCTTGGATTTTTGTCGTAAAATGTATTAATACTGCTTTAGAAATTTTGGTTTAAACGATGTTTTGACAGTGGTCGATCCAGCCAGTGGAAAAAAGTCATTTAATTAACATCAGTAAACTGTATACAGGCAAGCATTACAATAGATAGATAATAAAAATAGACCAATATGAGCAGGCAATAGTTATGTAAATAAAAACGTAATAAACTGCTGAGAAAAACATATATAATATAATTTACCATAATTTTTATCTCGTGTCCGACCTACAGAAAATTCTAGATCCGTCCATGTGCCTTCTCGACATTATAGCGAAAAACCAAGACAGACAAATTGAAGTGGAAATTATGAAAATTCAAAATATCTACTATATCCCGGTCGGCTAGTCTCGTTAATACGGTTGGATGTTCAAAATAGCTCTCCAAATTATTTAAATTCTAATTGTTCAAAAACTACTTATTCATTAGTATCCAGCGTGAGCACATATAAATTTAATATCATAAAATATCTTTTTGACGATGACTAATATTTATTTATTTATTCAAGTAATCAACAGGGCAAGCCCCAATAACAGATTACAATTTTTACAAATTAACATATAGCAAGTCAAATAAAGAGAATAACCAATTATAACATTCCCATGACAATAAAAATATTTAACAAATGGACCTTAAAGCTACAACATTCTGTAAAATACAAAAATAAGTACTAAATATTAGCAACTAATATATAATCTTATAATGATAATAAAAAATAATCTAAAATATTTTAATAATTTTTCTGTAAAAACTACCTGACCCTTCCGCCCAGATATCCGTATCCCCTAACTCATTACAAAACATACACATTCTATTTAATGGAGCAAACTTTCCCAAGTTAGTCCGCCCCGTCGCAACAAAAAATAGTTTGTGATTTCTATTAAAATATTGTGGTACCAACCAAGAGATTCTACCAAGAAGTTCAGAGCAGTCTATCTCGTTTTTTAGTAGTTTGTATAAAAACAGAACTGATGCCATTTTCCGTCTACTTTCCAGCTTTTTAAATTTAAATTCATTAGTTAAAGTTGAAAATAGTAAACTAAATAAATATTCGCCATATTTTTTGTAATAGATAAACCTTAAAAACTTTTTTTGGACTTTTTCAATTTGATTTTTGTGAATTTCATAAATCGGAGACCAAATAATTGCAGCATATTCGACGATACTTCTTACATGAGCGTTAAAAAGTCTTATTAATGTACTTAGTCTTACAGGAATTACGAATTATGAACCCTAGCTTTTTTGATGACATAATCTACATGCTTATTGAATGAAAGTCCGTTGTCAAAAATTACCCCTAAATCTTTAGCCTCAGTTTTCCTTTGCAGTACGATACCCCCCATAATATACTGATAATCTAGTACGCTCTTTTTCTTAGTAAACGAGACAGCAAAGCACTTACTCAAATTAAATGATAATTTATTTGTTTTAGACCACTCATATATTCTGTCTAAATATTCCTGTAATAGTAAAGAATCAGAAATATGACTTATATTTTTATAGATTTTGAGATCATCAACAAAAAGTTGACAACGTGAATGTGATATGGCTTTAGGTAGATCACTAATAAAACAAGGAAATAGCAACGGGCCCAAATTCGAGCCTTGAGGGATTCCCGATGTTGAGAAATATATTTTAGATTTAACACATCTAAATACCACGTATTGCTGCCTTGTATTGCAGTAATAGTTACCAGAAAGTTATAAATTTTTGAATAAAATCCACTTTTGACCATTTTTTCTGAGTTTAATTGGTAAAACATGATTCAATCAGGATTTATAAACACTTATTAAGAAGAATTTCTTATTCTCTATAATTTTCCTGTAGATGGCATTACGATTCTTCCATTACTTTTCATTATATAAGCAAAAAAACAAAAGAAATTCGTATTTTTGCGGGTTTTTATTATTTCAATCGTTTACTTCTACGAGTTTGCTGTTAAAATCTTAGCAATCATTATCTATAAACTGTTACTGACGTGATGGTATAAGCGAATTGCTGTTGAATTTTATATCCGAAAATGAGTTAAATTTTGCTCTATAAACTGGTGTAAAATGAGTTCTTTAACATTTTTGAATAGAATAAAATGAAATAACTCAAAATTTTAAATGATAATTTCTGTAACATTACTCACTTTTTTGGTGCATTTCACTGAAGAATAAAATTCTACACGTCAATTGCTTTATCCAAACTAGTTTAAACAATATTTTCATTTTTATAATGATCACCATAACAATACGAAAAAGAGAAAGAAAGAGCGAGAGAGAGTAGAATAATAGGTACATAAAAAATTTTAATAAAAGAAACCAAATTATGGCGTGATAATGATAATGAAAATTGTTGAAATTGTAAATATGATAATAATAGTGTTCATTATGTATAACAAAATCACCATCCAAATATCTCTGTCAATTATATAACATTGCTACTGTGTCAAAGAGGAAGAGGGAGTGGCATATATTGGTAGACAGCTAGATCAACGAATTTTTAATTAGCCTCTTCATTTCCAGAAATTTGCAGAACATTCTGACCTTTACAGAGTCATATGTCAACACCACTACGACTGTCAGAACAAGTCCAACTATGCCACCAGTCAAGTGATCTTAATCAGAATATGTCGACACTTCAGCGCCCAATTACTGGTTGATCTCTACTCATATATTTTTAGAAACAGAAGGCTTCTTATTGGCAATCCAAGATCTAGTATCCCAACTCAGAACTATCTGAAGTACATGGTTAAAGAGGCTTCTATAAACAACGGCAGATACAGATATGGTTGCCAAACATCAAAATGAATCCAGAATATTAATGATGGTTGCATGATATCAGGTATTTGCTGCAACTGAGTACAAAGAACGACATGATGTAGTGGCAAAAATACTTCTTCCAGGATTCAGTACTAAATTTGAAACTATTCCAGTCGATAAGTTTAACTTACTATAAATACAAACGTTAATCTGTTCTAGAGAATGAAAAAGTATCTAAACAAACAATTATAATTTATAGAGTGTGGAACAAATGGAATAAATTCGATAACAAATAAAGGAGGGCGTGTTGGGAAACACGCTTGTATTTTTAAATACGCATTTTTTCAACAAAAAATATATATAGGTTGTTTTATGTGACAATGGCCAATACCAACTTTCTTATTTTAAATTCGAGCCCGTGGATATATTTATTTTTGGATTCTCCAGAAAATTCTAGACCTAATTCATGTACAATGTCGTACACCTATCTTCAACTGTTTCGGAAATATTAAGTCTTTTCAGATTTATTACAAAAATTAACCTAAAAAATAAAATTATTTTATTTCACAAATTAGCCACATTACACTAAAAATAATAATATAAAAAAAACAAAAGATCATTCATGTCAATGTAGGAAATGTTAAAAATTCTCGCCGCGAACGTCTTGGCAACATGCTAATCTGGTCTTCTAACGTTACTTAACATCTCAGGCGTGACTAATCTAATCACAAGGGGTTTTATTTTGTATACAGTACTTTTGTCATATCCTCACAAAAAAGTAGTCCAATGGCGTCAAATCAGGAGATCGGGTTGGCTATTCTACAGATCCGCGCCTCCCAATCCACCGATTTGGAAAATTTTGGTTCAGGTACTGCCGGACATTGATTTCGTAATGGAGCGGTCCTCCATCTTGCTGAAACCATATTTTATTGGCAGGAACTTGTGGATTTATTGGATCAGGATATTAGTTTGTCAAAGTTGGCACGACATTATTTTGAAACATTCTAAATATTTATCTTCATTCAAGTTGACATTAATGAAAACGGGACCTACGATATGATTTCCAACAATTCCTGCCCAAATATTAACATTTGATGATATTGCGTATGTTTCTCTGTCATCCAGTGAGGATTCTCTTTAGACCAATAGCGGGAATTTTGACGATTAATATGACCGTGAAGTGTAAATGTGGTCTCATCAGAAAACAAAACTTCTTCTAATGGGATCACATTGTTATCTAACCTTACCATCATTTATTCACAGAAATACGTTCTCCTATGTAAATCGTCTTCCATGAGCTCCTGAGTCGGCATCATTTTGTAAGGATGCATTTTACTTTCTTTAATACTCGAAAAAATTATATGTGGCTAACGTTGAACAGTGGGGCTACTTTTCGACCAGAATTATGTGCATTTTCTTGAAACTTAAGCATAATATCCAATTTCGTATTATCACTTAGAGCATTGGCAGCTACTTTCTTTATCTGTCTTACATGACCAAACTTGCGAGACTGCTTTTCTATTTTGCTAATTGTTCCTTGGGATACAGGTGGAAAATTTGGAAAATTTCTGTGAAATAAGCGAGAAACTTCCATTTGTGCCCGTGTGTTATCTCCATAACCAATCATTTGTAGAATGGTTATTTTGTGCATTTCTGTTGAATGAACCATTTTTCTGATATTATTACGAACAGCTAACGAAATTCAAAGGACAATAGCACTGACACTGATCACCACGGTCATGTAGGCAGACAACAAGATTTTAATTAAGGCTATGAGTTTTGACGAATATAAACAAAACTGTTTTTTTTTGTTCATATCAGTAAAAAGGAACGCAGGAATGTTTTTTGCTTACTACCTCAATATCAACAGCTAAATGGGAATTGAGTGTAAAGTAGCGAATTTGTGAAATAAAAAAATTTCTTAATATTCAATATTTCCGAAACAGTTGAAGATAGGTGTAGGATAGTGTACATGAATTATGTCTAGAATTTTCTTGAGAATCCGAAAAATAAATAATATATAGGGGCTTGCATTTAAAATAAGAAAGTTGGTATTGGCCACTTTCACATGACACACCCTATATAATTTTTTTTGTTGAAAAAAATGTGCATTTAAAAATAAAAATCTACGTGTCCAAGCGTTTTTCCCAACACGCCCTCCTTTATTTGTTATCGAATTTATTCCATTTAACTGTTCAACACAATAGAAATCGCTAACAACGTTAATGGAAGTAGAAACATGCGAAAAATGAACCAAAATCAGGGATTTGGAATTTCATATGCAAAGACAATGGACAAAGAGTACAAAAAGAATAATGAAGCATGCTAACGCCGGCATTTATAAAAAAACGACAGAAAAGAACCGGAAAACTATAGACGAAACCGAAAATCTATAGAGGAGTCAATCTCTCAACACCACGCTACAAATGACAACAAAAATCCTAACCAAACTAATAAACTAAATAATATCACTTTAAGACTAAAAAGAAGATCTTGCACAGATTCAGTATCCGTAACTAGACATCGGCATTCATAGGTCTAATTAACCTGAAAAAAGGCCTTTGGCAGAGGTTCATCTTCTATACAGTAGACAGATACAGCTAGACATTATTAAGACAATTAAGGATATATACAAGAACAACACTATACTGGCCAGAATATGTAGACATCTCATATACGAGGGCTGCCTTTTATATTTCGGGATTAGAGAACAAAAACAAATATTAATCATCGAAAATCGCTTTATTGTTTTTCAAAATATTCTCCATGAAGATCTATACACTTTTGCATGCGTTTGAACCAATTGTCGAAACACTTTTTCCACTCTGATTGAGGTATCTCCAAAACATGCATTCTCAATGCAGCAACCACTTCTTCAGGTGTCGAAAAACGTTGACCTCTCAGTTTGTTTTTTACGTACGGGAATAAAAAGAAGTCATTTGGTGACAAGTCAGGACTATACGGCGGATGACTCATCAAATCGATGTTTTGAGTGGTCAAAAATGCAGTTGTTTAAGCCGATGTGTGAGAGCTCGCATTGTCGTGGTGAAGAGTGATCCGTCTTCGGCAGTTGGTTTTCCTCATTTCTTGGAAGACAACTGGCAAACAAATCGTTGTGTACCACTTAGAATTGACTGTTCTGCGTTGTTCTAGTGGTACGGTTGCGACATGTCCAGTTTTTTCGAAAAAAGAGGCGATCATTTGCTTGGAAGTGCTTCGTGTGCGAACAACTTTTGTTGGATTCGGCTCATCTTGAAACACCCATACAGTCGACTGCTGTTTACTTTCGGGCTCATACGCGTAAATCCACGATTCATCACCTGTCACTATGTCATAAACGTGTTTTGAAGCACCGCTAATGTATTTTTTGAGCTTTTCTTTCGACCAATCGACACGAGCCTTTTTTGAACGATTGACAACGTGAACAAATTTTTTTGACATTCAAATGTTTATGCAATATTGAATGTATGCTGGTCCGTCCTACTAATGTGTAAGGTTGACTCAATCTCATGATAGGTCATATGACGATCTTGCAATATCAGTTCGCGCACAGCATCAATGGTTTCCGGAACAACAACTGTTTTTGGATGACCTTCACAAAATTCGTCTTGGTGTGAACTACTACCTCGATTGAATTCACCATACCATCGATAAACAGTGGTCCTTGATGGAGTTTCATCGCCAAAAATTAAATTAAGTTCATCCATGCACTCTTGCTGACTTAATCCACGTCGAAAGTGGTAAAAAATAATCACACGAAAATGTTCACGATTTAATTACATTTTTTGGCCGAGATGAATCCTTTAAGTTACTGTAAACAACACATAGCGCTCGTATGTCAAAACGTTCTGAGTACGTATAACCTCAAAAATGTCAAACTTTGCGATAGAGCTGTCAGTTGTCAGATTGCAACACTAGGGTTGTCCAATCCCGAAATATAAAAGGCAGCCCTCGTATGAGGTAGGAACAGACCTATGTATAAGACAGGGAGGTTCCTTAATCCCTATTCTGTTTAGTCTCATAATGGGTAAGATAATACAGGTGGTGAGGAAAGGTAAAGGTTTTAAGATGGGAACACTTGAATAAAAATCGTCTATTCTGGAAGGGATCTATCTGGAAATTGCGCTAACCAATTACGGAGATATAAAAGCAGAAGTAAAAACCAAATACAGAAAGTCAATAAGGCAGTGGGTTGCCTAAATAACAGAATAACCAAACCTATTATAGCGGAGACTAAGACAAAGCTACTATAAGAGAAGCAACACGGCAGAAACAAGACCTGTCACTTCCAAAACACCAAGGATGCTGTAGCCCACATAGATGAGAAGGCTAAGAAGAATCACGAGGGAAACACTAAGGAATCCGCTAAGAAGCGATGAAATCATAACAATATGTGACGTGGAAAGAATAAATGGCTGGATATTCAACAGGAAAAGAGCATGGAGCAATTATAAGCAGACTGGCAGACGATAGGTTTGTGAAAATAGCAAGAGACAAATCACCAGCAGCTAGAAGAAATTTGGGCCGACTCCAGATAAGACGGAGTGATAATATTATGTAAATAGTGATGTAAGTGTTATGTCATAAGTCAAATAATATTGTCAAACATTTTAATTTTAAATTTTAGAATAGTTTCTTTGCCATTGACAACGCGGAACGTTTGTAAATATAAAGTAATTTCGTGAATTGTGGTTTTATTTCCCAAAAGTGCTTAAACATTGATCATTATTTAAGATAAATTTTCATAAGAAATACCAATTACTTTTCTAATAAAGGCAATAGAAAATTAACATCTTAAATATCAAAGTCACGCGATCAAAAAACGCGAATTCGTCCTGACGTCAACAACGTCATTTGCATAATTTGTGCATAGAAAAATGTGTTCTGTGTTTATGTATGGGTTTGTAGCTTAGCGCATGTACTTCTCGAGAGTATCATGTTGGAGGACCCAGACAATGATGTGTTAATGTCTGTATTGCCTTCTCTTTCTAGTTGTCACGATATTTGTGTATTCAGGTTACCTCCAGTAGTATATTCTTTAAGTACTCGTCACAGAACAATACAATGAAATAAATGTTCGAATTCAAGGACCCGTTAGTTACGTCACAAATAGAAAAATGAAGCGCTAAATCAGTCTTTATTTTTATTTGAATTAAATTCCACATTTTTTTAGAAAATATTAAAAATTGTAAAGAAAGCAACATACTCCGAGCTTACTACAACATTATTGACAATTTATGATGCTTTACAAAAAAAGGTCAAATACCCAATTGATTTCGCATCAGTCTTCAAAGTTCTGTGTTATTTTGACAATTCATAAATGAATATCGGCCTACAGAGATGTTTATACATGTGACTATCTACTGCTTTCGAGAAACGCTCGCCCATCCAATATCGCGCAGTTCATTCAACTCTGGAACGAACACCAGCAAAAACTCATATTAAATAGTCTGTTTCCGTTCTCTACTGGGGGGAACTTTTTCTTAAACAGACTGAGATGTACACACATACACAGTATTCTAACTCGGTCTACTTTCTTTATTTTTAGATGTCATAAACAAAGCTTTTTTTATAGTAAACGTTGCAACATGAGGATTAAATACTTTTTGAATTATGACGAATTGTTTCTGCTATTTGCAATGAAGAATTTTGAGGTAGCTAAGAAGGATTTCAAAGACTAATTGTGACAATTGCTATCTGGATTGAAAAAAGCCTCAAATTTGGAGGCAGATACTATCTTTTCGCTAAAAACTAATGGAGTGATTAATTTTTTTTATTAGTTCATGTTTTAACATACACAACAGCCCACTGGAGATACGGAGATATGATAGGATAACTTCTCCTTCAACAAAATTGTGTGAATGTTAAAAGATGAAATCAAAACACTTAAAAACATTACAAATACAAGTTTCTGCATTTTATATACTTAATAGATAATTACATATAAAAATATTTGTTAAAAAAATGTATAGAGTTAAAAATTGAATTGAAATTTAAAAATAATACACAAAACATAATACTGCGCAATAAGAACTTAAATAATAGTCGCACATTTACTATTGTTGCTTTTTCTTATGTATAAATTAATGACCTACCTATCTACGATATTTTTGAAGTAGTAGATATGAAAACAATTTACTTGAGAAAAATTTGAATTTATCAAGCAGCTCGCTATGACGGGCACTAGTTCAATATTACATTTTAATTCAATTATTAAGGGCAAATGTCAGTTAGATAAAATTCGTCGATATTCATAATGTATTGCCTTTTCCGGAGATTTTATGAAAACCTGTATGTTAGACAAAATTGTATGGTACTATCTCGAGAGATTCTCCCAATAATAATGATAAACGCTGTGCACAACTTGACCATCACCAACGCTGTCAAACAAGATCGAGTACTCCGGCCGCAGAACTGCTTGCCCAGGATCAACAGCCAGCGCTCACTCTAGTGGGACTGAAAAGACAGCGCATGAAATGGACTAGCGCCATGAATAAATATATTTACAGATTTGAGAATCTTGAGCAGGGCGAGATTCGATATCGCCGAATACTTCATCAAGACTTCCGTCGTGGGTACCCAGAGCTTCAAGTTACCGAACAGACAGTCTTATTCCGCCGGATCGACAGGACATAATAAGAGCAAAGTTGAGCAAGGTCGAAATACAACAGACCTAGAGCTTAAAGCACCTTTAGCACAAAGAGCGGGCGAAACTGAAGAACAGCCAACTAACGTTGTCCTGCTTGAGAAGATCTAATCAGAAATGGACGGAGCTCTTCTAGAGTACAGGGCAACAGATCCACTGATTATACCAAATCATCCCAAACTAATGTCTAAGTGCTTCTTGGGAAATAACACCACAGTTTAAAGGAAATTGCTGTATATTCCAAACGTTTCGGGGTCTAGATCAGACCCCGTTGTCAATGGTTAAGAAACTACGGATTAAAAAGGCACAATTCTAAGATGTAAATTAAAATATTTGACAATGTGTATTATTTGATTTTTGACGTAACTAAGAGAATTTTATTTGTAATATACAGGGTAGCACAGAAATTTCTAAAGATTATATAATCATAAAGTTCCTTTCAAATTGGAAGAATTTGAAAGGGAGATCTTCAAAATTTTATGTGGCGCGCCTAGGTGCGACTTTGTTATAAGATAATGCATTCGCCAAAAATGCGACCAAAGAACTTTGTTGATTCAGTGATCCCATTAAAATCGCAAACGAAAACCTAGGAAAAATCTTATGAACTGTCCCGATATTGGGTTGTTCACAAGGACATGACCATTAGCAATTTCTTCCTTAATCATCGGCAACCAGGAACGACTGAATTCTACGGAGGTAGTAGCGACACAATCGTTTTCATTTAACAAAATTAAAGCAGACTCTTTTAGTTTTCTTTTGGTGTTGTGTTCTTTTTTGTGTAATATAACTGAATTTTGAAACTGTATTTTATGATCAAGGTCCCAAGCATGTTCACAAATTTTGGATTTTTCAAATTGTCGTTTTTTATGTAATTTTTGTGTTTGTTTATTCGAAAATTCAGAGGTCTAGAGGTTTCTCCAATATAGAATTTATTACATTCACACGGGATTTTATAAATGCAATTTTTTGTATTTTGAGTTGTGTTATTTGGTTTGGTTTTTGATATAATTGATTTTAGTGTATTTCTTGTTTTAAATGATGTTTTGATATTATATCTATTTCCCACTCTTTTTAGTCTTTCTGTATATATGGTATAGTTATTGTATTAATGTGATTATCAGAAAGACTAAAAAGAGTGGGAAACAGATATAATATCAAAACATCATTTAAAACAAGAAATACACTAAAATCAATTATATCAAAAACCAAACCAAATAACACAACTCAAAATACAAAAAATTGCATTTATAAAATCCCGTGTCAGTGTAATAAATTCTATATTGGACAAACCTCTAGACCTCTGAATGTTCGAATAAACGAACACAAAAATTACATAAAAAAACGACAATTTGAAAAATCCAAAATTTGTGAACATGCTTGGGACCTTGGTCATGAAATACAGTTTCAAAATTCAGAGATATTATACAAAGAAGAACACAACACCAAAAGAAAACTAAAAGAGTCTTTCATTTTGTTAAATGAAAACGATTGTATCGCTACTACTCCGTAGAATTCAGTCGTTCCTGGTTGCCGATGATTAAGGAAGAAATTGCTAATGGCCATGTCCTTGTGAACAACCCAATATAGGGATAGTTCATAAGGTTTTTCCTAGGTTTTCATTTATGATTTTAATGGGTTCACTGAATCAACAAAGTTCTTTGGTCGCATTTTTGGCGAATGCATCTTATAGCAAAGTCGCACCTAGGAGCGCCACATAAAATTCTGAAGTTCTCCCTTTCAAATTCTTCCAATTTGAAAGGAACTTTATGATTATATGATCTTTAGGAATTTCTGTGCTACCCTGTATATTACAAATAAAATTCTCTTAGTTACGTAAAAATTAAATAATACACATTGTCAAATATTTTAATTTACATCTTAGAATTGTGTCTTTTTAATCCGTAGTTTCTTAACCATTGACAACGGGGTCTGATCTAGACCCAGAAATCTTTGGAATATACAGCAATTTTCTTTAAACTGTGGTGTTATTTCCCAAGAAGCACTTACGACATTGAAAAATATGCCACAAGTATCATTCAGAAAACAATCCCAAACTAAGATTTTCAAGGAAACTGGGTATTGTCTTGCAGGCAATAAACAAATTTATCTTGCCAAACTATATTTTAGGTGCTAATATGTTAGAGTCGATAAACACAATCTTCAACTGTGCTGCTATAGTTATCTCCAGATCAATTGAATTTCAGTAAGACCAATGCAAGACCCTCCCCAATTGAGACTAACACCTCGAATACCTCCTTGACAAACAAGGCTTGAAGTAAAAATGTATTTTCCCTGAAAAGACATTGGAATACTGACCGAGTACCAACGAGGGGCCAGGAACAGAGTAGGGAGACTTAACAAGACTATCATGGGCAATAACCAAATGTACTCTTAGTGGGATGGAGAAAACATCATACAGCAGTGTCTGGTCTACAACAAAAACTATCCATCTACACACAAGTCGATTAAGATAGTACAAAACTAGTAACCAACGGAAACGAGACAACACAATATCCGGCAATCAGAAAAAGGGTTTTATAGAAAATTTAACAGAGCAATTCTTTAATGCCCCATCCAGATTCTCCACGAGGCTACACGAGGGAACGCGAGTGCGAGAGTGTGGGCGGTGCGCTCGTGTCACCTCGTTTTCCCTCCCCTCGCTATCGCTCCGCTTTGTGTCAGTCACGAGTCAAAGAACGCGAGGGGGTAAGCCGAGAGAATCAATCACACTCTCGCGCTCACTCACTTTGTTGTTAACTGGTGCAGAGTTTTTTTATCATGGACTGGCTTGATAAGTCGAGAGTTGTGGAGCCGGCATAAAACACAACTTCACAGCCAGCTGGATTAATGAGGAGGAGACTGTATTTCAGAATTGTGATAAGATGCAACACCAACCATTTACAATGGAAGAAACATCCAGTATAATGAAGAATTTCCATAAATAGAAAGCATCGGGGTGATGTACAAAATTACTGGATAAAGAAGCTATGCGCCACTTACGAAATGTTAACAGTCTTTATAAATGACATAATTATCCATCTACACAAGATGGCTAGTTTCCTTGCGCATGGTGTTACATAACTCTTGCCAAAGGACAACACGGGACCTGGCAAAGTACCGACCAATCGCACCCCAACCTTACACAAACATAACCTTGTGCATTAATTATCACATTTTCAGACGTTGTGTGCTGAACAATATGCTTACTGAACAACTAATAAGTGATATTGATGTCTGGCAAACCAAAATCAGTGAGTTATTGACAAAATTTAGATATTTTATGAATTATTCACTGTTTTTTCGGATTTTTCCAAAAAATATATGGGACGTACTTGGAAATTTCCTTAATAGAACACTATTTATTTATGTATTTAGAGTATGGCGCACAACTAGGCTATTACAGAATTTATAAGTTATCGATAAAATATAACTTAAAAAGTAATAAATTAAGGTAAATGATATATGGGAGTCGACATTATAGCACGAATACAACGTAAGTCTAAGAATCCTCAAATAAAATATATAAATAATATAGCACTAGGTATCACAAGTCTAAGTCTAGGTGTATTATATCTTCAATTTGGTGAGGGTACGAGGAACTCTTCAGGAGGGCCTTATTCCACTTGAAGAAGAAATCTGTACATCTGCCATGATTGGTTCTAATTCGGTTAAGCGTAGCCCATGTCTTGTGTTCTACCTCGAAATCCGGAGTCGTTACTGTGAAACATATGAATTGATTGGAATCGTGGGGATTGGTGGGATTCCATTCCTGCTTCCATTTGTATATTTAGTTGTAATTGTTCTCCAGGATGTTGGCAGCTGTTTTAAGGGGCAGATGTTTTGAGCGAAGTCTGTTAGTCTGAAGTCCCTTACAACCCACATGGGTTCTTACTTGCGGATGTGCCATGATTTTACCGTGTTTCCTTAGGAAAGCATCTCTCCTTCGGTGTTCAGGAGGCAAAATGTGGGAGAGTACTTGAGGCCACGTCGTAGGAGTTGATTTAATTGTGCCTGATATTAAACGTATGGTGTGATTTAATTGACATCGACTAGCTTGGCAGTAAACTTCTGAATTATGTTGTTCCTGATTTTGAGTTTTTCTGCTAATTGTTTGAGGTGCTGTTTGATAGACAAAGTCCTATCCACGGTGACCCCTAAATATTTTCAGTAATTGTAGTGGCACAGGTTTTGAAGGTAAACGTTTAGCTGTTTATTCGCTAGTTTATTATTGAAGTGGAAGCATGATACCTCGGTCTTGTCTATGTTGAGCTGGAGTCTCCATTTGCGAAAGAAAATGCCTAAATTATCCAGATCAGATGCCAGGGTAACCTCGGTTTCCTCCAATGATTGACTTCTAGCTATTAGAGCCCAATCATCGGCGAATCCAAATTTCTTAGGATGTTTTTTAGGCCTATCAGCGATGTACAGGCAGACGAGGAGTGGCGCCAGCACTGAACCCTGATTGAACACTGTTTAAATCATACAAATTGGTTAAGCCGTTTTCAAAAAAAAATGACAAACATACCTTTGAAAGTCGGTACAAAAAGTTGGAAACAAATTTGACACAAATCAACATTACATTTGCTCCAAGCTAATCTGGAGCATTTTGTGAGTATCGTCTGTATTTAGTGCCTTGAACTTGGACAACTTTTTACAATAAGATAAATTAATTATCAAACTGTTTTAAAACAACCCGAGGCGTTCACCTACTAGATGAATAGTATCATCACATGTTATAATTTTACAAAGATTACTTAAAATCATATTCTCGATTAATGGTTATAACAAAATATTTGATATTCTTTTCATTGTGTGTTTTATTGTCATGTTGTTTACCACTATTTTGCAAACATGTAATACTACGCATACCAAAAAAAACTATCAGCTTTTTCAACCAGTTCACACCGTCTGGATCGATCTCGATCGAAAATATCACATAGTGTGTATAATGTTTACTCTTGTTGAATGAACTGATAACATTTGAACTGTATCACACACAACTACTGTTCTAAAATAATGTTGTACATATCCGCTATCAAGTTGGGCAATTTTTAAATCAGAGATCTCTCTTGATGCTTGATGGATCGAATAATAAACAAAAACAGTATTATACAATCCGTACGCTATAGAATATACTACTCGTATGAAATATAAACACAAGTAATTTATTTGTAAGTGGAAATTAGAAATTAGATCACGCAGTGACAATTAGTTTATGATAATTATTTTTTAAGGGAAAGGTTTTTAACGTAGGCCCACACTTACACATAAGAAAATAGATCAGTGTGGTAGTCAAACGCAAAAATTAGACTTTGTTCTGAGAGTTCGTTCCGACACTATTTTGAGCTTGAAATACCCATATACCTTAGTTTTGTTTGTAAGAAAGACCAGGACCAGGATATACTAAGAGTTCACTCGTTTATAGAATATCAGTAAAATATAATACACAAATAAATATAACATCCAATTAATATACAATACCAGCAGAAAATTTGCTTTTGTTTCTAATAAACATTCTAATTCTCGGATCAAATGAAACTATTTTTTTTTTGTTTTCTATCACTGGATTTATTCACACTACGTGACTACTTTCGCGCTCACGCGTCATTTTCTAACGTATACACATTAAAGAAAAAATTTTAAAACCCAGCAACTAAACCATTGTAAACATTAATAGAAACTTAACTAACTAAAGGTATGAACTGAACAAAGCAAAAGCACATTAAGAAATAAAAATTTGAATCATCTGATAATGGACGGAAAAACTTATTTTAAACCAGTAGCTATTTTGAGAGATAATCTGGTTGATAAGTAATTAACCCGGGGAATTTTTGTGAAATATAAAAATTTGGACTTGTTTCCAAGAAAGATTCTTGATAATCATTTCTGCTATAATTTAAAATTACCGTGTTTCCAAATGAAGTGTTTGCATTACATAATTAGAAAAGGTTGAATCTGTTTTTCTGTAATCTATAAGAACGGTAATGTTCAGAGTATCTGGTAGAAAAATTTATTGTAGTCACTCCAACATAGAAGCTATTACAGTCCGAACATATAAGCTTATAAACTCCTGACCTGTGGTATATAGATTGATAGAAAACAGTGGCTGAACAAGGGGTCTCCAAACGTTTTTAATATTATGGTGTTCAGTCCAAGCGTGATTACCTAACCCAGACTTAGCTCTGCCCTTTGAGTAGCTATGCGGTGCTCCTTAACCCTGGTGTCGAGTGGTCGCTTTGTCTCCCCAATGTACATATTGCCACATTCATAGGGTGTGCTGTATATACAGTTATTTGGTATTGCAGGTATTGTATTGGTAATCATGCTCGTCAAGGAACAATTTTGTTTGATTCCATATCTATGCTCAATACGCCTAAATTTTCCCGAAAGTTTTTAGTATTTGGCAGTAGTAGAATTGCTATCGTCATTTCCTCTTCATGCCTAGGAGGTTTATCCAGTCCTTCAAATGCCTTGTTAATGATGTCCGGATATCCATTCGTCAAATGGTCTTCTCTAAGTTTCGCTTGTTCCTCTTTGAAGGCCTCTGGTGTGCTGTAAATATTTTTGCCTCTGAATTATTGTTTTGATGATGCCATTATTCGTTGCTGGTGGGTTGTTAGATTTGAAGTGTAGATATAATCCTGTATCTGTACTCTCTGTAGCCTTTATGTCCTGTAAACTGTTGTTTGTCATTACGAATCCTTTAAATTCTTTATTTTTTTTTAATTTCTTGTGCATTTGTGTTAATACCATTGAAAACGGGGTCTGATTTAGACCTTGAAACGTTTAGACGTTTTGAAAGGAATGGTAGGCACACACTCTCTTTTCTTGCCATGGTGAAACTAATGGATGGTGGGCATCGGTTTAGGTGCTCCAGAAATGCCTGTAGTTCCGATAGTTAATAAAGGTGTCGTCGCCATACCTTATCCAGAGCTTAGGTTGCTTCTCGTACCTACCCCTTCAGGGTAGATGCCACGATGTTTGGCGATAACGGGGAGCCCATAGGGCTTCTTTTTGAATGAAGAAGCGGTGTTTTTTCTGACAGTAGCAGTTCTGGAGGCAACATAGTAGTAAGTCCATGAATGAATCTATTGTCAGCTCAGTGCTCTCAATCAGGGTTTCGCCCTCAGTAAGTTTATTTCTCATTATGTAGAAGATTGTCTAATGGTACGTTCCTGAAGTAGTTTTCAACGCAGAAACTTACTAAGCAATGTTCTGGCCCATGTTTCAGAGATGTGATTATTTTGACAAAATTCTTTGAATCCTACATGTGCCATGATATTTTGCCCTCCAAAGGATGAATGATAGTTATGATGTTGTTGAGTTACGTGAGCTTGTAATCGGTCTGAGAAGTACTCCACCCTTATATATTTGAGATAGTCCATAAAGATGTAATGGTTTTCTGTGGTATGGCGTCAATTTTCTCCTTATCTCGGGTGAGAGTCCAGCGTCCAAATTAAAAACGTTCAACTATTGCTGGGTACTTTGGTACATTGTCAGTTTCAAATAAAAAGTTCATTTCTTTGTATGTTTGGTTCTGTTTGTGTGTCAAATTTATCAATTATGAAATTATATTTGTATACCTTGTGAATTTACACACTTATTACCATAATTATAATAAATATTTCATGGAATGAAATAAATGTCTGTTGAGTAATTCAAATGCTTTTAAATAGTAAACTTATGAGGAAAAATACGTTTACATACAGGGCTTTCATTTCCATGGTATAGTTCTGCACAAAATTCATAAATCGGAGAATTTTTTCTAAAAACGCCGAAACATATCAAATGATTAAATTTCATGTACAGGCAGACAACAAAACACGTTAATTTATATTTACGGTGGGACACATTTTACACGTATCGGTCACTCTGCAGTTCCAACCCCTAAGCGGAGGTGAATATCACTTCTACAAGTTTAAATACAAAGGGGTATCATGAGATATCTTCCCGCACATTTTGAAGAGTCTCTGGTGTAATCCGCTCACACTCCTCCACTGTTCCACGTCTAAGTTCAGGAACATCGCGAATATGAGTTTTATACACCACAGTTTTAGATGTCCCGATAAAAGAAGTCAAAGGGCGTTTATCTGGAAATATCTCATTAAACCAATTTCGTACAGGCAAGGCATAATGTGGAGGTGCCCCGTCCTGTTGAAAAAAATACGTTTTCATCCTCTAGCAACAAAGTTCCATCTATTCTGATCTATTTGGTTTTTAAAGACTCGGTTATAAAGGGATTTATCAGATTAATAAGTCCAAATACAATTCCCCAGTTAAATTTTCTTCTACGGATAAAGGACCAATAATTATATTTCAAAGAATTTCGGCCCCTAAGTTGATTTTCTGAAGTTGTTGGTTGTGCTCTTCCCGAAAAACTTGTGGATTGGTATTGTCCCAGTATCTACAATTATGTTTATTGACAACTATATTTTTAAAAAAATACTGCTTCGTCAGAAAAACAAAATTAGGTTCTGCATTTGCCTTATGAGTCATTAATTCGCAGAATACTAATCTTCTGTCATAATCATCCTCAGCAAGCTGTTGTAAAAGCTGTATTTTGGAGGGAAAGTATTTAAAAAATCAGCTGCAGTTAAAACTCTACGATTCATGACAATTTTATTGCACTTCTTGATATTTATGAACTAAATCCAACACATACTAATTAAAATTTTTTCGGGATATCTCTGATCAAAAACATGAGCAGTTATACTTGCACAGCGTTGTTCTTCCCCATAAATATATATTATTTCAATTCTTTCTTGTGAAGAATAAACCACTGTCGAAATTTGATGGTCAGTATACAACGAAACTACTACTACTAATAAATTGTTTACATTTACAGTCACAAATATCTTTCGCAAAAACATTTAAAGATTTTTCTCACTTGTTTACCTATGTTTTTTTTTTCAATTTCTTTCTAGGTCATTACTCTATAAAAAATAATCAGATCTAAAAAAAATGATGTGTCAAAAGATTGCCAAATAAGAGACCCTTAAAAAAAGGTATCACATGAAACTCCTTTGTATTTAAACATGAAACCCGCTTAGAGGTTGAAACTGCAGGGTGACCGATATTTGTAAAATACAAATTAACTTGTTTTTTTTTGTCTTTTTCTTCTAAAGATATTTTAAATGTTATTTTGGGTGGCTAATTTTTAAATGAAAGCCCTTGGTGAAATTTTGAATTGTAGAGCTCAGATACTTTTCATTGTTCAGGTTTGTTCTAACACTCATACTTGTTTTAATATGAATTAAATTAAACTATATTAAAGCAATCAAATTGTCCCCTCAATAAGTTGGCGTATTTGGAACGCATTCATGGCTCATCTTTAAAGTTTTTGCATATTTCTAACATGTTCCTACTTAAAAAAGAAATATGCATTATTTAACTACTACGAATACTTTGAAATCTGAGATATATGTATGCTATCAAATTCCACACATCATCCGCATTCAATGATTATCGACAACCTCTCGTGATGCTTCCATTGTACGATGCCTGATAAGGACCAGATGTATGCAGATCGACACAACGTTTCGATCATCGATTATCAATATTTCGATTCTATTTAAATGTGAATCCACATCAAGAATGATTCCCTTACAGCTGTGTACTTAACGTTTTGTGACTTGTCATACTGTAGCATCGCAGATAATAAGGTAATAAATTGTCGAGAATGTCTACGTGGGTGTCTGAAAGCCTTGATTGATTTGACGTATTTGTTGTGAAAGACAAATAAAGGGTTTAGCAATACAAGTCTCAGAACTTTAACAATATATAGGATGAGTTTTAAGTGTGAAAGGATGCATCGATTACATCGGAACCAGCTTGTAAATTTTTTGTAAATTTTTGTTTGTGAAGGTATTCTAATACGATCTTATGGTAGTATTTACATTATTGTCAGATTTTCCGTTTTTCTGGAGATATAATTAATTTTTAATTTCAAATAACCTGTTTCTGACATTTTCCTAGAGATTGTTTATTTAATCTATCTATTTATCGTATAAATACGCAAAGATAAAATAGTTATTCTATATAGTCATGCGATTGAAATAAAACCCACAAAAATTTATAGATACTACATAATAATCGCCATTTATTGGGCTGCCGCAAGTTTGCTACTTTCAATTGCAAATAACTAAAATCATAATTACCTTGCAATTGTTCAATTTAATTCTGATAATATTTTATTACTTTTAACCTATACTTATAATTTAGATCCTTTTTATTTTTAACTGATAAACATATATTTAACCAAGAGTACGAAAATCGTGAAATTATGCACAAATCGTAAGATTCCAGATAATATGTTAGATCTGGCAACCCTGATGTTTAAGGTCATCGTCGTTGTAGAGAATTTGATTTGAATTTTGACATTTCATTAATTTTTCAGTCATTAGGTTAAAAGTTTGCTACTCAGACAGAAAAGTGTTCAATGTGTTATTTTCTAGATTCCAATTTCAATTCACTGAATTAAATTTCAACCAAAATAGGTGTATTTAATATTAATTAACAGTAGGTACTTCGTATGTCTTTATATATATTCATACTAACTTTTGAAATTGCATTTTTTTCTTACGAGTTGAAATCTTAACTGTAAAAATGTCTAAATAAAGATTCTATTTTCATTCTATAAATCAATTACATATAGTTTAGGACTATTGGAAATTTTCAGTCTCAAATCAAAAATATTATTTAATATAGTATTAGCATTTTTAAATGAATTTTTAGGATCTTGTAATATATAAGATATTAAAAATAAAGTTTTCATGGGGTTGTCATCTCTAGTTATGAAATCGATTGAAACTGTAAATGACGAAAACTTTTAGGTTACATAGGCACTAAATTCTAATGTATAGGACATATTTATTTAAAAATAAATATATACATACAATAATATACACCGTGTAAATGAATAAGTGCGAAAGATTTCACGATGTGCTTTCTCGAGTAAATTTATGACGAAAACTTCCTATGAACATATGTCCGCAAACGCTTCGTTACCGATGTATAAGGTGTTGAAATCTTTTTCTAATGTTTTTTTCTTGTGACAGCTAAAGTTTTCGAGATATTTAGTTCCATTTTGAAGCATTAATACCTCTCTAAGTCTTCATAATAAGATCACACGGACATGAAAATCTACAGGGTTGTACTTTTTCTGGGGTCGTGTGTTTTTTTTTCGTATCTGCCACTATTTTTGTGCATAAAAAGATCAATCAACAAACAATCCTGTTATTGTTATCAATTTACTCTCGTTGATTTTTACTGACACCCAGTGATAGTTAGGCGTGACTTTTCGGGAATTTTCACCAAAATGACGGTTTATTCAAACGCGGAAATGGCTGACATGCATTTCGTCTACGTTCTCTCTAATGGTAGTTCCTTAGAAAGCCTCGAGAAGATATGTTGCAATGTATCCTTAACGTGTAGCCCCTCATCACACTTTGTTTGGACATGTTCATCAACTACTAAGAGAAAGAGGTAGCTTCAAACCTAGAAAACATGATTGTGGACACCACCGGGATATTAGAACACTAGAATTAGAAGAATCTGTACTTAATTTAATTGACGAGCAACCCAATACCAGCACTAGGAAAACTGCTTTACAGCTACATTTTGATCATATGACAGTATTTGCGATCTTAAAGGAACAGCTGTTATATCCTTATCATGTACAACGAGTCCAGGTACTGTTGCCTCATGATTTTCCTAACCGTCTCGCATTTTCGTTTTGGATGATAGATATGATTAGACAACACTCAGAGTTTCTTGAGCACATTTTACTCACGGACGAACCACATAGCATTATTTACTGCAAAAATATCACGAGAATGCCACAAAACCCCTATAATATTTGTCAAGAATATTACTGCCAGATTGCAGAAATATTAAATGCCCACTAGTATTTTATCACAGTTCTATTGCCAATAATATGCAGCAGTATTGCTACGATATTTCTGCCATATCAAGACATATTACTTATTTATATATCACCATGCAATATGCAATATCATCAGTACACCGCCAGTATTTCAATATTTCTCCAATATATTTTGCTATGTTGGGAAGCAAGTTTTTCAACCGAAACCATTGGTAATAAACACCTCAACCATATATGGACGGAAGAAAATCCTTATGCTATCGTTGAAGCTCACTACTAGGAGCGATTTTCTTTAAACATGTGGATTGGTACTATTGGAGATCACCTAATTGGCCCACATTTCCTTCCACCTACATTAAATGGAGATACATACACTTAGTTTCTAAGCGAAGAGCTGCCAGTTCTACTTGATCGAATTCCTTTAGTTGTCAGAGCGGGAATGTGGTTTACGCATGGTGGCGCGCCTGCTCATTTCAGTAGAAGAGCAGTTCAATATTTAAACGAAACATTTTCAGATCGCTCAATTTTGGCCAGCTCGTTCACCTGATTTAAATCCGATAAACTTTTCAATTTGGTGACATTTAAAAACGTTTAAAGTGGAACTCCTGTTTAAGACATAGAATACTTAAGAAACCGCACTATTGTTTCTTGTAGAGTAATTCAAGATTCATTTATAATTTTTGTCAATTCCCAGGGACGTACTGAAAAAGTTGTATTGGCACAAAAAGAACACGTGACCCCAGAAAAAGTACCACCCTGTAGATTTCCATGACCGTTTCTGTGATCTTATTATGAAGACGTCATAGAAGCATTAGTGCTCCAAAATTGCACAAAATATCTCGAAAACTCAGAAGAAAAAAACTGAAAAAATCTGAAGGGTTTGCGGACATATGTTTATAGGAACTTTTCGTCATAAAGTGACTCGAGGAAGCATATATTGAAATCTGTCGCACTTAATCCCTGCCGGGATCGACAGTAAAATGACGACGTTAGTATTCGAGTAACTAGAAGCGAAAGCAGAAGGCTACGAGAATTATGCGAACCGACCTGAAGAGGGCAGATGTGACTCTGCCGAAACGTCGTCATTTTACCGTCGATTTTGCCTACTTTACTGATTTCGCTTCAACTTTATTTCTTTTTTATTACTCGTATTATATACCTCAATAATGTTCTTAACTTAAAAAATTATTGAATTAGGGTCTAATTTTCACCACAGTGCTATCCGCAGTTACTAATTATATTATGGACACACTGTATTGTCTTACATACGGAATAAAGAAACCTTGCAAGAATCATTTGAAATTCTATTTGACAGGTTCAGTTAATCTGACGAACTACTGGGTGTTTTCATTGTTAGCTTGTTTACCTGAAAGTCGTAGACATCAAACCTAACATCTCACGTTCAAATATACACCGTAATTACCATAATTAAAAAATAATCCTGAATACAGTCATTAACAGCAAAGTTAAAGAAAATAAATCATCCAGATTGTAGATGTTTATCGTATCAAAATAATAACTTCTGCAGAGCTTTAAATACGACCATTACGCATACCTCCGACTAACAATACCATACAGAGAAGAAGAAGTACGTTATCTTCCGAGGACGGAGGTTCATAAAACGTCTGATTAGTATTATTCTGTCGACGAAGATTGTACATGTGAGTGTTTTGTGCAAAATGGGTTTCCGGTCATTTTCTTCGTAGATGGTAAGATCTTCCTGTGGCTGCCTTGTAAGCAGTGAGATTGCATCCGGCTCTAGCACATCCTTTTGTACATGTTGTTGTTATTGTTCGTATGTATGAGTGATTCTCAAAAGGTGTTGAGGACGTGTTCGCCCTGTACTTTACCGAATCGTATATGCGGTGTGGAATACAATCGGGCTTGATTTGTATACCGATCACGGTTTGGAACTTTGAATATTTATAGGTGGCAAGGATGTACGTAGATGGAAAGACTAATGCTTGCTTGAAATTATTTATTTAAAATCCATTGGACTTTATGGAACACGAAAAAGTATACTATACTGATTTATTGAAGTGAAAGCTTCTTAACGGAGACCCACACTTACACATATGAAAATAGATGAGCAAGGGAATGAAATGCATAACTTTAAATTCATTTGTTTCGACCCGACCGACCCCACCCGACCGACCGACACTAGACACTGTCTCGATCTTGAAATGCCCATCCAATTCAGTTCTCTGTGTAAGAAACACGGACTAGGTAATATATTAGGACTCTCTTCTTTCATAGAAAATCAATAATATATAGAAAATAAACTAATATACAATACCACACACAACATTTGCTGTTCGTTCTAATAAAAACTCAATTTTTTTCTTTGCCATACATTAAATTAGATACTTGACATACGTCAGAAAGAACACCATTAAACTTGCCCTTAAATTTATGTATTGACTAGCTTCATATTATGAAGTAAACACTTTACATTAAGACTTCTGAATTTTATTTAAAATTTATTTGGGAAAAGAAACTTCAAAAAGTTGTTTTCATAAATTAATATTGTTGTATTTGTATTACTTTTCGTCAGTAGATGACGTCACTATTAATTGAACAAGAAAGAAGAATAACTTTGGACTTTGATAAATTCCTTAATATTGCACTGTAGACCATACACTTCTGGAGGTAGAGTGTAATGTACATTAATAACGGCCATTGAGCATATACTTTATGTGACTTTAAAAAAATAAACTAAAAGTTATCGCTTTATTATTTTAATTATGGACCTTAGAGCATACACAAAATTATCGTTTTGTGGTATCACCTACTATGTATGTGTATGGTCTGTGGTAACAAAATAAAATTGAAACGATTTTTGCAGGTTTGTCCCTGTTCGTGTGTTAAACTTATTATTGAAGGGAAACCTTCTTAACGGAAGCCCATACTTACACATATTTAAATAGATGAGCATACATTACTTTAAATTTAAGTTCCTTCGTTCTTGAAATACCCGTCCATTGGGTCCACTGTGTAAAAAACAGGAACCAGCTAATATATTGAGGAGTAGGGATGTTACGGAGGTGGTTTTATCTGAACCGAAGTCGGAGTCGGAGTTTTTAAATTTAATATGCCGGAGTCGAAACCGGAGTCGGAATCGGAGACGAAGGTGATGACAGAGGAGATATGTGTTGAAGACAGATCTAATAAAATAAAACAATACAAATATTATTAAACCTCGTTAATTTCAGTTCAAAAAATAGTATACTTTACTAAACATTGAAGACAAAAATAATAAAATTTATTTAAATCTGAAACAATTCTTATATCAAATGTAGTCACGATAAAAGAAGCAAATTGTATTTAATGATTAAAAGCTGGGTCATAGAGTTGTTCGCTTGCTACGGAGCCTTTAGCACATGCCAAATATTGGTGGGCAATCGAGTTCAGGGGTTAAAATTTTGTATTCACTTTCCACAATAATAAGCGATCGTCACTGACAGGAATACATTTTCCTCTATTTTACTTAGTCAGTAAAGGCTTTAGGCTGCAACATGAGAAAGTTGTCTAAAATTAATGCTCGTGGGAGTTGCTCTTATCAATACTATCATCATCATTATCGCTACTCAATAGTATATTAAATAAAATAGTTTGGACATTGTTTTGTCCATCTACTAGAGATGCCAGGCTTATCCGTTTTTCTGCATAAACGTCAATATTTGCAGTTTCACTTGCGGATTTATTTTCAGCGTTAAGTAATCACTTTGTTAAAAAATTTCGTTTTATAACGAGGATCCAGATATGTTGCAATTACATAGAAGTTGTTAAAATGAAGGTCTCCAAATCTAGAATTTATTTGGTCAATGGTACATTTGGTAACAGTTTTACATTTTTCATTTGTGTCGGATATATTGTCTTCTCTTTGTAATGTATGCTTTAGTGTATGTATTAGGGAAATTACTGATGATATGCTAATATTACTGTACCGCGTACTGCACTCCTGTAACCAGACCTAAAGTTTCTTGGTAAAGTTCTTTTTTTTTTGGATTAGATCTCCTGTCTCTCTTCTATAAAAAGTATGACATTTTAAAATTACTTTAAGCCTCTCAAATGACGTTTTAATGAAGTAGTCGTATCTCCAATTCGTGACTATATCTTGTTGCACAGTTTGCATTTCGCCTTATTCGCAGAAACGTCAATAAAGTAGTTCCAAAAAACACTCGTGTTTCAGTTCATCTCAAATGCAAAATGACAAGTGAAAGTGTAATAGAACTAATAGAAAAACACTAAGCATGGGGAAATAGGGAGGGAGTACCCCGCGTGACAAGCATTAACTTGTAGTACGCGCTGGCTGACCACAGATCATACAATGGCTGATCATTGTAGTGCTCTTCAATCTTCGATTCTAACCTCCGGTTGAAAAGTGTCGGAACCGAAATCGAAGGTGTAATATCAATCGGAAGTTCCGACTTTTCGGAACAGAAGTCGAATCTCCGTAACATCCCTATTAAGGAGTCTCTTCTTTTATAGAAAATGAATAATAAATACGAAATAAACCAATATAACCACCCAAGAAATATAGAGTACCTGCATACAATTTGCTTTTCGTTCTAATAAGCACCCAAATTCTCTCTTTGTGATATATTAAATTGGAGACTTGACATACGTCAGAAATTAAAAAGAATACCACACAAAAGGCAACTTGGCATTAAATGTTCATAATATCAACGACTATATAGTCATAGAAGGATATACATTAAGCAAAACATGTCCTTTGTTTACACGTTTCCTTATCGTAATAAACAAAGTATGTTTACCGCTCAATAGAGTAATAGATTATATCTTTCAAAGACAGGTGGTCCAGAGTCTAAAGCGCACGGCTGCAAATCCGAAGTTCTCGGGTTCGAAACCGAGAACAATTATACTTTTTTAAATATTATGTCATTATTAATTAATTTTATGTACTATTTTCAATTCACATAAAATGAATAAAACTCATTTTAATATTACATAGAATAAGAAATTTTAAATTGTTGCTACCGTTGAATATATAGGTATAATTTATTGTTTTGTATAAATGTTATGTGTTTGTAATAATTTTAATTCGTAACAAAATAATGACAATTACTTTAATTTATTTGATATTTATATCCATTACTAAGAGAAGAGGGAAAAGAATATTTCGTAAGAACCTTTCGCTTCCATCGTTCAGTCTCAAATGACTGCAGCTCTTTTTTATTTAAAATCCATTGGACTGTATCGAACAAGAAAAAGTATACCGTACTAATATATTTTCTTATGTGTAATTGTGTTAAAAAGTAATAATCACACATTTACAGTTGTTAGATACATAATCCAAAGTAATAAAGACAAACCGTACAATTTCTTATTATGCGCCAAATACCTCCTATGCTGACTAACCTTCCACAAGACCCCAGAACAAGATCCAGGTCCAAAATCCAGATATAACGCTCTAGATACGGGCCTAGGACCTAGGTGGCAGTTATTGAGGATAATTATTTAAGAAGTATGGATCTGATTACCCAATTTGGGATCATGTTTATATAACGAGTAGTTAATGTTAATACGGTCTGTCAACACCACAATGACTTCCACAAAAGTTGTAGCGAAATCATCAAGAAAAGAACGAAATCCTGGGAACTACAGTGGATTGGTGGAGCCCAGGCAGTTAACTCATGATTACTTATTTGGATCCATGGTATGGTTAAAAGTGGACTAGACTTAGCTATTCGAGTATTGAATATGGCAAACGACGACAGCCAAATTGCCACTGGTGAAGAGCTTTTTTCAAACCAGTTCAGATCATCATCAGTTGTGAAAACTCATAAGGCAATAGCGAAGGAGATAGCTCCCAGTAAAGAATTTATAAAACAGTTTACATTGAATCATTGGACACACCATACACCTGATCAACAATAGAAAGCAAAACAATTTATCTTTAATTATTTTAAAATTTTCGGTCTCATCTCATCAGATTACTACCAAGACGACTACCATTGGGGCAACAACAGTCGATGGAACCAACCAGTTTTGCGTGGTGTAAAGAAAACTGAACGACATAACGAAGAAGGTAACCTATCCACTTCCTTGCTTTGATGGTAGCCTTACCACCTTAGTAGGTCGTGTTGGTTTTCCACCCTGGAATTAAAGAGTGGTAGTTGACAAGTTCGACTTTATAAAAGTGGCAGGGAAACGGTTGAGAATATTTACTGAGCGGCTTGACATGCAGGGCATGCCTAGTATACATAGATCATACATATCCTGGTCATTTGAAAACCTTGGCAAAATATTTTCCAGAATTATGAATGCCAATTTGAGACTCAATCCCACTTCTGACACCAACTTTTGTTATATACTTCGTTGGCTCTTATAAAAATTATACAATTCAATAATGCAGAATCAAATTAATAAATGTTTCAAATTAGCAACTATCTTCATTTCCGGCTTCGGGAATATATCGAGAAAATGTTTTGTGATGTCCACTATTTTTGCTAATTCATTGTGTTTTTTTTTGACAAATCGCAAAAACTCAAAAATTACTAAATTGATATATTTTTGAAGATTAAAAAAAATCTAAGCTCCTCTTGGGACTTCCATATGTTGTTTGGGTTGCTGAATCCATTGCCCCCCACCATGTCACCGTTTTTGGCAAATCGCAAAATTATCTAATAAAGTACACATGTATAAAAAGCTTCATATACTATTACGTAAAGGTAATAACTAAAAAGTGAAGTCTTATACCCTTTGAAAAGTTTATTTGAGCACCTGTCTTTTCAGCGGTGTAAAGAAAATTTATATATATCTTATACAGTTAGTAATAGGAATGTAGGCTCTTCTGACAGTGGTGTTTGAGTCCCAAAATATGTAAATTTAGCTAAAAACCTTGACATTGTATGGTCCAATTAACCCCTCAAATGGGTTATACCACCAAGAAACATGAGATTAGTACTAGGAGTTTACTTTTGTGACACTGGTGATTAATCTTCAAAAATATAGTAATTTGGCGATTTTTAGGGCGTTTTTGTGATTTGACAAAAAATCTGACATTGTGAGGATAGACTACCATCAGAATACATAAAATTGGGAACAGTAGTTTCGGACATTGGTGTTTAATCCCCAAAAATATATGAATTTAGCGACTTTTTTATGATTTTTGTGATTTATCAAAAACCGTAACGTGATGGATTCAGCAACTCAAGAAACATATAAACGGTTGGTCTTATTTGATGTATCTATTATTACAATATACAATTACTACTTAGCTGATTCTGATAATGGCGGATTTGAACTTCATCCTGTTTTTACAGAATTAGTTTATTTATATTTTTTAACAAGCATAAAGATACTTGTAAATGACTTTTAGAGTGAAGAAATAAAAAAAGTGTACTCACCTTGCGAAACCACATTCTAGTATTCTGTTTTTTCAAAGTACTATACACAAAAAAATCCCCTTTAAACTTTGCACAGATTATAATTTCTTTAAAAGTGAAACTGTTTGTGATTTGTGCTATGATAAAGTCCCTGCAAGGTAAGTACTTTTATTATATTTCTTCCTTGAAAAAGCCTGTTACAAGTGTGGGCGAAACGTCGTGAAGAAATATCTGTTATTTTTTTCGTTGGGTATATAAATAAACTTATTCTGAAAAAATCAAAATCCCGAAAAATCAGAATTGCTAAGACTCTGGCTTCGCGGCCTAACCTAACATACGTTCTCATAAATCTCTTCATGCTCATAGCAAGCATTACAACAATTTCGATCAGCAAGACCCGACCTTATAATTTTTAGGGTTCTGTATATTCAATATACGGATACCCTTATTAGGGTTCCGTATGTACAAGATACGGAGACCCTTATAATATCACTCCGGATTTCTCCCTCTTTCACATCACAGCAATTTTCTCCTAAACTACTGGAAGGAAAAAAACTGAAATTTGGTATTAGTGTATAGTTTGGTGACCCAATCAGGAGTACATATCGTAAATGAACAGATTTTGATTTTAGGGTACTTCTGGGGGGAAAAACTAATCTCTGAGACTATAAGCCGCAAAATTTTGAAAAAAATTAGAGATATAGGGCCACACCTGAATTTTACCGGAAAAATAAGGAGAAAGCCCTAATTTTAATTTTGGGGGGCAAATTAAAGAATTAAGTGAAAAATATAAAATTAAAATTGTTTCTAAGGCATCACGTACTATATCAAATCAAAGTGCTCCCATTCCCCCCCCCCCTTTTTATTTCCGAAACTATAAGACGTAATTTTTTTTTAAATATTAGGGATATAGGACTTCCCCTGAGCTTTACTAGAAAAATAAGGAGAAATCCGTAATATTAATTTTAGGGTGCAAATTACAGCATTAAATGGAAAACATAAAATTAAAATTATTTCTAACGCACCTTGTAATATATCAAATCAAAGGGCTCATTATGACGAATACAAATATATTTTTTTCATATTTTTGAAGTGAATATTTTAAAATATATTAACAAAAATAAAAAAATACTCATTCCCCATTTATTCCCCAAAACTATAAGACCTATATTTTTTTGTTTACAGGAAAAATACGAAGCAATCCCTAATCTTAATTTTGGGGGCCAAATTATAGAATTAAAGAAAATAAAAAAATATTTTTTTAACCCATTATGCAATTCATCAAATTAAAGGGCTCATAATGAGGAATACAAATATGTAATTTTCATATTATATTTTAAAATTAATTGTTTACAAGATATTAACAAAAAAATATAACAAAATCTCATTTCCCGCATTATTTCCGAAACCATACTACCAACAATTTAGAAAATAATTAGAGGTACTGGGACTCATTTGAAATTCATAAGAAAAATTAGTAGAAAACCCCAATATTAATTTTGGGGACAAATTATAGAATTAAATGGAAAATAAAAATTAAATTTTCAAATGCATCATGTAAAGGCTGATTACGTGAATTACAAAAATATCATGTTTTTAAATCATTTGTTTAAAAGATATTAACACAAATATTAAACATCGACTTACTTCATACTTTAGACACTACACTTTCTAAAATTTTGAAAAATATTGATTTTATTTGTATTTTTAAAAAATTTGTCTAAAAGATTTAATAATTTTATTACTTAAAACTTGACCTATTTTCCCCTTTACCTTTCAATATGCAGAACATAAAATTCAGACAGTAGACTATAAAAGGCTTTCCTGAAACATTATTAGTAAAATAAAACTGGCCAAATTAGAAAATTAAATACATATTTTTATAAAAATCAAGCGAATAATGTAGCAGATAAAATAAAAAGTCTATGTGTGGAAAATAAAAGTGTATATTTTTTATAAATCTAAAACGCTTCCTTTAAAATATATTAGGTTAAATATAAAAAAATGCACTCATTCCCTGCTTGTCTGAAATTTGAATATTAGAATCTTGAAGGTGCTACGGAACCCTTAGTATGCGAGTCCAACTTGCACTTGACCAAATTATTTAAAGTTTTCCTTTTGTTCTGGTGATGAGTTTGCCTAAAACTTACTCCTGATTTTAACGTACAATAATGAGTAAGCCGACTCACACGTACAGTTCGATCCAAATCCACACTCTCCGCAGATGTTTATCGTGTTCTCTCTTCACCAAACGGGAAATGACGCGTTCGACGCAGGAAATTGCCGATG
Source organism: Octodonta nipae (assembly GCA_034190945.1). Classification (NCBI taxonomy): domain Eukaryota; kingdom Metazoa; phylum Arthropoda; class Insecta; order Coleoptera; family Chrysomelidae; genus Octodonta; species Octodonta nipae. The sequence continues at coordinate 59,086,688 of CM067224.1, read as the reverse complement.
GTGTACCCCTTTCCCGCTAGCTAGCAAGAGCAAGTACATCTTGCGATGGTCCGTCCGTCGTCTGTACGTATTCTGCCTTGCGGATGCAACTTGAGTAATTGACATTCGATAAAGGAGTCTTTTAACACCATATTGAATAGATTTTTAAAGGCAATTCTAATATTTTGTAAATTACATTTGTTCTGTTTTCTGTTTGACAAAGTACCAATTTACGCTTAATAAAATAGGGGAATTGTTTGACTAGTCTGTATTTACTACCAAATGATAGTTAAGTAAGTACTGTAGTGTTACTGGGGCGTTAACATACATCTGAACGCAAGACAATATATCATTTCTAGGAGAGACTTGCCATCCATCAGTTGCGCTATTTTTAAAATACCGAAATCAACAAAAAATAATTTTGTATTTGAAATGTAGGATTAGAGATTTCAACTTGAAATAACTAAAGAAGTCTCTGAAATTCCCATATCAAAAAGCTACTGTTCTAGTATTTAAAAAATCAGTTAAGAATAAATATTCGTAAAACATGTACCTTTGGCATATATTCCAAAATTCATTAATAAGGAATTAAAGAAAATGAATCCAAAAATATCGTTAACAATCAACATCTAATCACTTAAGACAATTACAATACAACAACAACTATACCATACCTATAGCGTCAGCCAGAAAATGATAATAGATTTAATATTCAAAACACATATCAAACAAACCAAAAATACACTACCAGTATATAAAAAATAAAAGCAATACACAACACTAAAAAAATGGCATTTGTAAAATGTCTAATAAAATTTTTGTTGGGGAAACCACTAGATATCTCAATGTACGACTAAATGAAGATCTAAGTTTCATAAAATAATTTGGTCAAGTGCCAGTTGGACTCGCATACTTAGGGTTCCGTACCTTCAAGATTCGCATATTCCAGTTTCAGACAAGCAGGGAATGAGTGTATTTTCTTATACTTACCCTTATATCTTTTAAAGGAAGCGTTTTAAATTTATAAAAAATATACACTTTGATTTTCCACACATAGACTTTTTATTTTATCTGCTTTAGGATTCGCTTGATTTTTATCACAATACATATGTATTTAATTTTCTAATTTGGCCCCCAAAAAGTAACATTAGAGTTTTATTTTACTAATAAACTTTCAGAAATGCCTTTTATAATCTGAGTTTTGAGGCTCTGTATATTGGAAGAAAAACGGCAAAATAGGTCAAAGTTTAAGTTATAAATTATTAAATCTGTTATTCAAATTATTTAAAAATATAAATAAAATATATTTTTCAAATTTTAAATAGTGTAGTTTCTAAAGTGGGAATTAAGTCGATGTTTAATATTTTAAATATCTTTTATACAAATGATTTAAAAATATGATATATTTGTAATTCACATAATGAGCCTTTTATCTGATATATTACATAATGCGTTTGAAAATTGAATCTTTATTTTCCATTTAATTGTATAATTTGTCCCTAAAATTACTATTGGGGTTTTCTAGTAATTTATTTTCCGTTTAATTCTATTATTTGAAGGCCAAATAATAGAATTAGGTATTTTTTTCATATTTTTCCTATAAACAAAAAAAAGTGGTCTTAGAGTTTGGGGAATAACAGGGAGAATGGGTAGTTTTTTTAAAACATTTTTTTTATATATTTTAAAATATTCATTTTAAAAAAATTAAAAAAAAAATATTTGTACCTATTCGTCATAATGAGCCCTGGCATTTGATATATTACACGACCCGTTAGAAACAATTATAATTTTTTATTTTCAATTTAATTCTATAATTTGCCCCCCAAAATGAATATTAGCGGTTTCTTCTTATTTTTCCAGTAAAGTTCAGGTGAGGGGCTATACTTTCAGTTTTTCAAAATTTTTCAGCTTATGGTTTCGGAGATAAGGGGGGGAATGGGTAAATTTTTTTATATTTTTGTTAATCTTTTAATTAATTTATTTTATAAATATGGAAAAAATATATTTGTTTTCTTCATCATGAGCCCTTTTATTTGATATATAACATGCTGGGTTAGAAACAATTTTAATTTTATATTTTCCATTTAATTCTATAATTTGCCGACTTCAAAAAAATAGTAGGGGTTTTTCCTTATTTTTCCAGTAAAGTTCAGGTGAGGGGCTATACCTCCATTGTTTTTTCAAAATTTTCCAGCTTATGGTTTCGGAGATAGGGGGGGATGGGTAATTTTTTTTATATTTTTGTTAATATCTTTTAATTAATTTATTTTAAAAATATGAAAAAAATATATTTGTTTTCGTCATAATGAGCCCTTTCATTTGATATATAACATGATGGGTTAGAAACAATTTTAATTTAAATTTTCCATTTAATTCTATAATTTGCCCCCCCAAAATAAATATTAGGGGTTTCTCCTTAATTTTCCCGTAAAGTTCAGGTGAGGGGCTATACCTCCATTTTTTCCAAATTTTCCAGCTTATGGTTTTGGAGATACGGGGGGGGAATGGGTAATTTTTTTTATATTTTTGTTAATATCTTTTAATTAATTTATTTTAAAAATATGAAAAATATATATTTGTTTTCGTCGTAATGAGCCCTTTCATTTGATATATAACATGGTGGGTTAGAAACAATTTTAATTTTATATTTTCCATTTAATTCTGTAATTGACCCCCCAAAATTAAAAGTAGAGGTTTCTCCTTATTTTTCCAGTAAACTTCAGGTCAGAAACTATAAATCTTTTTTTTCAAAACTTTACGTTTTATAGTTTTGGAGATAAGGGAGGGGGGGAAATGGGTAAATTTTGGTATATTTTCGTTAATATCTTTTAAAATAATTTTTTTAATATGAAAAAATATATTTGTGTTCCTCAGCATGAGCCCTTTCATTTGATATATAATATGATGGGTTAGAAACAATTTTAATTTTAATTTTCCATTTAATTCTATAATTTGCCCCCCAAATAAATATTAGGGGTTTCTCCTTAATTTTCCAGTAAAGTTCAGGTGAGGGGCTATACCTCCATTTTTTTTCAAAATGTTCCAGCTTATGGTTTCGTAGATAATTTTTTTTGTGTTAATATATTTTAATTAATTTTAAAAATATGAAAAAAATATATTTGTTTTCGTAGTAATGAGCCCTTTCATTTGATATATAACATGATGGGTTAGAAACAATTTTAATTTTATATTTTCCATTTAATTCTGTAATTGGCCCCCCAAAATTAAAAGTAGAGGTTTCTCCTTCTTTTTCCAGTAAACTTCAGGTCAGAACCTATAAATCTTTTTTTTTCAAAACTTTACGTTTTATAATTTCGGAGATAAGAGGGGGGAGGAACGGGTAAATTTTGGTATATTTTCGTTAATATCTTTTAAAATAATTTTTTTTTAAATATGAAAAAAATATATTTGTGTTCCTCAGAATGAGACCTTTTATTTGATATATTACATGATGCGTTTGAAATTTTTTTTATTTTTAAATTTTTATTTAATTCTATAATTTGCCCCCCAAAATTAACATTAATGGTTTCTCCTTAATTTTCCTGTAAAGTTCGGGCAACGCTCTATATTTCCTATTTTTTCAAAATTTTAGGCTCAGTAGTTTCGGAGATCAGGGGGGGGAACGGTAGATTTTTTTAGTTTTTCCCCCAGAAGTACCCCTAAAATCAAAATTTTTTCTTTTACGATATGTACTCCTGATCGGGTCACCAAACTATACATTGATACCAAATTTCAACCTCTTCCGTCCAGTAGTTTAGGAGAAAATGGCTGTGATGTGACAGAGCCAGAAATCCTGAGTGATATTATAAGGGTATCCGTATATTGTATATAGGGAACCCTAAAAACGGCAATCCGAAAAGCTCACAATTTAAGAACATATTTTGTAGATCATAAAATATAATTTCATAATCAAATTAACGTTCAAAAAGAAGAACTTAACATTAAACCAAAAAGATAACAAATAATTCTGATGCTCCAGAGATCCCATTAAAGTCATAAGGGAAAACCTAGGAAAAACCTTATAAACTATTCCAATCCAGGGTTGTTCAAAAGGATTAATTTCATCCTTGATTACTGGTAACCATGAATGGCTGAATTCTACAGAAGTACTGGCGATACAATCGCTTTCATTTTATAAAATTTATAAATTTAAAGCAACCTCTTTCAGCTTTCGTTTTGTATTGTGTTCTTCTTTGTGAAATATGGTTGAATTTTGAAATTGTATGTTATGATCAAGGTTCCAGGCATGTTCACAAATTTTTAGCTTTTAGCTGTCATTTAGTGCATTCTTCTTTGTGTAATATGGCTAAATTTTGAAATTGTGTGTAAAGACTAGAGGCATATTCATAAATTTTCGACATTTCGAATAGTCGTTTCTTTATATAATACAGCTACACGAGAAAAAAGGTCTTGACCTGGAGCCCTACTCTGTGGAACGTATGTTTTTGGGGTCGCTGAATCTCAATCCGGGGTCATTTTCATCCCAGCACGTCTCGGTTTAGCCATAACTTCAAAAAACTTCAATATATATTATATATTCAATTATTATATATTATATATATATTATATATAAGTATTCAATACTTTTTATGTTGAAAATATTTGTAAGTGTATTGAAATTGGAATATTTCAAGTTATGCATTGATAATTTTCACATTTAATTAAAAAGGTACATTAACCTAACGGCTAACAATGTTATGATATGTCAAACTCAAATCAAAATAATCAAATTCGCTAAAACGAAGATGGCTGCGAACATTAGAATTATTGCCATGATGTCAGATCTAACTATTTATCTTAAATCTCACTAATTGTATTCATGTCATGAAACTATTAAGTTTTAAAATGGAAACAATATAAATTAAAAGAATAATGTTACAATAAAAAAGTATTATAGGAAACACATTGATCAATTGCCACACAATACACAATTCTAATTTTAGTTGACAAACCATATTTAGAAAGAAATTAAAGTTAAACTACCAAATAAATGTTTATTATCATATATAAATTTTTATCGAAGCCGATTAAAATTTCTTAGTTTTTTTGTTTAAATTAGTTTGTTTTTCGAGTCAATCCATCTTACGATTTTTCTCCAAGCAATCTGGCGGTACTCTTTGGCATTGACAGTGTGGACGTAAATTATGAATTTTTTATTTTATTTTATTTAATGAATGAAGTCATATAAATAAATTTTAGCATTCTGCACTAAAGGTCGTCAGAAGCTACTAAATAAAACAAAAATAAAGTAAATCGGTCGAGAGACACAGGAGAAAATGGTACCGAACCGTTATATATAGATACCTAAATCATAACAAAATAGTGACAATTATTTAATTTATCTCCATTACTATAAATGACACAAAGATATAGAGGCAGGTAGGTAACACTACTATCGTTCAGTCTGAAATGACTGCCGCTCTTTTTTTATGATTTTTGTTTGCCAGCAACCAACATAACTAGCAACAATTTTTGTATTTTCTATACCAAATTCTTTCTTCACCTATGTAATCAACCTTATGTTATAACGGTACTGTTTAAAACGAAATCTATACCTACGTAACCAAATCGGTAATAATTAACAGCTGTTGAAATTGTTCCCGATCGTTAATCCCCAACTTTAATGAAATTTTATCAGAATCCTTCATCATTTTCCCGATCTATTCATAGACCTGAAGAGCCAAATAAAAGATAAACTAATACATTCTGTCGGTGCTTTGAATAATGTGTTGTGTACGCGTTCTAAAAATACATTCAGGATAGAGATTAGGCAATTTACGCTCTAATAAAAAATAACGTACTCGAATTGTTTACGTTATTTTGCAGAAATCGAGCCATAAGGCCGCGTACTGTATGATGGTGCCCCCGCAGCTCCCCTCGAACCCCCTCTCACCGTGTACTTATGAACTGGTGTCAAAACGGAGAGAATGCAATGGCGGACATCCTACTTACTTGTAATAAGTTGTTTCCCGGGATACTTATTACACTCTCGTGTGGTGCACGTACGCATTGACGGACGGCTGTTACAGGGTGATACCCTAGTGTTTTGTCTATACAAGAACACAGACCAACGAAAAAAAATGTGTTCACTTTTGATATACCATTTCCCCCTGTTTCTCTGCTTGGAAAAATATCCAAAATCTTCATTTATTACATCAATCGAAAAAAGAACAATTACCATAATAAGATAATGACCAAATAAATCTGCAGCAAGGGAAATATACTTATTGCATTCAACTGTTTTAAAATCAAATAATACATTACGCTTTATTCTTATACATACTAAACAGTTTAACGCAGCTCAGAATTCAAAAAATTGTGTGTACAGTATTGTTGGTGATTTTGTCCGGTGAAACTTTACTATCTTTAGAAGTAAGCATAAAACATTTAAATATATATACAAAACCGACTTCCACCTATAACTAAAAAGCTAAAAATAATTATAACAAAATACAACTCTAGCAAATAAATAACACATTCAATGTTGTTAGGTACCTACCCAGGAAGTAAAAAATGTAAACATTAAAAGGTGCTCATTCTGTACAAATTAATTACCTACCAATCTAGTATATTTTTGAAGTCGGTGCTAAGCAACAATCAAGTTTGATGAAGTGGTAGATAAGTACGCAATGAAGGATTTTAGATTTGCTTGTCACGGACTTCAAAAATATATTAGATTGGTAGGTAATTAATTTGTACAGAATGAGCACCTTTTAATGTTTTATTTTTTACTTCCTGGGGGGGTACCTGACAACATTGAATTTGTTATTTATTTGCTAGAGTTGAATTTTGTTACAATTATTTTTAGCTTTTTAGTTATAGGTGGAAGTCGGTTATATATTTTTTTAATGTTTTATTTTCAACTTTTTAGTTTTTTTGTACTCAGGTAGTTTTCATTCTTTATTTGTTATTTTGTATGTATAACCTTAATAGACAGAACCAGGTGATATCGAAAGCCTCAACATTACACAATGATACATTTTGATTTAAATTAACAGGTAAAGGTTTACCAACAAAATGTACTAGTATGCGTTGACTTAATAAGCCCAAAATATATGTATGCCTTATGGACCACGCACCTTTTTTCAACTTTGTTTTGATAACTCTGTATAACTATAGATAATTCCACTCCGCCCTATCTACCAACCATCCTGTACATACGACTGCCCACGGACAAGCATAAATTTGTTAGCTGCATTCTGTAAACTATAGGACGAAGTAGAATCCATCCCATATTTACGGAGTCAAATCTGTCCTATATTTCACCCATAGTATATAACTCCTTGTGGTCTACCCTATAAATTATTTCATTCTTACCATTTTATATTATCGCCCTGTGTAACATTAATTCCTCTCCACACTTTATGCAACTTCTTAAGGGCTATAAAATAAATAATTTTTTAATCCCACTGTATAAATATAATTTAACTCCAGCATATATTTCAACCATCCTGTATATGATTTGTTTACGTCCACATCATATAACAGTTTTTTAATCACCCTATATAATTTTAATTCCACATTTTTTTCAACACTTTTTATACCACCAAACGTCCACTCAACCATATATTCCAACCATTCTGTATATACTGCCTATGGCCCACTATCATTCTACTCCGTCCTATATTTCAATCATCATATAAATGCAACTCCTTCTATCACTTTACTTCGTGATTTTGTTTGCTATAACTAAACACCCTGTCTATAAATGCACCAAATAGCAGTTTAAAGTTTGACATGTGTTGTCACTGAATTTTCTATTAGGCCGGAAGAATGTGACAACCAAAAGCACCGTCTTGGCAAAATGGAAAAATTTGCATTTAAATAGGTATTTGCCTGGTATACAAACAAAACGAGCTTGATACTCATTGATTTAAGGAACCGAAAACACTATGCTTTTCTACCTATATGTTTGAGATGTACAAAGAAAAATTTCAAATTCGCAATTAAAACTTCCAGTGCCTAAAATTCCCGCACTATTACGTTGGAATTAAAATATTTATGAGGAAATGTCCGTTATGTCATTTCGATGAAATGTTTGATAAGAATTTTGGAAAAGTATATGAGATCACCTAGGGATCTTCTTTAATAGATTACACGTTAAAAAACTATACACATCCATAAGGAGTTTTCGAAAAATCGACCAATATGTTAGGGATATTGGTCGATTTCCACGCACGCATGTGTTCATTCACAAATTTCATCACTTTACCAATAGAATTCTTTTCCAAAATTTGAAGTTTCACCAATCCGGATATATACTCTATTAAAGAAGACCATATTCATCCAAAATGGTTCACCAAAGGAGAAGAAATTATAATTATAATTATATATAATTATAACCTCCTCCTTTTTAGAAGTCGGTTAAAAAAGAACACCTATATGACATTTCCACAAGAGAGTAAATCAAATTTACCAAACCAAAGAAATATAGTAAGGAGTAAATGAATAAAATTTGAATAAAAAATACGAAGAAGTTTAAAATATTTTTATTAAGTTTGCTACTAATGGTTTGCCCACACCGATTACAGAGGGTCTACAAAAAAAAGTTTTCTGTACTTCACATGTGACATGATATCCGATAATTTTTGCCGTCAGATTTGGTCTATCATCCTTCAGTCTTTAGCAAATAGCTGAAAAGCTTCAGAAAAATGAGGACTTGTGGGCTAGTCGAATTGGCACATGTGATGTATAGGTTCCGATGTATTTTCACATGCTGAACATGTTTTTGCTATCAAAACCGCCCTCCATCTCTCGTCAATCTTCAGAAAATCGCTAAAAACCTTCAGAAAATTGAAGACTTTGTAAGACTGGTCAAACCTTCACGTGCGACATGTGGTTTTGTACTAGTTTTGAGTGCTGAGCAATGTTTTGTTGCTAAAATTGTTTCATCCTTATAACAGGTTTTGTGTTTTTTGGCTTCTCAATGTTATATCAGAAGTAAAAGATATAGATAGGCTTGGTCATAGTAGCCAGTTGCCAACGATTCCAACGGTTTGAGAAATTCTACTCCCATTGAGCGTTCGCCGAGTTAACCACCGAGCTCGCTGATTGGCGTAGAATTTCTCAAACCCTTGGAATCGTTGGCAATTGGCTACTATGAACAAACCTATTAATCCTTTAGATGCCCCCGGGGCACCTCCACGTGGTGGCGGTGGGCAACGGTCTTCACCACTCTACCGGCTGAGTCCTCGGGTGAAGGCTTTCACGCCGTCATGGAAACTAAAGGAAATTTTAGTTCTACGATGCAGGGTCACGTACGTAAAATACGATACCCCGTATCGGTAGCTGTTCAGGCTGGGAAAGCGGGCCCGCAGTCATCGTCATCATGCGACCGTAGCTCTATATTTTTACTTTTACAACGTTTTAACTTTTTATCGATTTTTTTGAAGGTTTTGCTACATTTTTCATATAGTCTTATATATATATATATATATGTTTATTATTTAGTCCTTCTATCTAGTCTTATGTCTATTTTTTATCTAGTCTTATTTCTTAGTCTAGTGTTAAACGCGTATTTTTAAATCTCGCGTTGAGCTTTATAACTCATCATATTATTATTGACGTATCCAATGTTCAATCTTTTATATATAAAATGAAATCCGAAGTCATTATTTAATTTCTTAGGCAATGAAAATTTACAGGTTTGACCAGTCTTCCAAAGTCTTTAATTTTCTGAAGATTTTCAGCTATATCCTGAAGGCCAACAGGGGATGAAACAATTTTAGCAAGAAAACATTGCTCAGCACTCAAAATTACGTCAAAAACCATATGTCACACGTGCAGATTTGACCAGTCTTCCAAAGTCTTCAATTTTCTGAAGGTTTTTGGCGATTTGCTGAAGAATAAAGGGTGATACACCAAATCTGACGGCAGATTCGTATTCAGGAGGCAAGAATAATTCGGATATCATATGTCACATATAAAGTACAGAAAACTTTTTTTTGTAGACCTGTGTTATCTATACATTCCTCAACACTTTTCATAACAGTAGTTGGATATCAGTTCGTGCAGTTAGCGTTATCTCGAGATGAAAAACTTGCCCTGTAAACCAAAAACCAATAATTCGACCTCATTACTAAACATCGATTTCGGATCCCATCAGTTTGTTTTTTTTTGGCTAAATTGAAAAAAAGGCAAAATCATTCACCAAACTTTAATCCTTACTATAGCATCTATGTTTTACCAAAACAATATTAAATTTTAACATCTGCTTCTGGGTGTTGCGATTTCTTTGTCGGTGATTATAGGTTCGTTCCTTCAACCGATTGTCGACCGATCGGCAATTGGTTAAAGCATCCGTACATGAACCGTTTATTGCGCAACTCGATGCATGTACCAGTCGGTGGCTGCACCACCGGTTCTACCCCAAAGCCGGTGATCGAAATTACCGTACATTAACTGGTTGCGAATCAATCACCGTGTCACTTGGAACACGAAACTGAACCGTTCACTAAACGGTCATTGTTTTAAAGGAACGCTATTGTTCTTGTGCGCAGGTACGCGACCGTTGTGTATCGGTTATCTAGGCTGAAGGAACGAATCTTCCATAGAGGAAACTTAAGGAAACCATTTGTAGGATGTGATAGAGAAATCTATTGTAGAGAAAAGCAAAAAACGGTACCCACAGTATCAAGTGATCACCAATTGCCAAATTGTCACTGTCAAAAATTTTTGAAATTGCCTTACTACACTGTTTTCATTTACAATCTTCTAATACTCATCTGTTGCTGGAAAAATTTGATGACAAAAAATCTTATTGAGCAGGCAAAATAAATGTATTAAAGCAATTTAGAGCTATCTTGATCTTGGGAGTATTTCATTACCATAATTACAACTTACTGAGCCTTATTATTTAACCAAAATTACGAAAACAATGTTGTTGGACAAAACTATTGATGCACTAATGTGTCGGACACCGGAAAGTGCTCAAAAAAAAAATTAAAAGTACATTCTTACATTGCCAGAGTAAATTTTTGCTGCGTTTTTGCAGTTGAAGGCCCCAAAAGTTTTTGTTTCACCACATTTACTGACTGCCATTTATTTGAAAAATAAGTAAAATAAAAATTGATTAATGTGTAGATGTATACATGTCCAAAGGTACGTTTATAAAAATGGTGGATATAAATAAGTAGATTTACAATAATAAATCATGGTTAAATATATGTAAATAACAACAATAAAGTTAAATAATTATAATCACAGTTATAAGAAAAAGAAAACAATTAAAAAGTTGTTTATCTTTAAGTATATAAACAGAGATCTACATCATTGAATCGTAAGTCGATGTCCAGTGAAGCTCATCCACTGAACTGCTCCCGTTCAATTATTTTTGTTGCCTATATAGACCAGCCTTAACTTTTGAATATTTGGCCTAGGTGTTTTGCAAAATGGTAATATTTTATCGTTTAGCACGAAATGTAACATTTTTTGAAAAACATTTTTAACAAAAGTTTTTCTCGTCAATTATAATCACAACTGAATAGTTGTTAAAATACATGGCTTTATCATAAAAAATGAAAAAAAAAAACTATTAGAACTGTCATTTTTTAACCTAAATATGAATTTTGTAAAAAACTTTCGTGATTATTTTGGTATTGGTGCTCAGAAAGCCCCCTTTTTCGTAGTTACAATATATTCTCGACAAAGTATTTGCTTTGAAGACGCGAGATGTAAGACCGACATCTAGGATTTTCGAGAGAATACATAAATACGTGTTCGAGAGGACATTCAATTGTGGGAAGCGCAACTGATGAAGGTTCCCTAACCAGAAACAATATATATTATATATATATATATATATTGTCTTGCGTACAAAGGAATGACACCTCGAAGAGAGTATTAAAGTATTTGTTGTTTTCAGCCATATACAGACCAATAATACACAACCCCTAAAGATAAATTTACGTTGAACAAACATTACTTCGTTTGTCTGGCAATATCTATATATAAATAGGCAAAGACCATACGGTTAGGTCCCATTTTCTCCTCTGTCACTCAACCGTTTTGCTTTATTAATGTTTTGTTTAGTAGCTACAGACGATTTTCAGTGCAGAATGCTAAAATTAATTTATAATATTGGTTCAATAATTAAATAATATAATAATAAAAAATCATTATTTACATGCATACTGTCAATTCCAAACAGTGCCGCCAGATTGCTTGGAGAGAAAATCATAAAATAGGTTGATTCCAATGTGAAAGAAAAACTAAATTAAATGTAAAACTAAAAGTTTTGGCCCTTCGCTAAAGTTAGCCTACATAGTCAAGCTATTGAAATAGACCCAACGAAAAATTATAATACATAATAATCGTCGTTTATTGAGCGCTCGCAAGTTTGCAGTTTGCAACTTTCATTACATTCTAAATATGGTTTGTCAACTAAAATCAGAATTATGTTGCACCTCATCAATTTATTTCTGATATCTTCTTTATTTTAATCTTATACTTTTAATTTAGAGCCCTTTTATTTTTGTCGGGTAACTTTCATATAAGTTCAACTAAGATTACAGAAAATTGTGAAATTATGCGCAAATTCACGATAAATAGGTAGATCTGACAACACTAAATGCTTAGCCATCTGCCGGAAATTTATTTTAAATTTTCACATTTCATTACTTTTGTAGTGATTAGGTTGAAAGTTTTCAATTTAGTAAGACAATATTTCAAAGTTTTATCAAGGTTTCAATTTCAATTCACAGAAAAAAAAATCTCTCAGAAATAGGTTTATTTAACTACTATTAATTAACAGTATGTGATTCCTATTTCTTTATATTTTCTACATAAAACAGAAATCGTTATGGGTTACTACGTTGGTAAGTAAATTTTTTATATTGAAAATCATACTGGAAATTAATGTTTTCTGACAATGTGGGTATCTTATAGTTAATTAATTTTACATTACATGGTCTCATTGGTGCAAAGTTCTGACTGTTGGAAACATTTTAAAAATTTGTTTGAATAAATTAGCTTAAGTTATTATTTATTCTAGAGTAAAATATATATTTTTTACATACATATTACCTTTGAAATCGTACGCTGCTGGCTTTAAAATTTACAACCTAAAGGTTCAAAAAATTTAAAATCCAAAACGCTCTACACGACAACAGAAACCAGTGCGTAATTATATATGCTAGGTTGGTTTTCAAATGATAAACAGACTTAGTGATGACCATCTTTTACTATCTTTGGAGTTGCCTATAGTTCAATAGGAAAATATTTAGTGTTGTAAATTATAGATCAGTATTGATTTTTCTGACAAGTAGTACTAACATTCGTAGAAAATAATATTTGTAATTTTTTGTTGTGATTATAATTCTGCCATTAATATAATATAATTTTCACAATATTCCGAAGGTGTTGTGCAACAAAACATCAATAAGCGGATAATGGAAATGTCATTAAATATTAGAGTTTTAATTGGGTTGTTTCTCATCTCAATTTTTAAAATGGGAAACGGAAACTTTTAGGTTACAAAAAAAAATCCCCAGATAATTAGATCGAACATGTTGCATAGAAATATTTATGCAAAAATAATCCTACAATTATACACATAAATAATATAAAATAATATAATAATAAATGTAATCCAAATGAAATAATAGGGATAGCAGAGGCCTGGCCTACTTTTCTAATTTAGCCCCAACTCTATATCTTATACGGACAAAATAACGTCAATAATGTTCAACTCATAATTTTAATGAATTAGGGTCGAATTTCGACCACAGGACGACCACTAGTTATTATAATTTATAATGGTATAATAAACGTATTTCTTTACGATTTAAAATTTATTTCCAGGAGTATGGTTTTTAAGGAATAAAAGACAGTAAAGTAAAGTTTAAATAAAATTATTTTTTTTAAATATTTTACAAAACACTAAATTTTCATTTAATTTATGGCTTTCCTTAGTTTTCATAGATTTTTCTAATATGTAATATTCGATTTATAAAATACAACTTATAACGAAAGAATATCAGCATTTCATCTAAATCCACACTTTTTGACAAACTCATAAGATCTTTAAATAATTTTTGGTTAGTTATAGAGATTCCACATTAAACTTATTGAATCTTTGGTTTACCCAAGAAACAGACATATCGTTATTATCTCGAATATACCAAAGATATCCTGTTTGCTATAGCTTAAATGCAATAACCCCGCTACCAAACCATCCTTCCCATTAATTAAAAAAAATATTAACAATTGCTATGCAGTCTTCTTAAAGATAAAGATAATTGCAACTAGGATCAACAAATATAGGCACCATACACATAAAAAGGGGGATATTTCAAGGAGACGCTCTGAGCGCCTTATGGTTCTGTCTACCACTGTCTAGAATGCTAAATAACAAGGAACTGGGATATTATCTTCGAAATGGCGAAGAGTTGATCATTTATTATTTATTATTTATTTATTATACCTAGGATTAGATCAAGCCAGGGGTGTGCAACATAAAGAAATTAAAGAATTGCTAAAGAAAAAACTTCTAGACACAACAAAAACACTCCTCAAGACGGAATTATCATCTGTAAACACCACAATAGCTATTAACACCTTTGTGATCCCATCAATTACACATAGCTTCGGAATAGTGAAATGGTCTGAAACAGACTTGCAGGACTTAAATAGATCTATAAGGATGTTGTTTACCAAATACAGAGCGAGACACCCTAGAAGCTCCCTAGAGCGCTTTTACCTACCAAGAGCAAAAGGAGGAAGAGGAATAGTGGACCTAAAAGAAGCTTACCGAAAACAAGTTGAAACTTAAGAAAATTTTTCTACAATAAAAGTGAAACGTCAACTTACCATCAGAAAATCGTTGATTGAGATATAGACTTGACAATAGCACAATAGACGAGAAAATAGTACAATGGAAGACCAAAAAACTGTATGGGAAATACTACTACTTCACTACTAGACTCAGAACACATTGATACAGGAGCCTCCCATGCATGGCTCAAAAACGGAAATCTATTCATCGAAACGGAGGGGTTCATGATGGGGATCCAAGATTACGTAATAAACACACTCAATTATCGAAAATATGTCCTCAAAGATAAAACCATAATCATTGATAAATGTCGCCTTTGCCATGAGAAATCAGAAACCATAGAACACCTCATTTCAAGTTGTTCCATTCTTACTCCCACGGAATACACTCAAAGGCATGATAACGTTGTGAGAATCATCCATCAAGAGCTCTGCAGAAATACGAATATATTGGTGGAATATCCCCCATACTACAAATATAAACAGGAATCCGTTTTAGAAGATGAGATGTACAAGATCTATTGGAACAGGACAGTAAGAACCGACCATACAATACACAGCAACAGGCCAGACGTAGTATTACAAGACAAGATGAATAAAACTACAGTATTTAATAGATATTGCCGTACCTGCTGCCCATAATGTGGAAGAAAAACAAAGGGAAAAGGTCCGAAAATATCTTCCACTAGCAGCAGAGATAAAGTCTCTCTGGGACCAAGAGAGGGTGAATATTGTGCCAATAATAATGGGAGCAACAGGGGAAATAAAGTTAAATCGGCATATTCAGGAATTAAAGCTCCCTAGTAAAATATTTATCCAACTGCAGAAGATGGTGTTATTGGGAACATGCCGTACATAAGGCTTTAAATGCAGCACCATACGTAAAATAGAATATTTTAGATACTTGCTCGAAATGCCGTACTAAAATGCGTACTTACAAAAGTAGTGCATCTCACAAAGATAAAGAGAATGTTTATGTGTATGTCCTTTATAGAATCCTAAACGGCTGGACCGATTTTGATGATTTTTTGTGTGTGTGTTCAAGGGGATTCGAGAATGGTTTAGACTTACAATTGGACCTGGTAGGTGGCGCTAAGGTCGGGTTCTAGGAATTCCTTTTATTTTTGACGCTTTTTTTATTTTTTCGCACATTTGTATACTAATATAAAAAAAAAATTTGTTGATCCCGCTAATAGTTACAAGCCATGATTTTTATTCAAAAGTGTATAAAACCCAAACCTTGGAAAATATCTTTAATATAAACAAGTATTTAATATAAACTACCTTTTCACCTTTTCTGTTTTATTATAGATATTGGTTTTTTACGTAGGATATATTTGCAAAGATATTAGTTTATATTAAATAAAGAGGAGTTATTGCACCACTTATCAACTTCAATTTTGTTTGAGGTACAGGAGCGAATTAAAGGGGGGAGGGGCTGATCGCCCACTTCAGGAGCTTCAAGTCACTGAGTTTGAAAGTAAAAAAAATTCTTCATCAAAAATCCTAGAGTCACTTCTATGGGTTTAAACCGCAGACCGACTATTTTTAATTTAATTTAGGGAAGAGAATATGTCCAAACTACAGAAAAGTTCCACATCTTTTTCTGGGTAAATTTAATATCAGATAAAGCACGAGATGTTCTTCTTCCTTCCGAGCTGTTCTATAGATTCGCCCTGTTGAGGTAATTTCAAGAATTTATCTTTCAAACAAGGATCATTTTCTACAAAATGGTTTAAGTTCATTACTATTGAATTTATGCTTTTGATAACATTTGAGAAAGCAGTGACTGCAAACTTTATGTTTTTACTGTTTACAGCACAATAAACCATCGTAAAATAAATAACCAAACCCAATTATAAATATAAATTATGTAGACAAATCAAGTAATTATCGCTAATAATCAACAAATACTACCGTATACAAGAGTAAGCACAATGGGCTAAATTTTTCACAAACTGATGCTTGTCCTTGTGAGCTTATCTGGTCAATAATAGTATCATGGCTTGTATCCGATCTAAAAAGTTCCTCAAAAAGTCAAATTAAAAGTTGTGGACTCTTCTTTTTAGGGTTCCGTATAAACAATATCCGGATAACCTTATAATATCACTCCGAATTTCTGCCCTTTTCACATCACAGCAATTTCCTCCTAAACTACTGCACGGAAAAGGTTGCAATTTGGTATTAGTGTATAAATTGGTGACTCGATCAGGAGTACATATCGAAAATGAAGAAATTTTGATTTTAGGGGTACTTCTGAGGGGGAAAACTTAAAAAAAATCGACCGTTCCCCCCTTATCTCGGAAACTATAAATGGTAAAATTTTGAAAAAAAATAGAGATATAGAGCCTCACCTGAAGTTTACCGGAAAATAAGGAGAAACCTCTACTATTAATTTTGGGGGGCAAATTATGGCGAAAACAAATGTATTTTTTGATTTTTTTAAATAAATTATTTTAAAGATATTAGCAAAAATATAAAAAAAATACCCATTCCCCCTACCTTATCTCCGAAACTACAAGCCCTAAAATTTAAAAAAAAATACAGATATAGAGCCTCACCTGAAGTTTACCGGAAAATAAGGAGAAATCTCTATTATTAATTTTGGGGGGCAAATTACAGCATTAAATTGAAAATATAAAATTAAAATTGTTTCTAACACATCATGTAATATATTAAATGAAAGGGCTCATTATGGCGAAAACAAATATATTTTTTTCATATTTTTAAAATAAACTATTTTAAAAATATTAACAAAAATATAAAAATTTGTATCCACTACCCCTGTCTTATCTCCAAAACTATAAGCCGTAACATTTTGAAAAAAATAGAAATATAGGGCCTCACTTGAACTTGAAAAGTAAGGAGAAACCCATCATATTCATTTTAGGGCATTAAATGGAAAACATAAAATTAAAATTATTTCTATCGCATCATGTAATATATATATAAAATTAAAGGGCTCATTAATATATACAAATATTTTTTTTCATATTTTGAAAATTAATATTTTACAATATATTAACAAAAACATTTAAAAAAAATTGCCCATTCCCCCTTTATTCCCCAAACTATAATACCTAAAAATTTTTGTTAACAGGAAAAATACGAAGAAATCTCTAATATTAATTTTGAGGGCTACGTTATAGAATTAAACGGAAAATAAAATAGTATTTATTTAACGCATCATGCAATACATCAAATGAAAGGGCTCATTATGAGGAATAAAAATATATATATTTCATATTTTTAAAATCAATTGTTTACAAGATATTAACAAAAATAAATAAAAAATTTTCATTTGAAAATAATTAGGGGTACTAGGGCTCACTTGAAATTTATAAGAAAAATTAGTAGATAACCCCTATATTAATTTTAGGGACAAATTATGGAATTAAATTAGAATAAAAATTAAATTTTCAAACGCATCATGTAATATATCAAATAAAAGCCTCATTATGTGAATTACAATTATATCATATTTTTAAATAATTTGCTTAAAAGATATTAACAAAAATATTAAATATCGACTTAGTTCCCACTTTAGAAACTACACTATTTAAAATTTTGAAAAATATATTTTATTTGTATTTTTAAATAATTTGTCTAAGAGATTTAATAATTTATTATTTAAAACTTGACCTATTTTCCCCTTTATCTTCCAATCTACAGAGCCTAAAATTCAGACAGTAGATTATAAAAGGCTTCCCTGAAAGTTTATTAATATCATACAACTCTAATGTTAATTTTGGGGACCAAATTAAAAAATTAAATACATATTTTTATCAAAGTCAAGCGAATCATGTAGCAGATAAAATAAATAGTCTATGTGTAGAAAATAAGTTTAAATTTTTTATAAATTTATAAGGCTTCTTTTAAAAGATACTAGGGTAAATATAAGAAAATGCACTCATTCCTTGCTTGTCTGAAACTGGAATATTAGAATCTTGAAGGTGGTACTAAACCCTTAGTATACGAGTCCACCTCGCACTTGACCAAATTATTTAATTAATTTATATAAGGCGCTTCATCGTACAAGGTGAAATGAATGCATCCGTGAGTAAGATAATTCATATCATAATTTGATTCCGAGATTGCCTAAACTCGTCTTCAAAAATACAAATCAAAAGCCTCTGCGACTCTTAATTTCGTAATTCCAGAAAACTTGAAAACGCCATACAGTTCAAACATTTTATAATAATTTTCCCACAATATAATCTTAATTCATATATATCCGAAAGACTAAATCTTGGTTTCGTATTAAATTATTAGCTATTTAACGTCACAATCGTTCAAAGCGTAGGAGCCCAACACGGTGTAGTAAACACAGTTCGACACACCTCTGTAAACTTCTTTATGAAAATAGAAAGTAGTTACATAAAATAATAGTCCATTCATAATACAATATGCGTTCCTACACTATTCCTAGATGGAGCAGTAAATTTTTTTGTTCTTTCCGGCTCTCTCGTACGCCTTCGATCCCATTTACACCCAAACTACATTCTTTCTTATCATGTAAAATGCCTCTCGTTTCGGTATGACGTGTTTCATTAAAACTTTTATGTGGGAGATGATCTGATTTTTTGCAGATAAACACCATTCTATTCAGTATTTCCAAAATGGAACGTAATCGGTCAATCACTTTCGTAAAAAGTGGGTTGTGGCAAGCTGGTGAAATATTTTCAAATTTTTGGACTTTATTGATATTTTCTAACGCTTTAATATACGATAAGTTGCAAATGTATCGTTTAAGTTAATTATGTCTACACTAACACTGTAAAAATGAATATTTTAAAATATATTAACATATATAAAAAAATATCCATTCACCCCTTTTTTCCAAAAACTATAAGACCTAAAATTTTTTGTTTACAGGAAAAATATGAAGAAATCCCTAATATTAATTTTTGGGGGCCAAATTATAGAATGAAACGGAAAATAAAAAAATATTTTCAAACACATGCAATACATTAAAAGAGCTCATTGTGAGAAATACAAATATACATTTTTCATATTTTTAAAACTAATAAATATTAACAAAAAATATAAAAAATCTCATTTCCCTCTTTATTTCCAAAATCATACTACATAAAGTTTTGAAAATAATTAGAGGTACTGAGGCTCACTTGAAATTTATATGAAAAATGAGTAGAAAACCCCAAAATTAATTTTGGGGACACGTTATAGAATTAAATGGAAAATAAAAATTTAAATTTTCAAACGCATCATGTAATATATCAAATGAAAAGCTCATTATGTGAATTACAAATACTAGCTGTCGCCCAGTGGTCGAAATTCGACCACTTGTGTCAATATCTCTGGCAGGTTAAGTAACATGAAAATTTATCGTGACATTCTATCCTAGGACTTTATAGGGAGAACAGCAATTACACAGAACGGATCCAGATTCGGAACCTCTGTGTGATAATTTTCTCGAAAATCCTAGATGTCGGTCTTACATTTCGCTTCTACAAATAAGTAAGAAAATTCAAGGTTTTTTCAGATATAATTCATAGAACTTTATTTGTGTTCAAATTCGTAATTCTTAATTTAATATGACAACAATACAACCGCTAATGGGCATACATATTTATTTTTTTCTAACCCCCCTGTATAGCTATAATTGCACTCAATTCTCTAACATTTATTAAAATCCTCATTATAATAATTCCATCTCATTATATATTTCCACCAGCCTGTATATGCAACGGTTCATGAACCAGGCATAATATTTTTTTAACTTTTTTGAACCACCGGGTAAACTATTCTGTATATGCCACTGCCTATGACCCACCATATTTACTCTTTTTGTTTATGCAATTTTTAATTATCTTCTGTAACTACAATTCTACTCCGACCTATATTTCAATCATTATATATATGGAACTCTTCGTGGTCTACTCTATAAATCATTTCCTTTTCTAACATTTTTTATCACCATCCTGTATATCTATAATTTCTCTCACCCTATAGATCATCTTAACTATATATACAACTACTTATGTGTTACGAAATGTTGCATTTCCATTTCCGCCACCCTGTATATGCATCTATGTATAACATTTTTTGCACCACCCTGTATAACTGTAATTCTAGTGCACCTTCTATTCCAAGAACCATGTAAATTCAACCGCAATGGGCTTCCCTATATAATTATTTTATTAGTTATAATTGCACTCTACTCTATATTTTAAACACCCTATATATGCAACTGTGCCACCCACGAAAAAAATGATTTCTAAAATATCTGGAATCGCCCTGTATAATTATAATATACAACGATTACTTTACCCACTAAACAATAACAACGCTTGCATGCCACTTCCAGAAGTACATGCTCTAAGTATATAACAGCATTGGTCTGTCTATATATAATTACTCAATGTTTTGAATCTGGCGGCGGCGGCACATTCAGTTGTTTGGCATTGACATTATTGACGTAAATAATGAATTTTTATTATATTTTATTTAATGAATGAACCAATATTATAAATTCAGATTAGCATTCTGCACTGAAGGTCGTCAGTAGCTACTAAACAAAACAAAAATGAAGAAAATCGGTTGAGAAACAGAGGAGAAAATGGTACCTAATCGTTTTGTCTTTGCCTATTTATATATAGATACCATATTTTTAAATCATTTGTTTAAAAGATATTCACAAATATATTAAACAGCGACTTAATTCCCAGTTTAGAAACTACACTAAACTGAAATTTTGAACAATATATTTTATTTGTATTTTTAAATAATTTGTTATTTAAAACTTGAGCTATTTTCCCCTTATATTCCAATCTACAGAGCCTAGAACTCAGACAGAAGATTATAAAAGGCTTCCCTGAAAGTTTACTAGTAAAATAATGTTGCTTTTGGGGCCATTAGAAAATTAAATACGTATTTTTATAAAAATCAAGCAAATTATGTAGCAGATAAAATAAAAAGTCTTTGTGGGGAAAATAAAAGCGTATATCTTTATATATATATATATATATATATATATATATATATATATATATAAATCTTCTGTTCGTGTGTTAGTCATTGAACTCCTCCTAAACGGCTGGACCGATTTTGAAGAATATTTTTGTGTGTATTCCAGGGGGTCAAGTAGATATTGTTTTTTTAGTTAAATTATTTATTTAAATATTGTTGTTGATGTTAGCACAACTTACATAGGATCCGGCAGAC
This sequence comes from Octodonta nipae, assembly GCA_034190945.1. Lineage (NCBI taxonomy): Eukaryota > Metazoa > Arthropoda > Insecta > Coleoptera > Chrysomelidae > Octodonta > Octodonta nipae. The sequence goes on along the minus strand of CM067224.1, from coordinate 59,064,752 downwards.
TGCGCTGTAGTCGCTGTGTCAAATATTCAAGAGTGTGCTTTAGTTTCAGTTACGTCCGATAGATGGCGTTCAGATTATATTGTTACAGCTAATTTTTAAAAGTTTAAATGGGACAACGTCTGTCGGGTCCGCTAGTTTTTGATAAATTTTAAACGATTCCTTTAAAAGATATTAGGGTAAATATAAGAAAATGCACTCAGTCCCTGTTTGTCTGGAACTGGAATATTAGAATCTTGAAGGCGGTACGGAATCCTTGCACAAAAATTGTCAACAAAAAGTATTATTTAACATACATTTACAGCAGGTGCATTGTATTTCTCAATATTTTTACAGAATAGGCATCTCTAACTTTGTGTATTAAATTGAAATTAATGAGATTATACATACGGTGCAGTTCAGTGTAAGTACTTATGTATCGTAGTTATTTATACGGCATCTTTATAGTTACTTATGAGTTGGTATCTTGAAATTTCTTTTTAGAAATTGAAATCGTATTTGTGAAATATCTGAATAACCTTAAATCATTTTGGAAGATCTAAAGTTCCTGCTAAATCGTGCACCTTAATACAGGGTGAATGACTTTTACCTGAAATGAGCATACTGACATATTAAATATGTGTATTTTATTAAAAATCTATATTATATAAATACGGAAATACAAAAGAGTTCGCTACCATTTCCTTCTGTTTGTGAACCGATTTTTTTAATTTTGTAACTAACGGCCAAAATTCCTCGTTAATAACAGTTATTGCCCCATCTATTTCATAATAGCTGAACCAACGCCATTAAACTTTCCACCGCTACAGCACAAAATTATTTTATATATTTTCTAATAATTCAAATCTGTTTTAATAATTCAAGGCTGTTTATAAATTCTGGATTTTTATTGACGTTTTGAATTCTCGAAGTTTATTCAATCATTTGTATATTCTTTTTTATTCAGGAAGACAACGTTATTTGATTTTGCTTATTGAATATGCCTTAGCGTCGTAGATGTACATTAACTGGATTCGTAAGACAACCAAACTGAAATTATTATCTTTTGCGAAATAATTTTTTACTTAATTATAAAAGTAGCGAACCATTTTGTATAAGTACACAAAAAAGTGTATAATAGTAGAAAAAAATGTTGGAAATAGGCAAATTCATATAGACATATTATCTTCAAGTTTTTGACACATGCTTTTGAATTTAATTTCAAGTGCCCGACTGTGCCTTGTATATGTATGTACCTACATATGGTTTCGCATTCAAATAAGACGCACACATGTTGTATTCACATTTTGTGTTTCGTTCGTGTGTTTTTTTTGGCATTTTTTGCACGTGACCGTTGAATACGTTGACTCTTTGCACAGTTGTACTTTGTGAACATCAAGTTTGTAATAAATTCTGAATCAATAATTTAGTCATTATAAAGTGGAAAAAAAGATGAGATCACAAACTGGCGGCCAATGTTGTTAATTAACAACGTTTCGAAAATATTCGGAAAGTATGTAAATAATCTTATGTTCAAATACATAGCAGATTGTCTACTAACCAATTTGAATTTCATCGGTACCGAGCAACCTTTAGAAATCCCAATTATCCAAAATTTTAAATGGCTTTAATGAAAACAAAATATTTTACCACAATTCTAGATCTACAGAAAGCCAAATTCATATAGACATATTATCTTCAAGTTTTTGTCAATGATTTTGGTCGAATTTCGACCACTGGGGGTCTAGTATCTAGAAAAGCAGCATTAGGGTAGGTTCTTTCATAAACGATATACCGAAGAGGTGCCCCATGCTATATATACTCCTGATCAAATATTCTATAAAAGCAAAATTTTAGAAGTTTTCATAAAATTCCAATTGAAAATTTCGTCGATTTCCGCTCGAATCGTTTAACATGGCGGAAGCGTTGCTCTGTTTCACTCACGCCAGCAGTAATTAAGGTTGCGCTGCAAGGTAATAAGGAGCATGACAAATTATCAAAATGGGAACCATCGAATGGAAAACATTATTTTTAGGTTTGTTTTGAATGCGTTACGTTGTCGAAAACGTACTCATAATATCTCCTGGAAAGCTATTTATAAAATTGAAACGCTTTCAGACGTTCTCACTGCGTATATACGCGAGATTCAGACGTGCAATCGAAGACGTCTAACTGTATACGATGTTGGACAAAATAATAATTTATGGGTACCTATTTTTTTTTGTTCATTTAAAATTGAAAAAATTTTTAATCAAAAATTAAAATCCACATAAACAAATAACTAGTCAATATTTTTTGGGAATAACAGCACAATTTCTTGAAAGTTTATATTTTTAATAGTCCGAACGTTTCAGGAAGTTTTTAATTCTAATTACTTCTATTTGATCACAATTTTAGACATTAACAAAGATAAAGATACTTTAATCCAAATTCCTATTTGATGACAAACATCGTGTACAGTTAAAAAAGTGACATGGAATGATTACAGTGTTTATGAAGAATAACTTTTTCTCTTAAAATTATTAATAAAAAGAAATCGTTTGATTTATGAATACACACTGTATATACATATTAACTAACATTTATTTAAATTAATTCAATTTATTTAGAATTTACCCGAACAGTTAATACCAGTAACTCCACCAAAGCTTACTGTAGAACAATGCCATTAAAAAAGGTTGTCCCGATTGTCTAAAAATGGTACAAGCTATATTACTTTAAAAAAATGGTTCCACTACGGGATCCCCCTGAACTAATCCAATTTCTTTTTAATTTATTATACGCCATGTTCCGAACAGAATTTTTTTCCATATTTTTAATACCAGCGACTCCACCAAAGTTTACTGTATATGTAAGTCGGTAAAAAAAGATTTTACCGATTTTCTAAGAAACGGTACAATCTATGTTATTGAAAAACATATGGGACCACTTCGGGATATCCCTGGACTACTTCAATTTATACCATGTTCCGCATATAAAAATTTCCATATTTTTAATACCAGCGACTCCACCAAAGCGTACTGTGTAAAAAGTCGATAAAAAAGTTTTTCCCGATTTTCTATGAAACGGTGCAAGCTATGTTATTGGAAAAAGTATGGTAGCACCTCGCGATTCCGCGGAACAGGATCCAGTAAAAACGGTCGAAAGTTCTTGAGCCGTTTGCGAGTAATCACTGAATAAACAAAAAAAAAACATAGATACAGACGAATTGAGAACTTCATTCTTTTTGAAGTCGGTTAAAAATTACTGACCTACGAAGCTAGGTGCTATATAAACTGATATCGACAGACCTTCAAATGTTATCAAGAATAGAAACAAAGAAAAATCAAAGACAAAGTTTATTTTTTTTATTAATTCTTATTATTTCTTACCCACCGTATGAAAAGTTTCATCTTAAAAATTAAGTTCACTCTTTGTGTTTCATTGAGATACTCTGCGTTGCAATCCGATATCTTCCCTCTTACGCTTGACCCCTCGCGTGCATTTGTATTTGTTTATCTGCACCGTCTTCCTATTCATATCTTCCTGAATAGAAGACCATCTCATCACTGTTCGCACACCAATTACACTAAGGAGGATGCATCATCGTAATCTTTCTTAGTCGAAGGGTGTGCCTCCTCATAAAAAAATTCACTTAGATTCAGATCACAAGCCTGAGATATTAATGACGAAGTACTGGCTCGTTGTCGTTCTTTGTATCATCTGGGCGCTGTGTGCGCATACAAAAAGCAAACACTTTAAACATGCTTTTGAATTTAATTTCAAGTGCCCGACTGTGCCTTGTGTATGTATGTACCTACATATGGTTTCGCATTCAAATAAGACGCACACATGTTGTATTCACATTTTGTGTTTCGTTCGTGTGTTTTTTTTGGCATTTTTTGCACGTGACCGTTGAATACGTTGACTCTTTGCACAGTTGTACTTTGTGAACATCAAGTTTGTAATAAATTCTGAATCAATAATTTAGTCATTATAAAGTGGAAAAAAAGATGAGATCACAAACTGGCGGCCAATGTTGTTAATTAACAACGTTTCGAAAATATTCGGAAAGTATGTAAATAATCTTATGTTAAAATACATAGCAGATTGTCTACTAACCAATTTGAATTTCATCGGTACGGAGCAACCTTTAGAAATCCCCATTATACAAAATTTTAAATGGCTTTAATGAAAACAAAATATTTTACCACAATTCTAGATCTACAGAAAGCCTTTAATAATATTACTCATAGCAAATTGCTACGAAAAAATCATAACAGGTTAATAGAGGGTGTGTCTAAAATAGAATTCCAACTGCTGTGTATAGAACTCATTAAAATAAGCCAAAAAGTCCCTATTAACATGTGCCCTAAAACGAGCCCATAGGAAGTTATATGCCCTTAAAAGGGCTCAAAACAAAACTGTTTTTTTTTTCGTTATTGACAAAACGATCGAAAATAAATAGAAAAAAGTATATGAGTCACTTTTTATGATAAATAACGTGTGCTACTTCGCTTTTCAACATGCAAATCATAAGCGTCCTAATTAGGTTGGTGAAGGGGGTTTTCCGCCCGTATTTTTTTTATTTCAATTTTTTACAGTTTTCTCTACAAATTTATAAAATTTTAAAAATTTTACTTAAAAAATATTATGTTTGTCTAAATGGATATTTCCAATCACTTTCGGGTAAATTGAGTTTGAAAATTACTACATTTTACTTATATTCATCTCCAAAACTATCATAAATTAATTTAAATTTCAAAAGATCATCCGTAACTTTTACAAATCCTCATTATCGAAAATTTTAAATACTTTTAATGAAGATAAAATAACTGTACCGGATTCTAGATCTACAGAAAGCCTCCATTACTGTTTCTCATAGCAAATTGCTACGAAAATTCGAAAACAGGTTAAGACAGGTGAAAAATATACTTACAAAAACATTAAGACAGGGCTGCCACAGAGAACCACCTTGGGCCCTACGTTTTCCTTATATTCATTAGTGATCTCCTAAACTATAATATAAATTAATTTGAATTTCAGAAGAAAATCGGTAGGCGCAACCTTTAGAAAGTTGCTTTATACAAATTTTAAATAGTTTTAATCGAAACAACAATATTACCATAATTCTAGATCTACCGAAAGCCTTCGATACTATTCCTCCTAGCAAATTGCTACCAGAAATCGAAAACAATCACAACAGGTTAAGATAAGTCAAAAATATACACAAAAAAAATTAAAACCGGGGTGCTGCAAGGGATCGTCTTGGGCCCTAGATTTTCCGTATATACATCAATGATCTCCTAAATTACAATAAGTGTAAAAAACATATGCTGACGACACCGTGTTAAGGTAAATGATGGCACAAAGATTAAAGGCGTAGCAGTTTTTTTTTATTACGAGTTAAATATCAAATCCTATGATTATATTGTTTCAAGCAAAAAAAAATGAAGTAACCAGTTTAATTTAATATGAATATTGACCACAAGCTATTAACATTTTAGTACACACAACAAAGAAAGTTAGAGCATTTAGAAAACAAATTCAAAAAATGAACTGAAACTAAATACATACAGCTAAACCAAGAGGTAGGTAAGGGGGCATTCTGTATCGTATAAACACAAAATACAATTATTTGAACAAAAAATCAGTCTTCATAATTTATTTATAACATTAAATACATAAAAAATAGTCACTACAGATAACTGATAACATCATATCCCAAATATATTCTATGGGCGAAAGATTGGGTGTCCGGGCGCCCATGACCATGGGTCTCTTCGAAAATGTTTAAACTATCTTGAGCAACATGAAGCCGAGCATTATCTTGTTGAAATATGTGATCCATGAGCCGATTAAGATAAGGGAGTCCATACGGTTCCACTACTTCCAGAAGATAACTTTGAACTGTCATGTTGCCTCGAACAAAGACTAAAGGTGACTTACTTCCATGTTCAATAGCACCCCATACATGTCGCTCAACATCAAATTGAGGTTGTCGTCTTTCTTCTCGACGTCATTCAACCCTTCTTCGGCCATCATCGCCACCCAAACAGAATCGAGATTCATCAGAGAAGACGACCTGATGCCATTCCACATTCCATGTTCTCTGCACCACTGTAGAGGTAGCACAAGATGGGGTCGTTAATGCTGCATCGAAAAGACCTTATACCTTTCGGGCGTTGTTCTCCTAACCACCCATCAGCTAAATTTCGAGTTGTCCAAAAAGGCTCTCTAAAGGCCATACGTCTTAGACGTCGATCTTCATTTATGCCCCTTAGACGTCCGATGTCTTCTTCGATTTTGGGTATTATCAAACCACGCTTGACAATATCTCATAACAGTAGTTGAATTTCTGTTCGTGCAGTTAGCAATTTCTCCATGTGCAAAAGAACCCCATACCATAACGCCTATCGTTCTGTGTAGATCTGGCTCAACATCAAAATGAGGTCTTTGTCCTCGATTTCTCGAAATGAAAAACCGGCCTTTCAAATTTACTGGCGATACATTCGGCGTACACGTACTCTAGGCATGTTAACATTACTAAACATCGATTTTGGATCCCATCAAATAGTTTACTTTTCAATATTAATTTATAAAAAGAAGTTTAAATGAAAAACATTCACCAAACTTTACCAAATCATTTTGTCCTCACTATAGCATCTATGTTTTACCAACACAATATTAAATTTAAGCATTCCTTCTGGGTGTTGCGATTTCTTTGTCAGTGACTATTAGAGACTCCTTGTGTTAATTGACAATTTTCATACTCACAATATATGTCTTTATTTGACCAAAATAAAGATAGTTATTTACAGAACAAAAACGACTAATATGGAAACAGTTGATCGCTTCGCTCTGTCGATTCAATTCAACGCCACACTCACAATGAACTGCCCGCCCATAAGAAAATCGTGCTTAATTAGGTATCGCCGAAAATACGAGAATTCGATGTTCACTTCTGGTATGCCAGAGTATTCCATTCAGGAAATGAAATCAAAGCGTCTCTGCTATCAGTCGAACTTTCTTGCTTTTGTTTTTATATTCGGCCACTTTTTATTATTGTATTTTCAATTTTCTTATTACAATGATTAACTTCTCAAAGGTTTCTTAATTTTTGGCGAGGTAAAATGAATGTAGAGAACGATATTACTTTCAACGCCGTATTAAGTAAAATTGAAAGGGGGAAAAAGGGAAATAGGAGGGAAGAAACTATCTTGACTTAGAAATCTATCGGACAATTACAAAACTCAATTATTAATAGAGGAATTTGATAAGAAGACAATGATCGTCTACGCACTCTAAAAAGAGGAAGACCAAAGTAGCAAGTTTAATGTCGCACACACTTATGGCATTTCTAGTCTCTATATTCAATATCTCTTTCTGATGTTCGTTCCTACGGATTTGTAATCTTCGCATTTTTTCAGTAGATATAAGAAGCTTAATGGAACTTTAAACAACAAAATACAGTTTTTGCCACCTACAAAAATCAGAATGTAGTTCTTTTAACATATTTCGTTGTTGATTTTAGCACTTCCTGCTTTTCTGTCTCACTCTCAACTTGACAGTCTCATTTAAAACATTTGGAGTGAGCGTTAATTCTAGTCTGACGCCAGTAATCGTCACCGCAAAGTATTTCAAAAATTTCTGACCGCTCTGCTCTCGTATGCGTTCATTCATTTGTAAAGGAAGCCGAACAAATCCAAAACTGAAAACCTGTGGGCACACTCGCACACACACACAACACACAAACAGATAAAATATGCGAGAGAGAATTTCTAATGAAGGCATCGACGATTATGCCAAAGCCAACTAGATCTCCCACGCCGCTATAACATACGAAAAACCGCAAAAATTTCAAGACAAGCCAAATCACGGGACCCCGCTGACGTTGGATTCCGATTCAAAATAACAACTGGAACTATATTTAGCTGGAGAAGTGTGTTTGTCTTCAATATTTTTTTGCAGCTGAAATATGCAAGTTACAGTTTTGGCAGCGGTCAAAGAGTTTAAGTGCAAAGTTATGAATTGAAGGTGAAATCCATTCAGCAGTCGATCGATTAAGCGACAACATCGACCTGGGAACGTTACACGAAATTGGAACGCGCTGGTAGAAAATTTAATTCACTGCGAAATTATTTCAATTTTTAACCGACTTCAAAAAGGAGGTTCTCAATTCGTCTGTATAGTTTTCTTTATGTATGTTCAGCGTTTACTCGAAACCGGCTCAAAGTATTTGGATCGTTTAAACTGGGTTCTGTTAAGGGGGTTTCCAAAGTGGTCCCATATAATTTCCCACAACCCCTTGGTTTAGTAATGGAAAACAATATCTTGTAAGTGACCACCTGCTGCTGTACGACAAGCTTCTAATCTTTGTCGATAACTTTCTGGCATAACTGCGGTTCAATTACTTGAAAACAGTCAATAATGTTTTTCTTTAGCCCATCAATTGTTTGTGGATCGTTGGCAGACCTTTTCTTTCAAATAGCTCCATAGGAAAAAAATCTAGAGCTGTTAGATCGCAAGATCTAGGGATCCAATTAATGTTTCCTCTTCGAGCAGTTATTCGATTACCAAATGTCTGTTTCAAAAGATTGATTGTTTCTGTTGCTGAATGACATGTTGCACCGTCCTGTTGGAACCACATATTCTGCGCATCAATATGTTCCAATTCATCCCACACAAAGTTAGTGATCATGGTTCAATATCGATCACCATTCACAGTAACAGCATGTCCATTGTCATCTTCAAAAAAGCATGGACCAAATACCCCACCAACCTAAAAACCACACCAAACAGCTACTTTTTGTGGTTGCATCGGTCTTTTCATTATTTCCCGTGGATTTGTTTCACCCCAGATTCGACAATTTTGCTTGTAAAAAAATTCACCCAATTCAAAAAGTGCTTCATCGCTGAAGATGATTCACATTTTCAAGTTTCTGTTGTGTGACCAATTAACGAATTGGCGACGTAAAAGTCTGTTGGCTTTATTTCTTGCGTTATCTGAATCTTGTAAGCCTTTAAATGAAGATCTTTGTGCAAAATTCTGAATAAAGTGGTTTTTGGAATGTTCAATTGCTGTGCACGATGACGAGTTGATGTTTTTGGTTGTTCAACAACACTAGCAGTAACAGTTGCAATATTTTCTTCTGAACGTCCACTACGATGATATGTTTTGCTTTTTTCATCTTTTACTGAACCAGTTTCCACAAATTTTTGAACAATTTTTTCAATGGTAACATTTGACGGACAATTTTCCCTTCCATATTCTGTACGAAATTTTCTTCCAACTTCTACATAACTTTCACCAAATTTAAAATAATTTTTAATAATAAACACGCGTTGCTCAATCGTATATCTCTCCATTTTTAATAACCGGTATATTCCTACTTGTCATCTGTCAAATAACATGATATTCTAGTACAAAAAATATAAATGGCGGCAAATTTAAAAATTAACCTCAAATTGAAAAACCCTCCAGTAGAGAAAAAGTTATTCTTCATAAAAGAATTTGCCTGGTCTGAAACGTATACTGTAACCTTTACATGTGACTTTTTGAATTCTATACGAGGTTTGTCAGCAAATATGAATTTTGCTTCAAAGTGAAACACCTTTAATTTTGATAATATCTAAAATTGTTATGAAACAAAAGTAATTAGAATTAAAAACATCTAACTATGCCATTGCCCTGAAAAGTGTATAATAAATTTGTATGACACTTTTTTAACTGCATACTAGGTTTGATAGAAAAATCAATTTTACTTAACGTAAAGTAAGTTTATTATTTATAATAATATATCAAATTGTTATCAAACAAAATTTATTAGAATTGAATACTGCTATATGCTATATGACTAATAATTATATAATGAATAATTTTTGCACTAGTGACAACTACTGTTACCAATAGTTTAGATATTTCGTGTGACTCGTTAGGATGTCTTCAGAGTTCTAGTTTACCGGCAAGTGTACTTGTCAAACACCAACCCCCGATTCCTTGAGTTTGCACTTGACAGAGTTTTACCAAAACGCAGTGGAGTATATAAATCTTAATAAATAATATAATTATAGAGTGTTCTGAACACATACTGGCCTCTTTTTTAAATGTAAGTGTGGATCTCCGTTTAGAAGCTATATCTTCAATAAAATACCATAAAACAAAACGTTCAACATTGTATACCGATAGTGCACATACTAATTATGTTCCTGGCCAAATTCGTCATTAGTACATATATACATTTAAAGCGGTTTTGCATGAAATGTACCTGTCATTTGTTATACCTAAGCATAATCTCTCTATTTTACGTCATTTTCCACTTGTAACATATCTAACTCAAGTTATTCTAATTTAAATGACAGGTACGCACCTATCATAAATTAATAATTCACTAATATTTATCTACTTTTAGTTTACTCGTATATACCCACACGGCATGAACTATTTCTAACATATCTTCCTATATTTCTTGTTTGATTTGAAATTTTTCACAATATTTCTACGGCAAACATTATATGAAATCTTTCTCTAACATTTATGATTTATTTCAATATATCTTGTTTCGCAGATTTAAAGAAGATATTTTAAATATATACTCACTGACAAAGAAATTGCAGCACCCAGGAGATGTTTAAATTTAATATTGTTTTGGTAAAACATAGATGCTATAGTAAGGAGCAAGTGATTATAACTTGAATAAAAAATACAAAGGAGTTTCAATTGTTTTTATTATTGAGTTTGTTAATACTGTATTTGTCTCCCGATCATGTCTTGGCATTGATTCAATGAGGTGGTCTATTTCTTCTTGAGGAATACTATTTCATATCTTAGAACCTCCAAAAATCTTGGGACTGGGGTAAATTTCCGAGGCTTCTACCCATTTTATCTCAAACAAGTTCTACGGACGAAAAATCAGGGGATCTGGGAGGACCTGGCAACAGACTCACATGGGTCTCTTCAAAAACTTTTAAACTAACTCGAACAACTTGAGAGCGAGCATTATGTTGTTGAAATATGGGATCCATGAGCCGATTAAGGTAAGGCTGTACTACTTCTGACGTTGCGCTATCATGTTGCCTCGAACAAAGACTAAAAGTGACCTAGTTCCATGTACAATAGCACCCCACACCATAGCGCCTATTGACGTCTGTGCTGCAAGTCCAAAAGACCTTCTACGGCTGTAAACCATGCGGAGACTTAGAAGATGACTTTGTTCTTTTAACCACTCATCAGCCAAATTTCGAGTTGCCCAAAATCGGTTTCTAAACGCCATAAGTCTTAGACGTCGATCTTGAAGTTCATTTGTGCCTCTTCGGCGTCCGGTGCCTACTCCGTCCGATTTTGGGTATTATCAAACCACGCTTGGCAACATCTCATAACAGTAGTTGAATTTCTGTTCGTGTGGTTAGCGATTTCTCGAAATAAAAACGCTCCTGTAGTAAACCAATAATTCGACGTCTTTCAAATTGCCTTAGCGGGCGATACATTCGATGTACACGTACTCTATGCATTTTAAAGTTAATAAACATCGATTTTGGATCCCATCAAAATGCAACAACGACTACAATATTAATTGATAAAGAAAAAGTTTACAACAAACTTTACCTTACTATAGCATCTATGTTTTACCAAAACAATATTAAATTTAAACAAGGGAGCTGCGATTTCTTTGTCACTAAGTATATTTCTTGAAATATTTCTGAAATATTGCTGTCTACGTCAAAACCTCATTTGAAATATTTCATGAAACGTTCCTGTAATATTATATGAAATATTTCTGTAACATTTCATGGTTTATTTCAAAATTTTGACAAAAAACATTTCATGAAATATTTCTATAATATTTTATGAAATATTTCAAAATATTTGTTTGTCGTGAAATATTTTAAAATCTCTTAAAATATTTCATGTAATATTTTCGGAAATATTTCTCTACTATTTCGTGAACTATTTCCATAAACGTTTTGTCGTGGACATATATTTCATGCTGTATGGGTACATGGCAGCTTGTAAAAATGGCCCTAAATGTAAAAAATAAACTTTTGATGTTTAATTGCCAAAACATAGTAATCTAATTTAATCCAATCCAGTTATCTAACTAATTTATTTTTTTTCAGGAGGATTTTGGAAGTCAGGACAAATGTAAGTACATTCTCAACATCACTACGCCTTAATTTCATATTCCGAACCTCGCCTACTTAAAGCAACAGTATTTTTTTTTCAAAACAGTTCCCCACCTGGCGGAAGTCGTTCATTTTTTCCATAAAGCAAAGCACTCTTACGATGTTCCTTCCAATTATTATAATTACAATAATAAATATCGGACAATGTGAAGATACTCGAACTGGACCGTCTCCTACTCGAAAACGACAGAGAGCGACCAATAAAAAAAGGATTATTCAACAAAAAACGACAAGCTAAGAATTTTGTTTGCTCCAAACATCGCCAGGACACGTACGCTATATAATGTCGTTAAAATCCCCCAGTCATTTCCAAATTTGCATAATAAAGTCGGTAACAGTTGGTTGGAATATAGTTTTCGTTTTTTTTTCATTTAAAAATATCTACTGAATGAAAATTACATCACATATGTACCGGCCCACGGTGCCAATCAGGGTCTACCTACTATAATTTAATATACACCTTACCCGTACAGTTTATTAAACATGGGCGGTGCGACTGGAATTTCTAGAGAGGATTGATTAAGTTATGGCTTTCAGTGTGGGCATTTTGGTATGTTATACGCGAATATCACAAGGCAGATCTCTACATATGGAAAAAATAATAATAATTAGTTTTACATTTAAATGTTTGATAAATAATTTCGAAATTGTTTGGTGGTTATTACGTACCTATCTATTCTAGAGGACGATTTCGTTTTTGTATCACATAAATACCCTACGCCACACTATTTCTTCTTCATCAAAGATGCCCCAGCCCATAAGCCATAGGGCTGCGGTGATTTTGGGCTTTTTGACTTTATTGACCAGGCTCAAGTGTTTTATATATACAAAACGATCACAAATATTCATTAAAAAACGTCTTTGGGCAATCGGGTAAAAGTTGTTTCTCAAGTAGACATTAACTCAGTTATGATTTACATACTTTATTTAACCTAACTGACACACACATGCAGTTGCCTGGCCATCTTAGCCAGAAGTCCCCACGTAACAATTGAACTGGATATTTCTAATTCTGTGCAATTTATACTGAAAACTAGCTTTGGCATTATTGATCTATCTTCCTTTACTCTTTTCCAGACCTCTTCATTTATTTATTATTCTGATTTTATCTGGTGATTTGATGGTTTACATTATTCTCCATAATCTCATTTCAAAACTCTCACGGTATTTTACTCTTTTTGTCTTAATGTCCATGATTCTAATCCGTATAAAACCACACTCCAAATGTAGCTTCGCAAATCTTTTCTCAGCTTCATGGGATTTTTTCTTGCTGTTAGACTCTACTCACTTTCTGCAGTGCAACTTCCAGTTGAATTTATTATTCCTCCCGAATATTTAAATTTACTTACTTGTTCCAGTTGTTGCCCTACCAGCATAATCTTCACATTCGCTACTGTCTTTCTCACTCGTATTATCTTTGTCCAATACTTATCTTCATATCATCATTCTTCCAGTTTTCCTTATTTGCCTATGACTATACTTAGCAATTAATTTTCTGTTTCTGCAAGGACTGTTTAGTCATCAGCATACTTAATGTTTTTCAATTTTTCCTAGCCTTTTAAAGCTTCTTTTCTTTGGTTTCATCATTTTCACCTTTATCACTTTTTTTTGTCATTTATAAATCTCAAAAAAAACACATACATTCCGATATTTTTCTACATTAGTCGCTCTGCTAACATTCAGACACACCCTATAGCATGGCGAATACCTTTTTCTTTGCACAGTCCTAACTGATCTTCTTCTAGGTTTTCCTCAATTTTATTTTCTGTTTTTTTCTACAGTATCTTTGTTATTACTTTGATGACATGGCTGATAAAATCCGTGGTTCTATAATCTTTACATTGAGTTGCTTTTGTTTTCTTGGGTATGGAAAGTAGAATCGTTTTTAAAAGATCGTCAGGCCATATTCCTTAATCATTGATTTTGTTTATAAGGTTCGTGATTCTAGAGATAGCCCAAGGTAGTTGTACCTTAAGTGCTTCCGATTTTACGGTGTCACTTGTTGTAATTTAATTCTTTAATTGCCATTTTACACTGCTCTTCTTCTATCATGCATAATTTCGTTCGCATTACTGTTATAAAGATCTTCTACATATTTCAACCAGACTTCTTTGTTTTCGTCCACCTATACTGCTACAGTACCATCTTCTTTCATATTTCCAGTTTTTTTATGAGTTTAGATTAACTATTCGTTAAAGATTTTACTGTTTTATATAGTTCCTGTGGTTAGCCGCATTTTTCAATAAATTATATTTTGTGGCACTGCTCTTTCTTCCATTTCTCTCTATCCCTATCAGTCACTCTGCTTAGCTCTTTATTTATTCGCCTGTTATCTTTTCCTATATTTCATTTTATCCAACATTTCTTTTGTTACCCACTCTTTCTTCGTCCAACGTTATTCTCTACTGCACCAAAAAACGTTTCTTTCAGATTGTTGTTTTCGGTAGTTCCATTTTAAATTTTTTCTTACTTTTGTTCATAAATGATTTGGATTCGCTCGTTTATTTTAGATTTCCTGAATTCTTTTTCTTTGGGATAGTTGGTTTCTTCGTATGGTTCATCCTAGTTCTATTTATTGACAGTAAAAGATTGTGATCGGAGTAGATCTCTACTCCCAGTTAAGTTTTGTAATTTTGATGCTGTTCTTAAATCGTTGGTTGGTTAAATTGAAGTCAATCTGATACCTTTTTGAGTCCCTCATTTCTTCCTCCTATACAGTCTTCGTGTTTGAACTAGATATCTGAAATCCAAAAGCCATATGGTTTACAAAATTCCACCAACTTATCGCCTGTTTCGTTTTTTTGCCACATCATGTGGCTAATTCACTCTATATTGCATCCACACTCTATATGCTTCTGTGTATTGATCACCCCCCATATAACTTATTTCTCTTATCATTTTCTGAACCACCCTGTACAACTATAATTCAACTCCACATAATATTGCAACAGTCCTGATATCTCTAAAACCACCATGTATAACTATAAATCCTCTCCACACTATTGACTGTTTCCATTTTTCTATTGTTTAAATTATTCCTGTATACCTGTGACTTTACTTCGCCCCATATGTCTAGTATTCTATTTATGCAACTGCTCATGGTCTACCCTATATAACAAAATTCACATTTTTAACCACATTTTATGACTATAATTTTACTCTACAATTTATTTCAACCACCCGGTATATGCAACTGCTACTACAATTTTTTGAACCCATGTCAATAATTATATTAAACCCCGTCTCATAATTCAAGTACCCTAACTGCTTATGCTTTGTATAACAAATTTTTGATACACCCTGAATAACAATAATTTTACTCCACGCTTACTTCAAACACCTTGTAAGCAACTACTCCACACTATATAACTTTTTTTAACGGCCCTGTTTAACTGTAATTCTGCTCCACCTTATATTTCAACCATCCTGTATATTCTAACATTTATTGAAGCCTTCTGTATAAGTGTAATTATACTCCGTCCTATAACGCAAATATCCACTCTGTATAACCATAGTTTTTACAGTCTTATTTCAACCATCTTGTATACGCAACTACTTAAGTGCCACCGAATACAATATTTTTTGAACCACCCTGTATAACTAATTCAAGTCCACCATATATTTCAACCATCCTATGTATGCACCTACTTAAATACCACCTAATATCACATGCACGCACGCACACACCTAGAACCGGATACCACATAGAAAAGATCGCCGACATAACAAATTTTCGTTTCGATATACTAATGGAATATTTTCTTCCATTTCACGAGACTATAAGCCCCGTAACTTAACTTCGTCTCTAAAAGAACCTGACTTCAAATGAACCAAAATGAAAACCATTACAAACACCCTGTACGATATACTTTCATGGCATATTTTGACATTTAAACTAGATATTTATGATGAAAATTTGACATTTACATTGATGTTTACAGTTTTTTTGCAAATATTTGTCCGATTTTTAGAAAAATGGTATTACGTTATAGAAAATATGCGGAATCAATACTTTTTTTTCTGATTTTCTAGAAAACCGTAAATCTCACGTTATAGACAAACATATGGTACCTATCTGTAATGTTCCTTAATATAAATTTAGTTTAAATCATCAAAATTGTCCAACCGTTTTTGAATAATCACAACTCGATTTTTCAATGACTCTGAAACGAAATTGTTGAAATATAGAGAATTTTCTAAAAGTGTGATGTTATTCCCAAAAGGTCCACAAATATAAAGATACCAGAACTATCGTTATGATACAGTAGTCAAGATGATGTTAGATATAATTTAGAACTTAAAGATACACTACAAATACTACATAAAAGAACTTCTTCTTGTTCCAAGGGTAGCCTTTACGGTCTGAAACTTTTAGGGCTAATTATGGTTTTAATCTGAATAATCTTTTTGATTTATTGTAATGAATCATTAACAAAACTGGTATAACTGTTATAGGAACAGGGAAGCCTATGACTTCATGCTTAATCACTATCACAATTCACTCTAAGACTATCACTTTCAATGTGTCATTTAATTGATAAGGCCTATTGCCAAAAACGGATGTCACTATTCAGGGGAAAAGCTTGCTTTTTCTAAACCTAAGACACACACAAACATGTGGCTGCCATCTTATCAAGAAGTCTAAAAGAATTATTTTTATGTTTTTTTGGGCAATAACACCACAATCGAAACAAAACGACGTATATTGATGGAAAACCAAACGTTTCAAAAGTCTATTCTGACTTCGTTGTCAATGGCTGTATATTTATCGATTTAAATTGCAAATATATATTTTATATATATACATATATATCAAATTTTCATTTTGCAATTTAAATCAATAAATATACAGCAAATTGCAAAAGGAATATATATATTTGCAATTTAAATCAATAAATATACAGCCATTGACAACGAAGTCAGAATAGACTTTGAAACATTTGGTTTTCCATGTTTCGTTTTATTTCGAAAACATAAAAATAATCAAGAACAACGTTTAGAAGACAAGTCTAAAAGAACTTATTTCGGTCAAAACTTTCCTACATTTTAGCCGACATTATTACTCATACTGTTTCCAAGATTCCACCGACATCCCATTCTGATGTTATACACACTGCACTATATTGTATCGTAATTTGTAAAAAATTTATAAGTTAATTTATCTACAATATCAGAAGAAAAATGAATGTAACGTAACACTTGTAATAGAAGAACTAACACAAATAAGAAGCAAACTTAATAAAAACAAACCTTACACGCATCTCAAATTACTTCTTTTCAGTTATAATCCGAGCTAAAATCATATAAAGCTTGTTAAGAAGAAATTCACACTTGAAATAACTTCAACATCTGCTTCTGTTTAATTTATTTTGGTCTAGTTTGATTTATATTGTTTATTTTTAACGCGGTGTTAGTTTATAAACAGGAAGAAAAAACATAAGCGTAACTATGCATTTTCGAATTGTTATTGAAGGCGCAATTTGGTTAGATCAATCATTAATTCACGTTCAGGTAAATAATAGCTTATTATGTGAAATAAATTACCACATTCTAATGCCATTGACATCGAATTCAGATTAAAACTTTGAATCATATGGATTTATCAAATGTACAGATGTATTTTTTCTGAAGAAAACCCAAGAAAACATAAAAAGAAACACACTTGTTTACGAGGGTGAGTTATGAAATAGCACTCGTAGGATATATGAGGGTAGCTAAAAGGACGAGACAGTTGATAGCATTCTCGTTTCTAAGATAATATGTCTGGCTGCCCCGTGTAGATAACGTTGACGTGTCAATTTGAAAAAAATATACTCATATACAGGGTCATAGCGTCCTACACCTTACAGTTCTAGTCTCTCAACGGTCACGTGATCTTGAACTTTTTACATCGCCGCCCCTTATATGCGTTCCTTCCACATAATCTTGGGCCTTTTTTGTTTTCTGTTTTCACGAGGTATCTAGTTCAACATGTTTTTAGGAAGTCTTCCCCCCCCCCCCAACCTTTGTGTAGTTAAACCATTTCAACTGGCTTTCTTGGTCTTGGATATTTTCTGTTATATTATATCTCTCATTTGTTATTCTATAGAGTAGGTATAGGTATTCCGGCTAATTTTCACAAAATGTTCATGTCAACGACATTCACTTTCCTTTCCGTTGCTTTAATTTTTTTCACATCCGTATAAAGGGACACATTTTAATATTTACTGCTCCAATATTTTTTCCTTAACCTATTTTTTGTCTCCTTGCTACGAACGCCATTATTTGTCTTTGTTTCGAAGTCTGAAGTATAATTTATGTTTTTATCTACCATTATTTACATATTTTGTCATTTTTACATTCACTGTTAATTCCAACTAGAATCGCCTGTGGACCAATTGTGTCAATTCCTAACAAAATTCAACTGGTTTTTCATATGTAATTAATAGGACTTTAGTTGTCAGCACATTCTTAATGCTTATCTTAATGATGTAAGGTATGGCAAAAAGGCAGAAATTTGCACGTCATTACATGTCGAATAGTAATAATTTTGGTGAATTATGAAACGAAATTCAACAAGTTACAAAACTACAAGTTACAATTTGATTATGAAATAGGCCTCGGAGTGTTTTAGTACGTTTTGATAATGAATGCATATGGTTTTCCAAAATATTAGTAAATTGTTACATACTCAACTCTTGAGGTTCGCAAAATCAAATGTATCAATTAGCTTTAGAATCTTTAAATTGTGTATTTACATAAAACTTTTCATTTGGATTCTTCTGTAAATGCGCAAACTTCGTATAAACACATTCAATTTGGTCACTTCAGTAATTGCTGTCGTTATCGTTTTTGTAAAAAATTAACTTCATAAATGAATAGAAAAGAAGGCTTTTAGAGCAAACATCTTTGTATGTAAAAGTCGATTATTTTAGATTAGATTTAGATTAAGCGACTTGTTCATAGTGGACGCCACTCACTTGAATTTTATTAATAATTTATTTAAAATTACTAGAGTAGTTGTGCCATCTATTTCTATTCTCATGCCTTGACAGTTCCTTCTCAAATGTCTCAATGCTCCTTTTAAGTACATTTTGAAAAATATTGGGGAGAGGTTTGACTAAGGCATTTCGTATTATGACAAGAACTTTCCTCTCAGCGGCTTGCTCCTGAATCTTAACATTAAATTCTTGAACTACCTGTAAACACATACATATGTATTTATCGAAAAAATATTACTTACATTTGACACGTCACAGATGAATATTTTTATATCCTTGTCTTTAACATTAAACCTTTTAAATGATCTTCCATTCGCCAATATCTTATGATCTATCATACCATGCAACAAGACAAATGTATGAATGTTCTTATTTGAAGGGCACATGGACCAATCTAATTAAACCAAAAGTAATCGTAATTTTTAAAAACTACCTATAATATCAAACCGAATTTGGAGTTTCCTACCTGAAATCCTACTTATGACTCTTGGAATCCTTCATTCAATTTACCAAACGTGCTCAACTAAATCCCAATAAACTGAGAGCATTAAATGCACGTCTTATTATTTCCACATAGCAGTGAAAATGTAACGACTTTAAATTTTTTTCTGCCACCAGAAAATAGTTACACGAACTCAGTACCTAGTCATATTTTTACTCTTAAAAATTTAACACAAGTCTCGTTAACTTTGACAATATCTGAACAGAAACATTTCCACCCATTCGAATGAAGACGGCGAACTTAGCTTTCACGTTCTTCTTCTTTGCATGCCGCCTTCTCATTGAAGGTAAGCGACCACATTTCTAAATGCGTCCTTTGCCATGTGGAACATTTGTTCAACATTGGCAAATGTTTCAGAGATAGGATTCTGATGTGGAGGTTTATATGTCTCTTCGTAAACATTAAGAAGAATTTGACGAATGCATTCTCGACCCATTTCTATTCTGCTCTTATTTTCTTGATTTGGATCCATTTGGGTATGTTTGCACCCGTTCTATCTGTTTTCCATCCAGTATGAGGAATATGGTTAGTGTCCTTTCAGCCATTATTGCAGCATCATCGGCGAATCTTAGGTTGCTGACTCATTTTCCTCCGATGTTTACTCCCTCACGTCTCTACTGCAGTGCTTTCTGAAATATTAACAGGGAATATAGGTTAAACAGTTGGGGGGATTGAACACAGCCATGACGAACTCCGTTATAGGATTTAGATTTCGTCTGTCTCCATATCTTACTGCCTTCTGGTTGTAGTAGATGTTTTTTATTAGTCGTATATCACAGATAAGTTAATAAGTTGATGCTCTCTAAGTTCTCTATGAGTTTATCGTGTTCGACTCCGTCTGGAGTTCAATGAAACATACCTATACTTCTTTATTGTATTCTTTGCATTTTTGAAACAGTACTATGATAGCAAATAATGCTTCTCCAGTTCCCAATCTTTCTCTTAATCCAAATTGCTCTTCATCTAGTTGTTTCACTTTCGATATATCCTTTGTTGTATTATTTTCAAGAGTATTTAAATGTGTGGCTCATCAGGCTGGTCACCCTATATTCATCACATTACTTTGAGTTATATTCTTTAGGAAAGGAATGAAAACGGATTTGAGCCCATCTTTAGGATTTTTCCCTGTTTCATATATGTTGATGAAAAATTTTGTAATATAGGTTAAGTTTCCAGCGCAATGCCTTTATGAATTCTATCGAAATATTGTCAGGTCTTTCGAGTTTCTATTTTTAGATTTTTTTATGGCATATTCCACTTCTGATTTGAGTTTTTCCGTTTGTCAGCTTTCTTCTTTTACGTCCTCTCGTTCTGTTGTAGTTTTCACAAGTCTGTTTTTTGCCATTTTCTTTCTTTCCAGTTAAGTCTTTATTTTTTTTTATGTAGATTGATATAATAATGTTTTTGTTTTCTGAATGTTATTTGTGGCATCTTCTAGTTTATAAAATAATAATGTTTGTTTTTCATTTCTTCCTTTTCACAGTAGTTTTCCTCCATCCATCTTTCTTTAGCTCAGTCTACGTGGCTTTATTGTTGCTTTTTTAGCTGTGTGTACTTTTATGGGTTGTTCTTAGAGATTGACTCTTTTCCTTTATTAGGTTTATGATTTCTTCAGTCATCCATGTTTTTTCGCAGTATGTTCCTTTTTACCAATTTTTTCTTCCGCTTTGCTCATCATCGTTGTCTTAATTTTATCGCAAGCCGTGACAATATCTTCCTTTGATGCTTAGAAAAAATCATTTGCAATTGGTTAGTTGAATTCTTCTTGGTATTCTTGTTCCTTGAGCTTTTCTGTGTTTAATATTTGGCATTAGCTGCGAGAAGGTCGTGATCGACGTCAGTTTCTGCACTTTTTTTAGTTTTAGCGCTCTTGATGCTTATTAACGCAAATGAAATCGATTTGGTACTTCACGATGTTGTCTATAATTCGTGGTGATGTATACCAATCAATAGAGCAAAAATTAACTGATAATGTGTAAAAAATACTTTCAGGATACCGACTGTGCCATCACATTAACAAAGATTCCTAGCGATATTTTGCTATGTTTTACACTCGCAACTATGGTTTTTTACTTTTTTATAAACAATTTAAGCAAGAAAAGTACGTTTTTTTTTTCTTGGCATGTTTATAAAATCAAAAATAATAAACTAATCTCAATGGTGTCAACAGGTCAATTGTAAAGCATGAAAATACCAATGAAATGAGCCCAGGCTCGATCCGATTGGATCATTAATAACAGGGAAAAACAAAAAATATTGAAAAATGTAGTATTTTTTTTTAAATGGTATCTTCGTCACTTTAGAAGCTGTAGAACTGGGCTTGTAGGAACTGATAGTAAGTTACATATATTTTATGTATGCCAAAACCAGACGCTACCGGTTTATTAGTTTTTGAATAATTGTGATATAAAGTTTTCTGTTCACTATTTTGGCATTGTGCGTCATAGATAATCAAATTTCAATTTTGAAAAAAGTTTTTGAAAGGAGAGGTGTCATTCTATAAAGCCTCTATTCTCATTGTCAGTAAATGTCTGTGAAATATCTGAAAAATGTTAACAAACATGACAAAAAATGGACGAGCGTATGAAGGTATCCAAGGAGTGGGGGAAACACGGTTGTTGAGGGGAGGGTATAGTAATATATAGTAGAGGCACATACATAGATCGTTTTAATATTTAAAATCCTCACAAGTAAGAATTTTTCTAATGACCGCTCTCTTTCGATGTTCCGTAAAAACAAAGTCCACAAATTAAAGCAAAAACGAGAAACCATTTACATATAAATATATTAATAAACAAAAAGTTCTCATTTGATATAATAAGATCGAATAAATCACTCTGTATAGAAGTTTTTTAGCGATTAGATTCTTTCACCATCTGTCAAAGTGACAGTTACTATCGATAATAATTATTGTTAGCACTTCCCCTCAACAACCGTGTTCCCCCACTACTTGAACATATTCATACGCTCACCAAATTTTGGTCATTTTTGCTAACATTTTTCGTATATTTCACAGACATTTAATGAAAAATGAAAATAGAGGCGTTGTAGAATGATACCTCTACTTTCAACATCTCTATTCTGAATTGATATTTGACGATCCATGTCGCATGGAGATAAACTGCAAGAATAGTGGACCAAAAACTTCACATCGCAATTATTAAAAAACTAATAAACCGATAGCGCCTGGTTTAGTCACGCATAAGGTAGATATCAATTACTATCAGTTCCCACAAGCCCATTTAAACCGCTAAATTTTCCAGTATTTTTTTGTTTTTCCCTGTTACTAAACACCTTATCGGATCGATCCTGGGCTCATTTCATTGGTATTTCCTAGCTTTACAATTCACCTGTTGACACCATTGAGATTAGTTTATTATTTTTCATTTTATAAAATGGAACGAAAAAAAAACGCAATTTTCTTGTTTCAATTGCTTATAATAAAGTAAAAAACCATAGTTGCGAGTGGAAAGGGTAGCAAAACATCACTACAAATCAATCTTAATGTGATGGCACAGGCAGTATCCTGATAGTATTTTTTGCACGAAAAAATCTCTATTGATTGGTCTAATGTCCAAGTGCACTGCCGTCATAGGAAGTATATAAGTCTTTCATTTATTTCTTCCACCTAGTCTAAAGCCACCAGCAACATTCTCAACCTTGCCTTCACCAATCTTAGCGCATAACATCCAAAGATTTCATAACAAATAAAATAATTTTAAGACAAAAATAGATCAAAAGAGGTATAGAATATATCAGTTTAACTTTATACTAACGAAACAAAGTTATATCGGAAAACTTTCTAATTTGGTCCGGTATAATAAGTACAAATGTAATTAATGGATCATATCTATTCGTCTAATAATTAGAATATTTACTGTTTTATTAATTCAGTTATTGAGTGGTAGGTTGAAGTCGAGAAATTGTCGGTACAGTTTTTGTTTCTTTTTTGAAATGGTTTAAAAATATCGCGACCGATACGGATGTACGCTTTTGAGAAGGCGAGGAACTGTTCACGGCAACCCACTCAAAAACTTGGACAAATATTACATGCGTAGGCGACGTGACATGGTCGTAGAATATATAAACAAACAATAACGATATTTAGAAATTGATGAGACGTTTCGGTAAAAATTTATAAGGTGTCAAAAATGCTGTTAAGAGCGTTGCTATTTTTAAAATTAAAATTTTCCGTCCAAAAACTTTAGATACGTGACCATTCACTCAGAGCGCAACGTCCTTCAATTATTATTGCTTTAAAAACAAAACACATGTTTATAAGGCAGTTTATAATACATTTTAAAGATTAAAGATTAAAAATGAAAATCACAATTATTCTTATGCAGTACAGGGGGCTTTATATTTTTTGCCATAACCATGTTCATCATCATATTCATATACATACTTTTTCTCATTTCTTTACATACACATCTATTATTAGCTTTTTGGGATCAGGTTATGCTGCTTAGATTCTTGATATGATAATCCCGCCTTACATTGGGACATGTCCTTGGTCTTTTAACACCTTTGAGATACCATTGAATGATTTCAGACATTTTGCTTTGTGAACGACAATCTATGGTTTTCGTCTTGTTTCTTATCCACACTCATTGTTACTCCGATCCTGCATTTCTCTCTACAGATCTTGTGTAATTTATAATTTTCGAGTAATTTCACAATTCTAGTAGAATTGTTGTTCAAATACTTTTTTCTCGACATGGAGTGATTCCTTTTGACTCCTATGTTGGTGGAAAATTCTGGGCTGCTTTCAAATATTCTGATTTTGGTTTTGGCTTCCCTGGATGTATTGGCCAACACTTCTCTAGATGGTTTATCAACACCTTGCTCATTCAGGGCCTAGCTTACTGCCTTTGGTAGTACGCTGTCGGATTTAGCGAAATCTAAATCTATGAAGACCCAGGTCACAGGTATTTGATGTTCTTTGGTTCCACTAATAACTACCCTTAGAGTATAAAGGTTAGCCTTACTATATATCTGGTAGATTAATACTTTAAAGGAGCTAATCCATTGTTTTGATATTTCATGACCGCTGACTCTACTTCTTCTACAAGGACTTCTGGTGTTTCTTCATCCGTCATGTGTATTCCAATAGTTTCAGGGGTTTTATAGAGGTATCTGTAGAATTTGGTGACGTGTTCATTTAAACTGCAAATGGCTGATCCTGAAGATTTATGGAAAATGTATGTACCAATCCTGACTTATGGCAATGACCAAGAAAAATGAAATCAGATTACAAAGTCAAGAAATGAAGTTCTTAAGAGGGGTTAAAGGGTGCACACGTATCGACAAAATAAGAGATAACTGAATGATAAGTGAACAGAACATTTTCAGCTTAAACGAAAGAATTACAGAAAATAGGAGAAAATGGGAAGACAATGTAGACAGAATGAAAGATGATAGAATCCCTAAGAAAGTATTGAACTATAAATGTAGAGGCAAAAGCCTAATACCTGAAATGGAGAAGAAGAATGTAACGAAATTTTGACAAGAAAGGCATTAATTTCAACCGGGATCTCAAAATGTTATGAATGTTCCTCTTCACAGTAAAGTAGAGAATCAGTTTGGTGAAAGACATGTTATTCTGCAGTTTAGTGAAGCCAATATTAGAAAATTGCTAGACAGTGTCAATTTTATAGAAAACCACAGTATTCTACAGCTTGAGTTCAACTTACAAATGTAGTGCGGATATTTGAGGAACAACTTATATTCAAATTCGTTGGTGACCTTTTAAACTCTACAAATCGCATGTTTTCCGATTTCTCAAAAATTTGGCATTTTCATTTTTTGTTTTTCATAGGAATGTGAGCATTATTAACCAGTGAAAATTAATCCGGTTTTTTTCTGTAGGGATATTATAGATATGAACATGAGAATAAGTAATTTTTTCGCAACAATCCCTCAAGAAATCTTAATGAGGGTTCAGAATTCTTTTCGCCGAAAAATTCATATTTGCGTTCAACATTTTGAACATTTACTTTGAAGTTGTTGTTTTGTAGTATTGATTTACTGAATCATTTTATTACTAGCAAGGTTATTGGAAATTCTTGTTCCTTTATTCGACTGTATCATAAAGATTTATAGTGAACCCTATGTTTGTTTTACTTAGCCAAACTTTCCTTCTGAGTGTTGGAAAAAAATCCATAATAATATGGAATTGAAGATTTAAAGGAAAATATTACAAATAGATATAGACAATTATAACGTTGGAAAGGTATGAAATATCAAATTAGATGGCATGGACATTAAAATCCACGCCCTTCTAAGATCAAAAATTGTACATGAATAATAAGAAATCACACAAACAGCATGAATCATTTCGATTTCTTGGTTTCTGAAGAAACAGTTAGAAACAGAAACACATAACCTTATATCGGATGAAAGGCAATCCAATGACTTATAAGATAACGTGAAAAAAATTGGGGGTTCTATTTAAAAAATCAAGTTATCTCATTCGCGGCTGCAGCAGACACGATTTATTCTTCTGGAGGCTTCCCTCGAAATTGGGATTTTGATTCATCGATATACTCCAATGGTATTCTAGGCATGGGAGGATCCAAGGGGGAGGGAGCGATGGGGGCGATTGCCCCAACAGAGAGTCTCAAAATTAGTAAATTTAATATTAAAACTAGGTAATCTTAACCCCAAGAGCCTAGAAGAACGTCACTTTTATGGGTTTAAACCACATAACGACTAATTTTAATGTAATAGTCCAATAAACATGGGTTTAAAATCATATTTTGGTAAATTGAGTACAGGATCGCCCCCCCTCCCCCTGAAGCATATAATCGCCACCCGGAAGCACGTGTCTGGATCTACCCCTGAAGCTAGTCCCCCGCTGAGATCTTCGGCTGAGTTACCCACGGTTGTTAAACTTTTCAGAATTGGTGTGATGATATCTGGCATAATAAAAAGAGTACATCATTGTCATTCTAGCTCTTGGGAATATGGAGGGTCGTTAATAGTTTTTCCCAAATAAAGCCTCCTTTGATACCAGACAGCTCTATAATTCACCTGTTTCTAGATTTTAACATTTTAACAAAATATCGAATAATCGCCAAACAGTGCATTTTAGGTAACATGTATGATGAATATAATCTTAGTAAAATTGATATGGAAATAGAAATATGTAATAATATTCAGCGTGTTCCATTTTAAAAATTGTAACTTCAATATGAATCACCCTGTATATGTCTCGGAATTCCAGTGAAGGTATTTTTAGTTTGTTTTTCTCACTACCCGTCACCGTCTCCTGGCGGCAAATACATATAAAGTATAGCCATAATCTTCGACCACGCACTATTGGCCCATCCTGTATTAGATCATGTGTTATTAATCTATTGTTGCAGTAGGATTCAGTGTATGCTAAACATACTAGCTAAATTTCGCCAGAATGTAACTTTGTAGCAAATATCAACAAACAAATTTCTATCATGATTATTTTATAAACAAATATCATAAAAAGTTCAAACCCTACTTCCCTCCGTCCACGCACGCACACACACCCGACCTGAATACATTGACTCTTCCTTCCGGCGTAATATCAGACCAATTTTTTTTCTCCTGTAAATGTTCTCGTCATCGAGGAATGCGAGTCGAGATAAATAACTGACACAACAAACCGATCACAAGAAACATCCATCTATTCATACATCCATTTGACTTTCGTCGAGTAGATAGATTAGAAGAACAAAACGGCCATTATATATGCTCAGCCAGTAATTTAATTCGTGATTATTTGTCATCGAGCAGGAGGCGATTATTAGAAGCATATATATGTTATTAATGGCGTCCTTTCTGACTTGAGACACGTTAAAAATAATATCTATACGTAACTTCCTGTCCGATTATAAACAACCACTAACACATTATAAAAGCTAATCTCATATCTGAGTATGTTCTAATGCATGGAAAATATTTATTTTTACGGGCCAGTGGCGGCACGCCTCCTGTTTTTATTTTTGACTATTTTGTCCACTGACGTCTTTTTTTGCGTATCGCAACTAAATTGTAAGATATTCGGACTTCGTTTTATGTCTCATTTTTAAAATTCTCATACCCACTAATAGCAAGGGAGCCCGGAATGCTAAATTTGCAGTTACTAAAGCGTCCCAGGGGCCTGTTGGATCATGGAGATTAGGTTCTAAAACAAATGAAAGTTTATGTAAAGTTTTTTTGTCATTTTTATTCACATGAAAATACTCGAGCGTGTCAGACATTCATTGTGTACTAGCCGTAACCCGCGGTTTCACCCGCATACGGAATGTTCAAGCCTTCGCAAAAAGAAATAACTTATGAAACATATGGGTTATCCTATATAAATAATTTTCTAACTTGTTTGAACCTCCCTACTTAACTATAAATTCACCAATCCCGAATATATTTCACCCAAACTGGAAGTACTTGTGGGCCACCCTATATAACAATATTTTTCTACATTTTTTTCAATCACTTTGAATAACTGTAACTCTACTTCACCCTATATTGCAACCATCCTGTATATGCTGCTGTTTATTTGTCACCCAATATAACGTTTTGAACACCTGACTATAACTCTTCTCTACCCTATATTTCAGCTATGCAACTGCTTATGGTCTACGCTGTATAACAATTATTTCTGAGATTTTTTGAACCACCTTTTAATTTCCCTTTACTCTATATTTTAATCAACCTTTATATGCAGCTTTTTCTAACATTGTGTTAAACATACTCTAAAACTATGATCTTGCTTCTCCCCATATTTCAGATATTCTATATAGTAGAATGCAACATTTTTGGTCTACCCTATATAACTTTTTTTTTAAATTTTGATTCATTCATTTATGGAACCCTTGGTGTGTCACAAATATAAAAACACAGTTTTGCACCCTAACACCAAGCTTTTATTTAAACCCTCACCTAAAATGCAACTGCTTATTGGCCACCCTACATAACAAATTTATTTTAAACCGCTTTGTATAATTAACTCTACTTCCATCTACATTAAGACAATCCTGTATACACCGCTGCCAATTTGTCAAACATTACAACTTATTTTTGAACAACCTTGAATACCCAAAATTTTACTCTAAAAAATATTTCAACAACCCTGTATGTGCATCTGCTTAGGGGCCACCAAATAGAAAAATTTTAAACACAACTATAACTCTGGTCTTATATATGCAACTGCTTATGGACTACGCCATATAACCATTTTTGAACCACCCTTGAAGGTATAATTTGTCTCCACCTTGTATTTCAACCACACCTTTATGCAGCTTTTTTTACCTTTGTTTTAATCACACTGTATGTACTATAATTTTACCTCGATCCATGTTTCAGATATTACATATATGCAACAGCTCATGTTCTATCCTACAAAAAAAATTATCCAACTTGTCTAACAATAAATCTATTCCACCCGCTATTTCAACCACCTTGTATTTGCAACTACTTATAGGCCAGTATAACTTTTTATTACCACCCTGTATAACTATAAATCCACCAATGCCCAATATACTTCACCAAAACCGCAACTGCTTTATTGTGCACCGAATATAACAATTTTGTTCAACATGTTCTGGAATCACCTTGTATCTATTACAACTACCCTGTATACGCTACTGCTTATTGGTCAACCAATATAACATTTTTTAAATAATTATCATAACACTTCTTCACCCTATAGTTCAACTATTCTATCTTTGCAACTTATTACGAACTACGCTATTTCACAATTTTTCCTCATATTTTTTGAAGACACACTTCAATTAAGCCACCCTTCATTTACAACTTTTTATAACCTTGTTTGAATGACACTGTATAACTATAACTTTACTGCTCACCATATTTCAGGTTCTCCTTATATGCAACTGCTATATAACGAAATTTTTCTAGCATTTTTTACCCACCCTGTATTATTATAACTGTACACCACCCTATAGTTCAACAACCTTTTATATGCAACTACTTATTTGGCATCAAATATAACATTTTTGTGCCACCCTATATTTCAACCATCCTGTAGATGGAACAGCTTGTAGATCATAACATTACTTTATATGTTTTAAACCCACCTATATAGCTATAATTATACTCCGATACATATTGCAACCATCCTATATATGCAACTACTTGTGGATATAAAACAAGATTTTAACCACAACATAAACTATAATTCCACTCCATCTTATATTTCAAACACCCTGTATAAACAACTGGTTCTAACATTTCTTCAACCCATTTCATAACTATAGTATCTTATGAACATAATTCTAAGTTCCTAAATGCTTTACTAATGTAATGTTTTTATTTTCACACTCGGGTTCAGTTCAGTTCTTGGATTTATTTAAAAACACAGTCTAACTCACTCTAATTTATTTCCACTACTTCTACACAAATTTACATTTTATCTTAACTGTACAAGCGACCGACGAAAACTGAATTAACTCCTATCGCCAGCTGGTCCTTTTATACATTTATCTTGGAATTGTCTGGTACGTCCACGAACCATCGGGAAATTCCATCATGTCCTGGAAGTTTTAAGAGAATTCCCAGTAACGGTAGCGGTCCGCCGGTTGAGAGACATTTCGGGTTCCACGAATTTATCGGAATAATGTCCCTTCCATGAATTGGTTGAGGGCCGATTGCACCAGCTGTCGGATGAATTCTCGTAACATTGCCCCCTCCTTAAGGCCATTTCGTCCCGGAATGTCCCAGAATCCTTCCTGGTATGACGATATTTGCAGGACTCTCCATTTCGACAACGAGAAGTTTGGTGGAAGTAACAGTCAACGGTCTTCGAATCTGGGCTGCGAATACTGAGACAGCATACCAGGATGTCGACGCCACTGAATCGAAAGATTGTTTTCATCATACTTCTCACCACCCTCCAATTCAGTCCATCCAACCCGCAGGCTATCTTTGGGACCGCCAATTTCATCAGATTTTTCTCCATCATCACATTCCTCAATTCTACCAGAGTCTTCCAAAGATCGCTGTATGTTGGCTTGTCCTGTGAGAATGTTTTCGTTACCAAATAAAAGATGTCTCTGGTACCCACTGGTTGTTTATCTTCGAGATGAAGGACCTTCCCTACCACTGGATCTTGTTCCCGTAGCTTCTGGAACTGGCCGTGCTTCTTGGCAAACACCTTGGCTATTCCTCTAGACATCCGGAGATCTCGAACCACACAGTGAGCCAGGGCATATTCTATGGGCACCTCAAACAGGTCTCAGGGTTCCTCTGTGGTCACGTCGTGCTGCACTTTCTGCCCATTAGAGTACAGTGCCATAAACTGTTCGAATGTCATCTCGTCATCGGGTGGTTGGATGCTGCGAGACTTGGGCTTGGTCATCTTCGCTGTCATGACTTTCGGCATAAGGGGCTAACCTGTTGAAATGTACGACCTTTGGTTTTCCCCGAGGTAGCTTCTTTATTCGGTAGACAACATCGTTGATTTTCTTCACAATTTGGTACGGCCCCTCCCAAGATCTCTGTAGCTTGGGCGAATATCCACGACGACGTTGCGGGTTATGCAACCAAACAAGATCATCAACTTGGAATTCTCCGCTCTTGGCCTTGATGTCGTAGGCTTCCTTCATTCGGGCACTGGCATTCTCGATATTTGAGCCGACTCGTTGGTGTATGTCGTCCATCTTTCGACGTAACTGGCTGACATAGTCTTCACCTGCAGTCTCTTTTCCTGGGGGAGATCCAAACTTCAAATCGCATGGTAGTCGTAACTCTCGTCCCATAATAACGCTTGCCGGAGTCTCACCCGTGGACTCGTGCACAGACGAACGATATGCCATAAGAAACAAGTGCAGATACTGGTCCCAGTCTCTTTGGTGGTCAGAGACTACCTTTGCCAAATGGCGGTTCATGGTTCTATTCATCCGTTCTACCATTTCATCTGATTGCGGGTGTAATGCCGTGGTCCGTGTTTTTTGATCTTCAAGAGCTTGCAGACGTCTTGGAAAAGAGTAGACTCGAAGTTTCTACCTCCAACTCCAAGGGAACACCAAAACGACTGATCCATTCCTTGACAAGGACATCAGCAACGGTCAAGGCTTCTTGATTCGGCAAGGCATACGCTTCTGCCCATTTACTAAAATAGTCCATCACCACCACAATGTACTTCTTTCCAGAGTCGGATTTAGGAAATGGACCGGCAACATCAATGGCTATTCTTTCGAATGGACTGCCCACGTTATATTGCTTCATGGGAGCTTTTGGACGCTTCTGAGGCCCATTACTTGCTGCACAAACAGTACATTTCCGGCACCAGTCCTTGACATCCACTTGACAGTTTACCCAATAGAAGCGTTCTCTCAACTTCCCCAGGGTTTTCGTTACTCCCAGATGTCCTCCAGTTGTACCATCATGTAGTTCTCATAAAACCCCTGGTCTCCTATTTCTGGGAACTCCAATCTGTTTTCTGTCGTTTCCCTCTTCTGGAGTTTCCAGGACGCGCTTGAGAAGTCCATTTCCAGGATGAGGGAGTTCCACTGAGCCCAGTACGACTTTATGGTTGGTGAGTCTCGGGAAATCTCTTGCCACGTAGGTTTGCGGTCTTCTTCCTTCCACCGGATAACTTCTTTCAAATCTGGATCTAATTTCTGGTCTTTTTGGATCTCCGCAGATTGCCAATGGTCATCGATGGCCGTAGTTCTACAGAGAACAGCCCCTTTTTCTTCTGCTCGCTGACAATGTTTGCAATCATCAGGGCATGGTCTCCTCGATAGGGCATCAGCATTCTTATGGCTTGTTCCAGCTCGATGTTCAGTCTGGAAGTCGAATTCTTGCAACCGCTCAATCCACCTGGCCACTTGTCCTTCGGGGTTTTTAAACTGCAGGAGCCACTTCAGTGCTGCATGATCAGTCCTCAGAAGGAATCTTTTACCATAGAGGTACTTGTATAAATGTTCTACCCTATTTACCACAGCCAGGAGTTCCCTGCGAGTTACGCAGTAATTCCGTTCAGGCTTGCTCAAGGTCTTGCTGAAGTATCCGATGACTCTCTCCTGGCCCTCCTGGATCTGCGAAAGCACAGCACCAATTCCGACATTGCTTGCGTCGGTATCCAATACGAAGTTTCCATCTGGTAAAGGATAACTTAGTATGGGAGCACTCGTCAAAGCTCTTTTCAATGTCTCGAATGATCGCTGACATTCCTCGTCCCATTGGTACTGCACCTTCCGTTCTGTTAGTCTAGTAAGTGGCTTGGCGATGTTGGCAAATCCGGCTACGTACCGACGATAGTACGTGCATAACCCCAGGAATCTTCTTAACTGGTGGATATCTTTAGGTATCGGCCATTCCTGGACAGCTTTGATTTTCTGTTTATCAACAGCTACTCCCTCTGCGGAAACCACATGTCCAAGATATTGCACCTCTTCTTGGAACAGCTGGCACTTCTTCGGGCTTAACTTTAGTCCGGAACTTCGAAGTCGCCGAAGCACCTCCTCCACTTGGTTTCAAATGATCTTCCAACCACGATAATGTCATCAAGATACACCAGGCATGTTTTTCCATGAAAGCCCTTTTAGCACTGTTTCCATCAATCTTTCAAAAGTTGCTGGCGCATTACACAGTCCAAACGGCAACACCGTGAATTGATAAAGTCCTGCGCCGATGGTAAAAGCAGTCTTTTCTCGGTCTTCTTTAGCAAGTTCCACCTGCCAATAACCGCTCTTCAGGTCCAGGGTGGAAAACATCTTCGATCCAGCCAATGTATCTAGGGTATCGTCTATTCTTGGAAGGGGATAGCTGTCTTTCTTTGTACGTGGTTTAATTGCCGATAGTCCACGCAAAATCGGGTCGAACCATCTTTCTTTTTAACCAAGACAACTGGAGAAGCCCAAGGGCTATTGGATGATTCAATAACACCTTCTTCCTCCATCTCGCGGACTATCCTGCCGGCTTCTTCTCTTTTAGCTAGAGGTAGTCTTCTCGCCGACTGTCGAATAGGTTGAGCGTCCCCAGTATTAATTTTATGTTTCACCAGATCAGTTCGTCCTCTTTTGCCATTCCCTACATCGAAGATATCCTGGTAGTTTCTAACGACGTCCCTCAATTTTGCTCTCTGGTTTGGTTTCAAATTTTTAGATGAATCAGTGATGAGTCTTTCCAGTTCCTCAGATAGTTTACCTGGTGGTATTTCTGCATGCTGTGTGCTTCTGACTACAGAGGAAACTGTTGAACAATGGCCCAAAGTTGTTCCGTTCTTTAGCACAACCGAGTAATGATTCAGGTTCATTACTCTTACTGGAACAATCTCCCTGGCACGAAACAGAGTCTTCCCCAGTGCGACTCCTCTGCCTACATTTCCGTCATTAAGTTCGGGATCAAACATCATTACTGCTCCAGCTTGAGCTTTCCCATCTAAGCAAGCATCTATAATGATTTCAGCTCTTTCCGGAACATTGACATCCTCTGCTAAGA
Organism: Octodonta nipae; assembly: GCA_034190945.1. Lineage (NCBI taxonomy): Eukaryota > Metazoa > Arthropoda > Insecta > Coleoptera > Chrysomelidae > Octodonta > Octodonta nipae. The sequence goes on along the minus strand of CM067224.1, from coordinate 59,030,690 downwards.
TGGCTCGAAGCATTATGTCATCTTTTCCATGAAGCACCACTTCTTCGTCATTCACTTGCAGAATTCCATCTTTAAAGTTTACCTGGAATCCCTTGGAGCTCATGACATCCATTCCAATGATTACTTCGTCTTCGATATCTGCCACTAATGTCCGATGTAGGAAGTTTGTGTTTCCCAAGGTCATTTCAACCTCTATTTCACCATGGACTTTCGCTGCTTCTCCTGTCGCTGTTCGCAGTTGCCATTTTGTTGGTTTTATCATTGTCTCTAAAACAATGTTGGGCCTTATTACTGTTTTCGTCGCACCAGTATCCAGCAGCATTGCAAATTGCTTCCTGTTAATCAGGCCATCTACGAAGACACTGTTAACGTGGTTGCGTAGCGAAGCGACATATGCGTTGGTAGTTGACACTTGTTTGCTACAGGTCGACGATGGTCCCTTTACATAGGCCTTCTTTAGTTTCCCCGGCGAGGAAGTCCTACATGTCCTACCTTACGACACTTCCGACATCTCTCAGTCCATCCAAAAATGCTTGCACTGCTAACCTTTCTATCACATTTTCCGGTGTGGCTGGATAGGCAAGGCGAACCAGACGGGCAATATCGGCTTCAAACTCTTGTAGCGATTCATTAGATTTCTGATGACGATTTTTTAGTTGGGAGTGGTACACGTGCTCCAAATGCGTTTTTCCATACCTCAGTTCCAAATGTTTGACCAGTTGTTCGTAGTCTTCTTGCTCAGAGGCATTCAAGGTTTTCAAAATATCTGTAGCGTCCCCTCTTAAGGCGAGTGTTAGTGCTATTGCCTTCTCCTCTGCCGACCAACCGTTTAGCTTAGCTGCAGCCTCGAATTGGCGACGATAATTAGTCCATGATGATTTTCCATCAAATTGGGGAGGTTTCATTTTGTGTCTTGTCCCCTCGAGGCCAATTTTTGAATCCACTACCTCTGTACTGTTTCTGCTTTCGGTTTTTGATTGTGTTTCTCCTCTTTGCATTGTGACTACCTGTTCTTTTATTTTGCTGATCTCAACCTCCATTATATGCTTTAGCTCCTCTATCTGCGTTTCATTTTTGTCTGTCGTCTGTATCAGCTCTTCGACCACTGTCTGCTTTAGCTCTTTTATCCGCGTTTCATTTTTGACTGACTCTTCGACCATTGTTTGTTTTAGCTCTTCCATCCGAGCCTCATTCTCGAATATTTTCTCTTCTAGCATTTCTGAATTTTTCTGTACCATGCTTTTCAAATTTTCTTCTAGGGATTTAGAATTTTCTAGTAATTTGTCTTCCAAACTTTTAGAATTTTCTAGTAATTTATCTTCTAAAGTCTTAGAATTTTCCACTAATTTATCTTCTAACGCCTGTTTCAAGTTTTTAGAATTTTCTAGCAATTTGTCTTCTAGAATTTTAGAATTTTCTAGTAGTTTATCTTCCATTTTTTTAAATAGCATACTCATGTCTCCATTGCCAGAAACTTCAAACAAATAAGTATCGGGATTATTACCTTCATTTATTAGGGCATCTCGTAGCCGTTGTATTAATTCACTTTTCTTCCCACTAATTTCTAAATCCCTTTCCTCAAGTTCCTTTTTTAAGTCCGTCACTTTCAGTTGGTCCAAATTCACGTTTTTAAACATTTTCAGTCAATTTATTTTTCACTTCTAAAGTTCCACAAATGCACCCCACACCTGACACCACTGTAATGTTTTTATTTTCACACTCGGGTTCAGTTCAGTTCTTGGATTTATTTAAAAACACAGTCTAACTCATTCTGATTTATTTCCACTACTTCTACACAAATTTACATTTTATCTTAACTGTACAAACGACCGACGAAAACCGAATTAACTCCTATCGCCAGCTGGTCCTTTTATACATTTATCTTGGAATTGTCTGGTACGTCCACGAACCATCGGGAAATTCCATCATGTTCTGGAAGTTTTAAGGGAATGTCGGATGAATTCTCGTAACACTAACATTGTACGTAACCAGCTGCTTATAGGAGACTAAATATAACTTTTTTTAGATTTGTTAAATCCATGTAAATCCACTTCGCTCTAAGGTTCCTATAAACAGAACACCCTGTAAAATTACGCTTGTTATATCAGTTGATTGTTGTTAAATCGAAACATGTTACATTTGCACATTCTGAATTTTGAATAAACGATAAGCTGATGCCAGTATCTACTATTTGGTGCGTGCGGTGGAACCAATTGAGTATTTGAATTACCCAATATGGTAGAAGTTTTTTCCCTATATCTACCGTTTCTGTCAATTTAGAGACATAAAATGTCTACCTATTTTAAGTCAAACTATAGGCTTCGCAACAAAAAAAGATTCAGCAAAATCAGTTAAGTAGTTCTTACGTGATGCCCGAACAAACAAATAAACAAACAAACAGACAAACTTACAATTTTATAATAGTATAGATACGCGCATTACCTTTATGATAACCGAGAGATATTAATCTGACGATTAGGTAGTGGGGGATGGCTGTAAAAAGGAATAAAAAAAAAGTTATTGGAGCGTGTCAGATATTCAGAGGAAATGTTAAGTGAACTCAAAAAAGTATTCTATTCAAATGACTCATGATTTGGACGCGACTAAAACTCATGACAGATTTTTGAAAATGTAAAAAAATATTACCTTGAAATACTCGAGCGCGTAAAATTTTTTTACAGATGGTTCAACTTGATGTCCTAGTAGTCCTCAATGATAATCTGACCATTATATGGTCGAATATTGTTAATCTGACAATTTCAATTACTGGATGCAATAAAAACAATCTCACCATTTTCATGTAAAATGTTGCCAAGACGAGACGAGACCACACTGTCAAAAAGTTATCACATCTCATGTAGAGCCAAGCTTCTAACTCCACACGCCCTAACCCTACAAGCCTTAACTTCACAAACTCTACACACCTTAGTCAAAATATTTGGCTTGGCCGTTTCGTTACCGTCACATGGGGGTGAGGTGAATTTATATATCACGAAACGAACCGGCCAAGCCACATATTTTGACTAAGGTGTAGAGTTTGTGAAGTTAGGGCGTGTGGAGTTAGAAGATTGGCTCTACATGAGATCTGATAACTTTTTGACAGTGTGGTCTTCTCGTATTGGCAACATTTTACATGAAAACGTTTTTGGTGGGATTTTATTTATTTTTGTAAGTTACTTCTGACAATATTTTTTTATTTTGTTAACTTTTTTTTTAATTTTTTTTTGGATGTATTTCTAGTAAATCAGAGGTTCTTTTTTTCATAGCCCACTCTCTTTCTTTGCCTTTTTTCGTCGTTGATTTACTGTTTATAATAAGTGATACATCTGGGCACTGATATTCAAATTTAGTTGACGGTTTTGGTTTAATACTATCAAAGTAAATATATATATAAGGTGAACACCTTGCAAATTAGTCACTTTGGAGGGTGCTACATAAGCACGTCAATAAGAGAACGTTTCTTGATATCACGTGCCTTCAAAGGGTACACTCCCGGTACGGATTTTCGCATCATTATTTTATATTCTCCACGTTTAGAGTTTTTAATACATTATCAATTTGTTTTAACTTATCACAATCAATTTATAAGTGATAAATTTCTCTGTTTAACATTCGTGGAGAATACGACTTTACATTAGAGATTAATAGACGAAATATTAGACTCGGGAAGTCTGTTCAAATATAGTGGATACATCTCTGCTAGTGATTTACAATTAAAATCTTCAAATATATTGCTTAGTTTGTTAGTTTGTATCGTAACATTTCATCTAAAGCACATATTGCATCATTACAACTAAACATTTACCATGGTTTTCCATTTTTCGAAAGACATCTTGGCGTGTGTCATCAATTGCGATTGCCTTTTGGTTAGTGTTAACTTTATACGTGTACTCTCCATGAAATATTTCTTGGTTATTTAAATGCTCAAGTCTTCCCAGAAATATTTAAAGTTTTTCATAAATAGTTATATTTTTAGGACATTCTCTTAACTTTTCTAAAGCCGTCACACAAATGTTCTTTACCTTTTCAGCTGTTTTTAGATAGTCTTCTCAATTTTTGTTGTCAATTGTAAATTGATCATTTATCAAATCTTCATGCCTCCAGCTTGTCGTTTATTTTAAAACTTAAACTTTTTATTATATTTGCTCAACATTTTTTATCTTAAATAGTAATTTTTCGATTAATCGTTTACTACAAGGTGCTTCCCCAGTAAACTTCTGGATGAGAGGCTTAGTATCGTGCAACTTCCTCACGGTAAACCTCCGGATGGGAAGCCAAATATAGTGCAAAGACAAAATTATAGAGATATTGTGAAATTTACTTTAAATCATCAGATCTGGCAATACAGTGACAAACACTAAAGATCTCCCGTTGCTATAGTAAACCGGAAATCAGTGCGAAAAATGGCGGAACCAACCAGCATTTAGCCTATACATTGGCAACACTCTTCTTATGCGCACTCTGGTCTTAGTCAATGTGAGCCCAACAATAGTGACAAATCATTAGTTTTTTATTGGCAGTTAACAAATCTGCATATCATTACAGTAGATATATACTGTAAAATCATATAGTAGAGATTTACTATTTAGTTAATACACGTTTAGATATTGTGTTCTTATCTGGGGTACGAAAACTATAGAGCGAAAAATCCTTGTTTAAGTTTTTATGTTCTCTTTAAATTGTTAGAATTCAAAATTACATATTTTCATAAAGCATGTTTTCATTTTTTGAAACTTCATTGTATGTAGTAATTTTTAAAAACTGAACCACATTGATTCAGTTCTATTGGAATGTAATGATCTTTGATATTTATTTAACGGTTTCAACGCGAGCGAAGCGGCGCGTAAAAGCTAGTGATAATATAAAGAAGCCATGATTATATGATTTTATACTACTACAAAAAAACTGTGTGCTACGATACTTATTGTGTAAAAAAAATTTGTTAACTGTTCGATAGTGACAGCGTAGTATTCTAGAATCTTCTGTTGGTTCATCTACTGCAATATTTTACTTCAAACGTATACTTCATCGCGACAATCCCGAAGAAAAGCAGCTCTGACGACTACTTGTATTAAGGCTTAACAAGTCGGCTTCGTTCCCTTTCGCTCAATCCCGAAGGAAAGTGTGTCTGGCGAACTACTTGTGTAAAGTTTTGACTAACAGGCACCGCCTTGTCGTCAGAAACGCGGTCGAGAATCGACTCCCATAGCTCCGAGAGTTTTATGGTTAGCCACCGGAAAGTGGATTTGACACAATGGTGCAAAGAACCACAACATTGGAATGTGGAATGACATCAGGTCGTCTTCTTTGATGATGATGGTCGAAGAAGGATTAGACGACGTCGAGGAGAAAGACGTCAACCTCAATTTAATATTGTACACCGAACAGTAGGCGTTATAGTCTGGAGTGCTATTACACATGGAAGTAGGCCACCTTTAGTCTTTGTTCGAGGCAACAGGACGTAACGCAACGTTATCTTCAGGAAATAGGAGCCGTATGTACTCCCTTACCTTAATCGGCTCATGGATCTCATATTTCAATAAGATAATGCATTGCCTCATGTTGTTGAGTGAGTTTGAACTATTGTGAACAGTCCCATGTGAATCTGTTGTCATGGTCGCCCAGATACTTCTATCTTTCGCCCATAGAACATGTTTGGAAAATGATGGGTACAAGGCTCGGAAATTTACCACAGCTCCCACGTTCTTTGGAGGTTCTAAGTCATGAAATACAGGTAGCTTGGGATAGTATTCCTCACATAGAAATAGACAATCAGTGCCTAGAAGTGTTGGGGAGTGTATAAATAACCGCGGTGGACAAACACATTATTAACAAACTTAATTAAAACAAATTTAAACTCCTTGTTATTTTTTTAATCAAATTTACTCTTTACTATAGCATCTGTTTTACCAAAACGATAAATATTATATTTAAACATCTCCTTCTGGGCGTTGCGAAATTCTCACCATTGGAGGCTAAATTCTATAGCAGCATATGCAAGCCAAATTACACAAATTTTTAAAAAAGGTGGATAATTAAAGCCGAAAATGAATACAAATGGAAGCGCTTGAGGAACTCAAAAAGATGGTAATACATATTCATGGGCATTTATTTTTAATAAATAAATAAATAATCTCAGAAATTTAAATTTGTTATTTATAACCATTACAATTTCACAATCCTTTTTGTATAGCTTGTACAACACCAGTAAGCATTGAAGAACAAAACTCAGTCGGTTGGGTTTTATGTATTTACTACACAGGCTAATAAATTAATAAATTCCAATTAATATAAGTATGGTTGTTTAGTGTCCATTATATGTAAATTGATTAAGTTAATTATTATTCTCATAATATATTATATTTCCGGCGGCAGTAAACATTCGAAGGTATTAAATAAACACATTAACAATATTTAATATTCAAAGAACAAACTGTAATTTGTTATACGGAGAAAAATATTTAATAATAGGATGCGAAACGTTGTAAATTGATTTGTAGTTGGAAATTCTTCTCCTCTGATATTTTTTGGCGGGCAGGCGGGAACTGAAAATTGGTCGCATCGCTTATTCTAACAAATTATTCAAAAGTTTTTTATTAGTTGAGTTAGGCTTATAGTTACTTTCATTCTTTTATTTCATACATTAGTCTTAGACTTCGTCATCTAATCTTTATCTATACAGTGAGGACGCGTGGATTGGAACAAATTCATTTAAAATTCAGGTGTTGGTTTTTTGGAAAAACGCTCGGACAGGTCGTTTTTTTTGGACTGTGGTTTTTTTGATGATAAACTCATTTATACAGGGTGGACCAGAAATAAATTGCGACCATCAACTTCATTTTTTCAAATGGAAACATTTGTTTTGTATTTTATTTTTGAATTCTGCATTGAATTCTAAGTATTTTTCATGTACAATGTACTATAACGAAAATTAACAATTATCAAAAAATTACATTTCTTTCAAAATTGAAGAAAAAAAAACATTAGCATATCATATTAAGTGTTCAAATTGTTGATAATTAACTTCCTGACTGGTTTTCAAATTCTCGTAACATTTAATTTAGCGTTAGTGGAAGTATTCGTTGTATTTCGGCCTTAATTCTATTCTTTAATTCCTCGATATTTTCCGGCTTATTGAAGTAGATTTTCGATTTCATGTAATCTAACGGGCTTAGATCTGGAGACCTAGCTGGCCATTCGATATTACTCATCTATTTGTAGTATTGTGAAGATAATGTCCCACTGTTCGCGAATAGTGCGGGGGCGCTCCATCCTGTTGAGACCATACCGAATCTGCCAGTATATTGCGGTTTTCACCATTCGGGTAAAGTTCTGATAAACAGTGTATAATGCCATTTTGTAATAGGTCTAAATACTTTTCCGAGTTAAGTGTTCCTTCAATAAAAAAGAACCCACAATTGAAGTACCCACAATTCCGGCCCGTAGGTTAACTTTCTTGGAAAACTGTGTATGACTTTCCATAATCCTATGTGGGTTTTCTGATGCATGCACAATATCGAAAATTTTGCCTGTTTACTGAACCATTTAAACGAAAAGTTGCATCGTAGGAAAAATCTATCTTACTTGAAAAGTGCTGGTTGACATTGCATCTATTCATCATTATTTCGCAAAATTATACTCTCCGGTCCAAATCATCTTCAGTAAGTTCCTGAACTAAATGAACTTTGTATGGGTGCCATTTATTTCTATTTTAGAACATAAGATTTACTTATTGACTGTTCTGCGGCTATTTGTCCAGTTGAATTGTGAGGATTTTCTTGTAAATCGAGCAAAACATTTAATTGTGTATCTTCTGGAAAATTATAGTACAGTTTCTATGGAAATAAACAAGTGTTAAAAACTTCAGCATTAAAAAAGGGTTTCCATTCATGCGACTAAAATACCGCCAACAATCATAAAAACCAGACGTAAATAAATAGGTTCAAACCAATAAACACCTTATTTTTACCGTTGTTTTCTTAACTTTTAAAAGAAATGTAATTTTTTTAATAACTGTTAATTTTCGGTATAGGATATTGTAAATGAATAATTTGAATTCAATGGAGAATTCAAAAATAAAATAAAAAGCCAATGTTTCCATTGAAAAAAATGAAGTTGAATGCCGCAAGTTATTTCTAGCCCACCCTGTATAAATGAGTTTATCATCACAAAAAACGCAGTCAAAAAAAAAACCGACGTGTCCGAGCGTTTGTCCAAAAAACCAACACCTGAATTAGTGACACCACACAAGGCTTTGCCTTAGGTGTCATTATGGATTATGAAATGTAATGTAATTTAATGTAATCTATATAATAGTATATAATATTTATGTTAATATATTTTAATGGATGCAATAAATATAAATATAAATAAATATAATAAATATAAAACATTGAATTTGTATAAAATTAATATGTTTTGGATAATCTTGTCACAATTCATTTTTGTATTTTTAACAGTTTTCTTAAATAAACAACAATAAACAATAATTAAGATTAAAAAAAAAAGATTTTGTTCCAACCCACGCGTCCTCACTGTATATGATGTATCTACAACTCTCTCACTATACAGAGCTTTAATTTCAAAACTAAAAGAAAAAGACAAAAAAAACACGTTAATTTATATTTACAGGGGGACACATTTTACACGTATCGGTCACCCTGCAGTTTCAACGCCTAAGCGGGAGTGAATATCACTTCTAAAAGTTTAAATACAAAGGGTTATCATTTAATGCCTCTTTTAAAGGTCTGTTTTTTTCCTTTCTTTTCACACATCTTTTTTTATAAATCAGATTATTATTTGAACTTTAAAATTAAAATAATTATTATTTACATTGTATTTACATTATTAATATTGTATTAGCGTTAGAATTACCTTGACCGCCATTGTTGCTAAGAAAATGGTAAAGTCGCAGCTCGAATTCCTCCCCCACTTTTTGAAGCGTGTCTAGTATAATCCGCTCACACTCTACTACGTCTGAGTTCAGGAATATCGCCAGGTTGAGTTTTATACACCACAATTCTTAGATGTCCTCATAAAAAAAATAAAAAGGCGTTAGGTTCTTCCAATCTATTTATCTGGGAATGTCTCATTAAGCCAATGTCGTACAGGCAAGGTATAATGTGGAGGTGCTCCGTCCTGTAGAAAAAATAGGTTTGCTTCGTCAAGCAACAAATTTCCATCTTGATATATTTGGTTTTCTAAAGATTCGGTTATAAGGGGATTTAGCACATTTTCTATTAAGTCCAAATACAATTCCCCAGTTAAATTGTCTTTCAAGAATAAATTCCGACCAATATGTTGATTTTTTGAGAATGTTGATTGTGCTTTTCCCGAAAAACTTGTGGATTGGTATTATCCCAGTATCTACAATTATGTTTGTTGACAAATCCATTTAAAAAAAAATCCTGCTTCGTCAGAAAAACAAATATCTTTAATAAAATTAGGGTTTGCATTTGCCCTTTGAGTCATTAATTCGCAAAATTCTAACCTTGTGTCATAATCATCCTTAGCAAGCTGTTGTCAAAGCTGTATTTTGTAGGGAAATAGTTTATTTAGGCATAACGTTTTATGCACAGAGCCGACGAAAATATTTGTTAACGTGAGGCCTTTGGTATTGATGTTTGAGGATCAATCGCAAAACGACTTAAAATCTCAACCTTTACAGCTTCAGTTAAAACTCTACGATTCCTGACAATTTTATTGCACACACTTCGAGTTTCTTGAAATTTATGAACTAAATCCAACACATACTGACGCCTAATATTTTTATCGAGATATCTCTGATGAAAAACTGCGTACACAGCCTTGTTCTTCCCCATAAATATACAGGGTGTTCCTAAATTGGAGGTACAAACGAAAAGGGGAGATTCCTTGGGTAGTTTTAGGAAGAAAAAGTCCCATAAACATGGGTCCGCAAACGTTTCGTTTTCAAGATACAGAGTGTTAAAGTTTTTACTCATAGTATCTGCACTTCACAAGATATTCAAATGAAATTTGGCATAGATATTACAATTAAAAGTTTACACCTTGTGACGTGCCAATTTCGATTGCAAATCTACAGGGTGATATTTTTTCGGGAACACTGTCCACTGTTGTCCTTCAGAACTTTTTTTTGGTGAGCCACTGGTACTTTCAAAAATTGTAAAGAAAAGCTTTGTTGTTATACCAAACTTTATGTTCTCTTGTAGTTTTGTCGTATCTACTACCGATTTGGAGAAAAAAATGTTGAATTATTAAACTAGCAATGATTCTTAAAGATTCGATAAACTGGTATAATCATCAAAAAAAATGTATTACTGCATGAAACGTACAACTCAAAAATTAATCATAATAAAAAAACTAAATAACAACAAAGGAACTAAACTACAGCAATTGTTGAAAATGTCCTCCCCCAACCCTTATACAAGCTTCTGTTCTTCTTCTCATAGACGATCGAACTCTTTCAAACACTCCTGGAGTATTCCTAATTGTATCAAACGCGCCTATTATACGATTTCTCAGTTCGTCTACGGTATTCACTGGCGTTACGTACACTAGAGATTTCAGATGGTCCCATAGAAAGAAATCTAAACTATTTAAATCTGGGGATCTGGCGGGCCATGGCTGATGTCCACCTCGTCCAATCCACCTGTTTACATAATTTTCGTTCAAATACTCCCTAGCCAAAGGTGAAAAATGAGCAGGCGCACCGTCGTGCATAAACCACATTTCACGTCGCATCATAAGAGGTATATCATCCAATAACAAGGGCAAATCGTTCTCTAAAAAATGTCTGTATGATTGACCAGTAAGTCGCCCTGGCAAGAACAAAGGACCAATCAAATAATCGCCAATACTACCACCACATTTAATGAAAATTCCTCTTGAAAATAAGCTTCTGCAATTTCATGTGGATTCTCCTCAGCCCATATGTGTTCATTATGAAAATTTATGATTGAAGTCCTTGAGAAACAGGCTTCATCAGTGAATTTGGCAATCAAAATGAGGATTGTTCAATAGTCTGTTAAGGTACCACTGACAAAACTGACAAGAGCGCCTAAGGATAGAGCAAAGAATCCCGCAAGATCCGCCAAACAACTTGATGACTTGTATTTAAGGAACACTAATTTTTCTTGTACTGGTTCCTGGATGTTCTTCTATTTCGTTCAGCACTTCAAACTTTAACACTCTGTATCTTGAAAACGAAACGTTTGCGGACGCATGTTTATGGGACTTTTTCTTCCTAAAACCACTCAAGGAATCTCCCCTTTTCGTTTGTACCTCCAATTTAGGAACACCCTGTATATTACTTCGTACTTGTAAAGAATAAACCATTGTCGAAATTTGATGTTCAGTATACAACAACCCACTGCTAATAACAAATTGTTTACATTTACAGTCACAAATATCTTTCGCAAAAACATTTAAGGGTTATTTCTCACTTGTTTATCTTGGTATTTATACTCATGCCTTTTTTCAATTACAATTCAATTTCTTTATTTTTTTACATTTTTTAAGTCATTATTCTGTAAAAAATAATCTGATTTCAAAAACTGATGTGTCAAAAGATTGGCAAAAAGATACCGTTAAAAAGAGATATCACATGATACCTCTTTGTATTTAAATGTCTAGAAGTGCCCAAGCTTAAGGGGTTGGAACTGCAGGGTGACCGAAACGTGTAAAATGTGTCCCCCCGTAAATATAAATTAACGTGTTTTTTGTCGTTTTCTTTTAAAGATATTCTAAAAGTTATTTTGGGTGGCTAGTTTTGAAATGAAAGCCCTGTATATAGAAATGTTGCCCATATGTAGAGGAAATCAGAATTTTTCATCAACAGAGGAGTCAGACAAATGACACCATCTGCCCAAAACTATTCACAACGACTTCGAATAACAAAGGACTTTATGTAGATGCCGAATATCTCAATCATCTGAGAGTTGCTGATACCCTTATACTCTTATAACAACAAATTCTGTAGCTTTCAGATACTTGCATTGGCTGAAAAGTTACAAGTATGGCCCGTGTAACTTAAATGTATTACTCAAGCCGTTGTTTTTTTTTTTTGAATCGGTAATAGATGTAAGTACTCTCTTCGAGGTGTCATTCCTTTGTACGCAAGACAATATATATTATATATCAATATAATACATATTGTTTCTGGTTAGGGAACCTTCATCAGTTGCGCTTCCCACAATTGAATGTCCTCTCGAACACTTCTTTATGCATTTGATGTCGGTCTTACATCTCGCATCTTCAAGAGATGTAAGATTGTTTTTAGGGCAAAAAATAGCTGTAAAATCTGCAGCTACTGAATTTTAATATCTTTATTGGTTAAAAATTACAGCTATAGACTCTGTGGGATTTCTTGTAATCGGTAAAAGCTCCAAAATTATTTCTAGCTTAACTAATTAGAAGGAATATAGCAACAAACTATGACACTAGTTCAAATGTTGTTTTCTTAAATGACAACTCCAGTTTAACATCCTAAAATTACAATTAAACCCCATTACAACAGGTATGACAAAAAATGTGGACATTATAGTTATATTCCAAGTCGAAGACGAGATCTCGAATAGAAGAACTTTTTTTCTTCCTCTCCTTTCTATACTTCACATCTAATCACCTGGCGGTACTTGATCTGTCTTGCCTGAGGCTATATACCGAACGCCTCGCTGCCGTGTTGCCAATACGGTACATCAACTGAGATACTCGATGCTGCTAAGGCCGCTGGTTTGTCCTTCTGCTTCGTTACTTTTCTAAACACGTCTGATGAGATTTGCAATATCTCGTGTATTTTTTTTCCTACCTTATCTGAGACGATTGAGATCGTTACTAAACGCACATGAATTATGTAAGCGCATGCTGTTACGTGTGGCAATTAGTAGGCTGGTAACATATATAATGCGAGATGATAATCAACTGTTTTAAGAGATTTTTAAACTTCGTTTCTAGTGATGATGTTCGATATTGGATGCAAATGTTTTTGTCATCTTGTGTTCTTGGATTCGTAGCCTTCTTTCATCATAATTATCCAAACAAAACGGTATTTACGTTATAACATATGGAGTTCCGCAAGGCTCTAATTTAGGGCCGTTGTTATTTTTATTAATTATCAATGACTTTTTAGAATGTAAAAGAAATTAAAGTTTTGTGGAAAATGTATATTTCCATGTCAACAACAATAACAATAACGAGTTTTGATGGAGCTGTGGTCAATCTACGATTTAGAATAGAGAACACCGATTTTTGGAATATTTGCCTCTCTCTCTCTCTCTGCTTGAACGCGCATGACGTAAAACTACTGCATGAATTTTGATAAAATTTAGTGTGGGGGTTCTTCAGGGTCTGTGTTAATATACTGTATACTTTTTAGCTATCTCATAGGGAGCAGGTAAACCATTGTTTTTTTAAATTACTATTTTCCGAGAACTAAAGATAGTACAAACATTGAAAGGTAGATTTTAAATGAAGAAATATGTGAATCATCATTTTTCGAAAATTGAATTAATGGCTGGGTGAATGAGAGCGACTATTGTTGTTAGTGAAATTCAATATTTCTGCTTGAAAATAGTATAGTAGAATCATTTACAAAATTTTTAAACACACTCTCAACGTCTTTACTTGATCAAAACAAATAATAATACTTATTTAAAACAACAACGATGACTAATACCGTACAGATTTTCTCTACGTTGCCATCTTCTAAACTTCAAACTCTTTCATGAGGCAATCGCGTATATATATCGTCGGCGGTTCGAGATAATTCGCTTGTCATTTTTGGTATGCCAGCGTGTATGGTTACCAATTCTGGAATGGAATAGAAATCGTTTTTTTTTTGCATCAATTGAATTCTTCTGGCCTCCCTTTCTAATCAGCATTGTTTATTCGCTAAGTTCAGTTTTTATTTAGGAATTTGTAGCAGTGTAAAATGAATGTTATAACTATAGTAGAATTTCTTCTCAAATAACAAGAATTGAGTTACTCTGTTGCTAAATTGTTCACAATCAACAAATGTAAAAAATTTAAATATCGTAGATGATTTGGTTAAGGACGATGTCAAAAACTGAAAAAAATATACAGTGAGGAAGCGTGGGTTGGAACAAATTCATTTAAAATCACGTGTTGTTTTTTTGGAAAAACGCTCGGACACGTCTGTTTTTTTTTGGACTGCGGTTTTTGTGATGATAAACTCATTTATACAGGGTGGCCCAGAAATAAATTGCGACCTTCAACTTCATTTTTTCCTGTCCTATACCGAAAATTAATAGTTATTAAAAAAAATACATTTCTTTCTAAAGTTAAGAAAACAACGATAAAAATAAGGTGTTTGTTGGTTTGAACCTATTTATTTACGTCTGGTTTTTGTGATTTTTGGCGGTATTTTAGTCGCATGAATGAAAACCCTTTTTTTTAATGCTGGAGTTTTTAACACTTGTTTATTTCAATAGAATCTACTATAATTTTACTTCGAATAAGTAGTTGTCAAGTGCAGTTGCAAAGTTTCAAAGTATGGCGCGTTTAACTGAAAAGCAGCGAATAGAAGTTTTGACGATGGTAGGATAGGGCGATAGAACTCGAACACAAGCTTAAGTGTGCGAATTGTTTAATGCGACGTACCCGGAGCGGCCTATTACATGATTGGTAGTTAGTAAAATAGAAAAAAAGTTTCTACAATTTGGCCACGTAAGAGACAATTACAAAACCAAACTTCTTCCAGAAGATACACAATTAAATGTTTTGCTCGATTTACAAGAAAACCCTCACAAATCCACTAGACAAATAGCCGCAGAACAGTCAATAAGTTCTGTTCTAAAATGCTTGCATAGAAATAAATGGCACCCATACAAAGTTCATTTAATTCAGGAACTTACTGAAGATGATTTGGACAGGAGAGTAGAATTTTGGGAAATAATGATAGATAGATGCAATGCCAACCCGGACTTTTCAAGTAAAATAGTTTTTTCCGACGAGGCAACATTTTGTTTAAATGGTTCAGTAAACAGGCAAAATGTTCGATATTGGGCATCAGAAAACCCACATTGGATTATGGAAAGTCATACACAGAAAGTTAACGTATGGGCCGGAATTGTAGTTACTTCAATTGTGGGTCCTTTTTTATTGAGGGAACACTTAACTCGGAAAAGTTTTTAGACCTATTACAAAATGACATAATACACTGTTCATCAGAACTTTACCCGAATGGTGAAAACCGCAATATACTGGCAGATTTGGTATGGTTTCAACAGGATGGAGCGCCCCCGCACTATTCGCGAACAGTGCGAGATTCTCTTGACAATATTTTCCTAAATAAATGGATCGGACGGAGAGGTAATATCGAATGACCAGCTAGGTCTCCAGATCTAAGCCCGTTAGATTTTTATCTTTGGGGTTACCTGAAATCGAAAGTCTACTTCAATAAGCCCGAAAATATCGAGGAATTAAAGAATAGAAACGAATCCTGCCACAAACGCTAAATCAAGTGTTACGAGAATTTAAAAACCGTCTTAGGTATTGTCAGGAAGTTACTGGTCAACAATTTGAACATTTAATTTGATATGTTGATTTTTTTTTCTTCAATTTTGAAATAAATGTAATTTGTTTAATAACTTTTAATTTTCGGTTGTACATGAAAAATACTTATAATTTGTTAATATTTAGATTTTCGGTATAATGTCACCTTTTTGTGTTGTATTTGACCCGTTAGTTGATTGATAATTGCTTACCATTATTGCTTGGCAAAGTAGATCAACGACGCCCGATTTTTGGTCTATAAGGGGGGGGGGGGGATATTTGAAATTTTCTGCTAATGTAGAAAATAATTATAGGTTTTATTTCATATATCACGACGCGTCAATAATCGGCAAAAGAGATCTTAAGCCTAGTTCTGACTGTCAAGTAGCAAGTAATTTAGTAACTATCCGTGTCTGAACAACGAAAATTTAGTCGAGTAGTTTAGCAAGCAATTTAGTCGAGCCGATCCATTTTGTTCTATTTTTCGGTCGAGTAGCGTTCCCCACCACGCGTCACTGCTCACTGATTCATGGGCTAAACAAGCCCGAACGTTTCATTAAGTCGAGTTCAACTACTGTTTGAGCTGTGGAGTTATTAGCTACTGTTTTGTTGGTTAGGTTTTACAAAAATGTCGTGTCTTGGGAATGAAGAAACAACTTTAAATTTTTTTGTCAAATATCTAGAATATGAGTGCGTATGGAATATTAAGTTGCAGGTTGTTCAACTTGCAAAATATACTCAACTTGTGTACTGCACTCGACCGCAGTACGAACGTTTTTGAGGCAGTAATCATTGGAATAACTCGCCACTGGACTAAACTACTAGCGTAGTCTGAATTAGCCTTAAGCGCCGTAGCTAGCCCACTCTGCCCCTGCATAATGATGCCCTTGATCTCGATAATACGTGTATGAATTTACTCGTGTGATTGGCTTTTACTTTGGTAGAAGGCCTAGCTTAGTTAGTTGATTAGTCTAATAAAAAAGTTTTGTATGCAACTGGTAGATCTCAACTATCTGAGATCGATAGTGTATATGTGAATGATGACGATTTGGTATGACATTTGTTGTGATTTTGTTGACAGGGCAAATGTGAAATAGTAAAGGGCAAATGAAGTTTACGTGGTATACATCTGCAACCAAAAATATGTAATCTACCAATAGAATTTATGTACAACTTAAAACTGCACATCTGCGATGAAATTACGACGTTTGACAACCATCGTGTTTCTGAATTAGCCAAGACGACACAGCATTATGATCTGTCATTCACGATTCGTAATTTTCTAGGTTTCTTTATTTTTTGGAC
This sequence comes from Octodonta nipae, assembly GCA_034190945.1. NCBI lineage: Eukaryota > Metazoa > Arthropoda > Insecta > Coleoptera > Chrysomelidae > Octodonta > Octodonta nipae. The sequence goes on along the minus strand of CM067224.1, from coordinate 59,013,893 downwards.
AAAAAAAATTAAATATTTGTTTAAAATAGTATGCTGGCTATCCCAGCACTTCTTACAATATGCACCAGCTGCCTATGAAAGCCGCGTCGATCCAGTGGTTTCGGTGATTATTCCGGGAAAACAGATACAAATAAAAGTTTTATGAACGTGTTTTCAAATTGCAATACAATGCAAATAACCATAGGGGTTTTCGCGGAAGGAGTTCTGAATCGGTTCAACAGTAATATCACCGTAATTACCGAAAATGAACCGATATAGAACTTACTGATCGAATCCCAAATTAACACATCGTCCTATTCCGATAACAATAGCAACCTAGAATTGTATTGTGAACCAAATCTATTGTTATAAAATTTTGTGATCTCGATTACAGTAGGCTCGAGTTCGGGGTACGCAGTAAGGAGTTATTGATTCTGAATTGATTCAAATGGTTCTTGTTCTGAAGCAATAGAAGTACGTTTTTCGCCCTGGCCCCATGAGCCGAAGCCCAATATACCACCAAACCAAACTTCAATATAAATAAAAGCACCTACTCTTTTTAAAATAATTATAGGAATTATTTACTTTCTAAGTTGATATCAGGAGTAAGAGTTTAGCCCCTAGAGTAAGAAAAAGTATAAATCGAATATTGACAAAAACATTTTCAGGGTTCATCATTATACTGTAGTGGCTCTGTTCAGAAATAGTAAATCTACTTTTGAAAACAAATTAGTTGACAGTAAAAGTAATAAAAACTTCTTTAAATATGTGAAACGTAACCTAACTAGCAGAATTTATACTGATACTCAAAAATTCAGCTAGTGAACTGATCAGCGATCCCAAGAAAGTGGCAGATTTATTTGCTGCAGAATTTTTTAATTCTTTTTCTCATGAACCTCAAATCAACCTAGCCAACAGCTCTGATCTTCCTGTGATCGAGTCGACAATTGACACCATCGAAATTACCGAAGAAAAAATTCTTGCTGTTATTAGAGAAATTCGTTTGGATTGTAGCACAGGACCAGATAATATTAACCCTGTGTTTTTTCGAAGATGTGAAGAATCATTGCTTACCCCTTTAACTAATTTGTTGAAGCATTCTTTCGAAGAGTCTTGTGTTCCGGCTGATTGGAAAAACTCAATAGTTGTCCCAGACTTTAAAAAGTGACAAGTTAGTCACCAGTAACTATCGTCAAGTTAGTTTAACTTGCCTTCCATGCAAATGTTTGGAGAAACTAACTGTTCGGGATTTAACTGATATTATGATATTTCGTTAATGGGATTTTAAGTGAGACAACACGGTTTTTTACCTAAACGTTCAATAATAACTAACATGCTATACTGTGTTAATGCGTGGACCAAAGCTGTTGACAATTCTGAGCCAGTTGATGTGATTTATCTAGACTTTAGAGCTTTTGATCAAATCCCTCATAGCCGGTTATTGTATAAACTTGAACAATATGGTATTCGGGGAAAATTGTTAGACTGGATTAAAGCCTTTTTAACGTGTCGATCGGTTCGCGTTCGGGTGCACGGTGAACTGTCCGAATAATACAAAGTAATAAGTGGTGTTCCCCAAGGTTCAGATCTCGGGCCTCTGCTGTTTAATTTGTTTGTCGCTGACCTGGCTGTGCTGTTTGGTTCAGATGTAGTGCTGTATGCGGACGACACCAAATTTTTCGGGAATCCATTAGCCACTGATAACCAGCTAAGTAGTGATATTGCTAAGTTAGCACAGTGGTGCAGTGATTGGTCTCTTCATTTGAACTCCGACAAGTGTTCAGTATTGCACATTGGTTACAACAACCCAAATAATCATTACTTTATTAATAACACTCGTATAGTCCCTGTTATTACCCAAAGAGACCTTGGATTAATTGTTTCTAACGATTTGAAATGGTCTGCTCATATTTCCAAAAGTAACAAAAAAAGCCAACTCTATGGCATACATGATTTCTTTGGTTTTTAAAAATATGTCTTCTACTTTGCTATGTAAACTATACAAAACCTATATACGTCCATCACTTGAATTTGCAGTTCCCGTATGGAATCCATATTTTGCTAAAGATATTCATATACTTGAACAGACTCAACGTAGAGTCACAAAAGTGTGCCCTGCCCTTCGTAATTGTCCATACGAGGAACGCCTAGAGAAGTTGGGCATCACTTCACTTACAGACAGGCGATTACGTGGTGATCTTATTGAAACTTATAAGATTCTTCATGGTTTTTATTCGGTGAACTTAAGTGATTTCACAATTAATCCGAACAGCCGTCTTAGAGGTCATAATTTAAAATTGTGCCCGGAAAGATTTTATAAGTTGTGTCGACAATTCTTCATATCCAACCGAATCGTACATTCATGGAATTCGCTGTCCTCCGAAATAGTGAATGCTACATCCATAAATTCTTTTAAGAATTTATATGATCGATATGCCCATATAATTCAGCTAATTTTTCTTACTCAAATGGTATTCTATGTTGCAGTTCCATCGGCAATTTGGCCGCCTACACTGCTTTTTCATCTAATAATAATAATAATAATAATTATGTATTGACGGGGTCAGCGTACTAATTTACAATTAAACTTAATACTTATGCAACTTTAAATACTGTTTACAGGATCAAATTGCATGTGATCACAAAGAAATGGAAGATTTTTGTGGGCTTTCTTGGAACAATACATTATAGTAAAGTGTTTAGACTATCTTCTTTCTTCCAGTCAGCTATCAAGACAACAACAGAACTATACGTTCTTCATTTCACAATGAGATATGTGAAACAACTTTGTTTGGCAATTTGAAGCAGCAAATTAGACAACTATAATGTATTAATTTATTATTATTATTTATTCACTCATTGTAGCTTCATAAGGGTTTGTTAAATTTTATATAATTTGTCTAGAAATGGCATGTTTGAAGTAGTTAATCAAACTGAAGATTCAGAAAAGCATATATTGGAAAATCCAAGAAATTTGGATTTTATTCAAGAGAATTGCCTAGAAGAAATGAAATTATGGATCAGCTGCCATTACAATTACAAATGTAGGTTTCAATTGAAAAAATGTGGCACGATTTTTAAAAATGATAGATATTAAAAACACAATTGTTTCTCTAAAAGTATTACCACAATCTTTATATAATTTACAAAAATTGTACTAATAATTTGATAATATATGATGAGTTCTCTTATTTTTGTTTATTCAAAAACCATGTTAATAAATGAATCTGAAAATTACAACTATTCACTGGACCATGGGCGTCGCCAGCGTTCCTGGATTTTTAGCGATAATTATGGTCTATATGCCCTTTTGCAGAAAAATAAGTGTTAAATTTCTAGACAAATAAATATAAATTAGATATTCAGATTATTTCACCAAAAGACTGACTCAAAATGAATATGTATAAAGTGATATCATTCAATATTTAAAAATATAAATTTTCAAATATTAATTTCAATTTTTTTTTCAAATTCCGAAAAATTTCGAGATTGCTCATGCGCACCGTTCAACCCATAGAACACAAATTGATTTTTACAGATGACATGAAACAAAACACTAATTCAATTATTGTGGACCCCAGTGATTCGATTTAGGCACAGAACAAAAATAGAACTAAAAATAATGAACCGATTCTGAATCGATTCAGAACTGCTTCCGCGAAAACCCCTCATATTAAGCTCGATAGAAGCAGCTATTTCGAACTTACAGATAAACACTTTTATTCATATGCACAGGACTATTTGATAATTTTGAAGAAAAAAAACATTCCAATACTACTGCCTCAGCTAAATAATCGTTTAATTTTTCAACGTGTAGAGTTAAATAACGCCTCCCTGAGTTCCGCCACTGCCCGTAAATGCCAGATAAAATCCCAATTTCATATAGTGAGACCAAAGGACGGTCATAAATGCGAGAAAGAGAAAAACACATTGACCTGTTACCTACCGGTTCGGCTACTGTGCTACGCGTTGCCTACGAGGGGCAAGGGGATATATCACAGCCGATGTTCTTGTAGGGCATTGTTGCCAACCCGAAATTTTTTACGCGAAATTGCGAAAAGAGCTACCGAACATCTATATGGCACTAAACACACTTAAAATCTAAATTTATATCATTTTATTGGAACATACGAATATATCCTTCAAAATCACTCATCCTGTCACAGGTGCCAACCAGTGAGAAGAGTCAGGCTAAAAGAATCCAACTTTTCTCGAGTCTTTATTTATCTATTTAATAATCTATTAAACTAAACACGTACGAGTTTAGTCCCACGAAGTATGCATAGGGACGTGATAGCATAGCAATAAAAGAAAAAAAATGTTAATGAGATAATAAAGGGTGTTCAATAAAATATGATTAAAATATTTATTGATAAATAACGAATACTTTTAAGAATTATATAAGAAACAAAATATTTTGTAAACGATCGCCAACTTTTGCCAAAACTTGTAATAACATTATTATAAACATGTGGGGGTATTTCATGGATAGAACGTCTAATTTCGGCCTTCAATGCTTTGGTGCTCACGGGCTTGTTGGTATAAACCTGTGACTTCAGATAAACCGCGCTGACAGTCTAGAGGTGTTAAATCACAAGACCGTGGCGGTGAATTCTGGTCACCAAACCGACCAATAGCAAACTCGCGCAAGACATTTAATGTTTCATAAGCGGTATGACATGTGGCACCGTCCTGCTGAAACCCCATGTCGCCAAGAGCTATCCGTTTCAATTGAGTCACACAAAACTGCATTATCATGGCACGATAATGTTAATGCATTATTTTCCTCATCTTCAAAGCAGTACTCCAGACCACAATGAACACCAAACAGTGACATGTTTTGATGAATCTGTCTTGGATATTCTGAGCCCCAAATGCGGCAACAAACCTATCGTGGTAAAAATGGAGTACGGCATGTTTAATAAAATCGTAATAAATTAATAATTTTTTAAGGGTGTAATTATGTAAACGAAGCAGTTAACTTAAATCAACCTTATCATGGGCATTTTTATTTTCAGAAACTTCCAGAAAGCTGGACAACCAACAATATCCGAGAACCAAAAGAAGAATCTACTTAAAACTGTTACATCGGGAATGTGAGGACGGTAAGTTTGGCATTGTTTATTTTTTTATTAATAATATCTCTTTTGGGGGAGCTGTTATAACTAATCGGTAGTAAGCCTAAAGAAAATAAATTCACGTGGCATAAAATTACTTAAGCTGCATAACAATATTTTTATGGATGAAATATAATTATGCAAGTTTAAAGACATTTTCTTGTCTAAATGTTCAGTTATTTTGTATGCAGAAGCTAATATATGTACAACTGTATAATCAAATATTACCCATACAAATATGAGAGACGTATGAAAATAATCAAAGGCAAAGTGTTTTTCTGTCATAAACCAATGATTGTGACATTGGAAAATTCACTTACGTTAGATTGGAACGGTGACTTTCACTATCGCTGATTTACTTGACCGCAAGGATAGCCTCGCTTTTTATACTTGGGGCTCAAGTCACCTGATTTAATGCCACTTTTACGAGGCTTCATTGATCCTGTCTCCCATGAGGCACACATAGAACATTTGTAAGGTGCGCAATGTGTATTTGTGGTTATTCAAATATCACTCAAATATTTCGCTTTGAATATGATTTATACTTTTTTTATGATCATTTCTAATTTTTTAGTAACTACTTTAAAAAAGCTTCCACCATAAGTGAATAAACATTTTGGTGGCATTTTCAGTGCATCAAAACAGAAAATGTGCCTTATTTATAGCGAGTTTTCGAACTACTGTAAACAACAAAATCGTTAATAATATCCCGAAGATCAATTGGGAACAAATAGTTGATTATCTTAATAATTCTCTGATATTACTATACAATGAACCACACTGTTGGTTAGCTTTGCAACCTTAAAACTCCCCCCTCCTAGTGCAACATTTTTATGAAAACTTTAATGAGTTATTGCCTTCAAATAGTGCTCCCGCACATTGGCATATGAAATCACCCGACCTTGTCGCCCTTTGCTTTTTATATGGGATACTATTGGACTATGAAACTTTTTAGCTGAAAAGAAATGTGTAGGATATTAAAATTCACAAAAGCTATAAAAGAATAGTCGAACGCAAACTGTGTCTTGACAGTTCGAAAATACAAATTCAGTCAGAAATGTCTTAGCTTAGAGGGAGTGTGCTGCACCGCACTGTATGGTCAAGTCGGGGGATAATAATTTCTTCATTGTCTAACAGTCTCCCATTTACAGGACAATTTAAAGATACAACATTGCTTAGTTTAGTTTAGTTTATTTATTGGTAAAGTATTACAACTGTGTGTTTTTACAAGTCAAAGGTACACAAGCATGAAATGTATTAAATATGTATACAAAAGCCTATATAAAATGTTATTAAAATGGTAAGAAAATAAAATGTCCTATTTACTAATATATAGACAACACTGTACATTATAGAGGCAAACACATTAAAAATTTATACATTGAAATCACTTCCTAAGTACTCCTCAAAAGAATAAAAGGCGTGTTTTAAAAGATAATTTTTTACTCTTGTTTTAAAATGATGTACGTTTAAATTTTTTATTTCTGCTGGCACTGCATTGAAAAATTTAATGCCATAATAGTCAGTACCCATTCTCGTTCGTTGCAATCCTTCTTGAATAGGAGTGAATATCGTTGTGTGTTCTGTAGCTGTTTTGGTTCTGTTTCATATAGACAAGACACTGAAGGATAAAAGTGCAAGGTAGGGTACGTAGTTTTAGTCCCACAAAGCTATCTCTACAACACTCGCGGTATTTTAAGCCTGCAATAATTCTAACACAACGGCGTCGTAACTTAAAAATTTGAGCAGAGCACGGTGAATTCCCCCAATTTAAAATCGCGTAGGACATATTGGAGCTAAAGTATCCATGATACGCTGTCAGTAATGTGCCCCTAGATACATTTTTTGACAGGCTCCTTATAAGGAAAGTTATTTTACATAATTTGGAGCTAAGGAAATTAACATGGGCTTCCCAGTTCAACCCAGGATCAAGGTCGACCCCTAACAACTTCACTGGTCCATCACTCTCTAGAGTCGATGGTGAAGATTGTAATGTAAAATTAATGTTCTGGGTCTTACTAATGTTGAGAGTAAGCCTATTGGCTAAAAACCAATTCTCAATTTCACGCTGTTTGATTTGAGTCCACTGCAATATTGGGTCTGAAGGTTGATAGCGCATCAATGTTGTGGTATCATCAGCAAACAGGATTAGCAGGTGATTCAATAGATTGTTAAAGTTTGGCAAGTCATTTATGTATATGAGAAATAACGGAGGACCCAACACAGAGCCCTGAGGTACGCCATGCTGAATCCTGCGATTCGCGGATTGCTGAGTCTCAAAAAGAACATACTGTTCTCTTGCTTCTAAATAGGACTGTATAAGGGTAATACTGCTCGAATCAAAGTTGTAGTGAGATAGCTTTTTGTAAAGAATTTCAAAACTTATACACAATCGAATGCCTTCGTTAAGTCCAGGAATGTACCATATGTATTATGCTTATTTTCAAAGCCCTCTGCCACAAACTCACTTAGTCGATTAATAGCCAGAGTTGTGCTCTTGTTGTTACGAAAACCAAATTGATTTGGTGTAAAGATATGATTTACTTCAAAGTAGTTAATCATTTGGTCTTTCAATAAAGATTCAAGAATTTTTGAGGTAAGTGGCAATAGAGATATAGGCCTGTAATTAGTTACATCTTCAGGATCTCCTTTATTTTTAAAAACAGGTATAACTTTTGCCAGTTTGAGAACAGAAGGAAATATGCTTTCTCGGATGCAGAGATTAAACAAGTGAGTCAGGGGTTTGCTAACTATATCTGTGAGATATTTAAGGATTCTAGAGTTGATGTCATAACAGTCTCTGCTAGCACTATTTTTAATGGCGGAAATTTTATCTGAAACCAATTTTTCTGACACTGAGTAAAATTTGAAGCTATCTCCAATGTATTGATTTGATAAATACTCATTGAAGGAGCTATTAGAAGAAGAAAGATTTTTAATCAGCTCGTCTGCAATTGACACAAAGAAATCATTGAAAACCTGGGCATTGAGGTGACTGACTTTTGGTGCTGGAGCGGAGTTCCTATGAGATTTTATTATACTCCACGTGGCTGACACCTTGTTTGATGCATTAGCAATGAAATTGTCATGGGTAGCTTTTTTGTAATAACTGATCATGTTTTTGGGTACCAAAATTGGATTTTGCTTGTGAAGGAGACTGAGAGTTTGAAGTCTCCCCCTCATGTCTCTAAGGTTGTCATTAAACCAGTTAATTTTAGGGCCTTGTTTGACTTTCCGAACCATTTTCGTCTTTTGTGGCAGACTTTTATCTAAAGCGTTGGTTAAGACTTTAAAAAAACTGCAGAACTGATCCTCCACACTTTTGGTACCTTCCGTGATTGATTTCCAGTTATATAGTTGTAGTTGATTATACAGAGAAGAAAGACCTTCATCAGTGATTGGTCTGAAAGTAATTCTAGTGCTATGATTATATGAGAGTTTGAGTGGTGTATTGAACAGTAACTATTTGATATCCCCCACAATACATGTAAAAATATCACAATACTTGCATATATTATTATAATTATTGCACACAACATAAACTGATAATTTCAACAAAATGTTTGTTCTGGCTCTTAGTGGCCTTAGCGCTAAGTGTTTCCTTGAGTGAAACGTAGCTACATTAAAATTAACTAGTGGTCGCCCAGTGGTCGAAATTCGACCCTATTTCATGAAATTGTAAAAAGTATATTTTTATAAGAAACAGAGTTGTGGAGAAATCGGAGAATAGATGTAATGACCAAAATTGTTCACTCATATTGACAAATCTATTGAAATAAAAAGAAAATAAAAATGTAATCAAATATCGGTATTCGAAATATTTTTGACAAATGAATGACCCGTCAAATTTTTGGCTGGAACCGCTCCTGGCAAAATATTCGATATAATAATTGGAAGATTTTTCTTTGCAACCTAAAAGTTTTCGTCATTTGCGGTTTCAATCAAGTTCAGGAATATTAAAGAAAAGAGATAACCAATAACCCTAGGAGAACTAACTTAAATATTTAATAATAAATTCTCTATTGTCCGCTGTCTCACATTTTTCTACACAACCCCTCCGAGAAATCAATACTGATCTACTACATTGACTATTATACCACTAAATAAAATATTTAAAAAAATATATAACCGACTTCCATCTATAACTAAAAAGCTAAAAATAATTATAACAAAATACAACTCTAGCATATAAATAACACATTCAATGTTGTTAGGTACCTACCCAGGAAGTAAAAAATGTAAACATTAAAAGGTGCTCATTCTGTACAAATTAATTACCCACCAATCTAGTATATTTTTGAAGTCGGTGCCAAGCAACAATCAAGTTTGATGAAGTAGTAGATAAGTACGCAATGCATGATTTTAGATTTGCTTGGCACCGACTTCAAAAATATACTAGATTGTTAGGTAATTAAATTGTACAGAATGAGCAGCTTTTAATGCTTACAGTTTTTACTTCCTGGGTAGGTACCTAACAACATTGAATGTGTTATTTATATGCTAGAGTTGTATTTTGTTATAATTATTTTTAGCTTTTTAGTTATAGGTGGAAGTCGGTTATATATTTTTTTAAGTTTTATTTTCAACTTTTTAGTTTTTTTTGAACTCAGTTTTCATTCTTTATTTTTTATTTTGTATGTACAACCTTAATAGACAGGACCAGTTAACATCGAAAGCCTCAGCAGTACACAATGATACATTTTCATTTAAATTGACAGGAAAATGTTTACGAATAAAATGTACTAGTACGCGTTGACTTAATAAGCCCAAAATATATTTATGCCTTATGGACTACGCCATGTAACTTTTTTTCAACTTTTTTTGACAACTCTGTATAACTATATATAATTCCACTCCACCCTATGTACCAACCATCCTGTACGTACGACTGCCCATAGACAAGCATAAATTTGTTAGCTGCCTTCTGTTAACTATAGGACGAAGTAGAATCCATCCCATATTTACGGAGTCAAATCCGTCCTATATTTCAACCATAGTATATAACTCCTTGTGGCCTACCCCATAAATTATTTCATTTTTCACATTTTATATTATCGCCCAGTGTAACATTAATTCCTCTCCACACTTTATGCAACTTCTTATCTGATATAAAATAAATAATTTTTAATCACACTGTATAAATATCATTTAACTTCAGCATATATTTCAACCATCCTGCATCTGATTTGTTTACGTCCATATTATATAACAGTTTTTTAATCACCCTATATAACTTTAATTTCACATTTTTCCAACATTTTTATTCCACCAATAGTCCCTATATGCCATACATCCTGTATATACAGCTAAACGGCCTAACTTATATTTGAATCATCATATAAATGCAACTCCTTCTATCACTTTACTTTGTGATTTTGTTTGCTATAACTAAACATCCTGTGTATAAACCCACCAAATAGCAGTTTAGATTGACATGTGTTATTACTGAATTTTCTATTAGGCTGGGAGAATGTGACAACCAAAAGCACTGTCTTCGCAAAATGGAAAAATTTTCATTTAAATAGGTATTTGCCGGGTATACAAACAAAACGAGCTTGGTACTCATTGATTTACGGAGTCGAAAATACTATGCTTTACTACCTAGATGCTTGAGATGTACATAGAAAATTTTCAAATTTGCAATTAAAACTTCCAGTGCCTAAAATTCCCGCATTATTACGTTGGAATTGAAATATTTATGAGGAAATGTCCGTTATGTCATTTCGATCAAATTTTTAATAAGAATTTTGGAAGTTTCGGAGATTTTCTGTAAAACCGCAAGTTGCACGTCGCAGAAAAGTATATGAGATCACCTAGGGATCTTCCTTAATAGATTAAACGTTAAAAAACTATATACATCCATAAGGAGTTTTCGAAAAAACGACCAATATGTTAGGGATATTGGTCGATTTCCTTGCACGCATATGTTCATTCACAAATTTCTTCACTTTACGAATAGAATTCTTTCCCCAAATTTGAAGTTTCACCAATCCGGATACATACTCTATAAAACAAGACCATATTCATACAAAACGGTTCACCACAGGAGAAGAATTCAGGTAACATACATACAAAAAAAAATACCCGACGAATTGATAACCTCCTTCTTTTTGGAAGTCGGTTAAAAATAACAACGCTTGCATGCCACTTCCAGAAGTACATGCTCTAAGTATATAACAGCATCTAACGATCGCTCCGTCTCAATATAATTACTCAAAGTTTTGTGTTTTGACCGTCTGGCGGCGTCAGTACTCAGTTGTTTAGCGTTGACAGTATGGACGTAAATAATGATTTTTTTATATTTTATTTAATTAATGAACCAATATTATAAATTATTATTAGCATTCGGCACAAAAGGTTGTCAGTAGCTACTAAACAAACAAAAATGAAAAAAATCGGTTGAGAGACAGGACAAAATGGTACCTAATCGACTTGTCTTTGCCTATTTATATTTAGATACCATATTATTTACTAATTTAAACAATACAACAGATGCACAATTTCTCCTTAATTCCAAAGAAAGCAGTTGAAAACGTTCACATAACTCATCATTAGGTATATTTCTTTCTGGATATAATCCATCACCTTTGAGAACCAAATATTTCAGGAAGTCTATTTGGACCATTTCAACACGTTTGCTGTGAATATCATAGTATGGATGCCAAATAATACTTGCATATTCAACTTTAGACGACCATACATTCCCAAAGTATAATGTCTTCAATGCGGAAATATTAGTAAAGACTCGGCAGTTTCTCAATATAAATCCATGGGACTTTAATGCTTCACATGTTTTTACAGATATGTGCTCTACAAAGGTTAATTTATCGTCAAAGATGACTCCCAAGTTCTTGATACTAGTATTTCGCTCCAATAGGGTACCTTGACTTGAATAATGAAATTTGATGGCTGACATTTTTCGAATATATGTCACTACTTTGCATTTTTTTACATTTAGATATAGATTATTTCTATTGCACCATTATTCTACAGATACTTCTTGAATCTAAATATTATAAAAATCATTTACACATTCTATTGTAGAAAAGATCTTGAACTCAGCAGCAAAGCATAACTTTTCTGTCGATATTGTATTACATAAATCGTTAATAAACAAAAGAGATAACAGAGGTCCCAAATTCGACCCTTGAGGAACTCCTGATTTAGCTAAGTATGACTCGGACTTGAAACCATTATAAGTCACGTACATGTATCTGTCTAATAAATAAAACTTGAGGAAATTTACTGCTCGGATAGAAAATCCAAATCCTGATAGCTTGTTTAACAGAATTCTATGATCAATTCTGTCAAATACATTACTGAAATCTGTATAGATCACGTCGACTTGCATGTTGGTGTCCAGTGCTTCTGAGATATATTAAGTAATTGCTACCAGGTTGGTTGTTGTAGACCTTTTATCAATAAATCCGTGCAAATATGCAGTAACACTAATCCGCATCAAACACCCTGCAGAGCGGTATATTGCCATGCTACGGTTTTAATGCACGTACTTGGTTTCAGCAAGATGGAACAACATGTTACATCCCCAATGACTTTTTTGAATTCAGTTCGCGAAATGTTTGGAAAAGAAGAAAGTTTATAGCAACAACCCAGGGTCTCTTGAAGATCTAAAGGCAAATAAATATCCAAGAGAAAATACAAAACATTTGACAAAACACTTGTAAGGAAGTGATTGCAAGTTTTCACTCCAGGTTGCAGTAGTGTCAAAATGGTCAAGGATCACATTTAGATGATTTTATTTTAAAGAAGCAACTTCCCTTTTACTGTACTTTGGTAATAAATATCTCTGTGTATTAGAATAAATAACTACTTCTTTTTTACCATAGTATGAAATATAAAAAGTTTTTGGTCCACCTGTTATTATTTGATTTTTTAGGGTTCCGTATGTACAATATACGGATACCCTTACAAAAACCGTTTAGAAACCGTGTGCAATCAATCACTATTTTCAGACATATCTTCTTTTTTATATGATTTAAAATACAATTCAATTGAAAATTTTAGCTATTCTTATCTCTCTCTCTTTTTATCCCTCTCTCTTTCTCCCTCTGTAATTTGAATTCGTTGTCTATATTTTCCAAATATATTTTAACTTTCTTATTTGTTTTATTACTTGGACCACTTTCTATAAGTGTAACTCTAATTCACTCTATATTGCATCCACACTGTATATGCTTCTGAATATTGGTCACCCCAATATAACTTATTGGTCTATCATTTTCTGAATCAACTTGTACAACTATAATTCAACTCAATTCAATATTACAACGGTCCTGATATCTTTAAAACCACCCTGTATAAGAATAAATCCACTCCACATTATGGACTATTTTTCTATTGTTTAAATTATTCCTGTATAATAATGATTTTACTTCGCTCCATATGTCTGGTATTCCATTTATGCAACTGCTCATGGTCTACTCTATATAACAAAATTCACTTTTTGCACATTTTATGACTATAATTTTACTCTACCATTTATTTCAACCACCCGGTATATGCAACTGCTTCTAAAATTTTTTGAACCCATGTCTACAATTATACCCCGTCCTATGTCCTATAATTCAAATATCCTAACTGCTTATGCTTACATAACAATTTTTTTATACACCCTGAATAGCAATAATTTTACTCCACCCTTACTTCAAGCAACTACTTATGTTCCAAACTATATAACATTTTTAAACCGCCCTGTATAACTGTAATTCGACTCCACCTTATGTTTCAACCATCCTGTATATTCAACTGCTTCTGACAATTTTTAAAACCTTTTGTGTAAGTGTAATTATTCTCCGTCCTATAACGCAAATATCCATATAGTTTTGCTCCACTCTTGTTTCAACCACCTTGTATACGCAACTACTTATGTGCCACCCAATACAATATTTTTAGAACCACCCTGTATAACTAATTCAATTCCAACTTATATTTCAACCATCCTATGTATACAACTGCTTATGTATCACCTAATATCACATGCACGCACGCACACACCTACAACCGTATACCATATAGAAGAGTTCGCCGACATAACAAATTTTCGGTTCGATAAACTAACGGAATGTTTTCTACCATTTCACGCGACTATTAGCCCCCTAACTTAACTTCGTCTCTGAAAGAAACTTACTTCAAATGAACCAAAATGATAACCATTACAAACACCCTGTACGATATACTTTCATGCCATATCTTGACAATTAAACTACATATTTATAGACGCGGAATTTACTGTTATGTCTCAAATACATAAATAAGTGTTCGAGAGGACATTCTGTTGTGGGAAGCGCCACTGATTAAGAGGTTCCCGACCAGAAACAATATATATCATATGTATTCTCTTGCGTACAAAAGAATGACACCTCGAAGAGAGTACTAGATAATTTATTTAAGATGAAAATTTGACATTTACCATGATGTCTACAGTTTTTTGCATATATTTTGCCGATTTTCAGAAAAATGGTATGTTTTACGTTATATAGAAATATAGGGAATCCAGCTGGAGCATATCTTTGTAGAAAACAATTTATAATATTCAAATTTCTTGAGCGATTTTAGAGATAACAGTGAGGTTCACTGAAATTTGGTCCCTTATTAACTTTTTTTTGATTATCTGGAAAACCGTAAATCCCCTGTTATAGTTATTATATTATAATTATTAAATTATAATATAGACTTTTCTGTAACGTTCCTTAATACAATACAGTTTAAATCATCAAAATTGGCCAAGCCGTTTTTGAATAATCGCTGGTCATACATAAAAAAAAGTTTTTGGAAGTCGGTTAAAAAGGGCTCATTCTGAGGAACACAAATATATTTTTTTCATATTTTAAAAATAACTGGTTTAAAAGAAATTAACAAAAATATACTTATTATCCGCCTTATTTCCGAAACTGTAAGACTTAAAATTTTGAAAAAAAATCAGAGATATAGGGCCTCACCTGAATTGTACGGGAAAAGTAAGGAGGAACCTCTACTATTAATTTTGGGGACAAATTGCAGAATTAAGTGGAAAATATAAAATTAAAATTGTTTCTAACACATCATGTAATATGATCACATGAAAGGGCTCATTATGAGGAGAACATATTTTTTTCATATTATTAAAATAAATTATTTAAAAGATATTAATAAAAATATAAAACAATTTACCCATTCTCCCTTTATCTCCGAAACTATAAGCCGTAAAATTTTGATAAAAATTGGAAAGATAGGACATCATCTGAACTTTACTGGAAAAATAAGGAGAAACCCGTAATATCAATTTTGGGGGGCAGATTACAGAATTAAAAGGAAAATATAAAATTAAATTTATTTCTAACGCATCATTATGACGAATACAATTTTTTTTTTCATAACTTTAAAATAAGTATTTTAAAATATGTTAAGAAAATTGTAAAAAAATTACTCTTTCTCCCTTTTATTTCCGAAACTATATTACATAAAATTTTGAAAAAAATAGGCTCATATGGCCGCACTTGAACAACACATCAAATGAAAGGGCGTATTATAAGGAATATAAATGTATTTTTTCACATTTTTAAAATAAATTGTTTAAAAGATACTAAGAAAAATACAAAAAAAATCATTCCCCCTTTTATTTCCTATCTATACGACCCAAATTTTACAAGATATTAACAAAAATATTTTAAAAAATCGCATTTGTCTCTTTATGTCCTAAAAATTTGAAAATAATTAGTGGTAAAGGGCCTCACTTGAACTTTATAAGAAAAATTAGTAGAAAACCCCAATATTCCAAAAAAGTATATTTTTTTCAAACTCATCATGTAATATATTAAATTATGGGATATCCAAATATATTTTTTTCATATTCTTAAAAAATTGTTTAAAAGATATTAACAAAAGTATTAAACCTCGACTTATTCCCCCTTTTATCTCAGAAACTACACTACTTAAAATTTTGAAAATAATTAGAGGTACTGGGGCTCATTTCAAATTTATAAGAAAAATTAGTAGAAAACCCCAATATTAATTTTGGGTCAAATTATAGAATTAAATGGAAAATAAAAATTAAATTTTCAAACGCATCATGTAATATATCAAATTATTGGAATTACAAATATATCATATTTTTAAATCATTTGTTTAAAAGATATTAACAAAAATATTAAACATCGACCTAATTCCCACTTTAGAAACTACATTATCTAACATTTTGAAAAATATATTTTATTTGTATTTTTAAATAATTTGTCTAAAAGATTTAATAATTTATTATTTAAAACTCTTCCCATTTATCTTACAATCTACTGAGCCTAAAATTCATACAATAGATTATATAGGGCTTCACTGAAAGCTTATTATTGAAACAATACCCTAATGTTAATTTTTGGGGGCCAAATTAGAAAGTTTAATATATTTTTTTATAAAAATCAAGCAAATCATGTAGCAGATAAAATAAAAAGTCTGTGTGTGAGAAATCAAATTGTATATTTTTTATAAATTTTAAACGCTTAGTTTGAAAGATATTAGGATAAATATAAGAAAATGCACTCATTCCCTGCTTGTCTGAAACTGGAATATTAGAAAAATATATATTTTGGTTCACCTACATTGTATGAAATCTTAAAGGTGGTACGGAACTCTTAGTATGCGAGTCCAACTCGCACTTGACCAAATCATTTTGTAATTTTATCTGTCATTTGAATTCTGCTCTTCTTCTGTTGTTTATTTGATACTTTTTAACCGACTTCCAAAAAGGAGGAGGTTATCAATTCGTCGCGTTTTTTTTTTGAATGAATATGGTCTTCTTTAATAGAGTATATATCCGGATTGGTGAAACTTCAAATTTTGGACAAGAATTCTATTGGTAAAGTGATGAAATTTGTGAATGAACACATGAGTGCATGGAAATTGACCAATATCGCTAACATATTGGTCGATTTTTCGAAAACTCCTTATGGATATGTATAGTTTTTAATGTTTAATCTATTAAGGAAGAACCCTAGGTGATCTCATATACTTTTCTGCGACGTGCAACTTGCAGTTTTGCAGAAAATCGCCGAAAATTCCAAAATCCTTATCAAAAATTTCATAGAAATGACATAACGGACATTTCCTCATAAATATTTCCAACGTAATAGTGCGGGAATACTAGGCACTGGACGTTTTGATTGCGAATTTGAAAATTTTCTATGTACCACTCAAGCCTATAGGTAGTATAGCATAGTATTTTCGGCTCCTTAAATCAATGAGTACCAAGCTCGTTTTGTTTGTATACCAGGCAAATACCTATTTAAATGAAAATTTTTCCATTTTGCGAAGACGGGCTTTTGATTGTCACATTCTCCCGGCCTAATAGAAAATTCAGTGACAACACATGTCAAACTCTAAACCGCTATTTGTTGCGTTCATACACAGGCTGTTTAGTTATAGCAAACAAAATCACAAAGTAAAGTGATAGAATGAGTTGCATTTATATCATGATTGAAATATAGGACGGAGTAGAATGATAGTGGTCCATAGGCAGCCATATATACAGAATGGTTAGAATATAGGGTGCAGTGGACGTTTGGTGGTATAAAAATGTTGGAAAAATGTGAAATTACAATTATATAGGGTTATTAAAAAACTGTTATATGATGTGGACGTACACAAATCATACAGGATGGTTGAAATATATACTGGAGTTGAATTATATTTATACAGTATGATTAAAAAAATATTTATTTTATAGCCCCGAAGAAGTGGCATAAAGTGTAGAGAGGAATTAATGTTACACAGGGCGATAATATAAAATGTTAAAAATGAAATAATTTATGGGGTAGCCCACAAGGAGTTATATACTATGGTTGCAATATAGGACGGATTTGACTTCGTAAATACGGGATGGATATATAGTTTTACAGAAGGCAGCTAACAAATTTATGCTTGTCCGTCGGCAGTCGTACAGAATGGTTGGTACATAGGGTGGAGTGGAATTATCTATAGTTATACAGAGTTGTCAAAAAAAGTTGAAAAAAGGTTACATGGCGTGGTCCATAAGGCATAAATATTTTGGGCTTATTAAGTCAACGCGTACTAGTACATTTTGTTCGTAAACATTTACCTGTCAATTTAAATGAAACTATATCATTGTGTAATGTTGAGGCTTTCGATGTTACCTGGTCCTGTCTATTAAGGTTATAGATACAAAATAAAAAATAAAGAATGAAAACTAAAAAGTTGAAAATAAAACGTTTAAAAAAAATAAAACCGACTTCCTCCTATAACTAAAAAGCTAAAAATAATTATAACAAAATACAACTCTAGCAAATAAATAACACATTCAATGTTGTTAGGTACCTACCCAGAAAGTAAAAAATGTATGTAAAGTGCTCATTCTGTTCAAATTAATTACCTACCAATCTTGTATATTTTTGAAACAATGCGGGATTTTGGATTTACTTGGCACCGACTTCAAAAATATACTAGATTGGTAGGTAATTAATTTGTACAGAATGAGCACCTTTTAATCTTTACATTTTTTACTTTGTGGGTAGGTACCTAACAGCATTAAATTGTTATTTATTTACTAGAGTTGTATTTTGTTATAATTATTTTTAGCTTTTTAGTTATAGGTGGAAGTCAGTTATATATATATATTTAATGTTTTATTAATAATTTATATTTAGATGTCACACATGTGACAAAATAGCACTTGCTTTTTTGAATGTAACGCCATCTGTTGGAGGAAAAAGCAAAACTCTACCTCAGATTAAACCATTATAAGAGTACAATATCGTATGACCAGTAAAGGTAATAATATTTTATTTTGTGAAATAATATAGAACCAAAAAACAGTGTTTATGGTAAATTCCAAAACAGGAAGCTGAAAACAATCTAGAAAAGTTACTAATCACCTTCTCGAAAATAAGAACATAAATAAATACATTAAAAAAACCCGCTTCAAAAAAAATATATCTAAAAAGCATGAAATATTTTTTTGCTGCAACAATTAAATACTTTTTGTGAAGTTGGTGGCAAACCAAAATGGAACTATTTTGGGAAGTACATTTATAAGTTGTACTCCCCAACTTCTTTGTTCAAATGGGCACCGACAGAAAAAGTATTTATTTGTTGTAGCAAAAAAATATTTCATGCTTTTTAGTTATTTTTTTAAGTCGGTTTTTGTTTTTTAAAAATGTATTTATTGTATTATGTGTTCTTTACATCAAACAATCGTCACCTCGAAGTAGACATTTTTATAAATCCTCTAGGTAATATTGTAACTTGGAAGAGTCACACTCCCCACATTAGACTTGATCAAATAAGCGTAATGGATCAATATTTTAATGATTAACCATTCTTGCTATTACAATTTTGATTTTCAAGATTTGTTGCTTCATCTCAACACCAACAGTCGTGGTCGTCGTTGAAATTTCAGAGCGCGCGTATTATCGTAAGCCGTAGGTATAACTGGTGTATCTTTACGAGCGGAAAGAGTGACATATCGAGGACCAGGTGGGCGTCAGAACGGCCCAAAATATTTCACATATTTTGATCGGACCGTGAAAGAGATTCTTCGGCCGGTCGCGCGGCACGCTTTCTACCACGGTTGCCGCGTTTATGCGAGATTCGTAATGGATCAACCTTATCGCAGACAATATACGGGGAGTCAACACAACAATTGTTGCTTATTGGAGTGTGGTTTTGCAGTTTTGATACTTTTGCGATAAATCTGGTGAAATATTGTCGTAGTAAAACCACAGACTAATCAAACCCAGAAGCGAAACTCTCTCCTTTGCGCATGTGCGACAAAGCCATTATTTTGACGGTAAGTTCAATGAACCACAGATTATAAAGTATTACAATATTATTTCGAAGTTAAAAATGTACCCTATCCTCAGAGTAAATGCTCCAACAATAATCCTATTATTCACAAAGAATCTGTTAAATACATGTTACTTTTATATATATACAATATTCAAATAAATATCAATTATCAAACATATTCTTACTATGAAGTGAAATTTATCGTGTTTAAAACAAAACTGTCCAAGGATCGCCTTATTAGCACTAAATATTATAAGATTCATTTATTATTCACAATTGCATTAAAACGTGTCAGTTTGTCAAACAAATTTTGAAAATTAAGTTATACTTTAAAAAGATTGTGGTTGGACCTATTACTTCCACACCATTTGAAATGAACCTTTTGGAATACCACAAACCTTTATTTTCACACTGCTTCTGATTATTATTTTTTATTCAAATGCCTCTAAAAACACATTTTTCAAATATGTTGATCCTCTTTTAATACAAATTCGTCCTTATATTTTTTCGCCCTGATATCGTTACTTTCAAAGTAATGGCCGATTGTGTTCAAGGTCACAAAATCTTGACCCCAAAACATCAAAGGTTACGACAAGAGTTTCGCATCTGGGTTTAATAACGAAAAAGAAAAAATTTATATATTAATACCGTTAATGTTTGGGCAGCAATTGTTGGATATCATATCGTAGGTCCCTTTTTCATTGATGGCAAGTTGAATGAAGATAAATATTTAGAACTACTCCAAAATAATGTCGTGCCAACTTTGACAAACTTATATCCTAATCCAGAAAACCCACAAGTTATTGCCGATACAATATGGTTTCAGAAAGATGGTGCACCACCCCATTACGAAATCAATGTCTGGCAGTACCTGAACCAAATTTTTTCAAATCGGTGGATTGGGAGGCGCAGATCGATAGAATGGACAGCACGATCTCCTGACTTGACGCCATTGGATTACTTTTTGTGGGGATATGTCAATAGTACTGTATACAAAACTAAACCCCTCAACTTCGATGACCTAAAAAGACGAAACACGCTTGCGATTAGATCAGTCACGCGGCGAGCATTTTTAACAAAAAAAGCGCATTTTAAAATACAAATCGACGTGTCCAAGCGTTTTCCCAACACGCCCTCCTTTATTCGTTATCGAATTTATTCCATTTCGCTGTACCACACGTATAATATATGTAATGTTTGTTTATTTGTATGCATGTAAGTTTATTTGTAATAAAATTCTCGAAAACGAATTTAATTTATGATACTACTTCTTCAGGATTTTTTAATCCATTGAACGCAAGACAATATATTGTTTCTAGCCGAGAATCTCGATCGGTTGCAGTCCACTCAATTGATTGAAATCTGGAATAAATATTTATGTATATAGTTTTTCCTGAAACTCCTATAGCAGTCTAGAAATCGATTGCATGGGAAAAATCGCATTACCGGGAAAGAGATTGTGACAATAATGACATAAGATCTAATACATGGTGATTTGGTGGCAACTTTGAGAGTGAAGCTGCTCTTGTAAAAAATTTTTCAATAAAAATTGATTTGGAGGAACATGTATCTATTTTATGGCTATTTCATATTTACAGTTCAAGTTTTTAAAGTGAAAAAGTGCTGATTAGGCGATTTTTGGATGATAGACGTCTCGTATCATATTCGTTGTTGTTAACCAACATTATTGAGTAATACATTAGGTACATGTATTACCTGCAAATTTAAACCCCAATTGTGTGTAACTTCCTTCAACATTACAATGCTTAGCCCATATGTTAAATGCATTTATGATATCTGCATAGTTTAGCTATAATCTTACTACTCTCTTCGAGGTGTCATTCCTTTGTACGCAAGACAATATATATTATATATAAATATAATATATATTGTTTCTGGTCGGGAACCTTCATCAGTTGCGCTTCCCACAATTGAATGTCCTCTCGAACACTTCTTCATGCATTTGATGCATTTCGTTAAATTTGAAGACGCGAGATGTAAGACCGACATCTAGGATTTTCAAGAGAATCAGTACACAGAGGTTCCGAATCTGGAGCCGTTCCGTGTAGTTGCTGTTCTCCCTTAACTCCTAGGACAGAATGTCACGATAAAATTTTTCAGGTTACTTCACCTGAAAAACAAAATCACAAAGTAAAGTGATAGAAGGAAGATTTATATGATGATTGAAATATAAGACGGAGTGGTCCATAGGCAGCCGTATATACAGGATGGTTGGAATATAGGGTGGAGTGGACGTTTGGTGGTATAAAAATGTTGGAAAAAATGTGAAATTAAAATTATATACGGTGATCAAAAAGCTATTATATGATGTGGACGTAAACAAATCATATGCAGAATGGTTGAAATATATACTGGAGTTGAATTATATTTATACAGTGTGATTAAAAAATTATTTATCTTATAGCCCATAAGAAGTTGCATAAAGTGTGGAGAGGAATTAATGTTACACAGGGCGATAATATAAAATGTTAAAAATGAAATAATTTATGGGGTAGCCCACAAGGAGTTACATACTATGGTTGAAATATAGGACGGATTTGACCCCGTAAATATGGGATGGATTGTACTCCGTCCTATAGTTTACAGAAGGCAGCTAGCAAATTTATGCTTGTCCGTGGGCAGTCGTATGTACAGGTTAGTTAGTACATAGGGTGGAATGGAATTATCTATAGGTATACATTTAAAAAATATATATAACCGACTTCCACCTATAACTAAAAAGCTAAAAATAATTATAACAAAATACAACTCTAGCAAATAAATAACACAATCAATGTTGTCAGGTATCTACCCAGGAAGTAAAAAATGTAAGCTCATTCTGTACGAATTAATGAATTACCTACCGATCTTGTATATTTTTGAAGGCGGTGCCAAGCAACAATCAAGTTAGTAGATAAGTACGCAATGAAGGATTTTCGATTTGCTTGGCTTGACTTCATCAAACTTGATTGTTGCTTAGCACAGACTTTAAAAATATACTAGATTGGTAGGTAATTAATTTGTACAGAATGAGCACCTTTTAATGTTTACATTTTTTACTTCCTGGGTAGGTACCTGACAACATTGATTGTGTTATTTATTTGCTAGAGTTGTATTTTGTTATAATTATTTTTAGCTTTTTAGTTATAGGTGGAAGTCGGTTATATATTTTTTAAAAATGTTTTTTTTAATCTATAATTTATTTTTTAGGTTAGAACTCGAACTAATTTGTTAGGCGTTTTGTTAATACATTTTGTAAATGTGAGTTAATAATCTGATTTATATTGTGTCGGATGAACAATTCGATTGTGCACGTAAAGTACGGAACATACTAAATAAAATCTATACAGATAAATGAAGAAAAAGCCCCCGGACACGTCAACCTTAATTTAATAATGAGCAAACAAATATGTCATTAATGTGGTCTGTATGACGTCATGACGTTTAAATGACAACTCCATTATTTGATAAACCGATTTGGAAGATCTAGTAATTCTATATACAGGACGTTTAAATTTCAAATAAGAAAAAATCAAAGCTAGTGTTCAAATTGGCCACTATTGACTAGCTGACAATGAGCAAATTCTTTTTTAACCTTGATTAACACTTGAGCAGTGATTAGTCTAATTTCTTCCATTATCCTTTATGATTGAAGAAATCGAGAGGATTTAGGTCGGGAGATATAGCAGGCCATTCAATCGGCCCTCTCCTACCAATCCATTTGTTTGGGAAAATTGTATCTAAATAATTTCGGACAAGTTGTGAATAATGGGGTGATGCTCCGTCCTGCTGAAATCATAGAACATCATCAGGCATGCCGGGATACTCTGCATTTGGAAACACTCCTACAACTGCAGTTATTAAGTTTGTGGTAGTAGTTCCAAATAATTCGCATTATTTAGTGCACCTTCAATAAAAAACCTTCTGCGGGCGTTGCTTATGTGCTCCTGCAGCCGAATTCTGTAAGTCGTCAACGTTACAAAATAACAATAGAACGCTAAATTATTGAATGTTTTGTATCTCCGAATCGATCTTTGAGTTATAATGACATATGGTTTGTTCGAAGAGACTAGTTGACAACGATTTGAAAACATTTCAGCGAATCAGCGATCTCGCCATTGGCGGTGCCAACAATCGATTGGTGGAGAATTTTTCTCTTAGAATTATTGGCAACTGGTCTGTACGAACAAACCTATTACGTTCCGTTTAAACAAAAGGTTGCTTCGTCTGAGGAAATTATACGGCTTGAAAATTGCATATTGTTATGTCATCGCCCCATCATTGTTTCACAGAATTGAACTGTTCGGTCAAAATCATCTTCATTAAGTTCTTGTACCAAATGAACTTTGTATGGATGTCATTTGTTCTGCTTTAGACATTTTAAAACCGAAGGCTGACTTATTCCTTGCTGTATTGCTATCTGCCGACTTGATAACAAAGGATTTTCTTCAACTGTTAATAACACATCCAATTGTTTTTCTTCTGAGATTGCTGGACGATCTGATTTAGACTGATGTCTTACATGAAGTTAATAAATTTGGCATGTACCGTACTTATGGTTGATCTTGTAATAGGTCGATCAAGATACTTATTGTTCGCAAACTTGTTCTTGTGTGCGAGTCCTATTTCGATACCAGTCATAATCAAAATTTCAATACTCTGAGTTTCACCATTCTTTACTTTTTAATACAATCAAAATTACAATTGAAATGTTACAACTATCAAAGACTTTATTATGATGGGAGCACAAAATCAACTTTTCTTCATTGTTCGGGAAAAAATCGAAAAATAAAACTGAAATTTAAACGTCCTGTATGTAGAATTACTAGGTCTTTCAAATCGATATATCAAGTACTGGAGTTGCCATTTAAAAAAGGGGCACATGACGTCATACAGACCACATTAATTAATAACGTCATGACATATCTATTTATGTCCAAATTTGTGCATTATTACATTAAGGTTGAAGTGTCCGAGAGTTTTTTCTTCTTTTATCTGGGAAGCTTTTATTTGGTATGTTCCATACTTTACGTGCACACTTTATTTTGTAAAAAAATCAGTAGATTTTTGTGGTGTTTTGCCCTCCTCTTTTGACATTTAATTTACACGAAAACAATAGTCCAATTTTCAATTTACTAGCGATCGCCCAGTGGTCGAAATTCGACCAATTGTATCAATGTAACCCCCCCCGGTGGCCTAGTGGGAAAGTCCGTCAGCTCACACAATTGTATAAAAATTGGAGCTTGATATAGCTGACTGGACCCGGGATCGAATCCCAGCCAAGTCATGGTTTTTAGGGTTCCGTATATACCGTATACGGATACCCTTATAATATCACTCAGGATTTCTGCCTGTGTCACATCACAGCAATTTTCTCCTAAACTAGTGGACCGAAGAGGTTGAAATTTGGTATCAATGTATAGTTAGGTGACCCGATCAGGAGTACATATCGTAAATGCCTAAAATTTTGAAAAAAATAGGAAATATAGATCGTTGCGCCAACTTTACAGGAAAAATAAGGAGAAACCATTAATATTAATTTTGGGGGGCAAATTATAGAATTAAATAAAAATTTAAAAATAAAAAAAAAATTCAAACGCATCATGTAATATATCAAATGAAAGGTCTCATTCTGAGGAACACAAATATATTTTTTTCATATTTAAAAAAATATATATTTAAAAAGATATTAACGAAAATATACCAAAATTTACCCATTCCCCCCCCCCTTATCTCCGAAACTATAAAACGCAAAGTTTTGAAAAAAAATAGACGTATGGGTTCTGACCTGAAGTTTACTGGAAAAATAAGGAGAAACCTCTACTTTGAATTTTTGGGGGCAAATTACAGAATTAAATGGAAAATATAAAATTAAAATTGTTTCTTACCCATCATGTTATATATCAAATGAAAGGGCTCTATACGACGAAAACAAATATATTTTTTCATATTTTTAAAATCAATTAATTAAAAGATATTAACAAAAATATAAATTATTTTACCTATTCCCCCCTTATCTCCGAAACCATAAGCTCAAAAATTTTGAAAAAAATGGAAGCCTAGCCCCTCATCTGAACTTTACTGGAAAAATAAGGAGAAACCCCTAATATTCATTTTGGGGGGCAAATTATAGAATTAAATGGAAAATAAAAAATTATAATTGTTTCTAACGGGTGATGTAATATATCAAATCACAGGGCTCATTATGACGAATACAAATATATTTTTTTAATTTTTTTAAAATGAATGTTTTAAAATATTTTAAAAAATTACCCATTTCCCCCGTTATTCCCCAAACTATAAGACGTAAATTTTGTTGTTTATTGGATAAATATGAAAAAATCCCTAATTCTATTATTTGGTGGCCAAATAATAGAATTAAACGGAAAATAAATTATTAGCAAACCCCCATAGTAATTTTAGGGACAAATTATACAATTAAATGGAAAATAAAGATTCCATTTTCAAACGCATCATGTAATATATCAGATAAAAGGCTCATTATGTGAATTACAAATATATCATATTTTTAAATCATCTTGACCTATTTTGCCCTTTATCTTCCAATCTACAGAGCCTCAAAACTCAGACAGTAGATTATAAAATACTTCTCTGAATGTTTATTAGTAAAATATATTTTTGGGGGCCAAATTAGAAAATTAAACACATATGTATTCTGATAAAAATCAAGCGAATCCTGAGGCAAATAAAATAAAAAGTTTATGTGTGGAAAATCAAAGTGTATATTTTTCATAAATTTAAAACGCTTCGTTTAAAAGATATAAGGGTAAATATAAGAAAATGCACTCATTTCCTGCTTGTCTGAAACTGTAATATTAGAATCTTGAAGGTGGTACGGAACCCTAAGTATGCGAGTCCAACTCGCACTTGACCAAATTATTTTCATTAATAAAAAAAATTGTGACACAATTCCGGAAGGTACAGTCGTCTCTGACGTAAATGGCAAAAATCAGGGAAATAGGCCCCTTACCAACCCGCACTGAGGCAGCCTCGTAAGGTATGCCTCATATCCCTTGTAAAATTCTAAGAATATTCCTCAACCTCTAGCCAATTCCTCAACCTCTAGCCTTGAGTTCCCGATAAAAACTGCTAAAATTATGTTCGTATTCTCAATCTTTCGAGCCAGTTCTTCAATTCTTCAGTCCTACACTTCTTCTTCTTCATTTCAGTAAGTAAAACCGACGTAAAACCGACCATTTGCCCACCTATCTTCAATTCTCTTCAATACAGTCCTTCAGACCTTCTCACAGATCTTCAGCTCTTCTTCTTCTTCGTCTCTTCTCAAAACCTTAAGTTCTCCATTTCCACAGCTCTTCAAGTTCCTCTGCAATCTTTCAATTCTTCAGGGAGGCTACACCATGAATAATTGGTTGAATAATGCTGCATATGATGATGATGATGATAATACACTGTGTGTATACAACTGTTGATGGGCCACACTATAAAACATTTGGTTTGTAACATTTCTGGAATCACCCTGTATCATTATAACCTACAGCGCCTTATATCTCAGTCAATTTATGTATGCATATGTAACTGCTCTGGACAACTTCACTGGGTGCCTCAAATTAACATAAGAACATATAACTTTTTATTCATCCAAAAATCGCCTAACCAGCACTTTTTACATAAAATCTTGAAATGTTCAACTTTAAAAAATGTAATGCTAGAAAAATATCAAGTAGTGATAAAATTCTTATAAGATCCTACACATCAAATTGTATTGAACGAATTTTTCTAGAGCAGTTTTATTCTCAAGTAGGTCACAACATCAGCCTGTATTGAATGAAACATAATTCTCATAATCTCTTTATTTCTCGGTAATACGATTGATGCCGATTTGTACATGCTAAAACCCCGAAATGAAATTTCAACAAAATCGTAGTGCATGTAAATAAACATTATATGTATTATATTATTAGATAAATAAGAAAAAATATATTTGGAGCATATCACATCTCGTTAAAAAAACATTAAACAATTTCTGACTGACTGTCAATTTTTAGATGAGATGTTAAAATTAATTTATAAGATTACCTTATATCAAATGAAATTGCAAATTGTCTTATTTTATTGCTAATACTGTAATACTTGTTCAAGTTTTATTAACACATGGCATAAATATAAATAATTAAAAATATATTTTCATATCACATCTCATGGTGTTTTAGTACCTTTTAGTACGAATTGTTATTTGATTTTTGAGAGATTCATGACTGAAAGATTGTACATACAACTCATGAAGTTCGGAAACCAAATGTATCAATTAACTTTAGATTCTCTAAATTGTGTACTTACATAAAACTTTTGATCTGTATTCTCCTAAATGAGCAAACTTCGTATAGATACATTCTATTTAGTCACTTCAGTAATTGCTGTCGTCATCGTTATTGTAAAAAATTAACGTCATAAATGAATAGAAAATAAGGCTTTTACAGCATACATCTTTGTAAGTAAAAGACGATTATTTTGGTAATATTTTTATACCTCTCTACGGTTGTCCACAATTGGACTTTTACTGTTGTTGACTGCTGTCAAATTAACATTAATTTAAGCTACTTGTTCATAGTGGGCGCCACTCACTTGAATTTTATTAATAGTTTATCTCTCAATTAGTTATTTTAAAAGATATAAATAAAGATTCTTTATATAATCTGTACTGAAGGTCGTAAATAGCTACTAAACAAATCAGAAATAAAGAAAATCGGTTAAGAAACAGAGGAGTAAATGGTACTTAACCGTTTTGTCTTTGCCTATTTATATATAAATAATAATATTTTTCATTACTAAATGTCACTTTATTAAACAATTTTCATATTTCCTCTCATATATACATAAGCCTATCATAACAATCGAATCTGCCAGGCAACAAATGCATAACATCAAGGTTCAGCACTTTCAACAGTCATGTAAAACTTACGGAAAGTCTTGGGCGATTTTTTTTACTTACTTCATCACAAAAATCGCTAATATCCTCCTCGATTATTTATCATAATGTGAACCGTCGATATCACGTACGAAACTGGAGATCGTTTGATGGCTCATCACTTTATGGCAATACGAAATAATTGAAGTGCTTCATTTATTTGGAGCGTTGAACACACACAATAACGACAACGAGGAAATATAAAATTACCGAAGTGTCAAATTCTGTGGGAAAATTTTTCAAAGGAGAAACTCGGACGATTCAAATATGTATGTTATGAATTTGAAATATAATTGTGCCTAGTTTACTGAAATTTGCATTCGTTAATATCGAACTATTTTCCTTATTCTTTCCGGGCTAGTCTCATTGCCGTTTCCGGTGAATTGTTTCGTTTTAACTAGTCTGTATCAATATTTATACTATTTTTGTATCTCTTTTGGTGTTATAAAGGGTGTAAATGAATAAATGCGAAAAATTTCAAGATGTGCTTCCTCGAGTCATTTTATGACGAAAAGTTCCTATGAACATATCGCACCCTTGTAACAAAAGTGAGAACTCAAAAATCATGATATTTGAGTTAATACCAGAAATGGACTCCTAAAAACTAAATTCATCAATCCTCAAAAGTATATTACTTAGCTTCATCTTCTAGACAAAAGGTGACAGAAGTATCGTTTTTCCTGTTACCTGTTGGGTATAAAGCATTTCGACAACAGAATCGGATTATTTCGGGTTGTCAGTTTTATTGAGAAAATTGCAGTCTGATGCATAAAGCATTTAGTAGTGGTGGAGAACTATCGATAGTTCTGGTAACGACTATCGATAATTATCGATAGTTTTCGATAGTATCAGAAAACTAAAAATAGTATATCTAGAAATAAAAAACCATCTGATTTTTTAAAAAGATTTATTATGAACAAACTAAATACTGCTATATATATATATATATATATATATATATATATATATATATATATTACACAAGGAAAAACATAATTTTTATCAACATCTGTTAAACGAAATAACTATTGGAATACAATATATGCCTGTTTTAGTAAATCATTTTTTTAATTAACCAACAAGTTGTTTTTGTTTAAGAAAACCAACATATCACTGAATACTTTTATGTTTTTTGGGCAATAACACCACAATCGAAATAAAACGACGTATATTCAAGGATTGTCAATGGCTTTATATTTATTGATGCAAATTTCAAAACGAAAATTATTATGACTTTTAAATTGACATTAGAAATTCGTTGTTTTTAGATATACAGGTAGCACAAAAAAAGTCTAAAGATCAGTTATTATAGTTAAACAGCTTTCAAATTAGAAGAATTTGAAAGAGTTGTCTTTAGAATTTATAAGTGGCGTTCCTAGGTACGACTTTTTATAAGATAGCGCATTCGCCAAAAATGCGATCAAAGAATTCTATTGTTTCAGTGACGCCATAAGGAAAAACCTAGGAAAAACATTATGAACTATCCCGATACTGGGTTGTTCAAAAGGAGGTTACCATTAATAATTTCTTCCTTAATTGTCGGTAACCAGATACGATTAAATTCTACAGAAGTAGAAGCGATACAATCGTCTTCATTCAAAAGAATTAAGGCAGACTCTTTTATTTTTCGTTTTGTGTTATGTTGTTCTTTGTGAAGTAAGTATAGTTGAATTGTTAAATTGTATTTTATGGCCTAGGTCCCAAGCATGTTCACAAATTTTCGATTTTTCAAATTGTCGTTTCTTTATGTAATTCTTGTGTTCATTTATTCGTACGTTTAATGGCCTCGATGTTTCTCCAATATAAAATTTATTGCATTGGCAAGGAATCTTGTATATGCAGTTTTTTGAGTTCTGGGTTTTGTTGGTTGGTTTTGTTTTCGATACTAGAGATTTCAGTGTATTTCTTGTTTGGAATGTTGTTTTAACATTAAATCTGTTGCCCACTCTTTTCAATCTTTCTGACAGACCCTGTATATATGATATAGTTGTAACTTTAATGTAGTTGTCCTGAGTAGTAGTAGTAGTAGTAATAGTGTTAATAAGAGAAGTTCTGGGTTGATTCGGAAAGTTTGTTTTCTGTTCACGTCTGTTTAACTCTTTGTTGATAAATTTTTTAGGGTAATTAATTAATAACATACAAAAGTGGGTACTCAAGGCGATTATCAAAAACAATCGATAGTATAGACAAATTATCGATAGTATTCGATAGTCAAAACTATCGATAGAGCCATCGATAGTTCTCCACCACTAGCATTTAGTATTGTGACAGTTTTGGAACGAATATTTCATCAATAAATTGTTTTATTTTGGATTGTGCCATTTTAGCGTATAAGGTAAATTAATTTCGGATTATCATTTTGAATTATGTCGTTTTTGATGACTATTTTTGTGGGTCATAAATTTATCGTAATGCATCAGCCAAGCCGCTTAGTTAAAATGATGAAATTAGCAATGTCAATTAACTTTGCAGAGACTGACAACTATATAAATTCGACAACAAGTTGTGATACTGGCATAGCAAATAATGATTCTCTACCTACTAAACGTAAAGCTCCTGGAGGATTAACACTAGATTCATGAACTAAATTCTCAAGATACTGTACATTATCTTCCGAACTTAACGGTTCCAGGTTCTTATAACAAAGAAAATATTGATTACACTATGCTGAATGAAGTTTTGTCAAGTAAATTTAATGGTAGTGAAAGTTATCAATAAGTGAGTGAACCTTGTGAAAATGCCGAACAACATTTCATGATCTCCACGGTTCCTGTTTCTAAAGAAAACGAGTTGAGTAACAAGTTCATACTGCATCCTAATGTTAATCGCCTTACCAAATTGCATTTGATCAAATTGACAACAAAAAATACTACATCTTCTGTCGAAACCAACTAACGTGACTTCAACGATTCCGACAGTAATCAGGATTATAATCTAGTTTCCAATGCAGTTCATGACAGTAGTTTCGAGTTGTATAGCCGTAGGTCTGAGGAGGTTGTTGAATCTGAAAGTGAAGTCGAGGATCCAGATGGAAAAAAGGAAGCGATGTCCTGACAAATGGATAGCAAGAAAAACACAATTAATGAAAAATTCCTGTAAATGTATGTATTTCTTTCAAAAAGCAAGAAGCAAGTTGCGGCCAGAAACATACGTCCTTCTTGTGGACATACAGGCTGGGTTGCAGTAAAAAATTACGGACGAAGAAAGACAATTTTCGTGAGTCACTGGAAACTTTCTAATTGAAAACGGCAAAGAGAAGTTATTGCTACGTACACTGAAGGTATAAAACCCAAATATCGATACTCAAATAAGCGATGATTTTTTGTTCTCAAGTTATTACAAGAAAAATGGGGTAATAACTTTTCCATTACTGTCCATAGAACAAAAGTGAACTTGCATGAAATAAAAATCCTTAAGGTAGAAAAAGAACACGCTTATACATTTTTTTATAAAACTTCATATGCGGATACGGAATTTAAGAAAGGAAATTGCCTTTAACTGATGTACCAAATTTGGCTAGTTTTATCATAATAAACATTTTTAGCAAAAAATATTTTTTTAAAAGAAACTGAAACAACTAGAGGAAAAAAATGAATATTAAAAACCGTCACAACTCTATAAAATAATCTCAATAAATCTTTAAAAATGTCACATCACCATGTTGGTTTAAAAACAGAATCATCAAAACTGTCACAACTCGAAATAATTCATTAATTATATGTAAACCGTCATAACTCAAAGTTCAAAAGTAAAATAACCAAAAACAATTTACATTCATAAACTTTAACGTACAATTCGGTAAATAAGTCCTGTTAGACTATTCTAGAATCTTATTTTAGTTGGAACCAGTTTTTCGCACTTTGTGCAAAACTTACTTTTTTGAGTTATGTCAATTTTGTCGCAAGGGTGCGATATGTCCGCAAACGCTTCGTTACCGATCTACAAGTTGTTGAAATCTTCAGATTTTCTCCGACTACTAAAGTTTTCGAGATATTTTGGAGAATTAATGCCTCTATAAAGTCTTCATAATAAGATCACAGAAACGGTCATGAAAATCTAAAGGGTGGTACTTTTTCTGAGGTCACGTGTTCTTTCTGTACCTACAAGTTTTTATCAGTACGCCCCTGGCAATTGAGAAAAATTGTAAATGAATGTCTTATGAAATTGTTTTCATTTTTATTTCTTACGTTTTTTTTCGCATCTGACACTGTTTTTGTTTAAACAAATGATCAATTTCAAGTGTACCCTAAAAACAAACAATCCTTCTTAAAAACATAGTTTACCTAACTTTGAAAACGAAGAGATCAAATTAAGTGCTCTAAATAGCCACCTTTAACCGTTACAGAGAAACACAGGAGTCTAGACGTGGACATATAGATCTTTGTATTCGATTGAAAATCCCAGGAGAATCTTCAATAACTCTACAAGAAACAATAATGCGGGTTCTTAAGTCGTCTATGACGTGAACAGGAGTTCCACTATAAACTAACGTTTTTGAACGTTCTTAAGTTGAAAAGTCTATCGAATTTAAATCAGGTGAACGAGCGGGCCAAACTTCATGTCCACCTTTACCTATCCAGCGAGCAGGATATATTCCGTTCAAATATTGACGTGCTCTCTTCGCTTAGAAATTGAGTGTATGTATTTCCATTTAATGTAGTGACAAGGAAATGTGATCTCCAGTAGTTCCAATCCACACGTTTAAAGAAAATCGTTCCTAGTGGTCAGCTTCAATAATAGCATGATGAATATCTTCCATCCATATATGTGGTTGAGGTGGTTATTAATAATGACTTTCTTGAAAAACTGGCCTAGTCTGTGAATAAAATATGCACAAGAAACTCTGGATCTCTGATCATATCTAGCATCCAAAACGAAAGTGCCAGAAGGAAAATCAGGAGGTAACAGTGCCTGTATTCGTTGTACATGATAAGTATATAACAGCTGTACCTGTAAAATGTCAAATGCCGTCATAGTATCAACAGGTACATGTAAAGCTATTTTCCTAGTACTGGTATCGGGTTGCTCGTCAATTAATTAAGTACAGCTTCATCTAATTCTAGTCTTGTAAAATCCCGGTGGTGACCACAATCATGTTTTCTAGGTTTCAAGCTACTTCTTTCTCTTAGTTGTTTATGAAGCCGTCCAAACAAAGTGTGATGAGCGGCTACACATTGAGGATGCATTGCAGCATATCTTCTCGACTCTTCTAAGGAATTACCATTAGAGAGACCATAGACGAAATTTCATGTCCGCCATTCCTGCGTTTGAATAAACCACCATAACGGTGAAAAATCGCGAGAAGTCACGCACAACTATCATTGTGTCAGTAAAAATCAGTAAAATAAACGACAGTAAATTAACAATTCAGTTACATTTACAGTTGTCAATAAGAGAATTAATATAATAGCAGCCTACTAGAAAACTAAGTTGTACGGATATTTCATTGTCAAATAAGTTTCGGAAAGAAGCCTCACCTGAAGAGGGTTCATTGTAAACCGAAATTTGTAGACCGTTATTCATAGAATAAGTTTTAAAATCGATTTGCTCCCGAATTTTTTCCTAATCTTTTGAATGAACGAGTTGATAAAGGATAAAAATTAAACGTCTCACGGTGTATTTCATGAAATCGATTATATCAGAGACTTTCAGAATTACTCAAGAACTGCCATTTTTTTAACTTTGACATTCGTTGAGTTATTCTTATATCATCATCCAACAAATACCCAAACAAACGTCGAAAACGTATGTGAACGTATCAAGATGTTTTATTATTAGTACCAAAACACCAACAATCAAAATGTACAAAATGTTGTCAATCGCCCGTTTATCAGTCTAATTTAATTTATTGGTAGAAAAGGTTATCAACCCGATTTCGTTTTTAGAAATTGTCAGCGTAAATTTTCTGTTGAGCTGTTTGGACGCTCGTTCGACGTTAAAATCGATTGATCGACAAAAATTTTCTTTGGGAAACTTTTAGATAGCAATTAATAACATTTAGTCTAGCAAAAGACGAAAACACATTTTGCTCTGAACAGATTAGATCGAATTAAGCGATTTTCTTTGCAAAATGGCGAATAGATCCGTTTTTTGTTGGGTTCTAGACAACTAGAATGTAATCTATAAATGTACATTCGTAGATTACATTAATAGAGTATACACCCAAATATTGAATTTACAACGGAAATAGAAACAAATAATCAAATTAATTATCTAGACTTGACAATTACGAGATTAAACAAAAAAAATACATTTTCAATTTACCACCTACATATTCTGACATAATCGTTCATAATAGCTCTTATTATCCTTAGCAAAAAATGTCTGCATTTTATAATCCATAGATTAATTAATATACCTTTGACGCCGTTAAATTTTGAAAAAGAATTAAACATCATTAAACTAATAGCAATAAACAATGGTTTTGATCATCAGCTCATCGAGAACCTAGTAAAAAAGAAAATGTACCAAAAGACTCTAAATTCAATTCATCCAACTAGTAAAAAACCGCATGATTTCTTCAAAACTTTAACGTACCTGGGCAAGTTATAAAATTAAATCATTTTTTCAAATACAGGACATAAATATTAGTAAATCCGGGGGGTACAGACTTAACTGCGGCAATTGCGATAAGCTGTATATCCCTAGGACATTTAGAAATTTTAATACCTGTACTAGAAAGCACAAAAGTAGTTATTCAGCACAGGATAGTAAATCCGATTATGGTCGTCATTTAATAGAAGATAATCAGAGCTTTAATGATAATATAAAAATCCCAGTAAAATTAATTTCATAGAATCCCTAGAAATTAACAAATACAAATATTCAGATAGGCTACTAAATAGTCAGATCTTAATCCAACCCCATTCTTAAATATTTTTACTGGGTCTGTGTAATTATTTAGGTAAAGTACAATGCATATTTTCATTTCAAAACTAGCCACTCAAAATAACTTTAAAAAAATGACAAAAAGACCTGTTGTTAATTTATGTTTACTGTGGGACACCCTGCAGTTTCAACCCCTCAAGGGGGGGGGAATAGTACCCCTGAAAGTTTAAATACAAAGGGGTATCACCTGATAACTCTTTAAGGTCTCTTTTTAACAATCTTTTGACACATCATATTTTAAAATCAGATTATTTTTTTATAGAGTAATGACCTAGAAACCGTAAAAAATTAAATTTTTGAAAATAATTACAGCAAAATTGGTTTAGGGTGTTTATTAGGGTCCCTGATCACGCATACGAGATCAGATTTGCTAAATTCAAAATGGCGAATACAAGCGGGCGGATGAAAATTTTTGAGATCTCTGAGATCATGAGTCCGAAACTTAAAAAATCAAAATGGCGGACAAAATTTTTGTTTCGTGGGTTATTTTCATCGTCCGTATTGGTTCCCCCATCTTGATATTTTTTTAATTTTCTTTCGCTATCTTGGATCCGCCATTTAGAATTTTGCAAATCTGACCTCGGATTCGTGATCAGAGACCCTAAAAAACACCACATAAACTTAGTTAGTTAGTTAGTTAGTATATATATTTCAAAAGACGTTTCAAGGCCTAAATCAGACCTCGTTTTCATGGTACGAACACAAATTAAAGATTAAAAAATTAAAAAATAATGAAAGAAATGTTGTTATTTCACTTGATCTTTAAAAATTTTTGTGCTACCCTGTATATATCAAATTTGCAGTAAATTTCCTTAGTTACATCAGTTTTATTGTCAAACATAATGTCAAATCGTGATTACGATATTTGTCATTGCGAATCCTCTTAATTTTTTTTTCTTTAATTTGTGTTAATACCATTGAAAACGAGGTCTGATTTAGACCTTGAAACGTTTGGAATTTTGAAATATACGGACTTTCAAGTTTATGTGGTGTTATTCCCAAATAACTCAGAAAAAATAAAAACCATAGATGCCACAATTATCATTCAGAAAACACCTAAAAACACCCTAAACCAATTTTAATGTAATTTTCAAAAATTTATTTTTTAACAGTTTCTAGGTTACTACTCTGTAAAACAGAATCTGGTTTAAAAAAATGATGTGTCAAAAGATTGACAAAAAAGAGACCTTTATAAAAAGGTGTTACATGATACCCCTTTGTATTTCAATTTTTAGAAGTGATTTTCACCCCTGCTTAGGGATTGAAACTGCAAGGTGACCGATACGTATAAAATGTGCCCCCCGTAAATATAAATGAAAGGGATTTTTTGTCTTTTTCTTTTAAAGATATTTTAATAGTTGTTTTGGGTGGCTAGTTTTGAAATTAAAACCCGGTATATAATGGCGTTATGTGGAATTCCCTTTTGTTCTGGTTTTTATTCAAACGATTTAATCATTTAAATTTATTAGTTAGAATAAGTTTTTCAGTATTTTGTGAAACTTGATAAAGGCGTTGTATGCCGAAACACGTGTCGTTCTGTCAAAATAAAGTGAAAATCTTAAAGTGTATTTTCATTTTTCTTTTTCTCATCATGAATTTGTATCAAATATCAGTCACAACCTTAGATCATATACCTTCTAGAGATAGCCTGCAATGCCTAAAATCGTGGCAAGGCTAGAAAGAGAGGACAGTAGAGCCAGGCTATTTGACTTGGAAGCAGCCAGTGAACACCATACTGATCGTATTTCATTGGAAACAGCTCCCAAGCGAGTGAAATAGCGTCTTGCCCCCCCCCCCTCTCTGTTTGGTCTTACCACGGCATTTGTGCTCCAGGCTATCTCTAGAAGGTACAAGCTCTAAGGTCACAACAATTCAACAGGTTGTTGTGCTTTTTTGCTACCTTCAGTAGTATATGATCTAAGATATCAGTGTGGACAAAGTGCATTTCTCTACCCTTGTCATATATTTTCGTATGTTCAGTGCGGGCCTCCGTTAAGGAGCTTTTGCTTCAAAATAGTTCACTTAATTCGATGGAAATGACAGAAACTGCGTTGTAACTTTTCTGTGTTCTTCGTCTATCTTTCCAGAATTAGGCACTCTGCCTTTTCCGACTTCACCATCTTGTTCTCGGCATGCCGACACTTCTACGTCCTGCGTAATTATAGTTAAGCATTTTTTGTTCTGGAGGCATCCTCGTTCTATTCTTATACTTTCTTGTTAATTCAATTATTGGTTGTACCAATCGGTCTTCTCTGATGTTCTAATTTCATAGAGGCTAAATGTGTACAACCCTTTACCGATCTTAAAAATCTCATTTCTGATGTCTCCAGTTGCCTGTAATCTTGTTTTCGTGACTACCATAACTTAATAAAATTTTGTTTCTTTAAACGTCTTCCCCTTGAATGTTCTTCTGATGGTTCCACACAAATTATTTATTTGGTTTGAGATATCTTTATCTTCTACGTATGTGATGTCGCCTCTTAAATATCTAAAAGGTGACAAATTTAACTTAAGAATATATTGCTAGTTGTAATTCAGCTTTGTGTTTTGTATCATAACTTGATCATCAGCAAATAACATTATATTTACACAATCCTTGGACTTACTTAACTTTTCTGTATGACAATTAATAATCTTTATTGTCATAAATTAATCACAGACATTGCAAAGTCAAATTACAGCAAAGGTATAAACTGATGTTAGAGTATATGTATACAAAAAAGAGAGACAAAGAAAAGCAGAACGAACACAGACAGAACAAAAGTTCAGTCATAAAAGCCTTAAAGTATAAGTTATATCAGTCTTTCACTTTAACTTCAATTTTCACAGTGATTTTGTAGTGACCTAAATGCTTTTGTCGCTCAGTAGTGACTACTCTTTTCAAAAAATGCTGACCTGTGTCCTAGAATTCTGCTTGCCTTGTCTGCAGATGCATTTCTCCTGTGTAAACGTCTGGGGGTAGTCAGGTCCACTTCCTGGAGTCATGACAGTCGATTTCAGAACTCGTTTCTGGCGACAAGACGGTGCTCGTTAATAACTAGGGACCTTGAGAGTGCCGGCCCTCGAGTGTGACTTCTCAAAACTTTACACAAGTAGTTCGCCAGACTCACTCCTTCGACTTGTTAAGCCTTAATACAAGAAGTCTTCAGAGCTGCTTTCCTTTGGGACTGTGGCGATGAGATGACATGGTGGATGACAGTGGGACCGTCCCTGTATGGGGCGCAACCTAGCATTCAAGACGAGTACTCTTTACTGAGCTCTCGCCTGTTACTCCTAAAACTGGGTCAAAGCGTCCCGCTAGTTAGAGGCACCTAGACCTTGAAAGCGGACGTCAGTCGCGTCCAGAAGAGTAAGAGAGGTAGACTTGTAGGGAGTAGAACGTGTCACTCATCCGCATGGACCATCTTAAATGAACGGGGGTGTTCGTAAGATCCCACAATGGGTAGTGTGGGTGGAGTGGAGCCCCACTGTGTGACGATACCAGCGGTTGTTTTTTAACCAATAAAACTAGCTGCAGAAAATACAGTGAAGGTACTGTCACTTTTCTTTAAAAAGCACCCGTCAATCCCAGCATGCACAGGATTTTTTTGCCACAAGTAATTATACTCTGAATTTGAGTAAAAAAATGAATTCTCAATGAAGTCACACTCATTTGTTGTCTCAGGGATCTCTAAAGGCCACAGATAGAAGCCAGTTTCGAAGCTAATTTATTAACATGTTCACTCCAGCACAATCTGAGATCAACTTGTATGTAAACCGAGAAATTTTATTGGCGGCTATTCAGGTCTTGACCTATTGTTTAGCTTTACATAAGAAGAATCAAGGCAAGTTCTATTCACAGTGAAAGTAGGAGATCCGTTTTAAAGTAATGTAATTGTAACAAGTTTTCATCACACCATTGTTTCACATCCTATCAGCTATACTAGTGGAATATTGGGCAACATTTCTCATATCTGCATGAACTACTATACTGAGTAGACAGCGATTAAGAATTTACATACAACAAAAAAAACAGTGGACCCAATATTAATCCTTGTGACACACCTTGCTGAATAAGTATTCTCTCTAAATTAATCTCTACACAGCTTACTACTGCAACTTTTCAAATGAACACCCTGCATATAATTTTAAAAATAACAGAAGTCCATTGAAAAAACTAGTAGGAATTAAAACGACCTTTGCGATCCACTAGATAACAGTACAAAACGAAATCCCATTTTTATTGCGCCTTTGATTCAATAATGAATGGTAATAAAAACCCGAGGAATTTAAAACATTCGAATTTGATGAATAAAACAGACTTTAAACCTCCGCCTCTGACATTCAACATAACGCTATTCAAAGCACATCCTTTGCCTTATTTTATACCATCAGCACATTCAGAACGAATATATACCGGAAATGTGTTCCTTATTTTTAATTATAGATTTGCTTATATTTACAAGATGAGTTGTGGTGAAGAATTTTTATTAATGACGTCTTTAAACAGATTGAAAACCTTGCAAATAACCTGGGAACGGAAATTAGAACACAATTAATTTAAATGTTACGGCTTTTTTGCCAATACAGCTTTTGATTTTGTCGATTTAAGTTTCTCGTTCTGTTATTGATACAAAGTAGTCAGTGGAAAATCTTCAGCCGGACAAAATACCACAATTTACGGTATTTCGCAGTAATTAATTTGAGATAATAGATAAAAGGAAATTAATATTTTTAATCAATCTTATGTTTAGGTAAAAAAAGAACTATTAAAACATAAGTTTGCTGTAACAAGAAATGAGCCAGTTTTTTTCATTCTACTACATTCCCTTTTACTAGAAACAAAGTTGGAAACTTATTTAAATCACAGATCACAGTACGTCTCTTATAACGGCTACTGGTCTGACTCATTTAATGTCACAAGTGGACTTCCTCAAGGGTCAAATCTAGGTCCACTATTATTCCTATTATTTATTAATGACCAATGGAACATCTTTAAATGTGATAGGTTAATGTTTGCTGAGGACCTCAAGTTATACCCTTCTTCAAGTTACAATGACTGTGTCGCTTTGCAAGAAGAGATCAATTTGTTGCAAGATTGGTATCCAAATGGAAGGTTTTAACAATTTCCGTATAGTATAAACAATATAATTCTTGAAAAACTTGATTCCACAAAAG
This sequence comes from Octodonta nipae, assembly GCA_034190945.1. NCBI lineage: Eukaryota > Metazoa > Arthropoda > Insecta > Coleoptera > Chrysomelidae > Octodonta > Octodonta nipae. Next base: position 58,973,012 of record CM067224.1, on the reverse strand, counting down.
TCTTGGAAGTTTATCTTGATTCTAAACTAACATTCCAACATCATATTAACCTCACCATCAATTCTGCATTAAAACAATATGGTTTCATCACCTGTAACTGCAAATAATTGTTTAATCCCACGGTTTTGATAAGCCTGTTCAGTTACTTGGTAAGAACTAAATTGGAATATGGTTCCATAGTATGGAGTCCTATATATGAAAGGTACATCTCAGATATTAGAAGGGTACGACATTTTTTTAATATCTAACTTACAAAATAAGTGTAGTCTATCCGCAAAGAGGATGTAACTATGAACATTTGCTACTTAATTTTGACATGATGTCGTTAAAAAGTCGCAGGGAACAAGCTCCGGTTATATTTTAAACAATAATAAATTGCAGAACAATAAGATCGATTGTCCAGAGTTACTTTCTCAAGTCGGTATTACTGTTTCTAGAGTGGTATCTAGGTCTAGTAGACCATTATATTACAAACTAGCTTGAACTAATGAGGAAGATTCACGAAACGTCAACCGCATGGTGGCAGCCATTGTACCCTTGTATACAGTGGCGCCATCATGCGGTTGACGTTGCGTGAATCTTCCTCATATCATGCATACATCTGAATCTAAGCAATGAGCAATAGTGTCAGTAGACTTTTGAAAATGTGTAATTGTTCAATTTGGTCAAGTGTGAGTTGGACTCGCATACTAAGGGTTCCGTAGCTCCTTCAAGATTCGATAATTCCAGTTTTAGACAAGCAGGGAATGAGTGCATTTTCTTAGATTTACCCTAGTATCTTTTAAAGGGAGCGTTTTAAATTGATAAAAAATATACACTTTTATTTTCCACACATAGACTTTTTATTTTATCTGCTTCATGATTCGCTTGATTTTTATAAAAATACATATATATTTAATTTTCTAATTTGGCCCCCAAAATTAACATTAGAGTTTTATTTTACTCATAAACTTTCAGGGAAGCATTTTATAATCTACTGTCTCAATTTTAGGCTCTGTAGATTGGAAGATAAAGAAAATAGGTCAAGTTTTAAATAATAAATTTTTAAATCTGTTAGACACATTATTTAAAAATACAAATAAAATATATTTTTCAAAATTTTACATAGTGTAGTTTCTAAAGTGGGATTTAAGTCGATGTTTAATATTTTTGTTAATATCATTTAAAAAATAATTTAAAAACATGATATATTTGTAATTCACATAATGAGCCTTTTATTTAATATATTACATGATGCGTTTGAAAATTGAATTTTTATTTTTCATTTAATTCTATAAGTTATCCCCAAAATTACTATTGGGGTTTCCTACTAATTTTTCTTATAAATTTCAAGTGAGGCCCAGTACCGTCAAATATTTTCAAAATTTTAGGTAGTATGGTTTCGGAAATAAAGCAGGAAATGAGAATTTTATATATTTTTTGTTAATATCTTGTAAACAATTTATTTAAAAAATATGAAAAATATATATTTGTATTACTCATATCATGAGCCTTTTCATTTGATGATTTGATTGCATGTTACATTAAAAAAATATTTTTTTTATTTTCCGTTTAATTGCATAATTTGGCCCCTAAAATTAATATTAGGGATTTCCTCCTATTTTTCCTGTAAACAAAAAAATTTAGGTCTTTTAGTTTGGGGATAAAAGGGGGTAATTTTTAATTTTTTTTTGGTAATTTATTTTAAAATATTAATTTAAAAAATATGAAAAAATATATTTGTATTCGTCATAATGAGCCCTTTGATTTGATATATCATATGATGCGTTAGAAATAATTTTAATTATATGTTTTCCATTTAATGCTGTCATTTGCTCCCTAAAATTACTATTACGGGTTTCTCCTTATTTTTCCGGTAAAATTCAGGTGAGGCCCTGCATCTTTATTTTTTTTTCAAAATTTTACGACTTATAGTTTCGGAGATAAGGTAGGGGGAATAGGTAAATTTTGGTATATTTTCGTTAATATCTTTTTAACTATTTTTTTTTTGAAATATGAAAAAAATATATTTGTCTTCCTCAGAATGGGTCCTTTTATCTGATGTATTATATGATACGTTTGAAAAAGATTTTTAAATTTTTATTGAATTCTTAATTTGCCCCCCAAAATTACGTCCTATCTTTCTTTTTTTAAAAAATTTTAAGCTTTGTAGTTTCGGAAATCGGGGGGGAACCGTCGATTTTTTTAGTTTTCCCCCCAGAAGTACCCCTAAAATCAAAATTTCTTCTTTTACAATGTACTCCTGATCGGGTCACCAAACTAGACATTAGTACCAAATTTCAACCTGTTCCGTCCAGTAGTTTAGAAGATAATTGCTGTGATGTGAGAGATGCAGAAATCCGGAGTGATATTATAAGGGTAGCCGTATATTGTACGAGTATATACGGAACCCTAAAAACGAAGCATGTTTATATTTTTAAGCGAGATAATATACTTAAAGCATCAATTTAAGTATATTATATCATCATTATATAAATGTAATAATTAATTGTTTACTGAGCTATTATATGTTTTATTATTTACTATTGTTTAATATATCATATTTACTATTTGAATTATAATTAGATTTTACTTTAACTTTAGCTTTATATGTATAATAGTTCTTTACTTTACTCTTAACAATTGCTCTATAAATTACCCTGTAAATGGTTATCCTGTTGGGTAATAAATTGTTTATTATTAGTATTAACTGAGATCCCTTTTTCTCTATTTAATTTATGAAAAGTTATTGGAAAACGTTGACACTATTTTACACTTATACATTCAGGGCTTTTATTGTCTCCCCTTATGAATTAATAAAACTATGCAAAATGTTTTGACGTAAAATTGACAAGTGCCATAAAGTAATGTAGATACAGGAATACTCGGTAACCATTAAGGTACGACCGATCATTCGCCTTCGGCCAAGAATCAGCTGAAGCTTTGGCCGAAGCCGATGTTTTCTATCAGCCTCCGAAAATAGACGAAATTCATCGAATGAACGGGAGTTGCCTGACGTATGTGAGTGGAGGGAGATCGTATAATACTAATATTATTTCTTAATTAAGAAGTGTTTAAAGTTCCAAATATTTAAATTTTACAATTTTTGTAATTTTTCAGTTACAGAATAATAAAATAGTAACTACAATAAGTTTATAATTTTTCGATCGTCTATAACGTTTGTTTAAAAATGCTAGAGATTAGAAATTTCGCAAAACTGTTTCATTTTTATGACATTCAATAATTCACCTTCATGGCTTTGCTGTTTTCTCGCAAATGTATTTTTTTCAAGAGCATTTCATTTTAAGCGATTTTACATAGCTCACATTTAACAACCAATTATATTTTAACTTGTTGTTTATCAAATCTTAGAGTACAACGTATCATAGATTATTAGTATTTTTTGAGTCTCCTATGCTCAATACTGAAATACAAACTCTTGCACTAAGTTTACGGACAATAAAACAAACTCTAATGAATATTAAACTATAATGCTTTGTGCCAAAGGTTTGTAAATTACTGTTCCTTTCAGATTTTGAAAGAAATAATTTGTCACAGGGTTATAAATATCACGTAAAATGAAAAGCTCACAAAAAATCCCAATTTGATCATTTATTTATTTCATAAAATTATAAATTTGTGCCAAATTTTAAAGCTCCAACACAACATACTACAGCATACTGCATACACAAGAACCATGAACAACTTTTTCAATTTTCCGCAAAATTTTCTCACTAATTCACCCATCGGATCGTTCAATATCTCATTTAGTAGGTTTTAAAAATGCTATTCAATACAACAAAATTATACTGTTGTTGAAATATTACGCTCCCTATAATTTATTTTGAGACATAAAATTAGCATCAATTTATATGTGGTATGAGATATATCTTGTTCAAGAAATCTTATTATAATCAATGGCTTAGTAGACGCAGTCCTATGGCATGGCCAGCTTTTTCACTAAATTTGATGACTCTGGATTTATATTTGTGGTGATATTTGAAGATGAAGTATCAAAATATCTATCTAAGGCATCACAAGATCGCCCTTTATATTTTCTTCGTTTTCTTATAATTTATTTTCAAGCCTATTTCATTAATTATCGTTATTTGTTGCTGTAGTTTTACTGATTTTTTTTGATATTAAGAGAATGCTATCTTAGTATCTCTCTAATATGTTTAGTATATTTTTATATACTCACTGACAAATAAATCGCAACAGCCAGAAGGAGATGTTTAAATTTAATATTGTCTTGGTAAAATGCAGATCATTAGCTCAGGTCATTTACGGAGAAAAAGCCCTTTTGGTGAAAAAATTAATAGTAGAACAAAACCAACATCAATGTGTTCTAATGATAAAACATATCTAATTGGCATAAAATTCAACATTTTTTATCGATGCGTTTTTGTTTTTGATAAAAAAACACTAAAAATCGGTAACAATTTAGTTTTTTACCTTTTACACAAAATTCACCAATGGAACCGTCTTTGCTACTATGGGCAAAGTTGAAGAGAAATGAAGAACCTACAAAATGAGCCACTATTATTTTATAGCTGAAACATTCTTATTAACTGAAAGGGTAGACCTTCTCATACCCAATTCATGTGCTAAAAATAAATACTGTAGCCCTGGTGGTTTTTGCAAAATTTCAGTCAATCCTATAGAAGACATATTTTTTTGAAAGGCCATATACCTCACCGGATGACCCTATCATTATGAAGAAACCACCGATGGAAAGTAAAAGAGTTTATCTTGAGAACTCTCATCTCACTTTTTTAAAATTTAAGGTATAAATACATATAAATACTGACAATATTTGGCCATAATATCTATAATTTTTCTGGACGAGTCCATTCGAAAAATTGCTAAGGGGTGGTAACTGTGTAACTACATTTGCAATTTTTAATTTAAGCAGACACATATTTATATTTCTAGCATAATATGATGTATGTAATAAATTTAGCAAAATGGACTACCTAAACTTCATTTAGATAGACACGGATGATAATGATGGAGGAATAATTTTTAATATGCAAAAGACGTACTTATTTTCAATTTATATAAAAACAGAAATTTGCCTCCTCTATTCACTGATTTTTTAAAACATAAGTAAATTGTAGTAGGATCCTTTGTTTGCTCTTTCAGTATATTTTATTATTATATAGAAATTAAACGGTGATACAAATTGATAATCGTTAATAATGCAGAAAAAAATGCTATTCTTCAATTAGTTAACAACGCAATTTTTATGTTGTTCAATTCAGATTCCTGTTAAGAAATTTTTGTTAATAAATACTAATTAATTACAACCCAAATTTCCTTAGATAGATATATATGTTTTGATCTTTTATTGAAACATATACAAATGGAAAAATCGCTTGCAACAGCCTTCACATTTTGCATATTATGATTGTTCCGTCACTATCATTTGTGGCTAAATGGAGTTTAGGTATTATATTTTGCTAAATTTATTACATAAATCCATATTATCCAAGAAATATAAATAAGTGACTGCTTAAAATTAAATTTTGCATTGAGATTGTTTATTATAAGGATATAGTTACTATCTTCGAGGTGTCATTCCTTTGTACGCAAGGCAATATATATTATATATAAATATAATATAGTTACTATTTATATTGGTACCATCCCTTAGCAATTTTTCGAATGGACTTGTCCAAATAAATTTGTAAGGAATGGCCAAATATTTTCAATATTTATATGTGTTTATGCTTTAAATTTTTAAAGTGAGATGAGGGACCTCTAGATCAATTCTTGTACTTTCCGACGGTAGTTTATTCACAATGATAGGTTCATCCGGTGAGATAATATGGTCTTTCAAAAAAATATATCTTTCATAGGATTGACTGAAATTTTGCAAAAACTACCATGGCTACAGTATTTATTTGTAGAACATGAATTGGATATGAAAAGATCTAACCCTTCGGCTAATAGGTTCTAGCTATAACATAAAAATATATATAAGGGATTATTTATTTTTTTGGAATTTTGGATAAAGATGCCATTATCTAAGAAACCAGTTAACGAAGCTGAGATTATAGTAGGTCATTTTGTAGGTTTTTCAATTCTCTTTAACATGGCCCATAGTAGCAAACACGGTTTCATAGGTGGATTTTGTGTAAAAGGTAAAAAACCAAATAGTTACCGATTTTTTGATAAAAAACAAAAAAACGCATCGATAAAAAATTTTGAATTTTCTGTCAATTAGTCATGTTTTATCATTAGAACAAGTTGATATCGGTTTTGTTCTACTATTAATTTTGTCATGTATTTGCGTAAATGACCTGGGCTACATATAGTATGGTGTAAATGATTAAAATTTGGTGTAAAGTTTGGTGAATGTGTTTACATGTAAACTTTTTTTATTAATTCATATTGTAGTCGTTTCTTGCATTATTTTTTAATTTACCAAAACAGAAACTGTTTGATGGGACCCAAAATCGATGTTTAATAATATTATAATGTTTAGAGTACATGTACTCCGAATGTATCGCCAGCTAAGTGAATTTGAAGCAGGTTGAATTATTGGTTTACGGGAGGCGGGGTTTACGAGAAATGGCTAACCGCACAAACAAAAATCTACTGTTACTGTTATGAGATGTCAAGCTTGGTTTGATAATACCTAAAATTCGAATAAAAGTAGGCAACAGACGCCGAAGGAGCACAATGAAGGTCGAGATCGACGACTTTAGAGACCGATTTTCGACAACTCGAAATATGAATGGTGCTTGGTTAGGACAACAAGGCCATCTTGTAATGTCTGAACGGTTTTCGCCGTTTAAGGTCTTTTGGACTGCAGCATTATTGACCCCATTGTGGTACTTCTGACAGCTGAGCATCGAGGGCAATGACTACAATGGTGCAGAGAACGACAACATTGGAATGTGGAATTCTCTGATGAATTTCGATTATGTTTGGGCCGAAGAAGGGTTAGATGATCTCGAGGAGAAATATCTTTGTATTGTCTTATTCTACTCCATGATTGTCAATGTTGATTAATACGTGATTGGCTGTTTAATATGTCTACGTAAAATGTTATATTGGTATTCCTTTTGGATTACTCCTAATATCTCTCGCGTTTATATGTGCGGCCACAAACACAAGATATACTGTACACGCAATTCTGGGAACTTTAGACTGCGTTAAAGAGTTCTGTATGCGTCACAACAGATGTAAGATCATATTTCATCAAGATAATGGTTGGCCTCATGTTGCTCGAGTTAGTTTAAACTTTTTTGAAGAGGCTGATGTGAATCTGTTGCCATGGCTGCCCAGATCCTACTAGAAAATTTACCCAAGCTCCCACGGACTTTGGAGGTTCTAAGGCATGAAATACAGGTAGCCTGGGATAGTATTCCTCAAGAAGAAATTGACCACCCTATTGAATAACTGCCAAGACGTGTTGGGGAATGTTTGGATAACAAACTTATTAATAAGAAAATTTAAACTCCTTGTTATTTGTTATTCAAATTTTAATAATTTACTCCTTACAGCATCTATGTTTTACCAAAACGTTATTAAATTTAAACACCTCCTTATGGGTTGTCAGTGAATATTTGTTTCTTACACCGAAAACTATGTTGTATGTATATTTCAAGATCAAGCAAGTGTGGTGGCGGTCGGCACGAAGTGTCGAAACAATTGCAATTCTTGCATTTCACAACCATACTCATCTCTTTAAATATGTAAGTGTGGGCCTCCGTCCTTTGCTCCAATAACCGTTTTACAGTACAATTTAAGCTCTGCATATTTCTTTTAATTTACAAATGACCCCGGTACATTTTTCATTATCTGTGTTTATCTGACAACGCCCTCGTCCAGCAACCTTTTAGTATACTACATCCGGTCTTGGTTGGTAGCATTGTCGATTGTCGAGTCGACTTTTTGTGCTGACTATACCTACACGGCCTCCATAAGGTCGGCCGAAGAACTCTTCGGGATGTAGTGGGGTGCTGTGATGGTAACACCGAAGAGCATCAACAATTATATATATATATATATATATAATGTATGTTTATGTATGCACGAATGAATATACGTGTGTGTTGTGTCTTCTGTATGGATTTGTGTGTGAACTATGTGAAGTCACAAGTCACTGACCACGTACTCATAATGTAACGTCCTCTCAAATTATTTTATGATGACGACACACCGACTACCGGCCGAAACGACCCAGTTACTTGATAAATGTGTATTAGATATGGTGGAAATCCTCTTAAGACGTTCCGGTATACTAAATTTTTTGAATAGCAGTATTAATAAAGGATTATTTGAATCGAGCGTTTAAAGAAAATCCGTATAAAAACCGAACACTTTAATTTAGGATTTTTTTTTAATTAGAATCGCCTGTGGGAGAAAATTCGACAAATTGTGTCTATTCCTAACAAAATTCAACTTGTTTTTCATGTGTAATTAATACTACTTTATTTGTGTGCACATTATTAATGCTTAACATAAATGACAATTCCATTTGAATAGAAATTGCAAAATATTCTGTTTTATTTTACTACTAATACTTATTCAACTTCCATTTGTACAATTAATTAACTGTACAGTGCATCCCATTTTGGTCGAGATTGCCAGGTTACTCGGTTGTTATTGAAGATAGAGTCTTGCGGTTTTTACATACCAGTTCTACTTTTTTGTGAAACTCAGGATGGCCATATCAGATTTTGCATAAGTGTTTCCATTTATAAGATACAGGGCGATTTTGATAATTTATACTTTTTGGACCCCTTCTATATCTACGAAGTTATTAGAAATACTCTTGCGCTAAGAACTACGTCTAATAGAAAATTTTGCATAGAATCCAGTGGAGTACTCAATTTTTTTTCCGAGTATGGTTTTGAAGATACTACACAACATTATATATTTTTAAATGGAACACCCTGTATTTTATTATTTCATTGAATTCGTTATTTTTCCCCTTTAAAATAATGTATAATACAATACACATGGTATTATTAGAAATGCTAAAAAACACTAAAAAGCTGGGTTTTTTTTGCTAGTAGGCCATGTATTTTCCATTTAAAAGGAGAATCAAACAAATAATTCCATTTGAGATTTTTTATAGGAGTTTATCAGCAAAGAAAAATAATGTTAACAATAATTCAATAACATGAAACGCGAATATCTATCTTAAAATTAATTTTGGACATTATTTATTACCTTATTGATTCAACTGTTCAAATTGTTGTTCATTTTACCTAACACATAATGGGCAAACCTTTTCAATACGCCTGAGTGCATTGAAAATTATAACAGGTCGCCTTTGTAAATCCCGAAAAGCTGCCTCCGTTGCGGCACGAAGTTCTTCGCGACTGTTGTGTCTGTTGGTATATATTTTATTTTTCAAATAACCCCACAAAAAAAAGTCCAATATAGATAAATCGGGTGATCCACCTAATTGGTCCATGTGTTCCTATCCAACATCCTTGAAAATTATTTTCTAAAAAGCGCCCAATTAATCCAGAATTGTGGGCAGGGGCGCCATCTTGTCGAAAGAGTATAGAATTGCGAAAGGCGAGGGGAACATCTTCCAATATTTAGGGTAATAAGTCTTCTAGGATTATCAAGTACCTATTGGCGGTAAGGGTTCCTTCAAAAAAGCGGTACTTTATTTTTGTCCCCAGTATGAAACAGGATAAATTAAAACCAAATCGACCCAAAAATTAAGTGCGGGTTCTCATCATACCAGTATCTTGTATTCTGCTTGTTAAATATACCGGCACTGCTTATATGAGATTCGCCTGACCAAATAACTTTCCTTACAAAATCATTGTCCCTTCGGGTTTGGTCTAAAAACCAATTGCAAAAATTTAACCGTCTTGCTGCATCACCAGGATATAAGTGCTGGGCAATATTGACTTTGTAAGGTTTAAATTTATATTTTTTTAAAATTCTTTGGACCCGTGATTGAGAAACTCCAGTGTAATTTTCTAATTTCGCACAAGAAGTCTGGGGATAGGCATGAACGCTAGCTAACACATTTATTTCATTCAGTTCTCGATTTTCTTTGTTATACACCTTTGATATCTGAAAGTTTTAAAAACGCGATTTCATGAAATATCTTATGGTAAAATACTCGTACTTTATACCTGTGGAAATATAGTTCTAAAGCTTCTTCAACATTCTCATAACATTGATTTAAACATTGTATCATATCGTATTTTTCGTTATTTTGAAAAACGAATTCTCTTCCAGCCATTATCAATTATCAACCAGCAAACTCACGAATAATTATTTATATCACAATAGTTACTAACAATGACAGATTGATCAGATTTGCGTTTTTCTCTCCAGCGCTCACTAGATAAAATATTGTTCCGAAAGGCAGAATTCTATAATAATTTTAAATGGATTTATGCGAGATGGAAAGGTTTGCCAATTATGTGTTAGGGAAAATAGACAACAATTTGAACAGTTAAATCAATAAGGTAATACATAATGTCCAAAATTAATTTTAAGATATATATTTGATTTGTAATACTTGTTCTGTTTGTTATACATAATGAACGATGTATAACTATTTATTAGTTGCTTTTAGGTACCTAAATTTCGTGTTTCACGTTATTGAAGTATTGTTAACATTATTTTTCTTTGCTGATAAACTCCTATAAAAAATCTCAAATGGAATTATTTGTTTGATTCTCCTTTTAAATGGAAAATACATGGCCTACTAGCAAAAAACTCATCTTTTTAGTGTTTTTTAGCATTTCTAATAATACCATGTGTATTGTATTATACATTATTTTAAAGGGAAAAAAATAACGAATTCAATGAAATAATAAAATACAGGGTGTTCCATTTAAAAATATATAATGTTGTGTAGTATCTTCAAAACCATACTCGGAAAAAAAATTGAGTACTCCACTGGATTCTATGTAAAATTTTCTATTAGACGTAGTTCTTAGCGCCAGAGTATTTCTAATAATTTCGTAGATATAGAAGGGGTCCAAAAAGTATAAATTATCAAAATCGCCCTGTATCTTATAAATGAAAACACTTATGCAAAATCTGATATGACCTAACCTAACCTGGCAATCTCAACCAAAATGGGATGCACTGTACATGGGTGGACCAAGCTTTACTCGAAAATTCAAGGGTTCATCAAAAATGTTGGCACTTATATACATATAATCGGACATTTGATCTAATTTATGTCAAGATAAAATAATTCAGTTTAATTTCAATTTTCTAACACTTATTAAAATGCTCATTATAATCATTCCACTTTATAATATTTTTCCACCACCCTATATGTGTAACTGCCTATGAACTACCCAATACAAAATACACTCTGTGTAAGCAACTGCTTATGAGCCACCTAATAAAACATTTGGTTTCTAACATATCTGGAATCACCCTGTATAATTATAATATACAGCGCCTCATACCTCAGTCAATTTATATATGCACATGTAACTGCTCAAGACAACTTCATTGTGTACCTCAATTTAACAAGAGAACACATACCTTTTTACCTATCGACAAATCGCCCAATAAGCACTTTTTACTTTAAAATCTTGAAAGGTTCAACTATAAAAATGTAATACTAGAACAATATCAATTAGTGATAAAATTCTTATTGCACTATTTCTCGGTGAACAAAGAAAGCTGATGATGGTAGCCGAAAATGAAACGTCGGATGACAGATCTGAAAAGATCATCCTATAACTGAAAAAAGTGAACATGAAAGTGCGTTTTTGGGTTTGCGATTCTACTTCAAATAACACTACAAGAAATAAAAACGAAATCTCCAATTTTATATATATTTTTTCGGATATCTTCGCATTTTGCCCCACTTAAACTTCTTCGGTTTTTCTGTATTTACCATCCCAATGGTGAAGCTCGAAGTTGAATTACCCTGTAGCAGCTAGAGACATCTATAAAAAACTAAACTAACGGATTTTTACTCAATAGTGTGATATTATGTTTTTTTGGTATCGTTTAGGAGTAAAAAAGCCTAAAAAAGGGGGGTTTGGCGTAATTATTGGTGATCTCCCCATATAGCATACTATACGTAAACTTTTTCCATGAAAAGTAACCCTCTGATCTACAAAAACTACTTTAGTTTGTTTTTTCTACAAGGTGCTACTTGATTTTGTACAATTTATGGTCGAAAAATATTATAGTGTGAAACAGCCAAATGGAATAAATTCGATAACGAATAAAGGAGAGCTTGTAGGGAAAAACGTTTGGACACGTCGATTTGTATTTTTAAATGTGCAGTTTTTCAACAAAAAATATTATATAGGGTGTGTCATGTGGCAGTAGCCAATACCAACTTTCTTATTTTAAATGCAAGCCCCTGTATATTATTTATTTTTTTGTTTCCTAAGAAAATTCTACAGCTACCTTTACTTCCTTGTTAAAAAGGCGTCAAATTTGGAAACTTTTCGTGAAATAAGCGAGAATTAAATCCTTTAAACTGTCTTGACTTGAGTCTTTTTTAGTAAATAGAAGTCTGAAAGTTAAGGTCAAAATCTTCATTTTTGAACCATTTGACGTCATCGGAAGTTGCTCAAAGCCCTCTCCTATTCATTCAGAGTTTACAAATATGTTTGTTTATAAATTAAACGGTGTTGATCTTGAAAACTTAGACGTAATTATGGATCTCGCGGTATATTTTGACTCCAAGTTAAAATTTCATGGATTATTTTGTTTCTAAGGCCAACATATTCATTTTATAAAGAGATTCTCAAGTAAATTAACAAGATTTGAAACTTTTAGAAGTTTATACAATTCTTTTGTACAGGCGGTTTCTAAAATAGGGTGTATAGAACTCATTAAAATAAACCAAAAAAACTATTAACATGTGCGCTAAAACGCACCATTAGGAAGTTAAATGTCCTTAAAAGGGCTCAAACAAAACCGTTTTACATAACTTTTTATGTTAAATAACATGTGTTATAACGTTTTTCGACATAAACGTCCTATTTAGGTTGGTGCAGGGGGTTTTCGGCCCTTTTTTTATTTCAATTTTTTACGATTTTCTCTATAGATTTACAAAATCCTAACAATTTTACGTAAAATATGTTATGTTTGTCCAAATCGATATTTGCAATGGTTTTCGAGTAAATTGAGTTTGAAGAATAATATCGAATTTCGTATTATCACTTACTGCATTGACAGCTACTTTTACTTCCTTGTTAAACAGTTGGCATATTTGGAAAATTTTCATGAAATAAGCGAGAAACTTCCATTGTGTCTGTATGTTATCTTCATAACCAATCAGAATTCAAACGACAATTAATTTTTTTTTGTTGAAAAAATGTGCATTTAAAAATACAAATCGAAGTGTCCAAGCGTTTTTACCTACAAGTCCTCCTTTATTCGTTGTCGAATTTATTCCATTTGGCTGTTCCACACTGTAGAACGACGTATTTGGTATAATTGAACTGTAAACTACTTTGAATTATAACCATGTATTCTTAAATTTTGCCATTATTGTTATTATTCGATAAGATGAAATTTCCATTGATGCTTTTTATAAATTTACTTTCATTTCATTGGCGAGTGTTTAAACAGAAGCCTCAGTCGGAACTGCTGAAACCGAAGAACGACAATCTCTAACGACCCATTACCTGTCCGACCAGTAGTTTTTATTATCGACGCTAGACAGTAACAAATTTAATTTCTAGAAAGAAACTGAAAAACCTGGTTTCAAGTTATAAACGTAATTTATTATATTTTGTGGTTTAGTAAATATATAATAGCTACGCAAACTATGTATTCTCATTTCATTGAAAAAAAGTTATTATTAAAACATGCATTACAAATTCAAACAAATCGGTTTTGATGAAGAAAAACGAAAGGAATAAACTAGGTGTTTCGAATTTTGAGTTCTCATAATAATAAAATCAACAACCAACTTCAATATTATCACAAATAAAGTAACACAATATTGTACGGCGATTTTCCTTTCTGAAATATTCCCAACGAAGTGAAATTTTGACAGTTAGTAAGAAATAACTCATGGGACATAATTTATATTTGACACAAATCTGTTAAAAATGTCAAACATACCTATGAACCTTAACTTCTCTTAAATTTCTCACATTTGGGCGCGGCAGCCTTTCATCGTGAATATTTTTGGGTGGAGGGTTTTAATAATAATAAACAAAATTATTCATAATAATGAGAAAATTATCTATAGGGCGCCAAAAAGTTTGAATTATTTTGAAGATTACAACATATCTTGTTAGCTAGGTTAAAAAATATGCTCCCAAATATATTTGATATAATATGCAGTATTATGATAAAGTGCTGCCCAAAATTCAAATCGGACAGTTTTTTTTTTATTTCGAAAACCGCCAAAACATGCAAAGCAATTGACTTGAATGTCAGACTCAGGAACCAGAGTCAAATCGCATTGAGTTTGCTCCGACAACTTTTATTTTAGCTGAGATATAGCATTTTATAAAATCTTAGTTTTAAGAGCCCTGCAAATCCCATTCACATATTGTATAACAGAGAATCCATATTTACAGACACCAAACTCAATAAAATTAAACTCGACAACTTACATTCAATATTCCTAAATCCTACAGCCTCAATCCTACACACTCCAATCTTAACCAACCACCCTTCCCACAAGCAGTTTATGAAACTTTACAATGCAATATTTCAGTTATTGCCTGAAAAATTGTGTTACATAACGTCAAAAATGCACTTTTAGGTTAGAACATCTCAGAAACCTGAGACAATGCAACAATATGGGCCCCACTGTTGTGTTTAGCGTACCAAAATCCTTCGGGACAAGTATACTCAATTTTCTGGATTTGTGAGGTGCCGGCGTGTTTTAGTTATTTGTATTCACTGAAACGCATTATTATTTTTAAAAACACATTAATTATCTTTAGTTACTAGTATGCCTCAAAAATTATTCTGTAACCCGCTGATTCAACTAGGTACGCTGGCATTTGCAGAAAAATACCCTCTAAAGTCGCAAAGGGAATCAGACCCTCTTCTTTGAGTAGTGGATCCTAAGTAGTTATTTACCATGTACCAGTGGTAAATTTCCTTTCCCAACGTAATATTAAATAAGTCAAAATTAACTCAACATTTCTTTAAAATATTTAAAATTAATTAAATGGATTAACTGATTTGAGTACTATGTCCATAAACTAATTAATACTGGGACAGCAACTCAAAACTACTGGCCTTGCGTATATAATAACTATACAACACAAATTAAGTCAAGAGGATCTTTCACTACAATGAGCGTCCAAAAAAAAAGGGAGGATGGTTACTTATAAGTTCGGTAGCTTAAAACTATCATAAATTGGAAATTGGAATATCCGCAACTTCCACCACACTTATCTTCCAATAGTTAATTAAATACTAGCTTTATTCGCGGAACACAATTCTGAACCAATTCGTTATCAATTCAGTTCTACTCAAGAGCGCATGCCTGATTCAAAACTAGTAAAAGATACTTGTGTACCGCGAATGCCATTGCAACTAATTCAGTACCCTAGAAATCTCATATACCTACTATTTCATGTTGTCAAATTATATAAATACGTATGTGTCAATTAAATGAGTCAGTCTTCATTCTGCTACTGCTATTTATGGTAGAGGTTTGGATATTCTGACAGGGCGAAACGATTTGCTTCCACACTTTCACGACTAATCCGAAAATGAAACTGATGATTATTAAATTGTGGCACAATATGTTGAAAATAATCAATTGTGTTTGAAACACTCACAATTTCCAAAAGTTCTTCCAAAACCCCGTCACTTGAAATTAAGTGGTCCATGTCAACAAATATTCTAAACAATTTTAAAGTCCAAACGTAAACACAATAAACAATAAGTAAATTTCCCGATGTAGGCAACACAAAATAACGATTTAATAAATTTTTGTAAAAATTATTCAAACGCGCATGTCAGAACGAGGAATCCTAGCTATTATTCAAGAACTGATAATCTGGTTACGAATCAATAATGAATCGAATTTTCCTTCACCGCGAACATAGAATTGTTACTGTCAGTTCAGTAATTTCTGTACCGCGAATGCTTTTATTGCAACTGCGCATGCGATCAGTAATGAATCGATAACGAATTGTTACCGCGAATAAAGCTACTACAAACTGTCTTGACTTGAATCTTTTTTAGTAAATAGAACTCAGGAAGTTAAGGTCACAATCTTCATTTTTGAACCATTTGACTTCACATCGGGAGTTGCTCAAGGCCCTCTTCTATTCAGTCAGAGTTTACAAATTTGTTTGTTTAAAAATTAAAGGGTGTTGATCGATCTTGAAACTTAGACGTAATTAAGGACCTCGAGGTATATTTTGACTTCAAGTTAAAATTTTAAGCATTATTTTGTTTCTAAAGTCACTAACAAGTTCATTTCATAAAGAGATTCTCAAGTAAATTTGAAAATTTTAGAACTTTATATATATATTCTTTTATACAGGGGGTTTCTAAAATAGGGTGTATAGAACTCATGAAAATAAGCCAAAAATTCCCTGTTAACATGTGCGCTAAATCATTTGGCTTATTTTAATGACTTCTATACACAGCACAGTTTGGAACCCTAATTTGGAAATCCGTGTATATCCTATTTTATCTTACGGTTCAGTTATTTCGAGACCTTATTTGGATAACCAAATCTAATTATTTGAAAAACTTCGCAGATCTTTTCTTTCATACTTTTCATTCAAGTGTGGTCATCCTAGGCATTTTTCTAATCTGATATTTACTCTTTACTCCTCAACGACAAGAAATGATATCATTTTCGGCTTTAAAATTGTTAACAACAAAATTGATTCTAGCTAATTAATGAGTAGAGTAAATTCTTATGTGCCTAGCTATTATTTTTATGAGGCAGATTATCATTGATTTTGGGAGATTTTCCGAATTTTTGAATAAAAATCTTCCTGGCTTGATTTACATAATTGTAATGTTGCTAATGTTAGTAAATATTCAACATTTTTATATAATTGCTCTTAACAGTTTTGCTAGTTTTAATTTCAGTTTTTATTGTGACTATTATTACTTAAATTTATTTATTTAGGTTCTTTTATTTTAATGTTTTAATATCTAATGTACACGAAGTCTGTCACCGTATATTTTAAAATAAATACATTTAAAAAAAAAACAAAAAACGCTTATAACATAACTTAATTAAAAAGCATGAAATCATTTTTTGCTACAACAATAAAATACTTTTTATGAAGTCGGTGCCAAACTTCTCTATTCAAATTGGCACCGACTTCAGAAAAAGTATTTAATTGTTGTAGCAAAAAATTATTTCATGCTTTTTACTAAAGTTATTTTTTTGAAGTCGGTTTTTGTTTATTTTTAATGTATTTATTTTACAATTTTTAGTAATTCAATGGCTTAATTGGATGCAGTTTTCAAATCTTTTTCGATATTGCCTAACATAAGGTATTTTACTTTTAAGCATCATTTATTATTTTGACCAATCTCGTTTACTGTTGAATAGAATAACTTGTTTTCTAAATATGTATATGTATTAAGAAAATTTTGTATATGATTATCCAATCATAAGTCATCTTCAGAGCATCAAGCATCAAGTTATGATCCAATTAAGAGTTGACAATGTAAAATATTCAATAATCAAACAATGTACAAATAATGACCTGAATACACCATATACAGAATTGGCCAAATTCAAATGATTGGTAACTTCAAACAATGTTAGGTTAAAAATGAAAAAAATGAGGTGATCCCGCCTAATACAGCTGCTGTTTAATTATTTAAAATCATGTGCATACAGCCAGGGGCAGCTGTCTCTTAAGTGCACTCGTGCGCTGAACCACCAAATTTAATAAGCTTTTAATAAGGTTAAAAATCAACACAAAATGTTTAATAAATATCATTTCAATAACAACGAATTTATCAAAAAACAATTTAAGCTCTAATCCAAACCTGTATTAAGACTTATATTCGCTTGAAAAAATATTTCACCGTGCACTTCGGCTAGCGCACGGTGAAACTTATATAGCTTCTATGAGATGTGATATAACACGCTTAGCGCGGAGATAGAAGATAGTTAATGCAAACTATATGGAGCAATGGGTTGATTCTCGTACGCCACACGGAGACAGCGAGCTGTGCTGATATTGACCGGACGTATCCGAACGTTTCAATAATTAAAATTTTTGGTTACTTGATTTAATTAGTGGTTGCTTTGTTTTTGTCCTCGTAGTCTATGAAAGAATATTTAATATACAGAGTATGTGTGTTTACATAACTGTGAAAATGAGTATCAACTTTAACATTGACTATATCAAAAACAATAATAAGTTGTTTCAAAACAAATTGGCTGGTCCACCTAGGCCATATCTTAATTGAAAACAAGAGTGCAAAATGAAAAATAAAGTATTTACACCAAGTTTTAAAAGTGAAATTTATATTAAAAAGAAATGGTTGTGTGGATGTGATCGCATCAATACATTATTTTGTTTTCCTTGCATTATTTATGGCGGGGAATCAATTTGGACGGAAACTGGAGTGAAGGATTAAAACGTTTCTTAGAAGTACGATGTCTCAGGACTGGCTAAATGCTCTTTCTGTGCTTAGTATTGAAAAAATATATTCAATCAATGCCAGACTTTAATAAAAAGGTCATTGAACATTTCGCTTTCGAAAAAAGTCGGCGAATATTTTAATTAATAAAAAATAAATGCAGTATTAGCAAAGCTATGGTTTGTTTTGTTGCATCTTTGAATCCCAATAATTGACCAGTAAAGTGCACCACCAATTTCATAACCCACCAGCCGCCACTGCATACAGTAATCAATTGTATTAAAAAATATATATATTTTACATATGTCGGTTTTTGTTTTTTAAAAATGTATTTATTTTACAATTTTTAGCTTAATTGGATGCAGTTTTTAATATAATTAACTTTTTCGATAATGCCTAAAATACGGTATTTTACTTTTAAGCATCATTTATTATTTTGACCAATCTCGTTACTGTTGAATAGAATAATTTGTTTTCTAAATTTGTATATGTATTAAGAAAATTTTGTATATGATTCTAATTTAGGTGGATCCACTATATTGTAGATGATCTGAGTATCATCATTCTTTAGGTATGTTAATTATACTGACATTCATTTAATAGTCTCCTCTCCACGAAATCTTATAATAAATCGTTATACATAATAAGACGTAGTTTTCAATTCTAATAAGCTTTGTCTCATAAAAATTTGAAATATTATTAACAATAAAGGTACATAACTTAAATAAAAAAAATTATGTTCTTTACCTAGTACACAATTTGAAAAAGTGCTACATTTATTTGAGTAAAAAGAAACAATGTGGGTCGATTGCCTTCTCAATCGACCCCCTGTCACCCGAAAGGACACAGTGTCAGAATGCCACAATGTATTCTCGATCGAAAAGAAAAGACTCGAGTCTTTCAGGCCGTTCGCATTTCCTAAAATTGTTCCTAAAAACTGTACGACATCTGCCCCGACCGGCGGAACAAAAGGCACAAACATTTTTCTTTACGGGTAATTTTAAATATCCGTCTGCTCTCGGATAGAATATTGTTAGTCTAGTTCGCAAACTAAAAATGGAGTTAATTTCTACTAAGGTTTGTAAAAAGTATGAACTGGGGCACATGGGATTCAGAAATTTCCAGAAATATCAAATTAGTTCATAAAGAAGAGTTATGTACAAATTAAAATTAAAAGAAACGGATGTTAGTTTTTGGGGAAACAACTCGATAACATTCAGATTCTAAAAAAATCTCAAAAACTATTCTTGAATCAGATATTTACAATAAAATGACCTAAATTATATTTTTTATACCCTATTACATACGAATTTAAAAATTCTAAAAAACTATGATACTATAACAAAAAAAAAAAAAGAAAATTTTCATAAAATCGCTCTAATAATAACTCTTAGTTACTGATGAGTTTTTGAGGGATTGAGTTTAATTTTTAATTTCAGAGATAATAATAATATTTTACTTAACCTTTACGTGAGAAGCGTTCATTTTATAATACTGATGTTTGAATAATAATTATCCTATACATTACATAGCTTTCAAAAACTCAACAATAACGATGGACCTTTTATGTATATATGCTTCAAGATTTTAAATTATTTATAAAAAAAATAATTCCAAAATTGTGTTTAATTTGTTGTTTCAATAATAATAAGAAAGAATGTACTCAATTAAAAAATATTTGTAACTTTAATAATACAATTTTCAAAAATATCTAATCAATACGTTTCCAAAAATATCAAATTAGTTTATAAACAATTGCAAGAGATATGAGCAAATTAAACTGAAAAAATTGTGGTTTAGTTTTTTGGCAAATAACTTGATAGCTTTTAAAAAATTCTCAAAAACGATTCCTAAATCAGATATTGACAATAATTATATTTTTTACACCCTATTACAAATAAATTTAAAAATTTTAAAATTTTTCGATAATATCTAGACAGTTTAGGCTACAATATTCTACAAAACAAATAAACGTTACTTTCGTAAAATTAGCCTAATATGACTCTAGACTTTTTAGAGCGAAACTGTAAGTTACCGGCACTGTCAGAAAACAGTAACTGACAGGTAGATTACGTACCTACAAATAATTAAAATCTTTTCTGCCTTTAAATATATTTACACATATAGTAATATGATTTTCAATATAAAAAAAAAATTAAAATGCTAACACTATATTACATACCATTTTTGATTTGGGACATAAAAATGCCAGTAGTCTTAAAGTGTTATGTAAGTGAGTAATTGAACGAAATTAGAATCTTTTTTCATGCATTTTACAGTTACGATTTCAACTCGTAAGAAAAAAATGCAAGAAACTAACTCAAACGTTAGTATGAGTGTGAAGTACGAATATATTACAAATAATTGCAATACATAAGTAGATATTAATAAACCTTAACCTACAATATATCTCTTAAGATTCATTATAGTTTCATTAACTTGAGTTAAACACACTTGTCTAGGAACTCATGACGATTTTTGATATATATGGAACATATAGGTAAACAAGTTCGAAGCACCCACTGTCAATTAATCTTAAGTACACAATGTTTTCCAGTGAACTGAGATTGAAATCTTGAAAATAATACATTGACAACTTTTCTGACTCAATTGAAAACGTTTAAACGTTTAAAGAAGTAATGAAATGTTAGAATTCAACAATGGCCGTGAATATCAGCGTTGCCAGAGCTACTAATTTATCTTTAATCTTACGATATGTGCTTAATTTCACGATTATTGTAATCTTAGTTAAAATTAATAAAATATTAGCCGAAATAAATAATTTTGATTTTAGTTGGGAAACCATATTGTGCAAATTTGCGAGAGCCTAATAAACGACGATTTTATTTCAATAACATGACTATGTAGAAAAACTTTAGGGGGGGGGGTCAAATTTGTTAGTTTTGGATTTGATTTAGTTTGTCTTACACATTCGAGTCAAACCATCTTTACGATCTTCTGTCCAAGCAATCTGACGGCACTGTTACTATTATAGGTTTGGCGTTGGCACTAGGGGCAGCAAATAATGATTATTTATTTTATTTTAGTTAATCAATTCATCCATATTATAACTGAATTTTAACTTTCTGCACTAAAGTTCGTCAACAGCTACTAAATAAAACAAAAATACAGACCTTCGGTTGAGGGACAGAGGAGAAATGGTACCGAAGCGTTTTGTCTTTACCTATTTATATACAGATTAATGCAATTGTTCATGTAAGTGTTGGATTTAAGCCTAGGCCAGTGAGGCCTAAGCCTAGGGCGTCATCATTTAAGGGGCGGCAAAATTTTGATAAAAAAAATATTTGTTTTTTATGGAAATTTTTTACTATATTACTCTCTGCTAACTCTTAGTTGTATTGGCGAATTGCTGTCCCAAAATGAGTTCAATTTTGCTGTGTAGGTTGCCGTGTTAAATTAATTTAATTATTTCAAAATTAGATGTTATATTTTGATAATCATTTCCTTATATAGAGAAATGGGCGGCATTTCGAATGGGGCCTAGGCATCGAGCCTAAATCCGCCACTGGTTCGTGTACAGATTTGACACTTATGCATATGTTTCTAGATTTTATTCCGAAAATAATGAATCCTTACTCATTATTTTAAGACCCTTGGCGAGAATTAACGTCATTTCGAGTTCTTTGACTAGACTATCCGAACTTGGTAGTAGCTTGCGGTGCGGATATACCTTTAACAACTTCAGATTAACGACTCAGCCTTCGTTTGCCGGTGGAGGTGTTTTCATTGAAAATAAAGCCACTATTTCCGGTTTCCGGTGCCGGAGCACCGATCCATCCATCCATTAGAGACGAGCGGATGCGCCCTCATTGACAAATTTAACTGGAGGTGCATTCATGAGATCGAGACGTTCGTAAAGACCCATTCATGCTGCCTGATAGAGCAAAGTAATTCGGCCATTGTGTGTTTTCTTGTGTGTCGTTTGATTTATTAAATTGTTAATTTTGTGGATATAATGACGAAGAATGTGTCAACTGCGTTTAGATATTAGGCGATTTGGGATGATTTCAAAATTATTTGAAAAGATTTCACTAAATTTGTATCAGATTCGTTTTCGCTATCGATAGAGGTCGTCTATCACCACAGGGATTTCTGAAAATCCGATAAGTTGCAATATTTTTATTCATTTTAAGTAAATTTCCCGGATAACAATTTGCTACTTTATAAACGTTCTCACAGGACCACTGAGTAGAAAGATATGCCAGAGCAAACAGACCTGAAGAAAACAGTTGCAACCCAAAACGTCTTCATTTTTGCAAACCATTTTGTGAGGGAGCAGTTATCAACTATAACAAAACATAATACTACACAATCAGTACTTATGTAGGTACATATCCACAAAATATACACACTGACAAAGACATCGCAACACCCAGAAGGAGATGTTTAAATTTAATATTGTTTTGGTAAAATGCATATCCTATATAAATACGGAGTATATTATTAAAATTTAGTAAAGTTTGGTTAATGTTTTTTCATGTATTTTTTTATCAATCCATATTGTAGTCGCTTTTTACATTTTTTAAAATTTACCAAACAACAAACTATTTGATGGGATCCAAAATCGATATTTAGTAATGTTAAAATGCCTAGAGTACGTTTACGACGAATATATCGCCAGCTAAGTGAATTTGAAAGAGGTCGAATTATTGGTTTATGGGAGGCAGGTTTTAATTTCGAGAAATCGCTAACCGCATGAACAGTAAGCCAACTACTGTTATGAGATGTTGTCAACCGGGGTTTGATAATACTTAAAATCGGAAAGAGTAAGCACCAGACGTCGAACGGGCACAAATGCCTTTCAATATCGACGTCTAAGACCTTTAGAGACCAATTTTCGACAACTCAGAATTTGGTTGTTGAGTGGTTAGGCAGCCAAGGCCATCTTGTAAGTGTGAAAAAACTGTTTACCACCGTATAAGGTCTTTTGGATCCCATCTTGTGCTACCTCTGACCGCTGAGCATCCGCTGACCATCGACGGCAACGACTACAGTGGTGCAGAGAACGACAGCATGTGAATCTGTTGCCATGGCCGCCCAGATCTCCCGATCTTTCGCCCATAGAACATGTTTGAGATATGAGGGGTAGAAGGCTCGGAATTTACCCCAGCCTTCTCGGACTTTAGAGGTTCTAATACATGAAATAACTTGGAATAGTATTCCTCAAGAAGAAATAAACAGCCTTATTGAATCAATGCCAAGACGTGTTGAGGAGTGTACAGATAACCGCGGTGGACAAACATATTATTAACAAACTTAATAACAAAAAAATTAAATGGTATTTTTTATTCAAATTTTAATCATTTACTCCTTACTATAGCCTCCGTGTTTTCCCAAAACAGAATTAAACTTATACATCTCCTTCTAGGTGTTGGGATTTCTTTGTTTAACATTGTTAAAAACATATGCCCAAAGTAATAAATATCCAGAAGTTAATTACCAACCTAACAAGTATATATTGAAAGCTGGGGTCAAGCCAATCTAATCTTGATTTGGTTTCATATCTGCTACTTTATTAAACTTAATTGTTTTTTATAATGAGTAACACAGAACTTTATTATCGAAACTTGATGGAACCTGTTCTTTACTTTGTACCTATAATTAATTATCACTTTTGTGGCACTATAGCGGTCTTTAAAACATTGTGATAAAGTTCTTCAAATCAACTGTTTACTTAGCCAAAATGCTGTTAACATAACTAAATGTTGTAAGACTTTATGAAAATTCTTAAAATTGTTGTTCTATGCACGGAATAAATAACAATCATCAGAAAAAATAATAATTTGCCTGGTTTGGAAATTAAACTCATCTTTGCAACAGTCAGTCTTTTCAACAGAAAATTGAAATTGTCAAAAGTAATACCAGTTAAATCACCCATCTGTTTTTTTTTTGTCTATTTTGTTATATTCAATTCTGCAAAAACTACTTATTTAATATTACTGATCCCGAGAATGAATAAAGGTATTTTCCTAAACTAAGTCATGAATTATTGAAAAGTTCAGTTTTACCTCCGGTTTTCTTTGTAAGAAAATACTCCGACCAGAACTTATGGAGTCTTCTAATTCTCTATAACTTTTCCATTAAGAAAATAACAATTCCTTCCAAACTTTTAATAATATAAGCGAAAATAAAAGTTTTTATTGTTAATATAAATTAATTTTACGAATTTGCTCTTAAAATCATGTCATGTATCATCGCTGAAGTGATGGTATAAACGGTTTGCCGTTGAATTTAATGTGCCAATTTTGCTCTATTGATTTATGTATCGGCCATATCAAACAAATTTGGCCAAAATCTCACAATAAATCAATATTTTACAGTGACCCGAAAACATATCATGCTGTATGTACATGTATGTATGTACATAAGTACTTATTAATAAATAATCCAAAATAATAATAATCCAAAATAATCCCATTCTTTTACCTGGAATTTCAGGGGGCTAATTATGATTTTTTTGTTGGCTAGATCCAAAGTATTAGTTCTTTTACAATTTGTGCGTCATTGTGACAAGTTTAAAAAAGTAAAGTTTCAAAGTGTGTTTGTGAGAAAAAGCCGAGACGAATGGAGTCGCCGCAGTAACATTTGTTTTGTTTTCTCATCCTTGAAAAAGCCCCGCATAAGTGTGGTCGAAACGTAGGAAAACATTGTTTATATGCTGGTTTCAGATATATAAATAGATTAATTCGAAAAAATGACACGGTCTAAATCCGAAAAAAGCAGAATCAGCTACTTATTGTGTTGTTTTTCTTCAAACCCTACTTGATACCATAATTGAACTCAGTTCCGTTAAAACGATATTAATGAAAATCAATAATTTTATCATTTTTTACTATTTTTTATTGTTATACCCTTAAGATAAATCCTATTTCGTACCCAAATTGAACTCATGGGTATTAAAACGATTTATTTTTTGGGTTAATTTTCTGTCTTGTTAATTTTAATAGACAATTTTTATTTGTCTGTCCTGGTAAGTCTCTTCTCTTGTTAACCGACTTCAAAAAGAAGGAGGTTCTAAATTCGTCTGTATTTATGTTTTTTATGTTTGCTCAGCGATTACTCGCAAACCGATTTCCTTATGCACTATGCTTTGGTGGAGCCGCTGGTAAAAATATGGAAAAAATTTCTGTTCGGAACATGGGGTATAATAAATTAAAAAGCAATTGGATTAGTTCCGAGAGATCCCGAAGTGGTTCCATATATTTTTTGCTGTTTTATAGAAAATCGGGAAAAAACTTTTTTAACGACATTCTTATACATTAAGCTTTGTTGGAGTAGCTGGTATTAACTGTTCGGAACTTGGGGTAAATTGTAAATAAATTGAAATAATTAAAATAAATGTCAGTGAATATGTATATATACAGCGTGTAAATAGTTTGACTGCATATATTTTAGGTGCAGATAGTACCCACCAAACAAAACAAAAAACTCTTATAACACTATGGTCTAAAGGCCTTAATAAGCAAGAAAATTTGAAATACATGTTAAGTAAATTATTGTCAATGTGGCAACGTCGCGCTAAAAATGAGATTTGCTTGTAGCGTGAATAATAAAGGAATGAGTCCCCACAAAAAAAGGAACACCTGTTATTTTTTTGTATTAAATAATTTCATAGTTTCGAGTGCCGGTAGATTTATTTAGGTACATAAAATTTTATGAAATATTATTTTCAAAAATGTACCCTTTTAATATCTATGTATTGAAATGAATATTTATATTTGGCGATTTATTTTATGCATCAAGTTGAAGAAGGGAGGATACAAAGTTGTTTACATTATGATACAAAAATAATGCGTTACAAAGTATATTAAACAAAACATTTCTTTTATATAGTTCTTTTATGTGTTAAATTCTTCGAGAAATAATTGTTACTAAGAAATTAATATTACTTATCTTAGACAAATAAAAACCTTTGACCTGCAAACGGATTATTTATAGTAAATATTCAAAATTCAAAATTCTTGTTATTACATTTGCTTTCCCCACAAATTAATAGCATAATTGTATGATTGTCACTTTTTGTCACAAAATAATACACTCGAACTCACAATTCACAACAGATTTTATTTATTTTTCCAATTTATATTTTAAAATAAAAATCAAATAACTTACGCTATGTCGAATGTCACGCAAAAATCACTTTCACTTTCTTAAAAGAACCGGGCAGCAAAAAAGCATTCATGGCAGCGGCCAGCTGTAGTACTGAGTATATGCTATGTTGCCACATCTGATCGGAGAAACGTAGGGCAAATTATAACAGAATATTTAGAGTTTAAATAATAATTTTCATTCATAAATCAAACGATTTCTTTTTATTAATAATTTTAAGAGAAAAAGTTATTCTTCATAAACATATTTGCATGGTCTAAAACGTAAACAGGAATCATTCCATGTCATTTTTTTAACTGTTGACGAGGTTTGTCATCAAATAGGAATTTTGATTACAAATAAAGTATCTTTATCTTTGTTCATATCTAAAATTGTTATCACATAAAAGTAACTAGATTTAAAAACTGCATCTACTTATGCCAGTACACTAAAAATTGCATAATAAGTATTTCTGTAACTTTTCCAACTATATACTAGATTTCTAAAAATATATCAATTTTATTTAAAAATGAGGTACCATTATTTTTTTATAAAATCTCAAATTGTAATCAAAGTTTATTAGAATTGTGAACTGGCATCCAGTTGTGGCTGTATTATTAAAAATTAGAATAAATTGAAAGTTTATTCGAAATAAATCGAAATAAATGTCAGTTAATCAACTTCAATTGGTTTCTATATACAGTGTGTCGTCATATGTTGAATTCAAATGGAAAACGTTCTTATGAATATTATTAAGAGAAAAAGTTATTCTTTATAAAAATATTTGCATGATCAGAAACGTATACTGTGATCTTTACATGTTACTCTTTCAATGGTATAAGATGTATGTCAGCAAATATGAATTTTGTTTAAAAGTATAATACCTTTATTTTTCATAATATATACAATTTTTATCAAACATGAGTAATAAGAATTATAAAATGCATCTAACTATGCCATCACTAAAAATTGTATAATAGATCTTCATGTCACTTTTCCAAATTGTGTACCAAGTTTGATATACATTTTGTTTACGTTAACCTTTGTTTTAAATAAAAACTCAAATTGTTATCAGACACAGTTTATTAGAATTGAAAACTATCTACGTCCTATTACGCTATATCAATTAAAACTTATAACGATTTATTATAAGATTCCGCGGAGAGGAGACTATTAAATAAATGTCAGTGTAATTAACAGATCGTTTACAATGTAGTGGATCCACCTAAGTTAGAATCATATACAAAATTTTCTTAATACATATACATATCTAGAAAACCAGTTATTCTATTCAACACTAAAGGAGGTTGGTCGAACCAATAAATGATGCTTAAAAGTAAAATACCTTATTTTAGGCAATATCGAAAAAGTTAATGAGATTTGAAAACTGCATCCAATTAAGCCATTGCATCAGTAAAAATTGTAGAATAAATACATTTTTAAAAAACAAAAACCGACTTTTTTGTTACAACAATTAAATACTTTTTCTAAAGTCGGTGCCAAGCTAAAGTGAAACTATTTTGGGAAGTACATTTATAACTTTGAAACTTAGCTGTTCAAATTGTTTTTTGTTTTTTTTTAATGTATTTATTTTATTATTTAATACAATAACCATGTGAGGCGTTCTCTGTTAGATTTTTTGAACTATTATTTGTTATACTTCTTTAAGTGTTTCGTTAAAATTTTTTTAATGAATACATCATCTTCTAAAGAGACAAGAAAATTCGTATTTACTCAAAATTACTTTTCCGAGGTATGAATTCCCCACAATCATATTAGACTTAAAGTTGTCGCAAAACACTTATCGCTACTCATAAAGTGTTTACTATTAATCTTTTACACCGGAAAAATGTAATACAAAACTCGTATCATTTTATCATCGAGATTTTTGTTTCTATTGGCATTTTGACAATGATATCGCATTAATGAATGAACGGACGATATAAATTTTATTTCAGCTATAATTGTAGCACTTTTATGAGAACAGGCTTATCAAACGGATACGACCTTATCAGTTCATTTGTTTTATCATGTAAGTATAATATCTTATATTGTTAAACAATCTCATGAAAAAAAATCATTTAAATAATAAAAAACAATCGACATGACGTAGCGCGCTTGGTTTGATGGCAATTAAATCGGTAATTTTTTTAAACTTTTCTCTTGAATGTAATTGTTTGTTTCCGCTATATTATTGGGCTGAATGTAAATAACAGAGTTTGTAACGACGACAAAAAAAGGTGGAATTGTTTATTTTGTTTCTGAAATTCGTAGAGTTGTTTTATGGACCGGATTTTACTAAAAAACAAACTTGTTTGCCATGCTCCAATTTATTTTGTCGATATTTCGCGATTTTGTAGATAAATTACTTTTTAATTTACGTTCACCTTGTACAAGGTTAGGCAACTAAACAAAATAAACGTAATCTATTTTTTGTTTATTGTTGAAAATGTTTCGAAATCTTTAACAAAATACAAGAACGCGGTGACATTCCTCAGGAATAGAAATATATAATCTTACTTAAACTCCAGAGACAAAAAAGAGACTAACGAGTATGTTCAAATTATAGAGCCATGTCCAGATTATTTTGAAGTAAGATCAACAAAAAAAAGTAGAGTGTAAACGTTGAGGATGAACAAAGTGGTTTCTGAGAAGAAAGATCATGTTTAGACAATATATATGTATTTAAATTAATATACATATTAATTGCATTAGACATTTAACAAAGAACAACCGAAAGAAGTCAACAGAAACACGCATGGCCGTTATAGACCTGGAAATGGCATGCACACTCCCTGAAAGGCACGAAAATTCACTAAACCCCAGATATACTAGATATCAAAAGGATTTAACTCTGTGGGAACCCTTACGAGGTGATTAAGCCCCTGATTGGCGTCATGGCTGCAGTTTACCATGAATTTTCTGACCGGGCTGTTCCTAACAGGACGGCTTTTTGCATTAATCGGTAAAGATGTTCTTCCAGACCGAGGTATTTTAAATTGTTTTGGGACTACTCTTGTTGTTGACATATCACTTGGTACAGTTCGTGTATTGTTCATGCCCCCACTGTGTCTTTATTTGAAATTCCAAATCCCTGTATTTGGTAATTTTCTCAGCTTGCATGCTATTTATATTATTGTAGTTAGGGATTGCTATGCCAATTACAGTTGTTTTTCGAGAGACTTTATCTACAAAAACTATATCTGGTCTATTTTGAGCAACAGTCCAATCAGTCAGTTACGTTACGGTCCCAGTACAGCTTGTAGTTGTTATTTTCTAAAACAGATTCTAGTTTGTATATATAGTATGGTATTCTTACCGACTGTGATAGATCAAGTTTCAGTGCTACTTCTTGTTGCAGATTTTCGCCACGTTCTTTGTATTTGCAACGAATACCTGACAACCTCTTGTGATGTGCTAGATTGGATTGATGGTTGGCAACCATATCTGCATCTGTCGTTGTTGATAGAAGGGTCCTTAACGATTGACTTTAGATAGTTCTTAGATGGAAATACTTGATCTTGAATTGCCAATATACAACCTTCCGTTTCAGGAAACATATGAGCAGAGATCAACCAGTAGTTCGCCGCTGCACTGTCGATATAATCTTGGTAAACGTCATTTATATGTCTTCCATGAACGGGCTTCTCTTTCCAGTTGACTGGAGGTGTAATTGGACTTGTTGTTCTGTCATTCGTAATGGGCTTGAGTCATCAATATTGCATATAACTCTGTGTAAATTAGAGAATTCTGGAAATGAGTACGCAAATTAGAAATGTGTTGATCTAGTAGTTTGATTATATCTGCCAATCCTCTTCCTTCTTCATACCGTCGCAAAGTTGTACGTTGGACAGAGCTCTTTGGATGGT
Organism: Octodonta nipae; assembly: GCA_034190945.1. Classification (NCBI taxonomy): domain Eukaryota; kingdom Metazoa; phylum Arthropoda; class Insecta; order Coleoptera; family Chrysomelidae; genus Octodonta; species Octodonta nipae. The sequence goes on along the minus strand of CM067224.1, from coordinate 58,942,530 downwards.
GGTTTTGAGCTTTTGATAGTAGAACTCGAACTTTCCGTTGTAATTGTTCAATTTCAATCTAGCACCAATTAACTATTCCGAAAGAGTAATTGAGCACTGAACATGCGTAGGTGTTAATAGCCTAACAGTCGTCTTACCCTTCTATAAAACTATGCGGTAAGGTCATTTTTCGTTGTGGAGTGATCAATACGTTGAGCCGCTTTATTCCAAGGTACTTATAAGTAGGTCAAATTTCATATAGATGTCTCTAGATAACCCTTCTACTATTTTAAGCATATCATGGAGCTGTTGTTTCATAGCTGCCATCAACTTTAAGTCAGCCATGTATAAGAAATGGTTTATCTTTAATGCTTGTACAGAATATATCCCCGACTTGACCATACAGTGTATGGCAACACACTCCCTCCAAGGCACGCATAGCCTGTCTTTAGGGGAAAATTCACTAAACCCCAGATATCCTAGATATCAAAAGAGTTCAGCTCTGTGGGAGCCCTTTGCCAGGTTATCAGGCCCGTGGTTGGCGTCATGACTGCAGTTTCCCATGAATTTTCTGACCGCCCGGGCTGACCCTAAGAGTTGGTAAAGATGTTCGTCCAGACCGAGGTATTTTAAAATATATAGTAGATGTTTTGGGACTACTCCTGTTGTTGACATAATTGGTACAGCCCGTGTGTTATGCATGTCCCACTGTGTCTTTATTTGAAATTCCAAATCCCTGTATTTGGCTATTTTTTCAGCTTGCTTATTATTTAAATTATTGTTGTTAGCGATTGCTATGCCAATTAAGGTTGTTTTTCTAGGACTTTATCTACCAAAACTATATCTAGTCTATTGTGAGCAACAGTTCGATCGGTCTGTATCGTGCGGTTCCAGTACAGCTTGGTTTGTATACATAGTATGGCATTCTTACCGACTGCGATAGTTCACGTTTCAGTGCTAGTTCCTGGTGCAGTATTTTTGCGACAGCATCTTTCTTTGTATTCAGTTGCAGAGAAAGCTTGACAACCTCCTGTGATATGCTGGATAGATTCAGATGTTTGGCAACCATATCTGCATCTATCGTTGTTTATGGAAGGGTCTTTAACGATGCAGTTTAGATAGTTTTTAGTTGGAATTACTTGATCTTGGATTGCCAATACAAAGCCTTCCGTTTCAGGAAACATATATGACCAAATATCAACCAGTAGTTCGCGCTAAACTGTCGACATAATCTTGGTTGACGTCATTTATATGTCTTCCATGAAGGGGCTTCTCTTACCATTTGAGCAATTTCTGATCAGTTGACTGGTGGTGCAATTGGACTTGTTGTTCTGCCAGTCGCAGTGGTGTTGAGTCATCAACCTGACATGACTGTGTAGATCAGAGATTCCAGAAATGACTACGCAAATTAGAAATTTGTTGATCTAGTAGTTTGCTTATATCGGCCAATCCCCTTCCTCCTTCATGGCAAAGTTGTACGTTCGACAGAGCTATTTGGATGGTGATTTTGAGCTAGTACAACTCGAACAGAATAAATTATTTTAATTATTATTATTTACTGAAAAATGTCTTCTATCTAATGGAGGAAAATGAATGGAATTATAGCTTGATAGTATTTGATAAGAAATTTGACAGCGTTATCACTTTGACAAATATATTTTTCTTTATATATATATATATATATATATATATATATATATATATATATATGTTATCAAGAGCATAAATAGTACTCACTTGACATGTTTCGGTGTATTTAGAAAAAACGAAAATTGTCTGAGTTATGAATTTTGTGCCGATCTTTATTATAACACTACATAATTGGGAAATTTGTAGGACAAATGATATTCATAAATATTGTCAGTTGTGTTTTAGGGATTTCCTTGATAAATAGTTTCCATCTTAATGTTGGAATTATTTCTTGTACTGTCTCTGTCCGCAATTAAACGCCAAACAAAAACAACGAAACCAACTGAAAAGGTGAAGTTGATCGATTCTCGCTTCTCATTTCCGATTTCATTCGAACGTAAATCGACGATAGATTCTTAAATCCTCGCCTAACCATCTTAAAAATCGAATCCATCAACGCGTTTATACCGAACGACACAAATCAAGTCATCCGTGACGATCTGTTGTCAAAAATGGTGTGTTTATCTCCCGTACTTCCTGTTTTGTGGTGGTACTTGGGGTTAAGCTCGGCCGTTCAAGCGTACAGACAGAACGACTCGGAGATTTTTCGATTTGTGTTTTTGTTCGGCACCAGAAAAAAACGTAGGAAGCTCCCATAGCCGTTAGAAATGTTGACGATTGTAGCTAGTTGTAACGTAGTAGCATGTGGTAAGAACTATTCTATTACCTTGATTCGAGCCAAAGCCAATCTCGGTAATAATTAGAAATAAAGTCGAGTAAACGACGAAATTGAAATGAAATATACATTAAATCGAGTCTCAATAATAATATTTTTTGCTTCTTCCTTCATATACAGGCTGTCCCATGAAGATAGGCAGTTAGTTACCTGTAACTCAAAAAATATTTATATTAAAATTTTGAAAATTTGGCAACGTAGGTAAGCCGATAGTGATTAAAGTATTTTCAGTATTGTGGCACTTCCGGTTATACCGGAAGTAGACAACAACTTTCTTATATCAAATGGAACACCCTGTATGTTATTGGATATTTCGTTAATTTCCAGATAAATTTTATTAACCACATGTTATTTCTATATTTAACCATTCTCAAGATATTTGCATTTTTATGTCAAAAATGACAGTTGCAATCTGTTTTAAAACGGTTTTTTGGCATGTCTTATTGGAAGACACAAGCCTGCAAACAGCGCTGAAAAAAATCACACCTTTTTCTAAATAGTGAAAATGGCATTCACAGTATGCTTAATACTCAAAATTTTTTAATGAAAATTCCCATTTTTTTTTTCTGGATCTTAATCAGAACTAAAAGTGAAAGTAACTTTGTATTACATTCCTTATATCTAAATCTTATAACTTTCGATTTAATTACGAAAAACCCTTTTCCGCCCATTAAAATGTGACGTCGACTTCGCTTAGAAAAATCAAGTTAGCCGTGGCCGCTGAAAAATAACTGGAGGCTACGAAATATTTTTTTATTTTTTAATTTCTTGTTCATTTGTGTTAATACCATTGAAAACGGGGTCTGAATTAGACCTTGAAACATTTGGACTTTTTGAAATATTACAGACTGTCAAGTTTATGTGGTGTAATTCCCAAAGAACTCACAATTATCGTTCAGAAAACATCTAAATTTCTAGATTCATTTCTCACTCGATGTATGCAAAATCCTCTTTGGTCGTTAAAGGACTATCATAAACTATATTTTTTATTGTACCCTCTTTGTGAAAATCCATTTGTTATTCGCTTTTATCTAGATTACATTTTCTGTGAGTTTGATTATTCACGACCTTTAGAAATGATTTTAACACTTAGCTCATTCAGCACAGTGCTTTGCTCCAGTTTTTTGTTTTAAATTAGAACAGAGGTAGATTTCAACCAATCATGAGGCATAACTTCGTTATTGTAAATGCTACTGAAAAAAGAGTAAGGGGCTGGGTACGACCAAGTATAGTTTTTAAAGAGGACACTGCATAAAGCTTATATTACTTGAAGGTAGCGAACTCTATTCCGCTTGCTTTACCGAATTTTCTTAGCAAGTTACATCCTGTCTCCCTCACTCTATGGCACGCGCTGAATAATCAAGAGAGACATGATGTAACACATCCAAACAAATTCGGTAACGCGATTGGAATATAGAGCGCTACCTTCAGGTAATATATACATAGTCTAGTATCCATCATCTGTCATAACAATTCAGACTTTGATGAACCTGTCATTGACTCTTTTAATATTAAAAGTTCAGTATTTGTTCAAAGATAAGACCGTAACCAATGGATTTCTTGTCAGTGAAATCGTTTCAGCCGTTTGAAGTTTCAATGACTAGAAATCGATTGGTGAAGTTCTCATCTTTGAAAAAATCGTATTACTGAGAATTTTTAATATTAAAGCCACCTGGAATATTTCCCAAAATACTCATTATTTTGGAAAACGCAAAACAACGTCAAAAGATTTACGAAGGGAGCCGTACTAAACGTTTATTAAATTGCATCTTAATCACCAGCGTTAACTACTCAATTTTTTTTAATGGAAACCTATCTTAAATGACACCTCGTTTTAAAGCCTGTTTAAAAGGAAATTCAACGGTATGTAGTTTTTGATATTCCATCAACATTTAATTTGCGAATTAAACCGAGATTCCTGGATATTTTTCTGATCTCTGATGTTATTGACGATTTATAATTAGAATAGATAATTCGCTTATAATTTTAAAGACTTTTTGCTATTACGACAAGAAAAATGAAACTCACAATGGATTTTATATCATTTTATTATAACAGATGTATGATATTGTAATGCTTTTATTTTCACACTCGGGTTTAGTTTTTGGATTTATTTAAAAACACAGTCCAACTCACTCTAATTTATTTCCACTACTTTAACACAATTTATATTCACAGAACTATTTACAATTTATTTCTACTTAGCTATACGACCCTCGAATACTGAATGAATCCTATCGCCAGCTGTCCGTATTTATATATTTCTCTCGGAATTATTCTGGCAAGTCAACGAACTATCGGGAAACTTCTTTCATGTGTTCTGGAAGCTTCAAGGGAATTCCCAGTAACGGCAGCGGTCGGCCTGTTGAGAGACAAAACATTTCGGATTCCCAGAAGTATCGGAATAACATTCCTTCCATGAAGTGGTTGATGGCCGATTGCACCAGCTGTCGGATGAATTCTCGTAACATTATGGTCTCCATTGTGTGGCCTGATTGATGAAGAGTACTATTTCGATGTGTAATTTTTGAGGTGCGCCACTGTGTATCACTTCCCATACAACAAAAAATGTAATAACTTCTTTCGTTGAAAAAAATTCTAGTAAATGTCTTAGTTTCTTTCCATAGTCACATCAGTGTAGTTAAGTCTTATTTATTTCTGTACAAAATGGTTTACACATTAGAGGAAAAAATTAAAATGATTGTTCTTTGTGTTCAGAGTAATAATTGTGTTAGAGAAACTGCTCGTAATTTCAATGAGAGTTATCCTACAGATTCGTAAGCCATAAGTGTATTACCGAACTCTGGAGCAAATTCAACGAAACGGAATCCGTGGCTAATAAGAAACCCGAGCCAAGAAGAATCGATGTCGAAGTATTATGACATATTGTAATGGAACAGAAAAAAATTAAGACAAATTGCAGTCCCACAAAGTAATACACACATAATTCAAACGTTCTTAATATGTTCCATCCCTACAAAATTAGGCCGGTCCAAGAATTAAATGAAGACGATTTTGACAGAAGCATAGAATCCGGTGAAAGATTGTCCGGTCACATAAACAACCATCCCTATCTTTTTTATGCAATACTTGCTTCTCTGACGAAGCGTCCGTATATTTAAAAGGTGAGGTAAATCCTCACACTTGCAGATAGTGAGTAACATTAATCTATAGTTATTTATGAGCAGGAATCCTAGGTGATCACCATTAGACCTAGTAGAAGACGAACTTGTTTTTCAGCACGACGGTGCCCCACCATATTATATCTTGCCACTTAGACAGTTTCGATAGAATCAATTTACTGATAGATGGATTGAAGGACGAGGTGCCATCGAGTGACCCTTTTTCTTTAGTGGCATTTAAAGAATAGAGCGTATGCACACGTCCAGAGTGTCTTCTCTGTGTTTGATACATAGCAGTAAATTTGTAGACGCGAGACGTAAGACCGACATCTATTGTGGAAAGCGCAACTGATGAAGGTTCCAGACCAGAAATAATATTTATCGTATATATATATATATATATATATATATATATATATATATATATAATGTAAGAAAGGTTTCGGGAAGCAGCCTTTTATGAGCGATTTTATAAAGAAGTGAAATACACTTTTACTTTGAGAAAGCTTTCGAAATATTTTAATTTCTTCGTCAGTCTTTTGACTACAAACAAAATTTATAATTATAATATGTGAGATAAATTTTTAAATACTTACAGTAAATTGCGATTATAATTAGAAAAAGAGCACAAACATAGGAATTATGAAATTAATAAATTTCATTTCCAGTTTTGCTATCAATGTCACTCAAAATTTTATTACATCAAATTTATTAATTTCATAATTCCTATGTTTGTGCTCTTTTTCTAATTATAATCGCAATTTACTGTAAGTATTTAAAAATTTATCTCACATATTATAATTATAAATTTTGTTTGTAGTCAAAAGACTGACGAAGAAATTAAAATAATTCGAAAGCTTTCTCAAAGTAAAAGTGTATTTCACTTCTTTATAAAATCGCTCATAAAAGGCTGCTTCCCGAAACCTTTCTTACATTGTATTAGCCAATTCAGCCGTTACTCAAACAATTTGTTTATATATATATATATATATATATATATATATATATATATATATATATATATATATATAGTCTTCCGTACAAAAGAATGACACCTCGAAGAGAGTAAACAGTTTGAAATCTTAGACACACATACATTTTTGTTTCTAACGACCTGTGTTATCAGAGCAATCAAATAAGTTACAGTATAATAAGGACTGCACACAAATGCATATGTACGAAAAGAAAATTCAACATTAAAAAAAACATCTGGAATTAACAGTAAACGAATGAGGAAAAACATACCAGTCACCATCTATTCGGTGCTCCCATACTGGGACATGAGATACGCGGACGTATGTGTTACAATATTTACAAAGAGTAAAAAAACACCGGATGTGTTCTCTCGCTCGCTGGCATTACCATTTATTATTTATTGCAAAACGTCGTGTTGTTAACGAATATATATATATATTTTTTTTTTATCTGAACCCGCTCTCTCACTTGTAATCGCGATAATCAATGAAGTTTTTCGAAGAGGCATTCTCCGGCTCAGCCTTGAAGGTTTTAATCGTTGATATCAAACAAATATAATGAAAGTTAAGCAATTTCTTCGTTGAAGATTTCAAGTGCTTCGGTTTGACATGAATTTTAGGTTCCCAATTAGGTTCATCATCATACTTTGTGCTACCAATAACGATTTTGTTTAAATACACAACAAATCGTTGGTGGTTTTGCTACTTTTTTTACCATCACATATATGAACCCTTCTTCTTATAATGCATATCCATTTAAAGATGTTGGCTATTAATATGGCCATCCCGACTTTATTAACTGCTGTTGTCAAAATTCATTTCGTGCTTAAGAAGACCTTTTCTGCCATAAGTCTGTCCTAGTAGAATGAGTTGCAGTAGGCCATATCGATGTTCATTGCGCATTATGTGGCCTAAATCTTCAAGTTTGCTTTAGTTCACAGTCTTTACCGACTCTGCGTAGTACCTCCTTGTTCTGAACGTAATCCCCCAAGAGATCCTAACTGTGCGACTGTAGAACCACTTTTCAAAAGCTTTGAGTTTCTTCACTATCGCGTGGAATTCCTTCGTCGAGATCATCTAAAGCTCGTTTCATAATATACCAATCCATTAGGCAATAAGTACTTTTCAACTAAATAATAGTTATTTAAATGTTACTGAGTTTATAACCTCAGAAATCTTAACAACCAACAAATAACTGAAGCCTAAGCACTTAAAAGGTCTTAGTCAGATCCAGCTTTATAGTTCGTGATTGTACAGTTGTTTTGCTACTCCTTTAACAAAAATATTTAATCTGGCTCTAATAGCTGACTCCCCAGAATATATTGAGTGCTAAAAAAAGCAGACAAAAATATATAGAGATAGTTTTTGCATAATCTGACTTGCATGTACAAGGTCAGACCAACGTAGACCACCGTGGTTTTATTAAACAAGATACTTTTTTGAACATTTAGATATTAATAAAAAATCGATGTCATTTGTAGAGACTTCTCTAGAGTCTGCGATACACTTAATTAGAGCATTCTGCTAGCTAAATTAAAACATTTGGGTTTATCTCCTTCGCTTATTATATTGTTTGAACGAACAAAAGGCAATACCTTGAAAGCCGTGGTTTCAAGTCATCAGATATTCATGCCATATCAGGAGTTCCACAAGGCTCCGTACTGAGGACTTTATTGTTCGTCCTGTTTATAAATGACATTGTTGGTGATGGTGTTCAATATCGTCCATACGCTTACGCCGTCAGCCTGACGGTATTAATATCTATACTAGTGCTAGACTACAGAAAAGTCATGACGATGTGAGTACATGGTATAAAAGTAACAATCTGTCATTAAATGCATTTAGTGTAACGTCATGTCCTTTACCCGATGGCAAACTCCTTTTTTGTTTGATTACAAGATAGATAGTGTTACTTCATCAAGATCGAACAATAATAAAGATATTGATGTTACCTTTGATGCCAACTTAAATTTAAGTCAGCAAATTGAGAATATTGTACAACTGTTACTGTTACAATACTGTACTTGTTTGTGTTTTTTGAGGAACTAATTGAAGTCTTTTGGACTTCATCCATTTAAAGATATAAACCAACCCAGTATTTTCTCTATTCATGAGGACTCCTTCTTCATTAGCTGTTACAATTAATGCAACATCATCAGCAAAGCCTGTTGGTAGGCTTATATTATATAAACTGTCGTAGAGGAAATTCCAGAGGGTTGGTCCCAGAAGCGAATCCTGGTAGCGGTACTAATCTCTATAACCTTCTTATCCATGCCCGACTCTCTGATTAGTGTCTTTTCTGATACATAAGACTCCATCAGGGCAATGAGACTTTTCGCGATGCCTCTCTTCCTCTTTTCTTAGAGAATCAGTTGCCATGGGGCACTGTTGAAGCTATTTTTGAGATCTAGGGTGATGGCCGCACAGAGTATTTTCGTGGTCCTGTAGTAGACCTTTGCAACGTCCGTTATCCATTGGATAGCATCGATGATATAGCCCTCCGGTTCTTTCAAGCTGTGTTTTGAGCCTTGCTAGCAATAGGTGTTCTAATAGTTTACCTTCCACATTCAAGAGGTAAATCGGTCGGTATGAGGATTAGATGTCTGATAGTTTCTTCAATGGCTTCCATTGGGAGTTGAAGCCTTGGTGGGAATTCGTTCACTTTTTTTTTAGTTAGTTTGTATCCATCTCCCCAAATAGCAGAGTCAATTTCATCACAGACTCTTTTTCAGCTTTCTCTTTTTGCTGATTCTATGCTGTTCCTCTATACCTTCTTGGTAGCCTTGTATTGTTTCCAAGTTTCCACATTTTCTAGAGGGGAGTCTCGTTTCGGTCTTCTAGTAAACAGTCTCCTGGTACTAACACATGTTCTGTGGGGGTTAGCAATTCCGTCATTCTACCAGTAACCAGAGCCCGATTGTTTCGGTGGTATGCGGTCTTTTTTGGCATGGTTTTGGGTCTCTCTGAGCTAGTTTCACTTGGATGTCGAAATTTATTTCGCGATAATATATTAAATTCAGTTATATGTACTAAATACAGAAATATACTCACTGAGAAGGTGATGTTTAAATTTAATATTGTTTTGGAAAAATTAGAGATTTAGTGCCTCACCGGAATTTTACCGGAAAAATAAGGAGAAAGCCCTAATATTAATTTTGGGGGACAAATTACAGAATGAAATGAAAAATATAAAATTAAAATTGCTTCTAACGCATCATGTAATATATCAAATCAAAGGGCTCATTATGTCGAATACAAATATATTTCTTTCATATTTTTAAAATGAATATTTTAAAATATAGTAACAAAAATATTTAAAAAAATACCCATTCCCCCTTTACTTCCAAACTATAAAACCTAGAAATTTTTGTTTACAGGAAAAATACGAAGAAATCTCTGATTTTAATTTTGAGGGCCAAATTATATAATTAAAGGGAAAATAAAATAAAATTTTTTAACGCATCATGCAATACATCAAATAAAAGGGCTCATTATGAGGAATACAAATATATATTTTTCATATTTTTAAAATTAATTATTTACAAGATATTAACAAAAATATATAAAAATTCTCATTTCCCACTTTATTTTCGAAACCATACTACCTAAAATTTTGAAAATAATTAGGGGTACTGGGGCTTACTTGAAATTTATAAGAATAATTAGCAGAAAACCCCAATATTAAATTTGGGGACAAATTATAGAATTAAATGGAAAATAAAAATTAAATTTTCAAACGCATCATTTATCAAATTATGTGAATTACAAATATATCATATTTTTAAATCATTTGTTTAAAAGATATTAACAATAATATTAAACACCGACGTAATTCCCACTTTAGAAACTACACTATCTAAAATTTTGAAAAATTTTATTTGTATTTTTTAATAATTTGTCTAAAAGATTTAATAATTTATTATTTACAACTTGACCTAATTTCCCCTTTACCTTCCAATCTACAGAGCCTAAAATTCAGATAGTAGGTTATAAAATGCTTCCTTGAAAGTTTATTAGTAAAATAAAACTCTAATGTTAATTTTGGGGGCCGAATTAGAAAATTAAATACATATTTTCATAAAAATCAAGCGAATCATGTAGCAGATAAATTTAAATCGCTTCCTTTAAAAGATATTAGGGAAAATATAAGAAAATGTACTGATTCCCTGCTTGTCTGAAACTGGAATATTAGAATCTTGAAGGTGGTACGGAACCCTTAGAATGCGAGTTCAACTCCCACTTGACCAAATTATTTTTTAAGTATGCATGCTCCGTGATTATTCAAAAACGGCATGGGGCAAATTTGATGACTTACACGGCATTGTATTAAGGAATATTACAGAAAGGTACCATATAATTTTCTATGACGTGTGATTTACGGTTTTCCAGAAAATCAGAAAAACACTAATTAAGGGACTACATTTTAGTGAAATTCAATAAATCTACACTGTTTTCTCTAAAACGCCTCAACCAATTTGAATATTTTAAATTGCATTCTACAAAGAGATGTTCCAGCTTGATTGCCTATAATTATCTATAACGTAAAACATACCGTTTTTCCGAAAATCATAAAAATATTTGCAACACGGTAAACATCAATGTAAATGTCAAATTTTTATCATAAATCTCTAGTTTCAATGTCAAGATATGCCATGAAAGTATGGAGTTTGTAACGGTTTTCATTGCAGTTGAGTGAAATGGCACAAAATAATCCATTACTGTATCGAAAAGGATTTTTATAGGTGAGCGATGTTTTCTATATGGTATAAGGTGGTAGGTGTATGCGTGCATAGAAATTCAAGCAACAAGCAATGTGCCCAGTTGAAATATTGGGCGAAGTAAAATTACACTGGGTTCAAAAAATCTTACAAATAAATTTGATATTGAGTGATACCTAAGCAGTTCCATATATAGGATGGTTGAAATATAAGGTGAAATAGAATTAAAGTTATATAGGGTGGTTCAAAAAATGTTTTATTGGGTGACACATAAGTAGTTTCGTATACAAGGTGGTTGAAATAAGAGTGAGGTAAAACAATAGTTATACAGAGTGGATAAAAAACTTAAAAAATGATTTAATAAGCATATGCATTAAGGATACTTGAGTTATAGGGCGGAGGGTTCAAAAAAATGTTAGAAGCAGTTGCATATACAGGATGACTGAAATATAAGGTGGAGTGGAATTATAGTTATACGGGGTGGGTAAAAAATCTTATATAGTGTGGAACATAAGTAGTTGCTTATACTTGGCATATTGAGCGAAGTAAAATTATAGGTATACAGGTTGATTTAAACAATAGAAAAATAGAAACAGTCAATAGGGTGGAGATGATTATTACTTATACAAGGCGGTTGCAACATCGTGTATAGTTCTACAGGGTGATTCAGAAATAGTAAATAATTCATATTGGGTGACCAATACACAATAAAATATACAGTGTGGTTGTAATATAGGGTGACTTAAAGTTACACTTATAGAAAGTGGGCCAAATAATAAAACAAATAAAAAAAAGTTAAAAATTATGTGGACAATATAAAAAAATATATAAATTAGAGAAAGAGAGAGAGAGAGAGAGAGAGTGGCAAGAATACGCTAAAATAATCAATAGAATTGTACCTTAAATCAGATAAAAAAATATGTCAGAAAATAGTTATTGATTGCACACGGTTTCTAAACGGCTTCTATTTGAAGCCAGTTCTTTTTTAAATATAAATTATTTATCGATTAATATTTTAGTCGCTTTTTGTTTTTTTTTTAATTTATCATAAAACAAACTGTTTGATAGGATCCAAAATCGATATTTAGTTATATTAAAATGGCTAGAGTACGTGTTCGCTGAATGTTTCCCCAGCTAAGTGAATTTGAACGAGGTTGAATTATTTTTTTTACGGGTGGCAGATTTTTTATTTCGAGAAATCGCTAACTGCTCGAACAGAAATCCAACTACTGTTATGAAATGTTCTCAAGCGTCTTTTAATAATATCCATTTGTTTTTTTTATTCAATGTTTAATCATTTACCCCTTACTATAGCATCTTTGTATCACCATTACAATATTAAATGTAAGCATCTCCTTCTGGTTGTTGCGATTTCTTTGTCAGTGCATATAATTATCCGAGAATTCAATCAGTTAATGAGAGTGCAACTAATGAAGGCTCTCGACTAGAAACAATACTGTTGTCTTGCGTTCAATGGATTGAAAAAATCATTAATATGAAGTCTCAATGTTAAACTGAGCATGACGTTTTATTTAAAATCTCTGGTCGATGTCCTGAAACTTTTAAATGTCATTACATAATCTTTACGATTAAACTTTTAAAAACTATAAAATTAACTATAATTAACGACAGTTTGTTGTTTTGTCGTTTACATAATAAACAAACTGTATAGCTATTTGGAGAAATCTATCTATCTATTATTAAAGTAAATCGACGTAATAAATTGTACTAATGTTGATTATCTCCCTGTATAGTCTCTTTGACACGTTCCAGTACCTCGGGCAACGCATATGTCGAGTCTGTAACCACCAACGCGCCCGTACCGCGTACCGCCCAGACATCAGCCCACTTGATTTTCAAACCGTCGCTGGCCGCCGCCGTACATGGGCATTTTCGTCGCATGCCCAATTTTTCGTTTAGAAAGAAACTGTGCCATGTCGCAACTCCACTCACGCACACTCTCTCTGTTGCACACACACACACACACACACACACACACACATATTACGTCCACACAAAGTCGCATTCGTTTGTCCTGTTTGTTCACAAACTTATGGTCGTGTACGTCGAGTACGTCGATGTGCCTAGTGCCTACGAAAATTTGTTTTATGTGATAATGTGGAAAAAGGAAGCACTAAATTTGTCGGTAATTGACGATGAACGTCCACTATTTTCGAGAGTTTAAAAATAGTTTCAATAAATTATGAGTCAAGTTTTTTTCTGACGCCCACCGTTCAAGACCTGAGTATTGCGTATCACAGTCATTTCTGAAAGATGAATACGAGGTGCTGTTACAAAATAACGAGACTGATTTGTTTTAATGATTTTTAGGGACATAACACATAACATAGGCCGTCGTCAACTTGAGAGACATTGAAATAATAAATCTGGAAAACGGCTCTAACGATTTTGATGAAATTCTCCCATTTGGAAGTTTTGATGGATATAAATCGATTGGTGAAGGTCTCATCTTTGGGAAAAATCGCTTTGTTGAGATATTTAAATACCTAATAAAAATGTCAATGACAGCTATCTCAAAGGCTAAATTGTTTCTCAAGGATGGATACGATTATCTGTAATCCAAAGGAAACGCTTGCTCTATTCCCCGATCGCTTTCCTTGAGTGTGTTACATCCTTAACGTCCTGTCGTTTGCTTATTAAGCGCATGCAATTTAGCGAAAGATGTAGAATGTAATCTTCTTAACCAAATTCGGTGACACATAAAATATAGTGCCCAATACGCTACCTTCTGGTAATATATACAGAACATAAAGCGCATAGTATCCGTAAGAATTCAAACTGACGTTTACCTACAAGTACAAAAAAAAACGAATGAAATTAACTATCAACAAATTTGTAAATAACTTTTTTGTGTCAACCAAATAAATTTCAGATACGTAATGTCAAACAACACAAAATATTTATTTTATTAAACTTCAGATGAAAAATGTTAAACATTGTTTAAGGGTGTCTTTCTAACTTAACCACAAGTAAATATGTTTTACAAACTACATAATATCAAAATTGAAATATCACACCTTTGAAGTAAGAAAAAAAAGTAAATACGTTTCTTAGGGGTCCGGTAGCTCAGCGGTTGAGGCGCACGTCTCATAAACTGACTACACTTTGGCCGAGGGTTCGAATCCCTCCGATGCCTATAGATGTTTGTAAATGTTATGCGAATGCGAGTTTCTAGTGGATAAATTTGATCTCCCCAAAAGGGAGGTTGGAAAATTCACAGAAATAAAGACAAATAATAAATTCAACGTTAAAAGAGTAGACTGGCTAAATAACCGATAAGTGGAATAAGAAAATAAGTTGTTGGAATAATTTGGTATCTAATGCCGAATGTGATAGTGAAGCAAGTTCGTTACCACAATTTCAAGTAGGGATATGCGAAATGAGTCTGGAATAACATGTATTTAGATTTCAATAATTAAATACTTGCCGTGTTAAGAAATGAGTGATGCGATGCTCAGTTGTAATCATACTATTTTAAATACCGTTACAAGTAGTTTTAAGAAAAGTATAATATACATTTTGGATACATGTTAGTTTTTTAGGTTTACAAAGTTTTCATTATAATATACAAGTGAATAATAAGAGTTTTCTAAGCTTGATAGCTTTAAAACAAATATGTAAGCATTAAAAGGGTGAACATTCCCTTGTGCAAGCTGAAAACATTTGCAGTGCTAAATACAACATATTGTGTTTACAAAATTCTGATTTCTTAGAAGGCATTCATTATTAAATAAATGTTACAATAGTTTGATTTTATACTTTGACTAACTTTATTTTTTGTTTATAATGGGAATGCAATCACATGTTTTAAAATGAAAAGAGCAGACAAATGTAAGAAGCGTTTTTATTAGGTTTAACCATCATAGTAGGATATGATGACAAATCTTTGGATTTGAAGGGAAAACATATATTAAAATATTTTTTATGATTTTCACACAAACTTACACATTATATTTTTTTAGGTCCGGGTATATTTGAAGATTTATTTAATATTGATTTAGAAAAGTAAAAGTAGACCACACTAGGTGG
The DNA here is from genome assembly GCA_034190945.1 of Octodonta nipae. Lineage (NCBI taxonomy): Eukaryota > Metazoa > Arthropoda > Insecta > Coleoptera > Chrysomelidae > Octodonta > Octodonta nipae. The sequence goes on along the minus strand of CM067224.1, from coordinate 58,927,322 downwards.
CACCACTTATTGCTTAACAGATCCAATAGAGATTTTTGGTTTGATGTAGTCTTTTTGAAATCATATCAGTACCTTGTGACTCTATAAACTTATTAGCATAATTAAAATAATAAATGTGTAGAAAATAAATTATTCATTACGTTTTAAAACGTAATCTTCTTAGGAAAAATATGGGTATATAGCAAACTTGGGCAAATTTCGAAATTACGAGCGAGGTTTGGTCGTCCAAGTACCAATTTGTAATACCGGCAAAGAGCCATGATAAGCTCATATAATGAGGAGGCAAGAAAAATAAAAATAATACATAGGTTTTGGATTAGGCTGTATTCCATTACCACCTCTGTTCAATCCATATCCTATATTCTGAAAAAATATTTAAAAGAACCCTTTAGGATGAAAGAGTTCGAGTAAAAATCAGATATTTCGACGATACCATGGTCATAGCACGAAATATTGATGTTCTCCACATAGTCCATTGAAATATTCATTTTTTTTTGGTTTAGCGTGCATTTGCCAGAGGTCGCATTCTTATTTTTTAGATATCAAGTGGGGTTAGTGTAAAGTTAAATCCAAGTTTGTGGGGTTGCAACCCTTGTCCCACTGCCGCCATCTTTAATAAAGTGGTCCAAATGGTTTTTATGGTTAATCTGACAAACTATAGGTCTCACAAAAAATATATTTTTTGTTGCAAATAAAATTATCTACAACTTTTGTCAAGTAACTTTTAGTCGCAGAACCATAATTAAAAATTTTATAAGCGAAAATCAATGAAAAGTGAGGAAAACAATTTCTATTTGTCGATATAACTTTTTTTCTAATCATTTTGAAAAAAAAAAAGAATAATTTTCATTATAAACTTTTTAAATTTATTCATTTGTTATGGTTTTACAGCGCTTCGAATTGAATAATATTTTTCAGTATTCATACTTATACATTAATATTAATCATTTGTCATAATTTTTATTCATATTTTCATTTTTTAAAGATATATACTCTTTTTAATTATTGATAATGCAATATTGTTAATTAATTATTGAGTTGACACTCCATCACAAAACTTTGGAATTATTGATTTTAAAAATAATTTCAAATCAGAGTGTCATTATCGAGAATAATGGACAGGTAGAAAATGCCCATTGATCGTTTGGGGGTAAATAACATACAATGTATAGCAGCACAATCCCTATAGGGGAAAATGCACTAAACCCCAGAGATTCTGGATATCAAAAGGGTTTAGGTCTGTGGGAGCCGTTGCCAGGTTTTCAGGCCCGTGGTTGGAGTCGTGGAGGCAGTTTCCCATGAATTTCCTGACACTTCGGGCTGTTCCTAACAGGACCGCTTTTTGCAATAGATGGTAAAGGTGTTCGTCCAGACTGATATATTTTAAATTTTAAAAGGTGTGAAAACTGCCCGAAAAAAATGACGCACGGGAACAAAAAAAATTCGAATATGAAAAGGCCTATTAAAGTTGTTTTCCAAGAGACTTTATCTACCAAAACTATATCTGGTATATTGTGAGCAGCAGTCCGATCAGTCAATATAGTGCGGTCCCAGTACAGCTTGTAGTTGTTATTTTCTAAAACAGATTCTGGTTTGTAAAGGGTGTCCCAATTTGAGGTTAATTTTTAAATTTGCGGCATTTATATTTTTTGTAATAGAATATCATATTTTATTTGACAGATGACAAGTAGGAATATTCCGGTTATTAAACGAGACGTATTTAATTGTAAAAACTATTGTTGCCAAGTCAGTGATAAAGAGTACATTTAATTTATTTTCACTCCCTCCAACACAAGATACAGCTCGGTTTCACTTTCGAGTCTACCATTAGGTCTAGTCCTGGCTTAGTAATTATAACGAACCAGAAGACTGGGCCTAGAAAAACTGTTAAACATTTTTTATGCGTAGTTGATACCTCGTTAGGTGCTCAATGCGAATAGAGCCCCCAACGAGGTATCAACTATTTGTGTTGCACGTCACAGATACGAATTACCAACAGGGGCGGATGTCGGTTAAGTGCACTCGTGCGCTGAACCAAACCAAATTTAATAAGGTTTTAATAAAGTTAAAAATCAACACAAAATGTTTAATAAATATCATTCCCATAACAACGAATTTATCAAAAAACAATTTAAGCTCCAATTCAAACTTGTATTAAGACTTACATTCGCTTGAAAGAATATTTCACCGGACACTTCGGCTAACGCACGGTGAAACTTATATAGTTTCTATGAGATACGATATAACACGCTTAGCGCGTGAGATAGAAGATAGTTAATGCAAACTATATGGAGTAATGGGCTGATTCTCCCGAGCTGTGCTGATATTGACCGGACGTAGCCGAACGTTTCAATAATTCAAATTTTTGTTTACGTGATCTAATTAGCGGTTGCTTTGTTTTTGTCCTCGTAGTCTATGAAAGAATATTTAATATACAGTGTGTGTGTGTGTGTGTGTTTACATACCATTGAGTATCAACTTTAACATTGACTATATTAAAAACAATAATAAATCGTTTCAAATAAAAAAAACGTTTCTTGGAAGTACGATGTCTCAGGACTGGCTAAATGCTTTTTCTGTGCTTAGTGTTGAAAAAATATATTCAATCAATGCCAAATTTTAATAAACAGTTCTTTTCATCGAAAAAAGTCGACGAATAATTTAATTGATAAAAAATAAATGCAGGATTAGGAAAGCTATTGTTTGTTTTGTTGCATCTTTGAATACCAATATTTGACCAGGAAAGTGCGCCATCAGTTTCATAACCCACCAGCCGCCACTGACTTCGCAGCGACAAACTTTGCATACTTCGCTGATTATGCGGAAGAGGGCACTAACAATTAGGAATGGAGGTTTTGATGTATTTATTTAATTGAAAGTTTGATTTTTTTTCAATTTGCAATTTACATTTCCAATAGATATTTTAAAGCCATTGACAACGAAGTCAGAATCGACTTTGAAACGTTTGGTATTTTCTTTCAATATACAGCTTTTTATTTTGATGTGGTGTTATTTTCCAAGAAAACATAAAAATAATCAAGAATATGCCACAAATAACATTCAGAAAACTATGAGTTTTATAAAATAAAATACATCTCTATGTTTAGCAGATTTAAGTAATCATAACTTCTTCTGAACTAATGTATTTCCTAGTTAACGGCACATTTTTTGTACATAAACTTACTGTTAACATAAGATACGTCTAATAATATTAACAGACTTACATTCATTGTGACACCGATCCTGAATATGTTCTGTTTGCCAGTATTTTTTGTCTGCTGCGAGTACAGCCATTATAATTATCCGTGATTTGTTTAACACAGAAAATAAAATTTGCTTATCAATAATTGAGTTATACATAGATATGTTCAATCACTTCTAGTGAATTAACAGAGTAAAATTTATTAGCTCATTACCGGCGTGACTTACGATTACGTTAATGTCAGTCAACGACTTGCACGTCAATTGTCAACTTAATAAATGTAAGTTATTTGAGATCTGAGGATCAAGCCCGAATTACAGTTATTTAGCTAACGAGAAAATCAAAATCAATGGACTTCGAGTTAAAATGGCGAGGCGTCCGCATGTGTAAGTGTGTTAGGGTTAGTGTTGTTTCTTTAAACCAAGAATATATGTGTTAGAGATACAGCCGGAAGTCCATGCTATAAATAGTATTGTATTTAAACTATTTAATAAATAGAATACTGGTATCTGGCTAATAAGATTAAAAAGATCAAAGCCACAGCCATTCCGCAAAACACAACTTTGTTGAAGAAGAGGAAGAAGAAATAATCAATATGATATTTATAACGTCTCCAATCTCCCTGTAACATATTTTATGAATTACTGTTTATGTAAAATCAGACCCACTCAACTATTCACTTCGTACTGCTTATAATATTGATTTAAATCAACCTTCGTGCTTTAATCCCTTATTCGAAGCCCCATCTTCTGATTATTCACCGTACTATGCACAGTTTGTGTCCACTTTTGAAACCGTCGTTAGCCCAACAACTTCATATACCCTGGGGCCTTTTTCATAATCACCACACTAATATTATTAGTAAAAAAATACAAGTGACAAGTTACAAAATACTTGCACTTGTAGTTTCTGTTTCATACTGAAAACTTTTTACTTCAAGTAGTAGTAGAGAAATTAAACTGGGAAGGCCTACTTTGTTAATATTCCTATATATTCGACCAGATAGGAAGTAACGGTTGGTTTAGGAATTAATTTTGTCCGACATATATTCTTTGGCAATTAAATTAATAAGTATTTACTTGTTATAATATATCTAAATTGAATTTTTACTTCATTTTTATCAACCTTGGGTTGACATTTATTTCCTTGAATTGTGGGGACAAAGTTGACATATTCGCCAATAATTGCGCATGTTAGGTGGCGCTACTCTCTCTTTTTTGCATGATCTGTGCTCTGTGCTATTCTCTTGCAAATTTCCAATACTTATATTTTGGATTTTACAAGTTGTCACTTGTAGAATAATTTTAATGTTGGTAATTCTACAAGTTACAAAAGTACAAGTTACAAGTTGATTATGAAACAGGCTCCTGGATATACCGTTTTACTTTTAGAAACTGATAAAATCTCGGAAGGCCAGTAACAGTTCACTATATTGTTTCTAACAGATTTGACAGTTTACACGGTCAGAGTTCGCTACCGTCGTAATCGCAACTTTAGACGTTAATTTATCTAAAGCAACTCTTCAACTGTGATTTTCATTTCTGCACAGATATTAAACACATGTTTCCTTTCATTTGGTACCGACCACTTGAGAGCCGACAAAAAATAAATGAACAAAATTCATTTATTTAATTTTTTCGGTCAGTTACATAATCCTCTGTCGTATTTGCAAGGGGCAAACGGACATTTCATTCATCGAAACCGTTCCTTACGTACCATTTATGTGATTTTCATGAATCGAGTGAAAGTTTTCCACGCACGCCTATGTCGCGAATACTTCGCCATCGGTTGGTTTCCTTGAATGTAAGTCGTTTCATTCATAATGGCCGCTGCTCATTCATAAAAAGCTACGATGAGGACGATGACGGCCGCCCGACGTTAGTTCATCGATTCGGCCGTACTGGCGCGCCACCGTCGCCAATTCCTTGCTCTCCGACCCCCTCTCGATTCAGTATCAATCGAGCAGGCGTGTGTGAGGATCGTTCCGCAGCTGTTTTTCCGAATACGTTAACTACTACGAAGTCGAGTGTGAAACGTTAAAACGCGCGCGTTTCCTTTGGCCATTCGTTCCGATAGTTACTTGTTTTTTTTGGTTCGGGAGAGAAAAACAAAACACTTTCTCGTGGTTGATTTGTGTACAGTGTGACAGTGGAGAAAAAATGTATAAATCAGTTAAATGTCGGGGGATGATGACAGTGTGTGACATCGGTTGGAGGAGACCGATTTTCGATGCTGGTGCCCCACGTAGGGTCGACGAAGGACACAGGAGAAGCTAACATCATCATTGATCAAGTGGTTGGTTGAATTTTAATCCACCTTACTTCGTTTCTTCCACCTGTATGCGTTTGACATTGAGTCGTGTGGGTGTTTAGATTTCCATTCACTAAATACGGCTAGCACGATCTCTGTCTTGTCCTGTTCTGTCTCTTTCTACGTTGTTTCGAGATATACGCGAGAGGAGAGACCCCGTCATGGTCGTAGAGATTTTACATTTCGAAAAGGGGAGAAAAATTCGATAAAATAATAATTCATTTTGAATATCACAACGTAAGAACGCGGTTAAACAAAACGAAAGTGTTAAAATAACCTACTTTCGGTCGTATATGCTTCACAAATTGATGCAGAAGAAATGAAACACTTTTAAATGAGGCATTACATCTTTACGGTATGATGTAATGTATCGGGTTTATCACTCTGTACATGACTTTGACACCTACATCATCGGCTACGTGGAGAATTAATTATATTTATCGTGCAGTTGTTTTTATATAACGCGCATAACATTCCAAATTTACTGCAGATTCTTTTTGAATACTTTGTTATAACTGCGACCTTTAAATATTTCAGAAAAAATCTAAGCAGGCTGCGATTTTACCAACTTTCTAAATAAATGAAGAATTATTCTATTCTAGAAACTTCATTTCTGCACTTTTGAACTACGTATTATATTTACAGCTCAAGACATTTAGCAAAATACAAATTACAAAATTAACTGTAGAAAGAATCTTACACCAACATGTCCTAGGGATAAAAATATGACTGATTGGAATGAAATTGACCTTTTTGAAAAACGAAATCTATCCGTAAAGCTCAGAGTATTAAAAGTCCTTCAAAATGAAATACTATAAGTAGAAGAGTTCTTCTAAACACCCCTGCTTTCCAAGTTTTAGGTTTAAAGATACGTAGAGAACATATATCAGTGACTAACTTTGAAAATCGTTAAAGTCAAAACATATGCGCCTTTTTGATAGAAAAGCTTTCTATAGTTTGCGGTTAATCAATATTTCTAGCCGTCCAACATTGATAATGCACTAAAAATAAAGACAAGTAATCTAAATACTGCTATACCATTCCTGAATATTTCTAACAGAAAATTAGAGTCAACTCAAAATTCTCATAAATTACAGCTTCAGCTAGTATTCACTTCTACGTGATATAAAAATACATCATCATTGTTAAAATCTCAATCGTTCAAAAAAGTTGTATTAAAACCTCGACCTGTTTTTAAATAATTGAAGGATTAATCTACTCTAGAGACTTCATTTTTGCTCATTTTTACCTCCCAAACACAACTTTTAACTACCAATTATATTTTACAGCCAAACACATTTACTAAAATACAAATTACCAAAATAACTGTAAGAAGAATCTAACGCCAACATGTCCTATGGATAAAAAGATGACTAATTAGAATAAAATTGGCCATTTTCAAAAACCAAATCTATCTGTAAAACCTATAGCATTAAAAAGCGTACAACGTGACAGCTTTTAGTTTTTCAAAATTTTAGTTTAAAGATACATAGTGAACATATATGAACGAATAACTTTTAAAATAGTTAAAGTTAAAACATAGATAAAGAGCGTTTCTATAGCTTGTGGTTAATCAGTATTTTTAGCCCTCCAACTTTTGAAATATTGAGTTGCAAGCTTCAGATAATGCACTCGAAATAAAGACAAGAAATCTAAATACTGCTCTACTACCCAAAATTGTCTTTAATTGCAGCTTCAACTAGTATTCTCATCGAGAGTCTTGATTATTTCGTTGAATACAGAATTCAGCAATTCTACCTGATATAAGAATACTTACCTGTTCATTGAGAAAATCTCAAACGTTCAAAAAGATTAGTTTATTAAAACCGCGAAAAATCTATTCGTTAATACCTTAAAAAAGAATAATAAGAATTAAATACAGTTTTTATTTATAATATATTAGTCTTGAACGTCATCGAGTTCCTTAGCACTGAGGTTTCTTTTAATCGAAAAAGATATTAATGTAAATTTTTTTAATAACATTTTTTATTATTTGTCATTAGAGAGGCTATATATTTTGTGACTTATTTACGTGACTACCCATTAGGATAAAAAGATACATTCCACTGACACAGGCATAGCAATACAGCTCTATCATTGTTAACAAAACCCTAAAGTTATTCACTAATTAAGGGATTGTTTCATATCCTTTTCTTCTTGGATATACCTAAGTATTTTTAAAAAAGTACAGTTGCTGAAGTTAGAGGTTATAAATACTACACTCAGCTTCCTGTAGAAATTTACAGACTTAGTGATTTTGTTCAGGTTTTCCTGTAAATAGTGATTTCTGATTTAGATTATACAATTTTTTATTATCTGTGCTATCTACAGTCTTCGATATTTACATATATACATATACCTTGGTATAATATATACCAATTTCTGGTATTCTACTCCCAGGGTTCATTTTACCACTTGATAGACGGATCTAATCTTGTAAACTTTTACACAACTTTATCTTTAAATAATGGTCTTCTTCCTAAAAATATTTACGAAATAACATATTGTTTAAATCTATTTTTTTCACATTTAACATCTTTAAAAAATCAATTAAATTAGAGAATATTATAATTTACTAAACAATATAATATTTTAAACATTAATAACAACATTTTTACATTTACATTTTTTGCAATTTCTTGGCATGATTAAACTCTAGACCAATTTAGTTCACCATCTATAATCACTCCCCTAAAAATACTGTATTTTTCGGGGTTTTCTCACACAAATAGTAGAGTTTTACCTTACTAAATAAATCTTTTACATTTACTAGAACTAACAACAACAATCTAATATACAGAAAAAGTTATTGAAAAATTTTAGTTACAACAATTACTTCACAATGTACGAGTATTCTTTCCAGTAAAAGTATCGTTAATATTATTTCTGGGACATTCTGTATGTTGTCCAGGGACAGTTAATATGCTCATTTATTTTCATTTCATTTAACTTAATTAGAAGTTATTTTCTAAATAAATTGTGTGATCTTCTCAATTTTATTATACTAGTATAGTGTCTTAATCAATGAAATCTTTAGACCGTGTACATGGATTTATCAAGTGACACTCTTTTTATTGCCTTTTGATCAGCTATAAATGTATTTCATGCCATTAACTATTTATTACTAGACAGAATAATTTGGTCCTTCAAGCCGGATTTGAACAAATTTGTCAGAGGAGCAGTTCAAAATTATTCAGTTATATATCAGTTGTGGAAATTAGCCTGTCTTATTCAGTTTTTTAATAAACTTAGTTTAAACCTAAAACGCAGCTGAAAACGTCCATTCCTGCTTTTCAGCTATCAAGTAATGTTTTTACCAGGAATGAACCTTTATATGAAATTGTTTCTTGGCATCTAGATATTTATTTAATAGAATATAATATAGATAAACGAAAACAATTGGTCTTTCGAGCCCGATAAAAAAATATTTCATTTCAATGTACCAGCAAAGTACATAATTCTCATTCTATTCCATCTTGTTCAATTTGTTTTATTGAATTCGGTTTAAACTTAACTGAAACACTCCCATACTAGTTTTCAGCTGTCAAGTGGTAATTTTTAAATTACATTAAATACCTACTGTCAATTTAAAAAAATATATGTAACGTTAAAAAATCAGCAACATTCAAAATTTTCATTTCAAAACATGTCACGAGTTTGTAAATACATCAAGACCTGATTAAACCTACATGAACATATTTATTTTAAATGATTAATAAATTCCTTAAGTTTAAGTATGATAGATAACATCTACAACAAGTGTTCATTGACTAAATTTGGTCCTTCAAGTCGGATTTAAATAAATTCGTCAGTGAAGTCCTTGAAATCAAATTCATGAAATCCATAATATAATATAGCCTGTCTTTTTTAATTTTAAAACGCCCGAAAAAGTTTTTCAGCTGTCAAATAATATTTTTACCAGGCATCTGGAATTATTTCATTGCATCTGGAGATTTATTTAATAGAAAGATTACCATAATACACGAAAGGAAGTGGTCCTTCGAGCCGGATTTAAAATAATATACCTCATTGAACCAGCAAAAATATAATTTTCATTTCAAAACACATACAGCGATTTCTCAGTTATTTTTTACATGTGGTTTTTTGGGAAATACATCAAAACTTCATCGAATCAGCATGGAGTCATGTTTTATGGTTAATATATTTTTAACATTTATATGACTGAGCGCTTTAAATACATTTTTAGAGAACCTCGTTTTTATACAAAAATAATGCCACCCCTGTTTTCTTGAAGTTGACAATTTTGTAAAATTATTAACACTTGTTAACGTCCAATCAATCAGTTAAAACTTTCAGTTTTTTTTTTTAAATTAAACGCCATTAAAACTAAAAGCATTTGGTTCTTCGAGCAGAATTGTAAAATATATAATTTATAATTCTTTTGTACACTCGCGCTGTTTTGTTATTATTAAATTAAAAGTTATAATTTGAAATAAATGGAAAATTTTAAAAATATATGATAGTAGGTGAGTTTGTCAAAATTATTCATAACAAAAATGTCACTAAAGAAAATTGTTATTTTGACCCAAAGTTTATATTTAGTTAATTATTCAATTATCAATAAAATTAGTCTTGATTCACGAGATTGGTTGAAACTTCAGTTAAAACTGAATGAAAATGTTATTTTTTATACGATCAGTAACGTTTCTTAGGAGAGAATCGAGATTGTTTTCATTCGTAGTCATTATTACAAGGTCGTCGTCTTTTAAATATGTGTTTTTAATTACTAGCAATAAATTTTAATGGACACATTCAAGTATGATAGAATTTGTATGCTTGCCATATTTTATATTATAAACACAAGGAATTAAAAATAGTAATTGTGGAGAAATGTTTTGAAACAAATTGGTCAAGAAGACATTTACTTCCAAATATTTTTTTGAGTCTATTTATTATTTCCATTTTTTGATATATGCCTTCCTTAATTGAGTTTCAATCTCTCTATTGTGAACTCTTCTTTGCCACATCACGGTGACATGTCTAACTATGTAATCTGTCCACCTCATCTGTGGCCTGCCACTGAATCATATCTCTTCGTAAGGGCGAAATTTTTCAATTTACAGATCATCATACACAAGACAATGTATATGTACCATAATTATACTAGTTACCATAATTTTATGCTATATTCGCTTTTTTGAGATCATGTTATATCTGTTATTTTTCTGATGCCATGCTTCCATTTTATATTACTACGGTATTTCTTTGTTCTTTTAATATCTCTAGGAACTTATTGAATCATTATTGGTGTCCAAATCGTCTTTCCTAGGTATATGTATTCTACTATTTCCAGAGTTATTTTATTTACGGTGTATCTTGAGCTTCTACTAATTCCTTGTACTCTGCTTCGATGTCTTCACATTCTATTTTTCGGCTTATTTCATTTGTTGTAGTCTTTATTTGTTGTTGCAGGTTATTTGAATTTTTGGCATTTAAGACAAATTTAACAGCAAATCTCAGTTGGTCATCTTCTCTCACTCCTCTATTAGTAAGAAATTCTGGACTGACTTCATCTCTTCTTGATTTAGTTTGGCTTCTGTGTATACATTAGCCGGCTTTTCTATGTATTGGGTTTTTGATTACTGCATCTGCATGTAAGAAATATCTGATATTATTTTATTCGACTGATAACTTCCCTTAGTGTACTCATGTGATCACAGGAGTCGCCAAAAGGAGCAGGGGAGCAGTTGCTCCTTCCCCTGAATCTTTCTTACCCACCATTGGAGCTTCATTTCGTGTGAAATAAGACTTATTATAGTTAATACCTAATATATTAAAAGCACTTCTATTTTTACAGAAAATTTCTGATTTGCCTCTGTTTAGTCCGAAAATCGTTTAATATACAATTTTGTTCATCACTTATTAACTTTGAATGTTATTATTATACATGACTAGCGTATTAAATGAGGCCTTTTCCGTATAATTGGGATTTTCCTATCCCCTAAACAATAACTTGTGTTTAGAGTTTAAAACCCTGACAGGAAAAGCTAGTAAGGTTTTTTTTTGTTTAAATATTTAGTGCACTTTGTTTTGTATGATCTTTAGTGAATAATACCGTCATTCTTCTATATTCTTTTCATGTTTCGCTACCAGCGATTTGGAGCAGTTCAGCCTTTTATTTCATCTGTTCATTGGCCACTGACTCAATTTCTTCTATGAGTACGTCTGGTAATTCTTCTTTCGTCACCTGTACATATCTCAAGAATTTCCGGTATTTATATAGGTCATAGAAGTTGCCCCATTGTTTTGGTTTTGCTTTCTATAAATCTTTTTTTTTTCTATAAATGCGATAGATTACTATTGTGTCAATTGATATATTTTAAACAAATTATAAACAGAAGAAATAAGTGTTTGACAAATGTGTAAGGAATTTAAGTGATATCTGTCAGAACAATTATTCCTTCTTTAAAAGGTAATTATTTCCAAATATGTGTGAAATTGAAGGTATTAAAATATATGTCCTAATCGTTATCTGATATGTACGTTAAATAGTTATTTACTTTTAACATAAATGGAAATACTTTTCTAGTTAATGAATTTTAAAGAAATTATTAGAGGTTAACGATAATTTTGGTATATTTGTATTTTGGAATACTTTTTTAATGCCCAGAATTTGGGTGATTACAGTAGAAATGAAAACTAGCACATATAAACAAATCTAAATCAATCTGACCCTGGAATATTTTTGTTTACTGGAATAAGCTGGTTCTGACAATAGCTGGTACTATGAAAGGAACCATAAAGATTTTATTGGGATTACTTACTCTAGCGCATACATAAAATGTTATTTGGTTCTGGATACCAGACCGTCTTCTTTAACAATGTACTGACTTCGTTGGAGCTTTTATGTGTTCAGGGACTATAGTAAACCCTTGTAGTGTCAATGCTTAGTCAAGTCCCATTGTAAATGAACATATACTTAAAAATTTTCTTTTATCTCTTTCATGTTGATCCTCATACATCATATCCTACTATAAAATTTTGATATGGGAAAGTGTAAACTATTTCTTCCCAAGAATCCCAACATTCTGAAGAATTTAGATATTATTTCACCAATGTGGTATATACAAGTGATGTGAAAGAATGTTTTCGGTTTACAACACCAAAATTGGATGGTAATGGGCTAAAAACTTCCAGAGGAAAAACAAGATCCCTAATTCTGGACTCAGCTGCGCGATAACCTTTTCATAACTCCATAGTCACCAATTACACTTTTTTGAACAATAAGTTGCCAATCTGGCTTTGCTAAACAAGTACTAGGTATATGGTTATATCAAACTGATTAACGATCTGACATTTATATTAAAAAAAACTAAGATTCTATAATTGTTTGACTTAGTAGGTCAGTCAGCCCAAATAGAGTAAGTACCCTGGTGATCCTGTTTTCAGATGAACCTGAAAGGGTTTTGGAAAGCTCAGTGTCTACAATATTGTTTTTTGCGTGGCCTTTGGTGTGCAGTTTGTATTGATCAAAGGCTCATGTGTGGTTTTAGCTCGATTTTGTATTGTCATGCCAAGTTGGACTGATTTAGCAGAATCATCGGGAGGAATATCTTGCCCAACCATTTTGTGGGGTTGAAATTCTAAATCTATGCGATTAATTTTTTGGAGTGTGGTTGGGTCCCATTTCGCAAGTATAATTACTCAATATCAGACTCACGATGTCGCTTTGTTGTCTCGTTATTGCACCCTCTTGATGTTTGTTAAATTGAAATTTGTCCAGTGTAAATTCATTGTTTTTATAAAACGCCCTTACGCAAAGTGAGTGTGATTTTTTTCGGTCTTCCTAACCTTATTCTTCTTATTTTTCGTCTGTCTTCCAGCTATGTTTCTGGAAATCAGATGCAGAACTCCAATGTTTTTTTGTAATGGCAATTGATTTGAGTCAACTTTAACAAAACTCGCCAAATTCTACTACTCGACTATAAAAAGTTTTTCCTTATCGTTATTTATCACCAAAATTTGAAAAAGCATTTCTATGCATTGTTGTAATTTTTTAGAACTAAACAACTAATAAAAATTCACCAATTTTGTGAAAACTTCTGATTTAAAAACACCTGCTCTAAACGAACTGCTAGGTCAATTTCTAAGCTGTCACTATTTTTACAATACTGAATTGTTGCGGCTGATACTTGATGTAAATCCATAATGAGAACACATAAACGAAAATTATATTTCGAGATTTACACTTTATTTTATAAACGACACGTGTTTCGGCATACAATGCCTTTATCAAGTTTCACAAAATACTTATTTTGTGAAACTTGATAAAGGCATTGTATGCCGAAACACGTGTCGTTTATAAAATAAAGTGTAAATCTCGAAATATAATTTTCGACTATTTTTACAATAACAGATTTCAAAGCGCCACCTAGTGATCTTTTGTACATACCTTAAACGGCTAACATCGTCTACTACCAAATGATTACAGAAACTATAATTTACTCTGCCTCTTGACTTTTAATTAAACATTTTCTTCTAGTTGTATATATTATAAATTGATGATAATTGTCCTATAAATTGTAAATATTCATTAAAATCAATTTCCAATAGCGCCTGCTTTACATTCTATTTGAATGCATATTACAAGCTTTATCGTTAAAATATTCATTTTTATCCGGTCAAATAGCAAAAAGTGACAACAGTATATGTACATTGATTAAGAAATGCCAAACGCAATTCTTATCATAAAGTGATGAATTTGAAATTCCAAAGAATATATAAAACACTTGGCTCGTTCGAATTCCAGGATTTCCCACTATGGTTTCCTGTCTCGTAAACTTTGATAAAATTTAAGACGGGAAGTCAATTGCGGTTTTGCCAAAAGAAGTGGCGGATATGCTGCGGTTTTATTTGTAATTCGTTCTTTAGAAATTATTCACTAAAACCTTAGAAAAGTGGTTTTTCTGGGAAATCTTAATATATCTTGTTAATTTTATTGAGTCTCCGTGTTTTTTTAACTTCGTCATTCAATCAACAACTTGTCCTTCAGTAGGTAACTATTCTCTTAGATATAGAGAGACAAATGATTTTTCTAGAAAATATCTATACATGTTCTTATATAAATATCCAATGTTCCGTCCATATTTATAAGAGCTATTTTTAAGAGTAAAATCTGTCCAAGTTATCTTACTTCTAACTAGATACTTATTGAAAACTTAATTCTGTATTTAATGTTTCAGCTATTTGTTGGAACCTGTCGATACTTGGCTGTATCATTAGCATTTAAATTTATAAAGTTTTGGCATTTTATTTACCGCAATCTTTCAGGCAAAGCAAGCGGCCTAGGACAGTACCTTGTGGTACACGATGATTATTTAATTTTCGTCTAGTACTGTGTTTTACATTACTATGTTTCTTGTTTGCAAATAATATTCAAAATTTTACAAAAGATGGTCCAAATGCTCTTTCTAAATCATACACAAACAAGAGTTGCTTTCATCAGTATCTTTTTTTTTCCACCTTGCCAAAAGCATTTGACATACACAACAGTATCTACTTGGGAATCCACACTGGTTTTGTAAAACCCTTCATTTTTCTGCAGATAATCTATGAATTGTAATAAACACAAAGGAAAATTAACATTAAAAAAAAACAAATTCGATAGAATCCGTATCGTGGAATGTCATTAAGATTTGTTCTGTGGTCATTATGACTCGGTTCTATTGTCTTACTTCAAGTGATAAACATGTTATGTTATTGTTATTATTAAGTAGATGTCTACTACTCAAACATTTTAATGTAAGCAGACAGTATGTATGTTTACTTACATCCAAGTGGTCTTCACAGAAATAATGTGTAGATTTGATCATGACATCATCGAAATTGATATTTCAGATAGTTTCAACCATTTTTTTCGAATGTTATTTGAATAATGTTCCATATTCACTTCATGCGTTTTAAGATATGATAAATTTACAAATTTTTAAATTTGGGAATCTATCCTTATTTGTTATTTTTTAACGTCATCCACCTTTTCTACTATTATTTCGACTCTTACTTGTCTATTTTCATAGTACCTAACTGTTCTTTTGATACTAGCCTTTAGAAATAAATAAATAACAAAATTGCTAATAATTTAAAAATTAGTTTAAACCGTTAACTACTGAAAAAACGTGTCTTCAAGAATAACTCCGTATTTAACTTGTGTTCTGCTACAGCTTGTATTCTTAACTTCATATAGCCCCAGATCAGGTCAATAGGGTTTAAGTCGGGAGATCTTGGAGGTCAGTATTGGGTCCACTCCGACCTATCCATTTTTATATAAAATTTCTGTATGCTGTAAGGACACGTATTCTCAGAAGGCTTCTCTTACACATCATCCCTAATCCGACTAGAATCCAGATATAAAATCAAAATAATGAATACAACTTAATATAATGGTACGACGTGTTACAAATTTAAAGGGTTTTAAAATCAAGTACGGATATTGGGAAATTTCGAGTTTTACATTTTTGCAAATACCAGTTTCAAAGTTTGAACACTGGCAAATCTGTGAGGATCTAATATTTGCTTTTTTAAAACTGTCCATGTAAAATTAATTTTGCATGTTTTAATTTGCCGACATCTTATCAAATAGACAAACTAATAAAAATTTCACATTATCTTTCATTATTTAATTTTAAATTTTATTATTGATTTTTAAAATCATAGGACTGATTACAGAATGATTTTAAATAAATAAATGACTTCATAAAACGTAAAATAAATCTCTAATGTATATAGAAATGTGTATAAAGAACGAAAGTTAGAAAAAAATATACAGCGCGGTCAATTTACAATGGATTTGGGTAAATAGAAGTAACGTTTGTACCTACCAAATGCTCTAGGTACAAGAAAGTTTAATCATCTAGCAAATAGGGACATATTTTCCAAGAGCATCGCCAGGCGAGGGCAGCGGGGCTTCTGCCCCCTAGACCTCTTACTGACGGTTGGCGCTTCGTTATATGTGAAATAAACTCTATAATTGCTGACTTGTCTCCCCCTAAGTGCCAGAAGCTATCAGATCTGGCGAAGCCCTTGACGCCATCTTTTCATTGACAATTTTTGACAGAACCATTATAGAATATATTTCTCTATGCTTTTGTAGACTATCAAACCGAAATCTTCTAATAAATAGGTTTTGTTTATGGGCTGGTAACCCACTTTACAGAATTGCATTCTAATTTCCATTCTACTAAAGAACTGAACTATAGTGCTAGAATGGAAATGCTGTGGAACTTTTGGTGTGTCATAAATGTAAAAAAACACAATTTTGCACTCTACCACCAAATCTTTATTTAAAACACCAAACCCCGTTTGCACCAGTCGTAACTTGTCATGACAACATACGAGTTGTTGAAACGGCGTTGGGTGTTTTAAATAAAGATTTTGTATTAGGGTACAAAACTGTTTTTAACAAAAAGTTCTAGAGTATCTACGTTACCGAAAGATTTATAGGCAGCTTCTTTTTTATGACAGACATTACAGAACACTTAGGATTAAGTTTTCACATTAATTATCTGCGTTGTCAAGTGCATTTGAAATTTTGTGCAATCTTTCACACCATATATTGGTAAATATATATTTAAACCATGTGCCAAAATTCGAATTGATTATCAGTTTAGTCAAAAATGTCGTTAACAAAGATTATAAATAAGAGAGGTCCTAGATTGGATCCTTGCGGCACACCCGAGGAGAAACCATTACATTACATTATCACTCATATGAAATATTGTTAATATCAACCTGTATTTTACCAATTTTGTTCAAACACCATCGAAGTGTCCACAACAAACTAAAAAATTCCATCATCGATATCGACAGCATCGCTTCTCAAGGGAATGTTGATAAGCGAAGCAAAAAATTCTAAAGATAACAACTAGAACATCATATTTTATCTATCAAAAACTAGTTTAGTTAATCAATCAACAAAAATCGATATCAACAGTCACGTCCGTTCTCCTAGGTCCCCGTTGCCCCCCCCCACCCCCTTCTCCTATCCAACGTCAATCACGTCACTCTAAAAATTATCATATAAGCGTTATTATAATTCTATTACTTCCGGTGATTTCGTTAACGATCCCCGATGATGTATAATACATGTGTGTGTGTATATGATGTGCCAAGCTGAATCGCGCTATCTTTCTCTATCATCGTCGTACAGGGATTATCATTATGATTATAATTTCCATTCAACTAAAGTGCCCGTATCCGCCGGTAGGCGTATTTTTTCCCTGAAAATATACGGCATGTGTGTGTATTTTGTTCTCTCTGTTATCGGAACATGCGAGACCGGAAACTGCTAATTGCAAAACAACATCCGATCGAGGAAATTTGATTTCCAAATTCGGGAATGTTATCGTTTGATTCTGAAAATTATCTGACTATATGACTTAACAGAATGCAAAGGTGGTGATGGGATAAATGGAAGAAAGTGAAGAGGTCTCTGCAAAATATGAAAACTAGCAATAAGTCTTAGAATTAATTAATATAACAAAAAAAATTAATTTTGTTTTTAACCGACTTCAAAAACGGAAGAAGTCTTCAATTCTGGAACTACTGGAAAACGACTTCACTGATTGGATAGGTTCAACTGTATTCTATTAACGATAATCCTGAATTGATCCCATTTTTTCAATGCCAGTCAACTTCAAATCGGATAAAACTTATTATTAACCGACTTCAAAAACAAGGGCGTTTCAGACTTGAAATTAGTCTGTATTAACAATAATAAATTGAATTCTGTTAAAGAGGATGCTGAAGTGGTCTCATATTTTTATTAAATTTTCAATTTCAAATTTATCGATTGTTAGAAAATCGCGTCTTTCTTATACATGGTTTTTCTGAAATAGGGTTCCAAACTTCCCTATTAACATGTGTCCTAAAAGGCACCTTTAGGAAGTTATATGCCCTTAAAATGCTCAAACAAAACTGGTCTTTTTTTCTGTTATTGACAAAATGGTCGAAAATAAATAGCAAAAAATGTATGGGTCTTATATAACTTTTTACCTTAAATAGCATGTGCTACTCCGTTTTTTGACATGCAAATAATAATTAGATAGGTGAAGGCTTTTTCCGTCTGTATTTTTTTTCTTCTTCTTTTTTTTACAATTTTCTGTACAGGTTTCAAAAAACATTTTCACGTTAGAAAAATCATCATTTTTCCAAATCGATATTTCCAATGGTTTTCGAGTAAATTGAGATTGAAAATTACTCTGCTCTTTAAGTTATTAGGCCAAAAATTACAAAAATTTGTTTACCATGGCAAATAAAAGACTGACTTTTTGGCTTATTTTAAAGAGTTCTATACACAGCAGAAGTTTGGAACCCTATTTTAGAAACACTCTGTATAGCCTTTGGTGGAAGCAATGGTATTACAGAAACAAATGTCTCTATTCGAAACTTAGATAAAATAAATGTCAACTTCAAGACTGAGGTTCCCAATTGGTCTCTATATACAGTGTCTTCATAAGTTGGAATCAAATGGAAAACTTTCTTATGAATAATATTTAGAGAAAAAGTTATTCTTCATAAAATTATGTGCAAGTTTTGAAACGTATTCTGTAATCATTGCATGTCACTTTTTCAAATTTATACGAGGTTTGTCATATATATGAAATTCGCTTAAAACTGAAGTACTTATATTTTTTATATCTCAAAGTTTTATTAAACAAATTGTCTCACAATTGAAACCTCATCACTAAAAATTGTATAATGAATATGGTTTTAGGAGAAACCTGATTTATTATATAATTTCGCGGAGGAGCGCCTATTCAATGAATTTAATTGGAATTAAAGCAAAAATGTCTGATAATTGAGTCCTAAAAATGATGGAGATTGTCAAATCGTCCACAATACAGTGGGTTCACCTAAGTTAGAATCGTATGCAAAACTTTCTTAATACATGTGAATATTAAGAAAATAAATTACTTTATTTTATTCAACAGTAAATGAGATTGGTCAAATTAATGAATATTGCTTAAAAGTAAAATACCTTATTTTTGGAATACCAAAAATTAGGTTTGAAAACTGTACCCAATTAATCCCTTACATGACTAAAAATTTCAAAAGAACTACATTTAAAAAAAAACAGAAAGCGACTTCTAAAAAAAGGAACTAAAAATCAAAAAAAATTACAATAATTAAGTATATCATTTTTCTGTTAAAGTGAAAATAATTTGAGTACATTTATGAGTTCTACTTTGTAACTTTGGTGTTCAACTTCGCACCGACTTCACAAAAAAGTATTAAATTGCTGAAGAAAAAAATTATTTTTTGCCTTTTTCGTTTTGTTTTTTTTTAATGTATTTATTATTAATGGACTTCAAAAACAGAAGAGGTTCTGAATTCGTCTAAATACGTGATGTTTTTTCTGTGATTAATGGAAATGGCTTACCTATTTAAATAGTTTCAACTGTATTCTATTCTATTATATTTTTTCCATGCCGTTTGACTTCCGTTTTCAGAAAATCGGAAAAAACATAATTTAAGATAACTTTTGATGGAGGAGGCAATTTCAGTTGAATGTAATTATTGTTGGTCGAGTTGTTGGATGAAATTAATTAAAAATAACATGAAAATAAGCTGAAATTATAGCAAACATTGTCGAACAATGTTTTTCTACACTTTTTCAATTGTCAATATTGTTTGACTTTTTTTAAATTGACGAGCTCCTTTCTCAGTCTCTAGAGTCCAGGAGTGAATTTATTAAAACAAAAAAAAATGAATATATCATCTAGAAAAGACTAAAATGCAACATGTAATGGAAAAGTATTTGTAGTATTCTAAAATTATCATAATAATTTTGGCGTAACACACGGCACAGTTCTAGGGCCTCCCATATTTAAGATTTATATCAATGATTTCTTCTGGTGAGATAATATTGGCTCCATTATAGGTTCGTTGATGATACTTAGGACGTGCTGAAGAAAGGCGAAACTGATCTGAAGAATATCACGAAATGGTTGTGTCACAAACTGCTTACAGTACACTCTTATAAAGCAAACTATATTCCGTTATATTTCATATTGTTAAATATTGCGTAATTGTTTTATTAAGAGTAAAATCATTTCGAATTAGTAGCTAACTGGCTTTATATATATATCATTATTATTACTTAATTATTTCTACATATAAATTATTGAAAAAAAAATAGTATTTCAAGTTGTCTACTGTTTTGTTAAAACCACAATTAAACAAACGTAATAACAAATGTCGATATTTATTAAGAAATTCCACGACAATGCTACAATAACTGAAAGTTCCCACCCAATGAATGCCCGACTGAAATTACAAAACACCGCCACCGGATTCCGCTGTCCTCCCAAATTCCAACAAAAAAATCCTTTCCGACATCCCGTCTGCGTGCACTTCCCTTTGGTTGTCTACCTTTTTCAATAGAATGGTTACAGAAAAAAAATGATAAACGATTTGTCGTCTCATAGCAGCTACACAGCTGACTCCGAAATTCTTCATTCGAATACCATCCGTTTCCGTCTTTTTTAATGGTCTTTCTCAAAACATTAGGACGAGGGATGCCGTACCACATAACAATTTCGTTCATGGTGTGCTCACTGTTCTCGATCAGGTTTTTAAAGGAAGGTAGTATGCCCGAAGGGATCTCAACTAGTAAGGAGGTACCGGGCGACAGAGATGGACTCAAATGAATTCAGCCAATAATTACAATCGGCTATTTGACATCATTTTATTTCTAAATTTAATTTATTGAAATTGAAAAACGATTTATTTATCAAAAAGATAATACACTAATCAAAAACAATATATACATATACAGTGTGGAACTGCCAAATGGCATAAATTCGATAACGAATAAAGGAGGGGGTGTTGGGGAAAACGCTTGGACACGTCGATTTTTATTTTCAAATGCGTATTTTTTCAACAACAAAAAAATATATAGGGTGTGTCATGTGACAGTGACCAATATCAACTTTATTATTTTAAATGCAAGCCCCTGTATATTATTTATTTTTTGGATTCTCCAGAAAATTCTAGAAATAATTCATGTACAATGTCCTACACCTATCTTCAACTGTTTCGGAAAAATTAAGTGTTTTCAGATTTATTACAAAAAATAACATAAAAAAAAGATAATTATTTTATTTCACAATTCGTTATATTAAACTAAGAACCTAATAAGTAATACTGATTATTTCTTAATAATATAAAAAACAAAAAACCATTAATGTCAATGTAGGAAATGTTCAAAATGCTTGCCGCGAACGTCTTGGCAACATGCTAATCAGGTATACAAAATGTCTTCTAAAGTTATCAACATCTAAGGCGTGACTGATCTAATGGCAAGCGTGATTCGTCTTTTTAGGTCATTTAAGTTAAGGGGTTTAGTTTTGTATATACAGTACTTTTGACATATCCCCACAAAAAGTAGTCCAATGGCGTCAAATGAGGAGGTCGTGCTGGTCATTCTATCGATCCGCGCCTTTCACCGATTTGGAAAAATTTGGTTCAGGTGCTGCTGGACATTGATTTCGTAATGGCGCCGTGCTCCATCTTGCTGAAACCATATTGTATTGGCAGGTACTTGTGGGTTTACTGGATTAGTATATAAGTTTGTCAAAGTTGGTACGACATTATTTTAGAGCAGTTCTAAATATATGTCTCCATTCAAGTTGCCATCAATGAAAAAGAAACCTAGAAAATTCCTGCAGAAACATTAACTTTTTCAGGATATTGCGTATGTTTCTCTGTCATCCAGTGAGGATTTTCATTAGACCAATAGCGGCAATTTTGACAACATGACCGTGAATTGTAAATGTGCTCTCATCAGAAAAAAAGATACATATTCTAATTAGTTCATATTGTTATCTAACCTTACCATTATTTGTTCACAGAAATACATTCTCCTATCGAAATCGTCTTACATTAGCTCCTGAGTCGACATCATTTTATAGGGATGCATTTAACCACTTCAGAGTACTTAAAATAGGTTGGATGCTAGTACACTTATTGCATCCTAATATAACCCTCATTGCTTCATTTTGAATAGTTTGCAATCTGCCAAAGCTTGAATTAGAGCATCCTGTATATATAAAAGAGGAACAATAATGAAAATGTGGTAAAATATGTGTATTGTAAACTGTAAATTTTGTTGACCCAGACAGATAAGATAATATTCGGCATTTTTACCTATTTTTTTACAAATATAATTTATATGATTAAATAAACAATAAAAAAATAATTTACATTCCTAAAAAAGGCAAAATATTCTCCCGTTTTGTTTGAACTCGTATTATTGATAAAAACAAATCACCCGCAAGTAAAAAGTGCTGGTTGTAGGTCACTTTTAGACAATTTCGTGTGTTATTTTCTGTTTTTGTGGTACTAGATATTTAAAAATTGAGAAAAATTTCTGCCACCTGGTAATATTAACCTGCCTACTATAGACGCATTTTCTGCAGCTCTATTCTTAAAAAAATGCTGTTTTTCATGACGCATAACAAAAAATGTTTAAACAATTTAAATATACTCACTGACAAAGAAATAGCAATACCCCGAAGGAGATGTTTAAATTTAATATTGTTTTGGTAAATCCTAGATGCTATAGTAAGGAGTAAATTATAAAAATTTTAAGAAAAAAATACTAAGGAATTAAAATTTTTATTACCCCGACTTGACCATAAAGTGTAAGCCATAACGTGCCTTTAGGAGAAAATTCACTAAACCCCAGATATCCTAGATATCAAAAGGGTTTAGCTCTGTGGGAGCCCTTGCCAGGTTTTCAGGCAGGTGGTTGGAGTCCTGGCAGTTTCCCATGAATTTTGTGACCGTCCGGGCTGTTCCTAACAGAACGGCTTTTTGAATTAATTAGTAAAGATGTTCGTTCAGACCGAGGTATATTAAATTATTTTGTAGAATTTTTGGGACTACTCCTGTTGTTGACATAACAAATGGTACAGTTGTTGTGTTATACATGTCCCACTGTGTCTTTATTTTAAATTCCAAATTTTTATTAAGGTTGTTAATAATGTGTTTGTCCACCGCGGTTACCTATACACTCCCCAACACGTATTGGCATTGATTCAATAAGGTGGTCTGTTTCTTCTTGAGAAATACTATCCTAAGCCATCTGTATTTCACGTCTTAGAACCTCTAAGGTCTGTGAGGACTGGGGTAAATTTCCGAGCCTTCTACCCATCATATGGCAAGCATATTTTATGGGCGAAAGATCGTGGGATCTGGGCGGGCATGGCAACAGATTCACATAGGTCTCTTCAAAAAAGTTTAAATTAACTCCAGCAACTTAAGGCCGAGCATTATCTTGTTGAAATATGTGGTCTATGAGCCGATTAAGGTAAGGTAGTACATACGGTTCCACTACTTCCTAAAGATGACCTACTTCCATGTGAAGTAGCATCCCATGCCATAACGTCTACAGTTCGGTGTACATGTCGCTCAACATCAAATTGAGGTTGACGTCTTTCTCCTCGACGTCGTCTAACCCTTCTTCGGCCATCATGTCCACCCAAGCAGAATCGAGATTCATCAGAGAAGACAGTGATGCCATTCCACATTCTAATGTCGTTTTCTGCACCATTGTAGTCGATGCTCAGCACTCACTCAACTCAGTCAGCACAAGATAATGCTGTAGTCCAAAAGACACTTACAAGATGGCGTTATTCTCCTAACCACTCATCAGACAAATTTAGAATTGTTGAAAATTGGACCATAAGTCTTAGACGTCGAACTTGAACTTCATTTGTGCCCTTTCGACGTCCGGTGCCTACTCTGCTTCGATTTTGGGTATCAAACCACGCTTGACAAAATTTCATTTTTTTCAACAGTAGTAGGATTTCAGTTCGTGCGGTTAACGATTTCTCGAAATGAAGAACCCGCCTCCCGTAAACCAATAATTCGACGTCATTCAAATTCACTTAGCTGACGGTACATTCGGCGTACACATACTCTAGGCCTTTTAACATTACACTAAATATCTAAGCTTTATGAATTTTCATCACAATTCTTCGAGCAATTGTTCTACCTTGACGATGCTTTATAAACAATGTTGTGTGAACTAAACGAACTTTTATCAAACTAAACTAGCAACGTTTTACAAACGTCGCTCCCAAAAATCTGTAACTAATATGACGACTTACTACTTCGAAGTACTAACTAACACTGTTTCTTTCAACGGTCTACATGCACAGAATGCTTTACTACCTTAGTTGAAAACCAAATTCTAAATAACTACCATTAAAATTGCACTTGCATCGTTTTAGATACGCAATCTATGCTTCACGACGCCATCATTAGTACACTTTTCTACACAGTTTTGAGACTCTTTTCTTTCGGGTTCGAGATTAAAATATAACATTGCTGCCAACTGAGCATTGCTACCAAATAAAAGTTGTGGGTTCATTGACTAATAGTTTTGATGTTAATGCCAGGTTACGCTGTTAACTAACCAACCGTTAGAGTGCGCCTCTACGCAGCCATCTTAGGTACTCAAGGTTATTTAACCATTTGAAAAGGAAACTTTGTTATCGAACAGTATATATGAAGAAATTTGTAAGCGTGATAACTTTAAACTCCGACCTGACGTCATTCCTCCATGTATCCTAAAATCTAGTCGCTTCATAGTGAAGAAGATTCTCGATCAGAAACAATATATTGTCTTGCATTCAATGGATTCTAAAATCTCGAATTAATAATTCTGCTCGGAATTTTTACATTACCAAAATAATATCAGGTATATTGTTATTTGTTTATCATTTACGGAGCAAAAATAATTATTTTAATACAATTATGATGAGTTGATTCAGTGCAGTAAGAAATTGAATGTGATGCTACCGTGTGTAATGTCGCGTTAAGCTATTCTATGAAAACTCCGTCAAATCTGCAAATAAAATTGCATAGGTGTCTCTGGGCTGGATGCCAACCCTGTTCAGACACCAGGTGCGGTGTGTGAAATTAGGCCCCGGCGTGGCACTCCTACTCAGTGCCGCGTGGGCCGACTCTTTGCCCACTTGCTTCTCGACTACGGCCTCCGAAGTTTCAGTTACTTCTATATCAATTTTATTCTTACCATTTATAATGTACAAACAAGTTCTTTACGAAATATACGTTATATTTTTTTCCATTCTATTAGTTATTTACGGTTTCCTTTTTTGTTGATACAAATATACAGGATGATGATAAAATTCTACCAAGACTCTGGTAGATTAAAATTGCGACAAGGAAACTGGTTTTTCAATAATTCTAATCAAACCAATAAATAGCTTCTTAAATTATTTGTCAATTTCTTTAAGACTGACAATGAATATTATAATTGTGTAGTTGAAACTGTCATATAAGTATATAGGGCAGACTTTCAGAGATTTTAAATAGAGATTAATAGTACATTTTCACTAACTTAAAGCGTACCTTGCTTTGAACTACAACAAAATTGTTGAATGTTTTACTAAACTCTGCTCTATCACTTTACTGAATATTTACTTAAATATAAAAAACATTTGGATTCTATGCTACCATATGGCATGTACTTCAAAATTTCGTAAATGTGCCATCAGTCAGATACATTTTGAAGATATCTTTATCACTTCATATTTGGCAAATTCAGTTCACTTTAATATGGTAGTGATTGAATTTTCATTTCCAATAAATCTGTTTATCGTAAATTGAAGTAATACTTTACGGATATATTTAACATTTGACACTCCCAGTTCTTCAAACCCACAAATTTTCTCAGCATTTTAATAGAAAAAAATGTAAATTAATCCTACGTTTCGAACGATGCATATCGGCATTTACCAACTGGGATTCTAGAAAAAATCTGAATTATTACTCTCGAGACGTTAAATCTCTTTTGGTCCCACACAACACGCCCATGATTCTAATACTATTCCGAATTCCAAGAGACTTATTTAAGTAAATGTTCTTGCCTAGCAGCATGCATTAAATATGAGTAAAGTTGTTGGCAATGGCATGATATGTTTGTTACCATTTAGTAACTGATTCTCAATTTTACAATATTGTTTTCTGTTTTTAAAATAACACTCGTCCTTCCAAGTAAATTATTAAATGTTTGCCACATCTTGCAACTGTTTTATTATTCTTCGCTTTTTGCAAAATTAAGCAGCCATGGTAATTTTCTGTGAATAATTAACCACTTCTATTAAAAAAATCGGTCATTAGTTGTAACCATTTCTCGCAATACCACTGTTATGTAAAACAACTTTTGGCCCAACACAATTTCTTAAATTTCAATCCACCATCATAATTAGCAAACATTAAGTTAGGACTTATAATTCATAATAAATGGCGTGGCCAAGCGCTATGGGGTCGCTTGGCCTCGCCTCTTGGATTAGACCACGCTAGTAAGCCACGCCCATATTATTAGGCCTCGGTTTTCTAATTTATGGCATGCGATTTTCCACTTCTTAATTCATAACTTTAGTAATTTTTAGACAAAACGTACAATTTAATAATTTTTGGATAAAATGTCTACAACACTTCATTTGGTACTAGATACTGCTGTAGGATCATATTTGCCAGATGCAAGAAAAATATTTTATTCCTAGCCCAATGACCCGGTTATTCAGATAATTATCTTTTCACCATACAAAACCAAGCTTTTAGTAGGTTACCAGACTCCCAATATTTAACCACGCCCCCATGTTTAACCATTTAATCACCACCCCCCAATATTTTACCGCGCCTATAATAGTTAGCCACTCCCCATATTTAACCACGCCCCAATATTTAGCCATGGCCCCAACATTTAACCATGCTTCCAATGTTATTGTCTATATTACACCAGTATTTTATTATTTTGGTTTCGATTTTATTAGATCAGATTGAGGCAATTACAATGATTTTTTCTTTTTCCAGCTGGAGACGATGACGGACCAAGGTGGTACCTGGTTCGGCCGTTAAAGCAACGTGAAAGACCACATGGCTAACCATGGAGGAGGGCCATCACCACCGACCGCCCTGCTGCCGCCTCTGCCGCGAGCTCCCATCCACCAGCGTCCTGTCAGGACCATGAACCTGCCCCTTCCGACTAGCACGAGTACGACGACGACGACGCCTCCGTCAAGGGCTCGGCCACCAGTCACGCTAACGCTGCCACGCCCAGAAAATGAACGTTCCGCCAACGAGTACGTGGAAACGCCTTTCAGGCCGGTTGCCCCGCCCCCGCCTGCTCCGCCACGCCCCGCGCGGCTCGAGCTGCCCCCGATTCCCGTTACGAAGCAGCCGGCGGCCAGCTTCAGCAAGGACCCTCCGCCTCCCGAGTGCGCGACCCGCCCCTCGATCATGTGCCCGGACTGTGGACGTTGCCGGTGCGAGTCGTGCCAACAGCCGAGGCCGTTGCCGCAGAAGTGGGTGTGCAACAATTCGTACCTCATCTCGGCGGACAGTGTCATCGATTATACCTCATGTTTGTGTTGTGTTAAAGGACTGTTTTACCATTGTAGCGAATCTGATGGTGACCAAAGTTGTGCGGACGCCCCTTGCGGCTGCAACCCCGACAAAAGAGTGGCGAGGTGGAGCTGCCTCACGGCGCTGTCCCTCGTCCTTCCGTGTTTATGGTTATATTGGCCTCTCAGAGGCTGCAAGCGAGTGGTGGAGGCGTGCTATGCTCGCCACTCGAGGACTGGGTGCCGATGTAGGCCGCCGTTGCCTACGCCCGAAAAGAGATTGTTGGATTCAAGTGGTGTGGATTTTTAGTGCGAGCTCCGACTGCCTATATGTACCTATTACATTTATAACTTTGTTAAAATATTAATTTATTTTTTGTAAATAAGTGTATGTAACTGTACGTAACAAGATGTTATTTCCGTGCTTTTCTACTGGCTGCTCCCGACTGAGAGGTATTTTTCTGAGTGAGGACAGAGTTAACGCAAGACGTTTTTGTTTTTCATTTCTCTCTTTATTATTATTTTTTGAAGTCTGGTTCCATATTCCGGCGATCCTGGGAATCACATAACAAGTCTGATTCGATGGTGGATTAGCGCAAGAATGGATGAAAGGATGCGGGGGCTCCAGTAAGGACGGGTCTCCAGTATTATCTAGTCCAGAGTTGGGAAGAAAATGGTGTAATTTTTTTAATGTTGATCGTTGCTCTGGCCACAGAGCCCATGTGAAAAATTACATTTATTTTTCTCTGCGAATGTTGCAAAGAAGTCGTTCGAGATCAAGGTCGAATAGCAACGCCAAAGTGGGAACATTTCAAAAATCCTAAGGGGCTGAAAGCCCTCAAACATTTTTATTGATGTTGATTTCGAACGACTTCCCCGAATGAATGGAATGGTGTGTATGAGGGTGTGAGTGGATGTTAACGTATGCTGTATCTGAGTTTATTTCAACACAAACAAATTTACAAGAGAAATAGAAATAAGGCCTCGACAACGCAAGAAATTGTTCAACCAAATAAAATTTCAGTTGATAGTTATATAAAAAGCTAGACAAATTCTTGATATATATGTATATATATATATATATATATATATATATATATATATTTGTTTTTAACTGTATTCGAGTAACTAGAAGCAAAAGCAGAATTATGCGAACCGACCTGAAGAGGGCCGATGTGACTCTGCCGAAACGTCGTCATTTTACCATCGATCCCGGCGGGGATCAGTTATCAACTACGCGGATGAATTCCCGGAAACCATCTAATATATTTAGTGCCTGCGAAAACTTAAAAACAATATATATATATATATATATATATATATATATATATATATATATATATATATATAATTAAATAATGTTACCACTCATTTTAAGAGGAGCAACTCATAAATCAGCTCTTTTACAAGTATGGTTTTAACATGGCAGACAAACTTGGCTGTCTGTTATTATTGTATATACTTTCAATCGAAATAATCTAATATGTACTTCAGAAGAAGGGTTATCAAAATTACTGTAATGTTTCATTTATTGATTTTAGAGTCCTTAGTTCATGACGATACGCAATTCTCTTGAGGCAAGAAGCATTTGGGTTCTTATCTCTATAAGCTCCAATAGGCCATTTAAACCAGTTTTCCATTTTGCTATAGTAGCAGCTAAGAATGTAACATGATCATAATCGATACCCTATCAATTATCCCATGTTTCCAAGCATCCACTATCTCTGCTGAAAACGAAAAGTCAGAAAGGTATACCTAATTTCTCCCAAGGGTTGACATTCAGCTGCTAAGCATTAGGTTTCTTTCAATTTTTTTATGGCATCGGCTTAAATTTTGCCAGCTACCCCAAAACTTCTTGGTGATGTTCCTTCCATCTTTAGTTTTAGGAGTTCTTGCACAAGTTCCAATACAACAAATGCTGAACCATTTGGTGGTTACTCTAGACACTGTTTAACTTCCTCATTCCAACGGTGGCATGCTGGTGGCATTTATTTATCTTCCCTAATGTGAAGGAAAGATTCCTTGTTGAAGATGTGGATTATTTGGGGTCTGTGAAAATTGAAAATACCCAAGTCATCCATTTTTCCATTATTATCTATAGATACTCTATGGATTCTTCCCGTATGCGGGTAGGTAATTATGGTATTACAACTACCTGGAGCAAGTAGAAAGCAGAGTAACTTTTAAAATATTTAGGTATGATGAATGACGTTGGAGCTTGTCTACTACCAAGTTCAAAACGAGAGCTAAAGAACAAGATGGTCACCATACTAAATACTCATTGCTACTATATTTTAAAATTGGTAGAATAACTGGAGATGTGTAGAACTGAAAATAAACCAAAGTTTGTACCATAATCAGTATACTCTAACAACATCGACATGTCGTCCTTTACATCTGTCAATCACAGTCTGCAGTAGCAAGTCCAGAACAGACCCTTGTGTAACTCCGATTATAGCTTGCGAAAAGTGTACTGATGATTCTGTGCACCTCCATGCATGTCTCATTTTCATACAAATATTATTAATTCTTTTTCCTGAAAATAGTGCAAAATAAATTAAAATACACTCTAAAATCATTAATAAGATATTTTAGTAGTCATTTTTTTTATAATTTATTAATCAAATTTATTGGTTATAATACAAAAGGATAAGAACATTTAACACTGACAAAGTAGTTTTTTCCTTCATTTTGGTGGACAGGTATATTTTTGCGTTTATTTAAACTACCATAATGACTATTTGAATGGCATAAGATTTGTAGAACTATTACATTTCTAACTTGAAAGTTATTTAAAAAAATATGATGGTTAAGTTGAACATATTTTGCTCAATCAGACGTTTTATAGACAAAAACTTTTTGAAGATAATACAATCACAAGTTTTTTTATTTTGATTCATTAATTTTTTCAGAGCAATCGGCTTCACATAATAGATGTTGGTTACAATAAACAATATTTATCACTTTTGTTATGTTAAAAATAAAATCAAATAGGAAATATCAACATCTGGCTACTGATAGCTACCGAATGATAAATTTGTAACAAAATTATTTTATTAACAAAATTTGCTACTTTCTATGTAAACGCATTAAAGATGCATGCATTACCTGAATGTTATTTTGAGCATATTGGGTTTTATATGGCTCCTTGTAGTGCCGTATATAAGTGTGTTGTGTGTTCAACCCAATTGGCCTGCTTTGTCGGCCAATCCCCGCCAACTGGAAAGCTGAAAGACGTAATTGAATTTATATACATAGTCTCTTGACTATAAAAATCTGACATCTGACAGTTCGATCTGGACAATAAATGTTTTGAATCAGCTATAAATTACCTACTTACTATTTTTATATGTTTACCACCAATAGCTGGTTTCAAATAATTTTATGCGGCAGGGTGTAAACCGAAACTACCAGTTCTACCATGACCTATTTGTTAGTCATACCATGCCAAAATATTTTTTAATATTTTTTCATTACAGTTACGATTTTTACAGTTTACCAACTTTTTCACAGTATTTGGCTTTGAACAATTTCTTTGACTCGTTACAGAAAACAAATTTAAATGGATTCTATGAATTCAGCCCCCTACAAACTTAAAAAAAACACCCAATATTTTCTAACCTCAACAATAAATTCAGATACAGGACACGTAGCATTTTCATACGTTATATATATATATAAAGTTGTGTTGGTACGCTGTATACTACAACTTACAAAAACTTACACACGCAAATTAATTATTTGTGTATCGCATTTTATAACAAAAAAATATATACCTATATATTACATACACCAAACTGGTAAAAATCATGTACAAAAATCTGTGTAACAAAAGAAATCAACTGGCGAGGAAGATTGAACAGATACAAAAATATACTTACAGATAATTTCGTCCTATTTACGATATCAAGTATTATTTTCAAATTTATTTCACTCAACACACGACCCTAATTTGTTAGTTTACTACACGATAAGACGTTTAAAAATATTTCCTTCTTCGTCTTCCTCGCGTAGTCGATCTCTTTTCAGCCGTCACCGCAATCTATCTTGTATTTATTACATCAACACATCAATTCTTTGGTATTTGAATTTTTTATACGGTTCCAATGATACTATCCGTTTTTACTATCAATTTTAAATAACGTATTTAGAAAACTAATACTGATGATATAACCTCTGGTTTTATCAAGGTCAAATAGCGTTTGGTACGTTGGAAAGAGGCAAGTAAACACGCAACACAGAGTCGTTGTTGTTTTTTTAACAATCTAATTTCTGTTACTGTTAATCGGTTTTGGATTGTAATGGTTCAAAACGCATGCAGTGTAGCCAAAACGTATTAGTGTAGCTAATTACAAGAACCTAAATTTTAGAAGTTAAATAGAAGTGAGAAGGGGGGCAGGTCAAAATGGAAAGCTTTGTTCTGTGGTAATACTAAAAGTAAAATGGTCATTGATGTTTTATTTTAATCGTTTTTTAAAGAGATCTCATTAACTTAACAACAAAATTCCTGTAATTTGTTTTCTAAAACATAATTGTGACATATATTCGTTCTTGTATAAAAATTTATTGGCGTTTAGAACCCGTTATCAATGTAGGGGTTATACATTATGAAATAATTTCAAATATGATTCACTGAACAATTTGTGAAATATTGTTTGGTCGGCGACAAAATAATGTTTGAAATATTTCATGTAATATTTCAAACATGAAATATTTTGAAACTATTTTAAAATATTTCGCTGAAATAGGTATATGTGAATTTTTAAATATTTGTATGTGCGCCACAAAGAAAACCGTTTGAAATGTATAAAGAAATATATCAATAGAGTTTTTGTTACGTACATACGAGTATTCCAGAAATAATTAAAAATATTTCAAATAAATATTCTAGAAATATTTCATTAAAATATGTATGAAATTATTTTTGAAACATATCACGTAATATTACTGAAATGTTTTATAAAACATTACAGAAATAGTTGGTAAAATATTTCAAATGAGATGACGTATTTCAGGAAATATTTTGAAATCTGTGGGAATTTTTTAAAAAAGTATTTTTTAGTTTTGAAAACTAAAAAATTGCATTTATATAATTATAAAAAATTACATTGGAGAAACCTATAGGTGTCTACATGTACGAATAATTGGACACAAATAATTCAAAATCTGTGAACATGAGACAAAATCTGTGAACATGAGACGTAGACTATAAAACACAGTGCATTTTGAAATTTAAACCGTCTAGAATCCAGAATATTATTTCTATGTCCTCAGCATAAACTTCATTTTCTAGATTTTTCCCCATCTTCTCAGTTGAAAATGAAATTTGTAAATGTACGGGTACTAGTACATCAGTTCTTGTGAATAACCGATAACCTTGGGCTCTAGATACTATTGTATGGTCAGAAACTGATAACGTATTCTAGTATGTCAAAATAACAGTACCTTGCAATAATTTATCATAATTCAATGACAGTAAAATGATTTTCAAGGAGATTAAATATTAATAAATAATTTCCAGTTCAGTCTATGACTATTGTGCTCTCAAGTCAAACGAAATCTCAACACCATCCATAACATTGGGATACACCACTGTCTTCACATATTTAAACTCGAATCTTGCCTACATACTTAAGATTCTCACTTTTTAGAATCAAGCAATGTTTTCTTCCAGTTTGTTTAAGTTCCCCACTCATGCTTTCATAAAAAAATGGCTCGCGTGAATAATAATACAACAGAAGTTGCAAAGATGCACTACCCTCTAAAAGGTCTAAGTCTCTGACAGTGGCGAATCCAGACACGTGCTTCCGGGGGGGGGGGGGGATTTCATGCTTCAAGGGGGTGATCGTGTACTAAATTTACCTAGATTTAATTTTAAAATCATATTTCATGGACTATTACATTAAACATAGTCTTTATGAGGTTTAAACCTACAGAAGTGATCTTTTTCTGATGAGGTCTCTGAAGTAAAAAATAGATAGGCTGTACCAAATACGTCCCAAGACTAAAATTATATAGCTGCTATATCCATATCCATGGGTGGGAGCATATAAAAAGGACATATTTAACTTCCAAAATTTGGGTTTTATTCTACAGATTTCATCCTAATAAATCGAAAAAATATTTTCAGTCTGTTCAATTGTTTTTTTATCAATTAATGAAAATCGAGATTTACTGTACAGTATTAGCAAACTTTTTTAAATTTATTGTTGCAAATATCATGCTACATGTTTTTTATTAGATCTGTGTACCTTTGATGTATTTGCAAGAAATAACAATTTAAATTACTACGACTGTGCAACAGGTTGGACTTGGCATTCAATTTGTGGTCAATTTTTATTGTATTCACCTGAGTTTTTCAACGTACCAAACGTGTCATGCCTAGCGGAATAAGAAAGTAAGACATGCTTTAGAATATTTTTTTAACATGGAAAAAGTACCAAATGATAGAGAAACTATTTTAATTATATGTTAACTTTTAACTGAAATAAAAAATAATTTACATACATTTTCAAAATGGGTTAACAGTTTTAGTTGTTTTCCGTTTTTTTTTTTCTATTTATAATAATATATGAATCCAAGAAATTATGAAAAAAGTTTTAAAGACCTAGATTTTAAATGCTGAATGTAGGATTTTCAGTATTACAAATAAATGTGTTGATAAATTATATTTTTCAAAGATTTACTGGACTGATCTTTACATTTTTTAAAATACCAATTGAATATATTAAACATTTGTATTTTTGAAACAATATGTTGGTCACCACTCAACTGGTTTAAAATATGAAATTTAATTAAAATATTTTTAGCAAATAATTAAAATCTCCCAAAATCTGGTCCAAATTGTTTTCCCCTTAGGACAAAAATTTAAATAAAAAAAAATTAAATTTGAACATTCAAAATGCTTAAATTTAGAAAATATTTTTGATCCTATTCCAAATATTTTAAATCTGTAACCAAAAAAAAGGTCAACTTATTTTTTTTCACATAAATAAAATATTCGTTAAAATAATGAATATGTTGAATAGATTTTAATTATTTTTGAGAAATAAAATTTGAGATTAGGAGCCAACATTTTCCTATAAATAATATTAGATTCGATAAAAAATTAGTTCAAAAGTATGTTTTACATTCGTATTTAGCCTTCCGAAACTTTTAAATAAAAAAAATTTCATTGTTGAATGTTAATATTCTAAATTGTTACTTATTCCATATTGTATACTGGATAAATGTACCTTATTATATATTTGTATGGTCATTTTTTGTTAGCATCTTCAACAATCAAGAAGGCGCTACACAGTTACGTGCGAGTGTTATATTCCAAAACAAACGAAACAAAAACGTACCAAAGTCAACGCCTTCTTGATGGTGGGAGACATTGAGCGTATAATAGGCTACGATGTGTAAAGTATCAAAAATCAAGTGATGACATTTCGGGTCGTTATCGCATACAATGCACGATCTCGAAAATGCAACCATGACGAGATGTCGCTGTCGTCGTCGGTACTGGATTTTTGATGTTGTATGCAATATTTTCCTAAAGGAGGACCGACTCTCAAATTATATTTGCGTGCCAAAGTGGGCACAAAACTATTTCGCAATTGTATACATGTACATACGAAATCTGTAATATTATTCTCTAATGTTAATAACAAGAACATAAATTTAATTTCGTTGTTTTATTGTCATATTTTTTACCTGAACCAGTTGTTACCTGAGTTGCCAATAGATGACGTTTCCTTATGCTAAAGATACGAATTGTTCTAGAGTAAAACGCTGTTCGAGGACAAAGTAATTGGAGTTTTAAATTAAAAAAAAAACAAAATTTGGACAAAAGTAACAAGGTAATTGAATTATAATTTATAGTTTCTGAGAAAACATCCTGAACAAAAACTTTAAAACAAAATAATCAAAAAATCTGTGTAACTAAAGTTCAGGCCTTGCCCTCAATATCGACTCTTTGCTCATCTAGCTCATCTACTTTAGGTACTCAGGATAAGCGAAGCTATATGCTCTTGATCCAGTTCCTTTCAAATTTGAACAAAATGCAGTGTAAATGGCACAATATGCTCCTCTAGAACGTCCGCTATACATTTCAATTGCCAAAATGTACGATCACTAACTAACTCTGTGTTTGCAGAAGAATTCTCGCAATGTTGATAGGGTGCATCTTTTATTTGGATGTCAGTAGATAAACACGAATACGTATGCCACAGTTATAGACCCACAATACGAATCAATCCATAAAGAAAGCTATGCTTTGTCCCGATTTTTTTTCCTATACTGTTGCGAATCCTACCTTTAACAAGT
Organism: Octodonta nipae; assembly: GCA_034190945.1. Taxonomy (NCBI): domain Eukaryota; kingdom Metazoa; phylum Arthropoda; class Insecta; order Coleoptera; family Chrysomelidae; genus Octodonta; species Octodonta nipae. The sequence goes on along the minus strand of CM067224.1, from coordinate 58,891,103 downwards.
AATCGCAGTTCTTGAGAAAAATCCAAAAATCATTAAAATAAAGTGTTGACAAAATAATTTACAAATTCTACTCAAACAAATTTGACAAATAATTTTTTTTACTGTATAAGTGGGATAAATATTTGTCATATACGACAATATTTGATTAAATGATAATTATAAGCAAATCAAAAATATTAAATAGTGAAAATGGTTAGTTTGTGATGATTACAGAAAAGTACCTGCTTTAATTTCCATTTTAAAATAAATAAGGAAGCAAAGTAAAGGTTGTAAACTCTTCTTGTAATAATAAATATATTAGTGTGAAAATCCGCTATAAAAAGAAATCGAAAAGAACAGTCATCAGTAGATACCTGGTTATTAAAAATAAAGGTATTGGAAAATAAAATCGTGATGTTTGCCACCAGTAGCTACTCTTAGTAAGCATTAGAGCTATAAGACTTTAATCGCCATTTTAAGTCTTCATAGATATATGCTCTGCCAAAAGTTAATTTATCACTGAAAAAGACTTAAGAACCTCATGTGAGTGCTAATTTTCGAGTATAAGTAAGGAATTTGCAATGTTTTCGTAATGTTTCAATATAAATTAAGTTCCATTGCACTAATTTAATATAGAGAATAATTGACCAAAATATTACTGTTGAACGCTGTTTAAAATCTGAAGCAAAATGTTTCTGTCAATATTTTTTACATACATGACATGATCATACGTAATAACAGCTGTTCCAATATTGATCTTTGCAGGACTCCAAATTTAGTAAAATATCTTTAAAAGAAAAAGACAGAAAAACACTTAATTTATATAAAGGCGGGCACATTTTACACGTGTCAACCACCCTACAGTTTCAACCACTAAGTGGGGGTAATTATCACTTTTAAGAGTTAAAATGCAAAGCGGTATCCTGTGATACCTCTTTTTAAAGGTCATTTTTTTAATTATTATATATTATATTGTACAGAGTAATGCCATTTTAAACTTTCAAATTGAAATAATTATTATTTACATTGCATTTACATTATTAATATTGTATTAGCGTTAGAATGACCTTGTATTTAAATTAGATGTTCGAAATGTCCGCCATTGTTGGTAACTCTCAGCTTGAATTCCTCTCGCACTTTTTGAAGCGTCTCTGGTTTAATCCGCTCACACTCCTCCACTATTCTACGTCTAAGGTCAGAATCGCCCGAGGTTGAGTTTTTACACCACCGTTTTTAGAGGTCCAAATAAAAAAATAAAAACGCATTAGGTCGGGTGATCTTGCTGGTCATTCTATAGGGCCCCTACTTCTAATCCATTTATATGGAAATGCCTCATTAAGTCAATTTCGTACAGGCAATTCTCCAGTAAAATTTTCTTGCCGGAATAAAAGGCCAGTAATTGTATTTTTGAGAATTCCGGCTCATACGTTGATTTTCTGAGGATGTTGGTTGTGCTCTTCCCGAAAGTTGTGAATTGATATTGTCCCAGTATCTAATCTACAATTATGTTTATTAACAAATTAACGTGTATTTTGTCTTTTTCTTTTAAAGATATTTTAAAAGTTATTTTGTATGGCTAGTTTTGAAATAAAAAATATTTTTGTAATTGTTACCCAATTTGTTACCGCTTATCTTGATTGTGTACCAAATGTTTGATTATTTATGGGTACTAATAATAGAAAATCTAATAATCTTCCATATAGATTAAATACCCTATAGAAATTGACGCATAGGGTGGTATATAATGTATTTTAGGGTTCAATTAAGATCTTCAGTAGGTGAACAACACCAGTCTATCAATACATCCTTTGTTTATTAAGACACTCAGGGGCGTACCCAGCTTTTGGCTTAAGGAGAGATAATTTCGATTAAAAGTTATCCTAGAGGGAGGCAAATCGGAAAAAAATTCTCTTAGAAAGAGAGAGAAATAAAAAAAAATTGGTCTGGGGGGGGGTCAAGTCAGCAAATTTATGGGAAGCTTTTATGGCAGGTTTTTCAGGTTCAGGGGGGGCAGCTGTCCTCCCCTGCCTCTAATCGGTACGCCTATGAAGACGCCAATGAAGCTAAAAAGTTAATGAAAAATTATTCTTGATCATATTAATAATACGTAAGCATTTTGACGAGTCTCTAATAAATGAGAATAAGAAATAATTATGTTTTGGAAGTTATCGTGAAGTAATTTTTGCGTTCAAATATATTTATCGTGTGTAATTGAAAGTTTTGTGATGGTTAGAATACGTAGAATAGCCAATTTAAGTCAGCTTAGTGAGTTATGTAAGGGACACGATCTGAAGCTCAATCACCTTAAGAAGAGGTCAGATTTACATTCAACGAAGTCAACAAGACAAGCTGTGGTTGACCCAGTCTTCGAAAAACAGATTTTTAAGGTGGTTGCCTTAGAATGTTGCTTCCAAAAGCTCGTTTTGCAACCTCTACTCGAATTGTTAATTAATAGTTCATTCATGTCCACGCATTTTTTCAGTACAGGCTTAAGTTGCTAATACTTTGAGTGGTGAGAAATAAGACAAAATAAAATTCTTTTGTATTGTGAATGATAGTAAAACAGATTGTGAAGTCATTATCAAAAAAGATATTGTCTGCATGCAGTATTTTGTTGAAAGACCATGGAATTATGTTGAAAAAATATTGATTTCAACAATAGATCACATCAGTTCTAACAGACTCTATAAGATTCTATACTTGTGATGACTTCGTTTTTTCATAGAATCCACATAGCAAGATAAAATTCAGTTATATGTACTATATACAGAAATAATTATTCGAGAATTCAATCAGTTGAGGGGAGCGCAACTGATGAAGGTTCTCGACTAGAAACAATATATTGTCTTGCGCGCAATGGATTGAAAAATCTCGAAGAAAAGTTAGTATCAGCAAGAGTTGGCGTATTTTCAAAAAGCACAAATTTCAACCTAGGCTATCAGGACGGCCTGATCTTTCGACCATTAAACCTACTGGGATATTTTAGGATTTTCTGGTTAGTAAATTGACAACAGTACCCCAAACAATAGATGCTCTATAAAAACAGATACACTTTGCATAAGATGAGACATCACCAGAAGAAAGCACATTATCAGCTGCCACTAAGAAGTAATGAGTATGTAACACCTCCAAAGTAGGTACAACTCAATAAAGCAAAATTATTAACCCGTATATATGTATTTAGAAAATTGAGTCATTTGTTGTGTTTGACTGCCTGTCTATACGTCTGAACCAAATAACAAACTGAACACTCTGAACAGCTTTTAGCTTTTACTGCGTGTTGCTTTTCCTAAATCACTGAGTGAGTGCCTATGTTGCCTCCCATGATATATAAACCCGCTCTAAAAGTACAAGATCAACTCTGCCTGTATTTAAATTTAATGTTTCCTAACAGATGTATAAGTCAGAATAGTTAAGTACACATAAACTACTTCAAATAAATAAATATGGAATAGATTATTATACTGTTGCAATTGATCTTGTGCTGCCATCTATCCTCAAATAGTAGTAGTAACAGTCCGCAGTAGAACGTAGAGTAGAGTACAGGAAACAGTTTACAATATAGGTGCCTAATTTGAAATATCGACTTGAAACTAAGTTTAATCACGAATTATTCACTGGAGTGGATACTTTGTGAGTTTGTCTGTATATTTGCGTAATTCACATTGAGAAATATTTAAATGTGTCTGATAAATTAAAAAATTGCATGTGTTTAATGTTTTTGACTACACGAAGTATAGGCTTCACAAAATTGAAAGAATATAATCAGAGGCGGCGCAAGACGTAAACTTAATGTGGGCAAAATACATTTCGCAAGGCCATCTGATGGTGCAAGAAGGGACAATAAAATCAAAAATCATTTGAAATTAAGATTCGAGGCCCTTTGCCCCGCGAGGTCGTGGGCGGTGCGAGACCCATTACCCCGCAACGCCGTGGGCGGTGCGAGGCCCTTTGCCACGCGAGGCCGTGGGCGGTAGCCCACATCGCCCACGCCTTACGCCGCCTCTGAATATAATGTATATGACTTCTCTCTGTATGATATGTGGATATGACTACATAGGTATGCATATAAAGCCAAAGTAACCGGGGTAGGATTTTCTCTGAGAAAACTTACCAAATCGTCATAACTGGGCCTAAAACTTTTTTGTGACAACTCAAAAAAGTGTCAAGAAGTCTGGAAAACTCGGATAAAGTCAGAGTTAGGTTTAGGTCAGAAATAGCTCTGGAGGATCAATGTAAACGTGACGCAGGAAAAAAGTCTGGAGTGTTCAAATCAGGTAACCTTGGGACCAGAAGGAATTGCTGGGCATTGCGTAAACAATATATTGTTTTTCTGGCTGTGCGAGAGATGTAGCGGCATTTTTATGGAACCACACTAGGGAACGTGTGGTCCCAATTCACGTTTCTAAGAGTTACAAGATGGCTCTTATACTTGGGACTAAGAAATCGCAAGACCCATGAGGAGATGTTTAAATTTAATAGTGAGTTGGTAAAACATAGATGCTATACTAAGGAGTAAATGATTAAAATTTGGTGGAAACTTTTTTTCTGTCAATTAAAATTGTAGTCGTTTTTACATTTTTGTTTGATGGGTTCCAAAATCGATCTTTAGTAATGTTAAAATGCCTAGAGAACGTGTACGCGATACATATATCGCCTACTAAGTGAATTGGGAAGAAATTTAATTATTGGTTTACGGGAGGCGGATTTTTCAATTCTAGAAATCGCTAACCGCACAAACAAAAATCCAACTACTGTTATGAGATGTTGTCAAGCGTGGTTTGATAAAACACAAAATCGGAGAAGAGTAGGCACCGGACGTCGAAGGGGCAAAAATGAAGTTCAAGATCGACGTCTAAGACTTTTAGAGACCGATTTACGACAACTCGAATTTTGGCTGATGAGTGGTTAGGAGAACAAGGCCATTTTGTAAGTGCCCGAACGGTTTACCGCAGTATAAGGTCTTTTAGACTGCAGCATTATCGACCCCATCTTGTGCTACCTCTGACCACTGAGCATCGACGGCAACGATTACAGTGGTGCAGAGAACGACAACATTGAAAAGTGGAATGACATCAGGTCGTATTCTCTTATGAATCTCGATTCTGCTTGGCCGAAGAAGGGTTAGACGACGTCGAGGAGAAAGACCCTCAATTTGATGTTAGGTGACATGTACACCGAACAGTAGGCGTTATAATATAGGTGCTATTGAATATGGTACCTAGTAAGTTATACACATTCTTTATTCAGTCAAAAGTTTACAATTGACAAAGTAAATAAAAGATATTTCAACCATGTTATTGCCTGGCTGTGTGGCATTACAATGTTTCACCAGCAAGCTGGGAAAAGGGGTACCTTAACTAACCTATATACTAAATATTTTAAGTGTCAACTGTAAATAAAATATAAAGTTACGGACATATAATTTCGAAACATTAAATACAAACAAAACACTAGTATAAAACAAACAAAATCATTGAATAACCAGTTCATAAACAGTACAGTAAACAACTAAACCTATCATTAACACAATGTAAAGTAGAAGACAATTGAATTATCGTAAATAACAAAAATGTTTTTTTTTAACATGTAATTTGTCGCAGATAATTGAGATTGACCTAATTCGTAGAGAAATAAAAAAAAATTAATAGGTCAAAAATGTCAAGATCCATCGCCCCATTAGAGATCGGCCGCAAATCGACGTCGTGAGCGAGAGCAACTCAGTCGATTATCTTATAGGAATATCAGACATGCAAAGAAGGGACGGTTAACGGTTCAATAAGCGAAATGGATGTTAGTGAAACATTATTTGTTAATTCTATTGTATAAAAGAAGAATATACTGAATGATAAGGTTATAACAATTAAAATAGCAATAATAAAAGTTAAAACGAGTATAAATTAGAATCGTAATAAATAAGCAAAGGGGATACTCAAATCCAATCTAACACAAAGGGCAGGAATTAATTACCTCCATACCGCCCTACTAAAAAAGTTGTGACAAGCGATGGATCCTATTATGGTGCTGTTAATTAATTGTCTTCTTAGAGTGACGGTGTTAATATTAAGAGAGTCTAAAAGCGCGTCATTATTAGAACACCAAACACCTCGAGCACCGACAATTAAAGGAAGGACCTTAACTTCTGTGGTCTTCCTGGTAGTTAAAACTGTATTAAGAAATTGGGGGTCCTCATAATATTCTTTTTTCAGAGCAACGTTATCTCCAGGAAGTAGTGGAGATGTATATACTCCCTTAATTGGCTCATGCATCCCACATCATGTTGCTAGAGTTTAGTTCAAACCTTTTTGGAGATCTGTTGCCATGACCGCCCAGATCCCCCTATCTTTCGCACATGTTTGGGATATGATGGGAAGAAGGCTCGGAAATTTACCTCATCCCCTACGGACTTTGGAAGTTCTAAGACATGAAATACAGGTAGCTTGGAATAGTTTTGCTCATGAAGCAATGGAACATCTTATTGAATCAATGCCAAGACGTGTTGGGGAGTGTATAGATAACCGTGGTGGACAAACACACTATTAACAAACTTACTAATAAAAAAAAATTAAATTCTGTGGTATTTTTTATTCAAATTTTAATCATTTACACCTTACTACAGTATCTATGTTTTACCAAAGCAATATTAAATTTAAACATCTCCTTCTGGGTGTTGCGGTTTCTTTGTCAGTGAGTACCTATATGTTGTTTCACACATAATTGCCATGAACTATACTATCATAAAAAAAATGGTTTCCTAAATACTCGGCAATTTATATACAATTCACATCAGCCCTTACTAATAGTTCATCCTTTAGTTAGTTAAGTTAAAAAATTAAAAAAAAAACACTTCCTAACCGTAACTACCACAACATACTTCAAATTGTTGCCAAATAACAGGAAACATGTTAGTAAGCATAAAGCCAAAATCTAATCAGATGTGACCCATTTTGATAAACGTTTTCCTCCAGCAGCGGAAACAACATCCTATCATCCGCGTCCAAGGTCGGCGATATTTTAGATTTCAAATGTTTTCTAAACAGATGTTCCTAGAACACGAAATATTTACAAGGAAATAAATACGAGCGCGCGGTCGATTTTGTCATTGAAAAACTGAACGATGAGAATGGAGGCTTTTGTGCAGATAAAACCCTATCTTGTGTCGCTCATAATAGGCCAGTGCAGTTAGCTCTCCACAGAGCAATAATAGTGAAAATTATGAGCAAGATTCTGAGTGTTGTCTTCTATAATAATGATGCAAATTACAAAAAAATCCGTATTTAAAAAAGAAACGACTTCAACTGACAAAATAAACAGTTTAAAATCTGTGTGCAAGCAATCACTATTTTCTGACATATCTTTTGTTATCTGATTTAATAGGTACGATTCTATTGATTATTTTAGTATATTCTTGTCTCTCTCCCCCTCGCTCTCTGTCTGTCTTTCTCTCTCTTCCTTTCCCTTCCCTGCCATTTCCTTCCCTTCGCTTCCCTTCCCTCCCCTCCCCTTTTCTTCCCCTCCCTCCCCCCCTTCTCTCCTTTCTGCAATTTCTTTTTCTACATTTTCCGCATATTTTTTTACCTTTTTTCTATTTGTTTCATTATTTACATCAATTTCTATAAGTGTATTTCTAATTCACGCTCTATGCCAACCATTTGGGAGAGAAGTATGCTTTCTCACTGGTTAAGGTCCTCGGACCCTACACTAGTCAAGCGAAAAGTACAAGTGCCACTATCTCCACGTGGTCTCTCTTGGGTACTGGTCACCGTCTAAAGAGTAATCTTTTGAACGGTGAACTGCTAATGCGAAGACTAAGGGTAACAGCGAGGGCCGTCGTTTGAGATGTCGGGCCATCGCCCTGTATAGGGCGCGACCTAGTATTCGAGACGAGTTCCTCTTGCTCACCATGCGCCTGTTACCCGTAAAATTAGCTGTGTGTTCCACTTAGTGGAAACACCAGTATAGTAAAGCCAGCATGGAAGAGAAACGGACGCGGTCAGGAGAAGTACGATCGAAGGGGTGGTCACTTCAGTCTTTGACTTCTGCAATGCCCGTAAGGACCAAATGGGTACTGTGGGGGAGAGGAAGCCCACTGTGCTGTGCTAGCGGTGCCTCTCCGTCTGGTGTTGGCCTCGCAGGGGCAAATGGTTAAGCTAAATAGAGATCCCTGGGCAGACATGTGTGAACTCCGAGTCTCATTCATGTGCATGCCCTTGAGAGCGGGGAATAGACGACGGCCGTTTGAGGTGTGGGAAAGGGGTCCTGGAAAGGGAGTGTACCTGTCTAGAATCCGAGGCAAATCCTATTCCTATCTACGCCTGGACACCTATAAATACAGCCCCGACCGCTGTATGGTGCTCTGGATCCGCTCATGGACCGGTAACATCGTCCATACATAGGGTGCATAGACTTTGGGTTGACTTGGATCTCCTGTCCAAATATGCGCTATACCGGACGCCTCTAATCTTCGGGTGTGGGATTAAAAGCTCTAATGGAGGAACTCTGCGGTGCGTATCGAGATCGGGGACTAAGCACAATGGCTGGATCGCTACAAAACAGCGGTGTATCCCGATAGAGGCCGTCGTTTGAGGTGTTTGACCAGCATACTAACACCTTTTTGCTGACACTAGAATCCGAGTTGATGCTGCTACGAGTCGCTTGAGACACGACGAGCCCTTGGGGAACTGGGGGGCCGCTGCGGTCGTAACCATGACTCTCTCAAGTGTATATGTTTCTGTGTATTGGTCACCCAATATAACTTATTTCTCTATCATTTTCTGTACAATTATAATTCAACTACATACGATGTTGCAACCGCTATAATATTTTTAAAATCACCCTGTATAAGTATAAATCCTCTCCACCCTATATAATATAAAAATAGAAACACTCAATTCTATTTTTATTTTGTTTTAATCACCCTGTATACTTATAATTTTATTCTGACCCATATATCAAGTATTCTATATATGCAACTGCTCATAGTCTACCCTATATAACAAAATGTGTCACATCTTTGAACCACATTGTATATTTATAAGTTTACTCCACCCTTTATTTCAACCACCCGGTATATGCAAATTTTTCTAAAATTTTTCGAACCCATCTCTTTAATCATATTATACCCCGGCATATATTTCAATTTTTTGACCCTCCCTGAATAACTATATTTATACTACACCCTTATTTCAATCACCTGATATAAGCAACTACTTATATTCCATACTATATAATATTTATCCAACCACCCTGTATAACTATAATTCTACATCATCTTATATTTTTATATTTCATCCATCCTGTATATGCAACTACTAATATTTTCTGAACCCTTCTCTATAACTATAATGATACTTGGCCCTATAACTCAAATATCTTTACTGTATATACATATTAACATTTTTTTAAGGTTTTTTGATCCACACTATATAACCATACTTCTACTCCACTTTTATTTTAACAACCTTGAATACGCAACAACTTACCTGCAACTCCATAACAGTTTTTGAACCACTCTAAATAACTATAATTCTTTCCACCTTATATTTCGACCATCCTATATCTCCAACTGCTTATGTACCACCCAATATCACATTTATTTGTAAGATTCTTTCAACCCACCTGTACAACTGTAATTTTACTTCGCTCTATATTTCAACTGATCACAGTACATGCTGCTTGAATTTCGATGCACGCATACACACATCTACAACCGTATACCGTATAAAAAAATCGCTGACAAAACAATTTTTCTTTTCGATACACCAATGGGAAATTTTCTGCTTTGCACTCGACTGCAAACCCCGTAAAGAACTTTTTTCAAATGAATCAAAATGAAAACACATAAAAAATATATATTCTGATGAATTGAGAACCTTCTTCATTAGTCAGCTTAAAATAATTTAGATTATACCCATTTTATACGTTAAAAAAAACAAATAAGACTATGTTTAAATCCATCACAACAGAATCGAACTAAGTTTGTTGAGTATTTCTCATTTTTTCGACGTGTTTTTGAAGGTAAAGCTCTATATATTTTCTCCATATTTTAAACTGTAAATTCTAACGAAGGAAATAAGCACTCATAAAGTTGAAAAATCGAACTCTTGGTACTTTTTTCAGCTTTAAAAAAAGTAAAATTTCATAACAAAATTATAATGTGACAACGGCAACAATTCATTTCTGAGATTTATGTAACAAAAAATGATTCTGGTAACTCTAGTTACACTTTGTGAAAATATCGCCAATTTAAAAGCATTTTTACGAAAATGAAAAATGAAAAACTAATGAAAAGTACGTTTTTCAATTCTCTATAATTTTGGTATTGGGCATTTTTCGCTAGAACTTTGGTCAGATATTGTGAAAAACTATTTCCATCCCCTATTTGCCACCGCCATTTCAACCCAAGCACTTTATAGAGTGTTATTTGCTAATCATTTTTTAATAAAAAACTTTTTTTTGCACTGGCCTATAAGCATCGGCCGGCATTCCATCAACTATGGGAACGAACCTAATCGATTAGTGCGTGTTTGCGTCTGTTTGCGTTCTCTCTGTTGGATGAAACAAGGTGTTGTTGTCTGGCAAAAGTCGGCAAACATTTTATAATTTACATGTACACATTTCACGTTATGATACGAATCCAATAACTGTACGCCATGGTTGGTGTTTTAGTCAATATTTGTTCAGTTTTCACACACGCCCGCCAGGAATCTGATGAACGCGTCGTCGGTGATGCAGAGATGGGGTTCTCATATTGAGAGAGCGAGTAAAATCCAAATGATGGATGATAATGCTATTCGTGATAACCTGTTATCAAAAACGAGACGTTTTCATACCGTATTTAAATCATCAATTTTAGTTATTGTCGTCTTATAAGAGTCAGTCTCCATAAAGCATACTTAAAAAAAAAAAACAAAAAAATATCCTATATTTATAAACTCCCACCAAATCACTACATATTATAAAGCAAAGCCCTCCGCCGCGTCTGTCTGTCTGTCTGCTGGCGATGAACTCAAAAAACACCGCACCGATTTTCATGCTGTTTTCATCAGTGGGTAGAGTGGCTCTAGAGGAAGATTTTAGTACATGATTTGTTAAGTATTTATATACATTGACTAAAATATAACGATATTTGTTGAAGGTGTCGCAAAAATAGCGGGTGTTTTTTTAGAGGTATAGAACTTTGAAATGGAATAAAACAAGGATATATTTTTTTAAATTGACATGAAATTTACTTTATTCGAAAGATAATCTTCTGGCATTATAATTTGAATATGACTTCTGGCATATGACCGCCACGGCTGGCTTAGACGTAGTCTAATCTGGATGTCCAATTTTTGATGACTTATTCCAACATTTGTGGCCGTATATCGGCAATAACGCGGCGAATGTTGTCCTCCAAGTGGTCAATCGTTTCGGGCTTATCGGCGTAGATTAGCGACTTCACGTATCACCACAGAAAATAGTCAGGCGGCGTTAAATCGCAGTTAAAGGTGAAACTGTGCGGTTACCAAGCGTTTCTTTCAATAAATCAATTGTGGCACGAGCTGTGTGACATGTTGCCCCTTCTTGTTGCAACCACAGCTCGTGTGCATCATGATTGTTCAATTTATGAACGAAAAAGTTAGTAAGCATGGCTCTATAGCGATCACCATTGACTGTAACATTCTGACCAGCATCGTTTTTAAAGAAGTACGAACCAATTATTCCACCAGCCCATAAACCACACCAAACAGTCAGTTTTTCTGGAGTAACGGTGTCTCAACATGAACTTGAGGATTATCATCACTCCAAATACGGCAGTTTTGTTTATTGACGTATTCATTCTACCAAAAGTGAGCTTCATAGCTAAACAAAATTCGCTTATGAAAATCGGGATCAACGGCAATCTTGTTTTGGTCCCATTCACCGAATGTACGCCTTGCTAGGTGATCGTGTGGCTTCAATTCTTGCACGAGTTGAATTTTGTAAGCACGCAAACCAAGATCTTTCCGCAAAATCTTCCATAAAGTGGATGGACGCATATCCAATTCATGTGCGCGATGGTGGATAGACTGATTTGAGTTTTCCTCTACGCTACGCTCTACAGCAGCAATGGATTCTTCTGTACGCACTGTACGACATCTCTGTGGATGTGTATTATCATTTAGAGTAAACGTGGTGCGAAAACGTTGCATAGTTAATCGAATTAATTGTTCTGATGGACGATTATGTTGACCGTAAAAAGGACGTAGTGCGCGATACGTATTTCGAACAGAACCATGATTTTCAAAATTTGCACAATTTGTAAGCGTTGTTCAGGCGTCAGTCTATTCATGATGAAATGCCAAACCCATAAATCACTTGACAGCTTGGCCGCCGGTTAAAAGAGTGTTGCCAACTTAAAGTTCTATACCTCTAAAACAAATACACCTTTTATAAACCGCCTGGGAGCTTTCAACGAAAATCCTGCCTAAACCCTTTGAGATACAACAAAGTAATGGTGAAATTGTATATCTTATAGAGGTCTACAGCAAAGTCCGCGATGGCATATGGCTATCTCTTAAGAATAACATACTATATCCATTTTAATTTAAAACTTGGCAATTATGAAGCGGTAATTGGAAAGCTATTTAGACAAATACGGTATTAATCCTTATCATTTTAAATACGTTAGTTGGCTTGAGCATTTCATGAAGAATATTTTATCCCTTTACTCCATGCGAATTAAATGAATACCTTGGGAGATATAGCAATATCAAAATAATGTGCAACCGGTACCCTTGACCCCGCGACTCGCGTCCGACTCATAGATGTAACTCCATGTAGTAAAAAGCCCTACTTCTTTGAGTGGTCTTATAACTTATGAAACATTTCAAGGAGTTTGTAAAGCAATGGGTCTGTTAGAAGACAACTCTCATTGGAAAAGTTCGCTTTCTGAAGCTGGATTATGCTGTTCAATTGTATCAATTAGACATTTATTTACCACCATGATATCCTTCTGTTAAATTACCAACCCACATTTTCTTTGGCAAAATTATCGTCAAAGCATGGCTGAAGATTTCTAAGTGTGTATGCATCACAGGCGTCAAGAATTGTGATTAAACAATTTTGGCTCAACTATTTTTGAGATTAAGCTTTATTTGCATTGAATAAAGAAGTCAGGAAAAATCTATAAAAGATTTTGGATTCACCTTGCCATTAAAGTTCAATTTAAAAAACATTAAAATAAAAAAAATAATTTCAGCTATCAAAGTTAAGTAACCAAACAATCGAAATAATTGCAACAATTAATATTAATTTAAAAAAAGTTTATGCCGCTAATATCGGCATATCCACTAAGACACTAAATTGCTTTCAAGAAAGGGCTATACTATCACCCACTAATGAACAAGTGGATAAAATAAATGAATTTAATCTTTCCAAGTTCGAAGCATCATCGCAAACCTACTACTCACGTTTGTGGATAGAGAAGAGGCAGGACATTTTCCAATAGAATAGAAAGGAGGTGCCTCTAGTATATTACCAAGAAATTTGAGTCCACCAAAACTGTGCAACGGTACAAGACTCAAAGTAGTCAATTTAAAAATTGTTTTGATCGAATTTATCATATTAACTGGGCATCGCAACTGGTGCCTTTCCAATTTAAACGGCAATTTCCCGTAAAAAGTTTGGAATGACAATTAATAAAGGGCAGGTTCAAACATTAAAAGTTGCAGGAGTGGCAACACACAGTGCTTTTCGCACAAGCATATGTGAATGTTGCCCTATCCCGTGTTACTTAGAAACAAAATTTGTTCGTTTTTATACATTACCAGGTTATTATTGTCGTATAGATAGAAATATTTAATTTTTTTATTTTTGAAATGATTGTTACTAAAAGTAATCTAAATTAATATTGTGTATAACGAGGACATATGATTGATTTTTTGTTTGTTACGATTTAACTCTAAAACTACTCCTCGGAGTAACATTGCCCATTTTATATTTGCTGCAAAGAACCCGTGCGAAGCTGGGGCGGATTGCTAGTTTTGTATACAGTGTGGAACAGTCGAATGGAATAAATTCGATAATACATTCGAAAACGCTTGGATACATCAATTTGTATTTTTAAATAAGCATTTTTCAATAAAAAAAAATAGGGTGTGTCATGTCACAGTGACCAATACCAACTTTCTTATTTTAGATGCAAGACCCTGTATATTATTTTGAATTGTTCAGAAAATTCAAGACATAATTCATTTACAATGTCCTACACCTATCTTCAACTGAAATTAACATTAAAACAGAAAATTATTTTATTTCACAAATGCGCTACATTACACTAAAAACCTAATAAGTAATACTGATCATCTCTTAATAATATAAAAAAACAAAAAACTATTAATGTCAATGTAGAAAATGTGCAAAATACTCGCCGCGAACGTCTTAGCAACATTGTAATCTGGTATAAAAATGTCTTCTAACGTTACTCAATATCTTAGGCATGACTGATCTATTCGCAAGCGTGATTCGTCTTTTTAGGTCATCTAAGTTGAGGGGTTTAGTTTTGTATTTAGTACTTTTGATATATCCCCACAAAAAGTAGTCCAATGGCGTCAAATCAGGATATCGTGCTGGCCATTCTATCGATCCGCACCTCGCAATCCACCGATTTGGAAAAATTTGGTTCAGGGACTGCCTGACATTAATTTCGTAATGGGGCGGTGCTCAAACTTGCTGACACCATATCGTGTTGGCAGGGTTTACTGGATCAGGATATAAGTTTGTCAAAGGTGGCACGACATTATTTTCGAGCAGTTCTAAATATTTATCTCCATTCAACTGCCATCAATGAAAACGAGACCTTCGATATGATTTCCAAGAATTCCTGCCCAAACATTATTTTTTTCAGGATATTGCGTATGTTTTTCTATCACCCAGTGAGGATTCTCATTAGACCAATAGCGCGAATTTTGACGATTAACATGACCGTGAAATGTAAATGTACTCTCATCAAAAAACAAAACGTCTTCTAATTGGATCTCATTGTTATCTAACCTTACCATCATTTGTTCACAGAAATACGTTTTCCTATCGAAATCGTCTTCCATAAGCTCCTGAGTCGGTATCATTTTATAGTATAGTATAGGGATGCATTTTACTTAGCTTTAATACTGGAAAAATTGATGTGTGGCCAACGTTGAACAGTGGGGCTGCTTTTCGACCAGAATTATGTGTGTTTTCTTGAAACTCAAGCATCATCTCCAATTTCGTATTATCATTTAGAGTATTGGCAGCTATTTTTTTGATCTGTCTTGCATGACCAAGCTCGCGAAACTTCTTTTCTATATTGCTAATTGTTTCTTGGGATACAGGCGGTAAATTTGGAAAATTTTCTTGAAATAAGCGAGAAACTTCCATTTGTGTCCATGTGTTATCTCCATAACCAATGATTTGTATAAAGGTTATTTTGTGCATTTCTGTTAAATGAACCATTTTTCTAATATTATTACGTATAGTTAATGAAATTCAAGCGACAATAGCCCTGAAACTGATCACCACTGTCATGCAGGCAGACACCAAGATGCTAAGGCTATGAGTTTTGACGAAAATAAACAAAACTCTTTTTTTCATATTAGTAAAAAGGAACGCAGGGTTTTTGCTTACTCTCTCTATATCAAGAGCTAAATGGGAATTAAATATTAAGTGTAATGTAGCGAATTTGTGAAATAAAATAATTCTCTGTTTTTAATGTTAATTTTTGTAATAAATCTGAAAACACTTTATTTCCGAAACAGTTGAAGATAGGTGTACGACATTGTACATGAATTATGTCTAGAATTTTCTAGAGAATCCAAATAATAAATAATATACAGGGGCTTGCATTTAAAATAAGAAGAAAGTTGATATTGGCAACTGTCACACCCTGTATTTTTTTTCTTGATAAAATGCGCATTTAAAAATACAAATCGACGTGTTTAAGCGTTTCTCCCTACAGGCCCTCCTTTATTCTTTATCGAATTTATTCCATTTGGCTGTTCCACACTGTATGATTCAATGAAATAACAAACATGAGGCCTCGTCAGAAGCTAAAAATTTTCATGACCCCCTGTGAACCCCAGCTGCCACTTGGTCTCCTGAGACATATACAGTGTTTATTTCTTCACAAAATTTGTAATTTATGCCGAAAAACAAATTTTTTACCCTTTTGTTACCATACTTTAACAAGTAGTAAACTATAATTCCCTCTGCGCCATTATTATTTTACAAGTGTATATTGTATATATTCTAATTTGGAACCTTTTTCGAAATATTAGTACCCTCTCTCAATTGCTTCTGTGACCAGTTTTGATCTTGAGTTTGACAATACTTCATTTCTCATTTATTGTAATAAAAACTCAAATATCTCAAAAACTATTAACTTTATGACCTGAAAAGCTCATATCACTTTCAAAGAGTAATCCAAAAAACAAACAACAATAGACAAGGTGTTCTATTAAAAACAAGGTTGGCAACGTCATACCTACCTCAGAGTAACGTTGTCACAAAAGTCTTACACTAGATTAAACATGCGAATGATTTTGTTAAGCAATCGTTGTTTATATAAAATCTTTATAAAGTTGTAGAATAATTATTATACCCTGTATATAATTGAACATCCTTGTTTTGAAGTTACATTTGGACAAGTTATCTTAATCAGTTTATCAAAAAATGTTCATTTAAATGCTGACCATTGTAAATAGAAGTTCAATTCTTACGGGTCGGCCTGTTTATCGAATGTGAAATAATCACATTAGATAACCTCTAGCAGAGTTTAGAGTTTAAATAGACAAATTTGTAAACGATTTCTAATTATTCAAATGGTTATTAGTTGACGATAAGTGAATGAATGAAAGTACGTTATGTAGGACACAAAAACATTGCATTAACATAATTTTTTTACCTAAATTCTCAATCTCGATATATATGCGCCTAAAAGCAATGCAGAATGCAAAGAGGTGGAAATAATAATGTATGAACAATGCCAGCTCTATGTCGTTAGGGACAACAAGACAAATTGTTGTTATTTATTAATAGCTTTAGCTAACATAAATAAAACTTTATACAATTTATACAACATCTACTCACATATATATTCAATCTCCCTAATTAGTTTATATCAATACAATGTTACAGTGCTAAAAGTATTTTTTTTATATGACCAAAGCAAAGTTTTTTAAAATCACTTAATTTATTACATTTTTTTATGTTGTTGGGTAGCTCATGTTACAGTTTAAATGCTTTGTGGAATAGGTGTTGTTGATCAGATGTTCTGTGCACGGTTGTTATATAAAAGTTTTCTGCGTTCCTGGTTGTGTACCTGAACATTTTCTATTCTTTTACAGTGATTCAACAAATTGTTTGGAACTAGACCGTGGATCATTTTAAATATGAATCTTAACGTGTTATAGTGAATTGACTGTTTAGCACTTAGAAGGTTTACAGATTCCAACATTGTCCTTATATGAGCATATCTATTAGTACTCTCTTCGAGGTGTCATTCTTTTGTACGCAAGACAATATATATATATATATATATATATATATATATATACATATATAATATATATTGTTTCTGGTTAAGGAACCTTCATCAGAAACAATATATATTATATATATTGTCTTGCGTACAAAAAGAATGACACCTCGAAGAGAGTATTCAATATCTCTGACAGATGACGTTAACCTGAAAATTTCATCGAGACATTCTAACCTAGGAATTACGGGTAACAGCAATTACATGGAACGGCTTCAGATTCGGAACCCCTATGTGCTAGTTTCCCCGAAAATCCTAGATGTGGGTCTGTACATCTCCTCATATCTATTAGTGTTCAATAATATAAGTTAGGCCTGGTTCTGTCGTTTTTGCATAATATTAACTTCAGAGTTTTTGCATAACCCAGATCAGGCTGTTTTTTTTTGCTTTCCACGTGGAGCCTGGAAGACAATGCACACTAATTTTGGAGGGAAACATGTCTGTATACTTATGGTAACACGGTAAAAATCAAAACTTTCACATATTATAAGTATATGATCATACCGAAACATAGCAGACATAAACATAACTGACAGAAAAAGATGAGTCAATGAAAACCTGAAACCCTAAAAAAATAATTTGTGAAGGAGCAAATGATTTGTAGACGCGAGATGTAAAGTCGACATCTAGGATTTTCGAGGAAACTAGCACATAGACGTTCCGAATCTGGAGCCATTCTGTGTAATTGCTGTTCTCCCATAATTCCTAGGACAGAATGTCACGATAAAATTTTCAGGTTTTCAGAGATATTGAATACTCTCTTCGAGGAGTCATTCGTTGTACGCAAGAAATATACATGATATATATTGTTTCTGGTCGGGAACCTTCATCAGTTGCCCTTCCCACAATAGAATGTCCTTTCGAACACTTATTTATGTATTTTATACATAGCAGTAAATTTCTAGACGCGAAATGTAAGAACGACATCTAGGATTTTCGAGGAAACTGGCACACAGACGTTCCGAATCTGGAGCCATTCCGTGTAATTGCTGTTCTCCCGTAACTCCTAGGACAGAATGTCACGATAAAATTTTCAGGTTACTTCACCTGTCAGAGATATTGAATACTCTCTTCGAGGTGTCATTCTTTTGTACGCAAGACTTTCGGTCCTAGGAGTTATACCAATTACACGGAACGGCTCCAGATTCGGAAGATTTGTGTGCTAGTTTCTCCGAAATCCTAGATATCGGTCTTACATCTCGCATCTACAAATTTACTGATATGTATCAAATACATGAATAAGTGTTCGATAGGACATTCTATTGTGGGAAGCTCAACTAATGAAGGTTTCCGACCAGAAACAATATATATTATGTACATTGATTCTTGATTTAATAAATACTGATGCCTTGATTTTGAAATTCGGTCCACGCGTTTACAAAATATTAACTATTTCAATGCCTCAAATACATTTCCGGAAAACGGCAAAACATTAAATCAACTAAACTTAAAAGTGGTTGTTCACCAACCTCGACACGAGAACAATGGGTTATCACATTTCTTACAGTGTAGTGAGTGCAATATTAAAGCCCTATTTTTTATGGGTCTTCGAAAAAATCCAAAGGACTTAAATTGGTTGACCGAGAAGGCCATTCACTTGCACTTCTCGTCCTCTCCAGTGACATGGAAACCTAGCAGATTTACTCAGTAATATGAAGGGCTGTGTCCTACTGAAATACCACTTCCCCATCAATTGATGAATTTTAGGTCGTTCTCTATAATATTAGTTATAGCTAGATCATTGGCATATTCGAAGAAATTAAGATGCAGCTTGTTTTTCTGAAGGATAGTTGTGACATTTTGTTCTGATTTTTTATTTAAATTTGATATATACTTACAGGGTAGCACTAAAAATTCTAAAGATCATGTGAAATAACAAAACTTCTTTCAAATTGGAAGAATTTGAAATAGTTAACTTTGTTATAAGTGCATTCGCCAAAAATGAGACCAAAGAAATTGTGATGTTCCAGAGATCCCTTTAAAGTCATAAGGGAAAACCTAGGAAAACCTTCTGAACTATCCCGATACAGGGTTGTTCAAAAGGACATTACCATTATTAATTTCTCGATATATCTTTGGGTACAGTCACAGTCAATCAAACACTTATGCTCTTAATTATTACGTACGTTTCGGTTTATTAGTTAACCATCATCAGATAACATAAGAAGTAATACTTTGACAATCACTATCCTAAAAGACATATTTTTTAAAATTACTGTTTTATACAAATTAATATTTATTAAACTACTAACCTACGTTAACATTTACTTAAAATGTTCAGTAAAAATTACAATTTTAAAATTATTTCGCCCAACAATATGCCAATTCAACGTCATGCATACGCTAAGCTCGACATTTATCAAATAATAACTTCGAGACAAAGGAAGATTTGGTTTTTTATTTATTTTTTTAAGCGTTTTTTTAAAAGGTATGTGGATGATTGTATTCTTTGCATACCAGTTGATAAATGCAATTATAAACTTAGTGAGTTTAATGCCTATCATAACAGAATTAAATTTACAATAGAGACAGAAAACAATAAGAGTATTAATTTTTTGGACATCAATTTAAAATACAAAAATGACGGACATATCATTACTACCTGGTACACCAAGGATGTGTGGTCAGAACTATATTTGAACTTTTACTCTGTTATCCCTACTAGTTATAAAAAAAAGTGTGGTCATCTCTCTAATTGATAGGGCGTTAAAATTTTCACATCCCGACTTATAGACAAGAAAATGTAAATAAAGTAAAAAACACATTAATTAAGAATAACTATACCCCTGCCTTTTTTCTACCAATTATAAAAACAGAATAAATAAGTGGTATAATAGCACAATAAATAAAAACCTAGAAACTTCGGATAGTAAAAAATATGTTACCCTGCCGTATATACCACAATTCTCCGGACAAATAAAAAAATGCCTGTTACCTCACAACATAAAGGTTGTAGAAAAGAGTAATAGTGAAAATAACAGAATGTTTTTCACCAAGTTGAAATCCAAAACTGATATGGTAAATCAAACTAACACCATATACAAAATTAATTGCTTGGATTGTAATAGTTGCTACATCGGCCAAAGTAAACAATACCTACATAAGAGAATCAACAATCATAGATATAGCTTAAAAAATAACAAAGTGAAAAGTACTGCACTTGCACAACATGCGGTTAATAACAATCATATATTTGATTGTAATAATACGATAGTTTTGGAAACTGAATCGAACAACTGTAAAAGGCTTGTGAAAGAAATGGTTTACATTAAACAAAACGTTAATTCAATAAATTATCGCAGTGATATAGAAAATCTTAGTAGTATTTATCACAGTCTAATCTCCGTTTAACTCCTTAGTAGTAATTAAATCCAACAACTCTTTTTACATTTTTACATAATTCACATCATACATAATAAAGGGTCGTTGCAGATTTTTTCATCTTTTCTGTATATCACTATATGTATTATTTTTAATTGTCACGAGTATAGTCTTGTTTAGTGTTTTTACGTCCGTGCAACGTTTAAAAAAAGAAATAAATAAAAAAAGCAAATCTTCATTTGTCTCGAAGTTATTATTTGTTAAATGTCGAGCTTTTTAATAAATATTAATTTGTATAAAAAGCCTTTTAATCCTAAAAGGATAGTGATATCAAAGTAGTACTTCTAATATTATCTGATGATGGTTAACTAAGAAACCGAAACATACGTAATAATCAAGAGCATAAGTGGTTGATTGACTGTACCTCAAGATAATAGCATATCGAGTTGTTACAAAAGTCAGGAACTAGTGTCACCAATTATTAATCTCATAATTGATTATTGGCAACCAGGAACGGCTGAATTCTATAGAAGTACTAGCTATACAATCGCCTTCATTTAATAGTATTAAAGCAGACTCTTTCAGCTTTCGTTTTGTATTCTGTTCGTCTTTGTGTAATATGATTGAATTTTGAAATTGTATGTTATGACCAAGGTTCCATGCATGTTCACAAATTTTTTACTTTTTGAATTGTGGTTTCTTTGTATAATATTTGTTTTCATTTATTCGAACATTTATAGGTCTAGAGGTTTCCTCAATATTAAATGTGTTACATTGGCAAGGCATTTTATAAATGCATTTTTTGAGTTTTGTGTTACATTAGTTGGTTTAGTTTTTGATACAATTGATTTCAGTGTATTTCTTGTTTTGAGTGTTGTTTTAATATTAAATCTGTTACCCACTCTTTTCAGTCTTTCAGAAAGACTGAAACAAAAATCAAAAAAAATACAAAGATGCAGGTGACCTGTCAAAATTCCAGGAATAGAAAAAGGAGCAACAAAGCAATATCTGTGTTATTCTTCGTTAGTCATCCCAAATACAAGACTAGAAATATCAGATAGTTCAGAGTTGAACCCATATTTTCGTTAAGAACCTATCTAAAGTACCACATTTCCTTAAAGCAGATGGGTCAAATTGGGTATGCCTTTTTTATTTTTCGTCGATATTCACTTTCGTTTAAACCAAAGATCGACTATCTTTAATTCAATAGTCGAGGAAATACTCCAATGTATCCAGAACTATTGAGGAAAATATTAGGAGAATTTTAAACGAAATCGTCGTTAACCCTTGATCATGTAATATATAATTCTCGTACTATTTATTTGATTTCATCACGAAATAAGTTGAAATTCATGTAGAACTCCTTGCTGCAATTGCCATTAAGATTTTGAGAGGTTTCCACATTCAGTACATATTGTTACCAACTGGTTGGATAATCAGGGAACTGAAGTTTCACCATACCCAGCCAGCATACTCTCCGGACCTGAATCCAAAAGAATATGTGTGGGATATGCTTCAACGAAGGATTACTTACATTCACCATACGTTTCCATTCCAGGAGCTTTTGACATAGTAGACACGTTTACCTCATGGGGACATTGACGACAATCTCATTTTATTTATGATCAATTGATATACAGGGTTGCTTTTCCGTTTTGGATGCCAGATATGATTAGACTTGAGCATATTTTATTCACGGACGAACCAAGTTTTTCAAGAGAACCCATTATTAATAACCCCTCAACCACTTATGGGCGGAAGAAAATCCTTATTCTATCGTTGAAACTCATCACCAGGAACGATTTTCTTTAAACGTGTGGATTGGAACTATAGGAGATCACCTAATTGGCCCACATTTTCTTCAACTTAAATTAAATGGAGAGACATACACGCAGTTTCTAATTTTCTATTTGATCCGATTCCTTTAGATGTCAGAGCGGAAATGTGGTTTATGCACGATGACGCTCCTCCCCAATTTCGTATGGGAGCACGTCAATATTTGACCTCAATTTTGGCCAGGTCGTTCACTTGATTTAAATCCGATAGACTTTTCAACTTGGGGACATTTAAAAACGTTCGTTTAAAGTGGAACCCCTGTTCGAGACATAGCAGACTTAAGAATTGTTTCTTGTAGAGTAATTCTCCTAGGATTTTCAATCGAATACGACGATCTATGTGTCGACGTCTAAACTCCTATGTAATGGCTGAAGGTGGGCCATTTCGAGTACTTAAATTGATCCCATCGTTTTTAGAATCAGGTAAACTTTTTTTTAATGATTTTGAAATAATAATAGCATATTGCATCACAGAATGATTGTTTGTTTTTACTTATCCAAACATGAAATTGATCATTTTTAGGGTTCCGTATATACTATATACGGATACCCTTATAATATCTGCCTCTGTCACGTTTTCTCCTAAACTACTGGACGGAAGAGGTTGAAATTTGGCATCAATGTATAGTTTGGTGACCCGATCAGGAATACATATCCTAAAAGAAGAAATTTTGATGTTAGGGATACTTTTGGGGGGGAAAACTAAAAATATATAGAACGTTGCCCGAACTTTACAGGAAAAGTAAGGAGAAACCATTAATATTAATTTTGGGGGGCAAATTATAGAGTTAAATGAAAATTTAAAAATAATTTTTGAACATCATGTAATACATCAAATGGAAGGTCCCATTCTGAGGAACACAAATATATTTTTTCATATTTAAAAAAAATGTTAAAAAGATATTTAACGAAAATATACCAAAATTTACCCATTCCCCCCCCCCTTATCTCTGAAACTATAAATTGTAAAGTTTTGAAAAAAATAGAGATATAGTGTCCGACCTGAAGTTTAATCGAAAAATAAGGAGAACCTTCTACTTTATTTTTGGGGGGCAAGTTATAGAATTAAATGGAAATTATAAAATTAAAATTTGTTATATATCAAATGAAAGGGCTCATTATAGCGAAAACAAATATATTTCTTTCGTATTATTAAAATAAATAAATTAAAATATATTAACAAAAATAAAATTTACTTATATTTACTGGAAAAATAATTAGAACCCCCTAATATTCATTTTGGGGGGAAATTATAGAATTAAATGAAAAATAAAAAATTATAATTGTTTCTATGAGATCATCAAATGAGGAATATGAATTTGTACTTTTCATATTTTTTTAATTAATTGTTTACAAGATATTCACATAAAGATATAAAAAAAACCTCATTTCTTGTTTTATTTCCGAAACCATACTACACAAAATTTTGAAAATAATTAGGGGTACTGGGGCTCACTTGAAATTTATAAGAAAAAATATTAGAATACCCTTATAGTAATTTAAGGGACAAATTATACAATTAAATCGATAATAAAAATTTGATTTACAAACGCATCATCTAATATATCAGATAAAAGGCTCATTACAAATATATCGTATTTTTAAATCACTTGTTTAAAAGATATTAACAAAAATATTAAACATCGACTTAATTCCCACTTTAGAAACTACACTATTTAAATTTTGAAAAATATATTTGTTTTGTATTTTCAAATAATTTGAATAACAGATTTAATAATTTATAATTTAAAATCATTTTGCCCTTTATCTTCCAATCTACAGAGCCTCAAAATTCAGACAGTAGATTATCCCTGAATGTTTATTAGTAAAATAAAATTCTAATGTTAATTTTTTGGCGCCAAATTACAAAATTAAATACATATGTATTCTTATAAAAATCAAGCGAATCCTGAAGCCGATAAATAAAAATAAAAGTCAACTCGCACTTGACCAAATTATTTTTACTCAAAAACAGTGGCAGATACGAAAAAAAAGCAAGAAATGAAAAATATTACAAATTCATAAGAGATTCATTTACAATTTTTGTCAATTGCCAGGGGCGTACTGAGAAAAAGTTGTGGAGGCAGAAAGAACACATGACCCCAGAAAAAGTACCACCCTGTAGATTTTGACACCATCTAGAGCCTGGCTTTCTAACCTGGGGTATTTACCTCCGCAGGGGTAAAACTTGTATTTCGAGGGGGTAACAATGAGCTGGTTGTTGTCTGGAACGTCGAATTTCAAAATGACAAGTCTGCGCACAGCGTGTCTAGCGGCGACTTCCCGAACTTCTGGCCAGTTGAATTGGATTTAAAAAATATACTTCAATATACTTGATTTAATTTTTTGGTAAGTGTTTCTTTGTTCTTCTGGTATTTGATTTGATAACACGAAATAAGTTTATTGTTAGGAATTAAAAAATACAGGCGTAAGAGTATGTTATTAAAATATTCCTCGAAATGCTGATGTATCTTTCTGATTTTTTGTGGAATCAATAGCCTCCATATTTCGTTACAAAGAAATATGGCCAATATTTTAATATCGGAAGACAAAGTAGCAATCTTTATTCGTAAATTGGAAGTATACAAACGTAGAGTTCAGGTTAGCGATATGACCATTATTTCACAAGTTTGTGAGCAACTGAAAACGATAAAGCGGACACGATTACATTTGAGATTCAGTGGTACAGCATTTGTTATCAGTAATAAGCTCACTGCAACAATATTTCCCGGACATGGATAACCGTCAGTCCAACTATTGAATATTGAGACCATTTTTGACAGACGATAATATTTTTAATGATGAAGAAGTAGAATTTCTTGGTGTACGTGAGCATTGCACTTTAAAATTCGAACTCCAAAATTATGACCTATGTACATGTTGGAAAAAAGTAGGAGCTGAAATCCTAACATAGCAGACGTAGATTAAAAAATGTTGGTACCCTGCCACGCTACACGTTGGCTGCTAGTTTGCCACACCAAAATGTTACGTGACACCAAATTTCTACCCTACCTAGTTATGCTAAGGGCAGAAGAAGGTATGTCCGGTAGTCTCAGTGAAGACGGGAGGGTTCGTTTTATTTGAACGTAAATAAAGAGAGAAAATAAGGGCGCCAGGTAGATTCCCCTATACGTTCTAATTACACATAATCAGGACACCTACCCGTCCTAAAATATCTGCTGTAGTAATTTTTGCTAATTTGGGGGCGCTAGATTTCTAAATATAAATAAATAAATGTTGTAATTAAAAGGAATAATAAGCATACAACAGTTCCAAAATATAAGTTTAATTTGCGCGAACAGACTAGTACAAGGCGCTAAAAATATGCCACTCTATTAATGCAAAACAGTTGTAGAATGTTTAAGTTAAATATACCTAAAGAAAAAATGAAATGAAACAAATATACACTTATGGACAGAGATTCAAACTGTACATATAAACATGTGAGATCCTGAATAACCCGGTTACAAATATTTAAACATTCCTCTAATACAATAATTCTAATCAATAGAATATTTAAATAAATCGTCAATATCAAATACTACATTAATGGGAACCGATCATAATTACCTGATATTTATCATTCAATAAATTTCAGAATTCCGACGTTGGTGTCATCTATACTACACTGGAGCTCGAGGGTAAGTGCAATCGATCAAAATAATAATAATAAACCCGATAGTAGGCTAATGGTCTTTACTTTCGGTTAACAAATTCTATTTTACTACTTTCAATCAAATACGAAGCTTTATATTATTATTGTAAAAATAACTGATAATGAAACAGTAACCAGATACACAAATTGTCACTTATCTGAAACCACAGCTGAAGCTGAAGTTAGAGTCCCTTGCACTCACTCCACCACTGGAACTCTGATGATAGAAATACCAGAAATACAGTGTTCGTGTATGCACCATCAACTAGTTCATCTGCATGCTAAGTCCATGATCGGCATGATACCATAATGCCAAACCAGGTCTGTGTTCTAGTGTCGTAATAGAACAGCAAAATATAACCCCAATCTCGCTGGATGGGGAACAAAAACAGGAACGCCGCACGTAGAAACAAAAACAAATGGAAGAAATACGACACCAGTAGAAAAAGAAGTAGAAGGAAGACAAGAACCCTAAAAAAAAGAAGAAAATATCTATCAATAGTCTGACAATACGAGAAATCGGCTAGTGAACAAACAAAAATCACTTACCCTATCAAGGGGTTCTTATACCAAAGGTTCCATAGTGAGGGTGGCCCCAAATACCATGACCACTCCGAAGAATTACGCAACAGAAGTTTTCAAATCCTCAATGAGAGAAGTATCCCAGCAACTAATCAACAGTACTACAATATGCTGGAACACAATGTAGGGATTTCCATATAACTCCCGAACTCGGATGCCTTATCAAAAGCCAGTATACTAGTGGAAAATCCCTTAAAAACAACTGCACGACTTCTCCAGTTAACCTCACACAATTTTCTACACGCACATCACATCCCGCCTTGTCGACGACAATGACAACTGTCAAGAAACACACAATGCCAACCAAAAATATTCGATAAATCAATTCGTCTCAACAGGTCAAATTCAAACATCCTTCAAAATAAATCACAACGAAACACAATAAATACGGAAAAATCAGCGCGCAAACGGTAGGTTATTATAGATCGCTAACGGAACGGACGAATAAAAGCAATATTTTGACCGGTTTTAAACGCGTTCAATTATACTGAGTAGCTAAGACAAAAATATAACGTAACAACCCTTTGCTACTACTTACAGGTGTGAGAGTGGTTCCTCAACTTTGGCGACACTAAAAACAAGAGCCAGAAATCGTTAACTTGTAAATGTGAAGCAGTACTAACCTTCGCACTAAAAATTATAAATTTATTTTATGTTTTCTATGTTTTAGAAATTAAAATTTCAAAAGAATAATATTTAATCAGTCAAATAATCTATATATAAGTACGAAAAGACAAAACGATTAGGTACCCTTCTCTCCTCTGTCTCTCAACCGATTTTCTTCATTTTTGTTTTGTTTAGTAGCTACTGACGACTTTCAGTGCAGAATGCTAATATTAATTTATAATATTGGTTCATTCATTAAATAAAATATAATAAAAATTCATTATTTAGGTCTATACTGTCAACGCCAAACAGCTGACAGTGCCGCCGCCCCCAGACGGTCAAAACCCAAAACATTGAGTAATTATATAAGGAGCGATCGTTAATCGTTAGATGCTGTATATATTCTTAGGGCATATACTTCTGGAAGTGGCATGCAAGCGTTGTTATTGTTTAGTGGTAAAATAGTCAATGTAGTAGATCAGTATTGATTTTTCGGACGCGTTGCAGTAACTTTCATATTAAATATTCTGTTTTTAATGTGAATTTAATTATTTGATGAATATATTATTATCACAACCTTCCCGAAGGTGTTGTGTAAAAATTTGTCAGACAGCGGACAATAGAAAATGTATTAAATGTTCTCCTAGGGTTGTTTGTCCTCTCTTTTCTTTAATATTACTGAATTTGATTGAAACCGCAAATGACGAAAACTTTTAGGTTGCAGAGAACATTCTTCCAATTATTATATCGAATATTTTACCAGGAGTGGGGGTCATTCATTTGTTAATAATATTTCGAATACCGATATTTGATTACATTTTTATTTTCTTTTTATTTTAATAGATTTGTCAATATGAGTGAACAATTTTGGTCATTATATCTACTTCTCCGATTTCTCCACATCTTTATTTCTCATAAAAATATACTTTTTACAATTTCATGAAATAGGGTCGAATTTCGACCACTGGGCGTCCACTAGTAATAATAAACTAACGATTGTAACATCACAGTTATTTTATTTTTAGTAAATATATATTTATTGACTTAAACCTAGCTTATAAATGTAATTTAACGAAAAAACATCTCAATATCATATATAATTGTTTTTATGTTGAATAAAGTCTACGTATTTGTATTAACACGTATTGTTTGAGTTCATTGTTGGGAGGAGGCGTAAAATCAGTGACCCTAGTTAGGTCTTAAGGGTAACGGACCTAAAGGTTAAGAACCACGGCTCTAGAGCAATAAAAAATGAACGGGAAAGTCATACTTTGTACCAAACATTATTTTTAACATAAGTACTTGGGAGTGTTTGTAAGTTGAAAATAGTGATTTGAAAAATAATTTTGTTTTTGTTTATACAGGATAAGGATTCTTTGAAGAAAACGTTTCAGAAATACAGAGATAACAATATTGAATATTATTTTACAACAGCTGCCCCCTGACCGGAAAATTGCTGACTTGTCCCCCCCCCGATTTCCCATTTGCCCCCTCTACGACAATTTTTCGCTAATTGTGCCCCTCCCCGAACTAAAAGCTGGGAACGCCCTTCCGTATCATGAAAAACAAATTAAACTTAAATTGATTGATAATACCTACTAAAAAATCATTTGCCTCGGTAACGTAAAATAAACATTAAACAAACTTTCAAATTTTGACACTGGACAACCGCACCGTTCCAAAATAATTATCCCATTGCATTACCGAGCATGTTCTATTTGTATTGGCTATTAAATATGTAATGTATTTTCCGAGAATTAGAATGTCCTTACTTAGTGACCACCAGTGAATTAATTTACGACTTTCATTCAATACTGAGCAAAGCAATTCATTCATAATTCCACCTTGGAACGTGATCATGCTCTCTGCCGACCGAACGTTTGGAATTATTCGAACAGGGATCTAAAGATTGCCATACACTAACAAAAACAAATTTGTCAATATGTGTATTTTTTCAGGTAATCCAAAGAAATTATTTCTGTGATACTCCAGCCTTTTAAAACTCACTGAAAACTTGCTTGTGACCTTTGCAAACCATTCAAATATACTCTTGAATATCTTTTCTACATAAAGTTTTGGAACACTTTGTAATCGTTAGAGTCCAAATCTGGAGAATACAGAGGAAGAAATGATTGCAGGTTTGACTAAATTCTTCTTCTTTATCATTTATCGTTACACCCTGAGTGGGGTTTGCTTGACTGCAGCACTTTTTTTCCAAAAGTCGCAGTCTTCCATCTGTCTATGGTCAAATGTTATATTCATTTTCTGGAGTTCTGCTCTCATGTTGACCCTCCATTTCATCTTGGGGCTCCGAAGTGGTCTTTTTCCGATTGAAACCTCCCCTCACACCAATCTTAGAAATCTTTAACCACGAAGCCACCCTTTGAAAATTTGAGGTGTTCAATTTCAAGTTTTAGGCCTGTTGTATCTCTATGCCTATTTTTAATCGACTTGCAAAGAGGATGAGGTTATCAATTCATCGCGTTTTTTTTGTATGTATGGTACCTGATTACTTCTCCTGTTGTGAACTATTTTTGAATGAATATGGTCTTGTTTAATAGAGTATTTATCCGGATTGGTGAAACTTAAAATTTGGGAAAAGAATTCGATTCTAAGTGATGAAATTTGTGAATAAAAACATGCGTGCATGGAAATCGACCAATATCCCTAACATATTGGTCGAGTTTTCAAAAACCCCTTATGGATGTGTACAGTTGAAGATCCCTAGGTGGTCTCATATAATTTTCTATGACATGCAACTTGCGGTTTTGCAGAAAATCGCCGAAAATTCCAATATTTTCGTTAAAAAATTCATCAAGTTTTGATTCTAAATTTGAAAACTTTCTATGTACATCTCAAGCAAATAGGTAGTAAAGCATAGTTTTTTTGGCTCCTTAAATCAATGAGTAACAAGCCCGTTTTGTTTGTATACCAGGCTAATACCCATTGAAATGAAAATTTTTCCATTTTGTGAAGACGGTGCTTTTGGTGTCACATTCTCCCGGCCTAATAGAAAATTTAGGGACAACACATGTCAAGCTCTAAACTGCTATTTGGTTAGTTAAAGCAAGCAAAATCACAAAGTAAAGTGATAGAAGCAGTTGCATATATATGATGATTGAAATATAGGACGGAGTAGAATGATAGTTACAGAAGGCAGTTAAAAACATTATGGTGGTCCATAGATAGCCGTATATACAGGATGGTTGGAATATAGGGTGAAGTGGACGTATGGTTGTCTAAAAATGTTGGAAAAATGTGGAATTAAAATTATATAGGGTGATTAAAAAACTATTATATGAAGTGGCCATAAACAAATCATATATAAGATTGTTGAAATATATGCTGGAGTATTTATAAAGTGTGATTAAAAAAATATTTATTTCATAGCCCATACGAAGTTGCGTATAGCATGGAGAAGAATTAATATTATTCAGGGTTATAATTCAAAAGTTAAACATGAAATAATTTATAGGGTAGCCCACAAGGAGTTATATGCGATGGTTGACATATAGGACGGATTTTACTCCGTAAGTAAGGCAGCTAATTTATGGTTGTCGTATGTAAAGGATTGTTGGTACATAGAGTGTAGTGGAATTATCTATAGTTATACAGGGTTGTCAGAAAAGGTTGAAAAAATGTTACATGGCATGGTCCATATTGCATAAACATATTTTGGGCTTATTAAGTCAACGTGTACTAGTACATTTTGTACTTTTACCTGTCAGTTTAAATGAAAATGTATCATTGTGTAATGTTGGGGCTTTCGTTGTTATCTGGTCCTGTCTATTAAGGTTATACATAAAAATAAAAAAACAAATAATAACAACCTGAGTTCAAAAAAACAAGCAACAATCAAGTTTAATGAAGTAGTAAATAAGTACGCAATGCAGGATTTTAGATTTGTTTGGCACCGACTTCAAAAATATACTAGATTGGTAGGTAATTAGTTTGTACAGAATGAGCACCTTTTAATGTTTACATTTTTTACTTTCTGGGTAGGTACCTAACAACATTGAATATGTTATTTATTTGCTAGAGTTGTATTTTGTTATAATTATTTTCAGCCTTTTAGTTATATATATATATATATATATATATATATATATATATATTTTTAAATGTTTTATGTACATGTGTTTCATTTATTCATCATTGACTTTTACTGAACATGTCTCTTATGATTCAAATTGTAATGTATGACTGAATTTTTTACAAAGTTTTCTTTCAATGCATCATGTAATTTAAAAAATACTTCTGCTAAAGCAGTGTCTGTAAGTGTGGCTCTCTTAGACAGATAATCCCCTACAAGTAGAAACTTCAGCGTCCCAAAAAATTCGCGATGATATGGAACAACTTGAAGAACAGGGTTTATGAAACACATAAGACAAGAGACGAATGCCGAAATGATTCGAAATTCAGTTCAGCTATATATATCTAGTGGAAGGTTAACAAATTGCAAACGCTGAACAATTTTAAAGTTTTCCAAGTATTAAACGCAAGGTCCGATCCAGAGATAAGCTTCAGGGGGGCGATAACGTACCACAGAGGGACAATCTGTCTACGGGAGGGACCGGGGACGATCTTGCACGAAGTTTAATTGAAAGGTGTAAGAGGCTATGGCTTAAGACACATGCTATTTCGTTAAAACTTATTCATCTACAGTTTAAAACCATACAAGTTATTTTCATCCAGTTCTTGGAATAGTATTTGTTCTTGTTTGTTCTAGACTTATTTTTTTTATGCTCACAAAGGGTACTCTCTTATAAATGATTAAGTTTGGTCATCTTACCGCCGACGCTGAAACGCCATCGACTACCAGTCTGAAGACCTTACTGAATCATTCAATCGGTAGTAGCGACAGACGATGTGTACAAAGGGCAGGAACAATTCGAGCTCATGACTCGCGCTTATTGGAAATTCCCCGTTAATGGGGAACAATTACAAGCCCCAATCCCTAGCACGAAGAAGGTTGTTTAGCGGCTTACTACACAAAAGGTTTAGTAAAGAATAAACATCAAAACTCAAAATTTGAGTCAATGCGTTCCTCCATATTTGTAGAAGTCAGCAGATATCGGCACATACAAAATTCGTCATTGAGCTTTGACAATTTGAGCTCTTTGACCAAACTGTTGAGACCCAGAGAACTGAAGTTGAAACAAACCATTCCCGAAAACGAACTTAATGGTTTTCAATTCAAGGACATTTTTCGTTTCGTTTTGATATCGAGCCTTTTGGTTTTGCATAAAGGATCAGTTACCACTCATCGAAATTTACTGTTTATAGATCTAAGGAAACATATGGGCTATACAATATAACATTTTTTTCTAATTTTGTTGAACCACCTAACATAACTATAAATCTATCAATCAATATGGGCCTCATTATATAACAATTTTATTCAACATTAATTGGAACCACCTAGTATAATTGTAACTCTGCTTCACACTATAATGCAACCATCCTGTATATGCTGCTGTTTATTTGTCACCCAATATAACATTTTGTAATTACCTAACTATAGTTCTACTCCACCCTATACGCTATAACAAAATCTATAATAAATTATTGCACTTGTTGTATGTCTTATTTTTTGTAGTTCTCACCTTGTGAGTAATTTTTTTGTAATGTGATAAAGGGTTTAACTCATATATTTTTTTCAACCAATCAAATATCGAATGCAGATGAGCGAACAAACATCATAGATTTTTCTACCATATAGAACAAAATTGTTCTAACTTTTATACCCACACTGTATAATTATTATTCTACTCCACGCTTTACCTCAACAACCTTGTAGGTATATGCCACTATTTATAGGTTACCCAATATAACATTTTTTCACCACCCTGTATACTTAGAATTGTAGTCCATCCTATATTTCATCTATGCGTTATATGAAATAGCTTGTAGATCATAACATTCCTTTATATTATTTTTTAAATCCAGCTGTACTGTAATTACTACTTGTGAACTTGTGAACTACTTGTGGATATAAAACAATTTCCCTATAAACTATAATTCCACTCCATCTTATATTTCAACCACCCTGTATAAAGAACTGCTTCTAACATTTTTTTCAACCCATTTCATAACAATAATAATAGCTCACATAACATATTTTTTATCCACCCTGTATAAATATAATTTAACTCCACCCATTTGTCAACCACCCGGTATATACAACTGTTTATGGACTAAATATAACTGTTTCGAACCAACCCGTATAATTTCCCCCTTATTTCAACCACATTGTATATACACTTACGGGCCACCTAATAAACCTATTTTTCAAGATTTTTTAGATCCATTTAATTCTACTACGCTCTAAGTTTTACCTACCTATATATGGAACACCCTGTAAAATTACTCTTGATAAATCAGTTGATTTTTTTTTTAATCGAAACAGTTTACATTGGCATATTATTCCGAATTTTTAATAAAAGCTAAGCTCATACAAGTATCTAATATTTGGTAGATGCGGTGGTTCCAATTTACTAATTGTGTGTTACCGAACATGGTGGTCGTTTTTTCTTTATATCTACCGCTTCTGTTAATGTAGGGAGATAAAATGAATACCAGATTTTAAGTCAAATTATGAGCTTTGCAATAAAAAAAGATTCAGCAAAAACAGTTGAGTAGTTACGAGGGTGAATCAAATATGAACCGGACTTTTGTTTTAAAAATTTTATTGGTACGATCAATACAAATTTTAATACATATTATTTTTCTACATAGTCTCCTCTCTTATGTATACATTTTTCCCACCGAATCGGAAGTTTTTTAATACCTTTCTCAAAGAATGAAACTGGTCGTGTCGATAACCAATTGCGCACAAACGTTTCTACACCTTCGTTGTCCTCAAAGTGGTGGCCTCCCAGTTCTTCTTTAAGTGGCCCAAACATGTGGTAGTCACATGGCGACAAATCAGCACTGTAAGGCGGGTGTTCAAGGGTTTCCCAATGCATTTTGTTCAATTTTCCTTGAGTCAATGCAGCTGTATGTGGCCGAGCGTTGTCATGCAACAGAATCACACTTCGGATAGACATATCCCGCCTCTTTTGCCGATAGGCAAGTTTCACTTGCTGGAGTAGTTCGCAGTAATACTCAGCATTAATTGTACGGCGTTCGTGCAGAAAATCGATCAGCAGTACGCCTTTCGAATCCCAAAAAACTGTTGCAAGAATTTTTCCTGCAGAAAGATGGGTCTTGGCTTTCCGCGGTGCTGTCTCTCGGCCATCTGAAAAGTTTTTGTGCCAGTCGTACACTTGGGTCCTTGAAAGTGTTTCATTGCCGCACTGTGCAGATAGTCGACGCAAAATTTCAAACGGTCTAACGCCCTCCCGCGCCAAAAATTTGATAACAACACGTTGCGCAACAGACGTATGCACCTCTTGCTCTGACATGATGCTACTAACAGCGCATCGACTACGCCTCGCCAAACCGACGAAATCCCCTCTTATTAACATCCCTACCTAACATATATCGAGACGTCCCGCCACTCGAATTACCTACAGGGCGAGAAACAGAAAAGTCCGGTTCATATTTGATTCACCCTCGTATTACGTGATGAGGTAACAAAGAAACAAACAAACAAAGAACTACAATTTTATAATAGTATAGAAGAAGATTTAGATCCCATTTAATTACGGCAGTTCTATGGGCCTCATCAGTTTGGCGAAGTAGCCAAAGAACTAATTTGATCTTGTTAGTAAATTTTATAAACATTACGCGCGAAGGGAGAATATGATCGGCAACAACATAGTTCGTTGGTAAATTTCGAGATTATAAGGACGAGCCTTTGGAGCTAGCAGCCCGTGCAATCATCTCTTGGGCTCTTAGGAAAATACATCCCGGTCGAAATGACATTATGATCTTATTTTCAATGAAACATAAAAAATTACGTTCAACATAGAAGCCAAAAAGTTTTATCAACTGCTTAACAAGAAATGCGAATTTGTGGAAACAGTGGTTGTGAATCAACTGGCCATGTCATTCCGAGAAGTCTGATACTTGTCCGGCACCACCCATGTCTTGGTTTGGTGTAGATTCTTTCCGATCTTTTCCAATATTCTATTTCGGGAACGACGACCACGCCGCGAAACTCTTCACATGTTTCATGTGTCTACACTTCCTCGTTACAGCGGATGTGGTACAGGAACACATACGCATCGACGGCGGCGTCGGTACGGTACATCAACAGTTGTTATTTTATGCCGTCGACCGACAGTCGAGTTGGGATTTCTTTTATATGTGTCGACAAATGTATACAGCATTGGAAATTGTAGTGATAGAGTTAGGACGTAATACAAATATAACTCTTTTCCAGTCAACAGCAGACACATACACACACATACTTCCGCGGTCGTTATTATGAACTAAACTAGGTTCTGGGTGAGAATTTATTAAATCCTCGACGTTTCGACTCCTGCTTTGGAGTCATTATCAAGAGACAAACGTGGAAAAGAGTTTCAGAGTCTAGATCGAACTCAGGGCGTCAATCTGCCTACTCCTCTAGAGTCACTAGGTAACTGAACTGAATTTGAATTTGCTCTGATTCTTTTATTTATAGTTATCGGTCGGTTAGAAGGGGATGTCACGTGATGAAGGGGCTATGATGTGATTGGTTGGGTGTTGGTGGGCGTGTCTGCTTTGTTGAATCTGACAATTACGGAGGTCTAAGGCGAGAGCTGTCATCACATCGGTTTAGACAGAGGGGTGGGTCTTTTCTCTATTTCTATGACTTCGCAAATAGTGGATGCCCAAAGGGAATTAAGAGATATGATAGCCCTACTGTCCTCGAAGTTGATAGAGTGTCCTGTTTGGATATGATAATGCGCGAGAGCTGAAGTCGGATCTTTTTTGAGAACTGACAAAAAATGTTCATATACTGGATGGTTGACGCGCCTGTTGGTACGACCGATGTAGCTTTGTGGGCAATCTCGACAAGAAATAATTTCGTAAACTCCTCGATCCTCGTTAGGTACTTTATCTTTAGGGTTCCCAGTTAAGTTGGCTATAGTTTGACTGGTCTATTTCTGGGGTTGGTGAATTCGAAGGTTGTTGCGATTGACTAATTATAAGCGCAATGTGGTCTGGATGATAAGATTATTAAGTTCGTTTCGTCTATTGTCAATATCTGTTAAGCGAATAGATATAAGAGCCAAAGATTTCATCAATTGGGCAGGGTGATGGTGTGACTGGGCATTTAAGTATCGGTTGGTATGGGTTGGTTTACTACAGATGGTATGTGAGAATCTGAATTTGTTATCATCAACATATCTAAGCCAGCAGGAAGGTTTTAAATTAGGCGAGTTTAGGACCTGAGTTTCGATTTGTTCCATGAAAATTTTAGCAAGCACTGGAAAAAGAGGTGAACCCACCGGGGCCCCACGTACTTGTTTGAACAGACGGTCTTGAAATGAAAAATATGTGTTAGAAAACAGTGCTGTACAAGTTTGATGATGTCAGAAGAGATATTGTGTTTTGTTTTTAGAATATCTAACTTTTCTGAAATGGTGAAAAGAGATACAACATCGAAGCTACCTAAGATATAATTTTCTGAAATTCTATAAGCGCCTAACATATCTTGGAAGGAAGAAGAGTTCTTTACGTACGAAGATGCTTGTTCCTCTAGAGGTTGAAGGGTTTTGGCTAAGTACCGGGCTAATTCTTGGGTTGGGGATTGTACCGAACTGACAATGGGCCTAAGATGAATTTCCGGCTTATGAATCTTGGGTAGTTCGTAAAATTTGGGAATTTTAGAAGACTTTTAACGAGGAATGACGGTCTTTTTGACGTCAAGCGGAAGATGTTTTCTGTTGATGATTTCCTTGGTCTTTTTCTTTAGATTCACAAGATCTTTTACCGAAGTGAATTATATACTTGAGTGCCGTACTAAAAAGTGCAGTTTTTACAGTGGGTACCTAATAAAGCAATTTATAGGTACTATAAAGAGTAAAGACTCTCAAGAACTATCCGCCACAAACAAGGAATTTTATTAATTTTACTATTTTATTCATTTTATTAATTTCCGTAAATATATATAATATGCCACGACTTACTTGCAAATGTTGTTCTAAAGCTTACGAAGGCCACCTTTTGGTCTCATGCTGCGTTTGTAGGGATTCCTATAAACATTCCTGTGTTGAAATAACTCTCAACGAAGCACGGATAATTAATGGAAATAAAGGATGCAATTGGACTTGTGTAACCTGCAGATCTATAGGTACAGATCTAAATGAATTAAAAAGCCTTATTATCCAACTTCAAAAGGACATACAAGAATTAAAAACGGAAAAATCTAATAAAGAAAATGCTCCTGATTTTGAAGAAATACTCTGTGAAATTTCGGAAAGGCAAAAACGCCGGAACAATGTAATGTGTTTCAACGTTCCGGAACCAAACCAATCTAAGTCATCGGCAGAGCAAGCTGCATATGATAAGGAAGTTGTTTCGGATATATTGACAACAATATCTCCTGAACTGGCTAATACAGAGCCCAAAGTATTTAGGCTAGGAGTGTTTAACAAAAGTAAAAAGAGACCAATTAAAGTTGTAGTCGAAAACCAAAATGCAGCTAACAAAATTCTAAAAAATACCAAGAGACTTGAATGCAGTGAAACTCATAAAAACATTAAAATATCATCGGATAAAACAAAAAGGCAAATAGAACATTATAGAAAAGTCAAACAAGAATTAACTAATAGACAAAATTCTGGCGACAACAACTGCCGTATAAAATATTTCAACAATGTTCCTAAAGTCGTCTCTTTAAACTAAACCCGCCCAACAGTTATTCCAGCGACAACATCAAAATCTACTACCAAAATGTCAGGGGTCTCAATAGCAAGATCGATGAATTCTCGGCAAATGTGAGTGACTGTGAGTATAATATCATAGGTCTTAGCGAAACGTGGTTAACATGTGAGGTAAACTCATATGAATTATTTCCCATTAACTTTGAGGTTTTCCGCAGTGACCGCAAATTTGACCAAATGAAATGTAAACGGGGAGGAGGTGTTTTGCTTGCTGTAGATAATAGTGTTACTTGTGATATTGTTGATACTTCTCAATTTGTTGAAAATTTTCCAGAAATTGACTTACTAGTTTGCAAATGTTCCTTATTAGCTAAATTGTTTTATTTAGCAGTAGTCTATATTCCACCGACCTTGCCTCTAGATGAATTTGAGAATTTTTTAGAATGCCTTGAGAGGTGGGAAACAGTAAACTCTGCTAGGTTTATCATAATGGGTGATTTTAACTGTACAAACTTTGTCGAAAATAGTGTAAATGACCCGAAAACACGTTCAATTAATAACTTATTATCGTTTCTACAAGCAAAACAATTTAATAACAGTTTCAATAAGTATGGTAAGTTGTTAGACTTAATCATTTCTAATATAGATTGTACAGTAAACCGTGAATGTATTACTCTTGTAAATGAAGATGCTTATCATCCTTCATTGACTATTGAACCTAATGGGTTATTTTTAAACAAACTAATTTTAACAGTAATGTAAGTACAAAAAACTACAACTTCAAACGTGCCAACTACTTGACGATGTACCATGAGTTTAATAATGTAAATTGGGATTTTCTGGAAAATTCTTCAAACTGTGACGATGCTTTGCAAAAGTTTTATGATAAGTTTTATGAAATCCTTGATATACATGTCCCTTTATATAAAAATTTCAAACATACTTATCCCACTTGGTATACAAGTGAAATCATAAAACTTATTAAACACAAAGCAAGGGTACATAAGAAGCTGAAGCAAAGTAGTAATAATACTAGTTATACGGAATTTAGTAAATTAAGACAATTAATTAAACGCAAAATAAAAGAAGCATATACAGTGTACTTGGATAACATACAAACTAGTTTAAAAGATAACCCTACATACTTCTGGTCATTTGTAAATAAGAAAAACAAGTCTTCTAGAATTCCAGGAAATATGTCATACAATAATAAAGCACTAAACAATCCTCAATCAATTTTAAATGCATTCCGGGCATATTTTGAAAGTGTATTCTCCCCTCCCAAAATGCAAAACGATCCTGTAGATATAAATTTAAATATTCATTCTAATACTTTGTCAGTTATTAGCTGCGAATTTATTACTGAAACAGAAATTCTAATTGCAGGAAAAAATTAAAAAACAAGTTCACTTCTGGTGCCGATAAAATACCATCCTTTCTAATAAAAGATTGTTTGCGGGTCTTACTACGTCCGTTACAAATTATTTTCAACTTGATCCTAAAGACATCCGTATTTCCGGATACCTGGAAAGTAGCTAAAGTTTGTCCTATTTACAAGGCTCAAGATCAGAAAGATGTCACTAATTATAGACCTATATGTATACTGAACAATTTTGCCAAAGTTTTCGAGACCGTGCTTTATCGTCGGATATACCAATCAGTTAAGAATATATTATCTACTCAACAGCATGGATTTATGAATTCTAGATCAACAGTTAGCAACTTAGCTATATTTAGTCAATATCTTTGTGAAAAATTAGATAATAGACGACAGGTGGACGTAATCTATACGGACTTCTCGAAAGCTTTTGACAAAGTGAGTCATTCCAGACTTCTACGTAAATTAACTTGTTTGGGTTTCAGTGATAACTATCTGGGACTTATAAGATCTTACTTGGATCAACGTAAACAATATGTATTTTACAATGGTTATTGTTCAGACGTTTATCTTGCAACAAGTGGAGTTCCCCAAGGATCAAACTTAGGACCACTATTATTTTTATTATTCATAAACGATTTATGCAATGTTTTAGAATGTAACAAATTACTGTTTGCGGATGATTTAAAAATATATATGTCGATCTCTTCCCCAGAGGACTGCATTAAATTACAAAAGCAGATTGATATGTTGCAAGACTGGTGTCTGAAGAATCAACTGTATTTGAATATATTTAAATGTAAGATAGTAACGGATTGTCGTAAGAATACACCGGTGAAACATCCATACTCAATTAACTATATTGTACTAGAGCGCACGAATACAATCAAAGATCTAGGAGTCCATTTTGACAATCAACTTAAGTTTAATGATCATATTAATATCACCGTTAATTCTGCTTATCGTACTTATGGTTTTATATAGTAGAAATTTTGACAACCCTTCGGCACTATCTGCCTTATACATTAGCCTAGTAAGGTCAAAATTGGAGTACGGAGGCATCATTTGGAACCCAATATACACACAATATGCAGATGGTATTGAGAAAGTGCAGAAAAAGTTCTTAAAATTCCTAAACTTTAAAGTAACTGGACACTATCCACCAAGAGGAAGCAACTATCTGAACTTGCTTCATAGGTTTGGCTTTGTCTCGTTGGCTAATCGTAGATGTCAAGCATCAGTTACATTTCTACATAAATTGTTGAAAGGTAATGTGGATTGTCCACAACTACTATCTCAAATTAATATTTTAGTCCCTAGATTGAATTCGAGACGAAGTGATACATTTTTATGTAAAACACCTAAAACCAATATATTATTAAAATCACCTTTGAATTTAATGTGCAGAAATGCAAACAAGATATCCAATATTTGTGACATTTTTACATGCAACGTACATGATTTGAGAAAGGCTTGTCGTATTACATTTAATTAATATCTCATATTAAGAAAAAAGTTCTTTCACTAATTTTACATTTTGAGTCAAGCAGATATTTCTTAGTATGTTATTATCATCATTATCCTACTCTTATTAAATTATTATCATCATTATTTTACTCTTATTAAATTACTGCAACCAGAAAATATTATTGTTTTTTATCTTGTTTATACTTATTGTTATTAGGTCTGTTTATTATTACGACACTACTGTCAACATAATTATATTATTATCTATTTTAGTATGTATGTTTTTTATATTTTTATTTTAATTTAACTTTTCTATATTGTTAATATTTTTCTATTCGTATTTTAAATTAAGATTTATTTATTTTTCTTCTTTAATTTACTATTTTATTGTAGAATTATTTCATTGTAAAATTGCTCTGTAAATGGGAAACTGTTGGGCAATAAACGCTATTATTATTATCCCGACTTGACCATACAATGTATGGCATCACACTCCCTCTAAAGGGGAAAATTCACTAAACCCCAGATATACTACATATCAAAAGGGTTTAGCTCTGTGGGAGCCCTTGCCAGGTTATCAGGCCCGTGGTTGGCGTCGTGGCTGCAGTTCCCCATAAATTTTCTGACCGTCCGGGCTGTTCCTAACAGGACGGCTTTTTGCATTTGTTTGTAAAGGTGTTCGTCCAGACCGAGGTATTTTAAATTGTTTAAGAGATGTTTTGGGACTAGTCCTGTCGTTGACATAACAATTGGTACAGTTCGTGTGTTGTTCATGTTCCACTGAGTCTTTATTTGAAATTCCAAATCTCTATATTTGGTTATTTTCTCAGCCTGCTTGATATTTATATTATTGTTGTTAGGAATTGCTATGTCAATTAAAGTTGTTTTCCGAGAGACTTTATCTACCAAAACTATATCTGGTCTATTGTGAGCAACAAACCGATCGGTCAGTATCGTGCGGTCCCAGTACAGCTTATAGTTGTTATTTTCTAAAACAGATTCTGGTTTATATTTATAGTATGGTAATCTTACCGACTGTGATAATTCATGTTTCAGTGCTAGTTCCTGGTGAAGTATTTTTGCCACAGCATCGTGTCGTTCTTTGTATTCAGTTGCAGCGAACGCTTGACAACCTCCTGTGATATGCTGGATAGATTCAGATGTTTGGCAACCGTACCTGCATCTGTCGTTGTTAATAGAAGGGTCTTTAACGATGTACTTTAGGCAGTTCTTAGTTGGAATTACTTGATCTTGGATTGCCAATTTAAAGCCTTCCGTTTCAGGGAACATATGACCAGAGATCAACCAGTAGTTCGACGCTGCATTGTCGACATAATCTTGGTTGACGTCATTTATATGTCTTCCATGAAGGGGCTTCTCTTTCCATTTCAGCAGTTTCTGATCTGTGGTCTGGTGGTGTAATTGGACATGTTGTTGTGTCAGTCGCAGTGGTGTTGAGTCATCAACCTGGCACATGACTCTATGTAGATCAGAAAATTCTGCGAGTTTCTGGAAATGACTACGCAAAATAGAAATTTGTTGATCTAATAGCTTACTTAGATCTGTCAATCCTCTTCCTCCTTCATACCGTGGCAAAGTTGTACGTTCGACAGAGCTCTTTGGATGGTGATTTTGAGCTTTTGTTAGTAAAACTCTAACTTTTCGTTGTAATTGTTCAATGTCAGTCTTGCACCAATTAACTATACCGAAAGAGTAACTGAGCACTGAACACGCATAGGTGTTAATAGCCTGAAACAGATTTTTACTGTTTAGTTTGGTTTTCAACAGTCGTCTTACCCTTCTATAAAACTCTGCTGTTCGGTCCTTTTTCATAGTCATGTGATCAATACGTTGAGCCTGCTTTATTCCAAGGTATTTATAAGTATGACCTTCCCCCATAGATTCAATTGAGGTGCCTTTTCCCATTTCGAAGTGCCCCTGCTGTATTTTGCCTTTAACTATATTAATAATTCGGCATTTGTCTAGGCCAAATTTCATATGGATGTCACTAGAGAACCCTTCTACTATTTTAAGCATGTCATGCAGCTGTTGTTTTGTAGCTGCCATCAACTTTAAGTCGTCCATGTATAACAAATGGTTTATCTTCAATGCTTGTACGTTGTTGTGTTTGAGACTGAACCCAAAATTAGTCGAGTTCAGTTTGTTCGAGAGAGGGTTCATGGCAAGGCAGAACCACAGCGGGCTAAGAGAGTCTCCCTGGAATATACCCCTTCTGATTGGAATAGGATCTGTTTGTATCGAACAGTTGGCTTCATTCAGTGAGATTTTGGTTTGCCAGGTGGCCATGGCATGTTCTAAAAAGTAAATAATACAATTATTCACTTTATAGAGTTTCAGCACCTTAATGAGCCAATCATGTGGAACTGAATCAAAGGCCTTTTTGTAGTCCACATATGCCATGTAGAGATTACGTCGTTTGGCGTGGGCTTGATTGCAGACAACGGAATCAATTATCAGTTGTTCTTTGCAACCCATCGAATTTTTCGCGCATCCCTTTTGTTGTTGAGTAATTATGTTGTTCAGTTCA
The DNA here is from genome assembly GCA_034190945.1 of Octodonta nipae. Taxonomy (NCBI): domain Eukaryota; kingdom Metazoa; phylum Arthropoda; class Insecta; order Coleoptera; family Chrysomelidae; genus Octodonta; species Octodonta nipae. Next base: position 58,847,439 of record CM067224.1, on the reverse strand, counting down.
CAATGTTTGAAAATGCGATGATTAATGCATGATGTTATGAGTTTGTATAAGGTTGGAAGGCAAGTGATTGGTCGGTACTTTGCTGGGTCCTGTGCACCTAGGTCGTCCTTTGGTAAGAGGTATGTAGCACCATGCGTTAGGAAACTAGGCATCTTGTGTGGGTGGGCAATTACGTCATTTATAAGGGCTGTTAGTGTTTCGTGGGTTGCGTACAGTTTCTTTATCCAGTAATTTTGTACACCATCTGGTCCTGGTGCTTTCCAGTTATGGAGGTTCTTCATTATGTTGGATGTATCTTCCGTTGTAAATGGTTGGTGTTGCATGGCCTCGCAGTTCTGAGATGCAGCCTCCTCCTCATTAATCCAGCTGGCTCCGGAGTTATAGGAGGTTGTTGTGGAAAGCTGTGTTTTCCAGAATTCCTCGATGTCTGTTTTACTGGGGTAACTAGGGGCTTCATTATTATTCTTGTTGTTAAGTTTTCTATAAAACCCTTTTTCTGATTGTCGGAAGAGTGTGTTGTCTAGTTTCCGTTGGTTACTGGTTTTGTACCTTCTCAATCGACTTGTGTAGACGGAGAGCTTTTGTCGTAGACTGTCCAGACACTGCTGAGATGTGATGTTTTCTCCATCCCACTGGGAGTGTATTCGGTTATTGTCCATGATAGTCTTGACAAGCCTTTCTATTCTGTTGTTCCTGACTCCTCGTTGGTACTCGGTCAGTCTTCCAACGTCTTTCCGAAGAGAATTGATTTTCCCTTCAAGTCTTCTTTGCCAAGGTGGTATTCGAGGGGTTTGTCTAAATTGGGGAGGGTCTTGCTTTGGTCTTACTGCGACCCCAATTATTCTGCAGATGGCAGTTGCAGCACAGTAGATGATTGTGTGTAGCGACTCTAACGTATTAGCACCTAAAACATAGGTTGGTAAGATAAATTTGTTCATAGCCTGCAAGACGATACCCAGTTTCTTAGATGATCTTAGTTTGGGAAGAACTGGTCTAGTCAGTGGATCTGTTCCATTATACTCTCTAAGAGCTCCTTCCATTCCTGCTTGGATCTTCTCAAGCAGGTCAGCGTTGGTTGGCTGTTCTTGCTGTAGTTCTTGAGTCTCGTCCGCTCTTTGTGCCAAAGGTGTTTCCGGCTCTGGATCGATTGTATTTCGACCAAATAGTTCGCGCTCCACTTCGCTCTTTATTGTGTCCAGTTGTTCAGGCGAAATAAGGCCATTTCTCAAGATGACTCGATATTGATCTGCGACTCTCTGTTCAGTAACTTGAAGCTCTGGGTACTCACGACAGAACTCTTGATAGAGTATTTGGCGATATCCAGTCTTGTCCTGGCCAAGGTTCGTGATTCTGTAAAACGTGCGCATTATAAATTCATTCATGGCGCCAGTCCATTTCATGCGCTGTCTTTTCAGTCCCGCTTGAGTGAGCGCTGGCTGTTGATCCTGCGCAACACTTTCTGCGGGTGGAGTTCTCGTTCTCGTTTGACTCCGTTGGTGATGGTCACGTTCTTGTTGTGACTGTGTTGGTGAGTGTTCTTGTGGTTCTTCTGGTTCTTGGGCTGTAGCTCTTTGGACGGCAGGGGCCCGCCTCCTCAGCACCCTGCCACCGACGTCCCGCATGCTGTCATGTCCAGCGCCGGCTCCAGACATGCCCTGGCGATCCCCAGGCAGCGGCTCTTTTCCGAGGCATCTATTTCTTAGCTCCATTTTCATGGGTGTTGTCACCAATTGACCCTGGTGACCCAGGTAACTCGGACCCGTGGGGTTGTCACTTCCCAGATGAAATGATTTAAACCAGACCATCCCGTGCGGGTTGTGGAGAAGGAAGGAAAGCTAGGTAGTAGGTCAGCGGATAGCTGCCCCTTTAGTCGCCTCATACGACAGGCGGTGGATACCGTGGTGCTATTCTAACCCGGCCACCACACGGGATTATTATTATTATTATTATTATTATTTAAGTAAGTAGTCGAATTATTGTTAATTATTTCGTAGTCTGGAGGGTGGAGTAGAGAATTCATCTTGTGAACATAGTCTTTAGTGTTGAGAAGAACAATCGCATTACTTTTGTCGGCAGGAAGAATAGTTATGTCATCGTTGTCACGTAGTTGTTTTAATTAATGTATTTAGTTGGAAGTTAGGTTTGATTAAGGTGGCTTTGATGGGCGGAGTACTCTAGCAATGTCTTGACGAGTATATTCAATATCTGTTAGTTCAACCAAAGCTACCTCAACTTGAGAAATGATTCTTTCAATTGGGATAGTTTTTGGCGTCACTGCGAAATTGAAATAGGACGTGTAAACTGGAGTAGAGTCTAAGGAGAAGACAGAAAAGTTGTAGACGGTCGTCTGAGGGAGTGAAGTGACAGCAGGTTTTTGTTTTGTAATAAATATATATATATATATATATATATATATATATATATATATATATATATATATATATAGATATAGGGTGTTTCTAAAATAGGGTTTCAACCTTCTGCTGTGTATAGAACTCATTAAATAAGTCCCTATTAACATGTGCCCTAAAACACACCCTTAGGCACAGTTGTTCAAAGGATTAACTCCCGGATTTGTTAATCCCGGTTTAAAACCTATTCCAAGATAATGATTTGACTTGAACAATGAGAAAATAATTCTGGATTTGTTAAACCACGGATTAATGCATGACACTAATTATTTCTCGTCTATGATATATTCTCTCAAAGTTTAATTTTTTTTGTCAATATTGAAAGTCGCAACAACAACATAATCTGCCTGTTATTTTATACCGGTCTTTCGTACTTGCGGATGATTTTATCTCTACTGATTATTTTGTAAAGAAGAAGAAAATGTCCGAATTTATTAAGAGAAACACGAATTTCAAACTACGGAGTCACATATGTTACTCCGAATTTCGACATACAAACCATAAGAGTCCTACTTAGGTTGGTGAAAAGGTTTTTTTTATTTAATTTTTTTTACAATTTTTTTCTTCAGATTTATAAAATCTTAACAATTTTAGGCAAAAAATATCATCTTTGTCCAAATCGATATTTCTAATAGTTTTGGCCAAAAATTACAAAAATCTATTTACCGTGGCAAATAAAAGACTGACGTTGTCACAACGCTTAACAATTTAATTTATTTATAAACTGTTAATTGAGCTTTGCAGTGTTTAATCAGTAGTAGTGACGATTGGAAAATTGAAGTATACAACATTATTGCAACTCGAAAAAATACGAGTCATATTCAAACACGGAAATGCAAATATGCACTTTATGTACAGCCGTGCGGCTGGAAATGCATCAGAAACTAGGCATCTGTATGCGGCAGCATACCCGAATAGAAGACTTCCTTCTCGCCAGGTATTTTAATTATTAAGTCTAACTCTAAATTGAAATAATCTTAGTATTTATTAAATGATAGGGTCCTTCATAACTACATTTTATTTAAATAATGTTACTGAATTTTCAAACTCAATTTGCTATAAAGTAGTTAAAAATATCTATTTGGATGAAGATACATTTTTTACGTAAAACTCTTAATAATTTATGAATCTGTAAAGAAAATTGTAAAAAAATATACAACTTATGTGTAAAGATTGGTAATAAATAAATAAAATAAAAAATTGAGAAAACTCTATGTTTTACGTTTAGAAAACATAATCACCTCTGAATATATCTGAATACAATACAATTTAAAATATTCAAATTGATTGAGTCGTTTTAGACAAATCACTGAAAGTTCATTGAACTACACTCCCTTAATAACTATTTTCCCGATTTTCTGGAAAATGACAAATCTCACGTTATAGAAAATTATATGGTAACTGTCCATAATATTTCTTAATAAAAGACAGTTTAAGTTATTTAATTAATTAGTTGTTTTTGAGAAAATATGCCCACAAATTGATAACCCCCTAATTTTGGGAAGTCGGTTAAAATTTAAAAAGATTCTGCAGCGTTAAACTTGTTATAACATTTGAATTTTACAACAGATTTAGTAGTTCTAGACATTAACCGCTACAAAAAAAAGACAGAGATAAACTGTATGTCCTTATATAGACAATTTGACTAAACGATAGTTTTTAACAAAAAATCCAAAATAATCTAGAATATGCCACAAGAAGCCGTTAGAAAACAATCGATAACTTCATAATGTTTTTTTTATTTTAATTTTTTTTGCGTATTTTGTGTCCAATTTTCACTTCAGCATCTTTTCAAAAAAAATGTTAAACTTTTTATGTTTTGGTATCAAAATCACATATTCATATAATGCCTAATTTTGTTTGTTTTAATTAATAATCAAATTGTACAATTAAAATTGCTGAGAAATTTGAATTCTTGACAAGACATAAAATGACTGAAATATCAACACAAGACTGCGTTGAGAAAATAACAGACATTTCCGAAACAAAAGACAATTACGGAGGGTGAGCTGGATTTCATCTTATATCTTTTTTCCTGAATGGCTTTTCTTTGAATGGGCTTAGGGTTTTAGAAAAAAAAAGTTGACGGATGTTATTACGGAGCCAAAATTTCTCATCTTCCGATTCCGAGTATTACAATAGAGGTCCTTTTCTATTTTTGTTCAAATCACTATTCTGGGTGTAGGATTTGACGTGCTTGTCAGTTGTGGGAACAATGACGATGAATAGGAACATACAGTTTTTCTTATCATCCGGAACTGGAGAAATATTTATATACACCCTAGCTCCCCACGCGAGCCCTTAGGATCGGCTAATATTTTCTGCGATGTTTTTTTTGTTCCATACACCACCGTTGGGCGAAGTTCTCTTACAAAAATATGAAACTCTTAATACAGGATGATCAACATATACTCCAGATTTTGATATCTCTGTTGATTTGGAGGTTACGAAAAAAGGTCTAAATCAAATTATAAAGGGTGTTCCAATTTGAGGTTATTTTTAAATTTTTAATAAAATGCACAAATTATTTGAGAATGATCAAATCTTTTATTTCAAATGATAGTACAATTGTTTCGGTTTAGTAATGGAATACAATATCTTATAAGTGACCACCTACTGCTGTGCGACAAGCTTCTAATCTTTTGCCAAAATTTGCGATAACTTTCTGGCATAATTGCGGTTCATTTACTTAAAAACAGTCAATAATGTTTTAGGTCATCAATTGTTTGTGGATCGTTGGCACAGATCTAGGGGGCCAATTAATGTTTCCTCTTCGAGCAATTATTCGATTACCACTTTTCTGTTTCAAAAGATTAATTATTTCTGCTGCTGAATGACATGTTGCACCGTCCTGTTGGAACCACATATTCTGCACATCAGTATGCTCTTAATTCATCCCACAAAAATTTAGTAATCATCGTTCGATATCGATCACCATTCACATTAACAGCATTTCCATTGTCATTTTCAAAAAGTATAGACTAATCACTCCACCAGCCCAAAAACCGCACCAAACAGTTACTTTTAGTGGATGCATCGGTCTTTCCATTATTTCTCGTGGATTTGCTTCACCCCAGATTCGAATTTTGCTTGTTAACAAATCCACCCAATTAAAAATGCGCTTCATCGCTGAAGATGATTTTGTTGAAAAAATTCACATTTTCAAGATTTGATAATGACTATGTTCCTTTCAAATTGGCAAGGAAACCATTAAAGTCATGACGTTAAAAGTTTGTTTAGTTATATTTAGGTTTTAAAAATGAAAGTTAATGTGAAATTTCAAAGCTCTAACTCAACAGCTATGGCCTTTGGATTTTTTTTTTCGACAAAAAAAAACACTAATTAGCCAATTGATCGTTCTACATCTCATTTTGTATTTTTTTTTAAATTCGTATAAAACAAACTTAATTTGATACTAGTTTTTTCATTTTGTTGCTAAGATATTACCAAAACTATCAAAATTACCATTTTAAAAACTTTTAAACACTTCCTATATTTATTTATTTATTAAGAGAAAACTTTGTAAAATTTGTTAACAACACTTTATATGTGTCATGTGTTGTCAAAAAGTATGAATTTTGTCTAATAGTAAAGTACCCCCATTTTGTCAATAACAAAAATTGTTATGCAAAAAGTTAATAACATTTTGCCTGTTCATTGGGTTTTCTTTCTCTCCTGATTTTTTTTCTGCAACAGAGAAGTATTTGAAAATTGTATATGGAGAACAAAGTGTAGCAAGGTAATTTCGTAAATTGCTGGAGTTACTGGCTGTGTGTATAGAAATTCTTCCTCAAAGTTATTCTGAGAGAAAGAGGTGTCTACAAAATGATCAACCAGTATTCCTGTATATAAGTAATGTATTGTATGTCTTGATATATTTATCTGTGTTTGGAGACCTTTCAACTCCGAATCTGGAGTCGTTACCAATCGTTTAGTATTGTATTTCGAAGTTTTTGTTGATTTTCTTGTTTATCAAAAATTTTACAGTAACAATTTGTAGTTTGGCGATCACTTGATACTGAGGGTATCGTTTTTCTGTTCTGTTAGCAATAGATTTCTCCAGTTCAAATGAACGTCGATTGTATTGTTTATCGTCATACAGCTGGCTTCTTTAAGTTTTCTCCTTTTTAAATTTCCCTCTTTCAATAAGATCTTTGTTTTATTCCACTCTATCCCCTGGCTGCCGGTGCTGGTTAATACATGATTTCCAAATTTGATTTGTCCACATGTCTTCTGAAAATGTTACATTGATGTTCTTTTTTCCTTACTTCTAAAGGTCTTAAAGTTTCACCGGTATAAGAATAGCAACAGTCACATAAAACACTGCACAAACAATGTTTAGAATTGTGAGTTGCGTTAATTGGTTTGGTATGTGTGAGTTTAGACCGCAATATATTATTTGTTTTAAAAACAGTTTTAACACCGTATTTATTTCGTGACCGCTTATTTTTTTCCGATACACCTGGGATATATTGAATTATGTTCATAATTTGGGTTTCTATTTGTGTTTGGTTGGTATTAGTGGTGTGTTGGTTATTTGGGCTGGTTTGTTGTTGCGATTTTCTTTCTAACTGATTTATAGTTTTATTTATAAAGGCTAGAGTATATTCATTTTGAAGTAGATGTTCTTTGATAATATTGACTTTGTCGTTAAATAGTTGGATGGATGAAGATATGTTTTTGCTCTATCATATAAGCACTTTACAACACCTCTCTTTACATTCAAGGGATAGTTGGAGTTAAAATTTAAATATCTATTAGTAGGTGCTTGTACCTCTCGTGTTGTTTGTTCTATCAATAAGTACATACATCAAGAGAAGCAAGTTTATGCAAATTTTCCATCTCCATTGTAACTATAAACAAAACTACAAATAAGCTAGAATGAAAATCGCAACAACAAACCAGCACACATAACCAACACACCCCACTAATACTAACCAAACACAAACAGAAAACCGAAGTATGAACATAATTCCATATATCTCAGGTGTATCGGAAAAAATTAATAGGGTGTTAAAACTGTTGTTAAAACAAATAATACATTGCGCTATATCCTCACACATACCAAACCAATTAATGCAAGTCACAATTACAAAAATTTTGTGTAGTGTTTTATGTGACTGTAGTCACCACGGAATACAATACGAAACGGTTGACAACGATTCTAGAGTCGGAGTTGAAACGTCTCCAAACACAGATAAGTATAACACAATATACAATACATAACTTATATACAGGAATACTGGTTCATCATTTTGTAGATGTCTCTTTCTCTCAGAATAACTATGAGGAAGAATTTCTGTACAGACAGCCAGTAATCCGGGCAATTTTACGAAATTGACTTACTACACTTTGATGTCCATATCCAATTTTCAAATACTTATTTGTTACAGAAAAAAAAATGAGGAGAGAAAACACAAACAGGCAAAATAATTCAACACCTCCTCAACAATCTTTTCGAAAGTTAATATAAAATTAACACGTTTAAAAAAAATGTAATCGTCGTATTTACAAAAAACAATATTTTCATGTTGTAGAGTCGTAAAAGTCTTAAACAAAAATTAGATACATGCCCTTGTTTCATTGATTTTTGAACCTCGAAAGCGCTCTTCCTCAGATCGCGGTATACAAAAATATTATCGTCACGTCGTACTAGAAACAGCCGATAACTTTGTTATATTTACGTCTACCAATTATACAGTTTATTTTCAGCCGAATATAAATTGTAATTGTGTGTGTGTATGTGTTTACATAACGCTAAAAATACACACATACACACACATACAAGTTTACTTGAAAGGATCAACAAGCTGTGAATGAAAGGAGCACTCTCATTCATTGACTATTGTTTTATTTTTGTCGTTCGATTCGGTTTTAAATGTTCGGCGGTTACACCATCATTATCATGTCATCGATTTGTGAGTACTTTGTATAGTCTGTTAATGTAGATTCATACCGTTAGTTTACGAAAAGAAAAAAAATTGTAAATTGTTCATTTAAATTTTGCGTAGTACCCCACAATGAAAATGGAATAATCGAATTGTTTATTAAAGGGGATACGTTGGTGGAAGGTCAAACGAGTAAACAGATAAAGCTTACCATACACTGAGCACGATCACGAGTTTTAATAACTCTTCGAGTCCATTTTTAAAGGTCTGACCTAACATTCGGCTTCTGCTTCGCCCAAAAAGCACCTTCGGCCAAAAAAGCACCTTCGACCTTAATTTCGGCTTCGGCCAAAATCAGCCAAAGCTTTATCCGAAGCCGAAATTTTCCAGCGGTCCTCGAAAATGGACGAATTGAACGAATGAACGTCCCTTACATGCCGAGGACGGTGGTACAACGTTGTAATATTATACAGTGTGCACGTATAGTATGGGACATACCAAATAAAAATCTAGATAAATGAAAAAAAACCTTCTGGCACGTCAACCTTAATTTAATAATGCGCAAATTTGGATATCAATAGATTCCAGGGGTTGTGGGAAAATTATATGAATCGTGCAATTTTTCAAAAAATTTTTAATTCGCTAAGCCCTTTCGACTCCTGTGAGAGTCATCTTCAGAGCATGCAAAAACACGTCACATATAACAATCATCTTACTATAAATAAAACTACTTACAAGTTAAAGCGATATATAAAATATTCGATTTTAAAACAATGAAAAGAGTATGATGTGAATACACAATGATTAAAATTATTCAATTTAAAATTTATGGAAAAAGAATTTTAGTAAAACTGGCGTTAAACATGACAGAAATGTGGTGGCCAAATTATTATGTTTAATGTCATAAAATGTAAAGATGTGTCAAACATAGAAGATTAAACAGGTAATCGATTTCTATGTAAAGGAATAAAGGGTTAGACAAAGTGGATTAGATTTGAGTTCGTTATCTATAGCAATGTCTTCCAAAAATTCAAGTCTGGTAAAATTTTTATTTACAACTGGGTATTTGAGAATGGAATTAGACTGTGAGTATGTTTATCTAATGCTAAATGGTGTCCAAATGCTGATTTGTTTGAATATTTTATGAGCTCTTTTATGTAGACCTCAAGAGACCTCTATGTTCTACCCACAAAAGAAGCTCCACAATCGTTGCAATTCAGTTTATAAATGCCACAGTTATAAAGCTTATCAATGACATCTTTGGTATTGATTAAATGGCTGCCCAACGTTTGGGTGGATTTGAATGAAATGTTAATATTATTGACTGAGGACTTTAAGATTTTTGAAATTTTTTGACATAGGTTATTGTCAATAAATGGAATAGAAAAATAAGAAGTTGTTTCAATTGTTTCCTTCGGATAAATGCTATTTCTTAATTCCCTTGATTCTATTTTATCCTTAATCCTTTTAATTATATTAGGATTGAAGCGATTGTTTAAAGCAAGTTGTTGAATGATTTTGTATTCTTTCTCATATTCACTTTTATTCAATGGTAACTTAAGCATGCGTTGTATGTAAGAATTGAATGCTGCTAGTTTTTGTTGGTATGGGTGATTAGAAAAAAAGTTAATCAAATGATCAGTTGATTTCCTAAATATGCCAAATTCCAATTTCTTGTTATGTAAGTTTTTTGTAATTGTGAGATCAAGAAAATTAATTTTATTGTCTACCTGCAATTCCAAAGTGAAAGTGATGTTGGGATGTATTACATTGAGTGAATTTAATAAATTAAAAGCGTTTTTTTCATCTCATTTAATTATACAAAAAATATCATCCACATATCTACACCAACAAACTATGTCATGATGTTTTGAGTTTATAACTTGTGTGCATTCCAGAAATTATTTTTTTTTGAAAAATTGCACGATTCATGTAATTTTCCCACAACCCCTGGAGTGTAATAACGTAGGTAACGTCGAAAGCTCCAACATTACACAATGATACATTTTCATTTAAATTGTCAGGTAAAAGTTTACGAACAAAATGTACTAGTAGGCGTTTACTTAATAAACCCAAAATATGTTTATGCCTTATGGACCACGCCATGTTTTTTCAACTTTGTATAACTATAGATAATTCCACTCTACCCTATGTGCCAACCATCCTCTACATACGACTGCCTACGGATAACCATAAATTTGTTAGCTGCCTTCTGTAAATTATAGGACGGAGTATAATCCATCCCATATTTACGGAGTCAAATCCGTCCTATATTTGAACCATAGTATATAACTTCTTGTGGGCTACCCCATAAATTATTTCATTTTTAACATTTTATATTATCGCCCTGTGTAACATTAATTCCTCTCCACACTTTATTCAACCTCTTATGGACTATAAAATAAATAATTTTTTAATCACATTGTATAAATATAATTCAACTCCAGCATATATTTCAACCACCCTGTATGTGATTTGTTTATGTCCACATCATATAACAGTTTTATAATCACTCTATATAATTTTAATTCCACATTTTTTCCAACATTTGGATACCACCAAACGTCCACTCCACCCTATATTCCAACCATCATGTATATACGGGAACCTATGGACTACCAGAATGTTTTCAACTGCCTTCTCTAACTATCATTCTCTACTCCCTCCTATATTTTAATCATCATATATATGCAACTCCTTCTATCACTTTACTTTGTGATTTTCTTTGCTATAACTAAACACCATGTGTATAATCGCACCAAATAGCAGTTGAGTTTGACATGTGTTGTCACTGAATTTTCTATTAGGCCGGGAGAGTGTGACACCGTCTTCGCAAAATGGAAAAATTTTCATTTAAATAGGTATTTGCCTGGTATACAAACAAAACGACATTGTTACACATTGATTTAGGGAGCCGAAAATACTATGCTTTACTACCTGCTTGAGATGTACATAGAATATTTTCAAATTCACAGTCAAAACTTCCAGTGCCTACAATTCCCGCACTATTACATTGGAATTAAAATATTTATGAGGAATGTCCGTTAAGTCACTTCAATGAAATTTTTAATAACAATGTTGGAATTTTCGACGATTTTCTGCAAAACTGCAATTGCACGTCGCAGAAAAGTATATGAGATCCTTAATACATTAAACGTTAAAAAACTATACACATCCATAAGGAGTTTTCGAAAAATCGACAATATGTTAGGGATATTGGTCTACATCCATGCTCGCATGTGTTCATTCACATATTTCATCACCATAGATCATACAATAGAATATAGATCATCACTTTACCAATAAAATTATTTTCCCAAATTTGAAGTTTCACCAATCCGGATATACAGGGGGAGTTTTTTTGATGATCAGTATGGGGATCTCGGAAACTAGCGGCGATAGAGCAATGGTTAAATTGGGAAAGATTTGCAGTTTTACTGGCCCAATTTCATGACACTTTCGGATTTTTGTAAAAAGTCATGCCTTACTAGATATTTAGTCAAATTCCTCTAGGTCCTTTGTTTTTGATTTAAAAAAAAAGTTTAAATATCAAAATTGAAGGGAATTGCATCCCGAATATGATTGTCATGTCCTCGTTTGCGTGACAGCTTTCGTTTTCGAGATATGTCACAAACTTGTCTTATTTTGAATGGAAACCATAGTTGGCTCTGACCTCAAAAAATCGGACATTTTTAGAGCTTTTCAACGATATAATACTCGATATAGTTTTTCATAAAAATAACGGAGTTATGGATGCTTTTCTCTCTTATTTTCACTTTTACCGTAGGTAATCATGAAAAAGATTGTTTTCACTTTGACGTTTCCTCATTTGAGAGTAATTCCATTAGTAGTGCTGAACTGACAGTCGATATTGATAAGTTTTCGTGATAAAACGAAGAAAAACTGAATATGGTGGAATGTTATATCATATGCCACAAAAATTCAGTTCGTGCAGCTGAGGAATACTTTCATAGATATTTTAATCGTCGTCAACCTGCTCTATGTACATTTAAGAAGCTTTACGATAGTTTAGGCAGATATGGATCTTTTACTAAACCACCAAAACTAAATCAAAATCCATCTACATCAACTCGTGAGATTGCAGCAGAAGCTGGCACATCTCAACGAACTGTAGTTAAGGTACTGAAAGCGCACAAGTTCCACCCGTTCAAACTTTCAGTTTCTCAAAATTTGCATGCTGGTGACGAACATCGACGTATTTTGTTTTGTACATGGTTTAGAGACGTGCCTTGACAATACACAGTTTCCATTAAAGGTGTTATGGTCAGATGAAACTAGATTTACTAACTGCGGTATGTTCAATAGACACAATGAGCATATCTGGGCTAAAGAAAACCCTTTCCATGTAGAACAAAGACGACCCCAGATAAAATTTGGTTTTAATATTTGGTATTGTATCTTAGGGTCTACTATTCTGGGGCCTTTTATCTATGACGAATCACTTACTAGGGAGGGCTACTTGCATTTATTGGAATACACTTTTCAATACATGTTACATACTTTGAATTTGAGAACTCGTTTAGAAATTGAGTGGTTTCAACATGATGGAGCACCTGCTCATAACTCGTTATTAGTTAGAGAACACTTAGATAATATCTACCTAAACTCTTGGATAGGAAGAAATGGCCCACGCGAATGGCCACCCCGGTCTCCCGATTTGGCAGTTATATATAGACTTCTATTTATGGGGTACGATAAAAAACAAAGTATACAAAAGAAAGTATGAGTCATTTGATTACCTAAGGGAGGCTGTATTACAAGCAATTGAAGAAATTGATAGGCGGTCTGTGAGGAACGCGGTAATGTCAATCTTAAAAAGTTGCAATTTTTGTCTAAATAACAATGGTGAACTTTTCGAACATAAATTGTAACCATTATTATGTACTTTAATTTCTTAAATTTTTGGTAAGTACCTACTTATTTAGTTTTTTCGTTATATCTGATATACCTAATAAAAAAATCGTTCAATATTTTTTTGGAATAGTTATTATTATCAATCTATTTCATGGATAACTACGTTAAAAGTGAAAATAAGAGAAAAAAGCACCCATAACTCCGTTATTTTTATGAATAATTGTATCGAGTATTATATCGTTGAAAAGCTCTAAAAATGTCCGATTTTTTGAGGTCATACCCAACCATGGTTTCCATTCAAAAAAAGATAAGTTTGTGTCATATCTCGAAAACGAGAGCTGTCATGCCAACGAGAACATGACAATCATATTTGGGATATAATTCCCTTCAATTTTGATATTTACACTTTTTTTATAAAATCAAAAACAAAGGAACTAGAGGGATTTGACTAAATCTTTTCCAATTGGAAGTCTGTTACAATTCAAGTCTTATCAACTGTCAAATTTGACATTATTACAGTAAATTTATAGTCATAAAGTGTGGCTCAAAAAGGTGAATTTTGTTATATAGGGTAGACCATGAGCAGTTGCATAAATGGAATACTGACATATGGGGCGAAATAAAATCATAGGTATACAGGAATAATTTAAACAATAAAAAAATAGAAAGAGTCAATAGTCTGGAGAGGATTTATACAAAGAATACAAATTAGAGAGGGAGAAAGAGAAAGGAAGAAAAAGAATACGCTAAAATTTTCAATTGAATTGGACCTTAAATCAGATAAAAAAAGAAGACATGTCTGAAAATAGTGATTGATTGCGCACGGTTTCTAAACGGTTTTTATTTTAAGTCAGCTGAAGTCTATTCTTTTTTAAATATAAATTATTAAAGTATATTATTTAATTCAAGAAAATTAGGAATTTCGGCGATTTCCAATTTTAAAAAAATCATAGCAATTAATGGGCTGGAGATACGATGACGGGTGTGGGATTTTTTTTATTCGAAATATTGTAAAGAATAAAAAAAAATTAATTAATTGCAAAAAATGCATTTTTTCTAGGCTATATAGTTTTTCGTTGTTTAAACAATACCTTCAAAAGATATCAAGTGTCATCTTACACTTTTATAATCAGGAAGACCTCCCGGACATTAAAAAAATGAATTAAAACAATTTTGCAAACGAATGCCCCACTATGCTCTGTTCTAATCGATGATGATGCATTGACAATACGAGCTCGCATGATCTGACAGATGCATACAGGCGTGCACGAAGTTCCTATCTAGTTCGACTCGTATAATAAATGGGCTATCTATCTGGCTAACCAAACCAACTAGCTAGCGGGATTTACGACCGACGACTTCGCCATCCACCTCCACGCTTCTCGTGCGCTCTCGTTAGTGAAAGGATGCGGCTGCTGAAAAGGCCGGAAGTCAGCTATCCAGACATCGGCCCCGCACCGGAAGTCGATATTGCCAGATAAAATTATAAAGTGGAACTTCTTATTTTTACCCGCTGCCAACGCACTGACGGCACGGCCTGCTAGCATTTGGTCGGAGCTGTTTCGCAACATGTACACATGTAATTACAGAGATGTAATTATTTTAAGTTGTTGACGTTCAATGGCTGGTTAATCACACGTTCGATGTTTCAGTTGATGCATAATATTTTAATTCGTCGATAATAGTGTTGAAATTTGAGTAATATTGAGAGAGTTAAAAATATTTTTAAAAAGCAAAAACCAATTTCAGAAAAATGATACTCAATTATGGTTGGTTATTTCGGCAAAACGTACTTTATACTTTATCAATTTAATTATTTTTTCCTAACATAAACCAAAATGTTAATCTATGCTGATTTTTTCCACTCGGCTGTGCTGAGAGAAGATTAAAAAAAAACTAGCGGTCGCCCAGTAATTCATTAACCGACTTCCAAAAAGGAGGAGGTTAACAATTCGTCCCGTATTTTTTTTTTGTATGTATGTTACCTGATTTCTTCTCCTGTGGTGAACCGTTTTGAATGAATATGGTCTTGTTTAATAGGGTTTATATCCGGATTGATGAAACTTCAAATTTTGGAAAAGAATTCTATTGGTAAAGTGATGAACTTTGTGAATGAACACATGTGTGCATGGAAATCGACCAATATCCTTAACATATTGGTCGATTTTTCAAAAACTCCTTATGGATGTGTATAGGTTTTTAACGTTTAATCTATTAAGGAAGATCCCTAGGTGATCTCATATACTTTTCTGCGACGTGCAACTTGCAGTTTTGCAGAATATGGCCGAAAATTCCAAAATTCTTAACAAAAATTTCAACGGACATTTCCTCATAAATGAATTCCAACATAATAGTGTGGGAATTTTAGGCACTGGAAGTTTTAATTGCGAATTTAAAAATTTTCTATGTACATCTCTAGCATATAGGTAGTAGAGCACAGTATTTTCGGTTCCTTAAATCAATGAGTACCAAGCTCGTTTTGTTTGTATACCAGGCAAATACCTATTTAAATGAAAATTTTTCCATTTTGCGAAGACGATGCTTTTGGTTGTTACATTCTCCCGGCCTAATAGAAAATTCAGTGACAACACATGTCAAACTATAAACTGTTATATGGTGCGTTTATACACATGGTGTTTAGTTACAGCAAACAAAATCACAAAGTAAAGTGATAGAATGAGTTGCACTTATATCATGATTGAAATATAGGACGGAGTAGAATGATAGTGGTCCATAGGCAGCCGTATATACAGGATGGTTGGAATATAGGGTGGAGTGGACGTTTGGTGGTATAAAAATGTTGAAAAAAGTTTGATATTAAAATTATATAGGGTGATTAAAAAACTGTTATATGATGTGGATGTAAACAAATCATACAGGATGGTTGAAATATATGCTGGAGTTGAATTATATTTATTCAGTGTGATTAAAAATTATTTATTTTATAGCCCATAAGAAGTTGCATAAAGTGTGGAAAGGAATTAATGTTACACAGGGCGATAATATAAAATGTTAAAAATGAAATAGGTAATTTCATTTGGATTACATTTGTAGAAATAATTCTCCAAATATTTTTTTATTTATGTATATTATTGTAGCATTATTTTTAAATGAGCAGTTTGTTCACATAGTTGAAACTATGAAACTACAAAACATAATATTAATATAGATATTAAGTACTGTTCAGAAGTAGCAACATTTTTAAGAGGTAATGATTTTATAAATATAAGTATATATAAAATAGTATCATTTCTGCTGTGAATTCCCACCAATTCAGCATTTACAGATATAGATAAATTTAATAAAGAATGAACTATTAATATAATCTTAATATGGATGTAGGGTGTAAATATGTTGTTTAAACATTCTTTAGTAAAAAATATTTTATTTTCAGTAGCTGTACTTTATTCTTTTATCTTAAGTAGTAAATATACTTTAATTTCTTTAAAAAAAGATGGCAACCCTATACTCAACTAAAAAGACAAAACAATCTTTTCTGTAACAATTAAATACTTTTTCTGAAGTTGGCAGGGCCGGATTTACATAAGGGCACTTTGGGCACTGGCGCAGGGGCCCTCGCCAACTGTAGACCAAAATTAAAATACACTCATGGACAACATTATCAACAATGTTACTTTCATTTTCTTTATTTGTGTCACCTTTAGTAATGGATATAAATATCAAGTGAATTAAAATAATTGTCACTATATTTTGATATGAGTAAAGTATTAATCCTAATTTATATATTCGGAGTAAGTGTTTGTAAATAGTTTTGTTCATCTGAATAAGTATTTGAAGACAAGATACCAAAGAAACGTTCGTTTTGTTCTTAGCTAAAATTATTACAAAAAGAAAACATTTATAGAAAACAATAAATTATAACCTATATATTCTACGGTAGCAACATTTTAAAATTTTGTTAAGTTCTCATTCTATGTAATATTAATATGAGTTTTACTCATTTGTTTTCTCTATTTAAAAGAAATATGCCACCAGTAAGGCATTGCAGGGAAGCTGAAGCAGCACAAATTGTAACTTTATATGTGGAAATATATAAACAAAAAGAAATCGCCCGGCGTCTTAGATGAGGTCAATCTACAGTTTCGGATGTTTTAATAAATACATTTAAAAAAAATACCAAAAAAATAATTAAAAACATGAAATAATTAGCCACAACAATTAAATACTTTTTATGAAGTCGGTGCCAAGCTAAAGTGAAACTACTTTGTTAAGTACATTTATAAGTTGTACTTCGCAATTTCGCTGTTCAAATTGGCACCGACGTCAGAAAAAGTGTTTAATTGTTGTAGCAAAAAATTATTTAATGTTTTTTAGTTTTTTTTAAGTCGCTTTTTGTTTTTCTTAAAATGTATTTATTTTACAATTTTTAGTGATGCAATGGCTTAATGGGATGCAATTTTCAAACCAAATTAATTTTTTCGATATTCCCTAAAATAAGATATTTTACTTTTAAGCATCATTTACTAGGTTGACCAACTTCGTTTACTGTTGAATAGAATAACTTGTTTTCTAAATATGAACATATATTAAGAACATTTTGTATATGATTCCAAGTGAGGTAGATCTACTATATTATAGACTATCTGAGTACCTCATTATTTAGGTCTGTTAATTATACTGATATTCATTTAATAGTCTCGTCTTCGCGGAATCTTATAATAAATCGTTATACAGTTTTAATTGATATAACATAATAGGACGTAGTTTTCAATTCTAATAAACTTTGTCTGATAACAATTTGAGTTATTATTAAAAATAAAGGTACTTAAACAAAATTTATATTCTTCATCAAACCTAGTATACAATTTGGATAAGTGACATGAAGATCTATTACACAATTTTTAGTGCTGTGGCATAAGTATATGCATTTTATATAATTCCTATTACCCCTGTTTGATAAGAATTTTATACAAATTATAGGGATCTCACTTTTAAACAAAATTGAGATATTTTTTTAAACCTAATATGTATTTGGAAAAGTTACATAAATAATTATTATACAATTTTTAGTGCAATGGCATAAGTTGATGCAGTTTTTAATTCTAATTACTTCTGGGTGGATGGTCGGTCCTCGTTGGCCGGTCGTTTGAACGCATTCACCCTTGTAGCGTGGGATGGTGGATGACGGCCGTTTGAGGTGTCGGACTGGGGATCCTGTCCTAGCAGGAATAACCAGTCTTGGATCCGAGGCAAATCCTACCATAGTCCACACCTGCAACCTTAAACCGTGTTTAACACGGTCGGTAAAGCAGGTCCGCTAGCAGACCGGGACCCGGGACCATTGTTTGCACATTAGAGAAATGGTCTTAGTGTTGATTCGGCCGAGAGGCGAGGTGTACGCTATACCAGGCGCCTCTGCCGCAGACTGCGTAAGCTTTAATGCCGTGGGTTTAGAAAATGCTTTAAAAGTGGCTAACACTGTGGTGTGTACACTCGAGCTTCGAGGATAAACTCGTAGAACGACCGAGCCAAGCACAGCGGTGCCTGGTTCTGAGGCCGTCGTTTGAGGTTTCGGACCAGCTGCTTCTTATCTAACAAAGTTAAAGCTGACACTAGAATCCGAGTGGCTTGCGGCACGACGAGTCCTCGTGGAAGTCGCGCCGCTAGGCCCCCAGATCCCCCGCTGTAGTCGTAACTATGACTCGCTTAAGGTATTAACTCTCTATTAAGGTATTAGATATTAACAAAAATAAAGCTACTAATTTGTCATCAAAATTCCTATTTCAACACAAACCTCGTCTACAGTTAAGAAAGTGACATAAAATCATTAGATACTGTTTACGTTTTAGATTATGCAAATCTGTTTATTAAGAATAACTTTTTTTCTTAAAATTATTAATAAAAAGAAATCGCTTGATTTATGAATACAACTGTATATACATATAAATTTATTTTGATTAATTCAATGTATTTACCACGAGTTCCGAAGAGTTAATACCAGCAACTCCACCATATGTGTAACAACCGATTTTCTAAAATACGGTAGAAGGTATGTTATTGAAAAAAAACAGAACAAATAATAGATTAGCATGTTGCCAAGACGTCCACGGCGAGCATTTTGAACATTTCCTACATTGACATTAATTGGTTTTTTGTTTTTTTTTTATATTATTAAGAAATAATCAGTATTACTTATTAGGTTTTTAGTGTAATGTAGCGAATTTGTGAAATAAAATAATTTTCTATTTTTAATGTTAATTTTTGTAATAAATCTGAAAACACTTAATATTTCTGGAACAGTTGAAGATAGGTGTAGGATACTGTACATGAATCATGTCTAGAATTTTCTGGAGAATCCAAATAATAAATAATCTACAGGGGCTTGCATTTAAAATAAGAAAGTTCAAGCGTTTTTCCAAACACGACCTCCTTTATTCGTTATCGAATTTATTCCATTTGGCTATTCCACATTGTATGGCAGTTCTATCGAGAATCCTACCTCATTGGTTATGCAATCAGTTATTAATGCAGGTCTTGAAACAAATACCAAATTGGTGATCGGTGATATGAAATTAATGTACGACTTTCCGAGAATTCAGCCGGCATTAAAAGTCTCTTTCGCCTACATTCAGCAATCACATATAATTCATCTTATTTATAAACCCACCCACCGAAAAATACTATGAGGAATATGCATTCCACTGTGTCGGGCTTTGAATCATAGCAATTTTCCTTAGTCCTTCAGGTCATGTTAGGGTAATGGGGTAATTGTTATAAAAACAATAAAAAATTTAGTATTTTCGTCCTCATAATAACGAGAAATACTCTAAATGCCACAGAAATTAGAATATCCTGTAATAGAAAGATTATTTCATTAATGTTATTATAATTTTATTAGAGACACCCTCTTTTGGAAATTTTACAGTCCACTGAACGCAAGACAATAAATTGTTTCTAGTCGAGAACCTTCATTAGTTACGCTTCCTTAACTAATTAAAATCCCCCATAACTATTGAAGCGAAAGCCTCTTAACGGAGGCACACACTTACACATATGACAATAGACAAGTATGGCAGTGAAATGCAAAAATTGGATTTGTTTCGAAATTTCGTTCCCACTAACACTTTTTTGATCTTGAAATATTCACACAACTCAGTTCTCTGCGTAAGAAACACGAACCAGGTTATTAAGATTATCTTCGTTTATAAAGAAAGAGTAAATTGTAGCTAATAAACAAATATATCATCCAACTAATATACAATACTAGCACAAAATTAGCTTTTCGTTCTAATATGTGAAGATTCCAACTTTCTGTTAGTGATATGTGAACTTAGTGTAAAAGTGATTTTATTTGATTTATTTAGCTAAAGACATGTACAAACATACATAGATTTTAAATAATAAAAAAAATATTTATCAATTATCATAGCTCAATATTTACAAAAGGGCCTTTTCAGACATTTTCTGGGCGCATCCCCCATTTGTTTAAGGGCGATCCACTTCTACCATGGCCAGCACAAATCCTGTTTAAGCGGACCCAGGTTTTACGGGTCTTGTTGAAACTTTGTGGATGTATTTTTTGGGTCTAACAGAGAGTGCCAGGCTGGGACTAATTTTTTTTCTGTCAGTTTGATATCCATTCGGTATATCCGTCAAAGTCATCAGTAATAAGCTGTTGGGCTGTTTTGAAGATTTTAGTCGGTTTAATCTTATTATGTCTTGATGGATCGGCAAGTCCAGGTTTTTGCAGATCTTTTTAAACTTTGGGGCTATTATTTGCTGTCTACGGGTTTTCGGTAGTTCTATATGACATAATACGGGTAACCATTCGATGGGGGTGGCCAACGGAAGGAGTGTTGAGCCAGACCGATGCGCAATATTCGACCTTAGAAAAGACCAAACTCAGTGAGGACGCGTGTAATTTTGAATCCTTGGCTCCCCAGGTCGATCCCCATAATTTGTACAGAATATTGTATCGGGTTTTCAGCTTCGCTGCTAAGTTTGTTAATTTAATGTATAATACCAAGGTACTTGAATTTAGGATGTTCGTTAAAGCGTAAAATATTACTCTTTAAAATGATATTTAAGTTGTTCGATGCTATTCTATTAATAATGTGAAATGTTTTCGTAATACCTGGTTTGAGTGGCCATCTCTGAAAGTAACTATATATGATGTTCATATATTGAAAAGGTGTAGTGCCAAAACTGATCCCTGAGGAAGATCTTTATTAAGCAAGCTTGATTTGCTCAGAGTAGCTCCTATGGATATTTGGAAGATTCTGCTGGAAAGCCGGTAGTATGCAACGTTTTAGTTCCTTCGAAGCAAGTCAGGGTGTCGGCCTCTGGTGGTGGGGACATTTTCGGAATCCCTAGCGGAAGGCAAATGTCTTTCCTTTCTCGTCTTGATGCTGATGAGCAAATGTCGATAAGCGGGGTACGCGTATTTGTAATAATGGTTGTGTTTTGCTACGAGGCCGCACAATATTAAAAAAGTACGGAGAAGACGATGTTTGAATTATACAGTGATGGGCAAATATGTGGAACCAAGCAAATATCTCTAGAATTATTAGAGATATCAAAATGAAATTTGGAAGGTGGATACTGCAGTAGATTGCCTATTTGTTTCCAATTTTTTTTTACAATTTTGAGCTTCCTGTTTTACCGGAAGTAATGTCGATTTTAAAATTTGCAATGAAACACCCTGTATAGTATTTTAGTTTCTGATGAAACATTTTATTGCGAATACAAAAATATTGGGTTTGATATTGTTTACTTCAATACCTACCGAGATATTAACAGAAAAGTAATTAAGGAAAGGAAAAATCTAATATCAATTAAAGAAATATATAAACATAATTATTAACTTAACCAAAGTGATTTTCAAAACATTGAAACTTAACTTAACTAAACTTAATGTATTAGATGTTCAAACTGAGGACCGTTTACTTCTTGACAACAAACAAGTCGGTTTTTAAATTCTCTAGTAACATTAGCTATTACTTCTGGTGTAATTCTCTGGATGTCTTGAGTTATTCTTGCAGCTAATTCTTGCAAATTATTTGGTCTATTAACATAAACCTTAGACTTTAAGTAACCCCACAGAAAATAGTCGGGACTTCGTGCAGGCCATTCATAAGGACCCCTTCTTCCAATCCATCAGTGATGAAATGTCCTATCTAAATGATCTCGAACAATGCGAGCGTAATGGGGTAGTGCTCCATCCTGCTGAAACTAGATATTATTTGGTAATTGTCCATTTACCTCCAATGCCGGAATAACTTGTGTCTCCAAGAGCTGTAAATACCTATCTCCGTTTAAAGTTTGTTGTAGGAAGAAGGGTCCCACGATTCTGTTGTTATAAATGCCGGCCCAAACGTTCAATTTTTGTGGATGTTGTGTATGAGCCTCTTGTACCCAATTAGGACTACTTTGTGGCCCGTAGCGGCAGTTATGTCGATTAACCGTACCATTTAAACAAAATGTAGCCTCGTCTGAAAACACTACGTTCTTATAAAATTATTATCACGGTTACAAATATCCATCATCGTTTCACAAAATTGCAAAAGTCTGTCGAAATCGTCTTCGGAGAGTTATTGAACGAGGCGAATTTTGTATGGATGATATTTTTCTCGCCTTAATATCCTTCCTACTGAACGACGGCTAATTCCATGCACATTGGCGAGGTCGGTAGTGGATAAGTGAGGATTTTCTTCCAAAGATATAGCCATATTTTGAGCTACACCTTCATTACTTGCACTTTTTAATCTTCCACTTTTTGGTAAATTGCTAACTGTTCAACTTGTGTCGTACCTTCGCAAAGTTTTCGTCACTACTACACTACGGGATATTTGTGTATTCGGATGAACAATGTTAAAAAGGTCACAAACTTCTTGATGCGTCCTTTTCCTCTCCCCATACCCAAGCATCATTAACATTTCTATTCTTTCTCTTTCAGTTAATTCGGCCACTTTACGATCAAATTAAAACAATACAATCTTTTTACATTCAAATAAAAAAAACTAATAACTTATTTTGACAACTACTGTCACTTCTGCAATGAATTTCATGGACTACTAAACTTGATTCAGATTTAATTTGTGCCTGATTTAAACAAACGCACGTGTATTCGACTATGGAACAAGCAGTGCTGGTGGCTGTGACGGTATAATGCCACCGAATGGCCAATAGAAATTCCAATCCTTACCGAGCGGTTTGTTTATATCTGGCGTAAATGAAATCTGAACCGAGTTTACCTACCATCGAATTTTTCCTTTCCTTAGTTACTTTTCTGTTAATATCTCGGTAGGTGTTGAAGTAAACAATATCAAATTCGATATTTTTGTATTCGCAATAAAATGTTTCATCAGAAACTAAAATACTATACAGGGTGTTTTATTGCAAATTTTAAAATCGACATTACTTCCGGTAAAACAGGAAGTTCAAAATTTTAAAAAATTTTGGAAACAAATAGGCAATCTACTGTAGTATTCATCTTCCAAATTTCGTTTTGATATCTCTAATAATTCCAGAGATATTTACTTGGTTCCACGCATTTGCCCATCACGTATATTCCCTGACGTTCGAATCAATTTGGAAGATATGTTGACGTTTAAGAAATTATTAGATTAGAGTCAAACCTTTTTCGAAAAGGTAAGCGTGACCATTTTGGTCGAAATAAAATCGTGATGTGCGATATTATATTTTAGTCTTACGTTGGAGCCTTTTCTTACGGTGGAACTAGGCCTGTTTAACTGTTTTATTGGAATCATTCTCTTATGATGGAACTGGATATGTTAGTTTGGAGTATTTTCCTCCTGAAGTTGGTCCCATTTATTTAGAATTATTTTCCTACGGTGCAGTCTAATGTGGCCCTAAGGTTATGTTATCAAGAAGTTTATCTTCTGACTTTATGGAGGAATTTATGTTATTGTAGAGATGCCTTTTTAAAATATTATGTCACGGCATAGCTGTTTATAGTGGAAACGTTATGTCCCTTACAGAACTCGCGAAATTTGTATTTTCGCCGTTTACCTCTTGGAATTTTCGAATCCTTTTTGGAAGATTTTGCTACTCGTATTCATCAAATTGCTATTTAGCAGTTAACCTTATGGGATTCGTTTACAGTAATATTTTGTTTTGAGTTTCCAGGACTAGAAGTACAGTACAAATAACTGTTTCAATGCATATATGGTAATAAGAAATTTCTGATCAAATTTGTACAAAGGTAACTATTAGCAGTTTATACCTTTTTTTAATATATCACTTTGTATTTGTGAAAATATACTAATTTTCACTTTATAGTTTTGTAAATACATTAATTTTTCACTATTATAGATATATTAGATTTTCCAAAATTAGCCACTACAAAGAGAATTTAATTTTTTTTTGTATACCATATTTTTTTATTATTAAACTCCTCTCTGTTTACATTTCGGATATTTTTATTTTATACCTTAAACCTGTCGATTGGTAAGAGCATTTTTAATTAAACACAAGTGAAGGTATTGAACACAATTTTTTGACCAGTTCATTTTGAAGGAACATCTACAGTTTTGATATAACCGGTGTGAAATAACATCACCTCATACTATTTGTTGGCTTTTAGTTATGTTCACTTACAGATTTTTTAATCAACTGGCGCCCTTAATAAAAATGCATTTCGAGTTTTAATACCTTACCCACACCCCTGAGTGTTCCCGATGAAGAGCAGCCGCCTAGCGATTGTGAGCAGGCCAAAGTAGATTTATTATAGAGTTTTGAGTATATTGGTTTTATAAACACTTAGTTGCTGTGACAATGTTAATTTGTTGCACCTTGTGGCGTTTAGAAATTTATAGATTAGCCCCTCTCTCCAAGCCGTATCGTAAGCATCCGTGAGATCTATGAAGTCTACTACTATTTTAACACATTGTGAGCCCTTATAGTATTCAACGCGACCACTAATCATCTCGCTTGATGTCACTGAATGTTGATTTTAGCACAACGCTTCAGCCCCTTAGGCCCCCTGGATCCGCCAGTGCTAAGCGAGATGGAGGAATGATAATATACAGCAACTATATAACTAACTTATCCACTGCTTCTGAAATTACTAGAGAAAAGAACCCTGACAAAATTTACATAACCCACTTCACGATTACCTTTTTTTTATTAACCAGATCTTAAAATTTTTAATTGGGCCGTGAAAATGCAATTATATACGTCATTAGATAAACTTGAATCTCCTTGAGAACCAGAACGAAAGGAAAACGCGTTTTACATAATCATAATTCAATAGATGGTACTTAACTCTTTTTTTAATAGTCTTCCATCTGACAGGACTACTTTGAAACTCTATTAATTCCGACAGCAATATCCGCTCTCATAATGACTCGATTGAAGATAAAAAACAACATATATGTATATCGACATTCATCTTATCTATCGTAATTCTAATATCCGAGAAACATTTTAATTTTATATGACGAGAAAGGACTTAAAAGTTCGGTCATTTCCTCTCTCATGCACGTTCGTTATGATGAAGTTAAATCGTCGAAACACCCAATAGTACAGTTAAATGCGACCAATTTTTTGATCTACTTGAAATAAGGAGGAGGTTCTCAACTCAGTTGAATTTTTTTTGGGTTTGTTACCTCGGTGCTCCGTCAACTCTGACCCGATTTCGATTATTCTTTTTTCATTTTATAGCATAGACATCCAGACTGGTCCCATATATTTTTTTTAATGACAAGGAAAATGCAGAAAATTTGGAAAATTTTGTTAAATTATCACAACATATAGCGAATGCGGCAGTAATAAAAAATGAAAAACCTTATGCGAACTCTAGGATGAAATTAATTGAAAAAATATATTGGAATTTTGTCAAAAAATATGTTAATTAACTAATGTTCTCAATTTGTCTGCATATATATTTTGTGCATTTAAGTTTTAATCATATGTACACCTTATTATCATATTAATAAATACTCACTGACAAAGAAATCGCAACACCCAGAAAGAGACGTTTACAATGTAATATTGTTTTGGTAAAACATATATGCTATAGTAAGGAGTAAATGATTAAAAATACTAAGGAGTTTAAATTTTTTTTATTATTAGGTTTGTTAATAATGTTTTTGTCACCGCCGATATCTATACACTCCCCAACACATCTTGGCATTAATTCAATAAGGTGGCCTACTTCTTCTTGAGGAATACTATCACAAGCTACCTCTATTTCATGTCTTAGAACCTCCAAAGTCCATGGGGCCTGGCGTAAATTTCCGAGCCATTTACCCATCATATCCCAAACATGTTTTATGGCAACAGATTTACATGGGTTTTCAAAAAAAATTAAACTAACTCCTGCAACATGAGTCGTAACTTATCTTCTTGAAATATGGGATCCACGAGCCGATTAAGTTAAGGGAGTACATATGGCTGTACTACTTTCTAAAGATAACGTTGCGCTGTCATGTTGCCTCGAACAAAGACTAAACGGTGAACGTCGTCGTCGTGGTGCTGTCGCATACTTTACATTAATTTCGTTATCATATTGAAATGGCCCGTACCAAGCAAACCGCTCGAAAATCGACTGGTGGTAAAGCACCTAGAAAACAATTAGCAACAAAGGCAGCACGTAAAAGTGCGCCCGCTACAGGCGGTGTTAAAAAACCACATCGTTATAGACCCGGCACAGTAGCTCTTCGTGAAATCCGTCGCTATCAAAAAAGCACCGAATTGTTGATCAGAAAACTGCCCTTCCAACGTCTTGTTAGGGAAATCAAGGATTTCAAGACCGACTTGAGATTTCAGAGTTCAGCAGTAATGGCTTTGCAAGAAGCCAGCGAAGTGTGTGCGTTTCGATATGAGGCAGACGTCTTTTTTAAACGCTCTGACAAAAACCATCATAAGTGTAGGAAATAAGTGTATAATTTAGTTCTAAAGTGCAGTAGTGTATATCAGTTATATCAAGCAATCCACTCGTATAACTATCAAATATAGATGTTCAAAAATAACTGTGAACAATGCATTTAAACACTCAAACAATAATAAAGCATGGTGAAGAAATATAATCCACGTTATTAGTGCGAGGGTGTTAGGAAGCAATCTTGATTTTTAAGATCATTATTCCAGCAGAAACCTATCTTTTTTTTTTAAAAAAAATATACGTAACGCCATGGGCACAGATAAGAAGTAACCACATCCCAAACCCGGTACCATCAACTCTGGCACCTTACGAGGAAAACAACGTGCTTCTTAACTTCAAGGTAAAATTAATTAAAATTTTTCCCGTACTAACAAAAATATACAAATTCGAACGTTAGACGATAAAAACCCTCAAATAACAAGTCACCAGTTGCCAATACATATCTATAAACCATTAAACACCTATATAATAGTTTTTCACAACCACTTAACCACCGCCACAGCAACGAACATTAAATATATCTTCGCATACATATCGGAACCGTTGCGAATAAAGAACAGCGAAACCATCTCTACCCAGCACTAACCTGCCCGAAACCACAGCGACAATTGTGATTCTAACGACTTAGGAGGCACACAGTGAATCCATCGATCCTATAATGGAAGACAACTCTACTGATGAATCGTGGATTGATTCAACATAAGGGCAGTGAGTAGTGTAATCTTTCTCTTTCTGAAAATTGTGAATCAGTTTAAATCTGACATAGTGGTAAGCCGGCTATATTTTAACGATTAAAAATTAATGTTTTTACGGTAATTAAAAAAAAATTATTATTCTCTCTTTTAGTATCAGACTAAACATTCGACGACAGTCTTGTCGGATATGATAAATGAAATAAAATATCTCTAATTTTTACTCCAATAATATTAACTTAGCAATATGGATTGATTTTATTTTTTTGTATTCATATTTTCGCTTTCATACCTGAATAAAAGAGATATTGCACGCACACATATATAATTAATTCCTTATTATTATAATTATCATTGGATATTTTGATATATGAGACTTTAACAATTTGAATATTAAGTAAGAGATGTAATTAACATTAATGTATACATTGCTTATATCTGTACTTACATCATATTACTGCTGTACTTTTTGCTTTATAGAGATATATAGGTTTTAAAAGAACATTGGGTAAATTTAATAAGCATTCGGATAAACACAACTGAAATTGCCTTACGTTTTAATATCTATATTTTATATAATTATATAATAATACTGCTTTATGTTTTTCTTTATCTATGTACAACGAGAGATCATTCCGCTCTTTTGAACGTTGTTAGCCCTTATCATTTGGAATACACATGCACTCCTAAATTCTCCCTCAGAGATTCTTACTTACATCTTATTAGACCATAAGTCGTCCCAATTGTGTTCGGTTATAATAATATTTACTTAGTTAAGCCAAATATTCAATATTTGATTGACACCAGCACTCCCCCCCCCCAACTGTCACCACCATTTCTGACACTCTTGATGTCTATCTGCCAGCGCATGCTGTGAGCCTAAATAACGCCGGCCTTTTTCTAAATCAATACTTATCAAATCAAAGAAATATATTAATTCTTGATTTGTCCCCGTTGTTTTATCTTTTCTCTTTCCCCCTTATGCCCATTTTAAGTGTCAACTCATTTTGCTAATTTATACATACTTAAGCTTAATCTTCTATTTTGGTTTTTTATGCCCCTGTTCTACACTCTACTTAAATTAGAATCTACACTCTGCGATGGAAAACAATAATGAAGAATTCATCTGCTTATGTGGTAAATCATATTCCTGCAAAAAATACTTGAACAATCACAAGCGCAGGTACTGTCGCCTATTACAGACTACAGACGAAGAACGCAAATTCCCCTGTAATCTATGCGGGGAAAGGTTCGGAACCTTCATTGGGATGAGATTGCATATATCTAAGTCTCATCCTATTGAATACAATCGCGAATTGGAAGAAGAAGCATCGAAAACGCCCAGATGGTCAGCTCAAGAAGTCTTAGACTTGGTTCGAGCTGAACTACGATACACTGGACGGGCGGCCAACAAACACCTGGCTGAATTATTCCCGCAAAGAACTTTAGTGGCCATCAAGCACAAAAGAAGGAGAAAGTCTTACCAGGACCTCCTAGTCCTTATCAAAGCCGATGTCGAAGAAGCAGGTGGCTCAACTTCACAAGTACCGCCCCCCTCTCCCCAAGCCCCAACCACCCCCCCTCCAACTCAAGATCCCAATTCTCTTATCACGATAGAGTATCCCAGCATTTTAGCTATCTCCTCCTCACTCTTCTCCCCTATCCCTAACCTCAACCCTCTAACTCCTCCATCTATCCCGCTCACACACACATCCATTCATCATTATAATTTATCTCCCCCAAGAATTAACACTCCACAACCTCATAACCCACTATCTATTGAAATTCCCCCCTCCACTCTGTTGTTAAATACATCCACTCATCCTGATAATTCCCCTCCATCCATAATCAATACTCCCCAACTTAACAATACATCCTCTATTGAACCATCTCTCCCCCCTCCTCCTGTTCCTCCCGATCCTATTATGATAGCATTTAGAGATTCTGCCCCGACATTGAACCTTGCCGCCGATAAACATCTGGCTGCTCGGCTTGGCGACATTACTGCAACTGATGACGAAAAAAATGAACTGTTTGACAAATGGGTCACCACTATTCTAAATAAAAAAACACGTAATAAAAACTCACCTAACACCAATAATTCTCATAAGCAACTTCATGGACCCTACAGAAAAAAATACAATAGAGCCATACAGTATAAATTATGTCAAAATCTCTACAAAAGAAACAGAAAGAGTCTTGCCAATAAAATTATTGATAACCTACCACTAGACACTGACACTAAATTACCCTCTAATGTTGATATTAAATCTCACTTCTGTAAAATCTTTGAGGAAGTTAAAAACATCGAACAGAGAGATTACATTCCATCTCTTAAAATCAACAACATCGGCCACAATTTATACCAACCTATAACGATAGATGAACTAAATAAGGCCATTCTAGAAACCAAGTCTCTCTCCAAAGGACCAGATAACTTCAGTATAAAGGACATGAAAGCAATACCGCGTGAACGCTTATGGCTGCTATTAAATGCAATCCTCCTATTACAAAATATCCCCGAATCCATCAAACACTCGAGAACCGTTCTAATTCCGAAACCAAATAAAGACCACAACTCTGTTTCGAACTGGAGGCCAGTAACTATAGGATCCATCTTTTTGCGAACACTCAATAAAATCCTCAGCTGGCGGTTCAAGAAACTTCCTTTAAACAGTATCCAGCAGGGGTTTATGCAAAGGGATGGAACCCTCATTAATAACAGCATCCTCAATGGTGTTATAAAACAAGCAAGAGCTCTTGCTAAACCTCTTGATGTAATATCCCTTGACCATAAAGCGGCATTTGATTCTATCCCCAGGTGTAGAATCAAAGAATCCCTCACAAGACTTAACGTTCATAATAACTTGATTAATTATATTATGAAAACCCTTGAGGGTGCTAAAACTACCATTCTGGCTGAAGACAAAACCGAAATATCTATTAATCTTAACAACGGGGTCAAGCAGGGCGACCCTTTGTCGCCCTGTCTCTTTAATATCTTCTTCGACGAGCTATTAGATCTTTTAAGCTCCAACTTTCCATCTAGTGTTGCGTACATTCCGCGTAATTGTCTTAGTTACGCAGATGATCTAATTCTTCTTGCCAGCTCCACACCCGAATCAAATGCCCTTTTGAAAATGACTACTTCATTCTTCGGCCGGTCAGGGATTACCTTAAATACTGATAAATCCTTTGCACTATCGCTCAGAGTCGTTCCGTCTAAGAGAAAGATTTATAGCGTGACTAAGAGCCTTTTTTTTATAGGTGGCCAACCCATCCAACAGGTAGGTATGGACTCATTAAAATACCTTGGTCTCAGGTACAATCTCACGGGTGTTGAACTTCCCTCCATTAATCTTCTTCAAACCCAGTTATCCCATATTCTTTGTGCACCTCTGAAGCCTCCCCAAAAATTTTACTTCATAACTTCCTTCCTTATCCCGCGTTGGATTAGTGCATTACAAAACATACATATCACTAGAGCCCTGCTCAAAGAGACAGATCGCCTAATTCGACGGGCGATTAAAAACGTCCTTCACCTTCCTTCTTCCACTTCCAATTTTTTCATTCATGCACCTAAGCGAGGTGGAGGCCTTGGTGTTTTTCCATTTCTGTTCAAAATACCATGCATTCTTGTTAAGAGATTGAAAAATATCGACGTTCATCTTCCCGAACAAACCAAACTAATCACACACCAGCACATCGACAGGCTCTCCTCATTTAATGTATTTCCCTCTACCAGTAATGTTAATAGCTATCTAACATCAAATCTCGACACGTCCTGGTCCGGAAACGGACTCAAACAATGTGCCTCAACCTCCATCTGTAGCAACTGGCTATCCGACCCTCCTCCGTCCTGGACAGCGAAGACCTATATCAGAGCAGTGCAGTTACGTGCAAACCTTCTACCCTCCTGTGACCTTCCTTTCAATGACCCAGCTACAAGGAAATGCCGTGGCGGATGTAACAAAAATGAATCAAACTGCCACATACTTCAAAATTGTTACATAACGCATGAAAAGCGAATTGACCGCCATAATAACTTGTACAAAATAATTCAGAGAGAAGCAACAAAAAAAGGTTGGCAAGTTGAGGTTGAACCGCACATCAGAAGCCCGAACGGGATTCTTAAAGTTCCCGATCTTGTCCTTACTAAGGGACTAAAATCTATCATTGCAGACGTAGGCGTTCACTGGGAGGGTCCCCGGTCCTTATATGACGGCTTCAGGAGGAAAAAAGAATATTATGAGGACCCCCAATTTCTTAATACAGTTTTAACTACCAGGAAGACCACAGAAGTTAAGGTCCTTCCTTTAATTGTCGGTGCTCGAGGTGTTTGGTGTTCTAATAATGACGCGCTTTTAGACTCTCTTAATATTAACACCGTCACTCTAAGAAGACAATTAATTAACAGCACCATAATAGGATCCATCGCTTGTCACAACATCTTTAGTAGGGCGGTATGGAGGTAATTAATTCCTGCCCTTTGTGTTAGATTGGATTTGAGTATCCCCTTTGCTTATTTATTACGATTCTAACTTATACTCGTTTTAACTTTTATTATTGCTATTTTAATTGTTATAACCTTATCATTCAGTATATTCTTCTTTTATACAATAGCATTAACAAATAATGTTTCACTAACATCCATTTCGCTTATTGAACCGTTAACCGTCCCTTCTTTGCATGTCTGATATTCCTATAAGATAATCGACTGAGTTGCTCTCGCTCACGACGTCGATCTGCGGCCGATCTCTAATGGGGCGATGGATCTTGACATTTTTGACCTATTAATTTTTTTTTATTTCTCTACGAATTAGGTCAATCTCAATTATCTGCGACAAATTACATGTTAAAAAAAAACATTTTTGTTATTACGATAATTCAATTGTCTTCTACTTTACATTGTGTTAATGATAGGTTTAGTTGTTTACTGTACTGTTTATGAACTGGCTATTCAATGATTTTGTTTGTTTTATACTAGTATTTTGTTTGTATTTAACGTTTCGAAATTATATGTCCGTAACTTTATATTTTATTTACAGTTGACACTTAAAATATTTAGTATATAGGTTAGTTAAGGTACCCCTTTTCCCAGCTTGCTGGTGAAACATTGTAATGCCACACAGCCAGGCAATAACATGGTTGAAATATCTTTTATTTACTTTGTCAATTGTAAACTTTTGACTGAATAAAGAATGTGTATGACCTACTTCCATGTGCAATAGCACCCGAGACCATAACGCCTACTGTTCGGAGTAGGGTAGGGTTCACTTGACGGCACTTAACACGTGACTAACCTCAAGCTCGAACCTAACGGCAAGATGGCTAACCTAACAAGGAGGTGGGCCAAATTTCGTGACCAACCGCCTACAGGCTACCTCTCGAAATTTGGACCGGACACCCCGAAATTAGGTCACGGTCAACCGCGTACGGAACCCCTCCAGAAATTTAGAATGGACACCCCGAAATTAGGTCCTGGCCAACCGCCTTCGGACCGCCTCCCGAATTTTGGCCAGGATGTCCCGAAATTTGGACCGGAAGTCCTGAAATTTGGTCCGCCTCCTTGTTAGGTTAGCCATCTTGCCGTTAGGTTTGAGCTTGAGGTTAGTCACGTGGTAGGTGTCCCCGCGATTTGAGACCACGTGTTTTTTGGCGTTAGGTGACGCCTACCTGCTGTTGGGTGTACATATCGGTCAACATCAAATTAGGGTTGACGTTTTTCTCCTCCACTTCGTCTAACCTTTCTTCGGCCATCATGTCCACCCAAGCAGAATCGAGATTCATCAGAGAAGACGACCTGATGCCATTCCACATTCCAATGTTTTAGTTCCTTGCACCACTGTAGTCATTGCTGTGGATGCTCAGTTGTCAGAGGTAGCATAAGATTGGGTCAATAATGCTGCAGTCCAAAAGACCTTATGCGGCAGTAAATCGTTCGGACACTTATAAGATGGCTTTGATCTCCTAACCACTTAACAGCCAAATTTTGAGTTGTCAAAATTTGGTCTCTAAAGGCCATAAATCTTAGAAGTCGATCTTGAACTTCATTTGTGCCTCTTCGACCCAGGTGCCTACTCTTCTCTGATTTTGGGTGTTACCAAACCATGTTCGAGAACTTCTCATGAAAGTAGTTGGATATCTGATCGTGCGATTAGCGATTTCTCGAAATGAAAGATTCACTTACCTGGCGATACATTCGGCGTACACCTACTCTAGGCAATTTATGATTATTGAACATTTTGGATCCCATCAAACAGTTTGTTTTTTGGTCAACTTAAAAAAATGCATGAAATGACTACAATATTAATTGAATAAACAGTGGAATACATGAATTGTTATACAGGGTAGTTTAAAAATGTGTGATTCAGAGAACGTCCACTGACACGATGGACAGCGATAGCATATTATAGAGTGAGATAGCGAACTATGAGGGGATCTAAGTTCAGGAATGGACCTCGGGAGGCCAATGAGATGAATACTGTTTATTTATTGATAATGTAAAAAACCGGAATGTCAATGAAGGAGAAGTTGAAAATTGCAACGTTATTCAACATCTCGTTATTACTCTTCTTGCTTCTAAATCAAGAAGCTTAATAATGTAAGATCAGGTGATCGTGATGGCCATTATTTAAAAACACTGAAAAATCGTTTTTATCGTTATATATATAACGCTTTAAATTATTATTGTTTACTGGATTAAAAACATATATTCAACAAGCAAGTGTCCGATTTTTGTTCCAGAATTGTAACAAACACAAACTAATCTGTTCTTAAACCCATTACTTTGTCGGTTAAAACATAATCATTGATCAGTCGGATTTTTCGAGACAAATACATTCGGGTCAAACAAACTCTCGCAATATATATACCATCGAGTTCGGCATAGCGTGGGAACGATATCATTAAAAGAAAACTTTAACCGAGTCATCATCACAAAATATATGGAAATAGATTTGTTAGACGACAAATATAATCAAGAAGATTCATTCATCTCATTTCGCCGTTTGTACGGTCAATTATGGCTGTAATCGCTTATTAATAATTTCTTTCGAACGGATGTGGCGTATATCCTCTTCTTCTCCCTCTACCGAACGCGCAGATGATGCTGGTACGGAATGATGTGATGTGGTGTCAGTCTTTGGTGCTGCTTCTGTTATAAAGTCCGTTGGAGATGTGAGTTGGAATAGGCGACCGGATGTGATGCTGCTTGAGGCGTCTAACAATTACGTCCATGTCACAAAACGTAAAAAATCGTTTACGATCAATGGACATCGTTTAGTCCGGTTCGAATCAGGTTTAATGGTCCAACTAGCAATTTTTTTGATTGCGACAAATTAATTATAATTATTGTGGTATTTCGCTACGTCTGTTGGGAAACTAATGTTAGCTATATCGTTTTAATCGGTTGAAAGAAATTAGAATGTTGTCTTATTTCAAGACGACTTGTTATATAAAGTTCAGTACTCTGTTCGCGATTTAATTAATTTATAAACAGAACAATACATATACAGGGTGGTCAACTTATACTTCGTTGTTTTGAGAGACACACAGTTTTTTTAATAAAGTTATAGATGGGGCAATCCATGTCAACTAGATCACTGCTTTGACCAAAATTTGAAGCATCGAGGATATGGCAAAAAAGCTTGTAGAAAATTCTTTTTGCCTCAAATTCTAGCTAATGGATGTCTCTTAAAAGCTGGTGCAGACGTGAAAATCCAACATGGCGGATCAAACATGGCGGTCCTACATGATGGCTGAATGTTTGAAAATCATCAAATTCGGGATACTGGATTTTCGTGGTCGCTAAACACGAATCCGAAGTCAGATTTGCAAAATTCAAGATGACAGATCCAATATGGGGTGTAAAGTTTTAGAAAGGCAATAGATTAATGTAAACTTAGCCTTTACCCGAGGCTTCGCTTGCGTTGAAGCCCTTAAATAAATATCAAAGATCATTACATTCCAATAGAACTGAATCAATGTCATTCAGTATTAAAAATTACTACATACAATGACGTTTCAAAAACTGAAAACATGCTTTATTGAAATAATTTGCCAAATCTATTTCACTGCAACAAAAATAAGTAATTCTGAATTCTAGCAATTCATTACAACAAAAATAAGTAATTTTGAAATCTAAGAATTTAAAAAGAGAAACCGACAAAAAGGTAAGCAATGATTTTTCACTCTATAGTTTTCGTAACACAGATAAGAACACAATATAACGTGTATTAACTAAAATGTTTTTACAATTTATGTATCTATTGTAAAGATCTGCAGTTTTGTTAACTGCCAATAAAAAACTAATGATTTGTCGCAATTTTTGTGCTCACTTTGATTTGATTTTGTCAATATTAACGGAATTTATGCATGCTAATAATGAAAATGGTATATAAAATTGATACCTAAATTTAACTAATAACCACATATACTTAAAATTAAAATAATATATACATATAGTGGGTTTCGAATCCGAATCTTTAAGATAATATATACGTTTAAACACCAGCGCCTCTATCGAGCGGGTAACATACCTTGATGTTTACATAACAAAGCGAATGTATACAAAAAACACTCTCTCTATAAGACGTGCTCTTCTATAAGGGTATATATTCGTTGACAGAACAAAATAACATTAAATATAGAAAAATTCCAAATAGATGTAGCTATAGTCAGTAAGATATTAATTTGACCGTCGGTAATGCAGCACCTATGGTTTGAACATTATTGGCGTTGAAGTTGCTGGATTCTCAAATTTTTTAACGAACAGTCACGTCTGCCAAAATATGTTTTTACCCTCCGTAAAATATATTTTTTTATTTTTTTTTAACAAGTATTCTATATCCTCTCTAATTCCTCTAAGAATATGTATACAAAGGTTCATGATAATCAGTTGTGTAGATTTGGCGTGAAAACGTAACAAACAAATTTACATTCACATCATATATACTATTATTAATACGCGAAGAGCGAAACCCCCTACCCCTTTTTCGGCCTTTATTTTAAAAGAAACGTTTACCATTCGAAAGGTACTTTTACAATAAGTAAATTAAATATAAATTATTGATAAAAACCAAGTGAGTTGGCGCCTACTATGAACAACTACCTTAAGTCTTAATCTAATAATCGAAATTTGACAGCATTCGACAAACCCCAATCGTGTTCGTGTACAATCGTGTAGCAAAGTATAAATATTGCTTTTGACTTTTATTTACTATGATGTATGCTCTAAAAACCTTTTTTTTAATTCATTTATGACGTTACATTTTATAAGAACGTTGACTTCAGAAATTGTGTATTAAAGTGATCAAATTGAATGGGTGTTTAAGAAGTTTACACATTTAGAGAATAATGAAAAGTTTTACGTAAGTACAATAACTATTTAGAGATTGTAAAGCTAATTTATACATTCTATTTCCGATCCTCGCCAAGTTGAGTATATACATTTCTTCAGTCTTGAATTTATCACAAATCTAATAACAATTTATTAATATTTTGGTAAACCAGGTGTATGCATTACTGCGTTCAAAGACAATCTTTTAAGTAAATTTTAAGATGTCATCTAAAATAGCAGTCAGTTAAAAATTGTTTAATGTTCTTTTAACTAGGCGTAATATATATCCTGCAAATATATTTTTACTTATTTATCTAATAATATAGGACATATAATGTTTCTTTATTTTATGATTTTGTCGAAATTTCATTTTGGGGTTTTAGCACCTACAAATGATTACTCGGGAAAAATCGTATTACCGAGAAATAACGAGACTGTTACAATTATGACAGCTTTGTTCAATACCGGGTGATTTGGAGACTTACTTGAGAATAAAACTGCTATGAAAAATCCTTTCAATGCAGATTGATGTGTAAGATCTTATAAAAATTTCATCACTGTTTTTCTAGCATTACATTTTTACACTTGAACCTTTCAAGATTTTAAAGTAAAACGTTCTGATTAGGCCATTTTGGGATGGGTAAAAAGTTATGTGTTTTCATATTAGTTTGAGGCGCACAATAAAGTTGTCTTGAAAGTCGTTACATATGTTTATTGATTATTCACCCTGTATAATTGAAGTCTACAGCGCCTTATAAGCTCTGTAGACTTCAATTATACAGGGTGATTCCAGATATGTTCATGTTAGAAACCAAATGTTTTATTGGGTGGCCCAGTTGCATGTTTAAACTATTTAGAATATTCAGTGGAGTGCAATTATAGTTATACAGGGTGGTTAGAAAAAATTATTATATAGAGTAGGTTATTAGCGATTGCATTTACAGGGTACTTGGAATAGAGGGAGCAGTAGAATTATAGTTAAACAGGGTGGTGCAAAAAATATTATATAGGGATACATATACAGGTATGGTGGAAATATGTGCTGGAGAAGAATTATAGTAATACATTGTGGTTTAAAAAATGTTAGAACAAAAATGCAACATTTTGTACTCCATAAGGAGTTGCATATATATGCATATATATGCAACTCCTATATAGGGTAGATGCAATAAGTGGAATTATGGTATTACAGGGTAATTATAAAAAAATATATTAGAAAAAGAAATGGTTTATAGAGCAGCCACCACGAGTTACGAGTTATATAATTATATTTAATGATTGAAATATAGAGCGCACTAAAATTATAGTTACAGAAGGTAGTTAAAAAAATTGAGAAAGTAAAAGAGTTAATATAGCCCATTAGTGATTGAGTTTACAGGTGTCATGGAAAAAAGGGAGCAGTAGAATTACAATTATACAGGGCGTGCAAAAAATATACAGGGATGCATATATAGGGTGGTGTAAATATATGCTGGAATAAGGTTATAGTTATACAGTGTAGTTTAAAATATTAGAATAAAAATGCAACTATTCGTATTCCACAAGCAGTGTATATATAGGATAGATGCAATATAGTGTGAGAGTAATTATAGTTATACAGGGTAATTACACAAAAAGTTAGAAAAGGAAATGGTATATTGGGTAGCCCACCATGAGTTGCATATAAATGATGATATAGTTATAGAAGATAGTTTAAAAAATTTCGAAACGAAAAGAGTAAATATGGTGCCTCATAGGCAGTCGCATATATAGAATGGTTGGAGTGGAATTATAGTTTTACTGGGTGGCAAAAAAAATGTTTTTATGATGCGTGGTCCATGAGCAGTTGTATATACAGGGTAGTTATAATATAGTCCAGAGTAGAATTATTATGGTTACATAGAGTGGTTAGAAAAATGTTAGTAAACATTTTTATATTGGGTAGCCCAATAGCAGTTATATATAAAGGGTGGTGGAAATATATTATGAAGTGGAATTATAATTATGAGTAGTTTAATTAATGTTAGAGAATTGAAATTAAACTGACACATTTTATCTTGAGAAAAAATAGTTTATACAGCAAATGTCCGATTATATGGATATATGTACCAACATTTTTGATGAATCCTTGAATTTACGAGTAAAGTTCGGTCACCCATGTACTATTTATTAAATGTACAAATTGAAATTGAATAAGTATTAGTAATAAATTAAAACAGATTATTTTTCAATTTCTAGATATACGATTTCTACTTCATAACTATTCAATGCTTTCAAATTTTCATTTACCTTTATTATATTTTCTATATTATTCTACCGGTTAAAAGCTGAATTATTTCAATTCAAGTATTTTCCTAAATCAACACAACATTCGCAGAAAAATAATCAATATTTATTAGGCTAATAGATACTAGTCTATACAATATTAATTCTTTAACATTTCATGTCACATAAAAAAGTTTTAAAAATATTGATGATTTTTCTTCCGATTGCTTGAAACATTTTTTTCTACAAGTTTTGTTGGCATATCCTCGATATTTTCTGATATCTGGCTGCAATATTATCTCGAATCAATTTTGCATTTTCCTTGTTGAGGCATTATAGGGTTTTATTGGATTCTACAGAGTACTTTTAAAAATATGGCCACTTTTATGTGAAAATCGTATTATTTAAAATCAACTACTGTGGGTTAATATTTCAAAGACCAAACAATTTCGTAGTAGATTAGTTTTGTTACTCCTCATCATGTTTTTGGTATCTTTAATTTTGTATACAGTGTAACTCAAAACTCACGACCAAGATTTTCTCGGTTATTTCAAATGTAATACCTTGTATCTTATATCATATTCTTAATCTTGTTACAAAATACTTTTACTTTTGTAAAACATGTACTATACCTAAATGTTACAGTCTTTAGAAGTTATTTTGATTTTTAATAATAAAAAGATATTTTTTATTTTTTTATTTAATAATAAAACGATATTTTTGCCAAAGAGTGGAGGATTCTTAGAGTTGGTCATGGCTGCAGTATTTGACAGAATGTATTAATGAATGTTATATTTGTTGTTTGTGTAAACAATTGGAATTGGCTAATGATGAATTTTTTTAAAGGCGAATTACATATTCCTCAGTTGTTGCTTTTAAATAATATAGGGAGTTATTTTTATATTAAGAATACCCTGTAGAAGCTGATAAAAGTATATATTGCCAGAATAGAGAAAATGAGCAAAATTAAAAGTCAATATAATTTATAGGGTGTTCCATGGAATAAAACATAGCTTTTGTATGATGTCACTTCATGAAGCACTCTGCATATTACAAATTAATTTTAACATTTGCAGCTAGACTCTATCTACAATATTTATTTGAAACTTTTTTCGTATCCCTTAAAACAGTGCAGATCTGAAAATTGAGAGTTTAAGTGGATCACCCTGTATATCCCTGAGTAGGTTGATGCGAGACGCTATGTTCCAAGTGTAAGGCTTTATAGAAACAAGCACTAAAGTTAGACTGGGTATTAAAGAAACGCTCAAGCCCTTCAAATTTTGTTGTTATTGTAAAATTTTAATACTTAAAGCTAAAATATACAGGGTATATTAATTAAGGCATAAGACTTTTGAAGTTGAACCCCCACAATATATGTATTTATTTTAGTGATTTTTGTACAAATCGCTGAAAAAGTCTAGGTATGTAGATGAAATGTGAATATATTTGACGAACTGTATACGTTAATTTTTTCTGAATTCTTTGGGAATAACACCCCATAAACTTGAAAGTCTGTATATTTCAAATAGTCCAAACGTTTTAGGGTCTAAAGCAGACCCGTTTTCAATGGTATAACAACACAAATGAATAACAAAATTGAAAATTCAAATAATTCGTAATGACAAATTTAGTAAATCACAGTTTGACATTAATGTTTGACAATCAAACTGATGTAAAGGAAATTACAGCAAAATTGATATATACAGGGTAGCACCAAAAATTCTAAAGATCATGTGAAATAACAAAGCTTTTTTCAAATTGGAAGAATTTGAAAGAGTTATCTTCGGAATTTCATGTGGCGCTCCTAGGTACGACGTTGTTATCAAAAAAAACCTAGGAAAACCTTATGAACTATCCCGATACAGGATTGTTCAAAAGGACATTACCATTATTAATTTCATCCTTGATTATTGGCAACCACGAACAGCTGAATTCTATAGAAGTACTAGCTATACAATCGCCTTCATTTAAAAAAATTAAAGCAGACTCTTTCAGTTTTCGTTTAGTATTGTGTTTTCTTTGTCTTATATGGTTGAATTTAGCAATTATATGTTATGACCAAGGTTCCAGGCATGCTCACAAACGTTAATGAGATCCCTGGAACATCAAAATTTCTTTGGTCTCCTTTTTGGCGACTGCACTCTCTTATAACAAAGTCGTACCTAGGAGCCCCAGATGAAATTCTGAAGATAACTCTTTCAAATTATTCCAACTTGAAATAAGCATTTTTATTTCAGATGATCTTTAGAATTTTTAGTGCTACCCTGTATATAGGAAATTTTGATTAAATTCCCTTAATTACATCAGTTTGATTGTCAAACATTAATGTCAAATTGTGCTTTACTAAATTTGTTATTGAGAATCCTTTTAATTTTTAATTTTGTTGTTCTTTTGTTTTACCATTGAAAACGGGGTCTGATTTAGACCTTGAAACATTTGGACTATTTGAAATATACAGACTTTCAAGTTTATGTGGTGTTATTCCCAAAGAAGAAGAAAAAACAACTATTAAGGTTAAGTTAAGCAAAAAGTTTTGTTAAAAAATTGTGTGGTATTTATAAGTTACAAAAAGGATTATTTGGATACTTGGAAAAATATTTGAACTAGGTAATAATATTTTGTTATTTAAAAAAATGCTCATTTAAATAACTAACTATATTTATTGAAGTAGATATATCACATCTAAGGCAGTACAGTCGATTTGTAATAAACGAAACTATATCTAGGTATTGATCCTTCTTGTCACTGGACTAATATACATTCTTCGAGCATCGCAATTAGAATAACAAAAAAAAACAATCCTCTTAATCTTTTTGCAAGAAAATTTTTGCGTTGCTTACAGATTTAGCTTTTTTACTGAGTTTTCCTTTCTTCTTTTTCTTCGTCTTCTTTTCGGATCTTTCCTCTTCATTTGTAGGACCCCCAATCAGTTTATCTCGTGCATTTTCTAGAACGCTGGTATCAGGAAGGCTTTTGGATTTTCTGAGCTTTAGATTCGGTTTGTCCTGTTGCGGCCATTCGACTGCAGTTTGGCGCTTCAAACTAAAAATAATTTATATTTAAAAAAGAACCGACTTCAGCTGACTAAAATAAAAACCAATCAATCACTATTTTCAGACATATATTCTTTTTTATCTGATTTAAGGTACAATTCAGTTGAAAATTTTAGTGTATTCTTATCTCTCTCTCGTTTTCTCCCTCTCTCTTTGTCCCTCTCTAATTTTTATTCTTTGTCTATATTTTCCAAATATATTTTAACGTTTTTATATTGTATCCACACTGTATATGCTTCTGTGTATTGGTCACCCCTATATATAAATTATTGGTCTATCATTTTCTGAATAACCCTGTACAACTCAACAGAATATTACAACGGTCCGGATATATTTAAAACCACCCTGTATAAGTCACATCCTTTCTACACTATTGACTCTTTTTATTTCCTATTGTTTAAATTATTCCTGTATACCAATGATTTTACTTCGCCCCATATGTCTAGTATTTCATTTATGCAACTGCTCATGGTCTACCCTATATAACAAAGTTCACGTTTTTGAACCACATTTTATGCCTATAATTTTACTCTACCATTTATTTCAACCACCCGGTATATGCAACTGCTTCTAAATTTTTTTGAACCCTTGTCTATAATTATACCCCGTCCTATGTTCTCTAATTCAAATATCCGAACTGCTCATGCTTATATAACAAATTTTTGATACACCCTGAATAACAATAATTTGTCCCACCCTTACTTCAAACACCTTGTATAAGCAACTACATATGTTCCAAATTATGTAGCTTTTTTAAACCGCCCTGTATATCTGTAATTCTACTCCACCTTATATTTCAACATTCCTGTATATTCAACTGCTTCTGATAATTTGTAAATCCGGTATAACTGTAAATATTCTCCGTCATATAACGCAAATATCCACTCTGTATAACTATAGTTTTACTCCAGTCTTATTTCAACCACCTTGTATACGCAACTACTTATGTGCCACCCAATGAACCACCCTGTATAACTAATTCAATTCCAACTTATATTTCAACCATGTATACAACTACTTATGTACCACCTAATATCACATGCACGCACGCACACACCTACAGCCGTATATCATGTAGAAGAGTTCACCAACATAAATTTTCTTTTCAATACACTAACGGAATATTTTCTGCCATTCACGCGACTATAAGCTCCCTAACGTAACTTCGACTCTAAAAGAAATTTACTTCAAATAAATCAAAATTAAATCATTACAAACACCCTGTACGATATACTTTCAGGGCATATCATGACATTTAAACTAGATATTTATGTTGAAAATTTGACATTTACCATGATGTTTATATGTTTTTTTTGCATATATTTTTCGGATTTTCAGAAAAATAGTAAGTTTTACGTTGTAGAAAAATATACGGAATCAAGCTGGAACATATCTTTATAGAATACAATTTATAATATTCAAATTTCTTGACGAGGTTTTAGAGGAAAACAGTGAAGATTCATTGAAATTCGCTGAAATCTAGTTTTTTATGATTTTCTGAAAAACAGTAAATCTCATGTTATAGACAATTATATCGGACTTTTCTGTAATGGTCCTTAATATAACGCAGTTTAAATCATCAAAATTGCCCAAGCCGTTTTTGAATAATCGCTCGTCATGCATAAAAAAATTGCAGACGCATTGATAACCTCCTCCTTTTTGGAAGTCGGTTAATTATAAAAATTATGAACAAACACCTATAAGCTAGCGATCTGTATAGAGTATCTCCTTAATGATATCCTTTATTTTTTGACATTTTAAGAACATGCACGTATTTCTTTTAATAAGGAACACAAATGATCGAGTTTTATTGTAAGGGTTTTAATTCCAAACCCAAATTAATATAATGAAATATAATGTTAATCACGGTGCCATAAAAAACTCTGCAAATGCGAGAGCAGGGTGGCCCCACTTGGTCGTGGGAAAATTTTGAAGACCGTGGGAAAAGGAGGCATCCTTTGATGTCGAGGCAGATGACACCGGCACGCTCATCGGCACGAGCCGTGTTACGGAATCGCCTGGGGGTCAATGACTTCTGATGATAGGGGCGTTGACATGGAACGATGGTGTGGGCGTTGGCATAGAACGACGGAACGTTGGTGTGGGGGCGTATGGCATAGAATGACGGAATAATGGCAGGTAGGCCATAGAGTTGCGGCGTTGACTAGGGCTCCGATGAGGACCCAGTGCTGCTATGAAGATGGAAGGAGGGCCGCGTATAGGTTAGGATGATGATGACAGGCTGTGATGTAATGGAGGTTATGTACTATTGGGTAGGGCTGCTGTGACGTGGATGGAAGGGGGCCCACGTAGGGGTTATATCGGCTTTATTAGAGGTTATGGGGCGTTGACGTATAGCATAGAACGATGACACAGAAAAATGACAGTTGACATGTAAGCCATAGAGTTGGAGGGTTGACGTATGGTAGGGAACGTTTGTATGGGGCGTTGACGTATGGTA
The DNA here is from genome assembly GCA_034190945.1 of Octodonta nipae. NCBI lineage: Eukaryota > Metazoa > Arthropoda > Insecta > Coleoptera > Chrysomelidae > Octodonta > Octodonta nipae. Next base: position 58,802,608 of record CM067224.1, on the reverse strand, counting down.
TAGAACGATGGCACGGAACGTTAGTATGGGGCGTTGACGTATGGCACAGAACGATGGCACAGAACATTGACAGCTGACAGGTAGGCCATAGAGTTAGAGGTACGGAACACGACTGACAGCGCACGTATTGTACTACAGACACATTATGACGTAATAGATAAGCAGTTGAAGCGCTCTCATTGGTTAATTACCACCGCTCAGCCATACCGAGCTCTCATTGGTCAATAGTCACCACGTAATCTGTTCAATAGCGCTAAATTTCAATGATGTACAAAATAATTTATATATTTATATTACGAAAAACCGTTGCAGTGATGGGGAATCGAACCCCAGTCCACCGGTTTCCTATGTAAGCACTTAGCATATGTGCCAACAAGGCGACCTTACCTACTCTTTCTATCAGTTGATAGTGTGTTAAATAAAAACCCGTTTAAGATGCGCAGTAATAATATCAGTCACAGGAAAGCAACGTAGAGAGATAGCTGTTGGGTGGAGACACGACGACCTTGCCGGAATTCATACATCGACATCTATCTCTATGTATTTTTTGATGCTGAATTGAAATTCGTGGTCAAAAAAATCATACACAAAAAAAAAAAAAAAAAGTTTCAGCCAGTACCGGATAATATTTTTTTGGGATACATTGGTAAATTTCCGGTCCATATGAAAAATGTAAAATCAACCCCAACAGTGACCCCGTGGGGTGCGAGAATACCCCATATATTGAAAATGAAAATAAAAATTAATAATAAACGTCAAAATTTCTTAACTTTGAGAAAATTTTCAAAACCAGCACAAAATCCAAAGTATAACATGCAATCACAGAGAAAATACTAGAAATTATTATTAATAATTATACAATATTTTTTGCGTTAACAGACATTTTTTAGAAATTTTATGCAAAACATAATTAATACGAGCAATTTCTCATTGATTATAGCCGATTTGCAGTGATCTACCGGTTATAATTGTTTCTAATTGGTTTGAACCAAACACATTCTAGCGGTTTCCGTTAATACAATGACGTCACAAATCAGCCCTTTGTTACGTCATTGTTTGAAATATCTTCAACCGGTAATAACCCTAATCAGTAGTTGTCTTTGATTGTCTTTCTTAAATGGCATTTGAGGTTGGGTATTTACTAGTTTACAACTAACAATAAATTTTGATCAGTTTTGCAAAAATCACGTAAGTACCACTACCCACACAACATGAAATATCAGAAGAAATATTTCACTGAAATATTTCTGCAATATTCCTATGTCCACGACAAAACATCTACTGAAATATTTCACGAAATCTTGAAGAAACATTTCGTGAAATATTGCACCAATATTCCATGAAATATTTCAGGAGAATTTTAGTCGTGAATATAGTAATATTTTGGGAAATTTTTTCAAACAATACTTTAGACATAAAATATTTTAGCACTATTTTGAAATATTTGACTGTAATATTTCTTAAATATTCGTATGCTCACGACAAACAAATCTTTTGAAATATATCATGAAATATTACAATATATTTCATGAAATATTTTAAAAGGTTTTTGTAGCGAAAATTCTAAGATTTCTGAAATAATTTATGATACTTCAAAACAAACATGAAATATTATATAAATATTTTTAAATGGTTCACTAAAATATATTTAAACTATTTTTATATCTACAACAAAAGATCTTTTGAAATATATCATGAAATATGACAGAAAGGTTTCATAAAATATTACAGAAATATTTCATGAATTATTTCAAATGGGATTTTGTCCCGGCCATAGCAATATTGCTGAAATATTTCAAGAAATATTTTAAAATGTTTCAAATCAAACTGGAAATATTGCATAAATATTTTAGAAATATTTCATGCTGTGTGGGTAAAGAACCACATAAATAAAAAATTTATTGATGTGTATCAAATACTAATAAACAAAAACAAAACAATTTAACAAATGATTTTGACGTTTTCCGGTAGAACCAAATTACATTCTAGCGAATGAGTTTTGGTTCCACTTTACTTCAGTGTTGAAAAAAGAAATGTCAAAGTACAACCACTGTCAGTCATAGGTAGAACCAATGTTATAACCGGTATATCGTTGAAAATCGGCTTATGTAAATCTTACCTCTAACCTCACTTAAACTGTATTGAAAAAACACATTTTATTATAAAGAATGAGTGGAGTGCATGATATCAATTGTTATAAACATTTCATTAGTAGCTATTTGAAAAAATATAGTTGGTATAACAACATCTATAGTAAAAAGGATACCACGATTTTTTACAATAAAATGATTTTTATTGTCAATGACTTTATCCTCATGTTTTTTTTAGTTCGTTTTGCAATTAAAGCGTGATTTTTTAATTTTTAAAATTATTATTTATTGTTTCAACAATGTTTAAGTCGGAGATTCCTCGTTGTCAATACCTTTTACATAATATTTCCAACAATCGTGTAATAATATATCTAATAATTGTGTAAATATTTCCAACAATTGTGTAAATTCACAAGGTAGGTAGGTACTCAAACATGGTTTCACAAATAATAAATTTTGCCACCCAAACAGAGAGAAATCTGCAAAGAAACTAACTTTCTGTTAGGTTTCAAGTTGAAAGTATTATTTTTCAATACCTTAATACCCTTAAAATAATTTGAAGTATATGCTCTAAGGTCCGCTATTAATGTGCATTGCACGTTGCTTCTAGAAGTATATGGTACTCTAAAGTCACATATTAATTTAAAAATAGGATATTTATTGACTTTTGACGTACATCAAGTTTCTAATTTGAAATATCGCAAACAGGGCATTAGAATATTTATTAGAACAAAAAGCAAATTTTGTGCTGGGATTGTATATTAATTGGATGTTATATTTGTTTTTTCACTATAATTTATTGATTTCCTACAGACGATACTTTAAATATATACGAGTTTAACCTGGTTACATTTCGGAACAAACTCTCGGTACAAATAACTCTTTCACACCCTCCTCATTCGTTCTAAATTTTTGCATTTTACTACCATACTGATCTATTTTCGTTAAGTAGCTTTCGCTCCAATAAATGCGTAAACTACTATGACTAGCAGGCGTCTCTACACAACAAATTCCCAACTTGAATTTTTGAAAAACACCAGAGATAATTTAGGGAGTACCCACACCTTTTTTTATTTGTGAAGAAATTCTAATAAACTAAAGTACTACTCATGCTGCTATAGTAAAATGTATTGACAAATTCAATAAAAGCGAGTGAAGCTATGTCAACCTAGTACTTAATAAGGAAATGGGATGATTTGACGTTTTACTTCACAAACACTACATATTGAATTCATTTGTTTTAAAAACTAACTTGAGTCACCCAATAGGAAATAGTAAAGTTATAACTGTATACCCATTTTGGTTTTTCGTCGACTTTTCTTTCGGCGCAACTTCTTTGTTAACGTTTTTCTTATCGGATTGTTTTTTGGAGTGTTTCTTTAACTGCTTCTTCCTAAAAAAGAACATATTATTTCTAATTCGGTTGAAATGGCTAGGCTAATTGTTGAACCAGTTCACATGTTTTTGACATTTACAACTATTTCATTGTTTTACAGATATATCATCTATATCCAAAGTGTCAACTGGATGTAGTATTCTCAAAAATCACATAAAAATAAGAAAAAAATTAAATACTCGCAGAGAAAGCATGACATCCGTTGTTTCTAAAAAGAAACCTAGATTTGGCAAAACACAGTGAAAACCCTTACTACCAAATAGATTTATACTATAATCTTGAAAAGGATGGTGCCAAACACATTGTTGAATAAGCTCAGAAATATTACTGCCCCTAAACTGGGTTTGCTATTGGTACCAAGAAGTTTTACAATATGTTTAAGCAAAACGGGCAAAACAACAAGTCAAACGCATTTTAACATCATTTTTTCAAATAGTTATCAAAGAGGGAAACAAATAAATTTGACATGGGAGTTGAAAGCTACTAGTCTGGATAGGAGTTATTCTGGGATTATAATATTGTTGAAGGTTCTTCACAGTCTTCACTAAGTGCGAGGTCAAATGCACACCTATTAGGTTACGAATTTATAAGCGTCTTTATTACAATTACAGTGATAAATCTACTGTAAATGTAAGTATTTAAGGATGTATTTTGTTTGTAAAATTTAAGTGAGATGTCCTTAAAAAACTCATTTCTACCCCTGATTAAGAGGTTAAAAATTGACAACAGATAATACAATGTTAAAAAGAGTAAAGACTTATTTAATCTCAAGCAGTCAAAAAAATTCCTATAACAAAAGAAGAAACAGTCCATAAGAGGGAAAAGAACTAAGGAGGCTAAAAAGAAAATGACCAAAATCACTTGTTAAACTCCGATATTGGGGTGCATGTATCGAAAAATTACTATCAAATAAGAAAAACTGTAAAGCCTGCTCTACGTGGTATCACAAAGATTGTTTTGGTCTAACAATAAATGATATAGACACATTTTCATGTTATAACAATGATGAAACTTTAGATTACTTTTATGTTTTTTTGGGCAATAACACCACAATAGAAATAAAACGACGTATATTGCGGGAATACCAAAGGTTTCAAAGTCTATTCTGACTTCGTTGTCAATGGCTTTATATTTATTGATGTAGATTGCAAAATGAAAATTTGATTTATGACATTTAAAATTGACATTAGAAAATTTGTTGTTTTTAGATATACAGGTAGCACAAAAAATTCTAAAGATAATGAATTATAGTTAACCAGCTTTCAAATTAGAAGAATTTGTAAGAGTTGTCTTTAGAATTTATAAGTGGCGTTCCTAGGTACGACTTTGTGATAAGATAGCGCATTTGCCAAAAATGCAATCAAAGAATTCTACTGTTTCAGTGATCTCATTAACGTCATAAGGGAAAACCTAGGAAACACCTTATGACCTATCCCGATACTGGGTTGTTCAAAAGGAGATGACCATTAATAATTTCTTCCTTAATTGTCGGATACGATTGAATTCTACAGAAGTAGAAGCGATACAATCGTCTTCATTCAAAAGAATTAAGGCAGACTCTTTTATTTTTCGTTTTGTGTTATGTTGTTCTTTGTGAAGTATAGTTGAATTGTCAAATTGTATTTTATGGCCTAGGTCCCAAGCATGTTCACAAATTTTTGATTTTTCAAATTGTCGTTTCTTTATGTAATTCTTGTGTTCATTTATTCGTACGTTTAATGGTCTCGATGTTTCTCCAATATAAAATTTATTGCATTCGCAAGGAATCCTATATATGCAGTTTTTTGAGTTCTGGGTTTTGTTTGTTGGTTTTGTTTTTTGATATTAAAGATTTCAGTGTATTTCTTGTTGGAATGTTGTTTTAACATTAAATCTGTTGCCCACTCTTTTCAATCTCTTTCTGACAGATCCTGTATATATGGTATAGTTGTAACTGTAATGTTGTTGTCCTGAGTAGTAGTAGTGTTAAGAGAAGTTCTGGGTTGATTCGGAAGGTTTGTTTTATGTTCAAGTCTGTTTAACTCTTTGTTGATAAATTTTGTGGGGTAATTGTTTCCAGTAAGAACATTTTTTATAATTATTTTTTCCTTAAGTAATTTCGAAAAGATTGTTGAGGAGGTCTTGAATTATTTTGTCTATTCATGGGTTTTCTCTCCTCCAAATTTTTTCCTGTAACAGATAAGTATTAAAAAATTGTATATGTAGAACAAAGTGTAGTAAGGCAATTTCGTAAAATTGCCCGGATTACTGGTTGTCTGTACAGAGATTCTTCCTCACAGTTTTTCTGAGAGAAAGAGATGTCTATAAAATGATCAACCAGTATTCCTGTATATAAGTAATGTATTGTATATTGTGTAATACTTATCTGTGTATGGAGACGTTTCAACTCCGAGTCTGGAGTCGTTGTCAATCGTTTAGTGTTGTTTTCGAGGCTTTTTTCTAAAAAATTTTCGCTTTGATTTTGAATTTATTGTTTGTCAAAAAATTTGACACTGACAATTTGTCGTTTGGCGATCACTTGACGCTGAGGTTACCGTTTTTTTGTTCTGTTAGCAGTAAATTCTTCCAGCTGTATGATGATAAACAACACTGAAATCGGAGCACCTTCAGCCGACCTTCATTTGGACTGGAAGAATTTACTGCTAACAGAACAAAAAAACGGTAACCTCAGCGTCAAGTGATCGCCAAACGACAAATTGTCAGTGTCAAATTTTTTGACAAACAATAAATTCAAAATCAAAGCGAAAATTTTTTAGAAAAAAGCCTCGAAAACAACACTAAACGATTGACAACGACTCCAGACTCGGAGTTGAAACGTCTCCATACACAGATAAGTATTACACAATATACAATACATTACTTATATACAGGAATACTGGTTGATCATTTTATAGACATCTCTTTCTCTCAGAAAAACTGTGAGGAAGAATCTCTGTACAGACAACCAGTAATCCGGGCAATTTTACGAAATTGCCTTACTACACTTTGTTCTACATATACAATTTTTTAAATACTTATCTGTTACAGGAAAAAATTTGGAGGAGAGAAAACCCATGAATAGACAAAATATTTTTTCCTTGTTGAATTTATTATCATCAGAACAGTTCGTCTTTGCTCTATCATATAATGATTTATGACACCTTTCTTTACTGTATTCGGCTGATTTGAATTGAAATGTAGGTATCTGTTTGTATGAGTTGGTTTTCTATAAACTTCTGGTTCGAATGAAGATTCTGTTTTTGTTATTAATATGTCTAGGAAAGATAGTTTGTTATTTTCTTCAATTTCTAGGGTAAATTTGATAGTTGGCTCTTTGTTATTTATGTCATTTAATAATTTATCTAGTTCTTCAAGATTGTGTTCCCAAATTACGAAAATGTCGTCAATGTAACGCCACCAAATTAAATGTTTATTTTCTTTTGATAAAATTACTTGTTGTTCAAAGTTTTCCATAAATATGTTACTTAATGCTGGTGAGAGATAAGAACCCATGGTCATGCCAAAATCCTGTTGGTAAAAGTCATCGTTTAATTGAAAGTATGTAGTTTTGGTATAATATCTTAGTAGTTCCATTATTGTATCAATTGATAACTGAGTTCGTTGATTTAATGAAAAGTTCCGTTCTAGTAGTTGTTTTACTATTGGAAGTGTTTTGGAAACAAGAACATTGTTGTAAAGATTTACTATATCAAAACTTGCTATTGTAAAAGTATTTTTGTATTCTATATGAGACAGTTTTTCCAAGAAATGTGCATTGTTTTTTAGATGAGAAACAGAACTTCCTGTAAGAGGACGAATAATGTTTAAAAGAAATTTTGAAAGTTCACTACATGGAGAATTTATAGAACTGACAATTGGTCTTAAAGGAATATTAGGTTTATGAATTTTTGGTAACCTATAGAAATTTGGTGGTTTAGTATAGTGTGGAGTGAGTGCTTTACGTTCTTGTTCTGTGAATTCATGTTTGTGGTTGCACAATAAACGGTATATTTTGTTTTCTATTGAGCTTGTTGGATCTTTTGTGAGTTTAGTGTATTGTCCTTGGTTTATTATATTTTGAATTTTGTCATCGTAATCAGTTTTATTTAAAATTACTCTTGCATTGCCTTTGTCACCAGGTTTTTTTTATAGAATTGTCATTTTTTAAATTTGTAATTGCACATAACTCATTATTAGTAAGGTTATTTTTAACATTTACAGGTTTTTCAAGTTCAATTTTTGCTCTTATTCTTGAGCATTACTAGAATTTAGTTTATTTGCGGTTTGTTCTATAGCACTTATTATATCAAATTTAGGATTTGTTTTTGGAGTAACTGCAAAGTTAAGTCCTTTTTGTAATACTGAAGTTTCAGTAGCATTTAGCTGTTTATATGAAACATTTATGAGAGTTTTTGTACAGTGAAGTTTTTTTCATGTTTGTTATTTTTTGTTATGTTTCTATTTAAAAGAAGTTGGTTAAATTTATGTAAATGTCTTTGTTTTTGTGAAAGGAATTCTTTATTGTAGCTATTAAGAGTGCTGTTTTTAATTCTATTAAACTCATTCTCTGATATTCGACAAGAAAGGAAGCTGTGTACATACCCAATCTCACGTTCTAACTTAAATTTATTATATCGATGAAAATTTATCCTGTCTCTAATGGCTGCGAAACTTGCTCGCTCCAATATCCTCTCCCACCGATGTAGGGTTGACAAAATCTTAAACCTTTAGGAATAATCCCCATCTCCCGACATCTGCACAAGAATGTCAGGCTATTCTTGGTTCGGGCAAGTTTCTTAAATAAACCTTCTAAATCTCTAAACACTTTAGTCACTACATTCCCATAGCTGGTTTCTAATGGTCTTCTAAACGTTGTTTGTGGCAAATTTAGGTTAAGTAATAGTGATATATATATATATATATATATATATATATATATATATATATATATATATATATATATATGTAATAAATAGGTTTCAAGGCTGTCAAACCAAAGTATATTAAGAAAACCTACTAAAATGAGTATTTATTATTAATCTATTTATTTACTTTTGAGAAAATATGTTAATTTGATTTACTTTGTTATGGCAGGCTTTTATTATTATATTAAATGCAAAAATTCTATAATTACCCCAAGAATGACACATGATGTTACACGAAACAAGATTTTCAATATAATTCCACAACTAGAAAACAATAAAAGCACTCGCAGAGTGTAATTTTGCGCTTTTATACTTACTTTGAAGGAGGTTTGGTAGAAGGCTCTGAAAAAATCCCACCCCCAGCACCCCAAGACAAAGGAGCATCTCCGTTTCCAGCTCCAAGCCACAATTTGTTTTTGAGTGTATACAGTTTGGCTTGAACTTCAGTAAGTTGTCTTGTGATCTTGTTTTTCTTTTCTGAATTTGCATGTCTAAAACGAAACAAATATTTCAACAAGAAATATTTAGTAAAATTTTTTACTGCATTCAGTAAAAACTTAAAAATATTTGTAAGCACTATGGACACGTATAGTTTTTCAAACATCATTCTCACTTTGCTTCTCAAAAAATTCTATGATCAAACCGAACATAAACCTGTTGCACTAGGATTCTCTACGTCCATCGTGACAACAAAATATGAGACTCCTTCTCAATAAAATCACCTGCTTGCTCATTTATATGCTCCAAGAAGCACTCGGAACTGTCTGATATATCTTCGGGCAACTCTAGACCTTTCATCAACCTATCTTACCACCTCCTCCCTTATTCCAATCATTTCCCGCTCGTCACGTTGCTTTTCCCTTACTACCGTGACTAGGAAGTCCGCAACCACTCCTCAATTCCTACCACTCCCCATCAAACATTTTACTTCATTTTCCGCCTTATAGTCCTCTCCTTACTCGCTTAATCCCCCCCCCACATAGCATTTACTTCTCCACAGTACACACATATTTCATCATCAACCAACAGAAACCTCATCAAGCACTGTCGAAAAGAGCTATATCTGGCATTTGGAGGAGGCTCAATTATGGTTTGTGTGATAGGATAACTTTAAATGACGATTTAGAAGCACAGATGTAAATCCGCAGTTATATATCCTTCAGAATGGTTACTTGGTCAGGAGAGTACAAAATTGTGTTGCTGGCTACAATATTGAAGTTTTGCTTTGATCAGCACACCTGAGAACTGCTTGAGTCATCATCCGCCTCAGTGAAAGTGTACTTTTAAAATGCCTTCAAAACACAAAATAATGAGAACTACAGAACACCCGAAGTCCAGACTGGGTATAGCCACAACTGAGATCACCAACAGATCTCATAGCTTATTTACCAAGAATTTTACTAACCAATGTAAAGCCTTTACGTGTCACACATCAACATGGCACTACTAATCAGCAAATTCTCTATACTGGCTTCATTACTGGTAAAAGCACATTTGTTTCACAATCCTTTGTTAATACCACACTACACAGTCTCTAATCATTTAGATTTTTTACGAAAATATTAAAATATCTAATACATTAAAAACATTTACTCACTTTGGATGCGGTGTTTTCGATCTACGGATGAACAACTGCGATTTTAACGTATCAGCTGGAATTAAATCGAAAACTGAAATGCTCCTTTGGGCCTTATTAACTTGCACTTCACTATCTGAATATTCCCCTACAGGCTGCAAAATTAAAAATCCGAATTTAAATCTCGCTTTCTCTACTATTTGAAAGCTCAAATAAAATGATTAGTAACGTGATACCTGGATTTCAATAACTAGGATACGGCCAAACTCGAATTCGTAAGAATCTTCAGGCTAAAGGATAATGACAGTGGAAATCGTGCATTACGTATAAACTCAGGCTGAAATTGACAGTTACCTTCTTTTTCTTCTTGGGAAGCTTTCGTTTCCTGCGGCGGCGTCTAGGAACTTGAACCTTTTCTTGAGCTTGTTCGAATTCTGAATCACTATTGGAGGAACTGGAATCTAGGCTTTCCTTCTCTGATAAGGACAATTTTAAGGTTGCTTTGCATATCTAAAATGGAATAGGAATTAGAATAAAAATCAAATATAAATAACTTCTCTGTCTTCTATCAGTGACGTTATTACGTCACTTATTTGTGTATGTCTAAATTAAATTAAGTTACTGGCTGTAAGGAATAATAACTACCTAAGTAACTTATATGTTTCTTTGGGGAATAACACCACAATAGAAATAAAACTACGTATATTGCAGGTGTTATGGAATGTCTTCGATGCACATTCCATAGAGAGAATAATATTCAAAAAAATGTATGAAATAGATGTTGCGGTTTTAGTTCAATGCTGGTTCAATGCAAGTATATAATTGACGAAGGACCTTTAGCGGAACAATCAATAAACACGTAAAGTAATTCACCAAATAAAAGTTAATCACTAACCTTTTACGTTGCAGCTCAGCAAAGGGTGTTTTCTTGGTGGTTCTTTCTTCTGAGGCTAGCCCCGTGAACAGGAACAGTTTCTTAGAGCTTCGTCTGGACAACACGTTACACAAAAAATAGTGACGTAATGTTCATTGATTCATACAAAAAAATGCGGGTTTAACAACAAATGATGCGCTTTTGTAAACACAAAAGAAACAAAATGAAAGCGGTTTAGCGGTCGCCACGAATGGAGCTAAAAACTCGCGGATCGTAACGCAAAAGACAACAAAAAGCGGCGTCTCTTCAGACGGAATCAAAGCCACCGAAAAGTTCGGAGTACATTGCACGAAACTCCCAAGCGTCCAAACAGCTCGGGATGAGAAACACGAATCACAATACTGTCTATATTTTACACGCAAAAACACACTTACAATTAGCATTAGCGCGACGGAATGTTTTAGAAAAGGTGCAGAAGTTTAAAAATCAATGAAGTAATTCAATCAAATTGAACACAATACACTAAACAAATGCGGGAACGCACCAGCAGGAATACCAAACGTTTCAAAGTCTATTCTGACTTCGTTGTCAATGGCTTTATATTTATTGATGTGATTGCAAAGAAACATATAAGTTATCAAGAATATGCCACAAACAAACGTTTAGAAGACAATACCTAAGTAACATTTGGAAAAAATTTTGAACAGGACTTCAAGTCCTCTCTGGTCTTCAATTTTCCAACCATGGTAGATTTCAAATAAAAGGAAGCAAAAAGGCCATAGTGTACTAAGAATCACGGAGATGATGCCAGAAATTTGCAGGAAAAGAAAACTGAACCGCCTTTGAAAAGTTAAGTAGGCCATTAAAAAATAACAATATATTATAGGAGTTGCTTTGTATAATATTTGATACTGATTAATCAGTAACAAACTAAGAATGAAACAGAAAGAATTGGCATATCACTTCAAGCATTGTGCTCCAGTGGTCAGGTGGCTTTCATATATAAAGATTTCTCCAAATTCTTCGATAGAATAGACGAAAAATCTTATTTAAGAAATTATATAACTTTGGCTTCTCGATGGATTAGTCAATCTACAAGAACATATATTTCGAAAAGAACCCAGAATATAGTTTTCAATGGCTATAAGTCTGATGACTTTATTGCGATATCCGGGGTATCCCAAGGTTCTCTTCTTGAACCTCTGCTGTATGTATTATTCATAAATGACCTATTTGAGGGTCTTAATTCTAGGCGCCTTTGTTTCACAGATGATTTGAAAACGATTTTTGCTTCAAAGGTCAAAAATGTAAAGTTGTCCCATATTCTAGGAGACATTCTCCCATCGAACTACCGACTAGGTAATTCCAATATAGAAATTTGCAAGAAAGTCAAAGATCTTGGATTTTAGTTTGACTCAACTTTGTTATTCAATCATGGATCAGTATTGTACTTTGGAAGCCACGAAGTCTCAGGACTTGCAGATATTTTACAAACATCGATTGTTTAAAAGTACGTATTATGCTTAAGTACGATCAAAATTGGAGTATATTGTATTGTAGTGTGGTTTGGAACCCAAGGAAACAAAATCACAGGCCATTCCTGAAAAGAGTCCAACCAATACAATATACAATATCTAATTTTCAAAATTGGAGGTTCTTACTCACATAGGTGAATAAGGACTATTGCTTGATTTTAATGTATCAGGTCGCTGCATTAGGACTGTAAGTACTTTCAAATGTAAAAACTAGAAGTTATATTGTTTGAGGCTGGTAGACAATGTATCTCGTTCCTCGAAGTTTCCTTGGACTTCCGTCGTCTTGAAGTGGTTGATCTCACAACGTTTCAATAGCTTTGTATCTGCTATCGTCATCATCATTTACCTGATGACGATAGCAGATACAAAGCTATTGAAACATTGTGATATCAACCACTTCAAGAGTATCGTCTTGTCCAAGGAAACTTCGAGGTAGAAGTTATATTGTTCTTAGTTCATCAATACTCAGAGCATGCTTTAATTTTACTGTACTATGCTTTAGATGTGATATTTTTGCGAGTACCATCAGTCAACTACAACTGAATGTATACATTTCGAATATAATTTTCTGTGGTGTATTTTATTTAATTTTGTTTTAGACTATATATTATTCTGTAAATGAGCCCAACTCATGAATAATAAAGCATTTATTATTATTAGATCATACCCACACTGGATAAGAAACATAACGTATACTGATAGTGTGCAGGCAGAAAGCTTTGAAGAGCGAATACTGAACAAGATGCTGCAACTCGTGCTACCTTTCTTGTGACTCTTGAAATTGCGAAACGTGGAAAACCATTTAACTATGTAGAACTGAAATGAAGGCGAACCTGCAGTATCCGCGGAAATGTGCTTCGAAAAAGTAAATTTATTTAAAACTATTAGTTTGTAAGCAACACCCTGGTTTGGAAGATAGAAAACAGCATACAAAAATATATCATGGCAACTAAATGCACTTGTGTAGTTTTCCTTGGCCTTGGTTTATTCAACGGATGTGTCAGATACTCCTGAGGCTTGCATTTTTATTCGAACAGTAGATAAAAGCTAAGAATTTGATAGAGCCACCATGAAGTTTGTTAATGTTTATTTAAATTTTCAAAAGGTCAAAAAGCCTTACCGGTAAAGGTTTCCTCTGCAAAGTCGGACTTCTTGATACCACCACTCTGGACTTCACTGGCGACGATCTTGGTTTAGTCTTTTTAATAATCACTGCTGGTGACGGTGGTGGAACACATGGAATCACAGGATCATCATCCCTGCCTACTTCATCACTGCTGCTAGAGGTATCACCTTCGTCACTAAAACAAAAACTTTATTCTGCCATGTTAGCCTTTGAGGCACCAATCATTACCTTGAGTAATCACTTAAACTAATGTTCGTGGGTTCATCAGCATTTGATCCTTCTTTAAGCAGTCGCTCAATAATTTTAGTTCTTAATCTTTCCTACAATAAAAAATTGCTATCACGAACTTGTTCAGTTCACCTTGATTATTTGTACCTTTTTAGGATCTTCGTCGTAGAAGTCTAGAAGCGTTTGACAAAACGACCTCCCCATCTGTTCATAGTCTTGCGTAGTGAAATGAGTGCTAGCTCTGTTACCCAAAGTTGAACCTGCAAACGACGCCTCCATGGTGTAGCTATTGGCGATGCCCATCATCCACATAACGACGCGCCCTGTACCCTCTTTCGATTTTTGTATACGGAACTTGCAACTTTCAAATGAAAACTAAAACCAAAAGTGTATATAATTTTAAAAAATTTATGGATTATTCCAAGAATCACCTTGTCAGCAGTATTTTTGTGCAACATTAATGGGAACACTTGTTCTTGAAGTCTTTTTTCCCCTCCTCTTCTATTTTCGCAGCCGTAGATAAAAATATTGTGTTTACGGGAATGAGCATGTAAATCACAGTATAAGGCAACGCCACATTCTTCGAGCAGTCTGAAGAAACAAAAACACTTTAGGTTTACAGTTTTTGTTGAAGAAGTCATGCTTAAATATGTAAAACTTTAATACAGAATTTGGTACCCTAGCACCAAATCTTTACTTTTTAACACTCAACGTCAGTTCAACAGCCAAATTGGCATCTTCATTGTTTCTTTGTAATTAGCAATTGACTCATGATAAAAAGCGATCGTTTACTGTTAGTTCATGTAGGCCAACAGAATTCTGAAATAGAGTTTGATTCCGGATAACAAGAAAACTGCTGAAACTTTATCAACTATTCACACAGGCACAGACAGTTGCTTTAGTGTTGCCAAAAGTCAAACCTCCTGGTAAGAGTTCCACGCAAGATCAATGAACTACTAACTGTAGTTTAAATACTAGGGTGGTCGTTAAAAATTAATTTTTTTGCGACGCCCCACTATGGGTCAAATGTCATTTTCTTAAAACCTGATATCTAGAGCAAAAATAGAGATATCCAAACAGTTCTTTTAAATTGAACCCTAGGGTATGTAGATTAAGGGAAAATTATTTAGAATGCTATCATCCACTATTATAGGGGTGGAAATGGGCGTTGAAATGGTGCACCTATTAAATTTCGATCTTTTTTTCTTTTGTTTATGGTATATTTGAAAGACAACTAGAGATATTTATACAGTCCTTTTTTTAAATTTTATAGTTATTAATATAGATTAGAAAAGTATTTATTGCAAAGCTATCCTCCCAAAAGTATAGGTGAAAATAGGGGTGATAGGCTGAAAACGTGAAAAATTCCCAAAAAATACTGTTTAGAGATTCATTGGACGCTGACCACGCTACTGTGAGATCATTTATCGTTATCATTTTCTTTAAAGGTATCAAATATGGTTGTCTGATTCATTCTAATATCTCAAAATGCAATACCAAAATTTTCTTTGACAAGAACAATAATTATATACGTTTTTGTTAAAAGGTACCCAAAAAATTCCGGTTTATAAAAAAAGATGAAAGATAAAAAAACGAATGTGACACATTGCCTCTGATCATTAAGCATATATTTCAAAAGCAATTATCTCTTAAAATGGCAAAAATAAAAAATTATTAATCCAACTAAACATTGTCGAAAAATATTCAAAATAATTAACTGAAAACTCCCTTACAAGATTCATCAACGATTTTTGTGTTGTTTTTTTACTCCCATACCCCAGTTTTCATTCCTATAATGAAAAATGATAACGATAAATGATCTCCACATTGGAAAATGATAACGAAATGGTTTTTAGAAGACTGGTCAGCGTCTAATGAATCATTAAACACTATTTTTTTGGGGATTTTTCACGGTATCATCTCACCCCTTTTTTCACCTATACTTTTAGGAGAATAGCTTTGCAATAAATAATTTTCTAATCTATATAAATAACTCTACAATTTAAAAATAAAAAACGCCTAAATATTTCTATTTGTCTTTGAGATATACCATATAATAATGAAAAAAAAGTTCGAATTTTGAAATGGGCGGTCAACCCTAATTGCCACCCCTATAACAGTGGATGATGACATTCTAAATATTTTTCCCTTAATCTACATAACCTAAGGTTCAATTTAAAAATTGTTTCGATATCTTTATTTTTGCTCAAGATATTAGGTTTCCGTTAAAAAGAATGCCATTTGACCCATAGTGCGCCCCCTCAAAAGCTTCCTTTTGATGAAAAATCACTGGGAAATTTTTCTATTTTTTTTTATTCAAAATAACACGTGTCTCTATACGATCTAAGCCAATTTTTGCGTATGGGTATAATCAGGTTTTTTGGGAATATTTCATGAAAAGTACAATTTTATTGGAAATATAAAAAATAATGGAACTCAAATCAATACAAAAAAAAAACAATATTTGTTGAAAATAATAATAAATAAAAATTTAAACCAAAAAATTTCCCTGTTGATTTGGTCTAGTAAAATTTATATTTTTATTTTAATATTACATTAGTACAAACGCTATTTTAATATCTAGATTTCTTCACTCAAGTAGGTTTTCTTTCGTATTTTTAATGTTTTGTCTTCTATAACCATCTAAGACTTGAATGAAGAATTGTTGATGATTTTACCCAAAAACTGACTTTGATCATCTAGAAGCGCGTGTTGTTTTGACTTAAAAAAAATAATTTTTAACGACCACCCTATTACATACACTTACGACTGAAGGAGGTTTGAAAAGGCATCGAGATGCAGATACAGATAGTTTTCAATCTGATAAGCAGACACAACGCAACAGTAGAGTTAGGGAACTAAATTACAGACTAGTCCAGTTAGTGATAGTTCTCTTGAGATAGATTATCAAATCTCCACAAGCAGTCATGACAATAATAACGTAATGGTGGTTGAAAGTGATGATGAAGGAGGTGCAGATGAAGGTGAAACTGCTGATGATGAACAGTGAGAACCCTGCACGGATGAATATGATGTTGAAACCGTGGAATAAGATAATTATGAAGATGCTGATGATTGTCAAGAAATCGATGATGAATAGGAGGCCGACAATGCAGTTGAAGTGATAGAAGACTTCAGCAAAGTACCGAATACTGGAAAAATATAGAGGAATTAATCTTTTTAAAACCACGCTAAAAACGAGACAAATAACAGAAATCAACATAAGAATATAATTGACAGGCCTTCATTAGTCTAGGTGAACAGAAAAAGTTTTCAGTAGAGCCAGGCTAGAGGACATGGTTCATATAATAGACAAGTACCAACAGGATAATACACGCCAGAATAAATGGACAACCCAACAAACAGACACATGCATAAGATAGGGGGACTCCATAAACCCCCTACTCTTCAATCCGATAATGGATGAAATAATAAAGGCTGCGAAAAAAGGTAAAGGTTATAAAATAGGAAACAAAGAAATAAAAATCCTCTGCTACTTCGACTGATACCTCAAAAACACAAAAGGTGTTAGAGACGACAGAGGGAGTACTAACAAGAATCATGGGGAGAACACTAACAGATCGAGTAATTAGTGAAATCAGAACATGGAAAAGGGACGAGAGTGGGACAATCACATAAACAGAATGGCAGACGGTAGTTTAGTAATAATTCAAAGAGTCAAATCACCAACAGATAGAAGAGATGTGAGCGGGCCTTGTAAAAGAAGGACTGGTAATACAGAGACAACCTAATAAAGGAAAGAAGTAGAAGACGAATTATCTTTCTCCCCGTTGTTTTAAAGTTTGCCCCATTTTTGATTACGGTGAGAAAAATAATCAGTTTTTTACAGCTATTTGATACTATCTTATATGATCACATATTTCCTTTACTACGCAATCCATTGCCTCGATATCAACAAGGATTTTCAAGTAAAAGATCTATGGTAATTTGGTAACAATTATCCAATACATATTTGGAGACCAAAGGAAGCAGGTTGATGTAAACTGTAGATTGCCAAGTTCGATAATAGGACCCTTTTAAACAAATCAAAGCAATCAGGATTTTGCTTTTCTACTGACGAAGTAAATTTTATAAAGTCGTATCTAGTTAACAGATATATTTATTTAGATTGGGTTCAGATTGAAGTCATAAATGACCAAATCTTGAGTCCCTCAAGAATCGAATCTGGGGTTGCTGTTATTTCTTTAGTTCAGTTAAAAAAGTATGTAATACAATATAAACGGAAAAGTTTTGTTTCTTTTGTGCAACAAAATGTGCTTACGATTGTTATACTGTTCAGGGTACGTTATTATCAGTAAACTGGTGTTAATAATTCCATTAAAAAATTTCCATACCTTATTAGGACTTGTTATGCTATAGTAACCAGCATATTGTTGAAATAATTCGAGGTAATGTACTAACAGATTCAGAGAACAGGCAAAGCCAAAAAGCAGACCTGGTTAGATAGAAAGAGTTCTATACTTAATAATTTTGGATACTCAGGGATAAATGAATTTTTAAGCTTGAGGCGGATTTATATTTGTCTGACGTGTCGTGAGCGGTATCGGTTTCATGCATTTTGTATTATCCTGTTTACATTGGTAAGAACCTGGGTGACCGAGGTTCACTTGTCAATTCACAGTTTATTATCATAAACGTACATATATCCAAATAATCGGGCATTTGCTATGTAAACTAATTGAAACTCTCTAACATAATATTTTTTCTTACATTTTTTATTTATTGAAATGGGGGGAGTATACACCATACTCCCCCCATTTCAATTACCCTATTTATGAAAAACCCATTCAAATATGTTTTTCTAACATTTTTTTAATCACGCTACAATTCCACTCGATTCCATATTCCAACAACCCTGTATATGCGACCGCTTTTGGCCATTCTACAAACACTTATGTTTCTAAAATATTTTAACTACCATCTGTAACTATAATTCTACTTCGCCCTATATTTCAACCATTGAATTTTTTCAGCTTGAAAACTTGAAATGTCTAGCTACAAAAATATAATGCTAGGGAAATATGACGGAGGCATAAAATAGTTAGATGTTCGGAACATACTAATACAATTTGTATTGAAAGAACAATTTCACTCTCAAATAGGTCACCAAATCGCCCAGTATTGAAAAGGTAGCCATGGAAGCCTATTTTGACAGTATTTTGGATTCTCACTTCAGGGGTGAAACCCATAAATTCAGATTATTAGCACTAGCGTATTGGAGTTCAGGGTTAAGACATGCAAATAGTTGACTATGATTATTACTAAGGTAGTTTGAATATATCTACAATATATTATATTAACTATACCAAACCTTCTAACCATTAGCTTGGTATACCATATGGACGGATATGCGTCCCTGATCACTGTTCTGTATTGTCTATTGAGATCCTTGGCAGAAAGTGAACACCGATTGTTGCCAACAATGACACCGTCAGGGTTGATCATTGGCACTAGTTTGAAAACGAACTTGTCACGAAGTTCCTTGGCAGCCGTGGAATCGCTAGTAAGGAAATCCATGATGCCTTTCATTATCCACGACGAGGGCGTTTCGCCAGGGTGAACTCTGGCTGTAATGACAATTGCTCGTTTTTTCTGAAAAAAAAAATACAACAGTTTAATTAATGAATGATTTCGAAAACTTAGAAAATCTAAAATTGCTGAAGAGAAAACTACCCGTACGTGTAGTTTTAGAGCAAAATCCCATAAAGGACTTTTCCAAATCGCTGCAATCCCGTGGCCCGCCAGATCTCCTGATCTAACCCGTTAGAATTTTTCCTTTGCGGACTGCTAAAAGAAAAGGTTAATCTTCACAGCCCATTCCAAAAGGTCAATAATCTGGAAACAGTCATTAGACAGTGTACAAAAGAAATTACACCAGTTATGGTAAGAGCTGCCATATCAGAGTTTAGCAGACATACCATAATTTCTATGGAACGGGATGGCGTTCAAGAAGAAGAATAATTTGTTCATTATTGATTCTTAGTTGATTTATTATACGATATTGTTAAATAAAACTTTTTGTATACCCCCTACATTGCCTCCACCTTTGAATTTCTTTATGAAATTTAGATTTTACCACACCTCTGAATGCTCAGAATAATTCTCTCATGACAGTTTGTTCTAAAACTATACATATGGGTAGTTTTCTATTCAGGCAATTTTAGTTTTTGGTTTTTATAATTCCGATAATATTTTCAGATGCAACAGACCTTTTTTAAAGAGTAACAGTTTTCACAAAGTGAAAAATAAAAATGTTCTTCATTTCTTAAGAACTTTTGAAGACAAGCTGTATAGGGACGAAAGAAGTCTGAAATTTTTGTTAATAATCATAAATACTATTAACGAAATAATAGTTATTAGTTATGTACAGCGTCCTTACTACTTCCTAATTACATCACAAATTGTCATCCTACAAGAATAAGTAGCTTATGGGTCTTAGTAGCAGGGAGGTAATCAACTAGTACACATGACTCGCGCTTATTGTACATTCTCATTTATGGAGAACAACTGCAAGTCCTAACGGGCCTTTGGGATATCAAAATACACCTAGGTAGCAGCCTAGAGTCTTCTTCGGTATTGGAATTAACGCTTCACCAACTATGAACGGTCATGCACCAACTCTCTTAAAAACTACAGATCGATAGCTTATTTAGTCACAGTTGAAGCCCTAGACAACGATTATAACAAAACATCTTAGAAATAAGTTCGACTTTGAATAAACTATGGTACTAACCAAAACATCGTTACAATAAAATCTTCTAGCGAAAGATATGCTCATTTTACTAATAGTACGTGTTTGCTAAAAACCAAATTTTTACGCATATTTATGATTAGGAAAATATTTATCTACCAGGTTGCCTATCAAAATGTGACCACTTATATTTCTAATATTTTTAATTAAATTATTTAAATTATTATTAATTGATTTGTAAAAAATTTTACCGACTTGTTTTTTCAATAAAATATCGTCAACTTCACGGCAATATATATAAAGACTCTCAAAAATCACGGTTGCCGTTGTGCACTTGGCCGCACCTCTTCGCAGCCAGGTGTACACCTGGCTTGTTATATTTATACGCTCATAACGTACATTTATTATTTATATATCAAATTAAAGTTACTTTTTTTCTTTTTATTATGATATACGATTGCCTAATTAAATCTGGCCGCAAATAAGGGTTGCCGGCTGTTAAAGATGGTAAATATTAAAGGTAGCGTGAAAGAGAAAGAGCTTAACATCACCAAGTTGAAACTGCGGGCGAAATCATACCAATTGAGCCATGTGACAACATAAAATCGTGACTATCGCACTAACTTAATACCCAGTAAGGACACCATGAATGTTTTTTATGTGTTTCATAGTTTGTGGTTGTCATTTTGACGAAGCGTACCGAACGCATCGCGCAAATCGCGTTCACATGGGACGCAGCCTAAATTAAAAACCACCCTGTTTTGGACAGAAATAAAATTGATAAAGATAAAGACTTGTTTTCTGTGTGACAAAAAATGCAATGTACTGGACTTTGATAAAGCACCATCAAAAAGTATTCGCTGATGTTATTATTCCGTCGAAAGGAAAAATATTAATATCATCACACTTTATTAACAGTTGATTCAACTCAACGTACATTCCACCGTTCGATCTACTTAAATGCTACTGAGCCAGATTGCATCAAGTTCAGCGCGGAAAATAATAACTGGCTGCTGTTAGATAGTTTTCTAAAACCAATACATTTAAAAAAATTTTAATTAACTTAAATATTTAATTAATATGCAGAAAACGATCTAATACTTGAATAAAATCAAATATTTTTCCAAACAGTACTTGCACAATAAAATTTTCTGTTACATAAGTAACCTTGGCTTTATTTTTCATCAATATCTTTTTTTTTTGTAATTTTTAAATTTGCCTTTTTTGTAATTTTTAAATTTGTATTACTATTTGTATTTTTTAAATTTGTATTTTTTGGGATTTTTAAATTTGTCATTTTGAAAAGACATTTCTTTTGAAGTATTTATTATATTAAGTTGTACCTAC
The DNA here is from genome assembly GCA_034190945.1 of Octodonta nipae. Lineage (NCBI taxonomy): Eukaryota > Metazoa > Arthropoda > Insecta > Coleoptera > Chrysomelidae > Octodonta > Octodonta nipae. The sequence goes on along the minus strand of CM067224.1, from coordinate 58,780,820 downwards.
TATTGTTTGAACCGCGGGTTGAGAACACTAGCATTCGACGCATGCGCAATACTCTACCTTTAATATTTACCGTCTTTAACAGCCGGCAACCCTTATTTGCGGACAGATTTAATTAGGCAACCGTATATTATAATAAACCGAATAAAATTAGCTTTAAATTCATATATGAATAATAAATGTACGTTATTAGTGTATAAATGTAACAAAATCATACCTATGTTAACCTGGCTGCGAACAGGTGCGGCCAAGTGCGCAACTGCAACCGTGATTTTTCAGAATCTTTATACAGGGTGAGTTTTTTTGATGATCAGTATGGGGATCCCGGAAACTAGCGGAGGTAGAGCAATGGTTAAATTGGGAAAGATTTGCAGTTTCACTGGCCCAATTGAATGACACTTTCGGATTTTTGTAAAAAGTCATGGCTTACTAGATATTTTGAAAAAACAAAATTCTGTCGATTTAGTCAAATCCCTCCCTTTGTTTTTGATTTTATAAAAAAGTCTAAAAATATTTTTAATTTAGTGTAAAAATCAAAATTGAAGGGAATTGTATCCCGAATATGATTGTCATGTCCTCGTTTGCGTGACAGCTCTCGTTTTCGAGATATGACACAAACTTATCTTTTTTTGAATGGAAACCATAGTTGGCTATGACCTCAAAAAATCGGACATTTTTAGAGCTTTTCAACGATATAATACTCGATATAGTTATTCATAAAAATAACGGAGTTATGGATGCTTTTCTCTCTTATTTTCACTTTTAATGTAGGTAGCCATGAAAAAGATTGTTTTAACTTTGACGTTTCCTCATTTGAGAGTAATTCCATTAGTAGTGCTGAACTGACAGTCGATATTGACAAGTTTTCGTGATAAAATGGAATATTCTAACGAAGAAAAACTGAATATGGTGGTATGTTATATCATATGCCATAAAAATTCAGATCGTGCAGCTGAGGAATACTTTCATAGATATTTTAATAGTCGTCAACCTGCTCTATGTACATTTAAGAGGCTATACGATAGTTTACGCAGATATGGATATTTTACTAAACCACCAAAGGAACGTAATCAAATTAACGAAGCAGCACAAATAAATGTTTTGGCCATGGTAAATCAAAATCCATCTACATCAACTCGTGAGATTGGGGCATAAGCTGGCACATCTCAACGTACTGTAGTTAAGGTACTGAAAGCGTACAAGTTCCATCCGTACAAACTTTCAGTTTCTCAAACTTTGCATGCTGGTGACGAACATCGACGTATTTTGTTTTGTATATGGTTTAGAGACATGTGCCTTGACAATCCACAGTTTCCATTAAAGGTGTTATGGTCAGATGAAACTAGATTTACTAACTGCGGTATGTTCAATAGACACAATGAGCATATCTAGGCAAAAGAAAACCCTTTCCATGAAGAACAAAGACGACCCCAGATAAAATTTGGTTTTAATGTTTGGTGTGGTATCATAGGGTCTACTATTCTGGGGCCTTTTATCTATGACGAATCACTTACTGGGGAGCGCTACTTGAATTTCTTGCAATACACTTTTCAAGACATGTTGCATAATTTGAATTTGAGAACTCGTTTAGAAATTGAGTGGTTCCAACATGATGGAGCACCTGCTCGTAACTCGTTATTAGTAAGACAACACTTAGATAATATCTATCCAAACTCTTGGATAGGAAGAAATGGCCCACGCAAATGGCCACCCCGGTCTCTCGATTTGGCAGTTATAGACTTATATTTATGGGGTGCGCTAAAAAACAAAGTATATAAAAGAAAGTATGAGTCATTTGATTACCTAAGGGAGGCTGTATTACAAGCAATTGAAGAAATTGATAGGCGGTCTGTGAGGAAAGCGGTAATGTCAATCTTAAAAAGATGCAATTTTTGTCTAAATAACAATGGTGGACTTTTCGAACATAAATTATAACCATTATTATGTACTTTAATTTCTTAAGTTTTTAGTAAGTACCTACTTATTTAGTTTTTTCGTTATATCTGATATACCTAATAAAAAAATCGTTCAATGTTTTTTGGAATAGTTATTAATAAATCAATCTATTTCATGGCTAACTACGTTAAAAGTGAAAATAAGAGAGAAAAGCATCCATAACTCCATTATTTTTATGAATAACTATATCGAGTATTATATCGTTGAAAAACTCTAAAAATGTCCGATTTTTTGAGGTCATAGCCAACTATGGTTTCCATTCAAACAAGATAAGTTTGTTTCATATCTCGAAAACGAGAGCTGTCACGTAAACGAGGACATGACAATCATATTCGGGATGTAATTCCCTTCAATTTTGATATTTACACTTTTTTTATAAAATCAAAAACATAGGAGCTAGAGGGATGTGACTAAATCGACAGAATTTCGTTTTTTCAAAATATCTAGTAAGCCATGACTTACTACAAAAATCCAAAGTGTCATTAAATTGGGCCAGTAAAACTGCAAATCTTCCCATTGCTCTATCTCCGCTAGTTTCCGAGATTCCCATACTGATTATCAAAAAAAAAAAAACTCACTCTGTCCATATTGCCGTGAAGTGGACAATATTTTATTGAAAAAACAAGTCGGTTAATTTTTTTAACAAAAATCAGTTAATAACAATTTAATTAAAAATATTAGCGGCCACATTTTGAGAGGCAATCTGGTAGATATATATTCTCCTAATCATAAATATCCGTAAAAATTTGATTTTTAGCAAACACGCGATGGGTGCACTAATTCTGCAGCCGGACCTTAGACTATAATAATAAACACGATTAGGAGGTGTTTGTGTTTGACATTATTTTTGTTTTATTAGTGTTTTTTTCCAGTCCTGCGTATGCAATCTGGTGGTTTCATTCAGTAACCATTTCCTGGAGCTCTGTGATAGTATTGCTGATGAGAACAATGTCATCCGCTAATATATAACATATTTTCCTGACACATTCACCAAATGGGTATGCACTATATAGAAAAATTCAAATATATTGTGTAATGGAAAACTCATCAATAAATTGCTATAGAGAACAGCTAGAAACAACGTAGCTAGTCTACAGAGTACACTTAAAGAAGTCAAGCAGCCGTAGATACTGGGTTCAATTAGAAGTAAGTAATTTCGAAAAGATTCTATCTACAACAAACAACACAATAAGTAAAAGCACTTATTGGAAACCGACGAATACTAATAGATATTTGAATTTTCACTCCATCCCTTGAATATAAAGAAAGGTGTTGCTTAAATGATAGAGCAAAAAAACATATCTTCATCTACCCAAATATTTAACGAGGAAGTCAGCATTAACAAAGAACATCTACTTACATAATGAAGGCTTTATAAATAAAACTATAAATCAGATAGAAAGGAAACTTGCAACAACAAACCAGCACAAATAACCAACACACCACTATTACCAACTAAACACAGGCAAACAAATATGTACATAATTCCATATGTTCCATGTGTATTGGAACAAATTAAGCGGTTAGGAAATAAATACGGTGTTAAAACTGTTTTTAAAACTATTTGTTTTAAAAACAGCTATGTATTATTATACATAGCGCGCTATCCTCGCACATACCGAACCATTTAACGCAACTCCGAATTCCAAAAATTGTGTGTACAGTGTTTTATATAACTGTGGCCATTCTTATACCGGTGAAACTTCAAGGTCTTTAGAAGTTAGTAAAAAACAACCTCAATATAACATTTTCAGCAGACATGTGGAAAAATCAAATTTGGCCAATCATGTACTAACCAACACCGACAGCCATTGGATAGACTGGGATAAACCAACGATTTTGTTGAAAGAGGAAAATTTAACAAAGAGTAAATTTAAAGAAGCCAGCTGTATGATGATAAACAACGCGGAAATTGGGGCAACTTCAATCGACCTTCATTTGGACTGGAGAAATTTGTTGCTAAGAGAGCAGAAAAACGGTAACCTCAGTATCAAGTGATCGCAAAAGAAAATTGTCACTGTCAAATTTTTGACAAACAACTAAACAATTGACAACGACTCCAGAGTCGGAGTTGAAACGTCTCCAAATACAGATAAGTATAACACAATATACAATAAGTATTACTTATACAGTGAGGACGCGTGGGTTGGAACAAATTCATTTAAAAATCATGTGTTGGTTTTTTGGAAAAACGCTTGGACACGTTTTTTTTGGACTGCGGTTTTTGTGATGATAAACTCATCTGTACAGGGTGGGCCAGAAACAAATTGCAATCATCAATTTAATTTTTTCAAATGGAACCATTTGTTATTTATTTTATTTTTGAATTCTGCATTGAATTCTAAGTATTTTTCATGTACAATGTCCTATACCGAAAATTAACAGTTATTAAAAAAATTACATTTATTTCAAAATTGAAGAAAAAAAAGATCAACATATCAAATTAAATATTCTAATTGTTGACCGTTAACTTCCTGACAATACCTAAGACGGTTTTCAAATTCTAGTAACACTTCATGTAGCGTTTGTGTCAGGATTCGTTGTATTTCGGCCCTAATTCTATTCTTTAATTCCTAGATTTTCCGGCTTATTGAAGTAGACTTTCGATTTCACGTAACCCCAAAGATAAAAATCTAACGGGCTTAGATCTGGCGACCTAGCTGGCCATTCGATATTACCTCTCCTTCCAATCCATCTATTTGGGAAAATATCGTCAAGTTAATCTCGCACTGTTCGCGAATAGTGTGGGGACGCTCCAGCCTGTTGAAACCATACCGAATCTGCCAGTATATTAGGGTTTTCACCATTCGGGTAAAGTTCTGGGTTAAACAGGGTATTATGTCATTTTGTAATATGTCCAAATACTTTTCCGAGTTAAGTGTTCCCTCAATAAAAAAGGACTCACAATTGAAGTACCTACAATTCCGGCCCATACGTTAACTTTCTTGGAAAACTGTGTATGACTTTCCATAATTCAGTGTGGGTTTTCTGATGCCCAATATCGAACATTTTGCCTGTTTACTGAACCATTTAAACAAAATACTGGCTCGTTGGAAAAACTATCTTACTTGAAAAGTGCGGGTTGGCATTGCATCTATTCATCATTATTTCGCAAAATTCTACTATCCGGTCCAAATCATGTTCAATAAGTTCCTGAACTAAAGGAACTTTGTATGGGTGGCATTTATTTCTGTTCAAGCATTTTAGAACAGAAGATTTACTTATTGACTGTTCTGCGGCTATTTGTCTAGTGGATTTGTGAGGATTTTGTTGTAAATCGAGCAAAACATTTAATTGTGTATCTTCTGGAAGATGTTTGGTTTTGTAATTGTCTTTTATGTAGCCAAATTCCAAAAACTATTTTACTAACTACCGATCGTGTAATAAGCCGCTCCGGGTATTTCATATTAAACAATTCGCAAACTTCAGCTTGTGTTCGAATTCTGTCGCCATATCCTACCATCGTCAAAATTTCTATTCGCTGCTTTTCAGTTAAACGCCCCATACTTTGAAACCTTGCAACTGCACTTGACAACTACTTATTTGCAGTAAAATTATAGTAGTTTCTATAGAAATAAACAAGTGTTAAAAACTTTAGCATTAAAAACAAGGGTTTCCATTCATGCGACTAAAATACCGCCAACAATCATAAAAACCAGACGTAAATAAATAGGTTCAAACCAACAAACACTTTATTTTTTGAAGACGCGAGATATAAGACCGACATCTAGCGCAACTGATGAAGGTTTCCGACCAGAAACAATATATATATAATATTTATATATAATATACAGGGTGTAAACGGTTTGAGTGCAAAGATTTTGAAGAACAATACTTCAGGCAAAAACAAAACAAAAAGCTTTAAAACATTTTCTAAAATAAACTATAGTTTTGCCAAAAAGAACACATAAAGTTAGATTTTATGTAGCCCTTGCTACAGTGAATAATACAATAATGTCGATTTCAAAATGTCGGTAAATCTAAATATGTAAATACTCAATAGCTTATACATCTTTAATAGCCACATTAAAAATGAAAATTGATTATTTAAACTCGAAATATGCTTTTATAATTTAGTGTAACTTTCTCCGAATAGATATGACAACGTGGCATACAGACCAACTTATTTACTACATTTTTTACTTTAACGACGACTGAGAGTTACGATTGTATTTTGCGATTTCGATTCTTGTAAATAAGAATAGATAAACGGTAAAGTGATTTGAATATATCTATTTGATGTAGACTTCGTGGTTTGCTTTCCATTTAATATATTTTTTAAATAAATAAAATCGGTTGTGATTAGTGTGTAAGTTCGAAAATTAAGAATAGTGCGACAGTATTTATTTGTGATAAATAATGGCCGATTATACAATTAGGGAAAGACATGACATGCTTTTAATTTATAGGGAAAGCAGACGTAATTGCAGAATAGCGAGAATGTTATACAGGGAAAGGTTTCCAAACAGATGCCTGCCCAATGCTAGGACATTCGTAGCTGTTTCGCAGAGGCTTCTGGAAACAGGTAGTGTAATACCACAAATAAACAATCGCGGACCATAGCGACATCATCGTATCTTAGCTGCTGAGGATCAAATACTAGACCTTATCGACATCAACCCATATCGTAGCACACGGAGTATTGGAAGTGAGCTGCAAATTTCTCACACTGTTGTTCATAGAACATTACGGGAACAATTGCTCTATCCATATCACATGCAACGGCTTAAAGGGCTTTCAATTGATGATTTTCAACCAAGACTCAATTTCTGTCGTTGGTTCCTCAGAAAACATCGACAATTTCCTAATTTTGTGAACAATATTTTGACAACAGATAAAGCAAGTTTTAATAGGAATGGTATAATAAATTTTCATAATACGCATTCGTGGTCTGAGGTAAATCCGCACGAAATACGCCAGTCAGTATTGCAACACCAATTCTCAGTTAACGTGTGGGCTGGAACAGTTGGTGAATACTTGGTTGGGCCATTTATACTGCCTGCACGTTTGACAGGTGAGAATTACCTTTATTTTTTGAACAACACGCTACTAGATTTGTTAGATGAAGTGAACCTACAAACACGTTCCAATATGTGGTACTTACATGACGGAGCACCTGCCCACGCAAGTCCTCTAGTTGTCGACTTCTTAAATAGAACATTTCCCCGTCGTTGGATTGGTCGAAACGGACATATACGTTGACCAGCAAGATCTCCTGATCTCAATCCTTTAGATTTCTACTTATGGGGACACATGAAAAGTAAGGTTTACACGACTCCAATTATTGACGAGAATGACCTTAGACAACGCATTTTTGACGCTGCTGACGAAATCCGACATATTTCAGGAATGTTTTCTCGCATACGTGAAAATTGGATTAAACGGTGTCGTGCCTGTGTCGATAGTAATGGTGGGCATTTTGAACATTTGCTGTGAATAATCCGTTATTTCAACTCAGTTCTATCATTATAATAAATTCGGTAAGTAGGATTACATATTTACTTGTCTAATATAAATAATATTAATTAAATCAGTAATAATGACTCTTCGAATAATTTAACTGGTAAAAAATTACATATACAGATCTCTCGAGTTGCATATCATATTTACCCAACTTTGTATAATTGCATAAAAGAAACCGCCAAATACAAATTCTAATTGCAATACCTTGTATTAAAAACGTAAATATTTTCAACAAAATATTTCATACATTTTTATTTAATTCTAAGGTCAATATCATCAGTCAATACAAAAACACGGGTGTTTATTTTTTTGTCGGCGTAGTCATTCCTTTATTATTCGCGCTAAGAGGGAATCTGCTTCGAACTCGAGCGACGTTGCCGGATTGACAATAATTTACTTAATATGTTTTAGAGATTTTCTTGGTTATTAAGGCCTACTGACCATAGTGGTATAAGAGTTTTTTGTTTAATTTGGTGTATACTACCTCCACCTAAAATATATGCACTCAAACTATTTACACCCTGTATATTGTCTTGCGTACAAAGGAATTACACCTCGAAGAGAGTACTTTATTTTTTTCTTAACTTCAGAAAGAAATGATTTTTTTTTAATAACTGTTAATTTTCGGTATAGGACATTGTACATGAAAAATACTTAGAATTCAATGCAGAATTCAAAAACAAATATTTCCATTTGAAAAAAATTAAGTTGCTGGTCGCAATTTACTTCTGGCCCACCCTGTATGAATTTAGTTTATCATCACAACAACCGCAGTCGAAAAAAAAACCGGCTGTTGCCAGCGATTTTTCCATTTGTAAATGTTTCAATAAAAGATGAAAACATATATCTAAAGAAATTTGGCTTGTTATTAATTACCTAGTATTTATTAATAACATCTATCTTAACAGGAATCTGAATTGCACAACATAAATTAGCGTTTTTAACTAATTGAAGAATACCTTTTTTTCCTTATTACCTATTATCTATTTATATCAGCGCAGCGTTTCATTTCTGTATAATAATAAAATATAAAATGCACTGAAAATGTAAACAAAGGAATAGTAGGTTCCTTTAAATGTGTATGCTTAAAATAAAGTTTGCATTAAGATTATTTATTTTAAGGATATAGTTACACAGGTACCACCCCTTAGCAATTTTTCGAATGGACTCGTCCAGAAAAATTATAGAGTAAGGCTAAATATTTTCAGTACTTATATCTATTTATACTTTAAATTTTAAAAAAGTGAGATGTTATACAGGGAAAGGTTTCCAAACAGATGCCTGCCCAATGCTAGGACATTCGTAGCTGTTTCGCAGAGGCTTCTGGAAACAGGTAGTGTAATACCACAAATAAACAATCGCGGACCATAGCGACGTCATCGTATCTTAGCTGCTGAGGATCAAATACTAGACCTTATCGACATCAACCCATATCGTAGCACACGGAGTATTGGAAGTGAGCTGCAAATTTCTCACACTGTTGTTCATAGAACATTACGGGAACAATTGCTCTATCCATATCACATGCAACGGCTTAAAGGGCTTTCAATTGATGATTTTCAACCAAGACTCAATTTCTGTCGTTGGTTCCTCAGAAAACATCGACAATTTCCTAATTTTGTGAACAATATTTTGACAACAGATAAAGCAAGTTTTAATAGGAATGGTATAATAAATTTTCATAATACGCATTCGTGGTCTGAGGTAAATCCGCACGAAATACGCCAGTCAGTATTTCAACACCAATTCTCAGTTAACGTGTGGGCTGGAACAGTTGGTGAATACTTGGTTGGGCCATTTATACTGCCTGCACGTTTGACAGGTGAGAATTACCTTTATTTTTTGAACAACACGCTACTAGATTTGTTAGATGAAGTGAACCTACAAACACGTTCCAATATGTGGTACTTACATGACGGAGCACCTGCCCACGCAAGTCCTCTAGTTGTCGACTTCTTAAATAGAACATTTCCCCGTCGTTGGATTGGTCGAAACGGACATATACGTTGACCAGCAAGATCTCCTGATCTCAATCCTTTAGATTTCTACTTATGGGGACACATGAAAAGTAAGGTTTACACGACTCCAATTATTGACGAGAATGACCTTAGACAACGCATTTTTGACGCTGCTGACGAAATCCGACATATTTCAGGAATGTTTTCTCGCATACGTGAAAATTGGATTAAACGGTGTCGTGCCTGTGTCGATAGTAATGGTGGGCATTTTGAACATTTGCTGTGAATAATCCGTTATTTCAACTCAGTTCTATCATTATAATAAATTCGGTAAGTAGGATTACATATTTACTTGTCTAATATAAATAATATTAATTAAATCAGTAATAATGACTCTTCGAATAATTTAACTGGTAAAAAATTACATATACAGATCTCTCGAGTTGCATATCATATTTACCCAACTTTGTATAATTGCATAAAAGAAACCGCCAAATACAAATTCTAATTGCAATACCTTGTATTAAAAACGTAAATATTTTCAACAAAATATTTCATACATTTTTATTTAATTCTAAGGTCAATATCATCAGTCAATACAAAAACACGGGTGTTTATTTTTTTGTCAGCGTAGTCATTCCTTTATTATTCGCGCTAAGAGGGAATCTGCTTCGAACTCGAGCGACGTTGCCGGATTGACAATAATTTACTTAATATGTTTTAGAGATTTTCTTGGTTATTAAGGCCTACTGACCATAGTGGTATAAGAGTTTTTTGTTTAATTTGGTGTATACTACCTCCACCTAAAATATATGCACTCAAACTATTTACACCCTGTATATTGTCTTGCGTACAAAGGAATTACACCTCGAAGAGAGTACTTTATTTTTTTCTTAACTTCAGAAAGAAATGATTTTTTTTTAATAACTGTTAATTTTCGGTATAGGACATTGTACATGAAAAATACTTAGAATTCAATGCAGAATTCAAAAACAAATATTTCCATTTGAAAAAAATTAAGTTGCTGGTCGCAATTTACTTCTGGCCCACCCTGTATGAATTTAGTTTATCATCACAACAACCGCAGTCGAAAAAAAAACCGACGTGTGCGAGAGTTTTTCCAGAAAAACAACACCTGAGATTTAAATGAATTTGTTCCAACCCACGCGTCCTCACTTTATACAGGAATACTGGTTGATCATTTGGTAGACATCTCTTTCTCTCACAATAACTGTGAGGAAGAATATCTGTATCGGACAGCCAGTAATCTGGGCAATTTTACGAAATTGCCATACTACACTTTGTTCTCCATATACAATTTTCAAATAGTTATCTGTTGCAGGAACAAATTTTGAGGAGAGAAAACCCAATCAATTAGAAATCTCATGACACTAGAGAAGACTTACCTTATTTTCTCCAGGCACCATCGGCGATGTTACAGTCACATAATAAACGTTGTTTCCCGCCAAACTCTTGCACAACAATCGAACGGAACTGAAAGACGATTTTATTGGGTGAGATGAAATTTCTGATAGGTAGTCTTGCAAATCGGAGTAAGTGTAGGGGTAGCAGTGAGTTAGGTAGACTTCATCGTCGTCATGTGGAAATTTTATCGTAAATGTGAGCGTGTAAGTTGGCATTTGGTCGGGATCTTCGGGAGAGCTGGAAATATCAAACAAGTTACAGCTCTCAAAAAAAAAGATATCAAAAGAATGATAATACGTTTTTTATCGCGAAATGGATTTCGACATCTAGGTGTTTCAGAGAAAAAACACTCACATAGACTCTAAATTGGGAGTCGTACTGTGTGTAACGCCCTTTCCCTGTGATTCCTAGGATAGAATTCACACCAAAGAATTCTTCTCACATAGAGTCCCGATTTGGAGTCTCTCTGAGCTAGTTTTGTCTGAAACTCCTAGATGTCCAAATTCATTTCGCGACAGAACACATAAATAATTTATCGAGATTTCAATCAGTTGATGGGAGCACAACTGATGAAGGTTCTCGCCTAGAAACAACATATTGTCTTGCGTTCAATGGATTGAAAAATCTCGAAAAGGTAGTATCATAATGATGATATTATACTATAAAAATTGATAAAATCTTAGCAATCAAAGCTCCTTAACCACTATTATAGAGGGAAGAATTCGGTTATTAAATTAGATTTTTCGCTAATAACCTGCTATATGGCCTTAACACCTATTGTGCGAGTAGAGGTGAGGCAAAGACCATGGAGGATTGGTGTTCCGAAGATGTATTGAAAGTTGTGTAAATAAACAACTATATTAGCAAATTTAATATACAATGTCAATAAAAGTTCTTATGGAGAAAAAAATTCTAATGTGTAGAAGTACTTAAATTTGCAATTATTCGATTCATTTAGCACTACATTAACTGTCTTCAAATTTATTTGGCTTTTCTGGTTTGGTCCAAATAACTGTACACCGTCTTCCACTTTCAACATTTTAGAAAAATACTAGACGTGGGAGAAATATGTCGTATCATATGTGGTGCATAATAGTAATATTGTTTGATTTCTATTCCAATGCAAGTTGGCTCTTTAGTAGTAACTAAGGAATTATACTAAATCGGAATTAGGGAGTTGTTATATGCTAATAAGAATTCCAAGCAACTTACCCGTTATCGTTGGAAAAATAAGTTATGTTCTGACCACATCTACGCCAGCCTATAGAATGTAATAAAGAATCCTTGACTGAATACATTAGCGGCCTCATTCCTTCGTTGTAAAGACTATTTTCTTTTGAGCAGTTTGTTATAGAAAATCTACAATCAAAAATGAAAGTAAATAACCCTAACACAAATATCCCAGGTCATTTACGAAAATACGTGACAAAACTAATGGTAGAACAAAACCGACATCAGCTTGTTCTCATGATAAAACATGACTAATTGACATACAACTCAACATTTTTTATCGATGCGTTTTTGTTTTATAACAAATAAACCGCGGAAAATCGGTAATAATTTAGTTTTTTACATTTTACACAAAATCCACCTATGAAATGGTGTTTGCTACTATGTGCAATGTTAAAGAGAAATGAAAAACCTACAAAATGAGCTACTATGAGCTTAACTTCGTTAATTGGTTTCTTAGTTAATGTAAATTCCAAAAAAATAAAAAATCGCTTATATATTCTTTTATTTTATAGCTGAAACATTCTTATTAACTGAAGCCATAGATCTTCTCATACCCAATTCATGTTCTAAAAATAAATACTGTAGTCCCCGTAGTTTTTGCAAAATTTCCCTTAATCCTATGGAAAACATATCATTTCGAAAGGGCATATTACCTCACCGGATGAATAAACCACCGTTGGAAAGTAGAAGAGCTGATCTCGAGACCCCACTTCTCACTTTTTCAAAATGTAAAGTATAAATAGATATAAGTATTGAAAACATTTAGCCATTCCATATTAATTTTTCTGACGAGCCCATTCGAAAAATTGCACAATAGAGTACCTAAACTCCATTTAGCCACAAATGATAATGACGGAGCAATCATAATATGCAAAATGCAAAGGCTGTTGCCAGCGATTTTTCCATTTGTAAATGTTTCAATAAAAGATGAAAACATATATCTAAAGAAATTTGGCTTGTTATTAATTACCTAGTATTTATTAATAACATCTATCTTAACAGGAATCTGAATTGCACAACATAAATTAGCGTTTTTAACTAATTGAAGAATACCTTTTTTTCCTTATTACCTATTATCTATTTATATCAGCGCAGCGTTTCATTTCTGTATAATAATAAAATATAAAATGCACTGAAAATGTAAACAAAGGAATAGTAGGTTCCTTTAAATGTGTATGCTTAAAATAAAGTTTGCATTAAGATTATTTATTTTAAGGATATAGTTACACAGGTACCACCCCTTAGCAATTTTTCGAATGGACTCGTCCAGAAAAATTATAGAGTAAGGCTAAATATTTTCAGTACTTATATCTATTTATACTTTAAATTTTAAAAAAGTGAGATGAGGGGTCTCGAGATCAACTCTTCTACTTTCCATCGGTGGTTTATTCATAATGATAGGGTCATCCAGTGATGCCTTTCAAAAAAATATGTCTTCTATAGGATTGACTGAAATTGTGTAAAAACTACCGGGGGTACAGTATTTTAACGAAATTGAGTGTATTGTAGATTTTTCAATTCTCTTCAACATTACCCATAGTGGCAAAAACGCTGTCATAGGTGGATTTTGTGTAAAAGGTAAAAAACTAAATTGTTACCGATTTTTCGCAGTTTTTTTGTTATAAAACAAAAACGCATCGATAAAAAATGTTGAATTTCATGTCAATTAGTCATGTTTTATCATTAGAACACATTGATGTTGGTTTTGTTCTATTATTAATTGTCATCAAAAGGTCTTACGTTTATAAAAAAAGTACTTTCTGTCAATCATTACCCAGAAAAAATTATTAATAACGAGTTAAACAAAATCGAATACCAAACAATCCCTAACAACAAACACCAAACTTCACCAAGCAACATTTGACTCCCAAGATAATCACAGTAATACAATAACTATATCATACATACAGGGTCTCTCAGAAAGAATAAAAACAGTGGGAAACAGATATAATATTGAAACCGATAAAATATTAAAATATCATTTAAAACAAGAAAACACTAAAATCTATTATATCAAAAACAAAACCAAAAAACACAACTCAAAATTCCAAAAATTGCGTTTATAAAATCCCTTGTGATTGTAATAAATTCTATATTGGAGGAACTTCTAGACCTCAAATAAACGAACACAAAAATTACATAAAAAACGACAGTTTGAAAAATACAAAATTTGTGAACATGCTGGGGACTTTGGTCATAAAATACAGTTTCAAAATCAGTTGTATTACACAAAGAAGAACACAACACCAAAAGAAAACTAAAAGAGTCTACTGTAATTTTCAGAAATGAAAACGATTCTATCGCTACTACCTCCGTAGAATTCAATCGTTCCTGGTTGCCGATGATTAAGGAAAAAATTGCTAATGGTCATGTTCTTGTGAGCAACCCAATATCGGGATAGTTCATAAGGTTTTTCTTAGGTTTTCCTTTATGATTTTAATTGGATCACTGAATCAACAAAATTCTTTGATCGCATTTTTGGCGAATGCATCTTATAACAAAGTCGCACCTAGGAGCGCCACATAAAATTCTGAAGATCACCCTTTCAAATTCTTCCAATTTCAAAGAAACTTTATTATTATATGATCTTTAGAAGTTTCTGTGCTACCCTGTATATTATCAAATAAAATTCTCTTAGTTACGTCAGAAGTCAAATAATAGATATTGTCAAACATTTTTATTTTACATTTTAGTATTGTGTTTTTTTTATTCATAGTTTCTTAATCATTGATAACTGGGTTTGACCTAGACCCCGAAACGTTTGGAATATACAGCAATTTTCGTGACTTTTGGTGTTATTTCCCAAAAAATACTTACACATCTAACAGCTTTGTCGAAATTGCCTTATTATCAGTTAATTAGAAAATTATTCTTGTAAATTCTTATTCATCATAATTTAATAATTAAAATTATTGGGTTGGTCTGTGTAAAATGTTTGTTTATAAAATTTTCAAGCTCTGTGCTTTTTCCTCCAGTTTTAATTCTTGGACATTTTACAGTTTTTCAGACCATTCCCTTCTACTGTATTTCTTTTGTTGCTGTTCTTCCTTATTCTTAAAATGCCAAACTCCTCAAAATTGTTTATTGGATTTTTTTCGTCTTAGTTATGACTACAAATTATTTTTATTTGGTACAGAAAAAAAGTGTGAGAGGCTTTCCAAAAAACAATCTCAAAAATATCGTAGTAGAGGAAAGAATTGTCTAGATAATCATCAACCGTTCTTGTATATTTGGTATGAAAACGTTTCAGTAGTTATATTTTCTGGGAACTAATTCAGTTTTTTATTTATTTTTTTTTTGTTTAGCGAATTTTCGAAATTGCTCGTTTGCTATACATGAATTCAAAAAAAGTGTGGAAAATAAAATCTCAATTATACCTTTAAGACCAAAAACTCGCATTAGTTCCAACTACTTTTACTTACCTGTATAAAAAAGCTTTCTTAACATTAGAGACCTTAAAGTAAAACCATTGCATATGACGATTAGTATACATATCCGCCCTCAAGCTCAGTTCATAGTAGTTAGGAGTTATCATTATCGCTTTTGCTAGATTACCGGATTCGAACCTAGATTCAAAAATCAAGCTATCATCCTGTAGATTGTTACTCGACGGCGCCAGATATTTGCTACCACCTACACTTGATCGGCTAAACTGCAATTTAAACAGAAAATTATAATGGTTTAAAGAATTCAGTAACTAATTCAAAATATTAAACACAAAGGCAACTAAAATTATTATCAGAAATTCAAGGAAAGGTAATAAAAAAACTAACAAAGAAATCGTTTTAGGCGTCCGTAAATACTCTGTAAAATAAAATGCATACTAGTGTTAACACATGTTGGTCTTCCTCAGTCAAAAATGTTGTCCCTCTCACATTTCAGAAAGAATGTCTATTCTTTCTGGAATGTGGGTGGCTCTTAATATGGAAATATCCGATCAGATAGTTAGATAGTTAGGAACAGATTGAGAGACGCCAGCCTAAAACCAAGAGCACCTGCGCGAAAACCTGTTCTTTAACTCCTTACCAGACAGGGTCTCGTTTAAATTTTACTCATAAACATCCCCCATGTCAAGTTCGACAATGGAGACCAGGAATCTTCATAGATGAATCACAATTTCCTCAGACTGGTGGTGAAGGTCGAACACTTGTATACCGGCGTCCTCAGGCTGTAGCAATCATACACAAAGTCGCAAAAACCGATGGTGAATCTGACAGTTTGTGAGCGAGGTTCAAACTGTGCGTATACTGTGGCACTAACAATAAACTTCCATCAACACTACATAATTCACACCATGAGTCAGCCTCTAATAAGTAATAATTTAAATCCTATTGAACGTCGCTGCCGAAGTATGACAGACAAATTGTTTTTGTGTTTCATTCTCGGTGAAAATTGCCAGATTGTCAAGAGAAACGAGTTGTTGTTATTTTTCAGAGGAGAAAGGCGTGCTATTAGTTTACTTTTGATTAATTTAAGCCACACATTTAACTTCGCATGAGTATTTGATTTCTGTATTAGGCAATTGTCAACACCAGTTCCTTGAACATGTTGATCCGTTACACTACAGACGAGGCTAACCTCCAAAATCAGCTTAGAGCCGTGTCCAGCGGCTTCCAGCTTCTGCCAGAAGTTAACACCAACACCCTTTGGCTTTTGATTTATTTAAACGTCACATTTAAATTTCGCGTGTGTATTTGATTTCACTACAGTGTGACGGCAATTTGGTGTTTTTACTCGATAGATTTTCATACGAGCTTTCTGAGCGTCCTTATGATACTACAGACGAGGCTGGCCTCCAACGTCAGCTTAGAGTCATCTCCAGCGGTTTTCAGCTCCATCCACAAACTTTGCGCCACCACTACCCTTAGGTTACATTATTTTTGAGAATATAGTCCTTGAACATTTTTTTATTGTACTTCTTTTACAATTTACTTCATTTTGAACCAAAGCTATTTTCATTTGTGGATAAAAGCAATTTCTTACAAAGTTACAGTTTGGGCGCTACAATTATTAGTTTATCAAAGCAATCAAATGTAGC
Organism: Octodonta nipae; assembly: GCA_034190945.1. Classification (NCBI taxonomy): domain Eukaryota; kingdom Metazoa; phylum Arthropoda; class Insecta; order Coleoptera; family Chrysomelidae; genus Octodonta; species Octodonta nipae. Next base: position 58,763,750 of record CM067224.1, on the reverse strand, counting down.
AGAATAATTACTTACATAATTTACAGCACTAATAGGATTGTATTGAAAGACAACGGTACCACATTCTTCACCAGAAGGTTTAGGCTGACACTCAGTACCAGTGACTACGTTAAAAGGTTCCAACGAAGAAGGTATGTATTGTATATGCTGTACTCGTTCTTCCAGAACCTTAAATAAAAAAAATGATAGTTTAAGTTTAATATTCATCACTATTAAATGTTAATGATGATTTCCCTTATTACGTATGATGTCAATAAATGATTTAGCTAGTTTCGGTAATCCTAATTCCTTAAATACCTCAAAATATAGATGTGTGCTGGATTCACAACTGTATAAGAAACTTACCTGACATTCTGTCGGCCATCTTGGCGGTTGTAAGGTAAAAATTACATCCTTAGTATTGACAAACCAATCTCTAGAGGAATTTTCTCTAAGTTGGTACCTCGACGATTCATCGTCATCGTCTAGGTACGATTTAATAAAAAAATTTGAAAAATAACTATTACTAGTTGTAATTTGTGGGGGAAATAGGACGGCTTGTAGTGTTTTGACAGTCGATTCTGAGCCTAAAAACAAAAACGTTCAATTAAAATAATGTCTATTATAATGTTGTGTACTTAAATAGCTAAAGAACTAAAATAATTGACAAAAAAATGGTAATGATGAGTTATATGGTTTTTTATTCGATAGAGGATCAGAAACCTGGTCGTTTAATCAACAACATGTAATAGTGTTCAAATCTGATGCCACTTTTTTATATCATGAAAGTAAAGGCCTACTAGATTCGTTTCTCTAGCAAAAAAATGTAAAGTTAAACACAAATGAACCTAATTATATGATAACTCTTTAATAAGTAAAAAAAATCTTAGCTTAGATGATAATTTCTAGCTTACTATTCCGAGGAGGTCTTGGATTCTAATCTCAACCAGCTGAACTTTTTTATGCACTACAGCTTTTAAAGTATTTCTTGAGTTTAAAATGTTTTTTTTTTATATAATGTTAAGTGAGATGATATAGTCGGATTTTGAATGAAATAATCCTTTGATATCAAATCTTTACATAAAATGGACATATTTGTGCCCTTTAATTTCAAGAAAAAAAAACCAACTAGTAAAGTAAATAAGCCACACTATATATACAGGGTGATTCGCAAAAAAATAGAGGGCGGATAAGTGGGCTCATGTGCGATATAATATAGCCCATATAACAGCTAGATAGCTAACGGTTTTTGTTTTTTCTTAATTTATTTTTTTTTCGTAATTCTCAGACTTTTACATGTAAACTTTTGTAACTTTTTTATTTTCCACTGTATCTTCTCGAAATCAACAAGTCTAATCTATAATGATTGTTTGCTCTTCTGCATTCGATATTTGACACAAATAATTTTTTGAGTTCACAAATGGGGAGTTTCCATAAAAAAGTCATATTAAGTTAAACAATTTATCACATTACAATAAGAATTAAGAAGTACATCAAGAACTTCGAATGCTTACAAAAAATTTCTCTACTTCAACCCCTTTCCAACGATATATTACACTTATTGCAAAGTAATCAGTGTCATAATAAAATTTGAGTTTGTAATTTACAACAAAAAAGAAAACATACATCAAGTTGCAATAATTTTTTATAAATTTTGTTCAAACTGACTTCCATCGCTACGGATGCAATCGCGACACCTTTTTCCGACTGCTACAGTCTAGTCTATAGTCCCATCTCATCCCACATTGTTTCAAAAGCATTTATTCTTTCTCTTAACTGCTCTTTGATTTCTATTTTTCTCCCATACAAAAAAAGCAAAGGGAGTCAGGTCTGGCGACCTTGGAGGCCAGAGTATAGTGCCTCGCGTTTGGGAATGAATGAATGGGATTTCATCTAATAAGATCGATAAATCGTTCATTAAAAATTCAAGTCATTTATGAGATAGAAATAGAAACCAAGGAGCAGTTAAGGGAAAGAATCAATGTTGCGTTCCAAAAAATGCAGGATGATCGTTGCTGATTAGTGGAAGTTGACTGCTCCCAGCAGTCAGTTGGGTCTCATGGTCAGTTGTCAGGTCCGCCGTGCCCTGCTAGACTTCATATTTACTGATTATTCATTTCCAAGTGATCGAGAGATGCAGAGCATCATCCTGATTTAGTTTTATGGTTTTCAATAGCCTCTCGTACCATATCATTGGTTAATAATTTATTATATTAGCTATTTGCTTGCTGCTGTCAACATTTATTTGATAACTGATTTGTACTTGGTGTTGAAATAGAGCAGAAGTTGTTTGGTTTTTTCTGACACCAAGTTTATGCGTTCCTAATTTGATTTGAGATTCTCCTGCTCGTTTGAACGACAGACCTTTTAAGTTTTACTACTAATACTCAGAGAGAGCTATGTATTGTAACATTTTTATAGTAAAAAATGAATGGGTCTTTGAAATGTTGTTCCTGCTCTAAAACGAATTTATAGCAAAGTATAAGGTTTCTGATATAATTAGATTGATCACAAAATGCCTTTTCTGTAGATACTTTCATTTCCTTTAAATGTTATAATCCAACTGAGAAAGCTCTGAAGAATATTTTGACGGATTTTTTTGGAAATAAAACTCCCATGAAAACAATAATTGTATATTTAAACATCCAGGTTTAGGTCTGTCTTCGTTGTCATTGAAATTATACTTCACAGCAATAAAACACACAATTACAAATTTGTATGGGATAACGAATTTGTATAGGGCTAGAATATACCAATTTTAACTGAAATTTCTAGACCGGGAGCCCAAGTTACAATTTTTTTTGATTAATATCAGCCTACAAATTTTTGAGTGGTTAATTTCACCGAGACGCCCAACTTCTTCCTCTTCGAAAATTTTTGAAAGTGGTAGCTAAGACAGCTACCAGGTGTTGAACATATCAGAATGGTGAGTGCAATTTTTTTATTAACATCAGTTAGTTTTTTAGTTAAATATTTTAATGATCTCATAAAAAACGCGAAAACACTTTTGTCGTACACCCCCGATGGTATGGCCGCTGCGTCCCCCGTCCCCTGCTCTGAACATGTCAATTTAACGCGAGCAAAATGTTTACAAATAACAGCCTAATTTTTTCACTATTGCTTGGTAATTATTATGACAATCGAATGCCATCTGTGTCCCACAAGTTAAATGGAATGTTTTTCTAGTCCTACAAGCGAAACATATTGGTTTTACAGCCTCGCCGAAATCATTAATAGCAACCTAATATTGCTTTTGTTGTTTAGGAAACATCATAAGATTTTACAACTGTCCTACAAAAAAATATGTGTGTATTAATAAAAATGAATAAAGCTAGTATTAAAATTTGTATAACAGTGCATAGACGTTCCAATTTTTATTTAGACGTTAAATACACATGCACACAAATACAAACACACACACACACAAATATATATATATATATATATATATATATATATATATATATATATATATATACCAACACATACCTTCATGCTAATTCTCATCACCACCCAGCCCAACTACAAGCCGTCGTCAAGAATCTAGTAACCAGATCACAAAGACTAGCTGACCAGGATAACATCAAACAGGAAATGGCAGTTTAAAAACAGCTCTGAGACAAAACGGATTTACAGCCCGAAATATACAAAGAGCCCTAAAGTCAAAACCGAGACAAACAGACGAGAAGCATGAGACACCAATAACCAAGGCTTATTTACCGTATGTAAAGGGGACCACGGACAGTATTGCAAGAATTCTACGGAGACACAATATCGATACTATTTTCAATACAGACAGAAAAATAAGCACGGTGTTGAGGACTCCGAAGACGAGGATCCCTTTAGAACAACAGGGGGTGTACGAGATTCCATGTGCAGACTGTCATAAAACCTATGTGGGGCAAACTAATAGAGAATTCAAGTTAGACATGATGAACACCAGAACGCTGTAAGAAAGCAGGAAAAAACAACATCCATTGCGGTTCACGCCACCACGATGTCACACCGAATAGACTATGAGAACACCAAAGTACTGGCAAATATAGAACACCCGAAATCAAGACTCGTAAGAGAGGCAATTGAAACAGCGAAGAGGCCTCACAGTCTAAACGCACGCAATGAAATTCAGAACTTATCGAATTGTTGGAAAATTCTATTAAACACCGTACCGGCCCGGACCCGTCCAATAACAAGTCAACCGGAAATAACAAATCAGCAGGCGGGAGGCGTGCCCACTGAGCGCCCAGGGCCAATCACACGCAGCCGTTCACGGTGCCAACCAATAGGCGCCGAGCCGCGACTATATAACAGCGCGAGCGCTTCTGAAAATATTAGTATTCGAGTAACTAGAAGCGAAAGCAGAAGGCTACGAGAATTATGCGAACCGACCTGAAGAGGGCAGATGTGACGCTGCCGAAACGTCGTCATTTTACCATCGATCCCGGCAGGGATCAGTTATCAACTACGCGGATGATATCCCGGAAACCACCTAAAACATTTAGTGCCCCCGAAAACTTAAAAACAAATATATACATATATATATATATATATATATATATATATATATATATATATATATATTTTTGTGAAAACTCTGTGGCCGTCACCTACAAATTTTTGTATCTACATCAGATTAATTATGGAGTGTCTTTTGTGCAATGCGGTACGCAATAAATCGATGTCCGGAGGAAAAATATATTACGAAGAATTATAAAGAACAAAAATACAAAAAAAATGTGTTTTGATTAGAATAATTACCTACATATAAAAATATACATCGATTGCACCGAACTTAATAACGTTGTTTATTATGTCAGAGTGAATGGCTAAAATTACAATCCTGTGTCATTAAATGCCAATTCTATTTGCAAAAAAAAACGCAATAGGGATTCGTCATGAAAGCGTAGCGTACACACACACACCCATGCGCGAGCCCAGGAACTAGATTTGCCCTTCAGAAAATTTTTACTGATGAGCACTTCCAGCCCCCTTGCCATCCACCCCCTGAGACTTAACTCAGGTCCTCACGCTAACGCAGTTTTCCTTCTGCATAATCGCTGTCTTCTTGTTGGGATAGCTTGGCTTTGATTTGGTTCCGTTACTTTACCTTACTGGTACTACAGCAACTGTCTTATTTGTGTTACGTGGCTCATTCTTTGCTATGATATATAGCTAATTGTGTGCACGTTGTTGTCGTTTGTTTTGTGGGTGTGTGTTCTTCTGTATTCTCTTTGTTTGGTAGATTGGTTTCCCCCCGGGCCCCCCTTGTTGTCTCCTGAAAAATAAAGGTTGTTATCTACTTCATTTTTTTACTTACCTGTCCTCTATCTCTGGGTTTCTTCGTCCTCTTCTCCTTCGCTTAGGCAGAGCTGGTTCTTAAGCCGTTTGTATCTGTCAATAAATCTGGGGTCATAGTCGATTAGTTGTCGTAGGTGAAGGTTTGGGTGCTGTTCCAGTTTAGCGTAAGCCTCTCTGGCCCTCCTCTTTATTTCTGCAAGCACTGGTTGGTGTCGTAAATCGTTGAAAATCACCGTGTTACGAACGAACCAGGGTGCGTCGACTGCGAGGCGTAGGCATAGGTTCTCCTATCTTTGGATGGCCTGCCTGTTGCTCTTGCTTGTGTGTCCCCATACTATTGAAGCGTACGTCAGCATTGGCAAGATGACTGTCTTGACGAGAGTCAGCTTGTTTAAGAGTCCCAACTTGCTTCCTCTTCCTATGAAGGGGTAAAGTTGGGTACGGGCAGCCCGGACTTTATTACGAGTCTCTTGGACATGCCTCGTGAAAGTCAACCCCTTGTCGATGATGACTCCAAGGTATTTGACTTTGTTCTTCCATGAAATTTGTCTGCCGTTGACGGTCAGGTTTCCTGTCGGAATGATCATGCGGCTTCTCCCTTTGACGAACAGAGCTTGGGTTTTGTCCTCGTTGATGGCTATCTTCCACTGAAGGCACCATTCCGCTAAATTGTCATTGGCTGGCTGCAGCCGCCTCAAGGCTGGCTCGAATCTGAAAGATTGGCATCCTATGGCGGTATCGTCGGCGAACTGGGCAATTATAGCGTCGGCTGGTCTTGGGATGTCTGCAGTGTAGATTGAAAATAGCATCGGCGACAGGACTGCGTAGCGTACAAAATGCATGATTTTGAATCGTCGAAACATAATAGGGTTTGAAGACGCGAGATGTAAAGACCGACATCTAGGATTTTCGGGGAAACTAGCACATAGAGGTTCCGAATCTGGGACCATTCCATGTAATTGCTGTTACCCGTAACTCCTAGGTTAGAATGTTACGATAAAATTTTCAGGTTAACTTCACCTGTTAGAGATATTGAATACTCTCTTCGAGGTGTCATATTATATATATTGTCTTGCGTACAAAAGAATGACACATCGAAAAGAGTACATAATAAGGGTATTTAGTTTATTATTATTATAAGGGATTGGTAAAATATTTTTGGCTTTATTGGCATCACTGACTAGTAATATTGTTTGGGAATTACTTTTGTTCGTTAAATAATAGTTGTTAGAAATGTCGCGCGTTAATCAAGATGGACTTATATACATCTATAACAACGCATATTTATAGTAATACAATCGCAATCAAACATCGTATTGTTATTATGTGAGTATGAGAACTCATAAATACTTATTAATTGGATTATTAATATAAATATGAAAGAATATCTGACGGACAAAATTAATTCCTAAACCAACCGTTGAATTATTACCAAGTGCATATCATACTTTTCTTATAGGAATAGGGAAACATACGCATATTTTTGTAGGACATTTACTTTTTTGATTACTCAAAACACTTAGGAATCGTGTGGTTTCATTGTCCTAGAGTTATTAATGATTTCGGCGAGGCCATAAAACCAATATGTTTGGCGTGTAGGACTAGGAAAACATTCCATTCAACTTGTAGGACAAAGATGTCATTCGATTATTATAATAATTATCAAGCAATAGTGAAAAAATTAGGCTGTTATTAGTAAATATTTTGCTCACGTTAAATTGACATGTTTAGAGCGGGGGACGCGGCGGCCATACCAGCGGTGGTGTAGGACAAAAGTGGTTTTGGCGTTTTTATTAAATTAATAAAAGATTTAACTAAAAAACTAACTGATATTAATAAAAAAATTGTCCTCACCATTTTGAAATGTTCAACACCTGGTAGCTCTCTTTGCTACCTGTTTCAAAAATTTTCGAAGAGGAAAAAGTTGGGCGTCTCGGCGAAATTAACCCACTCAAAAATGTGTAGCCTGTTATCAATAAAAAAAATAAACGTGGGCTCAAGGTCTATCCTTAATTTTTGTTTTTTTAACTGTTCAATGCATTTCGACATTTTGATATACGAGGTGAATCAAATATGAACCGGACTTTTGTTATAAAAATTTTATTGGTACGATCAATACAAATTTTAATACATACTATTTTTCTACAAAGTCTCCTCTCTTATGTATACATTTTTTCTACCGATTTGGAAGTTGTTTAATACCTTTCTCAAAGAATGAAACTGGTCGTGTCGATAACCAATTACGCACAAACGTTTCTACACCTTCGTTGTCCTCAAAGTGGTGGCCTCCCAGTTCTTCTTTAAGTGGCCCAAACATGTGGTAGTTACATGGCGACAAATCAGGACTGTAAGGCGGGTGTTCAAGGGTTTCCCAATGAATATTGTTCAATTTTCCTTGAGTCAATGCAGCTGTATGTGGCCGAGCGTTGTCATGCAACAGAATCACACTTCGGATAGACATATCCCGCCTCTTTTGCCGATAGGCAAGTTTCACTTGTTGGAGTAGTTCGCAGTAATACTCAGCATTAACTGTACGGCGTTCGTGCAGAAAATCAATCAGCAGTACGCCTTCAATCAGCTCACGAATTGCGTAGATATTCGCCTCATTGATGCTTGTCGTGGGACGGCGTGCATGAGGCTCATTTTCCACTGTTTCTCTCTCGGCCATCTGAAAACTTTTTGTGCCAGTCGTACACTTGGGTCCTTGAAAGTGTTTCATTGCCGAACTGTGCAGATAGTCGACGCAAAATTTCAGACGGTCTAACGTCCTCCCGCGCCAAAAATTTGATAACAACACGTTGCGCAACAGACGTATGCACCTCTTGCTCTGACATGATGCTACTAACAGCGCATCGACTACGCCTCGCCAAACCGACGAACTCCCCTCTTCTTAACATCCCTACCTAACATATATCGAGACGTCACGCCACTCGAATTACCTACAGGGCGAGAAACAGAAAAGTCCGGTTCATATTTGATTCACCCTCGTATTTATCAAGAACCGATTCTTCGAACGATAAAAATTACCAAATTTCATTATCCTCCACTTTTGAGCTTCAAGCTTAAATTTGAAAGGAACCAAGAGACACAAGAAACGTTCATAAAAACGGATATACACTAATATGATGCACCATTTCAATATGCAACTAAATATTAAGGATATTGACCTATTAAAAATGCGATGTATGTATATTAAAGAATTTTATTAATTTTTCTCTAGCCCTTCACTACTTAAATCAAAAATTTATGGCACTTCCCATGTATAGAGCAGAGAACAGTCAAAACTGTTTAAAATGTCATTTTGATAATTTAAAAATGGGAAACACAAATGTATCTTGACAATAAGAATGACTTTATTATTTAAACATTCATCAGTAATAATCGCAGAGTTAAATATTTGCTAATTTAGGTAAGCATTCTAACAGCTGTATCGATTCATTCACACATATGTTTGTATCAAACCACGTATGCATTTTCAATTAGATTTGTATGGAAATAATGAAAGTTCACTAACCTTTCACGTTACTTTCATTTTCCGCTTCCATCTTCATCTGCTGTGACACGAACCGTCATCTTTTGCCTTCCATTATTGCAACAGAACCTTTTTTATTTCTCTGTTTCTTGTTTCTTCTCCTTCGGTGTACCTTCTTGCAGCGCGATCTCGTTCAACCCAACCCACCTCCGGTTTTTTGAGCCTGCCAAACAATCTCAAACTATTTCCATGGGAATGGGATCGATAATAGTGAAAACGAATGCCTTTTTGGGATTTTTCCACAGAAGCGAAAATGAACACAAACGATGATGACGTCGATGAGCTTTCGCTTTCCAAGGTATTTCCCTGAAACGTAAAAGTGCCAATGATGGCGTGAGATTTGGTGAAGATAGGAAATTCCACGTTGGAATTTTTATGGGACTCGTTTAGGACTTTCTTTTTTCTTCAACTGTAGCAAGTTTTAAAGTGTTGGATTAGAAATATTTTAAGCAGGTGTGTGGTTACGAAAATTTTGTAAAAAATTTTCACTGGTTAATGAACTGTCGTCAATATGGGCAATAATGAAAATGTCTGTTAGCGAACACTAAGGCGATTTAGTATATTACATACTTTTTATCAAAAATCACATTTTAATCTTTAAAATAAATAAAACACAATAAAAGAATTTTTGATGAAGGCCAAAACAATCAGCGTGATAACCAACATTGCACAAATGAAAATTTAGATCGAAAAAAAAACACTAAATTTGGTTTTAATATACAAATAATTTGGTCAAGTGCGAGTTGGACTCGCATACTAAGGGTTCCATACCACCTTCAACTTGGTTTTCTAATTTGGCCCCCCAAAATTAACATTAGAGTTTTATTTTACTACTAAACTTTCAGGGAAGCCTTTTATAATCTATTGTCTGAATTTTGAGGCTCTATAGATTGGAAGATAAAGGGCACAATAGGTCCAGTTTTAAATTATAAATTATTAAATCTGTTATTCAAATTATTTAAAAATACAAATAAAATATATTTTTCAAAATTTAAATAGTATAGTTTCTAAAATGGGAATTAAGTCGATGTTTAATATCTTTGCTAATATCTTTTAAACAAATGATTTAAAAATATGATATATTTGTAATTCACATAATGAGCCTTTTATTTGATATATTACATGATTCGTCTGAAAATTGAATTTTTGTTTTCCATTTAATTGTATAATTTGTCCCTAAAATTACCATGGAGGTTTTCTAATAATTTTTCTTATACATTTCAAGCAACAATCAAGTTTGATGAATTAGTAGATACGTACGCAATGAAGCATTTTAGATTTGCTTGGCACCGACTTCAAAAATATACTAGATTGGTAGGTAATTAATTTGTACAGAATGAGCACCTTTTAATGTTTACATTTTTTACTTCCTGGGTAGGTACCTTAAAACATTGAATGTGTTATTTATTTGCTAGAGTTGTATTTTGATATAATTATTTTTAGCTTTTTAGTTATAGGTAGAAGTCGGTTATATATATATATTTAAATGTTTTATTATTCCAACGTAATAGTGCGGCAATTGTAGGCACTGAAAGTTTTAATTGCGAATCTATGGCATATTGGTAGTAAAGCATAGTATTTTCGGCTCCTTAAATCAATGAGTACCAAACTCGTTTTGTTTGTATACCAGGCAAATACCTATTGAAATGATTTTTTTTCCATTTTACGAAGACGGTGCTTTTGGTGTCACATTCTCCTGGCCAAATAGAAAATTCAGTGACATCATAAGTCAAACTCTAAACTGCTATTTGGTGCGTTGATACACAGGGTGTTTAGTTATAGCAACTAAAATCACAAAGTAAAGTGATAGAAGGAGTTTTTTTTATATGATGATTGAAATATAAGACCGAGTAGAATGATAGTGGTCCATAGGCAGCCGTATACAGAGGATGGTTGGCATATAGGGTGGAGTGGATGTATGGTGGTATAAAAATGTTGGAAAAAATGTGGAATTAAAATTATATAAGGTGATTAAAAAACTATTATATGATGTGGACGTAAGCAAATCATATACAGAATGGTTGAAATATATTTATACAGTGTGATTAAAAATATATTTATTTGATAGTCCATAAGAAGTTGCATAAAGTGTGGAGAGGAATTAATGTTCCACAGGACGATAATATAAAATGTTAAAAATGAAATAATTTATGGAGTAGCCCACAAGGAGTTATATACGATGGTTGAAATATAAGACGGATTGGACTCCGTAAATATAGGATGGGTTCTACTCCGTCATATAGTTTACAGAAGGCAGCTAACAAATTTATGCTTGTCCGTGGGCAGTCGTATGTACAGGATGGTTGGTACATAGGTTGGACTGGAATTATCTAGTTATACAGGGTTGTCAAAAAAAGTTGAAAAAAAATACGTGGCGTGGCATAAATATATTTTGGGCTTATTAAGTTAACGCGTACTAGTACATTTTGTTCGTCAACATTTACCTGCCAATTTAAATGAAAATGTATCATTGTGTAATGTTGGGGCTTTCGATGTTACCTGGTCCTATCTATTAAGGTTATACATACAAAATAAAAAATAAAGAATGAAAACTACCAGAGGTTAAAAAAACTAAAAAGTTGAAAATAAAACATTTAAAAAAATATATAACCGACTTCCACCTATAACTAAAAAACTGAAAATAATTATAACAAAATACAATGCTAGCAAATAAATAACATATTCAATGTTGTTAGGTACCTACCCAGAAAGTAAAAAATGTAAACATTAAAAGGTGCTCATTCTCTACAAATTAATTATCAGTCTAGTATATTTTTGAAGTCTGTGCCAAGCAACAATTAAGTTTGATGAAGTAGTCGATAAGTACGCAATGCAGGATTTAAGATTTGCTTGGGACCGACATCAAAAATATACTAGATTGGTAGGTAATTAATTTGTACAAAATGTGTACATTTTTTACTTTCTGGGTAGGTACGTAACAACATTGAATGTGTTATTTATTTGCTAAAATTGTATGTTGTTATAATTATTTTCAGCTTTTTAGTTATAGGTGGAACTCGGTTATATATATATATATATATATATATATATATATATATATATATATATATATATATATATATTTTTTTTAATGTTTTATTATTAATAATATTAAGTAAAAAAGTATGTTTTCACAAAAAGATTTGCTTGGTCTGAAAACTAAAATGAAGCCATTATATGCCATTTTTGCAATTAAACAAGGATTGTTAAGATATATTAAATTTCCTTGAGAGTGAAAAAAACTTTATTATTGGCAATATCGCAAATTATTACGAAACAAAACTTAATCAAAAAAACTGCCTACAATTCATGGAAAAAAAACTGATTTGGGTATCTTTTGCAAATTAGAACACCACCTGATCCTTATAGAAATTGGTTTTCTGTCAAATTTATTGGACTTGTGTTCTAATTTATGTTTATGGACTTATTTGGAATAACATCACGTTTCGGGGTCTAGGTCAGACCCTGTTTTCAATTGCGATAGACAATTTTTATGAACAAGCAGAAAATATAAAAGTTAAAATTAAATCTTTTTTTTATTGCCCTTGAGAGGGACATTGAAAAGTTTGGTGTTTACTGAAATATACAGAATTTTCAACAAGTGTGGCCTTATTCCCAAGGAGCAACCAAAAATTGGGGGGTCACGCATTTTTTCAAAATTATTCTTATTACCTATTTTTATGTTATTTTTAATTTTTTTATTTTATGAGATTTGTCAGTTTGACATGTATGACTTGGGGGTGCATACAGGACTCCCCCAGGAGGTATACAAACACAGATCTTTTCAAAATATAAAAAATATATAAATTTTACAGCTTGAGGCATTAGCCGTTGTATAGCTGACTATTGTTCAGTGCCTATAGTACTTATTTTTTCTTAAAATACTGACATTTTTGTGTAAAATTGTTAAAAATGCAGAATTTCACAGTTTTTGGCCTTTGCCCAACTTGTAGGAAAATTTAATGCAATTTGAATCTAGAAGAAATTTTCCGTCTAGAATAATTTTTGTATGGGAACCTGTAGATTTTTATTAAAAATTATGGCTATATCCTATGTGACGAGACCATCAACTTATCGACGGTCGTAACCAAAAATGGGAGGTCACGCTTTCTTAAAAATTATTTTGAATTTTGATTTCCTTCTAGTAATTTTTTATTTTTATAGATTTTTCAATTTGACGTTATCAATTAAGGGGGGGGGCTGACCCATCCCCTCAGCCCACCACGAGGGGCAGCTGCTCCTTGGATCTCTATTGCCTATCATTGGTGCTTCATTACGTATGAAATAAAGGTCCCAATTATTTATTTTAGTTATGACCTGATTAAACGCAAATTTCTACCACGCCTAATTACCCCTCCCCTCATAAAAGGTCAAAACCTGCTAATTTTCGAAGGCTCCTTTTTGTAAAATTCACAAACTTGATTTCGATTTTCTTACAAATTCTATGAAGTTTTTAGCTTATTTTAAAATACATCTCAAAACTTAATTTCCAAAATGTTTGTAATTCGTTTCTTTTTTATTATATTGTTTATATTTATAAAATTCTTAATGGATTGGAACAATTACACGTTTAAGTTATTTTTGGCTTTTCGAATTATTAATTTGTGTTGGCAATTACATCGTGATGTATAATATGGACAAAACAAATTTGTTATTTTTAAATTTGAAATTTTGCCAATTTTTTTCTAAATTGAATTAAGCAAGACCCCTTCGGATTATTGCAATTTATTATTAAGGCTTGGCACAAATCGCAAAATTGTTTGACAGTATAATTCGAATTCCTCTTTCTTTTTTTATTAGTTTTTAGTTTTACCAAAAATATTTATGTGCGATTTTTTTAGTGTTCCTTAACCAGCATTTCTCAAACTTTTTCTGTTTAGTAAATAAGCGTTACAACTGATGAATGAAAAAATTAAAATGATAGCTTTATTTTTTCTTTGAACACTCACTATTCTCGCAGTAACTAAATCAAAATATATGATAAGAAAACCTTAACCATTGAAAGGCTTCTTCGTGCTAAAGCTACTACTTGTACCGTGACGAGGAAAGGTAAGTAAAAACTAATAATATTATAGTATCTCATTTGCGATGTATTGACCGCCTCGCACATAATTGTTACTCGTTAGCAAAGGTCAAAACCTCCGTTTAGCTGCACTGCAATAACTGATTGGGCAAGTTCGGAAGCTGGCTAGGCTCGCATTGTGTAACCGTGCCATGATTTATTTTTACTTGCCATAAGCAGCAGCTTGTATGACACTCGGGTGTGAAAATGGATGGTATTGTGAAATAATAGTAGCTCGTAAGTCCATGACCACCAATATCGACTGTATTACTCGTTGCTGCTTTTCTTTTTTTGTTCGAGTAGCTGTTAAAACAAAAAATGGTTTTCTGGAGAAAATACGAAGTTTGTGGAGGAACACATAGACTATGCTAACTTATAGAACCTAATTATTAAAACAGGGGTTTTTGCTTCACTTCTACTTTTGTGTGACACCTTCAGTTTGAAGCTTTTAAGCTGTTACAGTCTGTACTGTTATCACTCGCGTATTTTACGACAACATTGCACAATACATTCCTGGTCACTGAAAAGAATCCACAAGTGATTTAGCTTCCAACTATCAGGCCAGCAGCTTACACTGTCTAGGCTAGTCGAGATACTGCTAAGCGAGTACAATAGTTGCTGCCCACTGTCATATGAGCAACTCGTATTGTGTAACCACGCCATTATGTACAGATTCTAAATGTGGATGTATTTTGGTGTATGTCAAGGAACTATGCAGAAGTACTTTATTATACATCACAAATCAAGTATTGTTTATAAATTCAAATTTAATATAATTACTATCGCAGTTCCTAAGTTTTATTTACGTTTATCTTCTCCACAGCAATGTCCATCAGCAGTAGACCAGTCCGAGGCTCCGATGCTTTTGCTAAGTTTTTGAGTAATGACGGGTTAGCACTGAGCACAGGGCTAACAACAGTCAGCTGGATTGTTTACTGACCTTTTCTGGTCTAGATCCAATGTGTTATGTGAAAGCAGTGACACCTCAGGCAGGTGATTCGTCATCACGCACATTGGTCTTGGTTTGGCGGAAACTCTGTTCCATTCGGGTCTAACGAGTGAACCAGCATTAAGGATCACTGTTAATTGTGAACCACACTTAAACATGTAATCTGGTTTGTCATGTCTTGTGACGTTTCTAACATTCAATCATTGACCAATGCAAATAATGGATAAGTACACCTTTGAGCAGCTCGTTAAGGTGGTTGAAGCCTTTTATGGAAATGTGCGTTAAAATCAAGATGCTTAGAGTACACTAAGCGTGTTTTTTACAATCGGGAAAATTGTGCTTAAATTTCAGCAAACCGTGTCTGTAGGAGATGTGAAAACACTTGTGCGTGTTTGTAGAGTTCCTACTGTGGAAAACATTGCTGCTGTTCTCGAAAGTGTGGCAACAGAACCGTCAACTTCGAGTCGTCTTGTCGTACTTCACAATTGCACAGCTACGCCTAACGCGCCTTCAAACGCACGCTTTCGTCATTTTCCACTATTTATACGCTTCCATATATCTTGCAGAGTAAATAAATGAAACTGTGTCCACGAGGCGACATATTACAAATGGCAATTCCGTAGTGGCATGTCGCACATAGTTTCGGTTGTTTACTATGGAAGATGCAAGCAGCGTACAACAAGCGGAAAATGACGAAAGCGTGCATATGAAGCGACGCTACGTGGATAGATAGGCTTAGAGATCTCGCTGATATGAATTTTGAGAAAGTAATGAAATTTACGCGCTTATAAGGTTTAATTATGTCAAGAACTAAAGCCTACGAATCATTTGAAGCATCATCAATATGCCGAATGGTTGTTCGAACACACTGAAGTGGATGTTGACTTTATGAAGAAAAGCATCTTTAGTGCATTAGTCAACAAGCAGAATGGGCCCATTTGGACAAAAGCATCCGCAGAGAGTGACTGTTTGGTGCGGTTTATGGGCTGGCGGCATCATTGGGCCGTACTTCTTGGAAAATGAAGTCGGCTAAGCAGTTATCTTGACCGGTGTTGGCTATCGCGAGATGATAACCAGCTTTTAATAACAGATTTGAAGATATGGATCTGGACGATATATGGTTCCAACAATATGGTGTTACTTGTCATGCAGTTAAGAAAACAATGGATCTTTCGCGCGAAAAAAAATCAATGGCCGCGTTATTTCACGGAGCCGACCAGATCATGAGATTTGACACCATTCGATATCATTTTGGATACCATCTATTTTAATCGACTTCTCAAAAGGAGAAGGTTATCAATTCGTCTGCAACTTTTTTTATGTATGACGGGCGATTATTCAAAAAAGGCTTGGGCAATTTTAATGATTTAAACTGCATTATATTAAGGAACATTAAGAAAGGTCGCATATAATTGTCTATAACATGAGATTTACGGTTTTCCAGAAAATCAGAAAAAAAAGAAAGCAAGGGACTAGATTTCAGCGAATTTCAATGAATCTTCACTATTTTTTCTAAAACCTCTCAAAAATTTGAATATTCTAAAATGCATTCTACAAAAATATGTTCCAGCTTGATTTCGTATATTTTTCTATAACGCAAAACATACCATTTTTCTAAAAAACGGAAAAATATACCCAAAAAAACTGTAAACATCATGGTAACTGTCAAATTTTCATCATAAATATCTATATATAAATAGTAAATGATAAAACGGTTAGGTACCATTTTATCCTCTGTCTTTTAACCGATTTTCTTAATATTTGTTTTGTTTAGTAGCAACTGACGACCTTCAGTGCAGAATGCTAGAATTTATTTATAATATTGGTTAATTCATTAAATAAAATATAATTAAAAAACATTATTTACATCCATACTGTCAATGCCAAATAGTAACAGCGTCGCCAAATTGCTTAGAGATAAAATCGTTGATGGATTGACTCGAATATGAAAGACGAATTAAATTAAACTAAAAAGCAACAAATTTTTACCCGTTCCGAAAGTTATTCTACATCGTCATGCTATTGAAATAGAACCCAAAAAAATATTATTACATAATAATGGTCATTCATTGGGCTCTCGCATGTTTGCAACTTTCATTGCTTTGTAAATATGGTTTGTCAACTAAAATAAGAATTATGTTGCAATTGATGAATTTATTTCTGGTAATATTTTATTAATTTTAATGTTATACTTTCAATTTAAAAATTCTTTTAATCTCTACCGTATAAATTTCATATAATTTGAATAAGATTATCTACAAAAAATAGGAACTAATGCACTGATTATAATATTCAAGACAAAAAGTTAGATCTGGCAGCCCTGCTCATCCCTCTCTTTGATGCCTTAATTTGAATTTTGACATTTCTGAATATTGTTTGGGGTAAGATTATTATAGCACGATGGTAAAGGTAAGTTGTAAATTCAATGTGTAAAGTTCAAGATTTCAGCTTCATTCAATGCGAAAAGTTTTTAACAAATGCGAGTATTACGTATTTATCATTAATTAACAGCAGGTGCTTATTTTTCTTTATATTTTCCATACAAAACAGAAATAGTCATTGCTTATTATGTCTTTCATTTAAGGTAATGAAATTATAATGAATCTTAAGATTTTGGTTGAATTTTTATTAATATGTACTTATATTTTGTATTTTTTTGAATGCTCATCTGTGATTTTCTCTCCTCCCAATGATTTCTGAAAAATACAGATAAGTTAAGTACTTGAATATCAAGGTGTAGTATCTAAGGGCAGTTTGTGGAAACTGCCCGGAACACTAGTTGCCCTCTTATAGAAAAAATTCTCCCGCAGGATGAAAGTAGGTCTACAGACTTGTCAACTAGTATTTCAGTATAATATGTTGTGTATTTTGTGTTGTACTTATCTGTTTTTTTTGTGAGGTTTCGATTCCTTATCAGGAATCGTTGTCGAACAATGTTTGTTTGAATGTTTTGCACTATATTCGCTTGACTCTATAAGAGGGCAACTAAGATACTACACCTTGATATTCAAGTACTTAACTTATCAGTATTTTTCAGAAACCATTGCGAGGAGAGAAAATCCCAGATGAACATTCAAAATAATCATTTACCTCCTCAATCATTTAGAAACTACTTATATTTTGTAGTTATTTGGAATGTAATAGTATATATAACACCTTCATACTAACTTTTGTGCTGGTTGATTTCATTTTCTGCTTACGAGCTGAAATCGTTAACTGTGAAATGCCAGAATAAAAGTTTTATTTCGTTTTATTTCTTACATTAAGACTGTTGAATTTTTTCAGTCTCAAATCAAAAAATATTTTTGAAAAATGTAGGTATTAATATAAGTTGGAATTGAGTTAGTTATACAGGGTTGTTCTAAAAATATTGTATTGGGTGGTACATAAGTAGTTGCATATACGAGCTGGTTGAAATAAGAGTGGAGCAAAACTAGTGTTATACAGAGTGGATATTTGCGTAAACGGACGGAGAATAATTACAGTTATACAAAAGGATTTAAAAATTGTCAGAAGCTGAATATGCAAGATAGTTATATAGTTTGGAAGTAGTTGCTTATACAAGGTGTTGAGGTAAGGGTGGGGTAAAATTACTGTTATTCAGGGTGTATCAAAAATTTGTTATATAAGCATAAGCAGTTAGGATATTTGAATTATAGGACATAGGACGGAGCATAATTATGGACATGGGTTAAAAAAAATTAGAAGCAGTTGCATGCATATACCGGATGGTTGAAATAAATGGTATAGTAAAATTATAGTCGTAAAATGTGGCTCAAAAAAGTGAATTTTGTTATATAGAGCAGTTGCATAAATGGAATACTAGAGATATCAAGCGACGTAAAATCATTGGTATACAGGAATAATTTAAACAATAGAAAAATAGAAACAGTCAATAGTGTGGAGAGGATTTATACTTATACAGAGTGGTTTTAAAGATATCAGGACCGTTGTAATATTGTATTGAATTGAATTATAGTTGTACAGGGTGATTCAGAAAATAATAGACCAATAAGTTATATAAGGATGACCAATATACAGAAGCATATACACTTATAGAAAGTGGTCCAAATAATAAAACAAATAAAAAAGTTAAAATATATTTGGAAAATATAGGCAAAGAATAAAAATTAGAGAGGGAGAAAAAGAGAGAGAGATAAGAATACGCTAAAATTTTCAATTGAAATGTACCTTAAATCAGATAAAAAAGAAGGCATATCTGAAAATAGTGATTGATTGCACACGGTTTCTAAACGGTTTTTATTTTAAGTCAGCTGAAGTAGTTTTTTTAAATATAAATTATTTAAGCATTTTCAACACGAAAACAGAACAAGCTGTTCGTATTGCCACATATTATAAGGTTTAGCAAATCCAAGGAATGACATTATAAGAGGTTATTAAAGATTAATTTTATTATTTGTAATTGTTAATGATTAAGTTTATTAATTTTGAATTTGAACATGAAGTTCTATTTTAAAAATCTAATCACGATAATAAACCATTTTATTAAAACGGATCTGAGTTGGTCCAGGGCCCAACTATTATGTATTATATTTTCACTACTTGTATAAATTAATAAGACAAAAATCGAAAATTACTTGAGTTGCTGAAAATTATATGAAAAAGAGAGATAGATAATTTTCAATTGAATTGTATCTTAAATTAGATAGAAAAGAAGACATGTCTGAAAATAGTGATTCATTGCACACGGTTTCTACACTTTTTTTTTAAGTCAGCTGAAGTCGGTTCTTTTTTAAATATCAATTATTTTATCATTGATCAGGCCAAATGACATATGTCTCTTCACCATGTTATGCGCAGTTATATTGTTAACTAAACTCTGCGTGAACAGCCAAAACAAATTTCGTTATTTTCATACATAATTGGCCAAATTTATATTTAAAAAAATATATATTTGCACTTCTATTCTATATGACATGACAAAAATAAAATCATATTAAATAGGTACTGTCAACAATAGCAAATATATTAACTTAAAATCAAAAAATATAATTAAATTAAATTTTTTATACTCTCAAGCAGCAAGAAAATTAATATATTGCAATTTTAGATTGTTTTACGTAGAAATAGCGATCATGTACTAGAATAATAAAAAAGTAATTTGCAATAATATACTAAGATATGGCAAAATAAAAGAAATATCAAAGCAGCTAAACTTGCCTCATTAAATTTGAAACTAAAAAACGCGCTCTTTGATGTATACATACCTACAAACACAATTTCACCCAATTGAATCAGCTGTTGACTTCACTGCCACCGGATTTGCAATGCAACTGAATTATACCGAGTATCCATAAATCCTAAAATTTGGCAAACACTCCAACAATTGTTTTTGGATTCGGCCCAAGCGCTTCCTTGTATCTGGACAGGTTTAAAATAATGCTGATTCACGGAAATCTTATAAATCTCAAATTCATTAAATGCACTGTAGGCGTCTGTAGATTTGGACGGAAATAATGGCAAACTTCCAGAAAATGGGCATTAATGGGAATTTGGGAAATTATTCACTTAAAATATTGATATATCACCTTTTTCATTTGAGAAAAAATACTAAATTACCACTCCAACTGATCATGTGAAAGGGCTATCCAGTTTTTCTTCTATGTTCCAAACATTCTCTACTAACAACTCATTTAAGTATCTGAATGTTCCTCTATGTGTTTCTTTTCGTTATTTATGTTATACGAGTATTGGCCCTTATTTGTCATATTCCGTTATTATCATATAATTTTCAGCAACTTAAGTAATTTTCGATTTTTGTCTTATTAATTTATCCAAGTAGTGAAAATATAATAAATAATAGTTGGGCCCTGGACCAACTCAGATCCGTTTTAATAAAATGGTTTATTATCGTGATTAGATTTTTAAAATAGAACTTCTTGTTCAAATATAAAATTAATCAACTTAATCATTAACAATTACAAATAATAAAATTAATCTTTAATAACCTCTTATAATGTCATTCCTTGGATTTGCTAAACCTTGTAATATGTGGCAATGCGAACAGCTTGTTCTGTTTTCGTGTTGAAAATGCTTAAATAATTTATATTTAAAAAAACTACTTCAGCTGACTTAAAATAAAAACCGTTTAGAAACCGTGTGCAATCAATCACTATTTTCAGACATGCCTTCTTTTTTATCTGATTTAAGGTACATTTCAATTGAAAATTTTACCGTATTCTTATCTCTCTCTTTTTCTCCCTCTCTAATTTTTATGCTTTGCCTATATTTTCCAAATATATTTTAACATTTTTATTGGTTTTATTATTTGGACAACTTTCTATAAATGTAACATATTCACTCTATATTGCATCCAAGCTGTATATACTTCTGTGTACTTGTCTCCCGTTATATAACTTATTGGTCTATCATTTTCTGAATTACCCTGTACAACTATAATTCAACTCAACACAATATTACAACGGTCCTGATATCTTTAAATCCAACCTATATAAGTATAAATCCACCCCACACTATTGACTCTTTCTGAACCACATTTCATCACTATAATTTTACTAAATTTGAAGACGCGAGATGTAAGACCGACATCTTCAAATTTAACGATATGTATCAAATACATAAAGAAGTGTTCGAGAGGACATTCAATTGTGGGAAGCGAAACTGCTGAAGGTTCCCTAACCAGAAACAATATATATATATATATATATATATATATATATATATATGTATTAGATAGTTTCCGGGAATACCTGTAGGTGGATATCTAAGAGTTTAGTATTAAGAACATCCAAATCTTTTCTGACATCACGTATGGCTTCCCTATGTAGGGCACAACTAGCTTTCCATAAGATATTCTGTGTTTTTCTGTTGTTCTTCCAGAACTTTACCGTCATGTTTTTCGGAATAACTCCTTCATCGCGGCATCGTTGTAAAAAATGTAGATCTCACAAATGTTTGCTTCTTTTCGCGCGAATTTCTCAAATGTTTTACACAAATGAAAAGTATTCTCCCGTAGAGATTCACTATATTTGTTTTTAAGTTTTCGCGGGCACTAAATGTATTAGATGGTTTCCGGGAATTCATCCGCGTAGTTAATAACTGATCCCTGCCGAGATCGATGGTAAAATGACGACGTTTCGGCAGAGTCACATCTGCCCTCTTCAGGTCGGTTTGCATAATTCTCGTAGCCTTCTGCTTTCGCTTCTAGTTACTCGAATACTGAGATTTTCAGGAGCGCGCACGGTGTTATATAGTCGCGGCTCGGCGCCTATCGGTTGGCACCGTGAACGGCTGCGAGTGATTGGTCCTTGGCGCTCAGTGGCCACGCCTCCCGCTCGCTGAATAGTTTTGTCCGGTTGAGTTGTTATAGGACGGGTCCGGGCCGGTACGGTGTTTAATAGAATTTTTCAACAATTCGATAAGTTCTGGATTTCATTGCGTGCGTTTAGACTGTGAGGCCTCTTCGCTATTTCAATTGCCTCTCTTACGAGTCTTGATTTCGGGTGTTCTATATTTGCCAGTACTCTGGTGTTCTCAAAGTCTATTCGGTGTGACGTCGTGGTGGCGTGTTCCGCAATGGATGTTGTTTTTTCCTGCTTTCTATAGCATTCTGGTGTTCATCACGTCTAGCTTGAATTCTTCTGTTAGTTTGCCCCACATACTTTTGGCAACCCATAGAATTTCGGACAACTCGATGACTTTTCACGCGGAATGAGTTGCAGTTGGAGATTTTTGTCGATCCTACTTGCTTGGGTTTTGGCCTTGGTTGTTTTCTCCAGATAAGTTGTTGGGTCAGTAGTAATTTGTTTATATGCTGGATCTTCTGGCAATGTTTGAATTTTGTTTGAATAATCCGCTGTATCTAAAATTACAGTCGCATTTCCTTTATCAGCAGGTAGACTGACAGTGTCCTTGTTGAGGCGAAGTTGTTTCAAGGCCTCATTTTCTTCTATAGATAGGTTCCTTTTGGGTGGTTTAGACTTTCTTAGAACATGTGACACATCTTGTCTAATTATTTCAGCGGTGTTCGCATCTAATTTTGAAACTGCTGTTTCCACGCCACATATTATGCTCTCTGTTGGTATGTGAGAGGGAGCAATAGCGTAATTGAATCCCTTAGCCAACACGCCAATCGAGGTAGAGTTCAACTGGACCGAAGATAAGTTATAAACGGTTCTATTCGTTTCCAATTGCCTTGAGATTAGACTGTGACCGTTATTTTCCGAGAAAAATTCGTTTTTGGGCTTCTGTTGGAGCTTCAATTTGTTAAATTTCGTCTGTTGTTGCATTGTTGTCAACTCTGCATTCGTTTCGGCCCTAAATTCGCTAATTTCATCGAATTTATCCCATATTATCGGGTGGAGTTTATTGCTTACCTGTAGGTGGATATCTAAGAGTTTAGTATTAAGAACATCCAAATCTCTTCTGACATCACGTATGGCTTCCCTATGTAGGGCACAACTAGCTTTCCATAAGATATTCTGTGTTTTTCTGTTGTACTTCCAAAACTTTACCGTCATGTTTTTCGGAATAACTCCGGCATCGTTGTAAAAAATGTAGATCGCACAAAAGTTTGCTTCTTTTCGCGCGTAATTTCTCAAATGTTTTACACAAATGAAAAGTATTCTCCCCGTAGAGATTCACCAGTTATAGCGAACCTTTTTATGGAGAACTTTGAGGAGTTGGCACTAAGAACAGCAACTCTTAAACCCAGTTTATGGCTGCGATATATGGATGATACTTTTGTGATTTGGCCTCATGGAAGGGAACACCTCAACTCATTTTTAGACCACCTTAATGGCATCCATCACAAAATAAAATTCATAATAGAAAAATACAAACCACCTCAACATCTTGTAGACTTAACAAGGCACTGTCTGATGAACACCTATTTTGTTTACGAGAACCAACGATACAAACAAGTGGGAGGAGCTCCAATGGGATCGCCACTCTCACCAGTTATAGCGAAACTTTTTGTGGAGAACTTTGAGGAGTTGGCACTAAGAACAGCAACTCTTAAACCCAGTTTATGGCTGCGATATGTGGATGATACTTTTGTGATTTGGCCTCATGGAAGGGAACACCTCAACACATTTTTAGACCACCTTCATCCATCACAAAATAAAATTCACCATGGAGGTTGAAGCCAATAATCAACTGCCATTCCTTGATGTTCTCATAAATAGGAAGGAAGATGGAACCCTTGGCCATACGGTATATAGGAAAGCAACTCACACCAACAGATACCTTCATGCTAATTCTCATCACCACCCAGCCCAACTACAAGCCGTCGTCAAAACTTTAGTAACTAGATCACAAAGACTAGCTGATCAGGACAACATCAAACAGGAAATGGACAGTTTAAAAACAGCTCTGAGACAAAACGGATTTACAGACCGAAATATTCAAAGAGCCCTAAAGTCAAAACCGAGACGAACAGACGAGGAGCATGAGTCACCAATAACCAAGGCTTATTTACCGTATGTCAAGGGTACCACGGACAGTATTGCAAGAATTCTACGGAGACACAATATCGATACTATTTTCAATACAGACAGAAAAATAAGCGCGGTGTTGAGGACTCCGA
Organism: Octodonta nipae; assembly: GCA_034190945.1. Lineage (NCBI taxonomy): Eukaryota > Metazoa > Arthropoda > Insecta > Coleoptera > Chrysomelidae > Octodonta > Octodonta nipae. Next base: position 58,739,362 of record CM067224.1, on the reverse strand, counting down.
GGACGCGGATCCCTTTAGAACAACAGGGAGTGTACGAGATTCCATGTGCAGACTGCCATAATACCTATGTGGGGCAAACTAACAGAAGAATTCAAGCTAGACGTGATGAACACCAGAATGCTATAAGAAAGCAGGAAAAAACAACATCCATTGCGGAACACGCCACCACGACGTCACACCGAATAGACTTTGAGAACACCAGAGTACTGGCAAATATAGAACACCCGAAATCAAGACTCGTAAGAGAGGCAATTGAAATAGCGAAGAGGCCTCACAGTCTAAACGCACGCAATGAAATCCAGAACTTATCGAATTGTTGAAAAATTCTATTAAACACCGTACCGGCCCGGACCCGTCCTATAACAACTCAACAGGACAAAACTATTCAGCGAGCGGGAGGCGTGGCCACTGAGCGCCAAGGACCAATCACACGCAGCCGTTCACGGTGCCAACCGATAGGCGCCGAGCCGCGACTATATAACGCCGTGCGCGCTCCTGAAAATCTCAGTATTCGAGTAACTAGAAGCGAAAGCAGAAGGCTACGAGAATTATGCAAACCGACCTGAAGAGGGCAGATGTGACTCTGACGAAACGTCGTCATTTTACCAGCGATCTCGGCAGGGATTAGTTATCAACTACGCGGATGAATTCCCGGAAACCATCTAATACATTTAGTGCCCGCGAAAACTTAAAAACAAATATATATATATATATATATATATATATATATATTCAACTACATCTAGCAACATATAACTGCCGAACACTCTCGAATTAGACCAAGAGGCAGTAAAAATAAAGTGGGATATCATTGGCATGAGTGAAGTTAGGAGGAAAAACGAACAGCTAATAACACTTGAATCAGGCAACCTCCTATACCACCGAGGAACACCAACAGGAAGAACTAGTGGTGTTGGATTCCTCATCCATAAGAGATGGACCGAAAAAATTATAGGCGTGTCCGGAACATCAGACAGAGTCGCAAGTCTAACATTGTCGCTTCCGAAAAGATACTCTATTCAAATAATACAAGTTTACGCCCCAACAATTAGCCATTCTGACGAAGAAATCGAACAACTATACAGCGAAATCAAAGAGGCCTTAGATACCAACAACAGCCATTTCAAATACATTATTGGCGACTTCAACGCGAAAATAGGGAAAAAACAAGACCGAGAAGGATCAGTGGGGAACTTCGGGTTCGGTGAACGAAACGAAAGAGGTGAGAGATTAGTACAGTTCGCACACTATCAGAACATGTACATATCAAACTCCTTCTTCAAGAAAAATTCTAATAGGAAATGGACTTGGGAAGCTCCAAATGCGTCAGTCAAAAATGAAATTGACTTTGTCCTGACAAACAAGATTAATACTATCAAAGATGTAAGCACGCTAAATAAATTCAGGACAGGAAGCGATCACAGACTTGTCAGAGCAAGGATTGTCCTTAATACGAAACTGGAGAGATTTAAACTTACTAGGAAGACGCCCGCTACTAGCATAGACATTAACAACCTGAAAGAAAATTCTGAAAAATATCAGACGCTGATAGAAGAGAAGCTCCGGGAACAACAAGACAACACACAACTAATGAATACAATACTGACCTGTGCTAAAGAAATAGGCGGAAGCCAACAACGAAACGAACACAAGAAGCTTAGTTCGGAAACAAAGGCGTTGCTTCAGAAAAGAAGAGAACTGAAAAGGACAACAGACACCCAAAGCATAGAATACAGTGAACTATGCAAGACAATAAGAAAGAAAATTGCAGAGGACATCAAAAAATACAACGAAAAATTGGTAGAAACTGCAATTGAAAATCGGAAAAGTTATAAAAACGCTAAGAAAGCATTGATAATTGGGAAAAGACAAGTAATCGCATTGACAGAAGAAAATATCAGAATAACGGATAGACACAAAATGATGGAGCATGTCACGAAATTCTACAAGGATCTATACAAAGCCCCCGAATCTCTGGAAATACAGTTGACGAAAGAAGAAATACCTGAAATACTTGTGGAGGAAGTGGAATTAGCGGTCAACAAAATGAAAAATCGCAAGACAGCAGGTAACGACGCAATAACGGCTGAACTACTAAAATACGCTGGTAGAGAAGCATGGAAACGCCTAGCCAAAATATATACGAATTGCCTAAGAACCAGACACATCCCAGAAAAATGGAATAGCGCCCTCATAGTATTAATCCATAAGAAAGGCAATAAAGAAGACATTCGGAACTACAGACCGATAAGTCTCCTGCCGGTAGTGTACAAAATATTCACTAAAATCATACAAAACAGAATACAGAGTACACTAGATTCTGCTCAACCCCGAGAGCAAGCCGGATTTCGTAGTGGCTTCAACACAATCGATCACATACACACTATAAGGGAAGTTATCAGTCGAACTAGAGAATATCAAATACCACTTGCCTTGGCCTTCATTGACTTCGAAAAAGCGTTCGACACTATATATCCGAAGGCGGTAATCAACGCCCTGAGTGAACAAGGTGTAGATAAGCCATACACAGAAACGTTGGCTAATATATACAAGGAAGCCAAAGCCAAAATCAGAATATACGAAGGCAGCCCTGAATTTCCTACTAACAGAGGAGTCAGACAAGGTGACTCAATATCACCGAAGCTATTCACAGCGGCATTAGAGAGTATCTTTCGACGATTAGACTGGGACCACAAAGGACTGAACCTAGATGGAGAATATCTAAACCATCTGAGATGACATTGTCCTAATTGCCAATAATGCAGGAGAACTACAAAATCAAATCAATGAACTTAGCAGAGTAAGCAAGGAAATAGGCCTAAAAATAAATATCGGAAAAACAAAGATAATGTACAACGAACTAATAGACACACAAGACATCACAATAGACAACACAGTTCTGGAAATAGTAGAACAATATATATATCTAGGACAATTAATACACATATCAGGTTCGCTACTACCAGAAATAAACAGAAGGATCAAACTTGCATGGATGACGTTTGGAAGAAACTCCATAATCTCGAATGGCATTCCGCCTTAAGAAGAAAGTATTTGATCAGTGTGTTCTACCAGTACTGACATACGGTTGTGAAACCTGGATTCTGAAAACCGAACTTACAAGAAAACTACAAGTAGCACAAAGGTCTATGGAAAGATGCATGATCGGAATAACGAGAAGAGATCGGAAGAGAATAGAGTGGATAAGGAACAAAACCCAGGTAATAGATGTTATCCACAGAGTGAAATCTCTGAAGTGGCAATGGGCAGGGCATTTGGCAAGAAGACAAGATAATAGGTGGTCAACAAAAATCACACAATGGTATCCTAGGGGTGTTAAAAGACCAAGGAAACGCCCCAATGTAAGATGGGACTATGACATCAAGAAAATAGCAGGCATAACCTGGTCCCAAAAAGCGTACAACAGAACAACATGGAGAGATTTGCGAAACGAATATGTAAGAGAAGCTACACCATAAAATAATGGTCGAAATTAGCTGCATATGATGATGATGATGATGTATATTCAACTGCTTCTGACAATTTTTAAAGCCTTTTGTATAACTGTAATTATTCTCCGTCCTATAACGCAAATATTCACTACTTACATTTCAACCATCATTGTATACAACTGCTTATGTCCACCAAATATAACATGCACGCACGTACACAGCTTCAATAGAGATCTCCGAAATAACAAATTTTGGTTTTAATAAGCTAATGGAATATTTTCTGCAATTTCACGCAACTGTAATTTAACTTGGTCTCTAAAATAAACTGACTGATAAAAATTTGACATTTACCATGATGTTTACAGTTTTTGTGCATATATTTTTCCGATTTTCACAAAAATGTTTTTTTACGTTATAGAAAGATGTACGGAATCAAGCTGGAACATATCTTTGTATAATACAATTTATAATATTCAAATTGCGTGAGCTTTTTAGAGAAAACAATGAAGATTAATTGAAAACCGCTGAAATCTACCTTATTTACTTTTTTTCTGATTTTCTAGAAAACCGTAAATCAATTATATGGGACCTTTCGGTAATGTTCCTTAATATAATGTAGTTTAAATCATCAAAATTACCTAAGCCGTTTTTGAATAATCGCTAGTCATCCATAAAAAGAAGTTGTAGACTAATTGATAACCTCATCCTTTTTGGAAGTCGGTTAATAAATGATTGTAATAATGTACATAGCAACTCCCCTCGTAAACAAAAACTTGTTGTATTAATTGGGAGTCTTTTCTAATAAAATAAAATATCTTTAGTAAATAATGAAATAAAAAGTGAGTTCCAAGTAGACATAGACGTAAAATATTGCTTCAAAAATTATATAGAATACAAGAATAAAAGTTATGAATTATAACATAATAAAAATTGTTGGTTACAGCTAGCCCGTGAAATAATATCAGTACAACTGTATAGTGATGGGAATGGGTTCAACAGCCATGATTAACCACATGTTTGTGCCCAATATGTGGCAAGTTATCCTAGGCCAGCCGTCAAGCTTACGACAATCTTTAAAAGTTACTAAGAGGTTGATTTGCGCAAAAATATTTGAGTCTTTTGGTCACGCATAAAAATCCGTGCTTTTCTGCTTGGCTAACAGTTTGTTCAGATTCAAAACTTTTATGGGAAAATATGGCAAAAATTTATTTTGCAATATAATTCCCTTTAAATAAAGGTACAAGTACAAAATGTAGCAAATGTCTTTATCATTCTAGATATGAATATAGTACAAATCAAACTACGAACGATCGTTCTAAAATAGGCCTTTTCATATTCGAAAATTTCTAGTGGGCAAGGGTCAACTTCTTTCATTTTTTCAAGCAAAAAAACATTGTATTTACATGCCAATGGTCTGACAACTGCTCGAAAAAAATGACGCAATTATAAAAGAGTCTTGGGGGATTCATTTTGTATTTAGTGCCATGCGATACAAATGATCTTATATTAAATTCATATAATTTGGTTTCCGTAATGGGATACGCATGCGCTCAAGTCTTCATGATGAGGTCTTTTTAACTCTGAAACACAAGCGATTATCTTGTTTCATGTTCTCGAATGTCATTTGTCGAAGTCATAACATAACCTATTTACTTTGCATGTTGGTTTTAGGGGTTAAGTTTATTTGTTGTTAATTTGTTGAATTGGTATTAAAGATGGTACGAAAGAAAATTGATAATCGAATTCGAGTGTTAATCGAAAATGGAGTTAAAGCCAGGCATCGGACGCTATTTGTTATTGTTGGGGATAAGGGCAGAGATCAGGTAAATATTTAATTTATAAACTCCTATGTCCAAAAATGTGATATGCTGTTGCTTTCAGGTAGTTATTTTGCACCACATGCTCGCTAAAGCCGAAGTAAAGGCTCGACCGTCTGTGCTATGGTGTTACAAAAAAGAACTCGGATTCAGCAGTCACCGGAAAAAACGTATGAAACATTTACAGCACAAAATTCAAGCTGGCAAATTAAATATAAACGAAGATGATCCCTTCGAACTGTTTCTGTCTTCAACAAAAATTCGTTATTGTTATTATTCTGAAACACATAAAATCTTAGGTAATACCTATGGAATGTGTGTTTTGCAAGACTTTGAGGCCCTTACACCAAATTTGTTGGCTAGAACAATAGAAACAGTTGAAGGTGGTGGGCTGGTGGTGCTTCTTTTGCGATCTTTGAATTCTTTAAAGCAATTGTATACCATGACGATGGATGTCCATCAAAGATTTCGAACAGAAGCCCATCAAGAAGTTGTGTGTAGATTTAACGAGAGGTTCTTGCTCTCACTTGCATCATGTAAAAGATGCCTAGTCATGGATGATCAATTGACAGTATTGCCTATATCTTCACACAATTTGCATGTAAGTACCTAATTATAAGATCAAAGCAACTAACAATATTTTCCTGTTTTTGTTTTCACAAAAATACAAAAAATGATTTATCTGAGTACAAAATAATTTAGTCAAGTGCAAGTTGGACTCACATACATTTGTTATAATCTAGGTAAGATAAATAGGGAATAAGTGCATTTTTTTTATATTGTCCTTTCTTTCTTTGAAACTGTTTTAAAATTTAAACAAATATAGACTTTTATTTCTCATTTTCCTTTGAACTGTCACAAAATATTCTTGATTTTTATTAAAATATTTATTTCATTTTATAATTTGGTTCCTAAAAGAATTCACACATTATTTTACTAACATACTTATAGTTTTTTTAGAATTTTATGATCAGTAGTTACAAATATACCAGGGAGAATGGGACAAATTCTTATTAATTAATTATTAAATTTTTTAAACAAATTATTTTAAAACTGCAAGTAAAATATATATAAAGATTTATATTTTTTATAATTTGCCGTCCAAAATTAATATTAGAAATTTCACTTTACGTTTTTGTAAACTTTAATTTTATTAATACCTATATTAATAAAATTAAATTAAAGTTTACAAATAAGGAAAGTGAAAATTCTAATATTAATTTACCTATATTAATAAAATTAAAGTTTACAAAATAGTAAAGTGAAAATTCTAATATTAATTTTGGGTGGCAACTTATAAAATATATAAACCTTTATATATACTAGCTGTCGCCCAGTGGTCGAAATTCGACCAATTGTGTTAATATATCTGGCAAGTTAAGTAACCTGAAAATTTTATCGTGACATTCTAACCTAGGACTTTAGGGAGATAGTTTCCTAGAAAATCCTAGATGTCGGTCTTACATCTCGCTTCTACAAATAAGTAACTAAATTCAAGTTTTTTTCAAATATAATTCGTAGGACTTTATTTGTGTTCAAATTCCTAATTCTTAATTTTATATGACAACAATTCAACCGCTAATGGGCTACCCTAAATATTTAGTTTTTCTAACCTCGCTGTATAGCTATAATTGCACTCAATTCTCTAACATTTATTAAAATCCTCATTATAATAATTCCATCTCATTATATATTTCCACCACCCTGTATATGCAACTGCTCATGGACCACACATAATATTTTTTAACATTTTTGAACCACCCGGTAAACCATTCTGTATATGCCACTGCCTATGGCCACCATATTTACTCTTTTTGTTTATGAAATTTTTAACTATCTTCTGTAACTATAATACTACTCCGACCTATATTTCAATCATCATATATATGGAACTCTTCGTGGGCCACTTTATAAATCATTTCTTTTTCTATAATTTTTTATCATCATCCTGTATATCTATAATTCCTCTCACTCTATATTTCATCTTCCCTATATTATACAACTGCTTATGGGTTACGAAATGTTGCATTTCCATTTCCGCCACTCTGAATATGCATCTCTGCATAATATGTTTTGCACCACCATGTATAACTGTTATTCTACTGCGCCTTCTATTCCAAGAACCCTGTAAATTCAAACTCTAATGGGCTTCCCTCTATAATTATTTTATTAGTTATAATTGCACTCTACTCTATATTTTACACCCTATATATGCAACTGCTTATGTGCCACCACGAAAAAAAAGATTTCTAACATATCTGGAATCGCCCTGTATAATTATAATATACAACGATTACTTTACCACTAAACAATAACAACTCTTTCATGCCACTTACAAATGTACATGTTCTAAGTATATAACAGCATTCGTCCCTCTATATATAATTACTCAATGTTTTGAGTCTGGCGGCGGCGGCACATTCAGTTGTTTGGCGTTGACATTATGGACGTAAATAGTGAATTTTTATTATATTCTATTTAATGAATGAACCAATATTATAAATTAATATTAGCATTCTGCACTGAATGTCGTCAGTAGCTACTAAACAAAACAAAAATGAAGAAAATCGGTTGAGAGACAGAGGAGAAAATGGTACCTAATCGTTTTGTCTTTGTCTATTTATATATAGATTACTTGTATTTTTAAAATAATTTTCAGTAGTTTTGGAGATAAATCAAGAAATGGGCCAAATATTGTATCTATATATTTCATAATATTTATCTAATCTAACTAATAATACAAAAAAGTATTTTACATAACACCAATTTTCTATTTAACTTTATAATTTACCTCCCTGAATTATATTAGGATTTTCCTTTAAGTGAAACCCTATATGCCTATTTTATTCAAAAACATTAACCTAAGTAGTTTCAGTAATAAAGGGGGGAAATGTATTGATTTTGTATTTTTTATTAATGTCTTTTAAACAAATTATTCTAGAAATATAAATAAAATATATTTGCATTCATCATTCCAAGTCCTTTCATTATTATCTGATATGCTTCAAACAATTAAAATAATATGTTTTGTTAATTTTTATAAATCTCTCCTCATTATAAATTAGGAATTGCTTTATTTTTTATGTAAATTTCAAGTGAGCTATATTCTATTCCATTTTTTTTTTTCAAAATTTTAGGCTCATTACTTTTGGATATGGTTGGACAATGGGACAATTTTTGTATATCTTCGTTATCATTTAAATAAATGATTTTAAAAATTTGAAAAATATATTTCATGTTAAATATTTTTTATTGCATTTTAGTCTCACTTTTTTCGTCAATAAAGGGGGATAATGGGTCGTTTTTTGTATATTTTTGTTAATATGTTTTAAACATATTAACTGAGGGTATGAAAAAATATGATGCCTTTGAGAAAATTCCTAATTTTTAATTTCTTATTTAATTTTATAATTTGTCCCCCAAAAATTAGTATCAAGGTTTTCTTTTTATTTCCCTGTTAGGTTCAAGTGAGACCCTCTTTTTCTAATATATTGTAATAAAATTCAGTCTAACGCTTTCCGAGACAAAGCAAAATTTCAAATATGAAAATTTGAAAAGATTGTCTTTCACATTTATTTCAGAAACCTATAATCATAGGGTATCTCAAAACACACTAATATAGTTCTAAAAAATAATAGTAATTTCTCTGCCTATAACTGAAGAATGCACAATTCGTGCTAGTTGATAACTTGTTTTTTTTATACAAATACTTTCTCATAGGATAACTGAGGGAAAGGGTAATTAGTCAGCTAGGTTTGCTGAGTGTTATGTGTAACATATATTTCAAATTACTTCAGTTACACCTTTCAACATCTCTAGAGTCCTTAAACCATTTTCTGTAGACCGGTCTTGTCCAGAAGCAATATTTTGTCTTTTAGTCAAAGGTTTATGAAGAACTAAAAAGGATATTCTCTACTCATTTCGTGTAGTTTTTGAAAATTAATTATTTGTAGGTTACCCCAATAGAGAAAGCTGAAGAAATTTCCGAAAACGAGGCTGAACTTAACAGTCTCAAAGAACAATTACGCGACACTCAACCAGTAGGAAACCTGGTGAACCTCTGCAAAACGCTTGATCAAGGGAAAGCACTTTTGAAATTCGTCGAAGCCATTTCAGAAAAGACCCTTCGATCCACCGTTTCCTTGACAGCCTCTAGAGGTAGAGGCAAATCAGCTGCGTTGGGTTTGGCCGTATCGGCGGCTGTGGCCTTCGGTTATTCCAACATATTCGTAACCAGTCCGAGTCCCGAAAATTTAAACACCTTTTTCGAATTTGTTTTTAAAGGATTCGATGCTATGGAATATCAAGAACACATCGATTATGGATTGGTGCAGAGTACGAACCCGGAGTTTAACAAGGCAATAGTGAGAGTTAATATTTTTAGAGACCATCGCCAAACAATTCAGGTAAGTAATTGCAATAGTTTCTGAAGCGAAAGCTTCTTAACGGAGGCCCAAACTTACACAAACGAAAATTAGATGAGAATGGTAGTGAAATGAAAAAATTGTATTGATTGCTACACTTTGTTCCGTCCGACACTTCTTTAACCTTTGAATACGCATACTACTTACTTTCTGTGATATATATATATATATATATATATATATATATATAATTTCGCCCGTTTATACTGGATCCTGTTCCGGGGGATCGCGAAGTGGTCCCATATTTTTTTTTTCAATAACGTAGCTCGTACCGTTTCTTAGAAAATGGGAAAAAAACTGTTTTACCAACTTTCTTATACAGTAAGTTTTGGTGGAGTCGCGGGTATTAAAAATATGGAAACTTTCTATTCGGAACATGGGATAAATTAATAACTTAGCTCGTAACGTTTCTTAGAAAATCGCAAAAAAAAATTACCGCGACTTTCCTATACAGTAAACTTTGGTCGCTGGTATTAAAAACATGGAAAAATTTGCTATTCGGAACATGGGGTATAATAAATTAAAAAGAAATTGGATTAGTTCCGGGATTCCGAAGTGGTCACATATTATATTTCAATAACATAGCTTGTACCGTTTTTTAGAAAATTGGAATAAACTTTTTAACAACTTTCTTTAACAGTAAGCTTTGATGGAGATGTTGGTATTAAAAATATGAAAATGTTTCTGTTCGGAACATGGTAATTAATCAAAATAAATGTTAGTTAATCAACTTCAAAGTGAAGATTATCGGTTAGTCTGTATATACAGTGTGTATTCTTAAATCAAACGATTTCTTTTTATTAATAATTTTAAGAGAAAAAGTTGTTCTTCATAAACAGATTTGCATGGTTTAAAACGTACACTGTAATCATTCCATGTCACTTTTTTAACTGTAGACGAGGTTTGTCATCAAATCGGAATTTTGATTAAAAGGGAAGTATCTTTATTTTTGTTAATATCTAAAATCGTTATCAAATAGAAGTAATTAGAATTAAAAACTGCATCTACTTATTGCAACAGCTATAGAAGAATAGTCTGGAGATGAATTTTTATTTAAAAAATATCTACTTAAATAATGTTCTTATAATTTAATCTGTTATAATTAAAGGGACCTAGTTATATATTGTCAGAACATTAAATAGGTGACGACGTACTTTGAAATACAATTCAAGATTTTTTATATTTTAATTAAAAATTAACTTACACTTCATATTGTGACGGGAATTCATCCGATATTTCGTGGAATCGACATTCATCCGATATTTCGTGGAACCCGAAATGTTAGTCTGTCAACCCGAGGCAGACACCTGAAGGAAAAATCCCCACGGCTCTTTGACCTTCCGGAGAAGAAATATGTAAATACGAAAAGCTGGCGAATCATTCAGTATTCGATTGCCAGATACATTGTAAACAGTAATTAAAGTAGTGTAAATAAATTATATTGATTCGTGTTTACAAATAAATCCAAGAACCAGAAGGGTAAATAAAAACATTATATGTTCCTTTGCAGTTATATTTAAATTAAGAACTAAATTACACATTAGGATTAACCTTGAACCCTAACAAAATAGTGAGAATTATTATAATTATCCTGAAATTTATGTCCATTACTAAGAATGACACAAAGAGAAACAGATATAAAGAAATAACGAGAGAAGGAAAGTATATTTAGTAAAAAGAATTCGCTTCCATCGTTCAGTCTCAAAGTCTCAAATAACACGGTACTTCCCAGTTTAACATTAATTTGAAAGATCATTGCTCTTTTATAAATAAATTCTACGTAAAAATAAACGAGAAGATATCCACTATATTAAAATGTACTGAACAATTATGAATTTAATATATTTTCCTTTCTCTCCAAGAAATGGGGACAACATTTTTTACGGTTAAATAAATATAACTATTTTCTGTTATTGTTATGTAGGAATAACAATAACAACTATTATTTTAAAATAGCGATTCGTGAGGAACATTTAGGATATAATTTGCCAAGGTTTTGTGTAAATAATGTTGGAAATCTGGGAAAATGTCAAGCTGCCTCGAAACTTTTATCGAAAACCTTGGCAAATCTTGGCTAATCCCTCTGAGATATGACAAAACAATGAATTAATTCTACTTGTATTGATCTACAAAAAAGTCCCTGATGGCATATATCTATCTTTTAAGGATAGCCTACTATCTTATTAAATAAAACATTTTTTAAAAATATATAACCGACTTCCACCTATAACTAAAAAGCTAAAAATAATTATAACAAAATACAACTGTAGCAAATAAATAACACATTCAATGTTGTTAGGTGCCTACCCAGGAAGTAAAAAAATGTTCAATCTGTACAAATTAATTACCTACCAATCTAGTATATTTTTGAAGTCGGTGCCAAGCAAATCTAAAATCATTCATTGCATACTTATCTACTACTTCATCAAACTTGATTGTTGCTTGGCACTGATTTCAAAAATATACTAGATTGGTACAGAATGAGCACCTTTTAATGTGTACATTTTTTACTTCCTGGGTAGGTACCTAACAACATTTAATGTGTTATTTATTTGCTAGAGTTGTATTTTGTTATAATTATTTTTAGCTTTTTAGTTATAGGTGGAAGTCGGTTATATATTTTTTAAAAATGTTTTATTTTCAACTTTTTAGTTTTTTTTGAACTCAGGTAGTTTTTTTTCATTTTTTATTTTGTATGTATAACCTTAATAGACAGGACCAGGTAACATCGAAAGCCTCAACATTACACAATGATACATTTTCATTTAAATTGGCAGGTAAATGTTTACGAATAAAATGTACTAGTAAGCTTTGACTTAATAAGCCCAAAATATATTTATGCCTTATGGACCACGCCATGTAACCTTTTTTCAACTTTTTTTGACAACTCTGTATAACTATATATAATTCCACTCCACCCTATGTACCAACCATCCTGTACATACGACTGCCTATGAACAAGCATAAATTTGTTAGCTGCCTTCTGTAAACTATAGGACGGAGTAGAATCCATCCCATATATACGGAGTCAAATCCGTCCTATATTTCAACCATAGTATATAACTCCTTGTGGTCTACCCCATAAATTATTTAATTTTTCAAATTTTATATTATCGCCCTGTGTAACATTAATTCCTCTCCACACTTTATGCAACTTCTTATGTGCTATAAAATAAATAATTTTTAATCACACTGTATAACGATATAATATAAATATAATTTAACTTCAGCATATATTTCAACCATCCTGGATTTGATTTGTTTACGTCCATATCATATAACAGTGTTTTAATCACCCTATATAACTTTAATTTCACATTTTTTCCACCATTTTTATACCACCAATCGTCCATTCCACCCTATATCCCATACATCCTGTATATACAGCTAAACGGCCTAACTTATATTTCAATCATCATTATTTTGTCTATTCATTGGGTTTTCTCTCCTCCAAATTTTTTCCTGTAACAGATAAGTATTTAAAAATTGTATATGTAGAACAAAGTGTAGTAAGGCAATTTCGTAAAATTGCCCGGATTACTGGCCGTCTGTACAGAGATTCTTCCTCACAGTTTTTCTGAGAGAAAGAGATGTCTATAAAATGATCAACCAGTATTCCTGTATATAACTAATGTATTGTATATTGTGTAATACTTATCTGTGTATGGAGACGTTTCAACTCCGAGTCTGGAGTCGTTGTCAATCGTTTAGTGTTGTTTTCGAGGGGATTTTTTTGTTTGTCAAAAAATTTGACAAACAACAAATTCAAGATCAAAGCGAATTTTTTTTCTCGAAAACAACACTAAATGATTGACAACGACTCCAGGCTCGGAGTTGAAACGTCTCCATAGACAGATAAGTATTACACAATATACAATACATTACTTATATACAGGAATACTGGTTGATCATTTTATAGACATCTCTTTCTCTCAGAAAAACTGTGAGGAAGAATCTCTGTACAGACGGCCAGTAATCCGGGCAATTTTACGAAATTGCCTTACTACACTTTGCTATACATATACAATTTTTAAATACTTATCTGTTACAGGACAAAATTTGGAGGAGAGAAAACCCAATGAATAGACAAAATAATTCAAGACCTCCTCAACAATCTTTTCGAAATTACTTCAATCATCATATAAATGCAACTCCTTCTATCACTTTACTTTGTGATTTTGTTTGCTATAACTAAACATCCTGTGTATAAACCCACAAATAGCAATTTAGATTGACATGTGTTGTCACTGAATTTTCTATTAGGCCGGGAAAATGTGACAACCAAAAGCACCGTCTTCGCAAAGTGGAAAATTTTCATTTAAATAGGTATTTGCCGGGTATAGAAACAAAACGAGCTTGGTACTCATTGATTTAAGGAGTCGAAAACACTATGCTTTACTACCTATATGCTTGTGATGTACATAGAAAATTTTCCAATCCGCAATTAAAACTTCCAGTGCCTAAAATTCCCGCACTATTACGTTGGAATTAAAATATTTTGAGGAAATGTCCGTTATGTCATTTCGATAAAATTTTTAATAAGAATTTTGGAATTTTCGGAGATTTTGTGCAAAACTGCAAGTTGCACGTCGCAGAAAAGTATATGAGATCACCTAGGGATCTTCCTTAATAGATTAAACGTTAAAAAAAATACACGTCCATAAGAAGTTTTCGAAAAACCGACCAATATGTTAGGGATATTGGTCGATTTCCATGCACGCATGTGTTCATTCTCAAATTTCTTCACTTTACCAATAGAATTCTTTTCCCAAATTTGAAGTTTCACCAATCCGGATATATATTCTATAAAACAAGACCATATTCATACAAAACGGTTCACCACAGGAGAAGAATTCAGGTAACATAAATACCAAAAAAAAACGCGACGAATTGATAACCTCCTCCTTTTTTGAAAGTGGGTTAAAAATAGTCATGTACAATACGGTATTTGGAAAACTGTTTAGACTGTTTCATTATTAATACTAATCAACTCAAATACGTTAGTTACCTTAGGCATTTCATGCACATTATTATAATCTTTTACACCATCGTTATATAATATAAAACAAAGTCGCTTCCCGCCGTCTACCTCTGGAAATCTTAAACTACGCAACGGATTTTAATGCGGTTTTCATCAATTTTTGTTTGAATGGTTGAGCCTATTTTTATGAAACTGTGTGTATTTGGGTGGGTTCGATTTATAATTGATTAATTGCATTCAACGGAGGATTAAAACGATATAATAGTTTCCTGAGATAAAAATCAGATTGTCTTCATAGGTCTGTATTCTTCCTTTTCAGTATATACATCCTACCGATCATAACCGACTTTCTCAAGCTGAACTGCTCGTCATAGACGAGGCAGCTGCCATACCTTTACCTTACGTAAAAGCCATGTTGGGACCTTACTTAGTGTTTTTGGCATCCACCATTAACGGTTATGAAGGAACAGGCAGATCTTTATCTTTGAAATTACTTAATCAACTGAGAGTGCAAGCTGCTCCTGTCGGCGCTAATACCAATGCCGTTAACAAGAAGGACAACAGTGCTGCCACGGGTAGGACGTTACATGAAGTAAGTAGTAGATAGTCTTAGTCTAGTCAAAAATTATTAATATTGTGACCCGCATTCTTCCGATATTTCGTGTGATCGGCATTCATCCAATATATTCTGGAAGTAACTTGAAAGGATCTATTTTAACCTCTAAATGAACATGAACACATTAATTATTAAATGATTATATATTTTTGTTAGATTACTTGCATCGTAAATAAATTGATGTATTACCGTTGTTATAAACTCCAGTGTTATTATTTTCAACACAAAAACTGTACCAAACTAAGTAGATTTTTTTTAAACTCTAGCATTTTTTTAACAATGAAAACTACAGGAGGAATTAGGAAGCTAGATGTTGCAAAGCACATCAAACATACCAGGTACCCGAGATATTGCAATATATTTTCTATCATTTTGCGCTATATTTGCAATTTAATTTTTAATATGGTTTGTCAGTGTTAATGTATGTATGAAGCCTCATAAGCTTCACAGATGTTTTGAATCCTATATTGACATATATATAACTATGTTAAATTTATCATAGGTAACCTTGGAAGAATCGATTCGTTACAAACCTGGTGATGACGTGGAAGCTTGGCTCACCAAGCTACTCTGCCTTGACTCAACATCAGTGGCCCCGATTTTATCAGGATGTCCTCCACCAGAAAGTTGTGATCTTTACTACATAAATAGAGACACGCTGTTCTGTTACCACAAAGCGTCCGAAGAGTTTTTACAGAGGATCGTCGCCTTGTACGTCGCATCGCACTACAAGAACACCCCGAATGATCTGCAAATGATGTCAGACGCTCCAGCTCATCATCTCTTCTGTCTTCTGGGTCCCGTCGATCCCAAGAGGAAAACATTACCTGAAGTGCTGGTCATTCTCCAAGTTTGTTTAGAGGGGGAGTTATCGAAAAATGCAGTGTCGGAAGGTTATTCCAGGGGTAAAAGGGCGTCAGGAGATTTGATCCCCTGGACGGTGGGGCAGCAGTATCAAGACCATGATTTTCCGCGATTGGCAGGTGCTAGGATTGTGAGGATAGCTACGCATCCAGACTATCAAGGAGTAAGCATCTGATTTCCTTTTTAATACTTGAAATATCAGGGTTAATTCGTATTACAGATGGGTTATGGAATCAGGGCGTTGACGTTGTTGAAGGACTATTACGAAGGCAAAATTGCTTGTCTAGATGAAGAAATCAATCCTGCTCAGGAAGAAATACAAAGCGTTGATGATGAAGAGGTCGGGCTGCTTGAAGAATCCATCACACCGAAGAAGTCTCTGCCACCTTTGCTACTTAAATTGAACGAAAGACCCCCGGAACGGTTGCATTATATTGGAGTGTCGTATGGATTAACTGAGGGATTGCTGAAATTTTGGAAGCGTGCAGGTAAGTTCTTGTTAAGAAAATAATCTATTTATTAAATAGTAAATGTATGGTTATTACGTACTTTTCCATCAAGGGGATTTGTCTCAATTTTAGTTAGAATCATCTGACTACATTTCTCGTATGCCTTCTATGCCCCACCACTGAATCACTTAAAGGAGGTTGTTAAATTTAAATTTTTGACCCTTTATGACGCTGGCCACATAGGTTATGCCTATGTTGTACCTCCGGAAATACTATTTATATATGTTTAAATGTTAAGTTGGTTTGTGTACTCGTCAAAACTTCAAAAAGCTCGGCATCGATTAAGTTCAAATTTTGACACGATATACAACCCGCTTCAAAGATTGTTTTTTATCTCTTATTCGCGTCAGTAACATTCCGCCTTGTAGCAGCAACCTCGCGATCTGCCGGAAGCAAAGAGAATCTTGGGTATGGGTGTGGATGTCCTCAACTGGCAATTCGTAAATATATGGCACATTAGCTCAGTTGGTTAGAGCGTTGTGCTAATAATGCGAAGGTCTCGGGTTCCTTCCCCACAGGAGCCAGTTTTTAGATCTAAATTATTTTTTATGACTCATTGAATTTTTTGTGTAATCTTATAAATTTCTTTTCACTTGTTGAAAAAAACTGTTCTTGATAGACATAATGAATATCTCTAAATGTATTAACGCGTTCATATAAAATATTGTTTATAGGTTATGTACCTGTGTATCTCAGACAAACTACAAACGATTTAACTGGGGAGCATTCTTGTATTATGTTGAACGTCTTGAATGCTGAAGAACTAAAAGAGGAGGATTGGCTTGCGCAGTATTGGGTAGATTTTCGCCGAAGATTCTTGAATTTGTTAGGTTACCAGTTTAAGAAGTTCTCACCAGGACTGGCCTTGGGAATGCTGCTTAATAAAGTTATTAAACTTAAATCAAGAGGTAATTTAATTTTCAGGTTATAGCTAGAATAGAATAGAACTTTATTTAGCTTAAAAAACTACTACATAACAATCTGTACATACATACTTCAGTAAATATGACAATCAACAGAATAAACAATAATAACCTATAAATTAAAATACATTTTTCTTAGATTAGATTTAAAACTTTTTACATTATGTGATGTCTTAACTGTAAGTGGAAGCTCGTTATATATTTTAAGTCCTCGAATGAACAGTGTTTTTTCCATACAACTTGTATTGAAGACTTGTATATAGAATTGATCATTAAATATTAAATTGTAATCAAGCATATCTGACCTTTTAATAAGATAATCTTGCAGGTAAGAAGGAGCATTTTTATTTATAATTTAAAAAATGAGCAATAAAGCGGATTCCAGAATCAACTGATTAACATTTAAAAATTTAAGTTTTAGTAGCATATAGTTTATTGCAGTTGACCTGCTACACCGGAGTACAATCCGCATTGCTTTATTCTGTAGTAGCTGCAAACGATGAATTTGTTCTGATGAGCAGAAGAGTAATATTGACATGCAGTAGTTAAAATGTGTAAATATTATTGTGTTGTATACTATTTTCCTACACCATAAGGACAAGTTTCTACAAATTCTGTAAAAGTATCCAACTTTTTTACCTATTTTTTTACATAAAAAGTCTATATGCCTGTTGAAATTTAGTTGTGGGTCAAATATAATACTGAGATACTTTATCTCATTGACATATGAAATTACTGAATTGTTAATCATTATTGAAAAAATCCCTTTGCTAAATCAAGTGCAGTTGATATTGCTTCCCAGTATCATACACTTGGTTTTTTCATCATTCAGTTTCAGTTTATTGGTCATAAGCCAACCGTTAAGAATGTTTAATTCTTCATTCATGACTTCAACGACGCTGTTATAGTTTTTACCAGAGACTGAAATTAATGTATCATCAGCAAAAAGATTGATAAATGAATGTTTGAGATAGTAATGCAGATCATTTATATATAAAATAAAGAGCTTAAAATACAAATTGACATATTTCCAGATTTGAAACATTCTAAGAACATTCCGCCTCTATAACCTAATGTTTTTGATGACCTTTGATTCTCTAGTAAAATTATTTGAAAAAAAAAGATCTATAAGTTAATATTTTAGATCTAAATATATCACTTACCTTTCGAATAGTTCTTGAAACTAACTCATTTAGACAGATCTGGATTATTTGAAGTAACATACAGTAAAAAATTATTTTATGTTTGCTATTTATTCTAAACGGCAAATTATTATTTTAAATTTTAACAACTGATATCAATAGTATTGTCAGAAAAACCCGGTAATCATTTTTCAGATCTCGGCAAAGAAGAATTAGACGTCCATTTTACCAAATATGACGTGAAGCGTTTGGAAATGTACAGCAACAATCTGGTCGATTATCACTTAATAATGGATTTGATGCCTACACTGTCCAAAATATTCTTCTTGAATCAAATGGGGGACACGCAAATGTCAGCTGTGCAATCTGTAAGTTAATTTTTTAATATTGCTTATCGAATGTGATCGAAATCTCGCTTCATTACTTACGAGGAGTAAAAAAGTTAAACTAATTATAATATAACCCAGTTATCCAATAGTCTTTTAAACGTTGTTTGTGGCGTATTCTTGATTACTTTTATGTTTTTTTGGGCAATAAAACCACAATAGAAATAAAACGACGTATATTGCAGGAATACCAAACGTTTCAAAGTCTATTCTAACTTCGTTGTCAATGGCTTTATATTTATTGATGTAGATATAAAGCCATTGACAACGAAGTCAGAATAGACTTTGAAACGTTTGGTATTCCTGCAATATACGTCGTTTTATTTCTATTGTGGTGTTATTGCCCAAAAAAAAAACATAAAAGTAATCCAGTTATCCAATTTAAAATAAAACGTAATACAATTTTCTTTACTTACCAACACGAGATTATAGTTATAACAGGCACAATAAGTATTTGTAGCTACACATTATTAACTGTCCTTACATTTTAATAATATTTTCATCACATCAACCTTCTTGTTTGGTCAATTTCTGAACATGGATATTCCTCGTTATTTGTCATTTGTCTCGAGACGTCTTTTAATTATGTTGTTTTTACCTAAGCGTTTTTTCTGAGATATTTAAGTGGTATGCTCAATGTTTAGTCCTCTATAACTCTTAGGTCTCGAGTTTATTAGACATGTCGGTCTATAGTTTCAAAATTCGTTTCATCACTTGCTACATAATAATGTCAATTTTGAATTATTCCATCTCTTTCGGTTTCTTTTCTAATGCCCCCCATTTTCTATATTATATGTCCATTCCTTCTAAGATAACATATTACCTTGTTTTCCTACATTATTTTTCAGCTTCCAGATTTCAATGATGAGGCCGAATAAAAGTTGCCTTAGTCTGAAAATTCCATACTGTTTCTGTGTTATTAAAGCTACTCTTTCCATTTAGACTAAGATCCGGCTGCAGAATTAGTGCACCCATCGAGTGTTTGCTAAAAACCACATTTTTACTCATATTTATGATTAGGAGAATGTAAATCTACCAGGTTGCCTATCAAAATGTGGCCGCTAGTATTTTTAATTAAATTATTATTAATTGATTTTTCGTAAAAAAATTCATTGACTTGTTTTTTCAATAAAATATCATCCACTTCACGGCAATATATATAGACTCTGAAAAATCACGGTTGCCGTTGCGTACTTGGCCGCACCTCTTGGCAAACAGGTGTACACAGGTATGATGTTACATTTATACGCTCATAACATACATTTATTATTTATATATTAAATTAAAGCTATTTTTTTTCTTTTTATTATGATATACGGTTGCCTAATTAAATCTGGCTAGAATAAATAATAAATTTGATAATGCATTTTTCAAAAAGTGTTCGCTAATGTTATTGTTCCGTCGTAAGAAAAAAATATAATATAAATATCATGACCCTTTATTAGCGGTTGAATCTACCGAATCTACATTTTAATTAATATTTAAAAAAAAATACTTGTATAAAATGAGTTAGTACTAAAACAAAGGTTGTTTTATTTTTCATTAATATCAATTTTTTATAATTTTTAAATTTGTCATTTTCTTTTGCATGCGCAATGGCTTTAAACCGTCGTACAGCTGGCAATCGCTATCCTCGTCTGACTGGTGATGTTACGCGCTAGCTCTATTTCACTCTACCTTTAATATTTACCATGTTTAACAGCCAGCAACCCAGATTTAATTAGGCATAATAAACAGAAAAAAATAGTTTTAATTTGATATATAAATAATAAATGTATGTTTTGAGCGTATAAATGTAACAAAATCATACACCTAGTGACACCCTGAACTGGGCGATATTTTGATAGGCAACCTGGTAGATATATATTCTCCTAATCATAAATATGCGTAAAAATGTGTGTTTTTTAGCAAACACTCGATGGGTGCACTAATTCTGTAGCCGGAACTCGTACTATTAATTTGTCTCTGTCTATCTAACAGGCTAGGTCTGTCCATTTTTGGACATGTTCTTGCCATGATTTCATGGTCTGGTTATTCTTTTTTTCTTCTTTTTGTTTAAGGTTATCTTACACTGTTGTCTTCCCTAACGCCTTTACTTTTAGTTTTATTTATAATTCACTAGTTTCTTTTGGCTTTTAATGTTACGTGCAGCATTTGTCTTTCCATTTTCTCTGCGCTTTTGCAATCTTAGCCTATTTTTTCTTTTCTTTCTAAGGGTCTATTTTTCGGGAGTATACATTGATTGAATACTTTCGTCTTAAAATATTGCGGGATATAAATAACATTTCAGATAAACAAAGCATTTGAATATATGATTTTGACGTTTCTCGGTTGAACAAAACTGCATCTTAGCGAGCCACTTTCGGTTCTACTTTCACTGTTGAAAAGGGAGATGTCAAAGTATAACACTGTCAACCAAGGTCAAAGTATAACTCTGTCAATCAAGGGTAGAACCAAAGTTATAACCGGTAGATCGCTGTCAATAGGCTATTGTTTTTGTTTTTTAATAATTTATGTTATGATCTATTTTCCTTTCTTCTGCACTTAGCTCATTTGACGTATTTTGTTAATTCCATTTTGTCATGTGAAATTATCGCTTTATCATCCGCGTATCTTAAGCTGTTGAGCTATTAAATTTTAATACCTCATTCTTCCCATTTTAAATTTTTGAAAACTTCTTACAGTGCTTCGATAGGTGCTGTCCCGTGTTTCTGTTGTCGATCATATTGTTTTGTAGGGGTCTGATATTTCTATTAGTTATTATTTGATGAGATTTGCCTCTTCTTAACATTGTTGTTATTTACGTTTCAGGCAATTCTGCTAGGTTTGGGCCTTCAATATAAAACTGTAGATGAATTAGCGAGCGAGTTGGACCTCCCCTCCACCCAACTTCTAGGGTTATTCAATCGTCTCATTAGGAGATGCGTTCAATACTTGAATAACGCTCTTGAAAAAGACGTCGAGAAATCTTTAGCACCAAAACGAGAAGTCCATTTAACGGCAGTCGGTCAAAGCATGCACGACGAGTTGGAAGAAGCTGCCAAAGAACTGAAGAAGAAACAAATGAAAGAGTTGGAGAAACTGAAAAATGAAAATCTGACGCAGTTTACCATCAAAGGATCCGAAGAAGAGTGGCAGAAGGCCTTAACTGGGAAGAACAAGAAGAATATCATATCAGTTAAGAGGTAATTGGACATATTTTTTATTGCTATATTACACGGTCCCTCATTTTTCTCCATTTATGCAGAATCTTTCCTCGAGATTTTTTTAGTTTTCAACATTATTGATTCCTTATTATTTTCCAAAAATTACAACAGAGTTTGTTCTAAAATCTTTTTGTGAATAAACACACAAGTGTTTTCCATGTTTTCTTACTCTAGTTTGATCTGAGACTTACATTGTAATCTGTTCTTGATGCTGCTTGTCAGTTGTAGCTACAAAATCCTTTCTTACCCACAATTGAGTTCTGTGTAATCCCCCCTCCCTAATTGCTCCATACCCTTGGAGGAAGCCATTTTGTAACATTGTCCAGCTGTAGATTTTGATATTTTAATATCATCATTTATTTCTTTTTGTTTTAATTTTTTTATTGTCATGATGTTTCTAGTAACACCTGTAAGGCTGAGGATGTAAATTCCTGAGGTTACTTACAGCCTTGCTGAGAGGTAAATATTTTTTTAAAAACCAAACTGATCATATTGCATTTTTCTCGTTTTAGCGGTGAAAAACGTCTTCACGAAAATGACCAGCAATCTACTGAGGATCCCGATATATCTAAAAGTACCATGAAGAAGAAAAAATTTAAGAAGAAAGTGAGCTCGTGAAAGTATTAAGACATGTTACAAAAGTTATATTAAATTTGTTAATTTGGGTAATTATAAAACAACAGTTTTGTATTTAAAAATATTTATTTATGTACAGTTAAGTACAGATTTTCATTAAAAAAAGAAGGTTAGTACTGTCAAAAGCAAATAAAAATATAACACAATTTTTTCCACTTGTTCAACCGAAATTATTGATTATCACAGAATTTCAGTTTTCTTAAAAAAGAAACAAATTTGTTCGTAGATTGAGATTCAGAAGTGTCGACTTACAATAGTAAAACACAATATGGTAAAATAATACAAATTTAGAGATAAATAAAATAAAACAGGTAACAAAGGTTACAATTATTTCTTTGAAGTATATTTGTGGACAAAGCTGATTATTCGATGACGATAATTAATAGAAAATTATCAAAATACAGGTAAAAGCTTAAGTTCCAAAATTGGTACGCGGACGATGCGACAAATAATGAATTAACAGAAGATAATATTTTATCTGAATTCGTTGCATCGAGTGAATTAATTGAAACTCAAATTTTTACTTCTGCTCCACAGAAGTCGCTTCATTTTTCTGTTTTTTTTCTTTTGGTTTAATAAACAAGGTAGGTATAATCAATTTAAATACTCGAGTGGCCTGAAAAATGAACCACAGGGATGAATAGCTGCCAAAAAATGGGCTTCTCCTGAGAAAAGACGCCAAAATTAAATAAACAACAAACTAATTTTAGCCAAGTCTCATTAACATGCTCGTATTATATTTGGTTTTCTTTGTTGAGGAGTTTCCACTTTGAAGGTTCCTTAGTTCATCAATTATTTTATGAAAATTTCCCATAAGGTCAGATGTATTTTTATTAAAATAAAATGCAGATTCACTATGAAAACAAGCTTAAGAATTCCACAAATTTATTTTTCTGTCATGAGATATACAGAACGGAAAAACAACGGCATAATTTAAAATATAAAAAGTAAAGCTGTTGAGGCGATAATGGCATTAAAGATCTTGGTGTGGTGTCTTATCAGAACAAACCTGTTGCAGAGATTGCTGCTATGTACTAGGAGATCATTGCGTTATGTCAGTAATCAAAATTTTCTTATTTGAGCGGTTAAACTTTCGTAGTACAAATTGTATGCAAGCGATATAATAGGCATATTTTTCTTTAAAACTGAAGACTGACCAATACGGTACCATCAGTGATGTCAATTGAACAGAACTAGATGTCACACAGCGTCAGCGGGTGTTTTTCCTGACGCGCCAGACATTCCAAAGGCTTGAAACTACGTAATTACTAGTAATCTCGGATCCTAATTTTCTAAATATTGTTGAAAATAGCACCAACAGACTGAACCGCCAATACAAAGGAACTCAAATTGTGATTAGTGTTTTAGTTTTAATAAAAATTTGCTCTCAAATAACAATTTCCCAAAAGTATACTTGTAGGTAAGTTATTTCATTTTTGATAAAATTATTAGCTATCACTTTCGGAAATAAGAAAATTTGTTCGGGAACTGTACCACACGACTGGGTCCAATATATGTTTATTACTATGACTAGTGGTCACCCAATATTCGGGCGTAAATAGTTTGAACGTTATTAAAGTTCTTTTTGTCAGCATATGGAACAAAGGCGAAGTTTCAGCTATTATTGACCCGATAATATAAATCTTTTCTGACATGTGATCGGGGGCCTAAACCTAACCTCTCAGAACTGACAAAACATAACCTCTAAACGTCACATTGACATCTTGATTAGCTACCCAAAGCCCGAGCACATAGGTCTGCGGCTCTAGCGGCCACACACACACGAAACACGAAGCCTGGCTGAAAGAAGTCATACGTGGGCCACAAACTAGCCGAGATCACAAGATGTCTAGCGACCAAATAAACTGTTTCCATTTTTTTTATTGATACCAAAGCTTGTCAATAGGTACTGAAAACCAGAAAATCGGTTGACAAACCAGGCATAAAAAGATAGTACCGTTTTGTCTTTGCCTATATTGATATGTTGATACTGAACAAGCATAAAGAAGTGTTTACATTATTAATAGATTATTTTGATAAATCAAGTACTGAATATACTTTTAAGAATTATACACCAACAAATGCAAACTGCGATTAATATGTCTATGTTGGAAAGCATCAGTTTGGGTTTTATTTAAACATGCCGAAAGAAAAACAGGAGGTCGAATTAGGTCTCATAGATTATAAAGACATCTTCAATTAAATTATGCTTCCATAACTGATCAGCTTACTCTACAAACAAGAAATAGAGCAAACGAACAAGAAATATAGCAAACCCACAAGAAATAGAGCAAACCCACAACAATTTGAACAAACAGCATTGATATGAATAGAAGATAGTTTGACAAGTATTCCCATAAGAGGAAGTGAGGATAAGATAGAGTTGCATTCTTTTTCAACTCTTTTCAACATATAGTCAGGAAAGATATTTCAGAAAACAGTAGAAAACATCCATGACGGTATAAAAGTAAACCAAAGATGTGTCAGTAATATAAAATATGCACAGAATATCTACCAGCTAAGAAATTCTTCAAAACCTTATTAATAGAGTTGCAAGGAAGGGAGACACACTTGATCTTAAGATGAACAGAAATGTAAATATCATTACAACAAATAAATTGGGTAGGGGTTGCAAATTCAAATATCTAGGAAGATGGATAACAAGGGACTTGAAGCCAGAAACAGAAGAACGATGGCGCATAGAAGGGACAAGAAATGCATTCCTTAGGATGAAAAACTTACAAATAGCTACGACATTATCGTTAAATATCCGATAAAGCATTGTTAAAAATGGGTGATAGGCACCAATGCATGAAATGGAATCTTTGAGATTTGTCTAAAAAGATCATAGTGTAAGGTAAGGTTGAGGGAAATATGAGGGCCGGGTAGGAGACACATTCATAGTTGAGGAACGTGATAGATTGGCCTGGTCTATGTTCGTTGTGTATAAATTTAACAAGACAAAAGAGAATTTCGGCAAAGTTGCAGCTGTCTCTATAAGAAGACGGTGCCTTAAGCAGAAGAATCATCTCTAAATGTTTAATTGACTGGAGAATTCTACTTTACAGATTAACATTCAAGGGGTTTAACCTAAAATTTTGGATTTGGATCAATTTCATATTTTATACACTGCTTGTATACTGGAAATACATTAATAAAAATTTAAATTTTAGGATCCAGATCAGTCTATACCATTCACACAATTTGCTAAACCAATCAAACACCCCATCCCCCTGAAAAAAAAAACTGGTTACGGACTTGTTTACTGGTAGTGAATTGATCCAGTTTCCAGCAAACTTTTTGGTTTATCTGTTTCGCAATAGCTTTGTTGATAGAAAAGAGTCCCGCACAAGCGACTTTGAATCACGACGAGCAAAAGTTACTACCATTAAACTCTAGCATACCCGAAAAAACAACGGTGGTCGTTGTAAAATTTTATAAAAACATTAAGTGAATAACAAACATTACAATCTAACAAATATGTAAAAGGATTATGTAAAAGCTTGACAACAGCGCTATTTCTTGTTCAATTGCTCGACTGACAGCTGCCCCCCCTCGGCACGCCCATGATCTGAGCATTACCAGCAATTTTTAAATATGTAAAAAATCAACTGTAGCAACCTATTGTTTAAATTTAATTATTGCCACATTCAAATGAAATGATTTCTATATTTTTGGCTTTAGTCATATGTAGCGTCGTTGCCATATTTTGCAAAATGTACGAAAATTTCCGTAAATCATCTCGTTCTAACTAGTGGTTGTAAAATATTTCATGTTGTAACTTCGTATTCATGAGACACAATAAAATTCAGTGATTATTTGATTATTTTTAACTAGAGTCATAGGACAGATGACAGTAACATTGTCTACGTGCTACACTGGCCACTTGTTTTTAGAAGACAATTTGTGTATCCAGGGGATGGATGAAAATTCTCAAGATAATGTCATGCAACTGTTTGATTTTAAATTGAAATATACCTGTACAGCAATGACATGTTCTTTCTTAAAATAAACGTTATTAATCCATTATGTATTTTGATTTTGTATGATCCAAAAAAATGAAACCGAGACGTTCATTTGTTCAAATTTGTCTCAATATTTTCTCAATAACAATCACAGGCGAATAATCAGCTTTGTCAGTTCCATCTCCAACATTCTTTTCAGACGATAATCACTACAATTCACACGAAATGTATTAAGACTCTCTCGCTCGAAAAGTTATTTGGGTGGTGTGCCAGAATAATTTATTAAATTACATTGTAACCTAGTGAAAAAAAAAAAAACAAATACTATCAAATATACTGTGGTACATAGTTAAGAGACTAACTACAAGGACGGAAGTAAGCGAAAAAATACTCTTTTAATTATTTCGATGGCATCTTTTACATTCCTGATTCGGCAATCCCCTCATCATCTAGAAGAAAAAATTGTCAGTAAAGATCAGCCAAAAGTACAGAGCAATTAATTTTTGATGGGATCTGATTGATTAACACAATAATAGCTACAAAATAAGGAGCATACTTTTAAAATATACAAAATATTAGACTGAAACGGGAAAAAAATTTATACAGTATTTCCTACTCCTGTAGATTGTTAGTGAAGCAGAGGAAGCGACTGTAACTTCTCTCTCAAAAATATGGTTTATATAAATTATTTGCATATTGTTTTATGGTCACTAAACATGTTCTTGTTGATAAAGTTAACAGTACACAGAGGCAACCAAATGATGGTGCTAAACGTTTATTTTTGTTTCTTGTTTTCATAAACACCAGTTAATTGTTTTCTGAATGATAATTGTGGCATGTCTGGTTTTTATTTTTTCTGGGTTCTTTGGGGATAACTACCACATAAACTTGAAAGTCTGTATATTTCAAAAGTCCAAACGTTTCATGGTCTAAATCAGACCTCGTTTTCAATGGTGTGAATACAAATTGAACAAAAAATTACGAGGATTCGCAATGACAAATATCGAAGTCACAATTTGACATTGAAAACGAGGTCTGCTATAGACCTTGAAACGTTTGGACTTTTGAAATATTCAGACTTTCAAGTTCACCAGTTAATGTTCCTAAAGTACTTAAGAGATTTAAGTATCGCCGTACTACCATTACATGACCATGTTAAGAGGTAATAGACGTCGACTAACGTGATTCATGTAATCTATTCGGCAGTTGTTCAAAAGTTGCAGAACAAAAAATTGTTTTATCGTATGAATGATGGTATACAATCCTATCCACTTTGCAACTGTAATAGAGAGAGAGAGAGAGAGAGAGATAGAGAAGTAAATATTGATTGAGATTTTAGTGTAACAAGTCTCTTTCGTGGTTGGCATTTCGTTGAGATAGAAAGGAACCGAACAAATCAGCAGATAACTTCAAAACCGCATTCTCAAATAAAGGGATAAAACCAGCAGACTGAAACAATCAATTCACCGAGGGCAAACCAGAAAAATGAAAACTCCATCTAAAACTACTTGACTTTGGCCATTGCCCTGCCAAAGACAAAAATCAGCAAGATACTTCCTGCTAGGGTGAAAAGACCAAGAGAAGAAAAATAAATGCAAGAAAGAAAATAGGAGAATTGTTTAAGTGAAAATGTAAAATACTTGCAAGACGTATACTGAGAACTGCAAAAAAAAATACGTTAAACTGGAATATAAAAATCAAAGATAACCATTTTGTGAATGATGGTAAGTATAACAATCATAATTTCTTCACATTTTTCATATTCACGTTGATTACCATTTTTAAGTCGAAACAATCAGATCCCACCAAATTAAAAATAATACCGATCCCATTTTTTTAGAAGAATAAACAAATATTTGAATTAGTAAACTAACTATTTAACAAATCGTATCCCTAATTAAATAAAACTATCCCTCACCTAAATTGTTAATCGTAACCAAGCACCACATCAGAGTCTCCAAAAGATAACTCACAGAAAAAATGTAAAATTTCATTTCATTACTACTACATCATACGATTGCATCAATTATTTCGAAGAATTATAGAAAAGTCACGTTTGTAGCTGAGTGCGAAAATTTTTCGAAAGAAAAAAATCATCGGCAACATGAAAGTCATCCTTTTCTATAAAAAAGGAAGTAATATAGAGCTTTTTTTTCAAGTTATAAACTTCCTTGGTATACTGCCAATAGAACATAATTACCCTCTTCGAGGTGTCACCCTAGAAGGTGTCGGTCTTTACATCTCACGTCTTCAAAAGAACATAATTAGTTAAGCGTAAACTTTTTCCGCATTACTTGTACGGGATGTTTCAACATTTCAACAGCAAGTAATTTCGAAAAGATTGTTGAGGAGGTCTTGAATTATTTTGTCTATTCATGGGTTTTCTCTCCTCCAAATTTTTTCCTGTAACAGATAAGTATTTAAAAAATTGTATATGTAGAACAAAGTGTAGTAAGGCAATTTCGCAAAATTTTTTGACAAACAATAAATTCAAAATCAAAGCGAAAATTTTTTAGAAAAAAACCTCGAAAACAACACTAAACGATTGACAACGACTCCAGACGACTCGGAGTTGAAACGTCTCCATACACAGATAAGTATTACACAATATACAATACATTACTTATATACAGGAATACTGGTTGATCATTTTATAGACATCTCTTTCTCTCAGAAAAACAGTGAGGAAGAATCTCTGTACAGACAACCAGTAATCCGGACAATTTTACGAAATTGCCTTACTACACTTTGTTCTACATATACAATTTCTAAATACTTATATGTTGCAGGAAAAAATTTTAGAGGAGAGAAAACCCATGAATAGACAAAATATTTCAACAGCATTGAAATAATTAACTAGTGATTTATATAATGTAAAATAAAGTTGTTTATATATTTTTTCCTTTGTAGACCAATCAATAGAGCAAAAATTAACTGATAATTTGTAAAAAAATACTATCAGGATACCGAGTGTGCCATCCTATTAACAACGATTCGTTGCGATATTTTGCTATGTTTTCCACTTGCAGCTATGGTTTTTTTACTTTGTTATAAACAATTGAAGCAAGAAAATTACGTTTTTTTTTCTTAGCATGTTTATAAAATCAAAACTAATAAACTAATCTTAATGCTGTCAACAGGTCAATTGTAAAGCATGAAAATACCAACGAAATGAGCCCAGGCTCGATACAATTGGATCATTAGTAACAGGGAAAAACAAAAATACTGGAAAATTTAGCATTTTTTAATAACAATCGATACTTCGTCACTTTAGAAGCTGTAGATCTGGGCTTGTAGGAACTGATAGCAATTTACATGTACTTTATGTATGCCAAAACCAGGCGCTACCGGTTTATTAGTTTTTGAACAATTGTGATATAAAGTCTTTTGTTCATTATTTCTGCATTGTGCCTCCATGCGTCATAGATAATCAAATTTAAATTTTGATAAAGGTTGTTGAAAGTAAAGGTGTCATTCTAAAAAGCCTCTATTCTTATTTTTCATTAAATGTCTGTGAAATATCTGAAAAATGTTAGCAAACATGACAAAAAATGGGCGAGCGTATGAATGTATCCAAGGAGTGGGGTAACACAGTTGTTGAGGGGAAGCGTATAGTAATAAGTCAGGCTGCCTGTAAATTATAAATATTTTTATTGCTTTTCTCCGAAACTAATTTAGATATTTTCAAGACCTTTTTTGATTTACTTAGTTCAGTGTTTGTTTCAGTTTAATATAAACCTATTGACTTAATTCTGGAGTTCTCAACAAAATATTAATTTATTCTAAAACGAGGTAAGATTTATACTTTGGTTGTCAATTGTATTATATTAAAGGAACAATAGTTGTAGTGAAATATATATATATATATATATATATATATATATATATATATATATATATATATATATCTTATGTATACATGTCTCCATAAACACCTACATTAGGTTTCCGAGAAACCGCTTACATATATCTATATTTAGAAACAAATAGTTCTCATTTGATATAATAAAATCGAACAAGTCGCTCTGTATAGAAGCTTTTTTAGCGATTAGATTCTTTCACCATCTGTCAGAGTGACAGTTACTATCAATAATAATTATTGTCAGCAGTTCCCCTCAACAACCGTGTTCCCCCCACTACTAAAATTTTTCGTATATTTCCCAGACATTTAATGAAAAATGAAAATAGAGACGTTGTAGAATGATACCTCTACTTCCAATATCTCTATTCTGAATTGATATTTGACGATCCATGTCGCATGGAGACACACTGCAAAAATAGCAATTATTCAAAACCTAATAAACCGCTAGCGCCTGGTTTAGTCACGCATAAGGTAGATATCATTTACTATCAGTTCCCACAAGCCCAGTTCTACAACTTCGATAGTAACGGAGTTATGATAATATAAAAAAAAACGATAAATTTTCCAGTATTTTTTGTTTTTCCCTGTTACTAAAGATCCCATCGGAAAAACGCAATTTTCTTGTTTCAATTGTTTATAATAAAGTAAAAAACCATAGTTGCGAGTGGAAAAGGTAGCAAAATACCACTACATATCGTTCTTAATGTGATGGCACAGGCAGTATCCTAATAGTATTTTTTGTATGAAAAAATCCCTATTGATTGGTCTATTTGGGAAATCAATTTTGGACCAAATATGCCACGAAAATTTCGTGTTTCATTTTTCAAATACGGGTCTGATTAGCTTTTGTTTCTATTGAAAGATCGAGACGGACAGCATATTTTGGTACTGATTTAGAATCATTAAAAAAATGTAATCCAATTATAGTCCAATAAATGAAGGCAAAAAATGGTAATAATGGTTAATTTGTCCAATAGTACCGATTTTGCTAAAAGTTTGGATTTAATTTTTACTTATTTATTTGTCAAAACAAAAATTGAAAGGTTTATAGTGAAATAACTGAAAAACAATGCATTTTTCAGGAAAAGTTTATAAATACTTTAAGTTGGTTTTTTATGAAAGTCTCTAGCATGAAAATTAAACGAATTCTGACATAAATAAGATAATAGTACTGTTTACGTACAAACTTTAAACCGTCATATCTAATTTATCCCACAAAAAAACATACATAAAAAAAACAAAACCTACAATTTTGTACTCTACAAAATTTTGCTTATCTCTCATAGTTTTAGTTATTTTGAAAAAAGACAATTTTTTGCAAAATCTCAAAAATACAATATTCTTTTGAGGCTCGACTGTTTTCAAAACTAGTTACTTTAAACCAGTCAAACTTTCTAAGTCTATCTGAAATAAGTAAGTCAAGTAATTTATGAAGTGGTAGCAATTAATTTAAACTGGGGTGGTATTTAGGGGGTAATTTGTATTTTTTTTGTCAAAAAACAAAAAACCATCCTTATTTATGTCATAACTCGCTTAATTTTCATGCTGTCTCTAGCATTTATAAAAAAACAAATTAAAGGATTTTTTAAGCACTTTAAAAAAGTATTTACAAATTTTTCCCGAAAATGCATTGTTTTTCAGTTATTTCACGATAAAGCTTTGTTTTTGTTTTGACAAATAAAAACAAAATTTCAATAAGCTATAACTCCGTTTGTATTGGTTCTACAAAAACCACAAATCTTTTTTTTTGTTTTTTTTATAAGCTACACTTTTGATCCAAATGATGTTTTTCTTAAAGTGCATATTTTTAAAGTTATTTACGAAAAATCGTATAAGAACATGTTTTTTTTTGTTGAAAAATCGATAATCTCACTTGCGATTAACTCGAAAAGAATTGACTTTTAGAAAAAAAATTATGAAAAAAGTTGCTTAAAATTAGTTAATTTATTCATTTCCGGACTTTTTTCATACAATATTTTTCTCCCCTCGGGAAAAAAGCAACCCCCGGGACAGGGAGGGTCAACTTTGAAGCAGAGGGTACGTAGTATTCAAATCCAAATTTTTAGGAAAATCGGTGCTGCTTAGACAAATTACCTGGGAAAATGGTCATTGGCTGGACTATTACTGTTTTTACCAAATATGTAAATAAATGCAGTACTCAAGGTAAGAAACAATTTGTAAACACCCTGTAGATTTTATTTCATTTAATAAATTTGAAATTGAAAGTCAATAGTAATTTGTTAACTTAGAAAACGTGAAAAATTGTAGGCATTAGCAGGTTTTATATACGAGGGTGGTCCCAGAAGTATCAATGTATTAGACAGTATAGTGAACATGTTTAGTGAATTTGTGAAAATGGAGAAAAATGAACTGCTGAGATTATGTTGAAAAATTAATGTATTTTTTTCAAAATTTTTGTGTTCTCTTTGAAGAGTCGGCTACGTCTGGGTCTATCTTTATCTCCGGACCGAAATAAAAAATTGCTTTAAACTGCTTTGACGGTTCCTTGTTCTTGGATTTCATCTAAAAATGTCTGAAATAGAGCTCGATGTATCTAGCTCCACTTTAAGATACTACTAATTGCAGCGTCACGAACAAAGACAAAGTTTAGCAGCCCGGGGGGTGCGGATATGAGATTCAGAAAAAAGGCCTCATGGCCTGACATTAGGTGATTCTTGTATATCAAACGATGTAGTGAAACGCTGGTGTCAGAAACTGAAGTGTGGAAAAGTTGCAAGTGAAAACCCATGATCGCAGAGGTCCCCCAATCACACCAACTTGGTTGATGACATTGGCAAGAAAAATTGGTATTAAATTTGAAAAGTTTGGTATTAAACAGTTAAGTGCAACGTGGGTGCCGCAAACGTCACTGTTTTCAAGTTTTTTAGTGGAATAATATCCATAACGATTTTAAAACCAAGGTATAGAGTGGAAACATTTACACCCTCCTACACCTCGTAGTTTCCAGGGGTTTCCGTCCGGTAGGAAGGTGACTGTACGAAATCGCGTAATAATGTGCTATTCAGTTTCAGGCACACCTCGTGTATTGTAGTGCCTTCTATTTCAATTGGTGAAACATCGTTTTCTCCTCATTTGGCCCCCAGCGACTACATAGTATTCCCAAAACTGAAAGTGACAATGATGTTATGTCAGCAATAATTAAGTGTTTTCAGAGGTCGGCTAGAACTGTTTTCTTGAAGCTGTCAAATGCTGGAAGATAGTTGGGACTATTGCAATAGTATTAAAGAATAATATGTCGAAAAATAAGTTTTTTCTTGTTATTATAAATGTTTTAAATCTTCAGTTAGAAAAATCAGTAACTATACGTCAGTTTACTTGTAAATCCTAGCACAACATTCCATTCCATATCCACTAAATAGAAAGTACCCTGTATACAGTGTATTAAAATATTTGTGAATCATCTGCTCCACCAGCTGGAATGATGCAATCGTTGATTACTAAGTATCAAACGTCTTATAATTATTTAATAAAAGTATTCGTACCTACCTTTTGGATTTTTTTCGATACAGAGAGTTCGGAATTTTTAATATAAACGACAATGTTTATTCTTAAACTTTTCGCTACTACTAAGTATACCTTCTGACTTCCAGTTACCCATGCGCATAGTTCATCTGTTGGTATCGTTAGTTAAATGACGTTTCGACATAGTTACATCTGTCCTCTTCACATATTTTCCATTGTCCTCGTGTCCATGCCTCCCAGGCATTTTACACGTCGTGTAAACGGTTCAGTGTTATTGAGTCTGACCACGCTGGCAACTCATAAATCGTTTTCAGGCTGGTCGTCATTTAACTTGTTACATGGCGTGGCTGTATGGTGTGTTTAGACCGTAAGTCCTTTTCACGATCTCAGTTTCTCTGTTATTTTCGGATTATTTATATTTCAAAGTCCTCTTGTGTTTCCTAAGTCTATTCGGTGAAAACTCATGGTAGCTAGTTGTGCAATATTTCTTTTTCGTTTTTTCTTATAGAGAACATTATAAGAAAGAAGGGCACGACAACATAGATGTTCCAAAATGGCCTACCACATAGACTTTGAAAACACGGTCTAAACTCTATTGGTGAAACCCAACAAACACCGTATTCGTGGAAAATCTTACTAACCACCGTATATCTCCATAGTGCAATAATTTAACAAGTGACAACCAATCAGCGAACAGTGGTCGGAGCCCAATAACATGGAGCCGCTTACGACAATAATTAAAAACCTGAAGATGGCAAATGTGATGTTGCCGAAACTTCGTTATTCTACCAACGGTTCTCAGTTATCAACTACGCAGATGAATAGCCGAAAACTATAGTGGCTGCGAAAATTTAAGAACAATTATTAACAAATTATCCGAACATCTTGTATCTGTAAACAGTGGAAACAAGCTTTCGTAGAAGACATCGTTTCACTTTTTTGAGCAAGGTTCAAATATTAAATTCTGTGAGTTTCATAAACAGCTATATTTTTCAATATTAACAATTTTTGTTGAAATAGAAATTTATAATACAATGGCCGACAAATAAAAAACGAATTTAGTCGTTCACTATTACATATATATCATTTTCTACACATATAAATAATATCTTAAAAAATAAAATTATTAACAATGTGTATTTACAAAATTTAACAATACGAAATTTGACATTTTTCACATGATATAATCGATTTTTAACGTTTTTTTTATTTTGGTATCTTTTTCAAATACGAGTAGTTGGAAACTCAGAACAAAATG
The DNA here is from genome assembly GCA_034190945.1 of Octodonta nipae. NCBI lineage: Eukaryota > Metazoa > Arthropoda > Insecta > Coleoptera > Chrysomelidae > Octodonta > Octodonta nipae. The sequence goes on along the minus strand of CM067224.1, from coordinate 58,703,838 downwards.
TCGTTTATTTTTTTTTAATTGTTTAAAAGTTTAATGTTAATGTCTCTTGCTCATTAAATTATTATTAAAAACTTGTTAATGGAAGACACTAATTTCTAATTTTAAACCTACAGAACTCAATTAATCTTGAAGTTTGAAAATGTTTGAGAGATGACAGCTAAATGTGAAGAGATTTGTAAAAACGGCGCGATACCTATACAGACAAGAGCAACACACGAAATTGGTGACTCACCATAAAATTCGTGAACTTTTAGGTCTGTTCGTATTCAATTTGGCCATTCCAAAACCTCGAAATAATCCAAGCATACCAAGGAGCTCTTAAACACGAAGCAATACACCTTGATCCATATAAAATGCAGGAATTGGAACCTGCAGACCACACCTCTGTTGTCAAAATCAATAATTGCTTTCCCCCTCCCACGAATCGTCCATAATATTGATCTGCCTTGGCTTCTTCCTCTTCATATAACCTCCTTTCTGTGAAGTCAGCTTTGCTTCTTTAATTTATGGAACATATTCTGCTGCCAGACTCCATTTGGCCAATCTTTATGGTAACATCTGTTTATTAACTTTTGAATGTCATTCCATGCCAGTTTTTTACAATTGAATTTGGTTTTCTTTTCTCTACTGACCGTCAGATCTACTTCTTGTGAGTGTTAAAATAAGGGTGTTATGGACTGAGTGGGTGTTATTGTCTAAAGTCTAAAAGACTTGATTTCTTAGAAAACGTTACAGAACCAACATCTTTTGGCTGCCTAACTAGTGTGAATTGTTGCCATTGACCAAATATAAAAATCTGTCAATTGGTTATTCATGTTTGTTCTACTACCTGTATTTTTTTCAGTCTGATTTTTTACACATGATTTGGTGTTACCTTTTCCCTTTATTGTAAGACCTATTGTATGTACCTTGTTGTATTTCTACGGGACTGTCTGTAGCGTATTTTTTTATGTTCTCCAATTTTATTTACTTAAATAATTATTTTTGGTCTAAGTTGGAATCTTTTGACTTGAAGAGCATTTAATTCCAAGAAGGCAGCGTAACATGTAACGCAAATGTGCTTTTAAATGAGAAACATTACTTCGTCAAAGGAGGAAAATAGTAGGCCCCCTAGATTTCCCGAGTTGATGACATTGGACTTTTGGAAAACAACAATCAACTGTTATTCATCGTATTGGTCCAAAATTGCCAGGAATGGAAGATCGTTTGTTCAAAGAATCAAGGCTGACATTTGTCAACTTACCTCAAAATGTGTCGTTGTAATCCCCTTTTGTTTTAGCTATGTGATGGAAAATTCTTTTGTTAGATTTGACTCGTGCAAGAATCACGTTCTCTGCATAATTTTGTAGTGCTTTAGCAAACGTCTCTCAATTTAAACAGAATCTGTATATTTTGAAATTCTCCTTGATTATGTTCATTCGAGTGTGCGCCCAATTAAAGTATGGGTTAGTTGATATGAAAAAAATGTACAAAACGGCTACCAAACTAAGAAATACGACATTTTGGTTTAACAGTCAAAGTAGAAATACCAAAATTATGTTAAACCAGTATTTTAATTTTATTCTGAGTTCCTTGTATCTTTATTTTGTCCAGAACAATGTATTGAGTTGCCAAAAATATCGACTAAGCTGCTGTAAACTCATTATTTTCTATAAAAATGTATATAAAAGAGCTTAAAATTATTCTACTTTTAACTTAATGATTGAAAATTGAATATAGTGATCTACTTTGTGAACTTCTTGTTAACAAAATCTTGCCTTGTGAGAAGATTGTGCTCTATTAGATGTCCCAGATGTAGCTGTTGAACATAGTTTTCCAACATGCTCGAATTCAAATTGCTGTTGATAGGCATTTACATCAGCTGTGGTGATTGCTCTTGGAAAAATGTTTGAGTTAACAAAAATGTAGATACGATGCAGTGTTCAAACACTATTGTGTCAAATCAACAAAATTGGCATGCAATATTGTAATGACGAATCACGGAAGGAAGTGCAATACTCGGACTCTTTGTACGGGTCTACAGTTTATTGATAACATGATCGACAAGATTTTTAACTAAGGCAGATAAAAGGCAGATATAGAGATTCAAAGTTTGCTCAACATATGGACTTTGATGGCAGAATTAATAAAGGGTACAAACATTGTAATTTGCCTCATATATCTGTTTTATGTAAATTCTTTTACTGGAATTATCAACATATGAAACCTTGATGTCTCCTTTCCAATTCAAAATTTGTCAAACCATACTTATGGAGATTGAAGTTTTTGATGACGATTCTGATGGACTCCCATCATCAGAACTGGACCAAATTTATATGGGACCATCTTATAGGTATTCCTTTCCAATAAAAAGAAGAATTATTGAAATCAGTCCATATGGTTAAGAATTATCGCTGAACATACTTAAAATAGATTTCCACCAATTGAGAACCTTTTCCGTTTTTGAGTCCGATGAAAACCTGTTGCTTTCTAGAATGAAAACCATATGAATCAAGAATCTCAGAAACCAGAAATCACTGAATTTTTCAATTCTACTAAAGACAGATATATACACTTTTTTTGGTAAAAAATGTACCTTTTGAATGAAGTGTGTTACCCTGTGCATCATCTACATTTCTTACACTGTGGATCCACTCGGGGATTAATTTTCGCAATAATGCGCATTTTATTACAAGGAAAGTAAGGAGTAAAATCTAATGATAACAATGTTATGAGCCCTTTTGAATGATTCAATATAGCTTCGAGATTGTCCCATCGTAAATATGATTGGTATGGAGTCTTGAACTTCGAGGATAGACAACGGATCCCATTAATAGTGTTATAAACATCTTTCCTGGCGCACCTGCCAAAATCACATGAATGAAATATTTTCATTTTTAAGGTAGTATTTAATTGTTTCACACACACTTTTTGGTTTTTAATTGTTTTGGGGTTTCAAAATTTATTTATGTTTAGATAACTCTGCTGAACTAGCAACCCTGGGAGGATCTATTATGATAACAATCCAATTTGCAGGTGATACTACTATTATATAAAAAAGTTATAAAAAACTTACAGATGAAAAAAGTATTAGTAACGTTTTGGCAACGATTTTTTTCAAGTCTTCTTTCTCAGCCTTCCTCTTTGAAAAAAATACCCACTACTAATTTCGTTTATTATTAATAATAATGATGATAAACTACCGAATATCTAACTTTTAATCTTACAAAAATACTGACACTTGTTTATTCTACATTATCATTTAAATAATTTTTGGGCTGTACATTTATTTATTTTCTTTTTTTATGTATATAAATTAGTTCATTGCGTAAGGGGGTAATTATTTATGTATTATCACAAATTATGTAAATTGGCTGCCATTTTACAGGCTCGTTTACTTACAAATTATTGATATTTAATTGTGTTAGACTTATTGATTGATTTTAATTTAATATTAATAGTACCTAAAAATTATTGGTGTGAGACAAAAATAAACAAACTAGTCAATACGAAATAGGTAAACAACGTAATTGAAAGGGATTTCACAGAAAGTAAATTTTTCTGGTGAAATTTGTTTACATAAATCCCATAATAAATTGTTTTTTTTTCAAAACAAAAAAGATGTGATCTACAGGGCAAATTAGACCACCTATTGTTCTTTGTTATAATGTTAATCCGTCAGGTATATGGTGTAAAATAAAAAATTATGCAACCCACTATTTTTGAGGGATTTTCCTCTCACTCTCACTTATTGCATTAAATGATAAATTAAAGGACGGACAGCAGTAATTAATTTATTTCATAATACACAGGGAGGCGCAACCAAGATGTTGTGGACGAATGTGAGTAAAAGATGAAAAATTTCGGAAAAAAAAATTGTGTCAAACGCCCTGTTTTAAATTGTAGCCATATTACAGGGTTATCCAAATATATCGTGGCGTGATTCTCCGATTCAATACAACCTTTTTAATATGGGATTTATTGGGTCTAAAACGTATACTATGGGAATAGAAAGTGGTTAAACTTAAAAATAATTTGAAAAAGAATATGGAAAACCAAATATTCCTTAAAATGCATCCTTCAATGCAATAATCGCTTGATATGTTTGAAATTATTCACTGTTATACAGGGTGGTCAAGTTTTGCAAATACGGGCTGGACTCATTTTTTTGAATGGAACACCCAGTATATTCTAATTTCGAATTAAAGATAACATTGCTAGCTTTTAATAAATACCAACATGATGTCTTTCCGGCTAACAGTTTTTTAGTAAGTTAGCCGTGAAGTCAGAGTTCCTTCATTCTAAGTAGATACACTAAATTTAGTTATTATTGGATATCTAATATAAGGCGACATGACCGCCTTATATTAGATATCCAACTATTGATTCACCAACTTGTCAAAACTGCAAACTAGTGTCGCTCGTTAGAATTTATCGATATAAACTGTTCTTTTACGATTATTTGTTTAGTAAAAATGACAGTACTCTAGAGATGGTTTTTATATTGAGCGAGTGCCAAAAAAACTCTTTATTGGCAAGTACAGTACACAGGGCCGGATTTACAGAAGGGCACCTTGGGCACTGGCTTAAGGGCCCCCACCAATTTGGGGCTCCTACAACTGTAAAAAAATATGTATTTCAAGAAAAAATCGAGCACGAATTGTAAGTGAAAGCAAAAATCCAAAAAGATTACAATCAAAAAAACTATGTTTATTTTGCATGATTATTGGCTTTCAAAATTTGTTAGAACGTTTTCGTACTCTTAAGCATATATGAATATAAATTAAATTTAAGAAGTTTTTTTTAGTGTCTAGGCAACCCTATTATTTTAAATTAATTTTAAGATTTTTTTAAATATGTGAGCAACCCTAAGCGTGTAATATAAAAAGGAAAAAACAAATTAAATTTAGCAGATAACCGTAAATAAGACCAAGTAAAATACGTCTTTTAAGTCAAGAGGATAGACAAAACTAAGGAATTTTCAAAGTCATTTTTCCCCAGGAGTTTATAACCGATTTATTTGAAAATTTATCTACCGAATTTATTTTTTTTAATTTAAAGTTCTTTTTTTTTAATGCACATTTGGATGAACTTAATTTATTATTGCGTATTTAAAAATCCATTTATATGACATGATTTATTAAAAATAAAAAATTTAATATAAATTAAAAAAATACTACCAATTTTGAATCCCCTAAGTAGGCCCACACCAGTTGTATGCCCAGGGGCCCCCACCAACTTAAATCCCGCCCTGCAACAGTACAATAACTGATTGAGACCCAAAGCTTTTGCAGGTTTATTAGAGATATTGAACAAACAGGAAATGTTGCTTTTGACAAATGTAAAGGAATTAATAAACCAGTTACAAATGAAGATATTTGTTTGGCACCGTTATTACCAGTGCAAGAAAATCCCCACACAAGTACCAGGGACATCCAGAATGTAACTGATATTGAACGCATCAGTATTAAACGGATTCTAAAAAACATAAATATCATGCATACCACATTGAATTATACCAAGAGCTGTACGATAGAGAGTATGTTGAAAGACAAGAATTTTCAATTTTATTTTTAATGTGACCGAAATTTATCCGATTTTTCGTGGAATAGGATTTCATCCGATATTTCCTGGAATCCAAATTGTTATTGGTCTGACGACTCGAGGTCGGCTGCTGGTGCTATGGAAATTCTTCGAATCTCATTAAATGATCGAGAAACCTTCTAGAGAATTCCAAGAAGAAATATATAAATACGGAGAGCTGCGAAAGGATTCATTCAGTATTTGATTACAGTTTAGTAAAAAACAGGTGTTCAAGATAAATTGTAAATAGTTGTGGGAATATAAATAAAAGTTAGTGTAAATAAATTATAGTGAGTTCTACTGTGTTTTTAAATAAATCCAAAAACCCGAAGGGTAAATAAAAACATTACATTAAATATGATTTCGGATGATCCAGAATTTGGGGATAGTGTCTTGTTGACGCAACTTTCAAAAGTCACGGCTTGGCTAATAAGCACCATTTGCATGACTCCCATGTAATAGGAATCTATTTTTGAAGAACTTTTAACATGAATATATTTAAATTTCTTCCAGAACTATCACACCAAGTATACTCCGTGGCAAACTACCATTATGGAGGAAATTTTGATAGGTTTCTGGTGGTTTATGTTGTTTTAAAACATACATATAAAAACAATTGTTACTAACTGTGACAAGAATTGTTTAGAAAAACCAACAGTTTCTTTGTTGTCTGAATCTAAGTTATATATGATCAAATGATACCTATTTCATGTTGACTAGTTTATTTTGTAATCATCCTATGTAGATGCACCTCTGAAGTCTCAGAAGCTCGCCAAGGGCACATGGAGAATGAGATATCCTCCATTCTAGAGTCAATGACAAATTTCTTATTTAAGTACTACTTTTTCTGTCAAACAATGTATGGCACCTTCATTGAGACCGTATCGATTCAAATGTTTTTGAGACACTTGAAATCTTTTTGAGGTGATTAGCAGACATTTAATACCTGTATTCATATAATGAAAGACATATTGCAGCAATTATTGGTGTGATTATAATGTTTACGAGAGTATACACAGTATACAAATTCGATTTTTGATCAATCTGTTTAACACTTAATCTGCCAAGTGGGATGCTTCTAACTGAGTAGTAGATTGTGCCAATGAGATGAAACCTTAGTAGTATAGCGCCTGTATGGGTCCTTTATACTCTCCAGTACCACTTTTGTAGGGATCTAACAGCTGGTGGATTTGAAATGAGACAAATATGAAATGGTATGTACTGTGATACCCTGTGTTCAGTTTCTAACTTTGGTCTTTGAGGTACAACGCTGCAAATATCTAGGCTCACAAAGTTGGTTACTGGGTGTGTATTGACCTGACCAATGTTTTTCTTTTATACTTTCAATAAAACGTGACCTCCGTGACAGCCTACCATATAATCACACGCACCAATGTACTCAACCCATTCTTCCCCTTTTTTTGATTAGACTAGAGTGTCTATCCAGTCCTCACAAATTATTTTGGGTGATCTTTCAATGCTCCAAAGCTTTCTGGTTAATGATATCTCTTTGAAGTTCGTATTCATCCGTTCTCTCATTGTGATCCTTTCAATCTTGTTTGCAGTACTGAATCTCTATTCAATCATTGGTTGATATCCTGTCTAATCATCTCCAGTTTTTTCTAGAATTATCATCTCAAATCCTTGAAGTCTGGAATCTTCTTGACTAGTAATAGTCGATTTTCTTTGTCATACATCAACAGATCTGCCAATATTTTGTATGTTTTAAGTTTTGGGCTGTCTGGGTTTTTTGTTTCTTCCTTAGCATTCAGGTTTGGGCCAAATAATGTTCTTTTCAAATATTCCGTATGTTCTGAACTAAGGGAAGTTTCTGTTCCCAAAAGTCCCCCTATGGGGTCTAAATCACTTTTAGCCATTTCTAAATCATAGAAAACCATCAAAATCCACATTTTTGAGCATTCGGCTTATGAAAAAGAATGTGTATTTATTGTTGATGTTTGTTGGGATGAAAATTGTGTTTTTATACATTTCTGTTAACAGCAAGTACCACTTTTTTGCAAGCAAGTCATTAATAATAACAGAGATCTTGTTATCAACATCTCATAAAGCCATGTATTAAATTCCACATCCAGGGTTAATCGATAAGTTGAATAGATCTCGTCGAAGTCTTCAATATATTGATACTGAATAGATGGCGCTGTTTAAATTGCCAAATATTGTTCCAAATATAATTATTTTACATTATACTTGGAGATGGGTTGAGAAAAGGATTCCCCGCATCCACCACTTTTCCCAGATCTATACCCCACTGAGCATTTCCAGTTAGGGCAGGTACTTCATGGAGCGCGAATGCTATACATTGTGAATATTCAGCAAAATCAAGATGAAATCTTGAGATTCATCAAATATAGCATACCCCACTTGGTATTTAAGCTAAACCTAAAAGATCAATGGGAGTGTTGAGCGATCCATATAGCTGTTTGATTTCTTTAGCCTAGGTTTCTACATTTGATAGGGTGAAGGAAGGCAAAACGACCCCTACATGTAAAACGGCGGCATCTCATTATTGTCAAACTACTAACGCCTTAGTTTTACAGTATTCTTCTCGCGGTTTGTTGATTTCGAAGTACATAAACTTAATGTTAAGTGCAATAGAAATGCTTGGTGTAAATCTAATATGGAAAGCCGGTGTGAAAAGTATTTTACCGAGAAATGGGCTTCTAAGGCTTCCCAACAATGTTAGGTACCAAAAAGTCCCGATAACTAAAAGTCGACTCAAAATGTTGAACATTCCAGAGACGAAATTGAGTTGGTTTGAACAGATAGGTAATTTTTTGAAAACAAAATATTTTATAAAGAAATAAAAACGCAATTTTGAGACTACAGCAAGAAGGCAGGATTTGGCTTGAGACATTTCTAAAACACATTGAAGAATTCGAACAAGGTTCAACGAAGTTGCAGGTAAAAAATTTTGGTATTTGTTGACTTATGCATTCCATACTAACACCAGGGAGCTGGAGCTGAAGTAAAAAAAGTGGCTTGTGAACTTCTCCTGAGTGTGATCTGTTGTATTGGGGCTGGATCATCATATATAGAAGGGTTAAAGGTTATACAGGTATTGACAAAATAAGAAATGGCTATATAAAGAGTGAACTGAACATTTTCAGAATAAACGAAATAATTACAGAAAATGGGAGAAAATGAAAAGAGCATGTAGACAGAATGTCAGATGATAGAATCCCTAAGAAAGTATTTAACTATCAATGTAGAGGCTGAAGTATTGGTAGACCAAGGAAAAAGATGGGTGCCGTAACAGGCAAAAGCCTAATACTTGAAATGGACAAGAAGAAGGATCTTATATGCCACCTCAATTCATATTTTTCCGAAAAATGCAGCCTTGGCGATACATACACCTCGTGGATCTTGGGCTTAATGCCATGAAAGTGGCTGGTTATAGAAAAAAGATATGCTAGTGATGTTATTAGACGGTCCGGTATCACATACAAAGTATCTCGATATAATTGATATAGCACGAGAAAATATTGCGAACATTCCTGACAACTCCTCCGCATTGCACATACCGTTTTAAGCATTGGATGTGGAATTTATAAAAACGAGTACTTGCTACTTTGTTAAATGCACAAACATGTAGGAATAGGTATAACCAATCTTCAGATTGCAGAATAATAAATTTAAAGAGCTATTGAGGGCTTCAGCTTCACTTTAGCTACTGTAATTCAAGAACAAATATAAGATAAATTAAAGTATTTCAGATCCACTGTTATATACAATAAAAAGCAACGAAAATTACAGACAGAGAGAAAAACCCCAACAATCAGTATCAACTGTTCAACTGAAAATTTGAAACACAACTTCAAACTGCTGCATCAAGAAGAATAAGACGAAATATCTCAATAGAGGAAAATCATTATTTACAACAATACCAGTCAATCGTATTGAAACTGACATAAGTGAAAGAAGTGAAAATGAAAGATGTGGGGTGAACCAAATTTGTCACAAGAGATAGGAAAGCAAGCAAGCACAGTGAGACAAAAAATGGAAAAGAAGAAAAACGAGAATTCTTCTGACAACAATGGTGAATTAAACCGTTAAAGAAAGGAAAGGTGCCTTAGAAGTCTGATTTAAAGGCATCTAAAAATAAGAAAAGTGACAGTCGATCCGAAGAAGAGAGCGTTCATTGTTCAATTATACAGTGTGGAACAGCAAAATGGAATAAATTCGATAACGAATAAAGGGGGGGCTTTTAGGGGGAAACGCTTGGACACGTCTCTTTGTATTTTTATTGCGCATTTTTTCGACAAAAAAAAATATATAGGGTGTTTCATGTGACAGTGGCGAATACCAACATTCTTTTTCTCCAGAAAATTCTAGACATAATTCATATACAATGTTCTACACCTATCTTCAACTGTTTCGGATTTATTACAAAAATTAACATTAAAAAAAGAAAATTTTCCAATTTAGCTCTTGATATTGAGATAGTAAGCAAAAACCATTCCTGCGTTCTTTTTGCTGATATGAAAAAAAAAACAGTTTTGTTTATTTTCGTCAAAACTCATAGCCTGTTGTCTGCCTACATGACAGTGGTGCTGTGTCAGTGCTATTGTCGTTTGAAATTCGTTAACTATACTTAATAATGTCAGAAAAATGGTTCATTTAACACAAATGCACAAAATAACCATTCTACAAATGATTGGTTATGGAGATAACACACGGACGCGAGCTTGGTCATGTAAGACAGATAAAAAAGTAGCTGCCAACGCTGTAAGTGATAATAGGAAATTGGATATTATGCTTGAGTTTCAAGAAAATCCACATAATTCTGGTCGAAAAGCAGCCCCACTGTTCAACGATAGCCACACATCAATTTTTTGAGTATTAAAGGGAAGTAAAATGCATCCCTGTAAAATGATGCAGACTCAGGAGCTCAAGGAAAACGATTTCGATAGGAGAACGTATTTCTGTGAACAAAGGATGGCAATGTTAGATAACAGTGTGATCGAATTTGCACTTCACGGTCAAGTTAATCGTCTAATGACAATCCTCATTGGATGACAGAGAAACATACGCAATATCCTGAAATAGTTCATGTTTGGGCAGGAATTGTTGGAAATTATTTCATTGATGGCAACTTGAATGGAGATAAATATTTAGAACTACTCCAAAATAATGTCGTGCCAACTTTGACAAACTTATATCCTGATCCAGTAAACCCACAAGTTTCTGCCAATACAATATGGTTTCAGCAAGATGGAGCACCGCCCCATTACGAAATCAATATCCGGCAGTACCTGAACCAAATTTTTCCAAATCGGTGGATTGGGAGGCGCGGATCGATAGAATGTCACGATCTTCTGATTTGACGCCATTGGACTACTTTTTGTGGGGATATGTCAAAAGTACTGCATACAAAACTAAATCCCTCAACTTAGATGACCTAAAAACTCGAATTACGATTGCGATTAAATCATTCACGCCTGAGAAGACATTTCTATACCAGATTAGCATGTTGTTGCCAAGACGTTCGCGGGCGAGCATTTTGAACATTTCCTACATTGACATTAATGGTTTTTGTTTTTTTTTTTAATATTATTAAGAAATAATCAGTATTACTTACATATTAGGTTTTTAGTGGAATGTAGAGAATTTGTGAAATAAAATAATTTTGTTTTTTTAATGTTAATTTTTGTAATCTGAAAACACTTAATATTTCCGAAACAGTAGAACATTGTACATGAATTATATCTAGAATGTTCTGGAGAATTCAATAAATAAATAATATACAGGGGCTTGCATTTTAAAATAAGAAAGTTTGTATTAGCCACTGTCACATGATACACCCTATACATATTTTTTGTTGTTGAAAAAATGCACATTTAAAAATACAAATCGACGTGTCCAAGCGTTTTTCCCTGCAAGCCCTCCTTTATTAGTTATCAAATTTATTCCATTTGGCTGTTCCACACTGTATGTTCTGAGAAAACTGTTTTGTCGTACTATTAAAAACAACCAAGTTAGAGATATTAGAAATCATCTAATTTTATTAAAATCCATGGCTTTTTAAAAAATTGGTATACAGGTACCGTAAAAAATATTTAAAGTAATATTTAAAATAATACGTAGTTATTTCCAAAATGTGGTATGTTCTGCCTTCACTTCCTCTAGGTTAAAAAATTCAAACCAATAACAAATACATAAACGATAAATGTGTGGATACTTTTCAGAGTATCGCCCAACATAACAATCGTTATGATTGCAAGTAAAAAAAATTAACATATTAAGGCAGAGCGTTAACATATATGAACAATATAAATATTACTAATAAATAATTATTTTTCTCTACATTCCTTTTTACATATAACAAAATAGATGGCGTGATTTCACGATACAATTGGGGGCTTACGATACAATGGGGGGGTATTACTATTTCGGAATGTATCTACATATATATTTCATTTACGGCGTTATTGTCTGTTCGCGGTTCTGCAACAATGACGTGGATTCGAGAAATCGTTTTAACAGTCTTTTGTTTCACGAAAATTCTTATTTACACCTAGGAACGAATATAATTTGTACAACGTTCTTATCACTCTTCTTTATCATCACTTTGTAGTTCGTCCTGTTCGGTTTCGTTATCACTATTATTTTCAGTCGTCTCTAGAATGTTTTTAGTGTCGTTACAGAGCAATTGCTCGCTCTGAGATTCCACGCCGTCTTTTGATTCCGACGCGTTTTTCGCGTCCAATATGCTTTTCGTTTCGACGTTTTCTTCACCTTCCCTTTCCTCAGTCTCCTCCTCTTCTTCGACTTCGCCGCTGGAGACGTCATCCAGCAGCTTGACCGTCGCTTGTTCGTTCTCCCATTTCACCACTAAAAAGAGGGACGGTGTCAGAAAAGCGAGCTGACGTCATTGGTATGAAACGACATAAGACAACAAAGAACATAAAATGGATACTCACCGTTTATTGGTTGACGTAACGAAACGTGATATTTGGCAGCTACTAAAATGGCACACAACACAGCACAAAGTATGACAATGCAAACGAAAAATGTGTCGGAAGAGGGTGCGATTTAATTGGCCCAAAACGCAGGGCTTATGTCGTTTCAAGACAATGACGTCAAAAATTAAAACAAAGACATTTTTTTTATTGAATCGTGATACTGGATTTAACAAAATTAAACAGCCTGGTTAACATGAAATTTTCTAACATTTAGTAAAATAAACTGTTTTATAAACAACAGGGCTTGTTACCCAGCTGCATTATGTAATTGAAAAGCGCCTTTTCAAATTTGGAGGAGAGGTTACAATAACTGAGCATTTTTTAGAGTCGAAAAACATTCCTCAAGTTAGAGTACTTGGGAACACTTTCGTGGCACTTCGGAATGTCTATAGAATGATCCTATATTGCAAGGAGAAGGGACCGTTTGGGACTGCATAGATTCGCGAAAGAACTTACAGTTATAATACTCGAAGGCAAGTGTATTTGAAAATCAATAAGTAAATAAATGACTCATGTATGTGCATGTTTTTTAAATCACAGGAACATGTATAGAAAATTTGGGTCAAGTAGTTAGTATTGTTCAGGCAACATTTATAGTGCTTTTTCTTAGTGCATATCATTTGAAATAACATTTTGAAGAATTACAATGAATCGTCTTTCAAAAGTTTAATAGGCTAGAGTTGTTCGTTGGTTTTGTTCTTTAAAATAAGGCTTTTCATAGCTGTATTCGTTGTCGCTAGAGTTAGAAGTGGAAAAAGACGGTTCAACCAACAACAGAATACTTACACAAGGTTTCCCAGAACATGTGGGCAATTTGAAAAATTTCTGTAAATTTGCTTTCTGTGGCTGTTGTTTTTGACATTTTGCCAGTTTAGGGTAACATTAACGAGTTGAGCTATTGTCTCCAATACTCGAAAGGTGTGTATATATGGAATACCCTTATGAGACGTATTTGCAATTTAATGATTTCCTTATTTTGACATTAAAATGACCTTGGACAGTTTCCGCATTTTACCATTGAATGCAACATGGTCTAATACAAGATGGAGGACATTTCGAGCATAAACTGTAAATATTCAAACTACCAATTTTTGAACTATTTTAATAGCCCTCTACATTGGACGGAGCATAATAGATCTTAACTTTACCCGCCATACACTATCCAGTCTTGCTTTCACTGGACGTTCTTGCATTTACCACAATGTAACATTTGTCGTTCTTTGTTCTTTGTGATAAAAAATGGAGGTTCCCATTTGAAAATTTGTTATGACCTAGACTATGACCTTCAAGATAGTTATAAGGTGTTAATATTTTTGGAATACCCTGCGTATTATATTCACCGTCCAGGAAATCACAACAGCCAGAAGCTGATGTTTAAATGTAATATTGTATTGGTAAAATATAGACGCTATAGTAAGGAGTTAATGACTAAAATTTTAATAAAAAATACAAAGGAGTTTAAATTTCTTTCCCCGACTTGACCATACAATGTATGGCATCACACTCCTTCTAAGGCACGCATAGCGTGTCTTTAGGGGGAAATTCACTAAATCTCAGATATTCTAGATATCAAAAGGGTTTAGCTCTGTGGGAGCCCTTGCCAGGTTTTCAGGCCCGTGGTTAGAGTCGTGGCAGCAGTTTCCCATAAACTTCCTCACCGTCCGGGCTGTTCCTAACAGGACGGTTTTTTGCAATTGTTGGTAAAGATGTTCGTCCAGACCGAGGTATTTTAAATTGTTTAATAGATGTTTTGGAACTAGTCCTGTCGTTGACATAACAATTGGTACAGTTCGTGTGTTATTCATGTCCCACTGAGTCTTGAAATTCCAAATCCCTATATTTGGTAATTTTCTCAGCCTGCTTGATATTTATATTATTGTTGTTAGGAATTGCTATGTCAATTAAAGTTGTTTTCCGAGCGACTTTATCTACCAAAAATATATCTGGTCTATTGTGGGCAACAGTCCGATCTTTCAGTATCGTGCGATCCCAGTACAGCTTGTAGTTGTTATGTTCTAAAATTGATTCTGGTTTGTATTTATAGTATGGTAATCTTACCGACTGTGATAGTTCAGTTTCAGTGCTAGTTGCTGGTGCAGTATTTTTAGCCACAGAATCGTGTCGTTCTTTGTATTCAGTTACAGCGAGCGCAACCTCCCGTGATATGCTGGATAGACTCAGATGTTTGGCAACCGTACCTGCATCTGTCGTTGTTAATAGAAGGGTCTTTAACGATGTACTTTAGATAGTTCTTAGTTGGGATTACTTAATCTTGGTTGACGTCATTTATATGTCTTCTATAAGGGGCTTCTCTTTCCATTTCAGCAGTTTCTGATCGGTGGTCTAGTTGTGTAATTGGACGTGTTGTTGTGTCAGTCGCAGTGGTGTTGTCATCAACCTGGCACATGACTCTGAGTAGATCAGAAAATTCTGCGAGTTTCTGGAAATGACTACGCAAAATAGAAATTTGTTGATCTAATAGTTTGCTTAGATCTGCCAATCCTCGTCCTCCTTCATACCGTGGCAAAGTTGTACGTTCAACAGAGCTCTTTGGATGTGGTGATCTTGAGCTTTTGTTAGTAAAACTCGAACTTTTCGTTGTAATTTTTCAATGTCAGTTTTGCACCAATTAACTATACCGAAAGAGTAACAAATTTCTTTTATTGTTAAATTTGTTAATAATGTGTTTGTCCACCGCGATTATCTCTACACTACCCCACACGTCCTGACATTGATTCACTAAGGTAGTCTATTTCTTCCTGTCTCAGAACCTCCAAAGTCCGTGGAGGCTGGAGTAAATTTCCGAGTCTTCGGGTCAGCCGGGTAATAGGATGGCTGAAATGTCTTGTATATCTTTGTAAAATGTATATATTTTATTGAATAAAGAATTTGATAAGGGATTACATGTGCAGTACCACCCCATACCATAACGCCTACTGTTCGGTGTACATGTCGTTCAACATCAAATTGAGGTTGACGTCTTTCTCCTCGACGTAGTCTAACTCTTCTTCGGCCATCATGTCCACTCAAGCAGAATCCACATTCCCATGTCGTTCTCTGCAACACTAGTCGATGTTCAGCGGTCAGAGGTAGCACAATATATGGTCGATAATGCTACAGTCCAAAAGACCTTACGCGGCGGTAAACCGTTCAGACGCTTACAAGATGGCCTTGTTCTCCTAATCACTTATCAGCCAAATTTCGAGTTCTCGAAAATCGGTTTCTAAAAGGCATAGGTCTTAGACGTCGATCTTGAACTTCATTTGTGCCCTATTGACCTCCGGTGGCTACTCTTCTCCGATTTTGGGTATTCTCAAACCCCGCTTGAAAAGATCTCATAACAGTGGTTGGATTTCTGTTCGTGCAGTTAGCAATTGAAAACTCGCCTCCCTTGTGCAGTTAGCAATTTCTAGAAATGAAAAACCCGCCTCTCGTAAAAAGCTGGCGATACATTCGGCGTAAACGTACTCTAGGCATTTTAATATTACTAAACATCGATTTTGGATCCCATCAAACAGTTTGTTTATTGGTAAATTCAAAAAATGCAAAAACGACTACAATATTAATTGATAAAAAAAATTTGCATAAGAAAATATTTACTAAACTTTAGCAAATTTTAATCATTTACTCCTTACTATAACATCACCACCATTTCACCAAAACAATATTAAATGTAAACATCTTCATCTGGGTGTTGCGATTGTTTTGTCAGTGAGTATATATGAAATGGAAAGACGAACCCAGTTTTAGATGCTACAAACGTAGGACTATATAAATAGAATTTGTATTTGTACTTCCACGACTTTTACATAATAACCACAATATTCATCATAATTATAAAATATATCCAAACTGGTATAGTTCAAAATAAAAAGAATCCATACTAACCAGACTGTTTTCTTAATAAAATAACACTGACGTCTAAGCATGCAACATTTTAATGATAACAAAGACTTTCAGTCTCACTTTATATTTTTTATAATCCAATGTTAGTAAAATAATTTAAAATACTTACCACATATGCACAACAAGAAATTTGTTCTGCAGATTATTTAAAAATTCAAAAAGTCATGCCTTGAGCTTTCAATCCTATTATTAATAAAATGCATCCTCTGAATACTCAGAAACGAAATAATAATCGAAAATCAACGCGAGATACACAAACGCATGCAAAATAAATTTGTCACTGAGTACTTACTATACCAAAATTAAAATAAAAATGTTATAAGATCCCAAATTAGTTCAAACCTTACTACTAACTTCAGTGACCATAGCAATAAAATTAGCAAGCCATGCAAATGTGCAAAAATATCTACAGTGATTTTGTTTAAAACTACCTTTATTTTTCCCCAGCTCCGATAGAGGGTGATGTGCTAGTGATAGCGCCTACACCTTTTCCCGAACCACAGTATAGCAGCTTTTTACATTGAGCCACAAATAGAACTACCATATCTGCGCAAGTTAAATAATGGACGTGTGTGTGCATAGTGTTGAGCAGCGTGAAAGCAGATACGTGTTAAAGACTTTATGCAGTATACCATGTTGGCATTTAATGATTCATAAAAAATACACTGTTCAGTTGTGTTTGATTCTTAACTTAAATCTATAATTTCTTAACATTGTCAGCAAATCTGACAACTTCCTTTTCACTAACTTCTAAGTTTTAGTAGTGATAGTACCTCGAATAGTTTCTTAAATATAGAATCAGTCGAGCAAAGAGCAGAAAAAATGCATGACGTCTAGTGGGGTTTGTCAAAACATGAGGGGGGTCTTCTGTATCATATGATATAGTGAAACGCTGGTTTCATGACTTCAAGTGTGGACGAATTTCATAGAGATTTCTGGATAAATTGTTGAGTATACTAGCTCTCATATTCACAAAAGAATTTGACTTGTAAAAAGTGCAAGATGGGTGCCGTGAATGTAGACTGCTAATCAGATATTAACCTACAAAGTAACGAGATAAAATTAAGGGCGCTACTCTTCGACAAATCAAGTTGGTTCTATCAGTTGCGAAATAGATGTACTTACTTTTTTGTAATGCTGAAGATAAGGAAATAGTACATCAATAATATTAGCTTCATTATAATGGAATGAATTTCAATATTTGTTTAACCTAGTACAAGAAGTCATTCTTAGGGTTAGTGGTATTAACTAATAATGGGTTGATATATGGCTCCAGGCACCAATGCCTAGCTTATGCTGAAGACCTTGTGCTGATGGCGAGAGGATGAGGTTGTAAGGACGTTCAAACTGTTGGAAGCAAAATCCGGAGAATACGGTCTTTCTGTGAATGAAAATAAATCTAAATATCTGGTCATGAAGGACAGCTACCTACAGAAGTAATCTAGGTATTAACGCCTATGGGGAACAATACACACATATTAGAGAAAATAGATCATTTTGAATATCTAGGTGTAACTATAACATGTAATGTGAGTGAAGAGAAGAGATAGAAAAACGACTAGCTAGAGGAAGCAAAGGTACAGGTACCTTTTCAAAAGTTTTAAGAGCTACAAATATAACACGAGAAGCAAAACTAAGGATGTATCAAACAAT
The DNA here is from genome assembly GCA_034190945.1 of Octodonta nipae. Taxonomy (NCBI): domain Eukaryota; kingdom Metazoa; phylum Arthropoda; class Insecta; order Coleoptera; family Chrysomelidae; genus Octodonta; species Octodonta nipae. The sequence continues at coordinate 58,685,734 of CM067224.1, read as the reverse complement.
AATAAGACCAACACTCACCTATGCGTGTGAGACTTGGGCAATGACGAAGAAAACGAAAAGTAAAATAGAAAAGTGGGAACGTAAAATATTAAGAAGTCTTTGGAGGACGTAAGCGCCAGGACGAATATAGGTGAAGAACAAATAACGAAATTGAAAAGTTATACAAACAACAAGTATTGTTCTGGAGGTGAGAATGTATAGAGCTAGATGGTTAGGACACATTGCAAGAATGCCCGACAAACGGTGGTAAAAAGAATAGTTTGGAAGTGAGGGAGTAAAAAGAAGAAGAGGAAGAACTAAGAAAAAATGGCTAGAGAAAGTGGTAAAGGATCTAGAGGAAGTGGTAAAGGATCTGGAGGAAGTGGGAATCAGTGACAGGAGAAAGTGGGAATCAGGGACTGGAGGAAGTGGGAATCAGAGGCTGGAGGAAGTGGGAATCAGGGACTGGAATAAGCAAGAAATAAGTGGAAACGGGGAGTGAAAGATCTCAGAGCCAAGGTACACTAGGCCTGTTGAGCTGATATATATGATGGTTATCCAAACATCAACTTTGATGAGAGTTTTTTGGTTATTACTACTTAGAAGGAGATTGGTGAGGCTCATTTCACTATCAATTGATGGTCTTGTCAACCTTCTTCTAGATAGTAGGTACTAACCTAGACTCTAATGACTCAATATTTATGTTTTATACCTCTTAGATGCCCATTTAATACAAACGGGGCTTTAATTGGTCAAGGGATTGCCATAAAATGGTTTTCGCTTCAACGGGGAATATTTATAAGGACTTTCGGTTGAGTATGAACAGAAATATATATTTCGAAACCCATGTGGCATATGTGCTATTATTTTCGTGGATTCTAATGGAGTAGCCAGTTGATGAAGATAGTGATTTTGATATTGTAGTATCATTTGACTGACGTGAAGTTAATGTTTATGTAGGAAATGCACCTAGTCTGTTCTAATTTCACATACAGTGGAAATAACAGAGAGTTTTTCTGGAAATGATGTTAAATTGTCGCTTGGTACCTCCTGAAGCTATTTGTTGTGAGTCGATCCAGTTTGCACTTGAACCATACTTTAAATTTCACTGATATGAAATTAGTTACAAATGATGAGAACGATAGAGAAGAAACTGATTTAGAGACTGTTCATAATTTTGGTCCACGACTGAAGACCAAAAAACAACTAGACTTCTTCTGCTAAGCATAATTTTTATAGATCCAGTAGTACTTCTAGTGACGAAAAACAAACACAAAAATCGTCTGATATTGCATTTCACCACATCAAGGCCGTAGAGGTTCTGTCTTAAAAAAAAATATTCAACCCCCCTCCCCCAAAAAAATTTTTCTTCTGGCTACGGCTTCGGAACCCATGATGAAGAAATTCCTCAATTATACGAGCTAAATTAATGAAATATCTAATAATAAAGTAGCAACAGGTAGACAGTTTTTGGTTTAATTGATTACTGAGGCTAAGCCACTGTTACAGACAATTACTACGCGGAATTCATTTCTAAATTCGTGATTGATAAAAAAAACAGCAGACTGTTTCACTAATAAAACACTCATTATCATAACTCTTGTGTTAGACTGGCTGTAATTAATCCAGCGGGCTTCTAGGTGTTGACGGATGCACCGTATTCCCCAAATTTGGAGGGTATAGACTAGTCAAAACTGCAAATTACGTGGAAAATTGCTCAAGTGACGGTGATATTATGTCAGTAGGTAGTATATGAACGGTTTCCAGGAAAAAATATATACACAAAACGGCTGGTTGAGGTTATTAAGAGTGATAGAGTGAAAGAATCTTCTGAGAACATCTGCAACTTTCTGGTACCCATTTGTTTGAATTACAAATTTCCAATTCAATTAAGTACAAAAGACTCGGGAGAGGAAATTCCAAAGAACAGATAGAAAAATTCCATAAATTTGAATCGAGAAATTATATTCGAATCTTGATCCAAATTTTGTTCTTCACTTAAAAAATAACATAATTCAGTTGATTTTTAGTTTCAAATAATTCATTGAAATATCAGAGTTCCTGGAATTCTAGTCAGTTTACATTATAACTAGGTGACCCCGATAAATTCCCAGAAAAATCGTAAACACCTGCACCTTCATGGCCCACAAAAACCAAAGAATTTCAACATTTTTTATTTTAAATGTTACATTTTTTTCTAAAGTAATAAATGTTGGAATGCATGCCGACTCAATACCGACCACCTGCGTTTGGAATTTAAACAAATGAAAAAACTTTGCCAAGATTAGTTCGGCGATTTCTAGATTTTTTTTAAGATAATAAATTGAGTAATGTCTTTCCGTATAAAACGAAACACCTGTGTTTAGAAAACAAACAAGAAAATGAACTTGAACCAATTTAGTTTTTGGAATTTGAAGGATTTTTCTCAGATGTATTAAATGGATGAATTCTTATCCTTTGACAGGATATTAAAAACACGAATGAATACAATGGTTGTATATTGACTCAAAATTGCTCTAAGAAGTGGGAAATTTGTCTTACAGAAATTATAAGCTGATAAGAATAGTTAAAGATTACTTACTATATGTGTTACGAAATACTATTCATAATATTACTTAAGGTGATTTTAAGCGGGATTAACACATATTTTGTCTAGTCTAAAAACAGGCTTTAAGTCTGAATAAACGCTTGTAACGAGTACTATAGGTACAGCGGAAATTATACAGTGCAATTCAAAAAACAAGAATTATTGGTACAACCAATACCTGAATTAATAAGAACATATACAAGAATAGACGGAAAGAACATGTAATGAGGATGTCTCCAGAATGAATACCCCAAAAATGCCTAATTATTCTATTCTCGCAGAACGTCGCAGACCGAGAAAGTCGGAACAGGTAAATTTGTAGAAAAACAAAATATTAATTGTATTATCTGCCAGCTCTTGTTGGTATTTAGTTGACCAATTTTCATTTCTTCATTATATCCGGAGGTGTTAAAGCTTCATTATTCTTAATCATATAAAACAATGCTCAATATTATAAAAATATATACAGGACTTTCCTTTCTAAACTAGCCACACAAAATAACGTTTAAAACATCTTTAAAAGAAAGAGACAATATTTTACACGTATCGGTCACCCTGTACTTTAAACCCGTAAGCGGGGGTGAATATCACTTCTAAAAGTTTAAATACAAAGGGGTATCATGTGATACCTCTTTTTAAAAGTCTCTTTTCTGCCAATCTTTTGACACATCATTTTTTTAAATCACATTATGTTTTACAGAGTAATCCCATTTTAAACTTTCAAATTAAAATAATTATTATTTACATTGTATTTAGATTATTAATATTGTATTAGCATTAAAATTACCTTGTACTTAATTTAGATGTTCAAAATGTCCGCCATTGTTGGTAAGACATTGGTAAAATCGCAGCTCGAATTCCTCCCACACTTTTTGAAGAGATTCTGGTGTAATCCGCTCACACTGCTCCACTGTTCTACGTCTAAGTTCAGGAATATGATGAGGTTGAGTTTTATACACCACATAGTTTAGAGGTCCCCATGAAAAAAGTCTAGGGGCGTTAGGTCGGGTGATCTTGCTGGCCCCTTCTTCCAATCCATTTATCTGGAAATGTCTTATTAAGCCTATTTCGTACAGGCAATGCATAATGTGGAGGTGCTCCGTTGTGTTGAATAAATATGTTTTCTTCGTATAGCAACAAAGTTCCATCTTGATCTATTTGGTTTTCTAACGACTCGGTTATAAGGGGATTTATCACATTTTCTAATAAGTCCAAACACAGTTAAATTTTCATTTATGAATAAAGTACCCATAAGTTTATTTTCAACAATTCTGACCCATACGTTGCTTTTCTGAGGATGTTGGTTTTCCCATCTTGTGGAATGGCATTGTCCAGATCTACAATTATGTTTATTGACAAATCCATTTTTTAAAAATCCTGCTTCGTCAGAAAAGCAAATATGTCCTTAGAGCCATTAATTCGCAGAATTCTAACCTTCTGTCTTAATCAACCTCAGCAGGCTGTTTTAAAAGCTATATTTTGTAGGGTAAGAATTTATTTAGGCATAACGTTTTATGCACAGAAGCGAGAGAAATATTGGTTTATGTGGAGACTTTTGCTATGTATGTTTGAGGATCCATGGAACATGACCTTAAATGTCAACCTGTGCAGCTTCAGTTAAAAGTCTACGATTCTTGACAATTTTATTGTGTACACTTCCAGTTATTTGAAATTATGAATTAAATCCAACACATACTGATGCCTAATATTTTTATCGGGATGTCTCTGATGAAAAACATGTGCAATTCTGCGTGCAAAGCGTTGTTCTTCCCCATAAATAAATATTATTTATTTCTTTCTTGCCAAGAATAAACCATTGTCGAAATTTGATGGTCAGTATACAACGAAACCACTACTAATAATAAATTGTTTAAATTTACAGTCATATATATCTTTCGCAAAAACATTTAACTATTTTTTCTCAGTTGTTTATCTCTGTATTTATAAGCTTTTTTTCAATTACAATTCAAAACTTTCTTTTTTTACCGTTGCTAGGTCATTACTCCGTAAAAAATAATTTGATTTAAAAAAATGATGTGTCAAAAGATTCGCAAAAAGATACATTTAAAAATTATTTAAAGAAGTGATATTCACCCTCGCTTAGGGGTTGGTAATGCAGGGTAACCGATACGTGTAAAATCTTTTAAAGATATTTTAAAAGATATTTTGGGTGGGTAGTTTTTAAATGAAAGCATTATATGATGACAGAATAGACCTAATATACTTGGGGGCAATTATACAAATATCTTAGAGTTAACCACTGCAGAAAAGACAAACAATAAGTAACCAGTAAAAAATCGAAAAATGAACAACAAAAGAGCCAAACGGAAGTGACTTAATAATCAAACACTGGGACCAGCCTATAAAAAAAATAGGATTGATGCCTATACAAAAACCGAAGAAAAAGAACTATTCTCGGTAATTAGAAATGGCTTTTCAAGGGAATTGGCAAAATACTAATACATTCTGAAAAAATAGGTCTTTACATGATACGTTTATAAAATTAATATAATTTTCCTAATTCGTATCTATCTGTTAAAAAAATTAAAAAATTATCCAACAAAAAATATACGTATAATAAAAAATTATTTTATTACAAAAAACCTAACAAAAACTAATCCCATTTGATCTCAAGAAAAATGCCATTTTTAATGGTTTCTTTATAAGTGAAAAGTTCAGTAGGTCAAGTTTATGTTTATAAACTGACCGGAATGTTGTGCAGATGTCTTTTATTACAGCCTTTGGAATGTTAATAGTTCGGAAGAAAATCATGAACTTCCTAGAATTTATTTCGGTCAAGTTTATTTCCTGTTTACATATAAACAGAAGTTGCATAGCGTTATAAAAAGGGATCTAAAATACAGGAAGTTCTGGTAGTCACAGAAATTGAAATTACCATTAAGATTAAATGTTATAATTTAAAAATTAACACAATTTTCCTAATTGCATTGATCTGTTAAAAAAAAAACGAAAAAATAATCTAAGAAAAATAGGTACCCATAAATAAATAAATGATCTACTTTTTTACGAAAACCTGACAAAGTTAATCCAAATTTTACCATAGAAAAAAGTAATTTTTAATGGTTACCTACTAAATAACTGAATGTTAATAGTTTGCATACCTTTGAATGTTAATAGTTTGGAAGACATTCTTAAAATTCCTAGAATTTATTTGGGTCAAGTTCACTTCTTGTTTACTATACACATAAATAACTCAGAATGTAACAGTACAGGAATATAAATTGGAGTTAAAATACAGGATGCAGCCATAGTTACAGACGTAATTACAAATAAGATAACAGTAGAGACACAAACAGTATAAAAAATCCACATTTTCCCCTATACAGTAAGGATATAAAGTAACCGAGCAGTAAGTAAGTACACTTTGGCTTTGTCTTTTGATAATGGCTCCAAAGTAGAAGAAGAAACGTCGAGTATCTTACAAATTTAGACGCGGTTCTCATCCGGCACCTAACCCAACTCATCAATAGACAATATGCATGCAATGTTTTCAAGGCAGTACCCAGAAATTGTTTTGATGATCCTGGCAAACTTTTTTTCAAGAAAGATAAAATGATTAGCACCACAAAAGTTATTTTTCTATTCATGCATTTCCAGCATATAAGAAATGTATAGAACAAAAAAATATTTTTCATCAAAAAAATTGCCAATTCGTTAAAATTGAATCATCAATCCCAAATGGGGTGTTCATTTTACGCCAAAGAGAAAAAAATTAAGAAACTTAAAGTAATCTTTTCGATAAAAACAAAATGTAAACATAATAATAAAAAAGGGACTATCCTGAAATTTCGATAAGTATGAAAAGTGGTGTATCAGAGTGACTCGAACTGATGTAAATTTGGTTAAATCTATTGCCGCAATTCAACTAATGATATAAGACATGCAAAAAACATCTATAGTGCTTTAAACGTTAATCACAATCAATACTACCAAAATGGTACACTGCATAACATTTAATTAAAAGCTAGTCTAAAGGCAAAAAGTGTGGGATACAGTTTGTTCATAAACAAGAGTCATTTAAACAATAATCATGTAAACAATATTCTTGATATACTGTTAATATCACCAAAACTTTAGACACGTCCACCTCGATGAATGAACGTGAGAATGTACATCACTACCTTTAATAATAGGGGTAAAAACTTGTAAGAATTTTTAGAGATGCTGAAAGACAAAAGTGTATAATTTTAAATCCTGGAACATCAAGTAATCAATGGCGGATTTATCTATGTTAGACCATTTTTAGCTAGCAGTCGTTGGACTTGTATTAGACCTCCTAGAGTATTGACTGTTGACCAACAAAACGAGGTTAGGTTAGGAGTATTCACCAATAAGATGAGGTTATACCAAAAATAAATTGGAATGTACTTGGCAGACGACCTTACTATGAAAAAGATTAGAATTATCAAGATGTATCAAGTAATGATGGTTTTCAAGAAGAATATTTATCATAGACATGAAATGATAACTTTTACAGGGTGTTTCAAAACAAATGCGGAAACCCTTAAGAGGCGATTCCTTGTTTAAAATAAGGGATAGTAAGTTTTATAAACGATAAGTTAAAAGTCAATTATCAGAAAAATGCCGATAAAATAAAGGGTGTTCCAATTTGAGGTTAATTTTTAAATTTTTAATAAAATACACAAATTATCTGAGAGTGATCATACCACATATTCTGCACATCAATATGCTCCAATTCATCCCACAAAAAGTTAGTAATCATCGTTCGATATCGATAACCATTCACAGGAACAGCATTTCCATTGTCATCTTCAAAAAAGTATGGACCAATCACTCCACCAGCCCAAAAACCACACCAAACAGTTACTTTTTGTGGGTGCATCGGTCTTTCCATTATTTCTCGTGGATTTGCTTTACCCCAGATTCGACAATTTATTGTTAAAAAATCCACCCAATTCAAAATGTGCTTCATCCCTGAAGTTGATTTTGTTGAAAAAATTCACATTTTCAAGTTTCTGTTCTATGGCCCTATTAACGATTTGACGACGAAAACCAAAGTCTTTTGCCTTTATTTCTTGCATTATCTGAATCTTGTAAGCCTTTAAATGAAGATCTTTGTGCAAAATTCTGAATAAAGTGGTTTTTAGAATGTTCAATTGCTGTGCACGATGACGAATTGATGTTTTTGGTTGTTCAACAACACTAGCAGTAACAGCTGTAATATTTTCTTCTGAACGTCCACAACCATGAAATGTTTTGCTTTTTTCATTTTTACTGAACTTTAAAATAATTTTTAATAATAAACAGGCGTTGTTTAATCGTATGTCTCTCTATTTTTAATAACGGGAATATTCATACTTGTCTTCTGTCAAATAACATATGATATTCTAGTACAAAAAATATAAATGGAGGCAAATTTAAAAATTAACCTCAACTTGGAACACCCTTTATTTATTGTATTTTTTATCTTAAAAACGAAAAGCGGTAGAATAATGAAAATTTATAAGAGTTTTGCATATTTTTTTACTTTTTTTAAATGATTGGAAGGGTTTGAAATAGACCACCCATATTTTTCTTGTCAATTAAATTTAAAGAAAAACTTAGGCAACGGTTTCCGTTTTGAAATTAAAACATAATGGAAATCATTACGTGGCGGGACTAGAACATTTATTTTAGAAAAAAAAAGTAGGTCACTTTTTAGGGCTTTTCTAATATTGCTATATTTGACATTGCTCAGTTAGTTTAACTAGAACATTTTACGATTAGTTTAACCAATTTGCTGTTACCTGAACAGTTTATTTGTGCATTAATAACAGATAAATGAAAATGATTAAATTTTGAAGAGTTCATAAAAACATCCTAGGATAGAGGAGAATATGCTATTGAGATCGCTAACCTTCTATAAATGGAGACAACATACAAAGAAGAAGAAAAAATATATAATTATCAATTAACTTAACAGTATTTTTTATAAAGTGAATTATAGCAACTATTAATTATGTACAAATTGTATACCACATACAAGAAATATTAAAACACAAAAAACGCAAAATCAACAACACTTACCTTCAAACCCTTGGTTCTCGTGGATTTCCCTTGGAGATGTGCTCAAGTCTTTGCCTTCGAGGACAGCCAAAAGGCACTGGTGGATGCAGATGTATTGCTGTTCGGTTTGCACCATCCAGACGCGTTCTTTTCGCATGGCGTACACTATGCCGAAGATGTCGACGTAGTCGCTGACGAGGATCTGCTGGAGAATGCGATCCAAACAGATGAAGGTTCCCGATCGACCGACACCCGCACTAGTCGAAGAACACATTCGATATTATCGAGTAAATTTTCAGTTTATTTAGTTTTGACTTACCTACAGTGCACCACTATTGGTCTTTGATCTGGTGGTACTCTTTCCCTGAACGCTCTCACAAATCGCACTAATGTGTGCGGTGGATTGGGCACTCCAAAATCTGGCCAAGTAGTAAAATGGAAGTGTCTCACCACTCTTTGCGTCTCTCCCTGAAAATATGGATATGAAAATTATATACGAATATAAAATTGAGAAAACAACTATCAGGTCTTAAAAAAAATACATTCGTAAGCTTTAAGAAATGTGGAATATAAAAATAGTTAGTAGCCCACACATATTAATTTGGATAGTTTATTTAATAAAGTTGATTCGATATACACTAACTTCCCTAAGGCATTTGATGCAGTTCAATTTGACCTACATCAGGCTATCACTTTGGAATTAGAAACAATCTTTCCAGATGAATTGGCTGATATCTTACAAAGGTAGGATTCAAATTGTTCGGTTAAAAGGAATATTTTCTGAGCCGCCTTAAGTTTAATCTGGGCTACTCCAAGGATCCAACTTGGGCCTTCTGTTATTTAATATCTTTATCAATGATTTCACTCAAGTAACTATGTTCTTATACTGCCTTTTTTTAGGATCTCAAGTTATGGTTTACTCTAATGAATGTTAGGATTTATCTTTTGAAACAGTTCGCAAACAAAAAGTACCAATTGTACTTTTAAAAATGTTGGTGTTTTCGCAGCTTATTGTTTGCAGCGAAATTTCCCAACCAATTATTCATGGCACACTTGATACGCCTTATTTAAGGCAACATTTTTCTTATTAAGCAATTAGAAAGACTCATATCGATCGAAACGGATAACAAGCGGAATCTAACACCAAAAAAATGTGATAATTGTTGTTTTGTACGTCATAACCATTTATAATTTGAGTTGCATTGTAGATTGAATTATCTTAGAAACTATTCGTTGTAGAGATGTCAAATTTTTTACATTGGGCAAACGTACTTGCTTAGAAATTTTCGTATTAACGAGCACATCTTTGAAAGAATTAGTTATCTATAAATTTTGTACCTATAATTCTCGTGCAAAATCATTAATAAGAGAGATCCATATACTTTTTAAAACAAGAATATCAGAACTGAAGCCCTAAAATTGCATTTCAATACCTCTTATATCTCTTACAATTACTAGTCACTGAAAAACCCTTTACCACTGAAGAAACTCGAAATGTTTGATTTTAATACATTCAGCTACTTATTTATGGCAAAATTCTAATTTTGTGTCACAAGAAAACAAAATTGAAATATTGAAATTGTGCGCAATTGAGTGGTTCAGCGAAAAAGGAGGACGCCCTTTAGTATAAGCACCACAATTTACACCGTAAATTGTTAAATGATTGGGAGGATTATGGTTAAACGGATTCCTTAAGCCGTTTTACGTATAAATTTATAAATTACTTACCAAATGTGTAAAATATCGAAAGAAAAATAATTTACCACCTAGATTTTTCTTTAAACCAAGTAATTTACTCAACTGACATAACCTACACATATATGTAATATCTTCTGTCAAATCGAAAAAGGTATCGCAATAAAAAGATACGTGAAAAAAAGAATCAGAGAATAAAAATGGAACTGTGACATACTGATTTCGTAAGTGCTTAGCATTCGAATAAGTATGCTTTGGGAAGAAAATCTGAAATCTGTCTAGACTTTTCCCTACCCAAGTTTGCGAAAAAAATATAATAATTAATAAATGAGCAAAACTAATAATGGGAATGATTAAAATTTATTAAAATCCTTGAATCTCGGAAAAACATGACCATGACCATGGTGTCAATTAACTCCCGGGAAGGTTGAATATTTGTAACTTTGACCAAGGAATCCGGTTAAATCAAAGATCACTGATTTAACCTTGAACCTCAATTTTGAGATCAACTTCATTCTTTTTTAAATGAGAACCCCTATTTTTTATTGCGGAATCAGAAAGCGCAGGACGTTTTACGTCCCGTATGGGGTTGAGGTCACCCCTAGAGGCCAAATAGAGCTCAAATAATGACTTCTTAAAAATCTCGCGTGTTCAGTGGTAAAACAAAACAAAGGTCATACCCTAGGTAAGTCTTAACGAGGAACTCAATGGTGACCTTGGAATTGACCTTACACCTCATTTTCAAGGTCATTTGAAGGTCAACCTCATTTCTTCCATGTAGAAACCCTTATTTTTGATACCGGACTCGAAAGGAGCGGAAAATTTTACGTATGAATTAGAACCCAGCGACCCCCAGAACCCCCGAGTAAGAAATTTCCAGCCAAAAATTTGCTATTTCTATGATTTTCATCTGCCATCTTGAATTCGCCATCTTGGATTGGAAAAAATTAAAATTTCGTTAGTTGATTTGAACTCAACGACCTCAAAAACCCCCCGAGTAAGAAATGTCAAGCCAGAAGAAGTCATTATTTGACCTCTAGAGGTTGCCTCATACCTCAATACATGTCCGGAAGTAAAATTTCCTGCTCTTTCCGATTCCACAATTAAAAAAAGGGGTTTTCATTTAAAAAAATGAAGCTGACCTCAAAATAACCCCAAAAATGAGGTTTAAGGTGAAATACAAGGTCACCACCCTTGGTCAAAGTTAATAAAGGAATGACCTTGACTTTTTCCAGAAATTAAGTACTTTAGTATATATATATATATATATATATATATATATATATATATATATATATATAAATTCTACATATTTACATTAATTGTGTTTAAAGAAATCATTTTTACAATTTGCAGTGTTGAAATTAAGTTTTTGAGTTTTATACAAAATTATCATAAAATATACCAATAATTATCATAAAATATACCAAATAACAAAGTTACATTTTCCTTTTTAATCGGAGGTGGCCGACCGTCTAAATTATTTTTGTTAAAAAGAGGCTAAATTGCATTTGAAGAACCGTGTAATTGTAAACAAAATAAGTGGTACTTACCCTGCAGACCATAAACTCGGAGACGTTCCAATCCGCATACCGAGATTCATTTAAAATTTGTACTGAAATATCCCCATAATAAACTGGCATGGTGTCGTAAGGCCAATAATGGTCGCACTTCTCTCGACCTTTTTCTACACACCTGGTTAACATAATTATAGCTCTCGAATTCGACTCCCAAACCATTCTCCAAAAATCGTCCCGTGTCGAATGAAGAGGACCCTGAGTGACGATGAACTCTCTCGGCGAATTATAACCCTGAAAAAAAAAACAAATTTTATTGTGTTGCAGTCAATATTTGTCTGCATATGCATACGGTTTTTGCAAATGACCAGGTCATCATTGCCGCAGAGTACGTATCCTGGGGGACTTGAAATAAACGTAGCAAAGGCTATAGGAGCAAACACAGAAGATTTGGAACTTGACGGTGGTGAAATAAAGGGATGTGAAGAGTTCAAGTACCTTGGATGACTATTCAGTAAGACTCCATATTGCGAGGACATACTACTACTAGAATAAATCAGGGCCGTAAAATCAGCTACAACAGCTAAATAGAATATGGTGATCAAAAGGAATAAGGAACTGCACAAAACTGAAAATATGCCAAATCCATAGTAGAATGTATTACTCTGTATGGCTCTGAAACATGGGATCTTTCAAAAAGGTACAGCATCAGACTACATACAATGGATGCTCTTCGCTGGAGTTGCAAGATATCTCGACTACAACATGTTCCTAATGAGATCATTAAGCAAAAAATGAATGTTGACTAAGATACGAATATAATAGACAGGCTGGAGGGAAAATGGTTGACATTGTATGATGATTGAGTCAAAGTAGATGGTCTAAAAGGATTTGGCAGTGGACTCCATAGGGAAAACGTAGAAGGGGAAGGCCTCGGAGAATATGGTTACAAGGAGTAGAAGACTGCAAGACATTTGTCCACGGCAGATACAGTAGATAGAACGCAATGACGTATTGGTTACGGGCGCACGCTGTAAAAAACCTACTGTCTGTCATTTGATCCCAGGTTTGTCTGTTGTTACTTCTTTTTGACCAAGTTGTGCCGATTAGTTTCCTTATACGGCGACGTATTATTCTTTCTTCTTAACGAGTGTTATTATTGATAGAACCGCCTGTATAAGTGCGCACATAATCTCTAGCTTACAATTCGTCTAATATACCACATCCTATGATACTGAAGCCTCACCTAATGGTACTGGCGTTTCAAAATAATTTTTTAAAGTTTTCTAATAAAATAATTTAAACAGTAGCACCTGTAAACACCGAAACAGCTATATGAACGTTCTTATCTACTCGGCGTGCTGTTTGAGGGACGTAGGAATTTCGCTTTCACCCGGTCCTATCTATAAGTATATGTCCTAGATTGGATATCTTTCACTTGTTTACTATGTATGTTGCAGAACTGCCGTCCCGAAAAAGCTCTTCATTTAATGTGTATAGTCATTTCAAATGCCTCTATGAGATTTAATTTTTAGTTTCTAGAGACTAGAGAATTGCGAAGCTAAAATGATGTAGATCGGTTAGTCTGAAGCTGGTAGACAATTTAACTCGTTCCTCGAAGTTTCTTTGGACTTCCGTCGTGGATTCATAGAGACAGCACATATAATCTCGAACGAAAGTATAATTAGGGAGCCCAGCGTCCAAATTAAAAACATTTGGGGAGCTCTTCTTCGGCCTCTGCCGCTACGCATCACCACAGATACGAAGCTGAAACGTCGTGAGATCAACCACTTCAAGACCATGGAAGTCCAAGGAAACTTGGAGGAATGATGTAGATCTATTACCATGACTTTTGATATTGTTGATCTTCGGCCACATATCTAATATTATAAATTGGAATTTCAATAATCTCCATTCGTCTGTTTCCGTTTTCCAATGCTAATTGAATTTTTTTTAAACATGTATTTTGAATAGTATTGGCGATTAGATATGTCTTTGCCGTACTCCCTTCTGATGTCTGTCGAATCTATGTCAATCTCATAGCCTTTTCAAAAGAAGATAGCGCCAACGATTGTTACAAGCTTCTCATAGTCTACAAACATATATATATATATATATATATATATATATATATATATATCTTGTCGTTGGTTATTCAACTTTTGCAGAAGCAGTTTCATGGGAAACAGGGACTCTCTTGTACGAAACGATTGATAAAACCGAATTGGGTTTTTCCGCTCTTTGCCTCACATTTTCATAGATTCGGGTGCGAATGCCTAGAAGAAGGATCTTGGGTTCATGGATCATAAGGCATACAAATCTGTAGTTTTTAGACGTTTTATAGGTACTTTTCTAGATATGATATATTCTTTTTAAGTGTTCGGTGTACTTCTGCCTTTAGAATTTCAAGGTCAGTTATTTCCTGTAAGGATGATTTTTCAATTTTCTTTTCTAAAAGATGGAATTGATGCTTCTCTGAAAGATACAGTTACTTGGTTTTATTCCCTATGAAAATTATATGAGTCATGTAACTCGGAAATCGTTTTAGCCCCTTCCTACTCTGAAATCACCCATGGCTTTCAGGCTTCTTTACATTTTTGCTTTATTTTCCAGTCTAGTACAGTGTACTATTTTGATTCCTTAAAGTTTTGTGCTTCGATGTTTTTTCACCATATCCAGCATAGAATCTCCTCTGTCATCCAAGGTCTGATTTGTGTTTGTTGGCCTAAAACCACTGCGCAAGCATTTTGTATATTTTTATTGACCACAGTGCGAAATGGAGGGATTTGAGTTATCCGAGTTTATAAGAAGCCAAATTTTTGTGGAAGGTTTATCTCGGCACCCGATAGCGAATAAACTGAACCTTACTAGAAGCACAATGAACAGAACCATAAATCGGTACGAAGAAAACGGGAAAGTGCGAAGCCGACCACAAAGTGGTCGATGCCGTGTTACCACAACACACGTGAAGATCGGTGTACTCCCAGTCAGCAAAACTTTTGTAAGTCAGTATCATTGAACCAATGGGTCTAATTTTTAAGTAAATAAAAACATCGTACTGGATCCTGACACTTTAACCAATACAGTTAGTGTCACAAACCATTAAAAATTAAAATATATTATTAAAGAAATTCTAAATCGACTTACCGGTACATAGTTGGCATTAACATAGTCAGAGCCTTCTTCATCATCCACCGGTTGCAGTTTAAACCTCGAATGGTCGTAAGGTAAGATGTTGGTGAACCTATTTTTGGGCCTGTTGCACGGAAGATCAGCAAACGTACAAGGCTGGTCACGCCCAACGTGTTTAAGTTCCTCAAACTCTTCACTAAACCTATTCAAATAAACTCAGAATCAGCAAGAAGCTTTGTAACATCCTATGTTACCTTACCTAAAGTCAGAATCAGCTGCCATTATCCTATAATGATTCGAGAAATTATCTATTCTTACGGGTCGACTAGTCTCTATCACGGAATCTGGTAAGGACATGTTGTCGTTCACTCTGGACTCTGTAGCTTTCCGTTTGCCAGCTGCTCTTCTTCTTCTTATGAATATCACCGTAACGAACAACACGACTATTAGGATTATCGGTATTATAATGCCCAGGACGATCGGGGTGTTGTCTTGATCTGAAAACAACACCATTTATCATAATCCTTAATTTTTTTCAACGCAATCTTGTTCATGCAATTAACAAGAAACATAAACTGGTACAGTCATCCTTCAAGATTATTTTAACAGAAGGTAAATAAAGTGACAGGTGCTAAGCGATTTTTTTTCATGGATGACTTGATTATGTTCCTTATTTAAGAAGCGGGAAAATCGCCTTTAGATTTATTTTTTGGTTCATGCAATTTTTAGAGATACCGCCGTTTATGATAGATTCAACTTTTGTAAAGATTTGGAAAAAGAAGTTTAAATTTGTAGATTTATGTTGTATATTTACTTACACATTCTTAGTAATCCTGAGGCATGAAAAAATATCGCTTATATTATAAACATCACTTATTTAAATAAAAATCTGACGGATAAACGATTCTATTAAATTTTGATTGATTCTTGAGAATCATATGGATGACGAGTTATTTTCTAAAAAAACGACAATTTTTTCGTAAATTTTATTAGGAAATAGGTGGCTACATATTATTAATCAACTTTAGCATATTTATAAAATGTGGTTTTTGTAACAATAACGAAATATTGGGAATTTTATTAAGCTATTAATGCGATTTTGGTTTAGGTCAAGAGCGTCACCATAAATGGTAGGTTTTGGTTTTTAATGGGGGGAGGTTTTTGGTCTAAATGGGGGCAAATCAGAAATTTTCTGCATTTAATATATTAAGCCGAAGCTGTAAAGGCTTTTAATTGACCTTAATGAACAACGTCCAGGTTTCTCTAAAGAAATGAAGAAAACAGACTTCCCTAGAGTATACAACTAAATAAAAAGTATACCTAAGCATATGAGGAGTGGAAAAGAATTCACAATAAATCTAATCTACAAGTTAAGAGTTTTTGTTCAAAACTCTTACCCGAATTAAGAGCTATAAAATTAAGGAAATGATTGTTTTTATTCCATGTTTTTACTACGGAAAAAAATAGAAGAATATTTGGCAGTTTTTTTACGATTTTGGTAGTCCTAAAATGTATCATACAACGTTGCCTGCAGGAATGAAAAAAACACCACTTATAATATTTTTCCTGAGAACTTTCTAATGCCTCTACATTTCCCTGTTTTAAAAAATTAATAAAAAATGGGAATTTATTCTCAACAAATTTTTAGTTTGATTGAATTAAAAAAAATTAATAAACATGTAAACTCTTATCAATAACTAGAAGCACACTTGTATCAAATAAAGTCATAATAACAAATATATTTGTTGATCTGATTTTCACCAATTTCCAGAAAGTGAACACTTAAAACATTTTGCACAACAAAATAGTATTATTGAAAGAAATGTATTTACTTATTTAGAAAAATATATTAAATTAGATAATATCTCAATGGCAAATTGAACAATAACTGTACTGCCTTTACAGAATAATCATAATAAATGTTGAAAATGGCACCCTTCAACAAAAACGAACGCCCCTATTTTTCTTCTCAGTGAATTCCGTATTTTTAACAATCCAGGTGATTTTTAAATTTCAAAATCTAATTCCTTAAATCATCAATAATTTCAAAAGGAGTTGAATAAACCAACCATTTAACAAAACCTCAAATGCAAATTCCAAGAGATTCAATTCTGGCGATCGAGTAGGTCAATTCTGGGGTTGTCCTTGCCCTATAGAACAATAATTCTTGTACAATAATTTTATTGAAAGAAAATATGATCGATTTAGATAAGTATAAATGATACCATGTCACACTCTTAATGAAAATTGGTGCTGGAAATTATATTACGGACATTTCTTATACGATTCTTCTGAAAAGTTAGCCTTATCAGAAATTAAAATGAATTGTCAAGCTTATTTTATCAGTTAAATTATCAATTGAATTGGCAAAACAATAAATGTGGTCGAAAATCTTCAAGTAAGCTGTTGTATATGGTATGTTTTTTAAATTCTAAATATTGATCCATGGAACTTGGGCCAGAACATCGCTTAGTAAGTTTCGACATTGAAAACCTCTTCACGAACGCACCAATTAGGCGCATCTCTCGAGATAGTGAGAATAAAAAACTTACTTAGCTACTTTCAAGAGAAGGGCCGGTTCTTCATGTAAGAAGATGGATTGCCTATAGGCTTCCCGTTATCGCCAACCATCTCCAACATCTACATGAAACCTAACATCTGGTTGAGGTATGACGACACCTTCAAGACGGAGAGAAACAACTGCAGACATTCCTGGAGCACCTAAGCCCATCCCAAACATACATTAGATTCACTATCGAGAGGGAAGAGAGTGGGTGCCTACCATTCCTTGATGTGAAGTGCCAAAGGACTACGACCGGAATCGAAACAACACTCTACAGGAAAGCTACACACACAGGGTTATACCTACACTACAATTCTAGCAACGAAAAGTGACATCATCAAAATACTAATCCATAGAACCAAAAATACCTGCAGCACAAAAGAGGCGCTCAAAGAACACCAAGTGAAACTTAGAACACCTTTTTGACGAGCTTCACATTTAATACTAGAGCAATATTTCTCGTATTTGTCTAGCAAAATTTTTAAAACTAAGTAAAGTATGTTGGGGTAATGTAAAATATTATAAGATGATTTTTTCTATGATGAATTTTTTGGAGTTTTCAAAAATCATCATAATTTGTCACTTTTTGTTTTTTTTTAATTTAGTGAGTTGAGTAAAAATACAAAAAACAGTCCTTATAAGTGTCTTCTTAAGTTTTCAAATACGATTTTTGCACTAACGAGATACTATGCCCTAATTTAAACTATATCCTTAAAAAATCCTTTTTTATGGATTTAGACAATTATTTGTTATCCAAACTAACGTCGCTTGTTAAGGAAACTGGTTGAGGTCGTACTAACTTTTTCAGGCCTTTAAGAAGAGTTCTACTTACCTGTAGTTATTGGAAAACTGTAGCTGGTGTCCGTAAATTTATCTGCAGCGGTGAATGCTCTTATTTTCACTCTGTACGTAGAACCAGATTTCAAAGGTCCGTTGCAATAACCGACCTGCCTGATGTCGCATGACTCCCCTCCAACAGTGAAGTCTTCGACGGAAGTGTTTACGAAGGGATAGTAGGGTTCCATGACTTGATATGGCGGCCAAACTGAGTAGGCTTGGACGTCTCTCCAGCTAGGCATTTCGAGACCTGAGGCGTTCTTCGAATCGTCTTCGGCTACAATAATCGCGTAGTTTACGACCTGCAAGGACCAAATAAATGGAAAGGTCAGAAAGTTGTAGAAAATTATAAACAAATAAAAGTTGCAAAATCGATTTTTTGGCTTTTTCTTCGTTACTATTGGCTGAAGGTTCTATTGGATCAATTTTTTTTACAAGGCTGATATTATGGCATATTGGAACTTTACACAGGCCGGCAGGATTTTTGTTTAGAAAATAAACTATACTTTCAAAAGGTTTTTGATGAGCTGAATTCAAATCTGTCTACAAAATTGCTCTATCGCGTCAGGATTTTGAGATATCCTAACCGAAAAGTGCAAAAACAGTTTTTACACATTTTTGAGATTTTTTTTCAAAAAAAGACACACAACATCATATAAAGTGTACGTCTTTCTTATATTGGGCAAACTTCTAGACCTCTAAATGTTCGAGTAAACGAACAAAAAAAAAATTACATTAAAAAAGACAGCCAAAATTTGTGAAAATGCTTGGGACCTTGGCGATAAAATATAATTTCAAAATTCAGTTACATTACACAAGGGCACAACGAAAACTATAAAAGAGTCTGCTTTAATTTTGTTAAATGAAAAAGATTGTATCGCTACTATGGCCGTAGAATTCAAGCGATCCTGGTTGCCGATGATTTAGGAAGACATTGCTAATAGCCATTACCTTGTAAACAACCCAATATCGGGTTTTCCTAGGTTTTCCCTTATGATTTTAGTGGGATCACTGAATCAACAAAACTCTTTGATTTTATAACAAGGTTGCACCTAGGAGCGCTATATAAAATTTTGAAGATCACCCCTCTCCAATTCTTCCAATTTAAAAGGAACTTTATTATTACGTGATCTTTAGAAGTTTCTGTGTTACCCTGTATATTATAAAATTAAATTCTCGTAGTTAGGTCATAAATTAAATATTGTTGTCAAACATTTTTATTTTAAATTTCAGAATTGTGCATTTTTTCATAGTTTGGAAATATACAGGAATTTCGTGAATTGTCATTTCCTAAAAAAGTGCTTAAACATTGAGAAACTATGCCACAACTATCCTTTAGGAAACAACTATAGTCCGCCTAGATAGAGACATTTTTTTGCAACAAATTTGGGAGCTACAAAAATTTTGGGGAGGTTGAAAAAAATATTACGGCAAATTTTTAGGGATTTGAATTTGCAACTAATTTTGAGACCAAAAAAATTTTGGGGGCTTTCAAGAAATTCTTGGGGCAATTTAATTTCTGGGGAAAAATTTTGGAGTATTATTTTTACTAATTTTGTAGGTACAAAAATTTTCGGACGTGGTAAAATTTGTTAGGGCAAATTTTTTGGGCACTTTTTCTATTTTTGCAATAAATTTTGAAGCTAAAAAAAATCTTAGGGCAAATTTTTTAGAGCTATTTGATTTTGCAACTAATTTTGGGGCTACAAACATGTTGGGGCAATTTTTGGGCCACATTTTTTGGGGCAACTTTTTTACTATTTTTGGAGCTACAGAAATTTTGGGGACGTTGAAGAAATTTTTAGGCATTTTGATTTTTGGAGCAATTTTTTTTACTAATTTTGGAACCAGGAAATTTTTGGGGACTTGGAGAAATTTATTAGGGCAAATTTTTATTTTTGCAGTAAATTTTGAGATACAAAAGTTTTGGGGAAGTTGAAAAAATTACTAGTATATTTTTCGATTTTTGCAGCTAATTTTGAGGTTACAAAAATTAGGTGGACGTTGACTGAGTTATTTGGAATCAGAATGTGTGGGTTTTTAGACTTATCGTTGGAGGTATGTGATCTACTGGATCATACCTTCGTTATTTCAGTGATTTTCCAGCTCTAAGAAAATCAGCAAATTTATATACTGAAAATCGCTCCATCTTAGCGAAAAACATTAAAGATTGGATACCTTTATCGTATATAACTATCAAAGTTTCTTTATATTCAACGTTTTACTTTTTTTTTTCATTTCAAGCTAAGATCTTTATAAATTTTAATAAACAAAAAAAATCCCTAAAATAGAAAAGGTCACCTCGAGATTTTGAAATGAATTTTCAAATAACCTCTTTACACAAACCCTTAACAAATCATATACCTAAACCTTCCTTAGGAATCACTCTATCAATGGGTGAAAACCGCATTTAAATCCGTTCACTGAGAACAAACAGTCAGACGCGACTTTGTTTTTATAATAATATGTAGTGATATATCACTTACTGGACCATTAGCTTCGCTGAAATAATTCTTCCTGAACCTGATCTGTATCGTGGTGGAGCTCTTGCACACTTCCGTGGGCACGACTTGCACGCTGGGCTTGGGCGGCGCCAGAATAGGCATCTTTTGTTTCCACGCCGTCTCCGGCCCGAAGCCGACCCTCGTCTCCGCCTGGATCTTGAACACATACGTCCGGCCCGGCACCAGCTGTCTTATGACGCCGCGGAACTCCTGCGGACCGAAGTCCCTAGACAGGGTATGCGGAGATCCCTGAAAACGAAAACAACACATTCATCATTCATGTTTATGTTTAAATGCTAGATCTGAGGGGCAATCAGAACTGCAGCCCTAGGCCTACACAATACAGGGCCCCATAATTGACATTTTTCAATTTTTACATGAAATTTTCTTTAAGAAATTCTAACTACTCAATGACATATAAAATTCCTTTAAAAAAATCTTGTCAAATTTTAGGTATGGGTACCTTACCACAGCCCTCGAACAACCCCCATTTGACAGCCGGAGAGTTTTTTCTTACGCAAGATGAAAAACTAGCTTAAAGAAGAAGTTTTGAATATTTTTCCATAGTTCAGAACGCGATAACAGTTTTAAAGAGAAGTGTGGAATTGAGAATTGAATTTACCTAGTTTTAATTAGTTTGTAATTTTGAATTAATTATTTTTTCTTAACAAATTCACCGTTTTATAATTGCCGTATATCGTAATACAGTTTGCTTTACTAATAAACTCAAACACCGTTGTGGGAAAGTGACATGACAGAAAAATCCCAATGAACGGATATGATTTCATGAAATACTATTACTTTATGATGGTAAATAGTAACGGCAAATACAAAGGATGTTTCAAAACAAATGCGAAAAACTTTAAGGACCAACTCTTTGTTAAAAATAAAGGATAAGTTGTTTGGTCAAACGTCAATTATTAGGGAGATATCGCGATTTAAAGGTGTCTAAAAAATATGTTATTTTTAAGACTTCAAAAAGAAGGTTCTTAATTCATCTGTATCTATGTTTTTTATGTTTGTTCACGGATTACTCGCAAATGGCTCAAGAAATTTCGACCGTTTATACTGGAACCTGTCCCGCAGGATCGCGAAGTGGCCCCATATTTTTTTCATTAATATAGCTTGTACCGTTTCTTAGAAAATGGGGAAAAACTATTTTACAAATTTTCTTATAGACTATGCTTTAGTGGAGTCGCCGGATTAAAAATATGAAAAAAAAATCGAAACAAGTGATAACTTGAAAAGAAATTGGATTAGTTCCGGGATATCCCAAAGTGGTTCCATAGTTTTTTCAATAACATAGCTTATACCGTTTCTTAGAAAATAGGGAAATTTTTTTAACGATTTTCTAATACCGTAAAATTTGGGGGAGTCGATGGTATTAAAATTTAATTTGTAAATAAATTGAACTAATCAAAATAAATGTGAGTTAATCAAATTCAAGGTGGAGGTTATCAGTTGGTTATACAGTGTGTTTTCATAAGTTTACTTAAAAGTAAAATACCTTTATTTTTCATAATATATAAAATTCTTATCAAACAGGGGTAATAAGAATTATAAAATGCATCTAATTATGCCACATCGCTAAAAATTGTATAATAGATCTTCATCTCACTTTTCCAATTTGTGTACTAGATTTGATAAAGCATATAAATTTTGTTTGTTAAGTACCTTTATTTTTAATAATAATTCAAATTGTTATCAGACAAAGTTATTTAGAATTGAAAATTACATCCTATATCAATTAAAACTGTATCACGATTTATTATAAAATTACGATATTAAATGAATATCAGTATAATTAACAGACCTAAAGAATGATGATACTCAGATCGTTTGCAATATAGTGAATCCACCTAAGTTAGAATCATATACAACATTTTCTTAATACATATACATATCTAGAAAAGTTATTCTATTCAACAGTAAACGAGGTTGGTCAAGCTAATAAATGAATGAAAAATCCCTTATTTTAGGCAATATCGAAAAAAATTAATTAGATTTGAAAACTGCATCCAATTAAGCCATTAATCCAAAAAAATGAACTCAAAAGCATGAAATAATCATTTGCTACAACTATTAATTAATTTTTCTGAAGTCGGTGCCAATTTGAACAGCGAAGTTGCGAAGTACAATATAAATTGTACTTCGCAACTTTTGGGAAGAACACTTTTAAAAAATGTACTTCCCAAAATAGTTTCACTTTAGCTTGGCACCGTGTTCATAAAATTATTTAATTGTTGTAGCAAAAAATTATTTCAGGCTTTTTAGTTATTTTTGTTTAAGTCGGTTTTTGTTTTTTTTTAATGTATTTATTTATCTTAAAAAACGAAAAGCGGTAGAATAATGGAAATTTATGAGTTTTACCACTATGAAAACACATGATCTCTATATTTTTTCACATTTTTCAAATGAGAGGAATGGTTTGAAATGGACCACCTCCTGTTATTCTCGTCAACTAAATTTAAAGAAAACCTCTTATTAATGCCCAATTAAACAGCTTAGATGACAACAAATTAGTTAAACTAATCGTAAAATATTCTAGTTAAACTAAGTGACCAATGTCAAATAAAGTAATAATAGAAAAGCCCCAAAAAGTAACAGCGGCCCACTTAATTATTTGTATAAAATAAATTTTGAGGTCCCGCCACTTAATGATTTACATTTTATGTTTTAATTTCAAATCGGTAAATTTTATGGAAAAAATACAAGAAATACAAAAGTTTCTAAACAAATTAAATTAAAGTCGTTGCGTAAGTTTTTTTTTTAAATTTATTGACAAGATTTTAAGATCTTGAAATAGATCTTTCTACTCATTTAAAAAAAAAAGTGAAAAAATATGCAAAACATGTGTTTTCATAGTGGTAAAACTGCTATAAATTTTCATTTTCTGCTCCTTTTTGTGTTTAAGATAAAAAATAAAATAGATATATACAACGAAGTATCAAGGAGTCGCCCCTTAAAGTTTTTCGCATTTGTTTTGTATATTTTGCACAATACAAACTTTCGCATACATGCAATATTGGTCATATTATTTATCAAAACCGGATATGGGCGGACTAAATTAACACCTTTTTAGTCATCATTATATAATACACAATTATCAATGAAAAGTGCGAAGGATGTCTATTATAAATTCCTATCAACCTACATTATATTCTGCTGAAACACTCATTAACAGTTTACGTTCAATATGCAATCATTTGCATTTGAAATAACATAAGGAAATCAACAAAAAATGGTAAATATTAAGAAAAATTTAGACCGCAAGTGGTGTTTAAGGTAGAAAACAAGTTTATCTAAATAGCGTATTATGATTCCAATATTTAATTAAAACCATTCCAGACATTTTAAAAGCGCTTATTTCTCTACGACCTTCGATTGCAATTCTCTATATTGGTAATGTTTAAATGCATTACTATAGCTTTTTAAGTACAACTTATAAATATGGATTCAGTTTAATCAGTTTTAGGATATTATGTAAAAGTAAAACCATACGTCTTGTGGTATTTAGTTTCCATTAAAACGGAAAAGAGTGTAATGAAATTAGCTTCGAGTGTGTTGAACTTCATAATTGCATTTAAGTATCTTTGCAGACGTTCAGAAACCTCTCAAATGCATGTTACAATTTATGTAAATATGAAAATAATGGAGCCTTAGTTGTAAGTTTTCTAATGATTTCACATGCAAAGTGAAGATAATCTACAAAAGTGATGTGAAATAATGTGAAATCTACGAATCTCTCCAAGATGGAGAATTTTCCAATTTAAACATTTCTTGGCTCATGTATAAGTTTAGTCACAAATCGAGTTAATTATTCTTGAGGAATTCTATCTCAAGCTACCTGTATTTCATGTCTTAGAAGCTCCAAAGTCCGTAGGGACTGGAGTAAATTTCTGAATCTTTATGCATCATATCCCAAAACATGTTCTATGGACCAAAGATTGAAGGATCTGGGCGGCCATGGCAACAGATTCACATTGGTCTCTTAAAAAAAATAAACTAACTCGAACAACATGAGGCCGAGCATTATTTGTTAAAATATGGGATCCATGAGCCGATATAACCGCCTGGGAGCTGAGTTACCTTGCCTTACAGTCCTTTGATCCCAACTAAATAATATCCTTCGTGCACCTCTTAAGCCCTATCAGAAATTCAATATCCTTTCCAATTTCCTAGTCCCTCGATGGATTAGTGCTCATCAGAACGTTTCAATAACCAGAGCACTTCTTAAAGAAGCGGACCGCCTAATCCGTCGCTGTACCAAAACTATCCTGCACCTCCCATCCTCCACTTGCAATTTCCTAATTCATGCTCCCAAACGGGGCGGAGGCCTTGGAATCTTTTCCTTTATGACAAAAATACCTACTATTCTTGTGAAAAGGCTCAACAACATCCATCAATTCCTTCCAATGATACCCCAAAAATATATCGAAAGTACCATCGCTAAAATTGCCGCTTTTAACAACTTCAGAACATCTAATGAGGCCGACAACTTCCTAATATCGGGACTTGACACTTCATGGTCCGGAAACGGACTACGACAATGTGCTGCCTCCTCCGCCTCTAATAATTGGCTGCTTAACCCTCCGACTATATGGACTTCGAATACCTTTATTAGGGCTGTCCAACTTCGTGGAAACCTACTTCCCTCCGGAGACTTGCCCTTTAATGATGTTCAACACAGACGTTGCAGAGGAGGATGTGACAAGAGGGAATCCAATTGTCACATCCTTCAAAACTGCTATATAACTCATGCGCCGCGGATTGCCAGACATAATAACCTGGTTAACATCATTAAAAACGAAGCCATCAAGCAAGGATGGGTGGTTGAGGTTGAACCTAGAATAAGGACTAGTAGTGGCACTCTGAAAATTCCAGATCTTGTCTTGACCAAAGGACTCAAAACAATTATTAGCGATGGTGGAGTGCATTGGGAAGGTCAAAGAGCCCTTGCTACAGGCTATAATACCAAAAGGGAATACTATCAAGACCCGGATTTTCTCAAAACAGTTCAATTAACACGCAACTCTACTGATATATCAGTTTTGCCTCTTATCATCGGCGCTAGACGCGTTTGGTGCGGGAACAATGATCATCTACTAGAAGCACTGAACATCAATCGCCTCTATATCAAAAGGCAATTAGTCAACAGCGCCATTGTCGGTTCTCTATATTCACATTCCGTCTTTAATCGAGCGGTGTGGCGATAATTGTTTTTTAAACCATGTTTCTAAACTTCCACCTTTTTTCTCGTCCTTTATTATCTCGCCACTATTGTTTTCCCATATTCATACTCTACTTCGGTGCTACAATTAAATAATCCCTCCCCCCCCCCATCTATATTTTTCCATATTATAAGACTACATCGGAATAACTTCTTAGTCCCCAATAGCCCATAAGGCAATCGTATTCTCAACGAATCTCGCTCAACCGGCGCCGACCATCAATCATCTCGCGCGTTGGTCTAAAGTTAGTTGACAAGGAATGTAAATAGGATCATGGTATTTGGTAGTCTTATATATTTGTTTGTGCTTTAACCGTTCAAGTTATATTGTTCTTTTACTCAGTGTGGTTATAATCTTTTTATAAGTTTTGTTTAATTGTCTAAATGTATATACCTAATTTTGGCTAATATTTTTGTTTTTTTATAGGGTTTTTAATCGATTATTTCTGTTCGTATCTTTAACTAGATCTCTTTTAACTATTTTATATACTATGACTATAGATTTAATTTTAAGGTAATTACTTAGTTAGATGACCCTATGCCCCAGTTATACTGGGTGCTCTAATGATATGTAATCCTAACAGCCGGGGAAACAACTTGGCTGAAATGTCTTGTAAACTGGTATTTTATTACTGAATAAAGAGATTTAAATAAGAAAGTACATGCGGCTCCACTACTTCCTAAGATAATGATGCGCTGTCAAGTTGCCTCGAACAAAAACTAAAGGTGACCTACTTCCATGTGCAATAGCATCCCATACCATAACGTCTACTATTCGGTGTACATGTTGCTCAACATTAAATTGAGATTGACGTCTTTTTTCTCGGCGTCTCCCTTCTTCGGCCATCATATCCACGCAAGCAGTGTCGAGATTCATCACAGAACACGACTTCACGCAATTCCAGATTCCAATGTTGTCGTTCTCCGCACCACTGTAGTCGAGGCCGTAGAAGATCGCACATTTACAAGGTGGCATTGTCCTTCTAATCACTTATCAGCCTAATTTCGAATTGTCCAAAATCGGTCTCTAAAAACCATAAGTCTGAGACGCTGATCTTGAACTTCATTAGTGCCTCCTTCGACGTCCGATACCTACTCGTCTCCGATTTTGGGTATTATCAAACCACGCTTGACACATATCATAACAGTAGTTAGATTTCTGTTCGAACGGTTAGCGATTTCTCAAAATGAAAAACTCGCCTCCCTTAAAGCAATAATTCGACCTCTTTCAAATTCACTTAGCTGGCGATACATTCGGCGTACAGGTACTCTAGGCATTTTAACATCACTAAACATCGACTTTGGATCCCATCAAACAGTTTGTTTATTTGGTAAATTAAAAAAAAATGCAAAAAACGACTACTATATTAATTGATACAAAGTTTTCATCAAAGTACATATACCAAACTTTACCATTTACTCCTTAATACTGGATTTATGTTTAACCAAAACAATATTAAATTTAAAAATCTCCTTCTGGGTGTTGCGATTTCTTTGTCGGTGTCAGTGAGTATGTAATACCAGACAAATGCTCTGGCAACTACAGGCTCGAGTCTTCTTCATTACGTTTTCTACTATTTCTTAACGCAAGCTTCTACTGTCATGTCTAGTCTAGCATCAAGAGTCATTAAATCTGATCACCTGGCGAACCAGCGTTTATAGTCAAAACAAGAAATCAGAGGTATGGAAAACATCTGTTTTAAAATATTGTAACGTACTCTTGTTGTCTGGCTGCCTCCTCTTACTGAAATAAACGTGCTAGAGGTTCAACTCCTCCAAGTTGTGTAGCACTACTTATTACAGTTACTCTCAACACTCGCACAAGTTCTCCTTTAGGTCATCAATTGTTTGGGGATCGTTGGCATAGACATAGACCTTTTCTTTCAAATAGCTCCATAGGAAAAATCTAGACGTGTTAGATTACAAGATCTAGGGGGGCAATTAATGTTTCCTCTTCGGGCAATTATTCGATTACTAAATTTCTGTTTCAAAAGATTGATTGTTTCTGCTGCTGAATGACATGTTGCACCGTCCTGTTGGAACCACATGTTCTGCACATCAATATGCTCCAACTCATCCCACAAAAAGTTAGTAATCATCGTTCAACATCGATCTCATTCACAATAACAGCATTTCCATTGTTATATTCAAGAAAGTACGGACCAATCACTCCATCAGCCCAAAAACCACACCAGACAGTTACTTTTTGTGAATGCATAGGTATTTCCATTATTTCTAGTGGATTTGCTTCACCCCAGATTCGACAATTTTGCTTGTTAACAAATCCACCCAATTCAAAATGTGCTTCATCGCTGAAGATGATTATGTTGAAAAAATTCACATTTTCAAGTTTCTGTTGTATGGCCCAATTAACTATCTGAATCTTGAAAGCCTTTGTGCACAATTCTGAATAAAGTGGTTTTTGGAATGATCAATAATGTGCACGATGACGAATTGATGTTTTTGGTTGTTCAACAACACTAGCAGTAACAGCTAGAATATTTTCTTCTGGACGTCCACTACGATGATATGTTTTGCTTTTTTCATCTTTTACTGAACCAGTTTCTACAAATTTTTGAACATTTTTTCTAATGGTAACATTGGACGGTCAATTTTCTCTTCCATATCCTGTACGAAATTTACTTCCAACTTGGTTGGTTGGTTTGGTTTGGTTTGTGGCCTTCGCCAATAAGCATTTAGCCAGCCTCGAGTTAGAAGAGGTGCATAATTAAATGCGTCTGGGATAACCCATCCTCCTCTATATTAGCAATTTCAATAAAAATCAAATAAAAAACTTATTCTTCCGGGACGGCCACTCCTGGACTTCCAGGTTAACTAAAATCTTCCTTCTTCCTTTCCCTTCTTCCTCTTAACTAGTGTCTGTACTTACTAATTCACTTAAACTCTATTTTCACTACATGAGCGTCTCTCACTTCTAAAAGCGTCTATATTCTGTATAATTACGCCTGCACGGGACCTTTTGAGGATTTATAATGAAACACTTATCGGACAATCACTACTTTCATATACTATTTCTCGTTAAACTTTAATTTTAACTTCCTTAATCTAATTTTCAAACTTAGCTAGCTATTTAGACGTGTGGCCCGTCCCGCCATTTTCCCGGAAGTCCTACTTCCAACTTCTGCACAACTTTCACACACAACTTTCTTTAAATAATTTTCTTCTTCTTCTTCCAAGGTTGGCCTTGCGGCCGGTAGTGGTCTTGATCTTTCGATCTTATTGACCATAAACAAGTGTTTTTATAATGTAGATAAAAAAAATGTAAAAAAATCGTTCCAATAAATATATTTTCAATAAATACCGTTGTTTACTGTAGACCTGTTTTTTTCTTTTAGCCGTTTTTACTTGATTGATATCTTTAAAATAATGTGCATCTTTGGAGATATATTTTAACACGTCTTTAAATGTCAGCTTTTGAAATCATACATTCGCATATTCCTTGGATTTCTTTTCATTTTTCCAGTTGCAGATAGATTTCACTTTACTGTTTTTCACTTGTGAAATTGCATAGCTGATAGATCAATTACCGTGAACTTGCACATGTGTCGAATACAAAAATATTGAAAATAAACAATTTCTTTAAATAAAATGTCTAATAATTCTTCCCCATATATAGCTAGTAGGTATGATTAAGTAGATAAATATAGAAAACTATTTACATAATCGGGGTAGCCTTAGATTCCCGTTTTACACGCACATAACACCAATTATCACTAATCACTCTTAGAGCGTCATTTTCATTATCAAAGCGTCTTTATGGAATATCAGGGAATTTTATAACAAAAAACGGTTTCACTACTCTGTTGATGGCTTATACTGTGGATATCAGGCGCTGGACCTGCTTAACTTAACCTAATTTTAAATAATAAATACGTGTTGCTTAATCGTATATCTCTGCATTTTTAATAACCGGAATATTCCTACTTGTCATCTGTCAAATAACATATGATATTCTAGTACAAAAAATGTAAATGGCGGCAAATTTAAAAAATAACCTCAAATTGGAACACCCTTTATTTTAAGCACTTTATATGATGCGGCCAACACTTCTTCTTCCGTTACATTTCTAGAGTATTACTCTACTAGGCTGTCATGATATAGATGGCAGAAATATGTAGTAATAATCAAATCGTCAGACCTCATTATCAGCAAACAAATAGAAATTAAAGGTGGACACCAAGTTAGTTTCAGTAAAAGTAAAAGTGCAAAATAAAGTACTATTCCAGAAAATCACTTTAAATACATGGACTTTTACTCAGAATTTAGCAATGTCATATTCTAGGTAAGTTGCTGGTCAGTATTAAATGTTCAATCAATCAGTTAAATAAAAAGAATGTTAGTACAAATAAATGTAATCCCAGGCAAGCCGTTTCTGTTGGACAAATTGGTAGGAGTTTCAAATACTGGTTAAAAGAACATATTTTTAATATTTCAAATGATACACGAAATAAAGGAATGCCAGCGCACGAAAATAACTTAGAAAATTTACAGTTTGTTCATCAAGAAAATAAACTACGAGGGTGAATCAAATATGAACCGGACTTTTCTGTTTCTCGCCTTGTAGGTAATTGGAGTGGCGTGACGTCTCGATATATGTTAGGTAGGGATGTTAAGAAGAGGGGAGTTCGTCGGTTTGGCGAGGCGCAGTTGATGCGCTGTTAGTAGCATCATGTCAGAGCAAGAGGTGCAAACGTCTGTTGCGCAACGTGAATGTTATCAAATTTTTGGCGCGGGAGGGCGTTAGACCGTCTGAAATTTTGCGTCGATTATCTACACAGTTCGGCAATGAAACACTTTCACGGACCCAAGTGTACGACTGGCACAAAAAGTTTTCAGATGGCCGAGAGACAGTGGAAAATGAGCCTCATGCACGCCCTCCCACGAGCATCAATGAGGCGAATATCTACGCAATTCGTGAGCTGATTGAAGGCGTACTGCTGATTGATTTTCTGCACGAACGCCGTACAATTAATGCTGAGTATTACTGCGAACTACTCCAACAAGTGAAACTTGCTTATCGGTAAAAGAGGCAGGATATGTCTATCCGAAGTGTGATTCTGTTGCATGACAACGCTCGGCCACATACAGCTGCATTGACTCAAGGAAAATTGAACAAAATGCATTGGGAAACCCTTGAACACCCGCCTTACAGTCCTGATTAGTCGCCATGTGACTACCACATGTTTGGGCCACTTAAAGAAGAACTGGGAGGCCACCAGTTTGAGGACAACGAAGGTGTAGAAACGTTTGTGCGCAATTGGTTATCGACACGACCAGTTTCATTCTTTGAGAAAGGTATTAAAAAACTTCCGATTCGGTGGGAAAAATGTATACATAAGAGAGGAGACTATGTAGAAAAATAATATGTATTAAAATTTGTATTGATCGTACCAATAAAATTTTTAAAACAAAAGTCCGGTTCATATTTGATTCACCCTCGTACAAACAGCAATAGCTTGATTAATTAGATCAGTTTATGTTTGTAACATTACCTTAATACATGAACTAATTTTTGAAATATCTGAAAATTATAATCTTTTTTCTAATTCTCTTTGTATTGATAATGTTTTATTAAAATTTTATTACCAACTTTTCTGAATTTTGGAGTGGAAAAAAATAGAAGTAATAAAATATTGTTGTTATTTCTTGCTTTACCCAGCCACTTGAAAGGCAAAATTAACTTGTCAACAATGGAAATATTAAAATCTATTTTTACCTCTTACATATAAACAATCAAATTAAAATCTTAAATTGCTGCTTATGGTTTAAATTTTACAGCATCATTAGTATCATTTAGCGGTTCGTTCAAAATACGAAAAAAAATCAAGGTCAAAGTATAACTTAACAATGTTAATTGTGCTCTTTCTGTGAAAACCATTTAGTAAACCCCACTTTGGTTTAATAAACTTTAATTGATTGGTTTCGGTACAACATCGCTTCTTTCAAACATGTTTAAAGTTTTAGTTTAACTTAACATTTGTTTCGCCCATATTGTACGTGCCCCCTTACCCGCTATAAATACACCCCTGTTTACATACCTGGTATTCAGTTATTTCTTAAAAGACGTATAAATACAAAAAATAAAGGAGTAAACTAAAATTGCAGGTTTGGTTTACTCCTTGATGATGACAACTTCGCTGTTAAAACGTGCGTTGAGTGAAAAAAAGAAAGGCTTGGTGTTAGGGTACAAAACTTTGTGTTTATATGTCTGTGACACTCCCAAGGTCCAACAGTACTGTTTCTTAAAGCTCACACGCCGACTGGTGGCAGACACCAAGAAACAGACAAGATGCGGTATAACTAAACTGTCCACCTGTCCCGTTGTCCCCAAAAAAGCGCCGGGACGCTAAATTGTCCCGTTAACCGGAACCGCACGAAAATTTTAAATTACGAAGCTCGTGAGACACGCGCGGGCAGGGAATCACAGATTGTCTCGTCGAATATTTGCGCATAGGGTGGGCTGCAGAAAACAGAAATAGATGGCCAACAGATAAAATCATGCAATGTTTTTAAATACCTTGGAACAACAATAAGTGCTGCTGGCACTTGCGAGATAGAGATCTCAACGAAGATGGGTATGGGGAAAATGGCAACAAAAGCTCTACATGGTTTGCTATGGATACAAAAAAACATTTGTTCCATAGAAAATATAGTACTCTACGGAGCAGAGATGTGGCCAATAACAACAGCAGGTCGAGATAAGATAAGAACCGTAGAAATGGGCTATAGGAGAAGATGTTTAAAAGTTACAAGGCACGACAAATTAAGAACCCAAGATATCTGATAGAGAATGGGAATAAATCAGTCGATAACAAAGACACTGGAAAATAGAGCACTCCAATGGTATAAAAGAATGCCATAAAGCAGATGGCCAAAAAAATATATAGAATAGTCGTCAAAGGGGAAAATAAAGAGAGGCCGACCTATTTTGACATATATATAAAAATAGAAATTGGAGATTGGGAAAATAGAGACCTGTATAAACAAAAAACAATAAACCCAGGAGGGAAAAAACGAAAGAAGAAGAATAATTTCTATTAGAGGAATTTTGCTTTAATAAAGCTGGTTGACTGATGATTGATTTTTATTTTCCACAACTAGTTTTAATAAAAATAATTGTAATTAATTTGAATATAATAATGGTGAACACTAATTGCATTAAGTTACACTTTTTCTAAATAAAGAAAATAAAGTTGTATTTTATTTTCATTGTTAACCTGCTAACTGGGGTATAAAAACTTATGTCCCGTTTTGAATTCAAAAATAAATGGTCTTGGCTACCTTGCAAATTATGTTACAGCAAACTTATAAAGTTCAACAAATAATTCTATTTTTTCAATTTAAATTCGAAAAATACTCAATAATACGAATTGGGGTTTGGATTTTGTAAAATACCATATAAAATAAGTAAGAACTTTTTTATACATCATAAAAATTACAAATTTAAACAACACTAACTGGTAGCACTTTGTCTAATAATTGGCGCCTAAACTCCATGCTTTACCGATTTGAAATAAAAAATTAATATTTATTCAAAATGTTCTTAACTCTAAAACCCTACATTTGGAAAACCGACAAATATACATAAAAAAAATCATAATTTTCAAAATTAAATTTACCTCCAGTCCGTAGGTGACAGTAAACTTCCTAATAACACCATTTTGTTCTGCAGTTGGAAGAGACCACTCAAATATAATGTCACTCGGTTGGATATCGACAGGCTCGAATTTTTCTACTTTTCCAGGAGTGGATTCCTTGGTTTGGAAAATGTCTGACACTGGTAACGATCTCCTGAAAATAGTCGAGATTTGATTGCTAAGTCATAACTGTAGTATCACAATTGCTTACATTTTCCAATTTATTTTTAAAATTGTATAAACGAATTTATATGTCAGTTAGTTTATTTATGAATTTAAGTAGAAATTGCACCTCATTTACTACAATCTATTACCATATGATCAATATATCTTGTTAATAGAAAAAATAATTAACTGAATTTTTAAAAACCCTACCAATTTTAATGAACCAATACCTAATGTTTACTAGGTGAACGACTGCCGTTGTAGGTACTGATTGAAACGAATATGCGAAAAAAAAACGAATGACATACAAACGAATATTCAAATATTGAATTTAACAAACAACACTAATAATTTATATTTAAATAATTTATATTTAAAAAAGAACCGACTTCAACTGACTTAAAATAATAAGAGTTTAGAAACCCTGTGCAATCAATGGCTATTTTCAGACATATCTTCTTTTTTATCTGATTTAATTAAGGTACAATTCAATTGAAAATTTTAGCGTATTCTTATCTCTCTCTCTCTCCCTTTTTTCCTCCCTCTATCTTTCTTCTTCTCTATTTTTTTTTCTTTGTCTATATTTTCCAAATATATTTTAACTTTTGTATTTGTTTTATTATTTGGACCACTTTCTATAAATGTAACTAATTCACTCTATATTGCATCCACACTCTATATGCTTCTGTGTACTGGTCACTCCTAAATAACTTACTAGTCTATCATTTTCTGAACCATCCTGTACAAGTATAATTCAACTCCACACATTATTGCAACCGCCTTGTATAAGTATAAATCCTCTCCACACTATTAAATGTTTCTATTTTTCTATTGTTTAAATCATACCTGTATACCTATAATTTTACTTCGCCCCATACATCCAAGTATTCTATTTATGCAACTGCTCATTGTCTACCCTATATAACAACATTTTTCACATTTTGTAACCACCTTTTGTAACTATGCAACTGCTAAAACTTTTTGAACCCATCTCTATAAATATATTATACCCCGCCCTATAATTCAAAATTCTAATTTTTATGAGCATAAGCTCATATAAATTTTTTTGATACACCCCGAATAACAATAATTTTACTCCACCCTTACTTCATCCACCTTGTATAAGCAACTACTAATGTTCCACACTATATAACTTTCTTTAACCACCCGGTAGAACTGTAATTCTACTCCACCTTATATTTCAACCATCCTGTATATTCAACTGCTTCTAATTTTTTAACCCTTCTGTATAACTGTAATTATACTCCGTCTTATAACGCCAATATCCTAACTGCATATGCTTATTTGTCATTTTTTAACGTTTTGTGATCCAGTCTGTGTAACTATAGTTTTACTCCACTCTTATTTCAACCACCCTTGTATTCGCAAAAACTTCTGTGCCACCCAATACCTTATGTTTCGAACCATCCTGTATAACTATAATTCAATTCCATCTTATATTTCAACCATTTTATATATGTATACCCTATATATATGTACTACCTAATATCACATACACGAACGCAGATTCACACACACCTACAACCGTATACCGTATACAAAAGATCGCCGGCATAACAATTTTTCTTTTCGAGACCATAATGGAATATTTTCTGCCATTTCACTCGACTGTAAGCCCCGTAGCCCAACTTGGTTAAAAAAACTGACTTCAAATCAATTAAAATGAAAACCGTTACAAACACCATGTACAATAGGTATACTTTTATGGCATATCTTGACATTTAAGCTAGATATTAATGAAGAAAATTTGTCATTTACAGTTTTTTGCACATATTTTTCTGATTTTCAAAAAAAACCGTATATTTTACGAAAAATATACGGAATCAAGCTGAAATTCATTGAAATGTAGTCCGTTAATTACAGTTTTTTCTGATTTTCTGGAAAACCGAAAATCTCAAGTTATAGAAAATTATATAGTAACTTTCTGTAATATTTCTTAATATAATGCAGTTTAAATCATCAAAATTGTCGAAGCCGTTTTTGAATAATCTCTGAGTATGCATAAAACAAACATGCCGACGAATTGATAACCTCCTCCTCGATAAAAAAGAGCTGTAGGTAATCATTAAAGGTATTCGGAAAATAGACATTTTCATTGGACTTGAAAAAGCGTTCCATTGAAAATATCACTAACATCAAATAATTCTATTGGAAATAATCGCAAAAAATTTACCTATTAACAAGGATTTCTTGTAAGTAGAAAAGAGGAAAAGAGAGCTACTACTGTATACATAACATTCACAACGACAAAAATATACGATAAAACCCATAAATCACAACCTTGTCACATAGCCCGGGCGCTGGTGACAGAACAAACTGGATAATTTTTTCAAGGCTGCCTTTGATAGGAGACGTATTTCCAGCCGCAAGTCGTAGATAAGTCTACTTTAGGATCATCGAAACCTACAAACTCATATTTAAACAATGAATTTATTTTGCATTTAAAAATGGCTTTTCGGAACAACGTTTTATAGTCTGCCATATATTGACATACAAGGCAGGATTGAGTGATTCATAAAATCGTGTAACTAAAACCAATTTTTTCAAGTCTGCCAATGACATTGTAGTAACTTGCAAAAAAAGTAAGTAAAGTTGTACTGCGTCTGCCTACACTTCAATATATATGGATTCCTATGCCAATAGTTTTATATGGAATATTTATTGTCAAAGTTGATAATTATTCAAGAGGCAGACTTGAAAAAATTGTTCCGAGTTATTGTAACAAAAATGATAATTGACAAATACGTTAGTAATGTTATATCACTGCAAATCGACTGCCATGTGATGTTTCGTCAATTTTAGCCTAAGGATATACTACAATGTCATTGGCAGATTTGAAAAAATTGGTTTTGGTTAAACGACTGTTATTGCAAACTAATATTATTATATTTCACCCTTGTACTCGAGTAAATCGTCTGCCAATGAGATTTTATGAATCACACAATCCTGCCTTGTATTTCAATAAATGGCAGACTCATACTATAAACCGTTGCCACTGTTAAATGCAAAATGAACTCATTGTTTAAATATGAGTTTGTAGGTTTCGATGATTCTACAGTAGACTTATCTGTAAATATGTCTCCTATCAAAGGCAGCCTTGAAAAAATTGTCAAGTTTTTTCTGTCACCAGCGCCCGGTCTAACAATTTAACACATTCAAATGATATCCGAAATTTAGTCAAAAATTATACGATTTAAAACTAATTAATCGATGAATAAAGTATAACTTGCCTTTCTCATAAGATTAACAACCGAAAAAATTATTTTGGAAACAAAATAGATGTAAAACCAAACTAGATGATTTATTAATCACTTACCTTAGTATACTAGATTCTGTTCCACTTCTGACGACCACGGTGAATGTGTAATTTCTGTGCGGTTTTAAATCATAAATCGATATGGAATTATGAAGCGTGAGATTCTGGAGAAAGATGTTTTCAGATGTAAGGTATTGTACCTCGAATGCGTTGTATTCGCCGCGAGGTGACGCCCATGTTAGGGTGATTTCAGTATCTGAGATGTAGGTGGCGTTGATACCGGTTATAGGCTCAGGATCTAAAACAGACAGGAAATCATTAGTACTGTCAGTAGTATACCCATCTCTGGTGACCATGATAATCCCAAAGAAAAAAATACGCAGTCATCAAGTAGTACTACAAACCAGTCTGCTGTGATATAGTTTTTTAGTAAAAGTTACTTAATATTTTCTTTGAGTCGAACTCAAAAATATAGGTTGCTCAATTTTAAATTTTTGAATGTACTGAACCGATTCGATTTTTTTTTCACTACAGGTAAGCTACACTTTACATCAGTACCTGTATCAATAATCTCAAAAATATGGAAAAACCATCAAACATGTCACAAACAACGCCAAAAATATCAAAAGTAACAAAAATTAAAACCGCCTTGCTCTTAGCGATATTCGACTTATTTGTTCAAAAAAAGCAAAAATAGCGAATAACCTCTCCACACATCGCCTTTTTTGGACAAATATAGCAAATATACGAATACGCTACACCAAGTGAAGTGCCGCCATTAAATAAAGAATGAAAAATTTCAAACACATCAAAAAAATATTGTTACGAAATTTACCCAAAGCCGACCCTGTTTCATTTCAGTACGACAACAATCGCTTTGAGATAAAAAATGGTTCTCGAAAAGACTCGGCACCTGTAAGAGTGATGACTGATTTTACTGGAGAATTTGACGCTGGTTTTATAAAGGAAGGAGGCCACGATCGCGAATGAGTTGGTTGTACGAAGAGCTTATATGAAAAATTGTTATTGTGATATTTGAATCAGCTGTTGGATCTTCGTTGTAAATAAAAGTTTATAGAAAAGTGAAAGTGAATATTAGTTTTATAATTTTAAATTGAGCCCACGGACTTTACAACAATATAAATAATATAAATATCTAAAACGTGGAAAAATATTTAAAATTACTGAAAAATCAAAGGTCAAAAATCTTACAAACATCAAAATTTGTGTATTTAATAATTAAATATCATATTTTTCGGCAATTTTAGAAACCGTCTCATGGAAGAACAATCTAAAAAAAATGTGAGAAATATGAAAAATATGAATTAACAAAATTGTTAAACATAAAAATAGTCAGTCACAAAAATAACACAAAATCATAAAATATAAACCCTATAAAGAAGATTGAATACACCACATCTAATACACACCGAATACACTTTGAGCACATGAAAGTATTTGGAAATATCGAACACCCAAAAATACTATTATGTAGTAAGATCACGAAAAGACCTCACAGTCCAAACAATTGTGTGTGGAATTCATGAAAAATTGTAATAAACAGCGTACAAACCGGTCTTTAATCGTGTAACAGCATAACAGGCGACCACCAATCAATGAAAATCTCTGCTGATCTGCAAGAGCGATTGACGCCATTAAAGACCTCTGAGGCATGATCACCTAAGTTGGCACTGGCTGTAAAATTGTAAACGCCAAGTAACAGAAACAGGACAGATCTTTGAAGACGCGAGATGTAAGACAGACATCTAGGATTTTCGAGAGAATCAGCACACAGAGGTTCCGAATCTGGAGCCGTTCCGTGTAATTGCTGTTCTCCTAGGACAAAATGTCACGATAAAATTTTCAGGTTACTTCACCTGTCAGAGATATTGAATACTCTCTTCGAGGTGTCATTCCTTTGTACGCAAGACAATATATATTACATATTATATATAACATACATTGTTTCTGGTCAGGGAACCTTCGTCAGTTGCACTTCCCACAATTGAGGCGAGATGTAATACCGACATCTAGGATTTTCGAGAGAATCAGCACACAGAGGTTCCGAATCTTACATCTCGCGTCTTCAAATTTAACGAAATGTTTCAAATACATAAAGAAGTGTTCGAGAGGACATTCAATTGTGGAAGCGCAACTGATGATTATTATACTTTTATCTTCTCGATTTATCTACCCAAACGAAATGACCAGTAAAACGTAGTCCGTATTAAATTGCAATATAAGTTAAACATTACGATGCAACATATTGTTACGAGAATTCATCCGACAGCTGGTGCAATCGGCCATCAACCAATTCATGGAAGGGACATTATTCCGATAATTTCTGGGAACCCGAAATGTTTGTATCTCAACAGGCGGACCGCTGCCGTTACTGGGAATTCCCTTAAAGCTTCCACAACATTAAAGAGTTTCCCGATGGTTCGTGGACGTACCAGACAATTCCAAGATAAATTTATAAATAAGAACAGCTGGGGATAGGAGGCATTCAGTTTTCGACGGTCGTATTGAATACTTAAGTAGATATAAATTGTAAATAGTTGTGTTAAAGTAGTGGAAATAAATTAGAGTGAGTTGGACTGTGTTTTTAAATAAATCCAAGAACTGAACTGAACCCGAGTGTAAAAATAAAAACATTACAATATTTTGAGTAAAACATAAGAATATAAAAAGGAGTTAATAATGCCCAACATTGTTGTTCTGTCAGTGTAAATATCAACTTATGTACTAATCATGACACAATTTCAGTTAGAAATTAAGACTTGAAACAACTAATGAAGAAACTTTATAATAATAGTCTAAAAATAAAAATGCATACAATAAAATAACAAATTTGCAAAGCGTTTTATGAAATCACTAGACCGTCGAAATCTATTTTGGGATACGGTGAATTAACATTACCAGAAAAGTTAGTTTCGTCAAGACAGACCACATGGTTCTGTATCGGTTGTAGCCGAGTACAAATCAGGTTTGGTCTCTTAAAAAAAAAGGACGATGAAAAATCAAAGGACGGCATGATTAACTCTCTTTAACGGCTTGCAGTAACTCAGAGGGTGATTCAGTCTTTGAGTATGAAATTATTGAAATAATCATTCATTCATATTAATTCAAATTGAAATTTCTATTTTAAAGTATACATAGGTGATATATTTTAATGGTTTTCTTGTGAAATAGGACCAAATTGGGGAAAAATTGTATATTCAAAAAATTTAAACGCTTCAAACTCTTTTTCGGACTTCGTTATCAATTGCATTATAAACTATTTTTTTATTCATTCATCTGACAATTTAGACTAAAAGAGTCCTAACAAATGACAAAGAAAAAAATAGTAAAAAAACAAAGTCATAAACAATGATATCTACTGATCTAAAATTGATATGAAATTAAAAGAAAAATTAATAAGAAGAATAATCGATACGTAAATGGAATATAGAATACGAATATGTATTATTAACAAGTACAAAATACGTACCTATTCTATTGTTCAATTTTAAACATTTTCTTAAAATTACAAGTAATCCCAAATATTTGATTTATGTACTGATACATACAAGAAAGTATATACGACTATTACAAATTATTAACGAAATATTCATTATTATCTAAATTATGTAAACTTCCCTTATATTTTACAGTAGAAATTATTGGTTTATAGTATATTTAAATTAAAACAAAAACGGACCTCAAAAAATACGCAAAAACAACTTCCCTAAATAGAACTTAAAAAATATACCTACCTAATTATTCAAAAATACTTTATTAAACGGTTTTATTTAGCTTGCCCTGTTTATTTATTTATTTGTTTGGGTCAAATCTAGTTATTAAAATTTCACGCCTTTCCTGTTGACAGATTGATTTGATATTTGGCGCACACATTTAGTTCTGATGACAATACAATTTAATACATTTTCTATCATTGTAAATCCAAGATGGCCGCCACTATAAAATGGCGGATTACATATTCTTTCACAACGACCTTAACATGGAT
Organism: Octodonta nipae; assembly: GCA_034190945.1. Taxonomy (NCBI): domain Eukaryota; kingdom Metazoa; phylum Arthropoda; class Insecta; order Coleoptera; family Chrysomelidae; genus Octodonta; species Octodonta nipae. The sequence continues at coordinate 58,644,557 of CM067224.1, read as the reverse complement.
ATCAAATGAAACACCTAGAATAAAAGAATAAAGTTCACTATGACAAAAATACCCAACAAAATGGCGGATTAAGTATATATTTTTTCACACCCCTTCAATATGGATATCAAATGAAAGAGCTTTGATATCCAAGCATGATATCCCACCTAAGTCAAGATTTTGTACCGTGTCGAGAACTGTGTGGCGTTAGGGTTGCTAAAAATAATAGGTCGTTAGCGTTTTCTCCTCAAGACTTAGGCACATCTTGTATATAGCCTTGCCCCTCTATTTAACACCGTTTGATGTCCATTACTCGTGGAAAGAGCATGGTTACAAGTTACAAATAATAATAAAACAAAAACAAACCAAAAGAAAACAGAAATTGCAACACAGCGAATAAGAAGCCTTGAAAAGGCGTAAGAAAAATATAGGGCACAACGTGCAAAGGCGTGCAAACTAATAGTCGAGTAGAAAAACGGAGAGAAGAGTTAGCATCAGAAACACCTGAGCAACGTGAGGCCAGGGGTCTGTTTCATAATCCACTTGTAAGTTGTAGTTTTGTAACTTGTAAAATTTCGTTTCGTAATTCAAGGAAATTATTCTGCAAGTTACAACTTGTAAAATCCAAAATATTAGTATTCGAATACTAATAAAATCTTTGGGCGTCAAGTCAACCGCTTTATTATATTATAAATGCTATTTACCTACATATTTAGTCAGGTTACGTTACACCGACCGATTTTAGTTTTTAGTCTGATTAATGCTCTAGATTGTTGAGGAGAGTGGTATGATGAGTGGTACCTAGTACCAACCGAATTATTTTTTAGCCATTAGTACATTATTAACATCAATATTGTCTTAATTTCAAATAAAACCGTTTAACTTAACAATCTTTTTTACTTAATTTATTTTATGTATAATGTATAATCTCTCATATTGGATGAAACGGGTAATTTAGAAATTGGTGACCATAAGAATCAGAAACATTGTTTAAGAATTAAACAAATCCTAACTTTTAGAAAACCGGTTTTGGGGATTTTAATTTTCCAGGAAACCAGTTTTAACTGGTTTAGAATTTTGACGGGTACAAGAACAAAACATACCTACAACTTAAAATAAAGTTTTAATTTTTTCTGAGTTCTTTGGGAATTTTTTTAACCCATGTCTATAATTATCTTTATATATATATATATATATATATATATATATATATATATATATATCTTCTGTACGTGTGTTAGTCATTGAACTCCTCCTAAACGGCTGGACCGATTTTGATGAAATTTTTTGTGTGTATTCCAGGAGGTTTGAGGATGGTTTAGATTCACAATACGGTTAACTAGATATTGTTTTTTAGTTAAATTATTTATTTAAAAATTGTTGTTGATGTTAGCACAACTTACATAGGATCCGGCAGACTGCGCTGTAGTCGCTGTGTCAAATATTCAAGAGTGTGCTTTAGTTTCAGTTACGTCTGATAGATGGCGTTCAGATTATATTGTTACAGCTAATTTTTAAAAGTTTAAATGGGACAGGACAACGTCTGTCGGGTCCGCTAGTATTATAAATAATATATATTATAATTTTTGATACACCCTCAACAACAATAATTTTACCCCACCCTTACTTCAAACACCTTGTCTAAGCAACTACTTATGTTCCAACTTTTTCAAACCGCCCTGTATAACTGCAATTACACCCCACCTTATATTTCAACCATCCTGTATACTCAACTGCTTCTGACAATTTTCAAAGCCTTTTGTATAACTATAATTATTCTCCGTTTTATAACGCAAATATCCACTCTGTATAACTATAGTTTAGCTCCACTCTTATTTCAACCACCTTGTATACGCAACTACTACCCAATAGAATATTTTTAGAACCACCTTGTATAACTAATTCAATTCCAACATATATTTCAACCATCCTATGCATACAACTGCTTATGTAACACCTAATATTACATGCACGCACGCACACGCCTTCAACCGTATTCCACACAGAAGAGATCGCCGGAATAAAAAAATTTCGTTTTAATAAGCTACTAGAATATTTTCTGCAATTTCACGCGACTGTAACTTACTTCGTCTCTAAAATAAACTGACTTCAAAAGCATCAAATTAAAAACCATTACAAACACCCTGTACGACATACTTTCATTGCAAATCTTGACATTTAAACTAGATATTTATGATGGAAATTTGACATTTACCATGATGTTTACAATTTTTGTGCATATATTTTTCCGATTTTCAAAAAAATGGTATGTTGTAATGTATAATACAATTTATAATTTTCAAATTGCGTGAGCAGTTTTAGAGAAAACAGTGAAGATTCATTGAAAATCGCTGAAATCTAGTCGCTTATTTACTTTATTTCTGATTTTCTAGAAAACCGTAAATCTCATGTTATAGACAATTATATGGGACCTTTCTGTAATGTTCCTTAATATAATGTAGTTTAAATTATCAAAATTACCCAAGCCATTATTGAATAATCGCTGTTCATACATAAAAAAAAGTTGTAGACGAATTGATAACCTCCTCCTTTTTGGAAACTGGTGAAAAAAACATGTATGGGTCTTGCATACCTTTTTACGTTAAATAACATGCGCTACTCCGTTTTTCGACATGCAAGTCATAATCGTCCTATTTAGGTTAGTGAAGGGGGTTTTCGGTAAGTAGTTTTTTTATTTTAATTTTTTTACAATTTTCTCTACAGATTTACAAAATTTTAACAATTTTACATAAAAAAATTATTTGTCTAGGTGTTAAGATTTTATAAATCTGTAAATTATAATAAAACTGAAATAAAAAAATTACGGGCCGAAAACACCTTCACCAAAATTGAACGCTTAGCGAAAAACAGAGTAGCACATATTATTTAACGTAAACAGTTAGACCCAAACATTTTTTTTTATTTATTCTCGACCTTTTTGTCAATAACAAAAAAAAACGGTTTTGTTTGAGCCCTTTTAAAGGCATATAACTTCCGGATGGTGCATTTTAGAGCACATGTTAATACGGACATTTTGGCTTATTTTAATGAGTTATATACACAGCAGAAGTTTGGAACCCTATTTTAGAAACACCCTGTATATTCAGAGGGCCTCCATCTTTTTAAACTTTGGTTAATTAATATTCATTTTCATTTAATTCCATCGTATTTCCAGTTAATTTTATCTAGGCTGCGAACAACGACAATTACATTAATTTAACATTGGCGGTTCCACCAAATTCAATCGTGAATATACATATTTTCAATTTCCTGAAAACCGTACTCAAGTCAATGGAAAAAAATGAAACAACTTCAGGAACATTCTTAATAGAATACGATTTAAACTATCCAACTTAGTTAAGCCGTTTTTGAGTTATCACTGAAACATATTCACAAACGAACTGAGAACATCCTCCTTTTGCGAAATCTGCTAAAAATATGATGGGGTTTTGGGCCCGTAATTTAATATGATACGTTTTACTTCATCTGACTCTACTTTAGCATAAATACGGATTCCAAACATAAAAAGCTTCGTTCTGTTATAAAATTCAATTTGCACCTGAATAGTTTTTTGAAATACATAATAAGAACAACACGCATATCTGAAATACATACTTAAAACACCATCGCTATTACGAATTAAACATGAATTATTGAACAACGTTCCACTTTGTTTAATTAATGCAATGCGTTAGTTCGAAACATAAAGTGATACTCATTTAACATAGTAATTGATGCAGAAGGAGCGCTGTAAAATAATGGGTGCAGTAGAACAACGTTGTCGTTATACTTCCATCAGGCAGACAGTGACATTGCATTCGAACTGAAAATGACGGGACAGCGGTTTTTAGAACGTGCAGAAATGCCATGTAGTTCTGCTTATGAGTAAATCAGCATGTACGGTCAAAAAATTGGACATTTGAATGAAAACGCACACACTATGAATTTAATGGCTTATTTTAATCTTGCATCGAACACGTAGTTTTAAGAATTCAAATGATTTGAACCGTTTAAGTGTACATTTTCGTTTGATGCTACCCAGTAACAGAAATAACAATGTTAGTACTTCTTTTACTTTATGAACCATAGTTCGAGGATCTCTAGTTTGTATTTAATAATTTGTTGGGGGTATTATGTGGACGACTATTTGAGAATACTCTCTTCAAGACTTACATGAATTATTGAACAACATCAATAACAAAGAACCAACTATACATTTCGTAGTACAAATTTTGCAGATTAACACATTACCTTTCTTAGACATTTTAATAATATAAACACAATTGTCATTTGATACACAAGTCTCCAAAAAGCCGACTCACACTAACCAGATAACTTCATTTTTAACTCTAATCATCCAAATACTGAAACATCACTTCAGTGACTATTTCCAAATGTACTTAGAAATCTGCGAAATTAAATTTTTCTCAAATTTTCACCTGCTATAACATTTCAAACCCAATTTATAACAGAATTGAACTGACGTATTTTCTAAGAAGGGAATATAGTCTTCTAAACGTTGTTTGTGGCATATTCTTGATTATTTTTATGTTTCTTTGGGGAATAACACCACAATAGAAATAAAACTACGTATATTGCAGGAATACCAAACGTTTCAAAGTCTATTCTGACTTCGTTGTCAATGGCTTTATATTTATTGATGTAGATTGCAATCTAGGGTCAACCCTTTTTCGACCATTATGTCCACCGAGGCAGAATCTACATTCTACAGAGATAGGAAAATATAGTTATCGAAAATCGGTCTCTAAAGGCCATAAATCTTAGACGTCGATCTTGAATAGCATTCGTGCCCCTTCGACGTCCGGTGTACACTCTTCTCCGATTTTGAGTCTTATCAAACCACGCTTGACAATATCTCATAACAGTAGTTAGATTTCTGTTCGTGCGGTTAGCGATTTTTGGAAATGAAAAACCCGCCTCCCGTAAACCAATAATTGGACATCTTTCAAATTCATTTAGCTGGTCATACATTCGGCGTACACGTATTTTAGGCATTTTAACATTACTAAACATCGATTTTGATCCCATCAAACAATTTGTTTTTTTGCTAAATTAAAAAACAAAATGCAATAAACGACTGCAATATTAATTGATAAAAAAAAGTTTTAACAAAACAATATCAAATTTAAACATCTCCTTCTGGGTGTGGCGATTTCTTTGGCAGTGAGTATAATACAATAAACAAATTAAAATTCAAAATGTTTTCGGTGATAAGTAGGTAACCAGTTCCATTGTTTTATAGTCATTTTCAGATAGACAATCTTAAGGCCCCATGGATTATTATTTTCTACGTACGAAATTATCTCCTGAAGTACAACCAGTTGATTTGAAAGTAGATAATGTATTTGAGGATATCCCTTGAAGCAAAATTTAACCTAACTTGAAAACTAATCGTAGTTCTCAAATCTATAATTTTTAAAAGTATTTATTGTTAGTAGTCGTTACTTCTGGTTAATACCCAGGGGCGTACTCAGCTTTTGGCTTAGGGAGGGGCAAATCAGAAAAAACATGTCCTAGAGAAAGGGACAACTCAGGAAAAATGTTTGCCTAGGTAGGAGCAAGCCAGCAAACTTTTGGAAAGCTTTGTCTTTGACTTTGGCGCAGGACGGTTTTTCAGGTCCAAGGGGGAGCTTCCCCCCTTACCCTCTTACCCTCTCTTCGGTATGCCCATGTTAAATATATACCTAGTCGCTGTTAACTAAAAACCTTTGGATATGCCACAATAGTTGCTAATTCATTATATCGGATAAAAACTATGTGAAAAGAGATCGAATAACGTAGTATAACAATTTTATCTAAAAATTTCATACAAAGCAACTAACTAGATACGAAAGACTTAAAAAAACTCAATGAGAAATCGAAATCTTATGTTCGACCTTTTAACATGACCTTTTATTTCCGCACCTTAAAAAGCATTCAGTTATTCGTATCAAACATTAGTTGCAATGTAAGATAGATAGAAAATATAATTTAAAAAATAAACACAGACCGACAAAGATGAAAAAAAATACAAGCCAATTAATATTGAAAATTAATAACGACAAAACTGATAATGGTTACTCATTATGAAAAAATGTATCTAAGTTGTTACCTTAATAGCTAGTACCTAACAATTTCTTCATAGCAAGTAAATATACATAATTTTTATCAGCAACTGATAAGAGAAATTCAAACAGATATCGCAAGTTACAGAAAGTCATACACCGGAAACTACAACAACAAAAAAACTACTTTTAAGCAGCGAATTTTTAAATTTCATATAGCTACGTTTTTTATTTTTGAAAACAAAGAGAAAGTCTTTCAATGTTATTCGTAAAAATAAATTTTGTAATATCTTGTCATACGCCAATGACTAATTACCTATTCACAGTGAGGAAGTTTGGGAAACCCACTTACCCAGAAAATAGGGTGTTCCTTAACATTCGACATTCCGCAAGAACATAGTCGATCGCAAAACTGGAAACCTTCCGCGGTGTTACTACTGAATTTCACGTGTCAGTCAAGTCAAAAGCCAGTCAACAACCGAAAACCCAGCGATTCACTTCCACAAAGACACGGTAACAATAAACAAGCTATCCGCCAGCCTGCCGTCACTCGGTAGCGATTCACGAAATTTTACCCTTTACTTAACGCTGAAAGCGGCGTTGTCACGTTTCGTTTGATGAAAGTACAGGTAGGAGCTTTAGCGAATTGATTTTCTACATTGCTGTTTAAAATAAGTTTATTAAGTAAGAAAAAGTTATATACAGGGTGGGCTAGTAGTGCGTGAACGGAAGATTGTGGCTATACTGATATATATATATTTTTAAAAATCTGCTGCTAAATTAAAAATACGTTCACTGGATTTGCGAAATACACACAGGGTGGCTCATATTTTTTAAATGGAACACCCTGTATATTATTACATGAATAAAATAGGTACAAATGATGTCATAAGTTTTCTAACAAATGTAATTTATAAAAACCTTGATAAAAGTCTACATTTCTAGACGTTGCAAAAGTATTTGATACTGTCAATTACAAGATATTATTAGAAAATTTAAACTATTATGAAATCAGGGACAAAGCTCATAATATAATCACTTTTTATTTGCAAGACAAGGAGCATCGTGTTAATATTAATGAGGTTGTAAGTGAAGATTGTGAAGTGCGAACAGGTGTTCCGCAAGGAACAGTACTGTGGCCACTGTATGTTAATGATTATTAACTAGTATGCCTGATGACATAATATCATTTGCTGATGACACAGCGATTATATCCACAGGAAATAGTTGGGCTGAAGTAGGGATCAAAATGTATAACTATCTTAGAGAAGAAATATAAATAACTGGCTGTTATAAATGCCGGCCCAAACGTTCAATTTTTGGGGATGTTGTGTATGAGCCTCTTGTACCCAATTAGGATTACTTGGCGACCAGTAGCGGCAGTTCTGTCGATTAACTGTACCATTTAAACAAAATGTAGCCTCGTCTGAAAACACCACATTTCTTATAAAATTATTATCACTGTTACAAATATCCATCATCGTTTCACAAAATTGCAAACGTCTGTCGAAATCGTCTTGGGAGAGTTCTTGAACGAGGCGAATTTTGTATGGATGATATTTTTCTCGCCTTAATATCCTTCCTACTGAACGACGGCTAATTACATGCATATTGGAAAGGTCGGTAGTGGATAAGTTCCAAAGATATAGCAACATTTTGAGCTAAACCTTCATTACTTGCACTTTTTAACCGTCCACTTTTTGGTAAATTGCTAACTGTTCCACTTGTGTCGTACCTTCGCAAAGTTTTCGTCACTACTGAACGGGATATTTGTGTATTCGGATGAACAATGTTAAAAAGGTCACAACCTTCTTGATGCGTCCTTTTCCTCTCCCTATACCCCATCATCACTAATATTTCTATTCTTTCTCTTTCACTTAATTCGGCCATTTTACAATCAAATTCAAATACAATTTTTTACGTTCAAATAAAAAAAACTAATAACTTATTTTGACAACTACTGTCACTTCTGCAATGAATTTCATGGAGTACTAAACTTGATTCAGATTTAATTTGCGACTGATTTAAACAAACGCACGTGTATTCGACTATGGAACAAGCAGTGATGTTGGCTGTGACGGTATAATGCCACCGATTGGCCAATAGAAATACAAATCCTTACCGAGCGGTTTGTTTATATCGGGCCTAAATGAAATCTGAACCGAGTTTAGCTACCATCGTATATTTTTCCTTTCCTTAGTTACTTTTCTGTTAATATCTCGGTAGATATTGAAGTAAACAATATCAATGTATTCGCAATAAAATGTTTCATCAGAAACTAAAATACTATACAGGGTGTTTTAACGCAAATTTTAAAATCGACATTACTTCCGGTAAAACAGGAAATTCAAAATTGTAAAAAATTTTGGAAACAAATAGGCAATCTACTGTAGTATCCACCTTCCAAATTTCATTTTGATAGCTCTAATAATTCCATAGATATTTACTTGGTTCCACACATTTGCCCATCACTGTATATTGTCTTGCGTACAAAAGAATGACACCTGGAAGAGAGTACTAAGTTGAGTGTTAGTGATGATGAACGAAGCCTGGGAAAAAGTAACTTCTATGAGTTTAAACAGATGATTTATTATTTAAACAAACACAATGTGCTCACCAATCATAGAAAGCTGGCCCTCTTACTCGAGTAAATTTTGTACGAGATTTCCTCCTTTGAAACATAGGCTGCCGCCCAAAGTTCTAGTCTGGATCTGCTCCTCGGACGGTTAGTCAAGGTTGTGGCCAACAGCCGGCACAAATTTCAAGTGTGCATTCGTCAAACTGGACTCAGGGTGCTTTCTACAATGTTTATTTTTCATATGTGAGCCTGATCGTTTCATAAACTCAAATTTCTAAGGTAAAACGACAACCGCGATTTTCAATCGGTACCGGCAACGTCGCACGCGTGCTACGATCGTGCGCACACCTGTCGCGCAACTCGATCCGGGCGCGAGGCACCTTCAACCCAAATCGATATCGCTTTCGACCGACGGAATTAATCCTACCTGCCGGTTCGAATTGACCGCCGAAATGGGGGCTCGACGATCATTGGTGGTCGGAGCCGGTTATTGTCTGGTGCCCGGCTTAATTGAATTCGTTCCTTTGGTAGGGGGAGAGCGGGGCAATTAAAAGATACCGTGTAATTTCCAAATGAATATACTATGCCTACTGAGAAGCCATGAGCAATACGTCTATAAGTTAAATATCTAAAATTTTATTTAGGAATAATGAATGTAGAGATAATGGAAATTTATGAACTGTAAATAACACATAAACGTAAAAAATAAATGAGTATGGTCGTGAAAAAGGAAAAAATTGCATTTGTTTTCAGACTTCTTTCCGATCGACCGACACGACACTTCTTTGACTTTGAAATACTTATACAATTCAGAGCTCGATGTAAGAAACAAGGACCACTCACTATAATTACATGAATTTACAACTAGCATTATTTTGCAATAATTTTGCTGGCACACGTGTCATATTGACAAAATATTGCAAAATAATGCCAGTTGTAAATTCATGTAATTATACTGGTATTTACGAAGCGGTTTCTACAAGGTTTTCTATAAAACAAGGGACTCAGGGGTGTAAGTATGAGTGTTCAAATAGATTTTCTTCGGGGTAAAGCGGAGAGTAGTCCAGTTACTGAAATTTTAGAAGAACAAACAGTGGGCTCTAATATAACACCGGAAACTTTACAAAATGTAACCAGTTCTATTAATCCTGTTAAGGAGAATGTAGAGAATAAGATAAAGAGAATAAATCAAATTCTATTGTATCGGGTACTCAAAGAATAAGAGGACTTCAAGAATTACATAGAGAACTTAGAAAATCCTCATATGAACCTTCAATGCCCAATGGCACGGATTTCAAGCCTAGAAAACTCAGAATTAAATCCGCGATAGGCAAAGCAAAATTGAAACAGAAAGACACGACTTCAAACAAAAGCAATTTTCTGTTTGCAATATTTTAAAATGGAGACTTAACATCCGCCAGAAGTCACAGCACCATAAAAAAGGGCAACGTTACCAAGTTCATGAATGATAGAGGCAAGAAAGACAAACTAGACCTCCACAAAAAAGATCAGCATTACCAAGTTTATGGATAGTAGAAACAAGAATGAAAAACTTATGTGGGGATTAAACTGAAAAGTGTCCAGCTGAAAGCATTAAATAATAAGTTCAAGAAATGACCAGAATGGCGCTGATGTAGAACGAGGTATGATGTGAATTGCTAAATATAAAATAACATTAATGTCAAGCTTCCGGTTTTGAGTTTTTTCAACCAGAGGATATGTAAAATATATATGTTTTTCTTAAATAGACTCGTAAACGGCTCAATGAATTTTTCCATCGTTTATACTGGCTTGTACCGTTTCTTAGAAAATGGGGAAAAACTTTTTACCGATTTTCTGATACAGTATGGACTCGCCGGTATTAAAAAATTTCAATTTTTCTATTCGGAACGTTACGTAAATTGAAAAGAAATTGGATTTGCACCAGATTATCCTCAAGCGGTGCCATATTTTATTCAATAACATAGCTTGTACCGTTTCTTAGAAAATCGGGAAAAACTTTTTTACTGACTTTGTTATACAGTAAACTTTGGTGGAGTCACTGGTATTAAAAATGTGGAAAATTTTTCTGCTCGGAACATGGGGTATAATAAATTAAAAAGCAATTGGATTAGTTCCGGGGGATCTCGAAGTGCTCTCATATATATTTTTTTCAATAACACAGCTTGTACTGTTTTTTAGAAAATCGGGCGAAACTTTTTTAAAGACATTCTTATACAGTAAATTTGGTAGAGTTACTAATATTAACTGTGCGGAACTTGAGGTAAAATGGAAATAAATTGAATTAATCAAAATAAAAAAAGTTCAAAATAAAACACAATTAGCTACGCAAAATACAAACCCGTCAACGAGCAACACACTCGACCAATCAGGCGCGAGACGACCTCCGACGGAGACATATAAAATAAACAGCTCAGGCAGATCACCTCTCAGTTCACCGTAACAACGCATTGAGAATGCCAAGTGAGACCTTGGCGAAACGTCTGCAGGATTCAAAGATTTATCAATATAACGCACGGATGTATTCCCGGATGAATATTTCTTCAAATCAAAATAATTGTATACAGTGTGTATTCATAAATCAAACGATTTTTTTATTACTAATTTTAAAAGAAAAAGTTATTCTTCATAAACATATTTGCATGGTTTAAAACTTATTTTTTTGTCATCAAAGAAGGATTTTGATTAGAAATTAAAGTATCTTCATTTTTGTTAAGATCTAAAATTGTTGCCAAATAAAAGTAATTAGAATTATGCCATTGCGCTAAAAATTGTATAATAAGTCATTTTGTAACTTTTTCAACTATACAAGTACTGGATTTCAAAAAATATAAAGATTTTGTTTAAAAGTGGGTACCTTTATTTTTTTATAATATCTCAAATTGTAATCAAACAAAGTTTATTAGAATTGAAAACAATTGTGCTGTATTATTAAAAACTGTAATAAATGGAAAGTAGATTGGAAATAAATGTCAGCAAATCAACTTCAAAGTGGAGGTTCTCAGTTAGTTTCTATATACAGTGTGTCTTCATAAGTTGTATTCAAACCGAACACGTTCTTATGAATATTATTTAGAGAAAAAGTTATCCTTCATAAAAATATTTGCATAGTCAGAAACGCATACTGTAATCATTACATGTCTCTTTTTCAAATGTATACGAACGAGGTGTATCAGCAAATATTATTTTGCTTAAAAGTAAAATACCCTTATTATTCAGAATATATAAAATTCTTATCAAACAGGGGTAATAAGAATTATAAAATGCATCTAATTACACCACGTCACTAAAAATTGTATAATACGAGGGTGAATCAAATATGAACCGGACTTTTCTGTTTCTCGCCCTGTAAGTAATTCGAGTGGCGTGACGTCTCGATATATGTTAGGTAGGTATGTTAAGAAGAGGGGAGTTCGTCAGTTTGGCGAGGCGTAGTCGATGCGCTGTTAGTAGCATCATGTCAGAGCAAGAGGTGCATACGTCTTTTGCGCAACATGTTGTTATCAAATTTTTGACACGGGAGGGCGTTAGACCGTCTGAAATTTTGCGTCGACTATCTGCACAGTTCGGCAATGAAACACTTTCAAGGACCCAAGTGTACGACTGGCACAAAAAGTTTTCAGATGGCCGAGAGACAGTGGAAAATGAGCCTCATGCACGTCGTCCCACGATAAGCATCAATGAGGCGAATATCTACGCAATTCGTGAGCTGATTGAAGGCATTAATGCTGAGTATTACTGCGAACTACTCCAACAAGTGAAACTTGCCTATCGGCAAAAGAGGCGGCATATGTCTATCCGAAGTGTGATTCTCTTGCATGACAACGCTCGGCCACATACAGCTGCATTGAAAATTGAACAAAATGCATTGGGAAACCCTTGAACACCCGCCTTACAGTCCTGATTTGTCGCCATGGGACTACCACATGTTTGGGCCACTTAAAGAAGAACTGGGAGGCCACCACTTTGAGGACAACGAAGGTGTAGAAACGTCTGTGCGCAATTGGTTATCGACACGACCAGTTTCATTCTTTGAGAAAGGTATTAAAAAACTTCCGATTCGGTGGGAAAAATGTATACATAAGAGAGGAGACTATGTAGAAAAATAATATGTATTAATATTTGTATTGATCGTACCAATAAAATTTTTAAAACAAAAGTCCGGTTCATATTTGATTCACCCTCGTATATCTTCATGTCACCTTTCCAAATTGTGTACTAGGTTTGATAAAGAATGTAAATTTAGTTTAAGTTAAGTACCTTTATTTTTAATAATAACTCAAATTGTTATCAGAAGTTTATTGAAAACTATGTCCTATTATGCTATATATATATATATATATATATATATATATATATATATATATATATATATATATACATATATTTAAACCGTATAACGATTTATTATAAGATTGCGCGGAGAGGATACTATTCAATGAATGTCAGTATAATTAACAGACCTAACGAATGACTCAGATCGTCTACAATATGGTGGATCCACCTAAGTTAGAATCATATACAAGATTTTCTTAATACATACACATATTTAGAAATCAAGTTATTCTATTCAACAGTAAACGAGGTTGGTCAAGCTAATAATTGATGCTTAAAAGTAAAATACCTTATGTTAGGCAATATCGAAAAAGTTAAATATGTTTGAAAATTGCTTCCAATTAAGCCATTGCATTGCTTCACTAAAAATTGTAAGATAAATACATTAAAAAAAAACCGACTTAAAAAAAAAACTGAAAAGCATAAAATAATTTTTTGCTACAACAATAATTAAATACTTTTTCTGAAGTCCGTGCCAATTTAAACAGCGAAGTTGCGATGTATTTCCCGAAATAGTTTCACTTTAGAGGGGAAGTCGATTTCGTAAAGCTTTCGCTTCCATCGTTCAGTCTCAAATAACTACCCCTGTATTCTCCATTTAATTTCTTCGAACTTCTAATAATTTCTCCATAGTATTCAAATAATGATAATTACATTCATTTTCATGCAATTTCCTAAAAAACAGTTTTTCTCACGAATTGAAAAAATACAGGAACAGGAACACTTTTGTAACCTCCTTAATACAGTTTAAACTATCCAAATCAGTTTTCGAATATTTTCTAGAAGGTTCGCCAAATATGTAGGACGGATGGTGGGCCCATGTACGATATTATGTAGCCCTTATAACATCTAGATAGCTTACGGTTTTTGTTTTTTTACTTTAATTTTTTTCCTTAATTCCCACATTTTTTCATACAAACTTTTGTATTTTTCACTGTATCTTCACTAGATAAACTTTAATCTATGATGTTTGTTTGTTCTTCTGTATTCAATATTTGACACAAATAATTGGTTGATAAAATTCCACAAAAAAGTCATTAAGTTAAACCCTTTATCACATTACAACAAAAATTAAGAAGCACATTGAGAACTTCGAATACTTACAAAAACTTCTCTACTTCAACCCCTTTCCAAGGATATATCATACGTATTAGAAAGTAATCAATATCATAATAAAATTTGAGATAGTAACTTACAAGGTTACAACTACAAAAAATAAAACATACATCAAGTTGCAATAATTTGTTATACATTTTGTTCAAACCGCTACGGATGCAATCGCGACATGTTTTTCTAACTGCCACAGTCTAGTCTATAGTCGCAACTCATCTCATATTGTTTCTAAAGCAACATTTATTCATTATTTTAACTGCTCCTTGGTTTCTATTTCTCTCTCATAAACGAGTTACTTGGCCCGTCCCTATACAAAAAAATCAAAGGGAGTCAGGTCTGGCGATCTTGTAGGCCAGACTATAGGGCCGGCTCTCTCAATCCACGCATTTGGGAATGAATTGACCAGGAGCTCTCTGACAGTTCGTCTATAAAACGTGATAGATAGACAACTTTTTGAATATTATTGGTCTGTCTTCCAATGGGATTTCATCTAATAAGATCGATAAATGGTCATTTACGAGAGAGATAGAAATAGAAACCAAGGAGCAGTTAAGTGTTGCGTTCCAAAAAATCCGGGATGGTCGATCTTAATAGATGATATCACATTGGAAGACAGAACAATAGTATTCAAAAAAGATGGCTGTCCAGCACATTATAGGCGAACTGTCAGAGAGCTCCTGGAAATTCATTCCCAAACGCGTGGATTGAGAGAGCTTATACAATGGCCTCCAAGGTCCCCAGACCCGACTTCCTTTGATTTTTTTGTATGGGGACGTGCCAAGCCACTCGTTTATGAGAGGGGAATGGAAATCAAGAATCAGTTAAGAGAAAGAATAAATGTTGTTTTTGAAATAATGTGGGATGAGATGCGACTGTAGACTAGACTTTAGCAGTCAGAAAAAGATCTCGCGATTACATCAGTAGCGGTAGCAGCCGGTTTATAACAAATTATTGCAACTTGATGTATATTTTATACTTTGTAATTCTAACCTTGTAATGCAAAAGGACAAACAAACATCTTAGATTAGATTTAAGTTTATTTGGTGAAGATACAGTGAAAATAAAAAGTTACAAAAGTTTATATGAATAAACGTCGGAGTTAAGAAAAAATAATAATAATAAAAAACAAAAACCGTAAGCTATCTGGATGTTATATGGGCTACATAACATCGCACATGAGCCCACCTACCCGCGCATCAAGTTTGGCGAACCTTCTACAAAACACCCTGTATATAAAAAAGATTTACACAGAGGAATGTTCCTGTTTTAAGTTGGTTAAAAATACAAGAACACAGCTTCAAATCAATGAATCACTGAGTTTAATGCAAACATTTATGTTAATTAAAATGAACATTTATTTATAATGTATTTAAGAACAATTTTCACTTATCCATGAATAATGACAATTGTTTTACTAGATAACTGGCTTCGTCAAAATAGAATATTAAACTACAAAGTACATGCTAAATGTCTAAAATTATTACAAGGCGGTATAAGAAAATTATTATACTGAGAGATAATTTTAATGAAGTAGTGGATAGTAAGGCAGCAGCCATTTATTTATTTGTGAAAATCACCTGAGTTTTGGTTTCATTAATATTTAATAACTGTTAATCTATCGTTTACTGAAAGTGAACATGTTTGAAACTACAAATATATACTCACATCAAACCAAAAAAAATGTATCCAAACAGCACTAGAAGTGTTAAGTTCAGTACTAAGATTCGTTCACTTTGAATCCGTTTAGATTAGTTACTTGTGACAAGGTTAATGCGCATTTTAAAAGCTTTTAATTTTTTTCGCGGTTGTATTATGCATCGACGGATGATGTAAGCTAAGCATAAATTAAAATCACATTTATTTTAGTCATTAACACTTTGGGATTTACTTTACTTATCGGTAGTAATGTTGTATTTGCGATGCTAAATGTAATTTGTGTATGTATGAATTAAATAAAACGTCTTTTAACTTTTTTATAAAAAATTTAAAGCAAAGATCCGAAAACGTAAATCTAATTTTTTTTTTACTGATCAGCCTCGCACTGGTCAAGCTCGTCTGAAATTTTCTGGGAGATTCAAAGAGTGTCTTCGATTATAATTCAATTTCACTCAAATCAGAAAAGGTATTAACCGAGTTCTAAAAAGGAGAAGGTTATCAATTCGTCTGCAACTTTTTTTTATGTATGACTAACGATTATTCAAAAACGGCTTAGGCAATTTTGATGATTTAAACTGCATTATATTAAGGAACATTACAGAAAGGTCCCAGAAAGGTCCCATATAATTTTCTGTAACATGAGATTTACGGTTTTCCAGAAAATCAGAAAAAAAGTAAATAAGGGACTAGATTTCAGTGAATTTCTATGAATCTTCACTGTTTTCTCTAAAATGGCTCAAGCAATTTGAATATTATAAATTGTATTCTACAAAGATTTGTCCCAGCTTGATTCCGTATATTTTTCTATAACGTAAAACACACCATTTTTCTGAAAATCGGAAAAATATATGCAAAGAAAAACTATAAACATCATGGTAAATGTCAAATTTTCATCATACATATCTAGTCTAAATGTGAGTAAAGATATGCCATGAAAGTATATCGTAAAGGGTGTTTGTAATGGTTTTCATTTTGATTCATTTGAAGTAAGTTTCTTTTAGAGGCTAAGTTAAGTTAGAGGGCTTATAGTCGCGTGAAATGTCAGAAAATATTCCGTTAGATTATCGAAACGAAAATTTGCCATGTCGGCGAACTCTTCTATATGGGATACGGTTGTAGGTGTGTGCGTACATGTATGCGATATTAGGTGGTGCATAAGCAGTTGTGTACATAGGATGGTTGAAATATAAGTTGGAATTGAATTAGTTATACGGGGTGATTCTAAAAATATTGTATCGGGTGGCACATAAGTAGTTGCGTATACAAGGTGGTTGAAATAAGAGTGGAGCAAAACTATAGTTATACAGAGTGGATATTTGCGTTATAGAACGGAGAATAATTACCGTTATACAAAAGGCTTTAAAAATTGTTAGAAACAGTTGAGTATAGGGGATGGTTGAAATATAAGGTGGAGTAGAATTACAGTTATACAGTGCGGTTTAAAAAAGTTATATAGTTTGGAACATAAGTAGTTGCTTATACATGGTGTTTGAAATAAAGGGATAAAATTATTGTTATTCAGGGTGTATCAAAAATTTGTTATATAAGCATAAGCAGATAGGATATTTGAATTATAAGACATAGGACGGGGTATAATTATAAACATGGGTTCCAAAAATTTTAGAAGCTGTTTTCTACTGGGTGGTAGAGTGATAGAGTGATTACACTTTACATATTGTATCTGTTCATAAAGTTTTTTTAGAATGAACTTAGCTTAACTTTTCTACAAGTGTGATGTTATTTCCAATAAATCCATAAACATAAAGTGAAGAGACCACAATATCTTTCAGAAAACGACTTACTTTTCTGAATTAAGTATTCAAATTTGTACATAGACATTTGTATGCTGTATAATTTATAAAAAAAGTTGCTTAAAATCGGAGAACTAATGATGATGAGTGGCACAAGTCAAAATGTATTGTTTATATTTTTTCATGTTATAGCGCATGAAATTATTATAACGTCCTATAAACAACAGAAATGTAGGTCTTTGAGAAATCAACTATTACAGAACCTACTTTTCCAATTTTCCGACTTTTCTAGAGTATTATTGGAATTAAGAGTGACGTCATTGGATTCTATCAAAAATTTTACAGAAATATCCTTTCGGATTTTTTTACCGAATTTAGTTTTTTCGTCATAGAAGTAAAACAAATATGAATGAAGAAATGAAAAAAATTACGGAAACCTGAAAGTTGTCTAGAGGACGCCTTTTTGAAAACTAAGGGCTAACATTTCTTAATTTCTTAAATCGACTGTACTTCTGAGGGGGAATGGCTCACAAGAAAAAAAATTACGTCTGGTCTTTCAAGTGTGGGCTTCGAATTAAAATTTTATTTCAACATTGCGGTAATTTCCCGATTTTTTTCACGATCATTTTGAAATCGATGGACATTTTCGACATTCTTATTTTTTTAAATTTTTGACATTTTCTAGCTAAAAATCAAAACGTATAACAACATAAAAACTGTTTTTACCAACCTTTACAGCCCTTTTTCATGTTTTTAATAGTCGAATTTACAAACAATACTTGAACAATAATTATTCCAAATATCAAATCAATTTGGCAGTCATTAAGATCGTGCCAGTCATTTAAGTTTTCCGGTACAATGTTTGGCATTTCTTTCCATCCCCTTTCATCCTTATAGGGGTCGACTTGAGAAAAAGCTTAAACTATATTTATTCTAAACCCAACCAAATTGTATTAAAATTGAGCTGATTCTTTCCGGATTTGGACCGCCTCATTTTTTCGAATTAATTTATTTATATACCTAAACCGGGATATAAACAAAGTTTTCCGACATGAAAAAATGACGCGGTCCAAATCCGGAAAAACAGAATCAGCTATGACTCTGGCCGCGAAAACCTCCGTTCTTATTTGTATTGAAAAGTTCTTCAGGGTTTGAGTTCTGTCCAAACTTTGATATCTCTTTTCACACCCTTTCATCCCCCTAGGGAATCGAAATGAGATACTTTCTCGCCTGATAAAAGTACCTTATATATTATATATTAACACAGGTGCTAATGTCCATCCATAAGAAATTTTATCAAAATACATCCAGTCGAAGAGACAAACAAAATTCCAAAAATTGGTGCGTTGTAAATTTTCAAAAAATATTTGAAATACAGACACAGTCTTGTTAGTTTTTTATTATAAGCATCGATAACCGTTTTATTGACGTGGGTAGCAAAGAACTTTCAAAGTTAGTCAGATGGCCGCCAAGATCACCGGATTTGTCCAGTTGGATTTTTGTTTCTCGCTAAGCGTACTTAATAGAACATGTTTACATGAACAAACCCGGTAGTTTGATGAGTGACATAATTTGCCATATTTAACCAATAGATAGCTTCTGCTCTGACGTTTTATAAAGTACAGTGGTTTTTCAGTTTCCAACATGGCACATGGAACGACTGATATATTTTGAGATATGTGCATGAAATATCTTAACTTTTGATCAGACGGATCTTGAAATACGTAAAATGTGTGAAATTACTTACATAGTCTGTCCTGTCGTTGCAACGGTTGACTAGCCACATTTTTAGACACAGTCCAAACTGTTATGTTGTATAGTCTACCTGGAACCAAACCGTTGAATGTGACCAACGTATCTGTGTCGTTGGCAGACTTCTCTTGATCCGGGATGTTCGGTTCAGAAAGAGAGAACCTGCAAAAAAGAAAATGATGTTACAGGGTAAGTTTCTGTAATAAAAAAGTTCCAGAGTAGTTAAAACACACAATTTTTGAATTTAGGCAACGTGCTTGAGATTGATTTTTTTCTGGAAGAAGGTGAATTTATGTACTTTTACTACACTGAAACAAAAAACTTTTCCAGGTAGGATCTTAATGATCTTTGGAGGCCCTAAGCCTCTCAAGAACGTCAACTCTCAATGATTTTTGGGAGCAAATCAGCTGGTTAATATTAACTGAAAACCTGTTTTAGTATACCGCTCGAAAAATATAAGAACTTACATTTTTCGAATCAAAACCTAAAGCTTGGGAGGCTCTTTTGAGGATTCGACCATCCATTATTACTCAAAACAAATTTTGAAGTGAGATTATTATATTCCTGTTACTATAAATAACCCCCCGGGAAAACATATAGATTCAACAACCCTGCCTCCCCCAAAACTTATCCTGATCAAACTGATCATGTTATTGAAGGAGTTGTTAATTTTGTTAGACCATTAAATGTCAAAGTGGTGGATGGTGAGAAAGTAAATGAACTGCTTAGACTGACAGAATCAGGAGTTGAGAGTTGATGAGCTCAAATAACCTTAATCTGGAAATCGAGTTCCATTTGCAGAACAAATGACGATTGCAAACCCTCCGTACCCAAACTGATCCCTTAATAAATGGTAGCAAATTAAGAAAAATTCCAATGAAGGGCGCATTTTACTTACAGTAAGGTGTGAAAAAATATCAACATGCTATGCATTCTTATAGGATATTTTGATTTTCTGGAGGCATCTATATATAAATAGGCAAAGACAAAATGGTCAGGTACCATTTTCTCCTCTGTCTCTCAACCGATTTACTTTATTTTTGTTTTGTTTAGTAGCTATTGACGACCTTCAGTGCAGAATGCTAAAATTTATTAATAATATTGCTTCATTAATTAAATAAAACATAATAAAAAACATTATTTAGTGTCCATAGTGTCAATGCCAAACAGATAACAGTAACAGTGTCGCCAGATTGCTTGGGAGAAAATCGTTAGATGGATTGACTCGAATGTGAAAGATAAATTAAATTAAACTAAAAAGTAACAAATTTTGACCCGTTCCTAAAGCTATTCTACATCGTCATGCTATTGAAATACAACCCAGGAAAATTTGTATTACATAATAATGGCCAATCGGCTCTCGCAAGTTTGCAACTTTCATTGGTTTGTAAATATGGTTTGTCAACTAAAATAAAAATTATGTTGCAAATGATGAATTTATTTCTGATAATATTTTATTAATTTTAATGTTATACTTTCAATTTAAATATTATGTTAATCTTTACCATATAAATTTCATATAATTTGAATAAGATTACAAAAAATGTCAATTAATACACTGATTGTAATATTGAAGACAAAAGTTAGATTTGACAGCACTGCTCATGGCTATCTTTGATGCAGCGCCTTAATTTGAATTTTAACATTTGAGAATATTGTTTGGTGTAAGATTATTATAGCACGATGGTGAAGGTAAGTTGTAAATGTGTAAAGTTCATGATTTCGGCTTCATTCACTGCGAAAAGTTTTTAACAAATGTAAGTATTATTTATTTATCCTTAATTAACAGCAGATGCTTATATTTCTTTATATTTTTCATACAAAACAGAAATAGCAATTGCTTATTATGTGTTTCATTTAAGTTAATGAAATTATATTGAATCTTAAGATTTTGGTGGAAGGTTTATTAATATGTACTTATGTTTTGTAGTTATTTGGAATGTAATAGTAAATATAACACCTTCATATTAACTTTTGAGTTGGTTGATTTCATTTTCTGCTTACGAGCTGCAATTGTTAACTGTGAAATACCAGAATAAAGGTTCTATTTCGTTTTATTTCTTACTTTAAGTATATTAATTGTATATGGAAAAAGCGTTACCTGCTGTCAAATCATGTGGACCATCTTTGATAGTTCAGCATCAAGCGTTGTTTATTGTTCAGTAGTAGAATAGTCAATGTAGTGAGTATTGTATTTTCAGATAAGATTTTCGTTGTAATTATTCTGTTAAGTTCATGAGTTCATGACATACGAACCTCAATAATGTTCACAATTTGATGAAATAGGGTGACTAGCCTACATAAAAAGGCAAGAAAGTTAAATCCTAATTGCAAATAACTTTTTCATTATAGAGGAAGACACAAGAGTAAACAGAGGGAGGATTTGTTTTCAACTGTTATCTACTAGTAACACTGTAGAACTTGTGGATATCTGTGGTGATGAATTACATAACAGCCCCTTTATAATCGCTACCATTCACACAATTTGATTCTTAAATTTTTTCAGTATTTCAAATAAAATTGTTACCTGTATGTATCAAACTTGGAAGACGCTAGAGGGGTTGGCGTGTACCGGATACTGATAGAGTCCGTGGACTGCTGCTTGTTCACGACGACTAATTCAGATTGTATGAGAGGCACTGGAAATGGAAAATAACATTTTAATCGAATTGGTAAAAATTTAGAAACATTTTCGCAACTTACTCGTTCTTGTTTTCAAAATGGTCACATCACTTTCCAAGCCATTCGAGATCGCTTGAATGTCGAAGATGTATTCTTCGCCTGGCATTAGATCCGTTATCAGTTGTCGGAACGGTCCGGTGCCGTTCTGGCTTTGGCTGACGTTCCTTTTGTTGATGTGCGTAGGATTCGTCGACTCACGCCAACGGATTATGTAAGTTTCTACTCGACCTTCAGGACGTGGCCATTCAAGCGTTACGTTGTTTGAGTCTACTAATGGGACGACATTCGCCACAGCGTTGGGTCCTAAAAAGAAGAACATACAAGGCTTGTATCAAAGATTCATTTTGGAAACGCTGCAGTCACTGTAGAGCAAAATATGCGCCATCTAAACCTGATAGTATCAGGGGAACTAACCGTCCAATTTATAATTTTGGTGTTTTAAGTGTAAGAGAAGTATTTTGAGTTTTAGTCAAAATTTTGCTATATGGCTTTCCTGAAAAGTAAATAATGAATCTGTCATTAATTATTCTAGTTCTGCTATATAGCCGGCAGATAATCGCACTCTCTAATTAAATAACTCACTTTATTGTACCACCCTGTATGCAATCAGTGATCATTCTACCCACTCCCTAATTTTTTTATAACTAATAAATTGTTAATATTTTTTCAAAATATTTCCTTTTAAATGTTTCAATGTATTTGTAGGATGATTAAGTACTTATTAGCATCAATTCTTGCGTGCGCATATTGACATTTCAACAATGAGAGCATCCAGAGTTACCAGTTGCCAAAATTGGAAACGAAGTCTGAATCAAGTTGGTTTAAAATCTTCTGTAACATGGACCAAATGTATGTGACGTGTGAATTTTCGAAAATAGATAGTTGAACTGGCACTGAATGTTATACGGAGAGTTTGAGTCATGAAGAGATGCTAAAATATATTGGTATTCACATAACGCACATAGTAATTCATAGGAACCACAACGTGAGGTTCAAATCTTGGGTTGACAAAATAGGCCAAATGATTATCATCGGATTGAAAAGCTTATAAAGTGTGGAGGCCTACGACATCATATTCGATGGTAACGATCAATCTAGAAATTCATTTGAGTCTATAAATTGGGTATCAACAAATGTGGTGCGTCCCCGCACTTTTATTTGTTGTCATTGTTGAAAATTGGTTGCATTAATTCATTGACTTTTAAACTTTTGCACTTTTTCGAATACCTTCCATCGCGCCAGTGCTAAAACACCCAAAGACTTGCTTTCCGATTACGGTATCATACGCATTATTTTGTTGTGTTTTTGTGTTATAAAGTTGCGAGGTATCTTCGGTCGTAGGAATTAACTCTTTTGATTCGTCGCCATCTTGCACACACAGCATGAAATATTTCTAAAATATTTATGCAATATTTCTGGTTTGATTTGAAACATTTCAAAATATTTCTTGAAATATTTCAGCAATATTGCTATGTCCACGACAAAACCCCATTTGAAATAATTCATGAAATATTCCTGTAATATTTTATGAAATCTTTGTGTCATATTTCATGATATATTTCAAAAGATCTTTTGTTGTAGATATAAAAATAGTTTAAATGTATTTTAGTGAACTATTTAAAAATATTTATATAATATTTGATGTTTGTTTTGAAGTATCCTAAAATATTTCAGAAATCTTCGTATTTTAGCTACAAAAACGTTTTGAAATATTTCATGAAATATTCTGTAATATTTCATGATATATTTCAAAAGATTTGTTTGCCGTGAGCATACGAATATTTCAGAAATATTGGAGTCAAATATTTTAAAATAGTGCTAAAATATTTGATGTCTAAAGTATTTATTGAAATTTTTTCCAAAATATTACTATATTCAAGACTAAAATTCTCCTGAAATATTTCATGAAATATTGGTGTAATATTTCACGAAATGTTTCTCTAAGATTTCATGAAATATTTCAGTAGGTGTTTTGTCGTGGACATAGGAATATTGCAGAAATATTTCAGTGAAATATTTCTTCAGATATTTCATGCTGTGTGGGGGTGTGTGTGTAACTTTACCGTCCAGATTTTAGTGTCAGGATGTTAAGAAGCCAAGCGACTGCTGCTACCATATAGACTAGTCTAAGAGGGAAGGAGAACCAAGAAAACCGTCAATGTTTACGCACTCTTTAGGTCAGATCCCATTATCAATGGCAAAGAAACTATGAAAAAAGCACAATTCTAAAAGTTAAAATGAAATTGTTTGACAATTGTATTTGACTTATGAAGTAACTAATATACAGGGTGGCACACAAACTTCTAAAGATCATATAATAATAAAGTTCCTTTCAAATTAGAAGAACTTGAAAGGGGAGATATTCAGAAATTTTTGTGGCGTCTCTAGAACAACAAGCTCAGAGGACTTCAACAGGTTACTGATCAACTGTTAATAGGTGACTTTCATTGTGCTGTGACTACATTGTTTACATCGACTGACCTGCTTACAAGGTCCTTCGTTAATTATTTGATTGAACCAACTATTGTATGTAAAACCGCAAGATCTAGCCATACATTTTAGTTGTATTTCTTCGGGAACACCACCAAATGATTGGAATAAGGAGCTAAATTCTGATAACTTGACAACTGAGTCCTTATGCTCAATTTCCTATTCTTTTTTTAAGTGAAAAGTAATTGATTTGAACCGTACTTTAGGAATATAAAATTTTGCACACTGATAACTGCCAAGGTGCAATCGAATTTTTTTTACTTTTAATTTTATGGTTATATACAAAATTCTTTGTCGTAGTTCAGTTTTAGTTGCCACATGAGTTTTATATACATACGACTTTAATTTAGCCCCAAAAAAAATTCCAAAAATTTTTATAATACACAATAATCAAGGTGCTTTGAAAAACATACGATTGTTGTAGCTATAGTTTCTAACGTTTCATATAAAACATACTGGAACTTAAAGAAGATTAGTAGAATTTTTGAGCTGGTGGAATCATTTGCTCAAAAATAATGATGAGCAGTGAACGGTAATCGGCACAAAGACTTGATTACAAACTTTTTCGTATGTGTTGAAAGGCATTAATGTTGCAGAGAAGTGGTTTAACATGCCACACACAATGCGAAACAATTAAAGGAAAGAAACTTTTAGCGAACGATTTATTTCACGAAATGTATCTGTTAACTGGCCACCTCCTTCGTCCGATTTGACACCATTAGACTATTTTCTCTTATTTGTAAAGTTGCATATGTAGACCGATAAACCAAAAACACTTGAAAGCCAAAATGCAACCCATTAATGTCGAAATATAGTCTGATTTACTGCAAAGAATGTGTGAGATTTGCACTTCAAGACTAGACCATTTACGAAATCATATTTAAACATTATTGCATAAAATTAATTTTTAAATAAAGTCAGTTTTATTAATACTAGTGGTCGCCCAGTGGTCGAAATTCGACCCTATTTCATGAAATTGTAAAAAGTATATTTTTATGAGATAAAGTTGTGGAGAAATCGGAGATAGATGTAATGTCCAAAATCGTTCACTCATATTGATAAATCTATTGAAACAAAAAAAAATTTAATCAAATATCGGTATTCAAAATATTTTTGACAAACCAAATTTTTGGCTGGATCCGCTCCTGGAAAAATGTTCCATATAATAGTTGAGAGATCGTTCTTTGCAATCCAAAAATTTTCGTCCTTTATATTTAATACATTCTCTATTGTCCGCTGACTGACACAACATAGTCGGGAAGATAGTGATAATATATTAATCAAATAATTAAATTCACATTAAAACAGAATATTTAATATGAAAGTTGCTGCAACGCGTCCGGAAAATCAATACTGATCTACTATTTACTATTTTACCACTAAACAATAACAACGCTTTATGCTGAACTATCCAAGATAGCCTTCGCATGATGGTCTGAAAGAGCGTTAGCTTGTCATTGTCAACTAATCCTATCATAGAGCTTGTACTTCCTGGCGGTTGCCAGCAACGCACAAATATTGTACCAAAGCTAGAAAGAGAGTGCAAAACGCTATTTCACTCGATTAAGAGCTGCATGCAAAGAGCTATGTGCAGTATGTAGTTCATTGGCTGCACCTCCCAATTGTGTGACATAGCTTCTTGCTCGCTCTATTGTCCTCTCATTTTACTCATTTCTGTATTTCATGCTACCTCCAGAAGTACATGCTCTAAGAATCTAACAGCATCTAACGTTCGGTCCTTATATATATAATTACTCAATGTTTTGAGTTTTGGCCGTCTGGCGGCACTGTCAGTATTATTTGTTTGGCGTTGACAGTATGGACGTAAATAATGAATTTTTTATTATATTTTATTAATGAATGAACCAATATGATAAATTAATATTAGCATTCTCCACTGAAGATCATAAGTAGCTACTAAACAAAACAAAAATAAAGCAAATCGGGTGAGAGACAGAGGAGAAAATGGTACCTAACCGTTTTGTCCTTGTCTATTTATGTAGATTAAAAACATTTAGTTGTGCTTCAATGCAATTTAAAGTTATGTGCCTCTAAAAACCACCGGTTATGATTTAGTCATAAAATGTTTAATCATTAAATACAAAAGCATTGAAACATCTCAAAAAATGTTAATTTTACACACACTTTTGACATCTAGAACTGTTTTTTCAATAAACGTTTTAACGACGGATTCACATTTCTCATATCAAAAAACCTCTACAAGCCAAATTTTAGACTAAAACTACAACATTTTTCTCACTCGAGAAGAAAAAGCAAAAAACAAAATTATAGCCTCGACGGCCGTATCAATGAACCTCACCGCTACTCATTCTGACTTACTTATAGTATGATTGAGCTGCTGAGGTTCGTTGCTTTCCAATCCATAGCTAACCGTATTAACTTGGATGGTATACCGTTCACCAGGTGACATGTCTGTCACCTCAGCCTCAGTATTCTGAACAGCAGGAAGACGAACCCATTGATTGTCGGAATCAGTACGATACCTTATGGCGTACTCAGATATCAGAGATTCCTGTGGAGCGTTCCATTGCACGATAACAGAGTTTGACGTGGTTTTTTCGATTGTCATATTTTTTGGTGGCCTAGGAACTGCAAAGACAAAACAAAATTAGTGAATTATTAGAACTATTTTCAAGTAGACTGTACTCACAGACTGGTTGGAAATATTCGTGGGGTTCACTCCTTAGTCCATGCGAAATGGCGAATACTTTCACCAAGTACCCTGCACCGGGATAGAGATGATTCAGGATTATTTTTGATTCGTACGTCATTCTAATGTTCCTTTCGTTAGTATCGTTTCTGATCCACTGGACTTCGTATTTATCTTGTTTGGAGTTTACGTCTGATTTCCAGCTTATGTTCAGTCCGTCGACCATTGGTTTTAGATCTTCGATTATAGGAGCGCTGGGTCTAGTCGCTACGTATATGCTCTGCAAAAAAAGTACATTAGAAAACATAAGATTCCTATTTCCTTTAAAACAAAAATTAAATAAATCAACTGAAAAAATGTGGGAACAAGTTTAATTACATTTTTTTATTCATTTTTTTTTGTGAAGCGTTTACAGCACTCATACCGTTCACACCCTGTATAAATTCATCATCATCAACTATATTTTACCAGTATTTCATGTTGCAGCGTCCTTAGCATATACGTTACACATTTCTTTCCAAAAGCTACAGTTCTTGGTTTGTTGGGACCAGGTTATGTGTTTTTTTTTCGAGATACCATAGTTCCACAATATATTATACCCCAATCAACAGAGATAAGTAACATAAAATTCTCAACAGCAAACCGCTCATGCCACCACATTAGTAATAATTAAGAGACAATAACTGACCTGATTTTAAAGTAAATTATTTAAACAATAAAAACCCACAAAAATGTGATTTTCTTTTATTTTTTGCTTGTATTATGAAAACTTATAGAGAAATCGTAATACTGTCAATGGAAAAGTTGTAAGGAACCTGAAAACCTTTAAAATGAGCGTTTACAAGTCCCGATCGGAGGATGTTTCGCTGAGAAAATCCAGAAAAACCGATAAAAAATTCCTGACCGGGTATACCAAATGCATTTTAAAAGCTCGTATTATGTATTTTAATTTGTATATCTCGGATTGTTGTTGAAATGCTATAAAAATGGTTAAGAATGCTTGCGAATATTGCATTTTACCTGAGAATTTGTGCCAGAAAGAGACATAAGAAAATGTGGTGGGGATAGCAAGATAATTTAGGCGAAGCAAAATAATTTAGGAGAAGCCTACGCGACGGGTTGCTGACTATTGGGCGCAAGTGAATTTACCTGAATGCCGCAGTTAAAACTTGAAGTTTTCGATGTAGTAATGGAACCTTCTTATTCTATATTTTATTATCATATATGTCTTACACATCTAAATATAACATCGCTAAGATATTAATCTCGAGTGCCATGAATGGCACGTCCAAATAAGTAGAGTCAGTTAAGTGGATGTTAATATCATTATAATTTATTGAGCATTTTACGTACTGAAATATTCAATATTTGTAAGTATTTTTAAAATATCCTAATCGGATCCTCTTAATGAACAAAAATATTGCTCAGTACAAACATATTATAATTCTTCATTCAAAATATTAAAAAGTACACATCTACATACATTATATACAAAACATCTGCTCTCGTATATTTACAAAAGTGTACATAAATTGAATAAAACTGTGTTTTCATCTACAAAATCTACAATCCTACACAATACCGTTATATGTTATAAAATCTAATTCCCACTATTTTTTGCCATGTTGAACTGTAACCTACAGAATTGGAAAAAATAAGCTGTCAAATAACGGGTGGGCCATCTAACTTTTTTTTTTGAAAATGCTATAAAAAAAACTAGTGAATGTTTTTCAATTTGATTTTTTTTATTCGAAAGTACAATCCTTCCGGTTATTTATGGAAAACAACTTCATTCAAATGGCTTCCACGGTTGGCCTCACAGTAGCTAATTCGGCCAGTCCAATTTTTCAATACATTTTCAATTGTATGCGGCTGTATTTCGGCGATGCAAGCACGAATATTGTTTTTGAGCGCGTCAATTGTTTATGGCTTATCGGCATAACACTTGTCTTTAACAGCACCGCACAAATAATAGGCCAGAGGTGTCAAATAGCAGCTTCTTGATGGCCAATTCACATCTCCAAAACGGCTAATTAAACGATTTTCAAATCGAGTGTGGCATAACTCAATTGATGGGCGCGATGTGTGGCACGTGGCACCATCCTGTTGAAACCAGATACCGTCCATGTCCAATTCATCAATTTCCGTGAAAAAAAAATCGTTCAACATGGCGCGGTAGCGTTCGCCATTCATAGTAACAGCTGCTCCTTCCTCATTTTCAAAGAAAAATGGGCCGATGATGCCGCCAGACCAAAATCCCCACCAAACAGTCACTCTTTGGGAGTGCATTGGCTTCTCAACGACCACATGTGGATTTTCCGTTCCCCAAATTCGGCAATTTTGCTTGTTAACATATCCACCGAGGTGGAAATGAGCTTTGTCCGAAAAGATGATTTTTCGGTAAAATTCCGGGTCTTCGTTCAAGTGCTCATTGGCCCATTGTGCGAAGCCATAGCGCATTGGATGGTCTGTTGGCTTCAACTCCTTTACCAATGAACTTTATACGGTGTCATTCCGAGGTCTTTATGCAAAATTCTCCTCAAAGAAGTGCGAGAAATGTGCAATTCGTGCGATCGATGGCGAGTTGATGTGCTCGGAGTATCGGCCACACTTTGTGCTACAGCATCAATATTCCCCCGTGTACGCACAGTAGGAGCACGTTGACGTGTTGGTTTGTCAATGAGCAAACCAGTTTCACGCACTTTTTTCACAAAATGTCTCATAGAAGTACGGCATTTTCGCACACATTCGGCAACAACACACTCACTTTGGAAATAATTTTTGAATATTTCCCAACGTTGTTCAAGCGTATATCCAACCATTTTCGTTCACGGGAGACTTCAAACTAATTTTCTGTCAAAACAGATCTGACATAAATGTTACCGTGTTGAAAATGACCGCTAGTTCAAAAAAAAAGTTAGATGGCCCATCTAGTATTAAAAACAATATTATTAAAGGTGTAAGTTATATAAACTTAAATTTTTAATAAACATACAAATTTTAAAATATAAAATGAGATTTATTCATTAGTGTGTAAATAATCCACTGAAGTGATTACAAACTTATCGCATTCAAAACATTCTAGATCTAAATAATTCTTGGCCCCTAATAGTGGGCAACCAGACTTATGCAATTCCTCTTAAACAGCTAGGCAGTCGACTGACGCTTTGCTCTCCACATTTCAGATTCTTGTGCCTATAATGCAATTTTCACAACCGTGTTAAACCACTGTTACGTATTTTTAACAATAATTTAAGACAGACAAATTGAAATACGTTTTACGGAATTCAAAACATCCAAGTAACACTCCAATAGAAAGAGCATGGTTAATCAGGTACAGTTTGTAAGACAGCCACCAATCCATCCAATTCTGGAAAAACTATTTATTTCACAATACTTATCTTGAGAACAGTTAATCGTAACATAATAACCTGCCATTTTATGGAAGATTAATCTTTTAATTTTTAATACAACAAACTTATGAATTTTTGAAACTAAGTCAATTTTTCTTGATTTTTCCAACTTTTCTCGGCGGAAAATAACCCTATCAGGATCTATAAACATTCATTTTGAAAGCATTCCCATTCTCTACAACTTTCCCATTGACAAGATCAAGATTCCTTCATTATTTTATTCAATATGAGCTAAAAACAAATAAAATCCATATTTTTGCTAGTTTTTTTCTTATTGTTTAAATAAATTATGTTTGCTGTTAAAATCGTATAAAATATCAGCTACGTACTAATGCTGAAGCGATGGCATCTTCGCTTTGCTGTTGAATTTTATGTCCCAAAATGCCTTCAATTTTGCTCTATTGACTGATGTATTAGGGAGTTTCCTTGGTCTTTGTATACACTTGAGAAACCCCTGAGTTATTTTTGTCCATCTATTATTTTGTCGTTTTGCCAAATGTCCTGCCTACTGTCATTTCGGGGAATTTATATATTTCTTTTTTGAAATGGACTGGCATTTTAGACTCGAAGACTAATGAGTTCTTTCAACACGGGTCGAACATTTGGTAAAGCAACAGGACACTAGGTGAACGACAAAAAGTACTCCTAAAACTGTTAAAAGACAGACAAAACTTCCTAATATAAGAACATAATGAGCATAACATGGTTTTAAAAAAGGCTGACATCCTCAAAATTCCTTAACAATGGAAACTTGATCGTCTTCGCCCTAGGCCTAGAAAAATAATTATGATTTGATAGCACACAAATTCATTTCGGTTGACCCGGAAGATAAACGACTGAAACTTAATGTTTCTTTTAATCCGTACTGTAAACAGTCGATTTCAAGTAGCACTAGAGAAAAAAATCTAATGGTGTTAGGTCCGGTGACCGAGCTGACCATTTTTTGCGACCTCGCCATATAATCCATTTATCACGATATTTTAATAATAACAGATTGTTCAACATTTTGTATACAAATATCATTGTGTTGTAAGTTATTGTTTGTCATATACTTAATAAATTTGTACTTTTTGACATATTAATTCTACTTTATATTTATTGCAGCCTAAAATAATACGTAAAACCGTTTTGTTTTTTCTGTAAGATATCTATTTCAGAATTATTGATCAAAAACGGTAGTGTTGAACAGTATTAAAAGTGTGGAGCTATAATAGTTTTATAATTTTATATTTTTATAAATTTAAAATGTTCTGTAAATGTTAAATTATTGTCTATCCTACAACCCAGATATTTGATTTGTGATACAGTTTCAATCAATTTCACGTACATATTACCTAGTACAGTTTTATTATTTTTAGGTGAAATAATCATCATTTTTGTTTTATTTACATTTAGCTGTAGTGAATTGTTGTTAAGCCATTCATATAAACAATTTAGCTCCTCATTTAATGTTTTTATGATAGTTTTTAAATTAAAACCTGCTATATACATTACAGTATCATCTGCAAATATCTGGATATCACACTTTTTATGTTTTTAACAATGTCTTTAATATATAATATAAATAATGTTGGGTCCAAGGTCCAACACAGTTCCTTGTGGCACACCATATTCATTTTTCTTCTGGTAGAGACGTATTCCCGTATTTTGTTACCTGGATTCGTTTGCTTAGATATTAACTAAACCACTTTAGAATTGTTTTACCAAAACCATTACATTTCCAGTTTCATTAAAAGCTTATGTCTATTATCAAATGCACGTTTGAAGTCTAGAAAAACTACAGCAATCATTTTGCCTTCATCAATTGCATTTTTCCAGTTAAATAATACACTTTGTAGAGCACTCTCATAGGAATTTTTATTTCGAAAACCTGACACTGTGAGTATTATTATCTTCTACATAGATCACTGTTTATTCACGCATAATTATAGTAGTTTTTCATATGGGGGTACAGTGTTGATTGGTCTTCACATATTCTTGTATTTTTTTTCAATAGTTCTTAATAAAAGGAAGATATATAAGAAGTATCAAAAGTGCGGTTTTCGCAATTTCTTTTATAGATGCCAGAAGACGGTGAAATGTAACCAAATAAGTAAAACTAACTCATATTAAGTAAGAAAATACGTACGTACGTACGTTTTCATTTATGCATTTCTAAATTGTAAAATTTGGGAAAACAAACACTGTTAATATTGAATGTCTATAAAATACGTCAGACATTAAAAGTACTAACCTCTTCTGTAGACTCTTGATCCTTGGAAATCGCCTGAATCGTTATGGAATAATTGCGGCCCGGTAACAACGCTTCTAAGGTAAATTCAGTTTGATTCGTTTTGATGGCATTGCTATCACCAATAGAGCTTTCTACTTCATGATACGACACCTCATACCCTTCTTGGGTGCTCTCACTGTCGGGTTTCCAAAAGATACGCACATTGCCA
Organism: Octodonta nipae; assembly: GCA_034190945.1. NCBI lineage: Eukaryota > Metazoa > Arthropoda > Insecta > Coleoptera > Chrysomelidae > Octodonta > Octodonta nipae. Next base: position 58,611,631 of record CM067224.1, on the reverse strand, counting down.
GATTTTTCGTCAGCAACAGAGTGGAGGTGTTTCACAGGAAGAGGTTCTACAGCAAAAAGGAATTTTAGTATCAAATAAAAAAATTAAGGAACCACTTACTTAACGTAACTTCCCCTGTCACAGGCCACGATGTCACTTTCCCAGAAACTGTCTTTATTACTACAGAATACGTTTTACCCGGTTCGAGATTGTCTTTGAATTCCCAATAAGGTGGATCTTCCTTTGGTCGAGGCACTGGTGGGGGCTTTCTTGTTGTTACCAACGATAGTTGGTATTTGTCAAACTCACTGAAATCAAAAATAAATCAAGCATAATGTATTAACAATAACGTCAATATTAACTTGTCTAGATGTAATTATCTGAACGGGCCACTCGCCAGATTATACGAGAATCAATTAGATTCTGAAAAGAAAGAAAGAAAGAGAGAAATATACACCTTTGAAGAACAAATGCATGAAATACTGACGGCATGCAAAATGTGGCGAAACTGGATCTGGAATTGACTGGGGAAGATCGGCACCTCCTGTCTGTGGCTTATAGGAATGTGAGATGTGAACAAAAGAATCTAAACCTACCGATCGCAAATCTGAATTTTTTTGTTACGACGATTTATTTAAGCTGGTTATTCCGGCATCTTCTACTGGTGAATCAAAAGCATTTTGCTTTAAAATGATGAAAAAGTATCGTAGAATACAAATCTGCGAGCGAATTACCGTCAACACTCCCGATCCGATTAGGTTTGGTTTTGAATTTATCCATCGTGTATTACGAAATCCTGAACAGTCCCGGTCAAACTTGTAGATTAGACAAGGACGCTTTCAACGATACCATCGCGAACAAGCGATTAACTAGGAAGAGACAGAAAGGTTGAACCTAAAGGGCAAGATGTAGATGATCAGGATGTATCATAACTATGAAAAATATTATTGGAGCTGCTGTGTGCTGTATAGTGCAAGGTGTTACCCATATATTTTGTAAAATGATTATTTTGAGTTTCAAGTGAACAAAAAATGCATTCAGTCAAACAAACGATACCTAGCACTGATTGAGAAAACAATGCACAAGGGATAAGAACATGTTTTGATCAAATATCTGCAGTCGACAACAAGAACTTGGAAAACAATATCAGATACAGAAGTAAAGTGCAGTTTGCAGGTCAAAGAATAGAAGGATTTAATATGAATATAAAACATTTACAAAAAAATATAACCGACTTCTACCTGTAACTAAAAAGCTAAAAATAATTATAACAAAATACAACTCTAGCAAATAAATAAAACATTCAATGTTGTTAGGTACCTACCCAGGAAGTAAAAAATGTAAACATTAAAAGGTGCTCATTCTGTTCAAATTAATTACCTACCAATCTAGTATATTTTTGAAGTCGGTGCCAAGCAACAATCAAGTTTGATGAATTAGTAGATAAGTACGCAATGAAGTATTTTAGATTTGCTTGGCACCGGCTTCAAAATATACTAGATTGGTAGGTAATTAATTTGTACAGAATGAGCTCCTTTTAATGTTTACATTTTTTACTTCCTGGGTAGGTACCTAACAACATTGAATGTTTTATTTATTTGCTAGAGTTGTATTTTGTTATAATTATTTTTAGCTTTTTAGTTATAGGTAGAAGTCGGTTATATATTTTTTTAAAATGTTTTATTTTAAACTTTTTAGTTTTTTTTGAACTCAGGTAGTTTTTCATTCTTTTTTTTTTATTTTGTATGTATAACCTTAATAGACAGAACCAGGTAACATCGAAAGCCTCAACATTACACAATGATACTTTCTCATTTAAATTGAAAGGTAAATCTTTACGAACAAAATGTACTAGCACGCGTTGACTTAATAAGCCCAAAATATATTTATGCCTTATGGACTACGCCATGTAACCTTTTTTCAACTTTTTGTACAACCCTGTATAACTATAGATAATTCGACTCCAACCTATGTACCAACCATCCTGTACATACGACTGCCCACGGACAAGCATAAATTTGTTAGCTGCCTTCTGTAAACTATAGGACGGAGTAGAATCCATCCCATATTTACGGAGTCAAATCCATCCTATATTTCAACCATAGTATATAACTCCTTGTGGGCTACCCCATGAATTATTTCATTTTTAACATTTTATATTATCGCCCTGTGTAACATTAATTCCTCTCCACACTTTATGCAACTTCTTATGGGCTATAAAAGAAATAATTTTGTAATCACACTGTATAAATATAATTCAACTACAGCATATATTTCAACCATCCTGTATATGATTTGCCTATGTCCACATCATATAAGTTTTTTAATCACCCTATATAATTTTAATTTCACATTTTTTCCAACATTTTTATGCCACCAAACGTCCAGTCCACCCTATATTCCAACCATCCTGTATATACGGCTGCCTACGGACCACTATCATTTTAGTCCGTCCTATATTTCAATCTTCATATAAATGCAACTCCTTCTACAACTTTACTTTGTGATTTTGTTTACTATAACTAAACACCCTGTCTATAAACGCACCAAATAGCAGTTTAAAGTTTGACATGTGTTGTCACTGAATTTTCTATTAGGCCGGGAGAATGTGACAACCAAAAGCACCGTCTTCGCAAAATGGAAAAATTTGCATTTAAATAGGTATTTGCCTGGTATACAAACAAAACGAGCTTGGTACTCATTGATTTAAGGAGCCGAAAATACTATGCTTTACTACCTATATGCTTGAGATGTACACAGAAAATTTGCAAATTCGCAATTAAAACTTCCAGTGCCTAAAATTACCGCACTATTATGTTGGAATTAAAATATTTATGAGGAAATGTCCATTATGTCATTTCGATGAAATTTTTGATAAGAATTTTGGAATTTTCGGCGATTTTCTGCAAAACTGCAAGTTGCACGTCGCAGAAAAGTATATGAGATCACCTAAGGATCTTCCTTAATAGATTAAACGTTAAAAAACTATACACATCCATAAGATGTTATCGAAAAATCGACTAAAATATTAGGGATATTGGTCGATTTCCATGCACGCATGTGTTCTTTAACAAATTTTATCACTTTACCAATAGAATTCTTTTCCAAAATTTGAAGTTTCACCAATCCGGATATATACTCTATTAAACAAGACCATATTCATTCAAAACGGTGCACCACAGGAGTAGAAATCAGGTAACATACATACAAAAAAAAAACAAAAAAAAACACACGACGAATTGATAACCTCCTCCTTTTTGGAAGTCGGTTAAAAAGGAGGGAAGACGATCAATGTCAAAAAGCAAAATGCAGAGATCGGTAAATGTATGAGTGTCCAAAATAAAAACAATAAAATTATATGCAAAAAATATGGCAATGATAATAAATGCAAGGTACAAAGAAGAGACAGCCGTAAAGAAATTAAATGAAAATGAATTAACATTCAAATATCGAATTAATTTAACAAATTACAGATTCAAAAACAGTAAATAGAGGTAATAATCACCAATAATATGCCCTTAATAAGAAATGATGTGAATGTTAAGATATAGCCATTCTCAGATAAGTGCTATATAAATGAACAGCTTAAGAATGATAGGACGATAAACCAAAAGAGATAAAGTAAATAAAGATTGAAAATAAACATTTAAAAGAGTAGAACCCGGTTATAATAGTTGATTAAGTAACAGAAATAGGTTAGAACAGATAAGAAACTATAGAGGAGATGAAAACTGTAGCAAGAGATAGAAAGAGCTGAAAAATAGATTAATGAAAACGTAGGCGTGTGGAGAGGGATTCAAGAAGAAAGGACAGAGATCTGAACATCGGAGATGCGACTATGACGAAACGTGGTCATTTCAACAACTGCAAAAAGAATAGTTATCAACTATGCAATGAATACCCGGAAACTATACATGTAGTACCTCAGAAAACTAAAAAAAAAATAAGTAAATGTCTACTGGGAGAATACTTTTTATCTTTCTAGAACATCCGACAAATTACGCATAAAATGCATAAATTTACATGACAGTAAAATTCTGGAATAACAACAGAAAAACTTCGTTTTTGGTTCGAAACTCAGACATTTTAATATCAATTTTAGGAGACATAGTTATTAACTGCGTTAGGAATACCAGGTAACTGTGCAGTATGTTTTACGCCTCTAAAATTAAATTATTCTGGAATTTCGTCATCGAGAAAAAACTATTCTTCCGAATAAAACAACTAGCGATGAGCAAAAATGTACGGCAATTTCGAGAGGTGTCGAGCGAATTAACGTGATTTGTTCTGAGATTGTGCGAATATTCCAAGGATATTCGATCGAAAGAAACAGATTTTAATTGGAAACAATTGAGAAAACACCATGTCAAGACAGTATACAAACCTACCCAATCATTTCACCATATACTCTGTTCTTCTAAAGATCCCAATATCCCTCTGTTCTCATCTGGAATTTAGAATAATGTTTTGTGGCGCTATATAGATCGGTACCACACAGCATAGAGTTATGATTCGGGTTGACGAGCAATAACGTCATTGTTTTACGTCATACACTACCAACACACCAAGGTTCTCTCAAAATACATCCTACTACCACTTCCAAATACAGCGGGAAGCCATTGAAATATACAAACGCCAAAACAATTTCAATAGACAAAGAAGAAGAAAGTTTCATACTCAACAAAAATTGGTATCCTGCTCTCCGACGCCCGATACCTAGCCTTTCACTTTCCTCTGCCTAATCATGAAAGACTACGCTTCCACCGGTAGGCATAAATACCATAAACACGGCACAGTTCGAGCATACTACGAGGTATCAACTACCTTCACGCAGCTGAAGATGTCTGTGGCAGGTGTAGATGAAACGTAAGGAAGAGAGTCTACTAGACCTCGGTAAAAACAGCTCGGAAAACTAAAGTCTATTTAGAAGAATGTTAGAAATTTGTGGATATGTCTAATAGATTTCCATAAGTGGTTACTAAATCTACCCAGTTTTATTAAAATTTGACCTACCTTTTTCCATTCGGTGGTTCCCATCTCACAACGAACGACTTGGATGTGACTTTTTCGAAACTGATCTTCTGCGGTTTGAGCGGAACAGTCCTGTACTGCGCCGTCGTTGGTGTTGATATTTCATCTTCAGACATCGTTTGCACGGAAATATTGTAGGCTCTGCCTGGTACTAGACCCTTGAAAGCTGCCTGCGCCGGTCCAGGTGGTTCCCCTTCTTTCTCCACGTACAAAATACTCTCGTTAGCATCTGGTGGGTCGATGGACACTTTGTAATGGCTATAAATTGCTGCCGGATAAGGAGGCTGCCAAAGAACTAACAATGTCGTCTCGTTTCGGAACCAGACGATGAATTTTCCAGGAGTATTGGGTTCTGGAAATCACATTAACTCGTAGTGTGTTGCTCTTTTTTAAGGGTCTTATACTTACTTGTTGTAAAGTTTCTAGATGTATATGCTGCACTTTCCTTGTTTTCGAATACGGTGAAAGCTTGTACTTGATAGGTGGCTCCAGGTACTAGTTCCTTGAGGGCGTATGAAGTACTATCGACGTTGTCGACAGTAATGGTTTGCTGTTTGGGATCTGTAATGTGTACGAGTGGATTGATTTTTAATTTGAAACTGGTAAAGCTGCCTTGCGCCGGGGGATCCCATGAAATGATGGCGGTTTTTCCGCTACGCACTTGAACTGTTAATCCTGACGGTGGATCTGGAACTGTAGAAAAAACACTTAAAAATTAGTTTCCATCAAAAGGTCGGTGCAGAAAAAAAAAACGCGTGTCGGTTACAATGAGCGACGCATTTTTAGCATTTTTTGACACTGCCGGCATTTTTGATAATTATGACAATGACATTTTGACATTAATGACAATTTGAAGACGCGAGATGTAAGACCGACATCTAGGATTTTCGAGAGAATTAGCACACAGTGGTTCCGAATCTGGAGCCGTTCCATGTAATTGCTGTTCTCCCTTACTCCTGTCACGATAAAATTTTCAGGTTACTTCACCTGTTAGACATATTGAATACTCTCGTCGAGGTGTCATTCCTTTGTACGCAAGACAATATACATTATATATAACATATATTGTTTCTGGTCAGGGAACCTTCATCAGTTGCGCTTCCCACAATTGAATGTCCTCTCGAACACTTCTTTTGTATTTGATACATTTCGTTAAATTTGAAGACGCGAGATGTAAGACCGACATCTAGGATTTTCGAGAGAATTAGCACACAGAGGTTCCGAATCTGGAGCCGTTCCATGTAATTGCTGTTCTCCCTTAACTCCTAGGACAGAATATCATCATAAAATTTTCAGGTTACTTCACCTGTCAGAGATATTGAATACTCTGTGTGCTAATTCTCTCGAAAATCCTAGATGTCGGTCTTACATCTCGTGTCTTAAAATTTAACGAAATTTATCAAATACATAAAGAAGTGTTCGAGAGGACCTTCAATTGTGGGAAGCGCAACTGATGAAGGTTCCCTAACCAGAAACAATATATATTATATATATTGTCTTGCGTACAAAGGAATGACACCTCGACGAGAGTATTCAATATCTCTGACAGGTGAAGTAACCTGAAAATTGTATCGTAACATTCTGTCCTAGGGGTTAAGGGAGAACAGCAATTACAGGAACGGCTCCAGATTCGGAACCTCTGTGTGCTAATTCTCTCGAAAATCCTAGATGTCGGTCTTACGTCTCGCGTCTTCAAATTTAACGAAATGTATCAAATACATAAAGAAGTGTTTGAGAGGACATTCAATTGTGGGAAGCGCAACTTATGAAGGTTCCCTAACCAGAAACAATATATATTATATATATTGTCTTAGGTACAAAGGAGGATATTGATATAGTATTTCCATCGATACGCATTAGTTGAGTCGTGTACAATATTTTGTGGCATAAAATAATCAGCATTATAAACGATATTTTAACACGATCATTATCTTTTTCTCAGAAATGTATGTGTGACACGTCTGGAATTATTTATAATTATGGTCCCAGTTGGTGTCCGCGAGTTGTAAACAAACGTAACCGCCTTTATATATAATTTAGTAACATTTTTGGTAGCCTTGATTTTTTGTTTAATGTGTTCCATATCCCTAGATGATGTAGACATGAAAATCATAAGGGCGATACTTGCTAAATAACGTTTTTATTCATTTAAGGGATTTCCCAAGCTATTAAGTTTTATTCAACTAAAATAATTTCCTCTTGCCCCCTCTCGCATACGTGAATTGAAGTGCAATAAAGCAACCCTTGTCATTTAAGGAGACTATATACCGATTTTCGAACCTGCATCACGTAAAGTCCCTATTAAAGAATTAATACATAATGCTTGACCTCTTTCTCCCTGTTCATTTATTTATTCATTTAACCAAAAGTTACCAATTCTCAAGCTTGTATTATCTTTCATTTCCGAGAAGTAGTGAACTTTTTATAAAGTAATTCACCACCTGGCCCCCATGATATAACTAAATTTAACATTTAAACTCATTTTTAGTTATTTACACAGAAGTGTACACAGAGCTTTCATTTCCAAACTAACCACCCAAAATAACTTTTCAAGTATCTTTGAAAGAAAATGACAAAAAACACATTAATTTATATTTACGGGTGAACACATTTTACACGTTTCGGTCATTCTGCAGTTCCAACCCCTAACCGGGGGTGAATATCAAGTAAAAATACAAAGGGGTATCATGCGATACGGCTTATTTTTTTAAATTTCATTCGCCATCTTGGATCCGCCATTTTGAATTTTATACATCTGACCCCGGATTTGTGATCAGAGACTCTAAAAACCACTCTAAACCAATATTAGTGTAATAATTGGCAATCATTTTCTAAAAAAATATATTTTTTACGGTTTCTAGGTCATTATTCCGTAAAAAAATAATATGATTTAAAAAAATTATGTGTCAAAAGATTGGCAAAAAAGGTACCTTTAAAAAGAGGTACACATGATTGATTTAAACTTGTAGAAGTGATATTCACCCCCACTTAGGGGTTGAAATTGCACGGTGACCGATACGTGTAAAAAGTGTGTGTGTGAATATAAACTAACAGGTTTTTTTAGCTTTTTCTTTCAAAGATATTTTAAAAATTATTTTGGATGGCTAGTTTTGAAATGAAAGCCCTGTATATCTCCACTGCCCCCACCCAATAATAAAATAATTTATCAAAATAAAATATAGCCTAAATTAACTCATTGGAGTAGCTTTATATTGCAGATTCTTTTAAAAAATGTTGACATTTTTATTCTGAATAGGTACTGTTTATATTGAATGGATTTATGGTTGATACACCCTGTAGCATTTGCTTGGCACGATATCATCTAGCTTATTTGTTGTCGCTAGGTCTGGACTGACCAGGGTCCACTTTATTTATCATTTATTGTGGATAGTATATCGTTTTCAAATGTCTATTTTAAATTTACTATAAGCGTAATTTTAAATTAATTTATTCCATGAATTGCATAAAAGTATAATCAAAGTAATTAACAATCTAACTAACACAATTTTCACTTTGTTTAATAACTTTAAATGCAAAAAACTCACATTTGGTAGGTAGGTTGTGTAATTTTACGTTTTCTAATACTTTCATACCGCTAGTAAGTTTAATTTTTTCATTATTCATATGTCATGTATGAAGTAGGTTAATATAATCTTAATCAGCCAATAAATATTTAATGAATCATGATTCCAATTACTTACCAGTAGTGAAATTGGCAGTCCATGTGAGCGTATTGTGAGTAACATTGGAATAATATAACCAAAAGTCGTACTTGGTCCCAGGCAATGCTTGAGAAAACTTTATGACGTCTCTAATATCCTTTGAAGCGATTGTTGTATTTGGTGCCGGGTACCCAAAGGGTGGAAAATAATCCAATCTGAAAGCATTGATATTAAAAAATTAATATCCGATTTTACAATAATTAATCTACAGTTGGAATGCCTTAATTGGTGCTCACATTATGTGATATTAGAACACAATTTGTTTTAATTAATTACAGTGGTGGGCATAACTGTGGACACTTTTCAAAAATGTTCGTAATGCGGTATTAGATCATCAGTTTTTTTTGCTATACTATCATTATTTATTATTATCTATTTAATAAAACGTAGGACTTGGAAATTCTGCAGAATTTATTGATCCTGATAGAAATATCAAAGATAAAATATCTTGGAAATTTTTAATATTTTGTTGGATATCCATTTAATTTTATTACTTGCTCAATCCTGCGTAGCATGAAATCCACCAAACGTCTTAAATCGTCCACAGTGATGTTCTCTTTCATTGCTTGTATGGTGTAGATGTAGAGCAATTAAAACTTTTAACCTGGATCAAATAGTTTCTATCGGATTTATCTCTGGGCCGTTCCCAGGCCAAGGAACGACATTAATATGATGAACACCTAACCAATTCAAGCTTGTTTTAGCCGTATGACAAGGGGCACCATCTTGCTGGAATATGCATCGACCATTTTCTCCCACAAATAAATAACAGATGTTAAGTGAGATCTTGGTATCTTTTAGTAGTGATGGTTCCATTCACGAGTTGCAGACGTCCAACACCATCTCTTGACATGCAACCACACACCATTACACTGACATTAGGAATCCTCAAAATGCCTCAAGTATACATTTTAAATATTTTACATCTGTAAAATATGTTCATAAACAACGGGAAATATTCTTAACATGACAATAATAATTTAAAATTATATTAGAATGAAAAACAGGAATTTTTTGAGATCAAGGCATTAAGTTAAAGCAAACTGCGCAAAGTGTCCACATATATGTCCACTACTGTATACAGGGTGATCAACTTATACTCCGGGACTTAATATCTTCGTTGTTTTCCAGGATACGAAAAAAGTTTGAAATAAAAATTATAGGGTAAAGCTCCACATTTTAAAAGTTATTTCGTAATATTCAAAATGTTTCTTAAAGTCACAGTATACCAAAGTTGTGTTTTTTTAAATCGAACCCCTATTTATTATCCCGAATTTGAATTATGCTCATTTTCATATCAGGTTTTGCAGGATACTTTTAAAGATATGGCCACTTTTAAGTGAAAATCTTAATGATATCGTCAGCCTGCATTATATAAGGTATGTCCCAACTTGATGCATACACCATACATGAATCGTGGAGCGCATGCGCATTATTAAAAAAGCATCCCCTTTTTAATATTGCGCATGCGCTCCACAATTGATGTCCAGTGTATGCATCAAGTTGGGACATACCTATAATATCAACAACTGAGGGTTAATTTCTCAAGGCCAGAATAATTTCGTAGTAGTCTAGTTTTTTCTGAAAGATAATTGTGGCATCCCTGTTTTTTTATTTTTTCATTGGGAATAACACTACATAAACTTGAAAGTCTGCATATTTCGAATAGTCCAAACCTTTCAAGGTCTAAATCAGACCCCGTTTTCAATGGTATTAACACAAATGAACAAGAAAATTAAAAATTAAAAGGATTCGTAATGACAATTTTAGTAAATCACAATTTGACATTAATGTTTGACAATCAAACTGAAGTAACTAAGGGAATTTTCTGCAAATTTAATATATACAGGGTAGCACCAAAAATTCTATCATATGAAATAACAAAGCTTCTTTCAAATTGGAACAATTATCTTAGAACTTCATATGACATTCCTAGGTACAACTTTGTTATATTCGCCAAATATGAGACCAGAGAAATTCTGATGTTCCAGAGATCTCATTAAAGTCATAAGGGAAAACCTAGGAAAAACCTTATGAACTATAATTATATAACTATATACCATTTTTAATTTCATCATTGATTATTGGTAACCAGGAACGGCTGAATTCTATAGAAGTACTAGCTATTCAATCGCTTTCATTTAATAAAATTACAGCAGACTCTTTCAGCTTTCATTTTGTGTTGTGTTCTTCTTTGTGTAATATGTTCACAAATTTTTGACATTTCGAATTGTGGTTTCTTTATATAATTTTTTTGTTCATTTAATCGAACATTTATTGGTCTAGAGGTTTCTACAATATAAAATTTGTTACCTTCGCAAGGGACATTATAAATGCAATTTTTGAGTTTTGTGTTACGTTATTTGGTTTAGTTTTTGATAAAAGTGGTTTCAGTGTATTTTTGTTTTGAAAATTGCTTTAATATTAAATCTGTTTCCCACTCTTTGCACTCTTTCTGAAAGACCCTGTATGTGTGGTATGGTTGTTGCAGTAATGTGGTTATGGTTCAGTTCAGCAACCAATTTTCCTAAATTGCTTATGGGCCATTCGCCATTATATTGGTAAAATTGCATCGCCTCGAATGGCACTACCGTGGCCGATCTCAGCAACGTTGCCACTATTTCTTTATAATTTTATTAGATGACAAAATGTTGTTTGAAGAATTTTTATACACTAGTAAATGATATATTTTATTTGAATAATACTGAAAAGCAGTTTTAACCAAACATGAGTAGGTACGTGTATTTCTTATATAGGTACATTTATCTTACTTTTATGTTTTTTGGGCAATAACACCACAATAGAAATAAAACGACGTATATTGCAGGAATACCAAACGTTTCAAAGTCTATTCTGACTTCGTTGTCAATGGCTTATATTTATTGATGTAGATTGCAAAATGAAAACATAAAAGTAATCAAGAATATGCCACAAACAACATTTAGAAGACAACTACATTTATCTTATTCGGTTTTAGTTTAACTATCATATATTTTGTTATAAACAGAAAGTGACATTACATTTTGATGGGTTTCTGAATCGATAGTTTTAATTAATTTTAGTTCGCATCCCCTTAACATTGCTTTATGTAAATCCATTCTCTACTGTTAACTTATCAAAACACAAAGCATAGGTCGTCAGAAATTCTGTGTATTTATTTCAAATATCATCATATATGACAGCGATAAATGTCACAATTTCCCGCCTGTTTGTCCTGTTTTCTTTGCGCAATTTTGATGAGAGCATTTGCACAATTCGAGTTGTTAAAGAAAAGCAATAATTAATCTCAAATTGACTTTTTTACAGCATATACTTATTTATAACACCTGTTTATTCATTGTATTTTAGTATTGTTTCAGTTTTTAGGAATTTATACAGTAGAACAATGCCGAAACCTTTTAGTAGCCGAGAAAAAGCTATGATAGTTTTAAGTTTAAATTATTTCAAGAAAAATAAAGAAAATGGTGATCTTACTGTACTTCCGAAATACGTGAGTGTTTTTATTAGATATTGTTCACGTTCAGTATTCTTGAGTGGGTCAACATTTAATTTGTTGTGAGGCACTAATATTTTGATACATCATAGAGAGTTGCTGAAGCTTTGGGAGTAAGTCTACACTCTGTTGAGAGAATTGTATCCAGAATTGTGCAGTGTGAAATACGAAACATAATTTATGTAATGTATTCTGCAAGTAAGTAACAAACATTAATTAATCTTCAAAATGTTCAGAGAGTTTTCGTTTCAGAGGAACATATAAATTTAGATACATTGTTCAAAAAATTATTGGATCGTCAATTGTATCTCGGCTCTAAAAGTTCATTAAAGCGAATTCTACATGCAATAGATTTTGAATTCAAAAAATAAGATCCAAAACGAAAATTAATGGAATTGGACCACATAAGTGTTAAAAGAATTAATTTTTTTTTTGTTTATTGTTTACAAACTAGTTTACAGTTTTTTAGTCTTAGAGTTTAATGTTCTCTTAAAAATTATAATTATTACTATATGTTATATTATTAAAAAATATATTAAAGGATGTCTGTACAGTACATCCTTATTTTATAATAGAAAATAGTTACAATTGTTTATTAATATTTGTTTCGGTATTTCTTTTCAGACAAGACAGTCGTAGATTTTTTTTGTTTACTTGTTTATTTGTAAACGTCACGAAATGTTATATATAAAGAGAGAAGAGGATGTTTTAATAGAGGACACCTAAGTATTTAAACTTGTGTTGTGTCCTATAGATATTAAACCAAGTAGCACTTAATAAACAAATATACAAAATTACTCAATGATCCTATAATTAAGAGAAAAAAAGAGAAACATAGTGAAATAGGAAGCAAAATACAGAACGTAGAAAGTTAGTCATTTTTTAGGCAAGTTTTAGACTTAACATGTTATAATTTGAAATAATATATTTTTTGCTCTTACATTTAAATTTATAAAAAGAAAGATTTTTGAATTCACGAGGAAGTACATTATATAAATTAATTCCATTAAAATATATATTTTTTTGACAGACAGCTTTGGAGTAACGGTTGTGCGAATACATTTCTAGTAATTTGCTTCTGGTAGAATAAGGATGACTAATTTTTTTAAATCTGTATGTTGGTGAATAAACTTAAGAGCAGAATGCATATAAAGACCTTTAATATTTAAAAGAGATTCATTGATAAAAATACTTTTTACACTGTCACAACTTTTTAATTTAAACATTGTTCTTAGGATATAATTCTGTATAACCTGTAATTTTGATAAATTTGTTTTATAGGCACAACCCCAAATGGTAATTCCATAGTTTAGTATGGATTCCACTAGACCGTTGTAAACTATAAGCAAGTTGTTTTTGTTGAGTATGTTACGCAACATATAGAATTTATAAGTAAGTTTTTTTATTCTGTTGGATACGTAGTCAATGTGCATAATCCACTTAAGATGTTGATCAATAATTACCAAAAGGTATTTTATGTGGTTAGTTCTGACTATATTTTTGTGTTCCTTTTGAGAGAATATATTAAATATAAAACAGAGACTTTGTTTGATGTTTTTTTTTTTGATGAGGGTATATTATTATATTGTTTGGAGTAGCTTGGAGTTGAATGTTAGTAATTGTTTTGTGTTCAATTGTATCTAACTCTTTATTTATGAACTGTTTAGAATAATTGTTAGCAGATAATACATTACACAAAAAGAACACTAAACAAAACGAAAGCTGAAAGAGTTTGCTTTAATCTTATTAAATGAAAGCGATTGTCTAGCTAGTACTTCCATAGAATTCAGCCGTACCTGCTTACCAATAATCACGGATGAAATTAATAATGATAATGTCCTTTTGAACAACCTTATATCGGGATAGTTCATAAGGTTTTCCTAGGTTTTCCCTTATGAATTTAATGAGATCTCTGGAACATCAGAATTTCTTTGATCTCATTTTTGTCTTATAATAAAGTTGTACCTAGGAACGTCACATGAAATTCTAAAGAAAACTCATTCAAATTCTTCGAATATGAAAGAAGCTTTGTTATTTCACATGATCTTTAGAATTTCGAATGCTACCCTGTATATATCAACTTTGCAGTCAAACATTAATGTCAAATTGTGATTTACTAAATTTGTCAGTACGAATCCTTTTAATTCTTTAACTTCTTGTTCATTTGTGTTAATACTGTTGAAAACGGGGTCTGATTTAGACCTTGCAACGTTTGGACTTTTTGAAATATACAGACTTTCAAGTTCATGTGGTGTTATTCCCAAAGAACCAGAAAAAATAATAATAGCCTAGTTTTGTTGCAATTCATCATGTTTTTGTTATTTTTTATATTGTATACTGGGTGACCCACAACTCACGACCAAAATTTTCTCGTTTACTTTAAATAGAACACCCTGCATCTTATATCATTTTCATAAAGAACTTAAAAAAAAATTTACTTTTATTAAGCATTCCATTTACCTAACTGTTATAGTTGATTTTGTATAATAAAACGATATTTTTGGCAAATACTGAAAGTTTCTTTGTATTATTATTACTTTTAGACAATAATTCGAAGAATTAGTTGAGGCTGTTTAAATCTTACAGGGCGTATGTGGTTCAAATGTCTTCACAAGATTTCAGAACAAAAAAAGTAGTGTATATATACAATAAATAGCCTTTTGAATATCATCACCATTCTAATATGGAAAGTTCTACTTCTGGATTGATTCAGCCGATACTTGTTGGAAATTCATTTCACTGAACTAAAATCACCTTGAATTGAAAAGGTTTTTTAAAAAACGAAATAGAGTGGAAAGTGCAATTCAAGGTGATTTTAGTTCAGTTCTACTTCTTATGAGAATCGGAAAACCATATTCGAAGCAGTGAGTTCGTGAAGAGAATAATAACAATTGTGTGACTTAATTGTTTTAATATTGGCTTGGATATTTGTTTGTAACACTTACCTGTAAACCGCACCATCTTGACCTAAATTTCCTGGAATGTGAATAGCTAGTTCTGCTCCAGAAGTTATCTGAAAACAAAAACAATTGTTTCAATTATGGCGGCGTTAACAATATAACAACAAAATATTTAAAATAATTTCAGTTCGCTTTCACCGAAAATTATAAGTGTCATACAATTTGCAATTGCATATATAAAAAAAAACAATCCCGTAAAAAAATTGCAATTTAGTAAAAATAATTAATTAAAAAAAACAACTTCAAATAAATCGAGAAAAAAAAAGTTACAAAAACTGTATGATCAAAAATTATGTCGTGATGTATTTTATTGCGTCGTTTGATTTGCTTCAAACTTTGCAGAATTATTATTTGTAGTTAAAGTATACATATATTTTTTTCAAACTAGTCTAAAAAAGGGGTGAAATAGTGTTGTAAAGATAAAGATAAAATTGTATTCATAAAGTGGAAATCAGCTAAGGAAGGATTTTTAAAAATTCATAGTTTAAAGATAGGCAATTGATAGATAGTACACATTAACCAAGAAAGGATTTTTGAAAGATTAAAGACGAAAATTGGCAGGGGCGGGGAGCTAAACATTGTATGAATTTTTTTTGTGGCAACTTCTGATTTGCTCGAAATTTTGTAGACATTTTTGATGACAAATGATCCACGTTTACATATATATTTTATAAAATTGCTTCTTAAATGCAGTAAAATGGTGGTGACAAATTTTTACGGAAAAATCGAACTATAAAAATCTACCTTAAAAGGAATAAATCACATCCAAAGATCATTTTACTATAGTACGTTTTACTTTAGCAATTTTTTGACAATTCGAGAGATGGCACAGTGCAACTTTTACAACCCGATATGTTTTTGTTTTTTGAGCCAAAAATTCTCTTCGTTATGACCACTTAGTATTGAATGCATTGAATCGAAAATTTTGCAGTTTTTGTAACTTTTTAGCAACTAAATGAAAAGTTTTAGTGTCAGAAGTAAGTTTGTTTCATACCTATCTTTAATATTTAATAAATGATAGGTTCAACTAGTCGATTGGTTAATTAGTTATTGAGTTATTTGCAAAAAACTGTAAAAAATTCCCATTTTCAATCGTTAATAGTTATTGGTTAAAACACGTTATTATAAAACTTTCAACTTGACGGGGTTAATAACTGATGATAACTTCATTGCTTTAAAGGTTTTCTCGCAAATGTGAATTTCCTCTTTACAATGCTCCCATTTTGCGACAAATTAATTTTTCAACCATCTGAAATGAACATTTATCAGATCTTTCGGTGCAATCCTTCGTAGATCAATTTTCTTTTGGTTTTGTTTTATTGTATGTAAATGCTTGCATTTTGGTGATTGGAGTCAGGTAAAGTATAGTGGTGGGGAAAAATCTCGTCCCCTGATTTTACTACTGTGTATCGAACTGACATTACTTTTAAAATCTTTTTTCCCATTGCAAACTATCACAGTCGTTTTTTATGTACACATTATTTTTAATTAGATGATTGTAATAGGATATATTATATTAAAGAACAATGATTTCATAAAATAAAATTCCAATACAGTAAAAAGGAAAAAGAAATTAGTCCTCATATCAGGAGATTAGAACTTGACTCGACTTGAGATTTTTTGACATTGACAATTATATTAGCAAATGGATATAAACTAATTAAATATGAGTTTCAACATTTACATACTTGTATATTAATTATTGTTATAATTTTTTTATTACAATCACCTAATTAAATATAATGTGTGCATCCAAATCTATAAAAAAATTACTAATATATATTACTACGCGAAAAACATTTAAAAAACTTCAATTCGATAATGTTAGGGGAAGTGATGGCTCCCCTCAAATAAGCTTTGTACATACTTTCAAACTGAATGTACATACACTAAAACAAATCCAAAAGAACATTAAAAGAAAGAATGTACTCAAAGATTTGATAATTACTATGTTCCTTGCAGATGGTTGTAAAACTAATTCGTCGTAAAATTGTAAACTTCTCGTAAAATAATACGCCCTCGAAAGAAAATCACCTTTAAAAATTTTTTACCTCATAAATTGAATCGTTTTGTTAAGTTTCAGAGTTCTGACGTGTTTTAAAAAATAACTACGAGCGATTGAAAAATGGGCATCATTTAGTTGCTATCGAATATATGTATAAAACAAACTTTACCTATAGTCCAGCCATTATAGTAAGTTCACCTCGGAATTCGAGATACCCAGCTGTAAGTCTGTAAATACTTGTATATTGACACCCTAAAAGTTGTCTCAAAACCTACATATGGTAGATTACAACTATTAAATTTCAAGGTCAAAGGTCACAAAAATCGGTTTTTTGCGCTTTTTTTGTAAATGTCTAATTTCATATGGGTTTTTTGCTATTTGTATTTAATATCAATATTGTAGAATACAAAATTCTCTACAGAATTTGTTTAAAAATTTTTTTATACGGTGA
This sequence comes from Octodonta nipae, assembly GCA_034190945.1. Lineage (NCBI taxonomy): Eukaryota > Metazoa > Arthropoda > Insecta > Coleoptera > Chrysomelidae > Octodonta > Octodonta nipae. Next base: position 58,593,990 of record CM067224.1, on the reverse strand, counting down.
ACCGTTTTCGATATAGAAGGCGGAGAGCACGCGGTCACAGCCTCATTTCAGGTCAAGCGGCGCCATATACAGTTGATGAACTATCGATAAATCAATGATATAAATATTTGTCAATTTTTATTAACTATTATATTATATTTTATCATTTTTTTTCCTAACCTATCTACTTTTTATTCAGTATTAATTTATTTAACAACACTTACCTGCCCATGTTATTGCAGAATTGTTTATGAAAATATAGGAATTATAACCTAATTAATATTAATAACTTCCTACATGATGAAAAAAAAAACAAATAAATTATGAATTAATCTTTTTATTAAAAAATATCAATTTCTAATTTCAATTCAATACATTTATTTTTATTAAAAGTAAAAATGGAATAAAGGGTACGAAACTACAATTTATAATTTTAATCATCTTCTTCCTCTTCTTCGTCGACTTCTGGCTGCTGGTAAATTTCAAACTGGTCTTCATTATCGTCTTCAACGACATTTGTCTCAAGTTCTTCCATGATTTCGGGGTCAAAGGTTCCATCTTCGTTAATGTCGCTCTGATATGGTAGAGCATTGAGATAAGCTTGCCCATTACATTGGCCACAAGTTAAAGAGCATTGCAAGGCCGCTTTCCTGCATCCGCATCGCGAACCACAACCACTCTTGCAGTTGCAGAAAATTGTATTTAGCAAATCTTCTGGAGCAGGTGGTAAAATTGTCATGGTAGGCTCCAGAAAATCGGTTCGCATTGCCCAACCCCTGGGGTTCCAAATCATGCAATAACCAAGTTCGAACTTGATAACATACACGTTTGAAATGTTGATGAGCAGCTGCACTTGTTGGTGGAATAATTGAAAGCTGCACAGGTTTATTAAGTTTTGTAGACTTGACGTAATGCATATAACGAAGATAATCGAGATTTTTCACAGATTTCGGAGCATTATAGACTGTCAATAAGGTTTGAGTTCCACTCTGTAATAATCTCTGGGCCGAACAATTTTCTTTCTCAAATGCTGCAGCTAGTTTATCCAAATTTGTCAGTTTCTCAAAATATTTAAAAAATCATTTTTTCCCTTTTTAAAAAGCGCAGAAGTTGTGTCACAGCCACTTAATGCGTACAGAAATGATAAAATATAATATATAGTTAATAAAAATTCAATTGTATATGGTGCGTTTTCGACCAGAGGCACCGGTTGACCTGAAGTGATGCTGTGAGCGCGCGCTCTCCGCCCTCTATCTCGAAAACGGTTCACCGTATAAAAAATTTTTATAAACAAAATTTGTAGAGGATTTTGTACTTTATAATATTGACAATAAATACAAATAGCAAAAATCCCATGGGAAATGCGATATTTGCAAAAAAAGCGCCAATAAACGATTTTTGTGACCTTTGACCTTGAAATTTAATAGTTGCGTACACCCTACCAGATGTAGGTTTTGAGACAACTTTTAGGGTGTCAATATACAAGTATTTACAGACTTACAGCTGGATATCTCGAATTCCGAGATTCTTACCTAATTTAAGCTTAAATGACTGGACTACTAAGGCACTAAAACTTTGGATTCAGTTACTGAAAAATTTCAAAAACTGCAAAAATTGAAATTTTTGCACCTTTAAATACCTCGTATAATTAATTAAGGAATAAAAATTTGTTAACAATAGTTTTTATGTGCTGTGCTACTGACCTTCCTCAAGAAAAACCAATCAAATACCTAGTCTATATGTAATTTTTGCGAAAGCGACTAGAATCCGAAAAAAAATTGAGTAGAATATTTAGAAAAGAGAAGCTTTTTACAAAATTATTTACAGCAAAGCTTGTTAGTGTCAAATAATTAATTAATGGACAATTTCTCGTGACCTTTAAGTATTTCCCGTCCATATCCAAATATTTCGTATGAACGCCAATTAAATTTAACAATAATAATATTATTATTACAGTCCTATTTGTTTCGTTGTAAATAATTATAACCAAAACCGGATCCTCGAGGTAAATTAACAACATCGTACATTTTTACTTCCAATCTTGCCTTCTGCAGTCGTGATAAGAATTAATTTCGTTGAAATCTCCCTCTAAAGGAAGTCCAATCAATATGTGCCAAGAATAAATTTAATTGCTTCGAAAGTCGTTTTATTACACCTTCTCCTAGAATCCGAGTTTTCTTTATTATTGTTGTTATTTTTATTATAATCGTATTAAATTTTATTGGTTCTGCACTCGTACAGCAAGAGTGAAAGCTGTCGATTTGTAACGATATCATTGGAGTGTACATAATGTACTTATAAATATTCATCGGTGCAATATAGAAACCACCTAGGTGAATGTTATTTTGCGTAAAGAAATGATGAAAAATAATTGCCCTAATTTCAATATGTTTTAATTAAGGAGTGTCAGATTAGCTGTAACACTTTTAATTTTATTTAGGTACCTACTTTGCGTGTATAGATATCAGAACAGACCAAACACTACGGCTGACTGAAAAAAATTGGAGAGAGGTATGAGAATAGAAGACAATATCACCTAAACTGCTTACACAAATTTTACAAGAAATATTTAAAAAAACTAAATCATTAACGTAGATTATAACAAACTAAATCACCCCAGACTTGCAACTGATATAACTCTAAAAACAGAACTGGCTTCTAAATTTATAAAATATTCTACGTTTCGACTCCTGCTTTGGAAGCATTATCAAGAGACAAAATGAAAAATATAATGATGATACCGAAATCACATCCTATAGATCTCCATCTGCCTACTCCACAAGTGTCACTACATAACTGAACTGCCTGTAAATATTTTAGTTTTTTAGTTAATCATGTCTTTATTGTCAGAGCTAATTTTTTTACAAATTTGTTTTAATATTAGTTCCCTAATTTGTTTTCAGTGTTATTTGTTTCAGTATTTTCTCTACTCTATTCTTTAATATACTTCTTCCCTAAGATATGTTGCGTCCTCTTCTGTCTGCAGTAGCGGCCACCTGGGTCTCTTGGTCCTGTGTGATTCTTCTTGCTGCCTCATCTGTACTTGCAGCCGGTCCCTCGATCCTCTGAATCCCTCCCCGCTGGTCCTTGTCTCTGTCTTAATGTGGGCTTATCTGTTCATCTGGCTGCTGTTATCGTCACTCGGTTGTGGTCCTATGATAGTTCCTCCGTTGTCTCTATGTCCGTGTCCTGTACGTCTACTTGACCTCCTCTTGTCGGGTGATGGGGAGATTCTGTTGGTCCTCTTACGTCGCATTTCTCTCTTTCTGCATGTTCCTGTAGTCTCCTCCTAGTATCTTCGGCTTGACGTTGTCTATTTTAGATGTTCTCTGTTTGGTATAGGTCATCCTTCAACGCGATTATCACTTCTCCTGGTTTCTTTCCTGGCCTGTCCGCTCTGTGTGCTGTGTAGTTCCTGATCCTCTTCTTTGAGCCAGGTCTCTTGAAATTGCTGCTATGTTGATTTTGTTCTCCTCTAGATGAAGTTCCCGTTCGTTCTTCAGCCCGTAGGCGATCCTAGTCATGATTTTCCATGCTGTAATTTATTCCCGTCCTTGTTCTTGGTGGTTCTTCTTCTTCTTCTTTGGGAACTTTTCGCATTCCCCACAACTGGCTGGGTTTGGTCCTCCGCAATTGGTGCATTTTGGTGGCTGTTCTCTCGCTCTTCTGCATTCCTTGGATTCTTATTCGCCTTAACTTCTTTTCTGTTGGAAAGCTCGATGAACCTCCTGTTTATTTCCACCACTAATATTTTAGTTCCTGTACGTTAGATCTTCTATCATTACCATCTTTCTAATTTAATAACTTAATTAGTGCAATTAATATCATAAACCATGAACGGCATAGGATTAACGTAATCCATAATACTATAATACTAGGTATTATTACTTAATCACTTGTTTTTTCCATCTCGGTACCCTCAGGTAATTGTCCTCTCGAGCAAGGGTCCCCTATCTCTTGTGTTGCAGCAAGGGAGAACCTCTTGTACTCGACAACGAAGTTCCTATGAACCTTGACTGTGAATTTGCTCTGCTTTGTTTATTTAGAGTGACAGCTGATTAGAAGGGATGTCACTTGATGAGAAGGCTGTGTGGTGAGTGGTTGGTAGGTGTGTCTGATAATTTGTTTCGTCTGGCTATTATGGAGTTCCATGCTGTAGGAATGCTACCATCAGGTCGGTTAAGACAGAGGGGTCGTTTCTGTTTTCTATGGCTTTGCAAATAGTATATGCTCTAAAGAAATTGTACTCGAAACTAATACAGTGTCCTGTTTTTATACTGATGATCTTTTTTGCTAACTTAGAGAGAGAGAGTGCTCATAAACTCGATCGTTGACGCGCCAGTAGGTACGACCGATGTAGCTTTGTGGGCAATCGCGTCATGGATCCTCCTTAGGTACTTTGTCTTTTGGATTCCCGATTGCGTTGGCTGCAGTTTGATTGGTATTGAAGACTGTCTTTATTTAATGTAGGTTTACAATCAGTGTTATTTTTTCAATGACTCCTCGAATGTACGGAGGGAAGACATTCCGGTGTTGTTGGTCTGCTTCTAAATCATATAGTAAGCAACTCACCATTTTCCAAAAGGTTTTGTAACTGCTTGCATGGGGTAAAGGCTCCCGTGACGTCAACGCCCTGACATAACAGGTAAATTCAGAATATGCCAAGTAATTTTTTTTCCTTGCGAAAAAGTTTTGACCCTATGCAAGTAATTATAAAGTGTTAAATATTCACAAACAGTCAGGGTATAATGAGTAGGAGCTCCATCTTGTTGAAATGTCAACTTTTCAGCATTGTAATTGTTATTATTTTCGAGCATTTCTGCCAACGCAGTATAGGGCCTGCTAATAATTGTAGATACATTTATCTACTTGAGTCGTAGGAAAAAGGACCTAGTAAACAACCGGCATAATTTCCAACCCAGATGTTTAATTTCTTAGGATGTTGAGTGTGAACCTCATGAAATACATGTAGATTTTCGTTAGTCCAATATCAACAAATGTGACAATTAACGGATTAACAGTCCCTTGTAGAAATAATTACATTAAAAAAACAAAAACCAATTTCAAAAAAGCAACAACTAAAAAGCAAAAAATATTTTTTTCCTGCAACAGTTAAATAATTTTTGTAAATGGTGCAAAGTTGAAACGCAAAGTTGCAATGGACAACAAAATAATTATTTCTCTAAATATTACTCATAAGAAAGTTTAATTCCGCAGAGACCAATTGATAACCTCCATCTTGATTAAGAGACATTTATTTTGATTTAAATCCAATTTATTTTCAATTTATTACACACCAGGTTCATAACTGAGACATTGTATCTTTTAATGCCACCGCCTCCACCAAAGTGGGTTAAAAAGTTATGCCGCTTTTCTAAAAAACTGTATAGCTATGCCCTTGAATAAAATATGGGACCACTTCGGGATCCCCTGTAACACAACACAGTTTAAACTATCCAAATTCATTGAGCCGGTTTCGAAAAATCGCTGAACAGGCATTAAAAACAGTAAATTCGGATTATTTACTATTATGTTACAGTAGCCTGTATCACTTTTTGTTTCTAAGAAACGAATTACTTTAAAAACAACGGTTTTTTAACGGACTTCAAAAGGAAGGAGGTTCTCAATTCGTCTGTTTCTATGTTTATTTATGTTTGTTCACCGATTACTCGCAAACGGCTCATGAATTTCGACCGTTTATACTGGAACCTGTTCCCGAGAATCGCAAAGTGGTCCCATATTTTTTTCATTCGCAACATAAACGACTTTCTTATAGAGTAAAATTTGGTGCAGTCGCTGGTATTAAAATTTAAATGTGCGGAACTTGGGGTAAATTGTAAATAAATTGAACTAATCAAAATAAATGTCAGTTAATATATGTATATACAATGTGTATGCATAAATCAAACATTTTCTTTTTTATTAATAATTTTAATAGAAAAAGTGATTCTTCAAAGAGAGATTTCCAGATTTTTTTAACTGTTGACAAGATTTGTCATCAAAGAAGGATTTTGATTAGAAATTAAAGAATCTTCATTTTTGGTAAGATCTAAAATTGTTACCAAATAAAAGTAATTAGAATTATGCCATTGCACTAAAAATTGTATCAATATACTAGGTTTCAAATAATATGTCAATTTTGTTTAAAAGTGGGTACCTTTATTTTTTATATCTCAAATTTTAATCAAGTTTATTAGAATTGAAAACTGCATCCAATTGTGCTGTATTATTAAAAATTGTAATAAATTGAAATTTGATTAGAAATAAATCGAAATAAATGTCAGTTTATCAAGTTCAAGGTGGAGGTTCTAAGTTGGTTTCTAGTTTCTATATACAGTGTGTCTTCATGAGTTGAATTCAAACGGAAAACGTTCTTATGAATATTATTTAGAGAAAATTCATAAAAATATTTGCACAGTCGGAAAAATATACTGTAATCATTACAATTGTCAACTGTATAAGAGGTTTGTCAGCAAATATAAATTTTGCTTAAAAGTTAAATAACTTTATTTTTCATAATATATAAAATTCTTACCAAACAGTTAATTAGACTTGAAAACTGCATCACTGAAAATTGTAAAATAAATACATTTAAAAAAAACAAAAACCGAAAAAAAATTAACTAAACAGCATGAAATAATTTTTTGCTAGTCGGTGCCAATTTGAACAGCAAAGTTGCGAAGTTCAACTTATAAATTACTTCCCAAAATAGTTTCGGTTTAGCTTGGCACCGACTTCATAAAAAGTATTTAATTGTAGCAAAACATTATTTCATGCTTTTTAGTAATTTTTTTAAGTCGTTTTTTTTAATGTATTTGTATGTTAACACATGATTTTAGAACCCATCAAATTTATGTACCTGGATCTTGAAATGAAAGTCGATTCCTAAGAAGTAAACTCGAAAAATGATATCATGAAACCTCACCGTACAAACAGAATAAGAAATATTTTATATAAAATTCAAACCGGGTGTATTTATTCTGTGAGTAAGAAAAAAAACCGAGACCTTTCGATTTACACAATATCGAAAAACTATTAGGAGATGCGGTTCTTGCACAGCGCGATATACGTCGTGACTAAGATAACAATGACTTAATGACAATGACCATGAGCTGTTCGGAATAAAAACTTTTGTCCTGAGAACAGGAAATTCGAAATTCTGCTGAGATCATCTTCAATCTTTGTAAAAATTAATAAAAATTTGCATACATTTAAAGGTTACTTTAAAATTTCGTAATCACACTTGAAATTAACAATGATGAATCTTGGTAACTGACATGTTTAATTAATTAAAATTAATGTCAACCCAATGACGTTTACGATGACTTTGGAAAACTATATTACTATCTACCCAACTTTAAACAGGAAAACATTCAAACTTCAGAAAATATTGACGGAAGTTTAATGCGTGCACCTAAAATTGCAATTTTAAGCTGTTTTAAACAAAATTTAAAAAAACCCGCGCGTTTCGGCTCTGACGGCCCTGCTGTCTTCGTAAATTACCTGGGTTTTATTTCTCATCATTTTATGTTCTCTCCTTTGTCCCATTGATCTTCGTGTAAGCTCTCGTTTATTGTCAAAGTCTCCTCAATCTCTTCATCTTTTTAGTGTTTCGAAACAAGCGAGCCCACTCTCTTAGTTATATCTTAATGTCGATATCTGACCAACAATCTGATGAGTATTATTGAGTGGCCAGCCAGATAGCCCGATTTATATCCCCTCAATTTTCTTGTGGGGATACTTTAAAAGTAAATTATACGTGACTTAGAGCAATAATACGCCAAAAATTAGAAATTTTACAACAGATGTCATCCAAGACTACGATAATTTTTCATAGAAATTCTCTTATTTAAGCATTATTTATATTGACGATGTCATAAGTTCTAATTCTGTAATAGAAAACGGGGGTTGACATTAAAAGAAAAGTGCTGATTTCATATTTTTCTCTATATATAGAAATATGACATAAATAGCTCTTGCTTTCGCGACACTATCAAGAGACAAAATGAAAACTAAAAATGAAACATGGTCTAGTTTGAACTCGGGGTCTCAATCTGCCTACATTTTACATTTTTTGAGAATTTTGACAGCTTAATTTTTTTGTCACTAAACATTTTTGTCATCTCTGGCATTTTTGATATTTTATGTTTTACCGTTTGGGTCTATAGTCGATCAATTTTGGTTTCTAGCATATTCTTTTCTTGAGTTCAATACTGTGGGATGGTATTTTTGTGACCATTGTAATGGTGCCATAATTTACATAAAGAGAAAATAATCCTAACTTAAGTATATCTTAAATAAGAAAGAAGTATTTCTTCATTAAACTGTACTATACGTGAAATATTATAAATTTAAAGCTTTAAATTAACTTAGACGTCATATGTGCCTTTGCTGATATATTTAAATTAAGAACTAAACTACACACTGGGATTAATACTTGAGTTATAACAAAATAGTGGCAATTATTTTAATCCACCTGTAATTTATATCAGTAATTAAGAATGACACAGAGGCAGTGCGATAACAAGAGACGAGAAGTATATTTCGTAAGAAGCTTTCGCTTCCATCGTTCAGTCTCAAATGACTGCCGCTCTTTTACAAACCGTTAGAATTATTAGCATCTCTTCTCTATGAACAAACCTAATATACTCACTGACAAAGAAATCGCAACACCCAGAAGAAGATGTTTACATTTAATATTGTTTGGGTAAAACATACATGCTATGTAAGGAGTAAATTATTAAATTTGATTTGATGAATGTTTTTTCATGAAAACTTTTTTTAATCAATTAATTTGTAGTCGATTTTTGCATTTTTTAAATTTACCAAAAAACTAATTGTTTGATGGAATCCAAAATGGATGTTTAGTAATGTTAAAATGCCTAGAGTATGAAATCCGATTACTGTTACGAGGGTGAATCAAATATGAACCGGACTTTTCTGTTTCTCGCCCTGTAGGTAATTCGAGTGGCGTGACGTCTCGATATATGTTAGGTAGGCATGTTAAGAAGAGGGGAGTTCGTCGGTTTGGCGAGGCGTAGTCGATGCGCTGTTAGTAGCATCATGTCAGAGCAAGAGGTGCATACGCCTGTTGCGCAACGTGTTGTTATCAAATTTTTGGCGCGGGAGGGCGTTAGACCGTCTGAAATTTTGCGTCGACTATAGGCACAGTTCGGCAATGAAACACTTTCAAGGACCCAAGTGTACGACTGGCACAAAAAGTTTTCAGATGGCCGAGAGACAGTGGAAAATGAGCCTCATGCACGCCGTCCCACGACAAGCATCAATGAGGTGAATATCTACGCAATTCGTGAGCTGATTGAAGGTGACCGCCATCTTACAGTATTGGCAATTGCTGAACACGTTGGAATATCATACGGAAGTGCTCAATCAACCATTTCAGATGAGTTGGGTTACCGAAAAGTGTGTGCAAGATGGGTTCCTCACGTTCTAAGGGAAGATCAGAAAGCAAACCGTCTTGCCGTATGTGAAAGGCTGTTAGCAAGATATCGAGCAGATGAGGATGAGTTTTTGAGACATATTGTCACCTGTGATGAGACATGGGTGCATCATTATTCCCCGGAGTCCAAACGTGCAAGCATGGAGTGGCGAAAACCTGGAGAGGCAGCACCGCGGAAAGCCAAGACCCGTCTTTCTGCAGGGAAAATTCTTGCCACAGTTTTTTGGTATTCGAAAGGCGTACTGCTGATCGATTTTCTGCACGAACGCCGTACAATTAATGCTGAGTGTTACTGCGAACTACTCCAACAAGTGAAACTTGCCTATCGGCAAAAGAGGCAGGATATGTGTATCCGAAGTGTGATTCTGTTGCATGACAATGCTCGACCACATACAGCTGCATTGACTCAAGGAAAATTGAACAAAATGCAGTCCTGATTTGTCGCCATGTGACTACCACATGTTTGGACCACTTAAAGAAGAACTGGGAGGCCACCACTTTGAGGACAACGAAGGTGTAGAAACGTTTGTGCGCAATTGGTTATCGACACGACCAGTTTCATTCTTTGAGAAAGGTATTAAAAAACCGATTCGGTGGGAAAAATGTATACATAAGAGAGGAGACTATGTAAAAAAATAATATGTATTAAAATTTGTATTGATCGTACCAATAAAATTTTTAAAACAAAAGTCCGGTTCATATTTGATTCACCCTCGTATTTATTTATTTATTTAAGCTTTATTGCCCAACTGTATAAACCATTAACATACCAAGTATACATAAAACTAAATGAAAATATGCTGTAACTAAATCTATCACAATAAACAAAACATAAAAAGAAAAAGACAAAAAAAAAGAAAAAAATAATTCAATTATCGTAAATATTTCAATATAAGGCGTTCACCGTTGATTCACTCACAGCTTGAACCAGATCTCCAACATGACAAAAACTTTTGGTGTAATTGTAACACATAATGTGTATAGGAGATTTGAGCAAACCGTTTGTTCGAGCCCTAAAGCATAAAATGTTAAGGTATTTCTGTCCCCAGATCGAGGTACCAGAAAGTTACTAAAAAACTAAAAATAATTATAACAAAATACAACTCTAGCAAATAAATAACACACTCATAGCTTTTTAGTTATAGGTGGAAGTCGGTTATATTTTTTTAAAAAATGTTTTATTTTCAACTTTTTAGTTTTTTTGAGGTAGTTTTCATTCTTATTTTTTTTATTTTGCATGCATAACCTTAATAGACAGCACCAGGTAACATCGAAAGCCTCAACATTACACAATGATACATTTTCATTTAAGTTGACAGGTAAATGTTTATGAACAAAATGTTGACTTAATAAGCCTAAAATATATTTATGCCTTATGGACCACGCCACGTAACCTTTTTTCAACTTTTTTTGACAACTCTGTATAACTATAGATGATTCCACTCCACCCTATGTACCAACCATCCTGTACATACGACTGCCCACGGACTAGCATCAATTTGTTTGCTGCTTTTTGTAAACTATAGGACGGAGTAGAATCCATCCCATATTTATGGAGTCAAATTTGTCCTATATTTCAACCATAGTATATAACTCCTTGTGGGCTACCTCATAAATTATTTTATTTTTAACATTTTGTATTATCGCCCTGTGTAACATTAATTCCTCTCCACACTTTATGCAACTTCTTATGGGCTACAAAATAAATATTTATTTAATAACACTGTATGAATATAATTCAACTTCAACATATATTTCAACCATTCTGTATATGATTTGTTTACGTGCATATCATATAACAGTTTTTTAATCACCCTATATAATTTTAATTTTACATATTTTCCAACATATTTATACACCAAACGTCCACCCTATATTCCAACCATCCTGTATATACGGCTAAACGACCTTACCTATATTTCAATCATTATATAAATGCAAATCCTTCTATCACTTTCCTTTGTGATTTTGCTTGCTATAACTAAACATCCTGTGTATAAATGCACCAAAGAGCAGTTCAGAATTTGACATGTGTTGTCACTGAATTTTCTATTAGGCCGGGAGGATGTGACAACCAAAAGCACCGTCTTCGCAAAATGGAAAAATTTTCTTTTAAATAGGTATTTGCCTGGTATACAAACAAAACGAGCTTGGTATTCATTGATTTAAGGAGCCGAAAATACTATGCTTTACTACCTATATGCTTGAGATGTACATAGAAAATTTTCAAATTAGCAATTAAAATTTCCACTGCCTAAAATTCCCGCACTATTACGTTGGAAATAAAATATTTATGAGGAAATGTCCGCTATGTCATCTCGATGAAATTTTTGATAAGAATTTTGGAATATTCGGCGATTTTCTGCAAAACTGCAAGTTTCACGTCGCAGAAAGGTATATGAGATCTTCTTTCATAGATTAAACGTTAAAAAACTATACACGTCCATAAGGAGTTTTCGAAAAATCGACCAATATGTTAGGGATATTGGTCGATTTCCATGCACGCATGTGTTCATTCACAAATTTCATCACTTTACCAATAGAATTCTTTTCCAAAATTTGAAGTTTCACCAATCCGGATATATACTCTATTAAACAAGACCATATTCATACAAAACGGTTCACCACAGGAGAAGAAATCAGATAACATACATACAAAAAAAAACGCGGTTAAAAACTGATTTAATAATCTGCCATATTCAATACCCTGTAGTGGATAGCTATTGCACGTTTTGAAGTACAGATATTTTTGAAATCTTCTTTGAATGCGCTCAACAGAAATTATGTGGCACTCATAAAAGGGGTTCAACATTATAGCCCCGTATTCAAGCCGAGAACGTACAAAAGTATAATACAATATTTTTAACGTCACAACATTTGAAAAACCTTGACAACTTCTTACAATGATGTTATTGTTAAAAGTCAGTTTGTCACTAAAAATAATACCTAGATCCTTTATTTTTTCACATCTCTCAAGAAGATTGTTGTTAATATTATATGAGAATTTAAAAAGAGTATGTTTCCGGATGTTTAGTTATTATGATTACACCACATTTGAATAACATCTAAATCATTTTGCAAAATTTGTCAATCCCTGTAACTATAATGACTGAAAATATTTTGAGGTCATCAGCAAAAAACAGTTTACCTGAGGTGACGACATCACTTAAGTCATTAATAAATACTAGGAATATAAGCGGTCCCAAATTTGACCCTTGGGGAACGCCGGATGTTGGAACGAAATAGTATGAATTATATTTATTATGTCAAGCAAACTGAATTCTGTTTTTGAGATATGATTGCATAAAAGTTATGGCTTTGTTACTGAATCCAAACCGCGACAGCTTATTAATTAAAATTGCTTGATCAATTCTATCAAACGCCTTCGAAAAATCAGTATAAATTAAATCAGCTTGCTTCTGATCATCTAACACATCTGCAAGAAATTGTGGAAACTGGACAAGATTTGTCATGGTCGAATTTTTAGCCCTGAAGTCATGATGATCAGCTGAAATGATACGTTGTCAAAGCATAGGTTGATAATACCCAAAATCGGAGAAGAGCACGCACCGGACGTCGAAGGGGCAGAAATAAGTTCAAGGTCGACGACTAAGACTTGTGGTCTTTAGAGACCGATTTTGGACAACTAGAAATTTGGCTGATGAGTGATTAGGAGAACAAGGCCATCGTGTAAGTGTTCGAACGGTTTACCGACGTAAAAGCTCTATTGGACGACCGCTGAACATCGACGGCAACGACTACAGTGGTGCAGAGAACGACAACATGGGAATGTGGAATGGCATCTAGTCGTCTTTTCTGATGAATCTTGATTCTGCTTGGGTCGACATGATGGCCAAAGAAGGGTTCGAGGCAATATGACAGCGCAACGTTATGTATGTACTGAAGCCTTATGTACTCTTACCTTAATCGGCTCATGGATTCCATGTTTCGACAAGATAATGCTCGGAAGGGGCGTAGCTACCGCCGTATCAATGATACGGGGCCCCCGAGCTACAGGGGCCCCTAACGCGGGTAAGCAAAATTTAGTAAAACGTTATCCTCAATGGCACTTAATCTAGGTCTTTCCGAAAATAAACATTAAAAAAATGTCATATGTGCGAATAGAGTTTTTACATCAGAAATGACAAAAGTGAAACAGAGCAATCTCTTTTTTTCGGGTTAAGTGTCCGCCCAAAAGTTAGCAACAGCCTACGTCGGTTATTGTGGGATTCCCCTGTTTGAGTCATTCACTTAAATGGGGGGAATATTATTTTGGAAATTAAAGAAGGTCCATTTCTGGCAATTATTTTGGATACAACACAAGACTTTTCAAAAATTTACCAACTTTCTGTAGTTTTTCGATACATCTCGATAACAGAAAATGATGATAATATACTAAAGAATTAAAAATCTGTGAGGCCTTTTTGGAGGTTTATAGCGGTATCCGACTACAGTGCAGAAATATTTTAAATACGATTAAAGTTAAAGTTAAAAAACTGCAATCGTCTTCAGCTATAGATGATTTAATAAATTAATTTGTTGAGAAAAGGCAAGAAAAGTGTATATTTAATTTGAATTGTTAGGCTAGCTAAATTTCTAGGCGGAAGTAAGAACTTACAGCAATAAATATTTATTATAATTTAATGAAAGCATTTTTGTTTCTTTTGTGAGAACTCTCTGCCCTTCATTTGGACCCTCCAACTAATTTTGATACAGGGCCTCTCCAAGGCTCGCTACGCCACTGATGCTCGGCCTCATGTTGCTCGAATTTCTTTAGACTTTTTTGAAGAGACCCATGCAAATCTGTTGCCATTGCCGCCTAGATCCCCCGATCTTTCGTCCATGGAACTTGTTTGGGATATGATAGGTAGAAGTCTCGGCAATTTACTGCCGCCCCCACGGACTTTGGAGGTTCTAAGACTTGAAATACAGGCAGCTTGGGATACTTGGGATAGTATTCATCAAGAAGAAATAGACCATCTTCTTGAATCAATGCCAAGACGTGTTGGGGACTGTATAGAAAACCGCGGTGGACAACCCATTTTTAACATACTTTAATAGTAAAAATTTAATTTTTTATTCAGATATTCACTTACTTCTTACTATAGCATTACGTTTTACCAAAATATATTAAATCTAAACATTGTTTTCTTTGTCAGTGAGCGTATTTATTATGGCGGCACTTGATGTTAGCGTATTTTTGTTTTGTGTTACTATATTCGTCCAAATATTTGATGTATTCACAAATATTCCAAACGTGCCATCCACACATATCGGAAAACACTCAAACATGCCAAATATGTTTGAATACCAGTGAACGCTACATGGATGCGTTGACAGCAACAGCAGTTTATTTTTACTATGCTCCTTTTTATCATTACATGATATATCTACATAATTACGAAATTATAAAAAAAACATTTTGTTTTTATTTTTATGACTACTATGTGTGGGGTCCCAAATGCAAAGATGCATTTGATACAACTCCAGCAACTTCATAACGTTTTGGTCAGACTAGTGCATCTTGCCACAAACACCACTTGTCGTGAAAAACAACACTAGTTGATCACGTTCGAAGCGCCGCGTGCAAGTATGTGAATCAAGTGTGGACGGTTAAAGCAAATATTTGGCTTATTTCACTTTTCTGATGTGTACTGAACACCGACAAGTGGACGGTAAGGCGTATTTGCTCTTAGCGGTATTCGCCTTATTTGTTCAAATAAGGCAAAAATAGCGAATATCTCCACACATCGCAGTTTTTGGACAAATATAACAAATATACGAATACGCTACACCAAGTGAAGTGCCGCCATTAGAATTGATAAAACGTAGCACTTTTGGGTAATAAATCTTCTTAACAGTTAGTTTTTAATCCCCTTCTTAGTCTCGCAATTCATATCAATGAAGTTACACGAATTATCGATTCCCCATGGTATATTCATACAGGAAATGCATAGCTGGGGTCTAGTGTCTGGTTTCAGGCAAACGAACGACTGATATCCACATAGACATGCAGGCAGACTCATCATTAATTACTTAAATGCGATAAATGTTGCTTGGAGCACTAAAAGACATTCATTCCCACCCCATTTCGATCGCGCTCAATGGAATGCGGTCTCGATATGCCTGCAAAAGAGGAAATTGCATGTTTCTGCTTTTACTTCCGTTCCCAGGATGCACTGCTCGAGTGAAATGTGCGTAACAGACCACAAAAGGCAATGTGGAAGAGATATAAAGTACGTGGGGTAAAGTATAGTGTGCGTCTTTTGTGTTATGAGTGGATAAGAATGTTTACAGTGAAATTCAATTTCCCAGAAATACAAGAAGAAATATTTATACAAAGTAATTGCTCGATATTGTTTTAAAATTATTGTTGTTCGTTTTTCAGGGTGTTTTAAGATAAGATGACTTAATACCTGACCCGATCATTTATTATAGCTTTGTAACTATCTAGAATCGATTTTTTGGTAGTAATTTTTTTCACGATTTCATCACTAATTTATACATTTTGTATATTTCTAAATATGTTTGTTTAATTTGTTTATTATTGTACAATATTTATTATTGGGTTCGGTTATTTCCATTGTCGCAGTAAAACAAGAAATGAAGTAAATAGAACAGTTCGGCTTCGGCCATTTTCGGACGAAAAATTTGAAATGAGCATATTTTCAACAAAAAAAAAATACATTTTGTGTGTCATATAACAGTGGCCAATAGCAACTTTCTTATTTTAAATGCAAGCCCCATAAACTTCTAGACATAATGAATGTACCATGTCCTACAACTATCTTCAACTGTTTCAGAAATATTAAGTGTTTCAGATTTATTACAAAACTTAACATTAAAAAAGAATATTATTTCATTTCAAAAATTTGCTACATTACACTAAAAACCTAATAAGTAATACTGATTATTTCTAAATAATAAAAAAACATTAATGTCAATGTAGGAAGTGTTCAAAATGCTCGCCGCGAACGTCTAGCCAACATGCTAATCTGGTATCGAAATGTCTTCTAATGTTACTTAATCTCAGGCGTGATTGATCTAATCGCAAGCGTGATTCGTCTTTTTGGGTCATCCAAGTTGAGGGTTTTAGTTTTGTATACAGTATTTTTTACTTATCCCCACAAAAGGTAGTCCAATGGCGTCAAATCTGGAAATCGTGCCATTCTATCGACCTGGATTTGGAAAAATTGGCAGGAACATGTGGGTTTACTGGATCAGGTTATAAGTTTGTCAAAGTTGGCACCACATTATTTTGGAGCAGTTCTAAATATTTATCTCCATTCAAGTTGCCATCAATGAAAAAGGGAAATACGATATGATTTCCTTCCAACAATTCCTACCCAAACATAAACTTTTTCAGGATATTGCGTATGTTTCTCTGTCATCCAGTGAGGATTCTCATTATACCAATAGCGGCAATTTTGGCGATTAACATGACGTGACGTGAAGTGTAAATGTGCTCTCATCAGAAAATAAAACATCTTGTAATTGGATCACATTGTTATCTAACCTTACCATCATTTATTCACAGAAATACGTTCTCCTATCGAAATTGTCTCCCATAAGCTCCTCAGTAGGCATCATTTTATAGGGATGCATTTTCCTTTCCTTTAATACTCGAAAAATTGATGTGTGGCTAACGTTGAACAGTGGGGCTGCTCTTCGACTTGAAACTTGGGTTTTCTTGAAACTCAACCATAATATCCAATTTCGTATTATCACTTAGAGCATTGGCAGGTACTTATTTATCTGTCTTACGGGATCAAGCTCGCGAAACTGCTTTTCTAATTTGTTAATTGTTCCTTGGGATGAGTTGAAGATAGGTGTACGACATTGTACATGAATTATGTCTAGAATTTTCTGGAGCACCCAAAAAATAAATAATAACAGGGGGTTGCATTAAAATAAGAAAGTTGGTATTGACCACTGTCACATGACATTTTTTTTGTTGAAAAAATGCGCGTTTAAAAATACAAATCGACGTCTCCAAGCGTTGTGCCCAACACGCCCCTTTATTCGTTATCGGATTTATTCCATTTGGCTGTTCCACACTGTATATTCAGATCTGTTCTCATCAGTTCAGTTCACACACATTGCTCTCGTATTCCTCTGCTCAAGGAAACTGACCTGATAAGGGCAGATGTCGAAATGTCGTCCACTTATCACATATTAGGGCATTTCCTTGGTCTTTTTACAGCTGTGGAATAGGCGTAATACAGAGCTGGTAAGGGTAGGAAACTACCCACTGTGGTTAAACTTTCGCTGGACTCGTTATCTTTTGGTCTTTTAGGTTCATAAGGTTATCGTTTCAAAGTTTCAAATTATTCTATCGCCATAGCTCGTGTAAACGAAACCAATGCATTGCGGAAATGTTCCAGTCTTGTGAACTTCGCAAGTTATCACTGTACAATGTATCTAAATTACATAAATGAGAAACCCTCTTGACCTGGAAACACTCTAATAGAACTACTATAGAATTCATTAGAAATAATATTAGAGCTAATAGAGGACATATTTAAGATGTGTCTGCGTAGGGATCAAGTAATAATAGAGCTGCTATCGGGGTTTCCTTTTCCTGTCCATGTGGTTTATCCAGTCTACAAACGCTTTGTTAATGATGGTTTCCGGATACCCATTAGTCAAAAGGTATTTTCTAACTTTCCCTTGTTCTTCTTTCTGGGCCTCTGGTGTGGGCAGATTTTTGGCTCTATGGATTAGTGTTTTGATGATGAAACTATTCGTTGCTGGCGGGTGGTTAGAATGACTGGTTACGAGTTTTAATACCACGGATAATCTGAATTTCTCACCATTCACCTGATGAAGATAGCAGATTCAAATGTGTTGAAATGTTGTGAGATTAACCATTTTAAGATTATCTAAGTCCAAGGAAACTTCCAGGAACGAGTTACATTGTCTACCAGTTGTAGACTTCTCTTAATGCCCTCTGGTGTTTTTGGTTAAAAAAATATTGTATTGGATGGAACTACTATGTATTGGAGGGCACTTAAGTAGTTGCGTATACAAGGTGGTTGAAATAAGAGTGAAATAAAACTAGTTATAAAGCGTGGATCAAAACAGGTTAAAAAAATTGTAAAATAAGCATATGCAGTAAGGATATTTGCGTTATAGGGCATAGAGTATAATTATAGTTATACAGAAGGAATCAAAAAATGTTGGAAGCAGTTCGATATACAGGATGTTTGAAATATAAGGTGGATTAGAATTATAGTAATATAGGGTGGTTAAAAAAGTTATATAGTGTGAAGCACAAGTAGTTGCTTATACAAGGTGGTTGAAATAAGGGTGGAGTAAAATTATTGTTATTCAAGGTGTATGAAAAATTTGTTATATAAGCATACACAGTTAGGATATTTGAATTATTGGGCGGGATATAATAATTTTCTGAACCCATTTTTATAACTAGAGGTGGGTTCAAATAATTTTAGAACCACTTGCATATACTGGAAATAAATGTATATAAATACATAAATAAATATAAATACATTGAAATAAATGGTAGAGTACAATTATAGTTATAAAATTTGGTTAAAAAATGTGAAAAATTTTTTGTTATATAGGGTAGACTGTGAGCCGTTGCATAAATAAAATATTTGACATCTGGGGCGAACTAAAATTATAGGTATACAGGTGTAATTTACACAATACAAAAATAGAAATAGTCAATATTTGGAGAGGATTAATACTTATACGGGGTGGTTTTAAAGACCTTATGGCGGTTGTAATAACGTCTGGGGTTGAATTATAGTTGTAAAGGAAGGTTCAGAAAAAAATAGATAAATGATATGTATTAAGTGACCAATACACAGAAGCATATACAGGGTGGTTGCAATATAGAGTGAATTAGAGTTAAATTTATAGAAGTGGTCCAAATAATAAAACAAATAAAAAAGTTAAAAGATATGTGGAAAACATAGAAAACGAATACAAATTAGAGAGAGGGAGAGATAAGAATACCCTAAAATAATCAATAGAATTGTAAATCATATAAAAACGGTTTCTAAGTCAGTTGAAGTCGATTCTCTTTTAAATTTAAATTATTATTACTTTTTGATGGATTCGGTTTTACATAAAGAATTCTGAAAGGAAAGAACGTATAGGTTTACCCTTAATCAATCCAATCCGCCCTTGCTTGTGTAAAAAGTTAAATTCAAACTAATTTTTATCAAGACAAGTTTCTGATGCTGTCAAAATTTCTGTTTTTATTGAATAGGTCATAAATCATAGAAATATTATGTGATGGTAATTAGATATTTTTGATTTTTCTATTACCTCAAAAGATAAAAGCTGGGGTGTCATATATGAAACGATTGGATAGATAGGGTAATTGTGTTTATGAAGTTTAATTAATGAATATGATAGTGACGGTTGCGGATTCATGAGAACGAGTTTAATTACAGTACCAAAGACCTATTCTAACTTGTTTAACAGCTTTCCTACTAACACGACTGGGCAAATGGAATAATATGCAATAATCAGTTAATAATTTTGTACGTATTTATTAACACAAATCATGTGTTGTGAAAAATTACAATTATGGCGTATAGTGCACTGGCTGGCCTAGAGCAAAGTCACAAATCAAGAAAAGATTTCCTTCAACCAGTCAATTACGTTTCGTTACCGCAATCCGATTAGACACAACACCAATTAAACCTCGCGTTCAATGAGCCCATTTTAACGAGTGTCAATTTTAATTTGAACTATATTACGCTGGAGAAACAGCCGTGATTTTCCTCTACGCTGTACAGTCAGGCTGTCGGACGTTTATTAGTGTGTTTTAAATGGCTTTTCAACTGAACTACTACAGTGCATATAGATGACACCATAAAATGTAAATGACGTACTTACTGAAAGAGAGAGGACGTGTTGGCACTGTTTGCAGGTATTAGGTGCGAAGAGTTCGAATGCATCTGGATGACAGACACATACCAGCACGGTTGTATAACTGTTGTAAAAGGAACGTGAAAATAAAATGAAATGGTCCGTTAACATGTTTGTTTTGAGTTTTCTCTTTCATCGGGATTTATTTTTAAATTATGAATTTGCTCAACAGTTCTTTTTTGAAGCGAAAGCTTCTTAACCTAGGCCCACACTTGCACATAAGAAAATAGATCAGTATGGTAGTAAATTGCAAACTCTTTTTTACCTTCAAAATACCCATACAACTAGTGTTTTGTGTAGTAAATAAACAAATATAACATCCAATTAATATACAATTCTAGCACAAAATTTGCTTTTCGTGTTGATAAACATTTTGCATTAACAATTCTGAAAAATATTTTAGTTTAGAGTAAATACCCTATTTTTAAATTCCGTAATATCGGACCTTAGAGTATATACCTAGGTGGAATGCACATTATTAACGGACCTTAGAGCACATACTTGATATGAATTTAAGAATATGAACAAACATTTGTCATTATGTGATATTGTCAAATACTTTGAATTTGAAACCAAACGAAAACTTAATTTCTTTGGAGGTTTATCTCTGTTTGTGTGTCAAATTTATTATTTATGAAATACTGTTTGAGTACATTGTGAATTTATTCACCTATTACCATAATCTATATATAAATAGGCAAAGATAAAGGCTCATTATCATTTTCTCCTCGGTCCCTGAACAGATTTTTTTAATTTTGTTGTATTTAGTAGCTAAAGAATGCTTAAATTCATTTCTACTGTTGGTTCATTCATTAATGAATCAGTAAGATTTAAGACAAATAGTTAAATCTGACATCATGACAATAATTCTAATGTTCACAGCAAATTTGATTTCAATTTGATAGAAATTTCCTAACATTGTTAGCCGCTAGGTTAAGGTTTTCAACATAATGTGAAAATTATCAATGTATTATTTCCAAAATTTCAATTTCAATACACTTACGAAAATTGTCAACAAATAAACGTATTATTTAACATAAATTAACAGCAGGTGCATTTTATTTATTTATATTTTTGAAATAGTCATCCCTAAATTTGTGTGTTTAATTTAAATTAATGAAATTATATTGAATCTGAACATATATTGCAGTTTAAGGTGTAATACTATGTAAGTATATGTGTTGTAATTATTTATACTGCATCTTCATAGTTACTTATTAGTTGGTTTCTTGCATTTTCTTATTACAAATTGACATCCTAATTGTGCAATATCTCAATAACTGCAATTCATTTTGGAAAACTAAAGTTTAAAAATATTATATTTACTTAATATATTATTTGACATACTGTTAACATTTTTAAATGTATTTGAAATTTTTTATACTGATAATAATTAATACATGTTTAAATATATGTATTTAAAAAGCGGAAAATGTATTTAAATTATTTTTAGGTAAGTAATCTACCAGTCAGATATGTTTTCTGTCCTGATATTTTATCTTATAGATATTTTATATTACATTACATGGCTCTCTTCCTGGAAAATCCTGCCTCTTAATACAGTGTGAATGACTTTTACTTACAGAAAATGAACAAATTGACATTTTAAAGATGTGTATTTTTAACCGACATCCAAAAAGTAGGAGGTTATCAATTCGTCTGCAATTTTTGACGAGTAATTATTCGAAAACAACTTGGGCAATTTTAATGATTTAAACTGCATTATGTTAAGGAACATTACAGAAAGGTCCCATATAATTGTCTATAACATGAGATTTACGATTTTCCAGAAAATCAGAAAAAAAAGTAAGGACCAGATTTCAGTGAATTTCGATGAATCGTCACTGTTTTCTCTAAAACCGCTCAAGAAATTTAAATATTATAAATTGTATTCTACAAAAATATGTTCCAGCTTAATTCCATATATTTTTCTATAACGTAAAGTTAACCATTTTTCTGAAAATCGGAAAAATATATGCAAAGAAACTGTAAAAATCATGTTAAATGTCAAATTTTGGTCATAAATATCTAGTTTAAATGTGAAGATATGCCGTGAAGGTATATCGTAAAGAGTTTTGTAATGATTTTCATTTTGATTCGTTTGAAGTAAGGTTTTTTATAGTTGAAGTAAGGGGGTTTATAGTCGCGTTAAATGGCAGAAAATATTTCATTTGTTTATCGAAACAAAAATTTATGTCGGCGAACTCTTCTATATGGTATACGGTTGTAGGTGTGTGCGTGCGTGCATGTGATATTAAGTGTACATAAGCAGTTGTATACATAGGATGGTTGAAATCTAAGTTGGAATTGAATTAGTTATACAGTGTGGTTCTAAAAATATTGTATTGGGTGGCACATAAGTAGTTGCGTATACAAGGTGGTTGAAATAAGAGTGGAGCAAAACTATAGTTATACAGAGTGGATATTTGCGTTATAGGTCGGAGAATAATTACAGTTATACAAAAGGCTTTAAAAATTGTCAGAATCAGTTGAATATACAGGATGGTTGACATATAAGGTGGAGTACAGTTATACAGGGCGGTTTTAAAAACTCATATAATTTGGAACATAAGTAGTTGCTTATACAAGGTGTTTGAAGTAAGGGTGGGGTAAAATCATTGTTATTCAGGGTGTATCAAAAATTTGTTATATAAGCATAATCAGTTAGAATATTTGAATTACAGGACGTAGGACGGGGTATAATTATAGAAATGGGTTCAAACATTTTATAAGCAGTTGTATATACCGAGTGGTTGAAGCAAATGGTAGAGTAAAATTATAGTCATAAAATGTGGTTAAAAAAAGTTAAGTTTGTTATATAGGGTAGAACATGAGCAGTTGCTTGAATGGTATACTAGACATATAGGACGAAGTAAAATCATTGGTATACAGGAATAATTTAAACAATAGCAAATAGAAAGAGACAATAGTTTGGAGAGGATTTATACTTATACAGGGTGGTTTTAAAGTTATCAGGACCGTTGTAATATTGTGTTGAGTTGAATTATAGTTGTACAGGGTGATTCAGAAAACGATAGACCAATAAGTTATATAGTGGTGACCAATAAACAGAAGCATATACAGTCTGGATGCAATATAGAGTGCATTAGAGTTACATTTCTAGAAAGTGATCCAAATAATAAAACAAATAAAAAAGTTAAAATATATTTGGAAAATATAGACAAAGAATAAAAATTAGAGAGAGACAAAGAGAGAGGGGGGAAAAGAGCGTTATACTGTACATTTACTGAAACCGTAAGGCAACAAAACCGAAATCAATATGCTTTACGAAATAATTTATTACTTAACTACAATGGTAGTGAACTATTCTGTATAAGTACACAGAGGACTGTGTAATAGTAGAAAAAAATGTTGGAAATATGCAAATTCATATAGGTACATACTTATCTTAAAAATTTTAACAATGATTTTGGTCGAATTTCGGCCAATCGGAGTTATAATAAATATTTCATAGGATTTAAATTGCTTTCGTTGAGGTAAGTGAGCCAGGATTTTAAAATGTAATCATCTCAGGAAATATACGTTTACAGATATCGACGCTGACCAGACGAATCGGTTAGACCGAGGTTACACCATCTGTCGCATCTACAAGAATCTACATCAGCAAGTCCATAACAGAGAGAGAGAGAGAGAGAGAGACAAGATGCAACCTTCTCAGGCAAATTCAGAAGTGCGATCGGTGTAGAGTACGCTACCTTTAGGTAACAAATGTAACCTCCATGATCATATCGCGAGCCAAATATCGTGATAAATATTAAACGTATAGTGTTCGCAAAAGATGCATTGCGTACATAGACCATGGGTCAATCTGACAAAAACAAATACTGCTGATTGGAAAAACACTGAAACTCAGTTCAAATCATTAATAGATGTATCCGATATCAAAATAAATAATGATCAGCTGTGTAACCAAGTTGTACTTGTTAAGTAGTATTTTCAGTCCAATTGGGAACAGTGGAAGCGGGAAGAGACTACCAGAGATGTGGTTATTGCAAGTGAACAAAACTAGCTGATTGGTCACTTCAAGAAGAATCAGATAGCAACCGCAATCTGGTCAAGATTGTTGTGTATGCCTTCTGCTTACCTTGGATACCAGCACCAGGTGACACAGTAAGTTCTTTGATGAACAACGCATGGACAGTTTGATGAAGGAATTTACAGTTAAAGGCTAGTTGACCTGTAAAATTGATGTCGGATTAGCTTGTGAAGACTTTTACAATAAAATTAAAACCAGAAAACACTTAAAAAAAGTCATTTGCGAAGACGTGGTGGTGTTTAACGTATATCGGGATTGATATACACGGAACGTAGTGTGCTTAAAGTGTTCGTTGAAAATGTTATAATAGATGCTGTGAGATACAAGGAAGGACGTACCTTGTATATATTTGCTGGTTAATTAATACATATGGAGTACAAGCAAAACAATAAAAAATTTAAATGGTACTTAGTCTATATAGCAATATATCATTTATTGTCGACGAATGTTTTAAGGTAATTCTCGTAAACGAAACTGTTTTAGATGAAGGAGAGATCTAGCAATTATTATTCTTTATATGGGATTTCGAAATCACGCAATGATACCGTTAGCTATTTCTACAAGTTACGGGTTAAGACTTTTAATGTACAACAGACAAGATGTTTCCTGTATGTACATGCAACATACGAATAGCGCAGTTGTTGTGCATTTGCATATTGAAAATATGCACGACAAAGGCATTAATTACGTTTCTTTACATTTTCTTTGAATTTAATCATTGTTGGAGAACGAGAAAAGCTTTCTCAAGTTCATGATAAAGTTCGTTACAGGTCTTAATCGATTTTGAATTTGATGCCAAACGATTTGTTCTTTTATGGAATTGTTGTGTTGTTACACAAATCAGGAATATTGATTATTTGGCTTTAATATATCACATATCTCTATTTATATATATACATATCTCTATTTCTAATTCATGTTTAGTTATACTTTATGTAGTTATATTTTGTTGTTTTGTATTATTGTAATTATTTTATTCTCAGTGACTAGTAAAATGGAATATTATAAATATATATTAATTAAGGGTATGTATGGGTTAGTATGAGTATATCTGTCTGTGTGTATATATGAGTATATGTTTATGTATATAGGTACGAGTATATATGAATGTCTTGGTTAGTAAAGTAGCAGATTTTAATTGTAATGAATTTAGCACTAACTTAAACATACTTGAATGTTCTCTTGGACACAACACAAGCTTATGCTTAGGTGTTCATTTTTTTTCTCTCTTATTTACTATTCTAACATTAATGTTTGATATTTTTACTTATTACTGTTACCTTGGTAATAATGTTAGTGACAATCTATAATTGTATTTTTTTTGCTAATAAATTGAATAAATTGAATATGATACCAGTTGTCCAGAATTGACTTTTGTTTAATCTTTTTTATTGTGTAGTAACAGTGTTAAATATGAATCATTTTTCTGACTGTTTCTTTACACAGTGATTGCTGCTTCTTTCTGGATATAAAATATAAACTGAATTTATCTCTATACAGGATGTGTATTTAAAAACAGAGCCTTATAGGAAAAATATATTTTTTTTTAGTTTTCTCAAAATGTTGAAACAATGCTTACAAAATAACGAAATGAACTTCAATAAAACTCCAATCCACACTCTTATAGAATAGAGTAACTTATTTTCTAAATATTTATGTCTTAAAATAGTTTTGCATATAATTTCAACTTAGGTGGACCCACTGTACTGTAAACGATTTGAGAATCTTAAACTTTCTTAGATCTCTTAATTATCAGATATTTTCTTTTCATTCTAAATTACATTCATTTAATAGTCTCTTCTCCGCGAAATTTTATATCAAACCAGTTTTTACATTAAAAAGATATTCATTACACAGTTTTTAGAGATGTGACAGATGGAGTTTTCAATTCCAATACACTTTATTTCATAACAATTTGAGATATTAAAAGTTATTTCACTTTTAAGCAAAATTGATATTTTTGTCAAACGTAGTATACAGCTGAAAAAGTGACATAAATATTTATTATACAATTTTTAGTGATACGGCATAATTAGATGAGTTATTAATTCTAATTACTACTGTATGTTTTAGATATTAACAAAAATAAACATACTTCACTCGTATTCAATTGAAAAAGTGATGTGTAATAGGCCTTTTCATCAGGTGATTGCGCAAGCGCTGCAGCCATTTTGAAATAGCCATAATTTAAAAGTTTCGTACTGTTTTAGTTAACAATGGCTGGGAATGCAATAATATCTCTGCCAAATAATAAATTACTTGAAGAATTAATTGATGGTGCTTCACTTATTTATAACTCTGTGGAAGCACATAGCTGTGAGCAATTAAAAAGATGGTTAAAATGTCACGGACGTTCACAGCAAGGAAAAAAAAGTGTGCTGGTTGAGAGGTTAGGTATCAATACTTCTATTTACTCTTGTAAAAAATCAGAAAAAATAAATAAAAATCATGATTTCATTCGAATTTGCATGTAAAAGCACCTTAAATAATATATAAAATTAACAAATATAACTAATGTCATAACAAAATATTTATAAAATCAACATGACATTTAAAAAGGAGTTGAAAATTCTAAGACTAAAATAATGTTCATATATGCAAGCTAAATTCAATAATTGTCATTAGTTATATCTTATAATTAATTAAATCGAAGATGTATTCAATAAAAAATAAGTATGTTGAATATAAAATATTAAATATTATTTTCAGGGTAAAAATTGGTATAAGAAATAATATACCTGTCGATCCAAATGTTGATAAAGGATCAGGATTTTGTTCACTTGGACCACTTTCTCCAGAAAAATGCAATGAACAAATATAAGTGTCCTTAGTAACATCATCAATAGATTTAAATCCTCTGTCACTTCGGCCACATTTTTTCACCCACGAATCACATTTAGAACATTTTTGACATGTTTTAATATGTATTTTTTTGGATGACTTAATTACTTTCTTGCGATATTCCAGGCAAGGCTTTGGAAAGTTTATAAAATAATAGGTATTTGTTTTAAAAGATTTATACCGTGTATCACTTTTGCATACTCCATAACAACACCGCTTTGTTGTACCTTTTCGTACAGACAACATAATTATAGTTTACAGCAAAATTACTGTATTGAATCCTGACACTTACTACTTTACTTTTATTACTTTTTTAAATCATAAACACATTTATAATAGTATTTATTAATTTTAAGTTTTAGTACGTGGGCACTTTAACACGTTTGTTTACAAATAACAGTACGAAAAAAATGGCTGATGCGAACGCATGCGCACTGAAAATGAAAAGGCCTATGATTACAGTATACGTTTCAGACTATGCAAATCTTTATTAATAAGAAAGTTTTCCGTTTCATTTCAACTTATGAAGACACTGTATATAATTGAGAACCTAAACCTTAAGTTGATTAGCTCACATTTATTTAATTTCAATCTATTTTCACTTTATTCCATCCGAAGTTCCGAGTTCCATTACCAAACCTTAATATATAAGGAAATCGGTTAAAAGCTTTCGCAGATTTTCTAAAAAAACGGTATAAGCCATGTCCTTAAAAAATATATGGGACCACTTCTGGATCACCCTTAACAGAATCCAGTTTAAACGATTCAAATTCCTTGAGCCGGTTTCGAGTAATCGCTGAACACACATAAAAAACATAGATACAGACGATTTGATAACCTCCTTCTTTTTTAAGTCATATCATTAGTTCAAGAGATTTTTAAATAAATCAGCTGTGGAATGTTGTATTCTAAAATACCCTAAAATGTGCCCTACTGACTAACAATTATCTACGTTGGTGGCGGTCTGTCCAGGACATGGGGCCATCAGAACGCAGCATTAAGAAGAAGGTAAAAACACTATAAAACACTCTGTTCGAATATACAGGGTGTAAAGGAATAAGTGCGACAGAGTTCATGATGTGCTTCTTTGAATCATTTTATGAGGAAAAGTTCCTATGAACATATGTCGGTATCTATGTACAAGGTGTTGAAATCTTTCTATTTTTTCAGATTTTTTCTTCTGACTACTAACATTTTCGAGATATTGTGTTCAATTTTGGAGCATTAATGCCTCCATGAAGTCTTCATAATGAGATCACAGAAACGGCCATGAAAATCTACAGGGTGGTACTTTTTTTAGGCTCATGTGTTCTTTCTGCCCATACAATTTTTTTTTCAGTACGCGCCTGGCAATTGACAAAAATTGTAATTGAATCTCTTATGAATTTGCAATCTTTATTATTTGTTCCTTTTGTGATGCAATATGCTATTATGTCATCTTACAATTTGTTGATGGAGATTATGTACCTCGGGTACTGAGGAGTTGCTGGGGCTAGAGCTGTTTTTTTGTAGGCTCTCTGAATCACTTGGTGTTTTAGTGCCTCCTTGAATACCTAGTTCGTTGTCTGTTCGAGTTTTCGCTAAGCCGGCGGTATCCAGGACAATACTTTTTTGTTAGCACAGTACAATGTCAGTTAAGTTTGACGCCATCCATAAATCAGTCTTCTTAAAAATCTGTTAGATTAATTCATGTTCTCTAATTCGTAATTTATCTGAAGCCGCTCCTTTGCTGTATAGACATTTACGCATGTTTGGTTCGTTTGAGTAGGGAGATTTTCAGACTCCTAGAACGCAAACGGAAAGGTCTTCTTTTCGCCTTGAAGCGGAGTGAATGCATGGGCCTAGCGTTTGCAGATTAAGAGGCAATTGAAATGGCATTCCTTGAAGTTGGCGTATGAAAGTTTTCTGTGGTCAGAAGACGAGGGCCGAATGGCATTTTTCGATGGCGAAGATTGTGTTTAAAAAGAGGCGATGATGGCTAAAATATTTATGGATTAAACCCTTGTTGAGAAACGGTGTTACGGTGCATTGTTACGGTGCATTATTACGGTGTATTCTTACGGTGCATTCTTATGGTACTTTATGGTAAATTACTATGGTACATTCTTATGGCGAATACTTATGGAGAATTTTGAGTTACGGTAGATTTTTCCACATTCTGAATCCTGTTTTATGATGTATTCGTTTTACAGTGGAATCTGTTTCCTGTGGTTTCTTTTGAATTTTGTTCTACGTTTGGAGCCATGTTCTAACTAATAATTTTTAAAGTTAGAATTTTCTACGTTTTGGAGCTGTTAATTTTGAGATGTGATTTTGAAGTTACTATTTGGTATGGAACCGATTTAACCGTTTAAATGAAATGTAACTGACGTCCAGTCGGTAATGAATTAGTTGGAGATATTTAGCTTTGAGTTTCCAGATTCAAGAGTACAGTACAAATATACATTACAGTAAATTTGTGACAATAGCAAATTCAGATCATTTTTATAAAGGTAAGGTTTATTTTCTGTCGACAGATTATACCATTATCCTTTTTGATAAAATCATTTTAATTAGGTGATTATTGTTGAGTACATTTTTCGTAGATTTCAGATATATTTTTTTGCAAAAACATCAAAATTTTCATTGTAGTTTTAAATCAGATTCTTGAATATTCCGTTATGAAAATTTCAGATTTTACTCTTTAATTACCGCTATTAGAATGTCCTAATTTATTTTGAAACAAACTTTTTACTGCAATTTTTTTGTACATTTCGCATATTTTTTTATACACCTAACCTATCGATTATGAAAGAATTTTTGGAAGCACAATTGAAAGTATTGAATACATAATTTTTTAACAGAATCAGTTTATTAGCAGTTGTTGTTTATAAGGAACATACAACATCACTATAGCCGGTGTGATTACATCATAACCGCATACTATTTTTTGGTTTTTAAGGTATGTTCACTTAAAGGTTTTCAACCAAATGGCGCCCTAAAAAAATAATAAATAAATTTAAATTTTGTGTTTTACTATCTTTTACCCAAGACCTTATGTTCTCCGATGAACAGTAGCCGCTAGCACATGTGAACAAATCAAGGTAGGTTTTATGTTGATTTTTGAATTTTCCAAATTTAGGATAATAGGTTTGTGTCGCAACGTTTAAAGAAAATCGTTCTTGGTGGATATTATCAATGGATTCCGTGAATAAAATATGCTCAAGATATTCTGGGTGTTGTCTAATCATATCCAGCATCCAAAACGATATGAATATAACAGATGTTCTTTAAGATGTCAAATACCGTCATATGATCAACATATAGCGGTAAAGCAAATGTCCTAGTGCTGGTATCGGGTTGCTGGTAAATCAAATTAAGTTCAACTTCTTCTAATTCTAGTGTTCTAATATTCCAATGGCGACCAAATTATGTTCTCTAAGTTTGAAGCTACCTGTTTCTCTTAGTCGTTGATGAAACCGTCCAAACAAAGTGTGATGAGGGGCTACACGTTGAGGATACATTGCAGCTTATCTTCTCGACGCTTCTAAGGAATTACCATAAGAGAGACCATATACGAAAGGCATACCAGCCATTTCTGCGTTTGAATAAACCTCCATATTGGTGAAAATTCACGAGAAATCACGCACAACTATCACTGTGTGTCAGTGAAAATCAACGAAAGAAAATTAACAACAATTAAGTTAGAGTTGTTAATGAGAGGAATTAATATGACAGTCGCCTACTAGAAAAATAAATAACACACGGATTGTTTGTTTCTACGGTACACATGAAATTGATAGACGAAATGCATTACAGCCATTTCAGCGTTTGAGTAAACCGCCATATTGTCTCTCAAGCCGAGGCTGGCGGCTGCCGTTAATAGGAATTCGTCGAATTCCCTTAAAGCTTCCAGAACACATAAAAGAAGTTTACCAATGGTTCATTGACTTACTGGAGAATTCCGAGAGAAATGTATAAACACGGACAGCTGGCGATGGGATTCATTCGATATTCGACTGCGGTATTGTTAAGATAAATTGTAAATAGTTCTGTGAATATAAATTGTGTTAAAGTAGTGGAAATAAATTAGAGTGAGTGTGTTTTTAAATAAATACAAGAACTGAACCCGAGTGTGAAAATAAAAACATTACAATATGTTCATAGGAACTTTTCGTCATAAATTGACTCGAGGAAGCACAAGGTGAAATCTTTCGCATTTATTCGTTTACACCCTGTATATTTCCCTAAGGTTATTCTTGGAATCAGAGATTTTTGGAGGGCATTAGTACAACTTCTCTAACAGATATGTGATTATGTTTTTTGGACAGATTATGTTTGTTATCCTTCTTGACGAAGAACCTGCAGATGTCTTCGTCGACCCGTAGTCAGGCTGGTTTTCGACAAGGTCGTTCAGATAAAATTATAATCACAAAATTATTCTGCGTTCTGGTTTCACACACCGACACAAGAATCGAAGGATATACATATCTCGTGAACAGCATGATTTCATTCCAACGATTTCCTTATGGTTAGCCATCAACGGATGTAATAATGATTGCGGCTTGAAGCGGATCAATTTGAAGGTGAAAAAAACATTTAACAATCGCCGATTAATTATGCAACTGATAAACACCAGAGAGAAACCATACGAAAACGGCTGTGTCAGCATGTCAGGCGAGTTGAATTACCATTGCCAATATTCAAATAAAAACATGATGAATAATTTTGTTACGAAACCTTACAAGCCAGGAGGTGATCAATGGAAATTCTATCGTTATATTTGCTTTGTCCTATTTGCTACGTTTATGCATTGTGCACGTAATTATGGAATATACCAAATAAAATCTAGATTTACCAAATAAAATCTAGCCTGATAAAACAAGAAATAAATACATTAAAAATATCAAAACCGACTTCAAAACTAAAAAGCATGAACTAATTTTTTGCTACAACCGTTAAATACTTTTTATGAAGTCGGTGCCTGTGAAACTATTTTGGGAAGTACATTTATAAGTTGTACTTCGCAATTTCGCTGTTCGAACTGGCACCGACTTCAGAAAAAGTATTTAATTGTTGTATCAAAAAATTATTTCATGCTTTTTTAGTCAATTTTTTTTAAATCGCTTATGTTTTTTTTATCTATTTGTTTTACAATTTTTAGTAATGCGATGGCTTAATTGGATCCAGTTTTCAAATCTAATTAACTTTTCCGATATTGCCTAGAATAAGGAATTTTACTTTTAAGCAACATTTATTAGTTAGACCAACCTCGTTTACTGTTGAATAGTAACTTATTTTCTAAATATGTATATGTATTAAGAATTTTTTTATATAATTCTAACTTAGGTGCAGGGCGGGATTTACATAAGGGCACTTTGGGCACTGGCCGACCAATTTGGTGCCCCCACCAACTGTAGACCAAAATGTAACATATGTTAGAAAAAAAAATCCAACAAAAATTTTAAATGGAAGCCAAAATCCAAAAAAAAGTTTATATCGCATGAATATTGATTTTGAAAATTTGTTAGTGCGTTTTCGTACTTTCAAGCGTATATATAAATTATATTTAACATTTTTTTATATATGTGGATTGTTTTTAATATATGAGCCACCCTAAGGCTGTAATATAAACAGAAGATGAAATTAAATTTAGTAGGTAACTGTAGGTAAGACCGAGTAAGATAAATATTTTAAGGGGAAGGACTACTCAACCGATTGTTTGAAAATTTGCCTACGTAATTCTTTTAATTTAATTTTTTCGTTATTTTTAGTGCTATATATATTTCGTATAACTTTATTTATTTTGACGTATTTTATATAAGTATGTAAAAATCCGTTTATCTGACATGTTTTATTAAAAATAATAAAAGTAAAATAAAAATATGATTGGCAATTTTGAATCCCTTGAGTATGCACCCATTAGTTTTGTGCCCAGGGGTCCCACCAGTTTTGTGACCAGCCCTCTCCCCATCAATTTGTGCCCAGAGGCCCCCACCAGTTTTGTGCCCCTACCAACTTAAATCCGGCCCTGCTTAGGTGGATCAACTTTATTGTAGACGATCTGAGTATCAACATATTTCAGGTCTGTTAATTATACTGACATTCATTTAATATTTTTTATTTTTTTCTGAGTTCGTTGGGAATAACACCATATAAACTTGAAAGTCTGTATATTTTAAAAGTCCAAAAGTTTCAAGGTCTAAATCAGACCCGGTTTTCAATGGTATTAACACAAAATGAACAAAAAATCAAAAAAATTAATGACAAGTTGTCATGGCGAATCCTTTTAATTTTCTTAATGTTTTGGTTTTTTATTCATTTTAAAAACCAGAGATGCCACAATTAGCATTCAGAAAATTCATTTAATAGTCTTATCTCCACGGAATCTTAGAATAAATCTTTCTACAATTTTAATTGATATGGCATAATAGGACGTAGTTTTCAACTCCAATAAACTTTATCTCATAACAATTTGAGTTATTATTAAAAATAAAGGTACTTAAACAAAATTTATATTCTTGATCAAACCTACTGCACAATTTGGAAATGTCGCATGAAGATTTCTTATACAATTTTTGGTGATGTGGCACAGATAGATGCATTTAATAATTCCCATTACTCCTGTTTGGTAAGAATTTTATATGTTATGAAAAATAAAGGAATTTTTTTTAAGCAAACATTCATATTTGCTGAGAAACCTCGTATACAGTTGCAAAAAGTGACATGTAATGATTACACCATACGTTTCTGATCATGCAAATATTTTTATGAAGAATAACTTTTTCTATAAATAATATTCATATGACCGTTTTCCGTTTGAATCCAACTTATGAAGACACACTGTATATAGAAACCAACTGAGAACCTCGATTTATTTCCAATCAACTTTCAATTTATTACAATTTTTAATAATACAACACAATTGGATGCACTTTTCAATTCTAATAAACTTTCTTTAATTTGAGATATTATAAAAAAATAAGGGCACCTCACTTTTACACAAAAGTGATATATTTTTTGAAACCTAAAAGGTATATAGTTGGAGAAGTTACATAAATACTTATACACAATTTTTAGTGCAGTGGCATAAGTATATGCTGTTTTTAATTATAATTACTTCTATTTGATAACAGTTTCAGATATTAATAAAAAGAAATAGTTTGATTTATGAATACACACTGTATATAATACACATTAACTGACATTTATTTTGATTAATTCAATTTATTTTCAATTTTCCCAATGTTCTGAACAGAAATTTTTTTCCATATTTTTAATCCAGCGACTCCATCAAAGTTTACTGTATTAGAAAGCCGGTAAAGTTTTGCCAGATTTTCTGAGAAACGGTACAAGCTATGTTATTGAATGAACATATGGGACCACTTCGGGATCACCCGGAACAGGATCCAGTATAAACAGTCGAAATTCGTTGAGCCATTTACGAGTAATGGCTGAATAAACAAAAAAAAAACATAGATACAGCCGAATTTAGAACCTTCCTTCTGTTTGAAGTCGATTAAAAAACCATCGGATAATTTAATAATGTGCAAATTTGGACATAAATAGATTTCTCATGTCGTCATAGACATTTTTTTTAAATGGCAACTCCAATATTATTGATATATTGATTTGAAAGATCTAGTAATTCTACATACACCACGTTTAAATTGGTCTTATAACGAGTTTTCCTAAAAAAATTCTCTTCTATTCCCTTAAATCAAAAAAATCAATTGAAAGGTGTAAATGTAACAAAAGAATAAAAAAAATCAAAGCATGTGCTCAAATTGGCCACCATTTACTAGCTGACAATAAGTAATGCGTTTTTCAAATTCGTTGGTTAACACTGCAGTTGTGTTGTTTTTTGAAAAAAGTTTTTTCTCTGCCTTTCATATTTTGTTAAAAATCAATGTTATTGCTCGTTTTTACTACGATTTTTTTCCCGAACAATGAATAAACAAGTTGATTTTGCGTTCCGACCATAATAATTGTCAAATTTGATATTAAATAGACTTGAATTGTAATTTTGATTGTATTAAAGAGTAAAGCATTGTGAGTTTAAATGAAACCAAACGAAATTAAATTTTAATTATCACCATTTATGGAAATAGGACTAGCACACAAGAACAAGTTTGCGAGTTATGTAACCTATTATAAGATCAACCATAAGTAAGGTACAGGCCAAATTTAGGAACTTGAGTCATGTAAGAGGTCAGTCTAGATCATGTCGTCCAGCAATATCAGAAGAAAAACAATTGGATGTTTTATTAACAGCTGACGAAAATCCTTTCTTATCTAATCGTCAGTATTTGGTTTTAAAATCCCCAAAGCAGAAAGAGTGGCATCCATACAAAGTTCATTTGGTACAAGAACTCAATGAAGATGATTTTGACCGAAGAGTTGAAACAATAATGGGGTGATGCCATAACAATCCGCAATTTTCTCAGAAGAAACAACATTTTGTTTAAATGGTTCTGTCAATATGCAGAACTGTAGATACCCTACATTGGATGATGGCACATACACAACGCCCACAGAAGGTCAGCGTATGAGCAGAGAATATCGGCACTGAAGTCCGTTTTTTATTGAAGCTGCACTAAATGGTGCCAATTATTGGAACTACTACAGCAAAACATCATATGGATTGGTAGGAGAGGGCCGATTTATTGGCCTGCTAGATCTCCCGACCTAAGTCCGCTCGGATTTCTTTTTGTGGGGCTATCTGTAATCAAAAGTTTACGTTAACCGACTAAATAGTACTGTCAGACTAATCACTCCCCAAAAGTTAACCAATGTTAAAAAATAATTAGAAAATCGCATTGCTGATTGTCAGCTAATTAATTATTTTTTATTTATTCATTCTCTTAATAAAAATCAAACCGGTAATTACATGTGAAAGCTTAAACAACACAAAAGTAGGTAACAATTTCACAAATATGTAAGTCAATATCTTGGTCAAACTATCCAAAGAACACGAATGGAATGCTACCAAAATTGATCTAATGTTTATTTGTTTGTTTATTTATTTATTTACTTTATTTATTATATTAAATTTACGACATCACCCCATTATTCAAGGGTGGATACAGACACGTGCTTCCGGGAAGGGGGGCAATTTCATGTTTCAGGGGGGGGGGCGATACTGTACTAAATTTACCTAAATAAAATTTTAAACCCAGATTTCTTGGGTTATTATATTAAACATAGTCGTTCTGATATTTAAACCCATAGAAGTTACCTTCTTCTAGGCTCTTGGAGTTAAGATTACTTCATTTTAAAATTAAATTTACTAACTTTGAGGCTCTCATCGCCCCTCCCCTTGGATCCGCCCATGGTAAATAAATCAAAACGGCAATTCCTTATTGTTAGCGCCCTCTTCCGCATAAGAAGTATGCAAATTTTGTGTCACTGCAAAATCACTGTAAGGGTATTGGTATTGAGGTTGGCCTTCCTTCTTAATACACCGTTTCAGAGCAAGCAAAACTCTTTATAAAAGATACCTTCCTTTGTAATATTAATAACAACACGTTATCCATGTTACTCCAACATAGACATACATATATATGTTATGTATGCTGTTTTATTTATGAGCCAATTTGAATGATTCCTTTCAGGGGCGGATCAGACACGTGCTTCGGAGGGGGGGGGGCAATTTCATGCTTCAGTTGGGCGATCCTGTACTAAATTAACCTAAATATAATTTTAACCCAGATATCTTGGACTATAACATTAAACATAGTCTTTCTGAGGTTTAAACACACAGAAGTGACCTTCTTCTAGGCTCTTAGAATTAAGATTACCTCGTTTTAATTTTAAATTGGCTACATTTGAGGCTCTCGGATGGCCCCCATCGTTCCCTTCTTGGATCCTCCTATGCCGTAATTACAATAAGTATAAATTTTAAAAGAAAACAATATACATTATGAGTACTGTAGCCAACTAAAATTAACAGAATGTCTTTAATAAATGTTTAAATGTTGTCAGTTTAAAACTAAAAATATCAACTTCCAACTCATTCAGTACCTGAAGTGATCTATCAATGAGAGAATGCTGACCATATTTAGCAAGATTTTATGTATAAAACAAAGCTCGAATCTCAAACGCATCCTTTCCAGAGTTTCTGCCCAGTATGTCTGATCTGTGGTAATTATTAAAATCTGCATTAAGCATAAAAGCAGCATGGCGAAGGAACTTACTTTGAACTCTTTCGATTGGCTCTATATCCGCTTGACATCGATCTGACCAAACCACCAAACTCAAGATTAGGCCTTAACAGCGAACTATATAGTACTTTTACGTGTTTAACGAAAATCCTTTACCATACGTGTTGAGCATTCCTAGCATATTGTAACTCTTGCGGCAAACGTTATAAATATGTTTAGAGAAACTCAGGCACTCATCAAACCACATCCCAAGGTCTTTTATACATTCTACGTAATTGAATATTACATTGTCTATTGAATATTGAGTTTGCAGTTTTCTAAATCCTTTATAAAATAATTTCTTTTAAAAATACTGCAGGCATACATTTAGAGGATATAATAGAGCAAATTATGCTAATTTTTGTTGGTAAACTCACTGTTAGTGTGAACGTTCTCATCGTGGTGCTGTCGTATACTTTACATTTATTTCGATATCATATCGAAATGGCCTGTACCAAGTAAACCGGAAAATCGACTGGTGTTATAGCACCTAGAAAACAATTAGTAACAAAGGCAGTACGTAAAAGTGCGCCCGCTACAGACGGTGTTAAAAAACCACATCGTTATAGACCCAACACAACAGCTCTTCGTGAAATTCGTCGCTACCAAATAAGTACCGAATTGTTGATCAGAAAACTGCGATTCCAACATCTTGTTAGGGAAATCGCACAGGATTTCAAGACCGACTTAAGATTTCAGAGCTCAGAAGTAATGGCTTTGCAAGAAGCTAGTGAAGCTTATCTGATTGGTCTTTTCGAAGATACCAATTTGTGTGCTATCCACGCGAAACGTGTAACCATCATGCCGAAGGACATACAGTTGGCAAGACGTAGACGTATAACGTGGATGATATGCAATTAATATTTTTAATTGGCTAGGAAAATGGAATATCATTTTTAATTAAATATTTCCTCTTAGGTATATGTTACTGGTAAAAACAAGTTTGACTAGGCTCCAATTACTCATTTACGAATTTTTATCAATTTCGAAAAAAATCTATTTTTTTACAAAAAATTATGGTCTACATAAAAATACTGCCTGTGCCATCACATTAAGAATGATTTGTAGTATTATTTTGCTACCTTTTCCATTCGCAACTATGGTTTTTTACTTTATTATAAGCAATTGAAACAAGAAAAGTGCGTTTTTTTTTTCGTTGCATGTTTATAAAATGAAAAATAATAAACTAATCTCAATGGTGTCAACAGGTGAATTGTAAAGCATGGAAATACCAATGAAATGAGCCCAGGATCGATCCGATAAGATCTTTAGTAACAGGGAAAAACAAAAAATACTGGAAAATTTAGCGGTTTTCTTCATATTACTATAACTCCGTCACTATCCAAATTGTAGAACTGGGCTTGTGGGAAATGAAAGTAATTGATATCTACCTTATGCGTGACTAAACCAGGCGCTATCGGTTTATTAGTTTTTGAATAATTGCTATCTGAAGTTTTTAGTCCACTATTCTTGCAGTGTGTCTCCATGAGACATGGATCGTCAAATATCAATTCAGAATAGAGATGTGGAAAGTAGAGATATCATTCTACAACGCCTCTATTTTAATTTTTCATTAAATGCCTGTGAAATATACGAAAAATGTTAGCAAAAATGACCAAAATTCGGTTAGCGTATGAATGTGTTCGAGTAGTGGGGGGAACACGGTTGTTGAGGGGAACTACTAACAATAATTATTATCGATAGTAACTGTCACTCTGACACATGGTGAAAGAATCTAATCGCTATAAAAACTTCTATACAGAGTGATTTGTTCGATTTTATTATATCAAATGAGAACTGTTTCTCGTTTTTGCTTTAATTTGTGGATTTTGGGTTTACGGAAAGAGAGCGGTCATTAGAAAAGCTATTACTTGTGAGGATTTTAAATATTAAAATGATCTATGTATGTGCCTCTACTATATATTACTATATGCATCCCCTCAACAACCGTGTTTCCCCTTCTCCTTGGATACATTCATACGCTCGCCCATGTTTGCTAACATTTTTCAGATATTTCACAGACATTTAGTGAAAAATGAGAATAGAGGCTTTGTAGAATGACACCTCTACTTTCAAAAACTTTTTTCAAAATTGAAATTTGATTATCTATGACGCATAGGGACACAATGCAAAAATAGTGAACAGAAAAATTTTATATCACCATTGTTAAAAAACTAATAAACCGGTAGCGTCTAATTTTGGCACACATAAAATAGATGTAAATTACTATCACTTCCTACAAGCCCAGTTCTACAGCTTTTAAAGTGATGAAGATACGATTTTTTTTTAAATGCTACATTTTTCAGTATTTTTTGTTTTTCCCTGTTACTAATGATCCAATCGGATCATTTCATTGGTATTTTCATGCTTTACAATTGACCTGTTGACACCATTGAGATTAGTTCATTATTTTTGATTTTATAAGCATGCTAAGAAAAAAAACGTAATTTTCTTGCTTCAATTGTTTATAACAAAGTAAAAAAACATAGTTGCGAGTGGAAAACATAGCAAAATATTGCTAGGAATCTTTGTTAATGTGATGGCACAGTTGGTATCCTGATAGTATTTTTTACACATTATCAGTTAATTTTTGCTCTATTGATTGGTAAGGAACATTGTATATTTGAAGTTTAAGTAAGAGGTTCCCATTAGAGATCCGAAAGACCGACTGACAAGTCTGCCTGCGTACATAGGAAGGTTAAGGCGGGGGTGGAGTTAGAAAGTTAAAAATTTTACGATGAAAAAAATTATTTACCTCACTGATGAAAATTACGTCAGACGATTTCCTGGAAAAAAAAGACCTGGCAGACCGCACCAAAAGCCATGTTATGGTAAGTTTAACGAAAATATAAACCCCATTGATGAGTTTTGTTTTCTAAGTAATAGTATAGTATTAACTAAGCTATATACAAAAAGGCAGACGAAAATTCTGAAGACTACGTAGAGGCAGATTGCAACGTATACGATCTTTGGATTTTTTGTGCTACACTGTACTTATATCTATAAAACCACAAATTGCTTTAATTATGTCAAGTGAAATCATTAAAAATTTCTTCTCAAATGTGGTGCTATGTACCAATAAAACCATAAAAATAAACTAGAGTATGTATACTAATTTTCAAGCCTGCTCACTTTGAAAACATAAGGCTTTTGTTGAGGAGTAAACACTAAAACCCAGTATGTAATATTTTATGTATTCTTTTATAATTGTATACACAATTAATAATTTCTATTCTTTTGTTCCTATTGACTTGTAAAAACACACAGTTTTAATATTTTACTAATAAATAAACTAAACTAAACGACTAAGAAATCGGAGGATCCTAAACTGACAAAAGCAAAATCAGCTACATGGAAAAAACAAAAGAGCAGCGTCTTCTAACATGAAGAAATAATTGGTTTCAATGACATCATCTTCACCCCCATAAGTGTATATTACGTAAATTTAGGTTTTTGTTAATTAATTTAAACTTTTTCGTCCGTTTTGTCAAAATTTTTATTACACCTAACAAAAATAAACCAGAACTCCTAACAGTACCCGAAACAATAAATTTTCACGCCTACTTACGTTAGCTCATAACAACAGCTATAACGTAACACAAATTTGTAAATATTGCGGTGAAGCTATTAATTTCCAGTTTTGCGATATAAACGCCGTGAACAATTTGTCTAATAACTGAATCAATGGTAATCGCTAATGGAAATAATAGACTAGGTAAATGGCTCAATTCATGGCGTGCATGTGTGTGTGTGTGTGTGTGTGTGATGTGAATACGTTTCTTTGTATAGTAGGACGATGTTCTGATTATGATTGCCACATTGAGCTCACCTAC
The DNA here is from genome assembly GCA_034190945.1 of Octodonta nipae. NCBI lineage: Eukaryota > Metazoa > Arthropoda > Insecta > Coleoptera > Chrysomelidae > Octodonta > Octodonta nipae. The sequence continues at coordinate 58,552,734 of CM067224.1, read as the reverse complement.
AACTCGTGCACAATTAACAATGAGCTTTTGAATTCGCACAAACAACGAGAAAGTCGTCGAAGATATTGTGCATTCAAATGCTGGTGTTTCAAACAAATGCGAAAAACTTAAGGGGCGACTCCTTGCTCAAAATAAAGGAAACTTTGTTGTATAAACGTTTGGTCAAAAGTCCACCATTAGGGAGATAGCTTCATTCAAAGATGGCGGAAAAATATTTATTTAATTTGTTATCTTAAATATGAAAAACGGTAAAATAATGAAAAATTGTGGGAGTTTTACCACTATGAAAACACATGATCTGCATATTGTTTGACATTTTTAAAATGAGTGGAAGGGTTTATAAAACATTTAAAAAATATATCTAACCGACTTGCACCTATAACTAAAAAGCTGAAAATAATTATAACAAAATACAAACCTAGCAAATAAATAAGACATTCAATGTTGTTAGGTACCTACCCAGAAAGTAAAAAATGTAAACATTAAAAGGTGCTCATTCTGTACAAATTAATTACCTACCAATCTAGTATATTTTTGAAGTCGGTGCCAAGTACATCTAAAATCAAAATCCTGCATTGCGTACCTATTATCTACTACTTCATCAAACTTGATTGTTGCTTGGAACCGACTTCAAAAATATAGATACTAGATTGGTAGGTAATTAATATGTACAGAATGAGCACCTTTTCATGTTTACATTTTTTACTTTCTGGGTAAGTACCTAACAACATTAAATGTGTTATTTATTTGCTACAGTTTTATTTTGTTATAATTATTTTCAGCTTTTTAGTTATAGGTGGAAATCGGTATATATATATATATATATATATATATATATATATATATATATTATTAAATGTTTTATTTTCAACTTTTTAGTTTTTTTTGGGCTCGGGTAGTTTTGATTCTTTATTTTTTCTTTTGTACGTATAACCTTAATAGACAGGACCAGGTAACATCGAAAGCCCCAACATTACACAATGATACATTTTCATTTAAATTGACAGGTAAAAGTTTACGGACCAAATGTACTAGTAGGCGTTATCTTAATAAGCCCAAAATATCTTTATGCCTTATGGACCACGCCATGTAACATTTTTTAAACTTTTTTTGACAACCCTTTATAACTATAGATAATTCCACTCCACACTATGTACTAACCATCCTACGGACAACTATACATTTGTCCAATATCAAATCCGTCCTATATTTCAACCATCGTATATAAGTCGTGGGCTACCCTATAAATTATTTAATTTTTAACATTTTGTATTATCACCCTGTTTAACATTAATTCCTCTCCACACTATATGGAACTTCTTATGGGCTATGAAATATATAAAAATATAATTCAACTCCAGCATATATTTCAACCATCCTGCATATGATTTGTTTATGGCCACATCATATAACAGTTTTTTAATGATGATTTGAGTAATACACTTATTACAAACTTACACTTTATTTAAAAAATTGTGACAATTGTTTCGCGTCCGATGGAGCTTAATCATACAATGGTAGTACCTTAAGAAATTCAATACTTATAAACTAAATATAATATAAAAAAGGAAGTTTATAATGTTTCTTTAATCTTCTCGTTGTGTTAATATTACTAAGAAATTAGGATAAACAATAAAAGAGATATATCAGATTATGGGTTTTTCCAGATGTAATTTACACAAAGACCTACCATTGAATATGAAGGTTCAATTTTTATGGTTCTAGGGTGATTCAGGTAAACCGTAATAGCTAAATGTTTGCCTCATTTTGACATTTATTTGATAAATTATTATATCTAATACTAACGGATTATGTAAATAAATTTAGTAGTGGGGACTTATTAAGATCTATTTGGTCATTGAGTAATTTCGGAGTATTTTAAATCAATGTAAATGACCAATATAGATCTTAATAAGTCCCCACTACTAAATTTATTTACATATTCAGTTAGTATTAGATATAATAATTTATCAAATAAATGTCAAAATAAGGCAAACATTTAGCTATTACGGTTTACCTGAATCACCCTAGAACCATAAAAATTGAACCTTCATATTCAATGGTAGGTCTTTGTGTAAATTACATCTGGAAAAACCCAGAATCTGATATATCTCTTTTATTGTTTATCCTAATTTCTTCTTCTTATATTAACACAACTAGAAGATTAAAGAAACATTGTAAACTTCCTTTTTTATATTCTATTTAGTTTATAAGTATTGAATTTCTTAAGGTACTACCATTGTATGATTAAGCTCCATCGGACGCGAAACAATTGTCACAATTTTTTAAATAAAGTGTAAGTTTGTAATAAGTGTATTACTCAAATCATCATGAATTTCAACTTCCACCAAGTATCAGCCAACTCAATCCAGTTTTTTAATCACAATATATAATTTTAATTCCACATTTTTTCCAACTTTTTTAGACCACCAAACGTCTACTCCACCCTATATTCCAACCATCATAGGGCAGCCGTATATAGGCTGTCTTTAGACCACCATAATCGTTTAACTGCCTTCTGTAACTATCATTGTACTCCCTCGTATATTTCAATCATCATATATATGCAACTCCTTCTGTCACCTTCCTTTGTGATTTTGTTTGCTATAACTAAACACCCTGTGTGTAATTGCACCAAGTAGCAGTTTAGAGCTTGACATGTGTTGTCACTGAATTTTCTATTAGGCCGGGAAAATGTAACACCAAAAGGACCGTCTTCGCAAAATAGAAACATTTTCATTTAAATAGGTATTTGCCTGGTATACAAACAAAACGAGCTTGGTACTTGGTTAATTCAAGCGGAAAATATGCTATATGCTTGAGATGTACATGTACAAATTTTCAAATTCGCAATCAAAACTTCCAATGCCTACAATTACCGCACAATTATGTTGGCATTAAAATATTTATGAAGATATGTCCGTTACTTCAATTCGATGAAATTTTTGATAAGAATATTGGAATTTTCGGCGATTTTCTGCAAAACCGCAAGTTCCACGTCGCAGAAAAGTATATGAGACCACCTAAGGATGTTCCTTAATAGATTACACGTTAAAACACTATACACATCCCAAAGAGGTTTTTGAAAAATCAACCAATATGTTAGGGATATTGGTCGATTTCCATGCACGCATGTGTTCATTCACAATTTTCATCACACCTATGGAATTCTTTTCCAAAATTTGAAGATTCACCAATCCTGATATATACTCTATTAAACAAGACCATATTCGTTCAAAACGGTTCACAACAGGAGTAGAAATCAGGTAACATACGAACAAAAAAAATACGCCAAGAAGTGATAACCTCCTCCTTTTTGGAAGTCAGTTAAAAATAGACCATCACTATTATTCTTGTCAAGTAAATTTAAAGAAATACTTACGTAGACTTGGAAAAAAATTATTTGTATAGCCCGATTTATTTAGAAAGCTTTTATATATTGTATTTTTTCGTAAAACAGATTTGAAATTATAACATTTCTTCTTTCAGGGTGCCTATCAGGCCTTTTGCCTTGAAGTCTGGTTATGTATGGTCTTGGTCCATATTGACTATACACACCATACAGTGTTTTATAGGGATACTATGTAATTAAGTATATATATTTACAAGATCGGAACAGCCTTGAACTTCCGCCTTAACGATCACTGAATACTAATTAACACTAATCACTCTTGGAGCGTTTTTCATCACTTTAAAAGTGTCTATTAATATGACAAAGATATTGAGGACGAATATTATTAAAAATGGTTTTCACTATTCTGTAGGGGACTTGCAATAAACCTAATTTATTAACCTAGGACATACACGTGCAGCTGCCCCATGCTCTTAACCGGAAGTCGAAATTTTAACATAAAATATAAATCATTACGTGGCAGGACGAGGAAATTCTGTCACTGTCACTTTTTAGGACGTTTCTAATATTGCTTTATTTGACATTGCTCAGTTAGTTCAACTACAATATTTAACCAGTTCGTTGTTTCTGAGCTGCTTAATAGTGCATTAATAAGAGGATTAATTAAATCTTTCTATTGATTTAATTAATCCTTAATAATGCTTAATTTCAAGAATGCAGACATGGCAGAACTGCATTGTATGTATGGGCGTGAAAACGGAAATTCCGTGATAGCATATCCTAATCATAGCACGTTTTCCAGGCTTCATCAAAGGCTACACGAATCCGGAACTTCCGAAAAAAAAAACAATTTTTGATACAGGACGTACCGCGAAGTAAGAACATCCGAATTAGAAGTTGCTTATTTTTATGTTTCTTTGGGGAATAACACCACAATAGAAATAAAACTACGTATATTGCAGGAATACCAAACGTTTCAAAGTCTATTCTGACTTCGTTGTCAGTGGCTTTATTTTTATTTATATCAATAAATATAAAGCCATATTAGGAAAATCACGAGGTAACAATTATTGGACTTGTTTTAGATGATGTGACGGGTATTAATCCGAAATCTGGTGCAAACGGCATTCTTCCGACACGTCTGGGAATCCGAAATGTTTTGTCTCTCAACCCCAGGCTGGCGGCTGCCGTTAATGGGAATTCATCGATTTCCAATGAAGCTTCGAGAACACATGAAGGAAGTTTTCCGATGGCTGGTTGACCTTCTAGACAATTCCGAGAATAACATATACCTAAATACGGGGAGCGGACAGAATATTCATTCAGTATTCGACTGCCGTTAGTATAGTTAAAGATAAATTGTAAATAGTTCTGTGAATATAAATTGTGTTAAAGTAGTGGAAATAAATTAGAGTGACTATGTTTTTAAATAAATCCAAGAACTGAACAGAACCCGAGTGTGAAAATAAAAACATTACAATGATATGGATATAACAGCTGTTCATTTAAGATACAAATTCCGTCATATGAATCAAGATATAGCTGTAAAGCAATTTTCCTAGTGCTGGTATCGGGTTACTCGTCAATTAAATTAAATACAGTTTCTTTTAACTCTAGTGTGTTAATATCCCGGTAGCGACGACAATCATGTTTTCTAGGTTTGAAGCAACTTGTTTCTCTTAGTCGTTGATGAAGTTGACAAAGTGTGATGAGGAGCTACACGTTGAGGATACACTGCAGCATATATTCTCGACGCTTCTAAGGAATTACCATTAGAGAGACCGTAGAAGAAATGCATGTCAGCCATTTCAGCGTTTGAACAAACTGCCATATTGGTGAAAATTCGCGAGTAAACTAACAACAATAAGTTAGAGTTGTCAGCAAGAGGATTTGATATCTAAAATAGAAAAATAAATAACAGAATGATTGTTTGTTTCTAAGGTACACATGAAATTAATCATTTGTTTACACAAAAACCGTGTCAGATACGAAAAAGGCGCAAGAAATAAAAAAGATTGCAAATTCATGAGATTCATTTGCAATTTTTGTCAATTGCTAGGGGCGTACTGAAAAAAAGTTGTAGAGCCCTGTGGAATTTAATGACCGTTTCTGTGATCTTATTATTAAGACTTCATAGAGCCATTAATGCTCCAAAATTGAACAAATATCTCGAAAACTTAAGTAGTCAGAAAAAAAAATCTGAAGATTTCAATACTTGGACATCGGTAACGGAGGGATGGAAATCTTTCGCACAAATTCGTTTACACCCTATATACAAATGAGTTTCAAGTTTCTCATTTTTTACAGTTGGTTAAAAGTTTGGAACAAAAATAAGGAATAGGTCTTTGCCCATAGTTTATAGGAAAACATATAGACTTATATTACAATTTACCTCGATTATACGAAACCTGGATAATTTTAATTTCATTTATAAATTCTTCATTTACTCTTTCCAAATACGAATTTTTGGAATTGCGAGAGTTAAAATTTTTATACAACACAACCGAAAAGAAACTAACGAAATCCTAAAATTAAACCATCGCTATTTTTTTCACTTGAACATTATAATATTATACCTTTTGCAATGTTATAATTAAAATCATAAATAGACACTTTCATAATTTTTAAATAGATGTTACGAATTGCCGTGCCCGAATCTAATCGAAAAACACCGTTTCACAAACCCGACATAAAACCTATTGATAAATAGTTTCAAATAAAATTAAACACGTTTTAATTATTGGTTATATAAAGCCTTCGAACGAAACCGAATGGTATTTATGTCGATATTTACTTGTTCATTTATATAATTAAATAAAATCAATAAATACAAAACTCTATAATCATTTTTTTGGGATCGTTCTCGTTGTTGTTACTAGAAGCGATGTGTATCGCAATCTTAGAATTTTTTGTAAGACTGTTATGCTGTTTGTTCATTGTTGTTGGAACAAACAGAAAGTTTTTTTACTAGGCAGTATTAAGCGTTCACTGTATGATTAATCGGAATTGGCCAACAAGAATGGTCGTATGAAAAAAAAGATTTTTACGTGACTCAGAAGTACTCATGAACCAGTGACTACTGGATACGGAAGAATCAGGTGATGAGTTATTGGATAATGAGTTTTTAAACATTTAATTTTTTAAGATGAGTAATACGTATGAGGTCATTTGTTACAAAACTGGTCTTTAAAATTAGTTTTGTTGTAAAGTTACTTTTTGCTCTTGCGACTCATTTTTTATAATCAGATGTCATTTTCTGTCATCATTTAGGGTGGGCATCGGCTACATACAGGGTGTCCCAATGAAAACGAGCCACCTGGAATATTTTAAAAATTGCAAAAACACGTCAAGAGCGTTACGAAGGCAGACATATTAGGCCATAGTAAATGTTAATTAAATTTCACACTCATCAACCCAGCACTAGCTAACTCATTTTTTTTAATGGAGTACTACCATAAGTTACACCTCATTCTAAAGCCCGTTTAAAAAGGTATCGTTTTTTATATTCCAGCAATATTTAAGGATTACTTTTATGTTTTTTTGGGGAATAACACCCCAATAGAAATAAAACTACGTATATTGTAGGAATACCAAACGTTTCAAAGTCTATTCTGCCTTCGTTGTCAATGGCTTTATATTTTTATAAAAACATAAAAGTAATCAAGAATATGCCACAAACAACGTTTAGAAGACAATATTTAAGGACTTTGAAACGTGATTCCTGGATATTTTTCTGATCTCTGATGCTGCGAGTAATAATTAAAATAGATAATTCGCTTATAATTTTAAAAACCTTTTGGTATTACGACGAAGAAAATGAAACTGACAATGGATTTTAAATCATTTTATTATAACAGGTTTTCGATATCCTCTCCATTGTAGTTTGTTTGACGAAGAGTACTATTTCGACGTGTAATTTTTGAGATGCGCCACTGTGAATCACTTCTTACATATCAAAAAATTTAATAATTTCTTTCGCTAAAAAAATAAAAAAATTTACTAGTAAGTCGTACTTGGTTATTTTTTTACTCAACAAAATGGTTTACACATTAGCCGATTATGTGCTCGAGAAACTGCTTGTAATTTCAAGGAGATGCATATGGAAAGACTCCCACATTAAACCAAATTGGATCTGTGGGTAACAAGAAACAAGAACCAACAAGAATCGATGACGTTGAAATACAGTATTAGAACATGCTATAATGGAGTCGAAATTTTTTTTAAGACAAATTGTGGTCCATCCCTACAAAATCACACCGGACCAAGAAGACGACTTTGACAGAAGAACAGAATTCTGTGAAAAATTGTCCGGTCAATCCCAATTTTTCATACAATACTTGCTTTACTGACGAAGCCTTCTTTTATGTAAATGGTGAGGTAAATGCTCATAACTGCCGATACTGGAGTAACATCCACATTTATCTAGTCTTATACTCAGCGACCTCTAAAGCTGAATGTTTGGGCAGGAATCCTAGGTGATCATGTCGTTGGACCGTTTTTCATAGATGGCACTTTAAATGAAGATAAGTAAGTTAGACTTACTTGAAAATGCTGTAGATCCAAGAATAACTGAAATTTTGGAGGCAAACGATCCCCTAGTAGAAGACGACGGTGCCCTACCACATTATGTCTTGCCAGTTAGAGAATGATAGATGGATTCGAAGAAGAGATGCCATCGTGTGGCCAGCAAGGTCGCCAGATATGACACTCCTAGATTTTTTCTTTGGGGGTATTTAAAGATCCGCGTGAATGCTACTAGGTGATCTGAGACATCATATCCAAGAAAAAAAAAGAGTAGAGCGCTGAGGTAATAAGGGTGCAATTTATTCAACGTCTCATTAGATAACTGAAGTAACTGTATATTGAGAAATACGCTAAGTAGTTTCGAAACAGAAGGCGATCACAGAATTTTCTTTAATACGAAAGTCATACAACCCTGAGCATAGATAATAACAATCTGAAAGGAAATTCTGGACAATAAGAAGCACTGCTAGAGGGAAAGCTACAAGAATACGATGATGATGATTGTTTCTGTCGTTACTTGGTGAAAATTCATTTTATTTTTTATTAAAATAAACACATTTAGGTAATTTTCACTTATATTTATTTACTATTGGCAAAATTGTTGCACCAGGTTAGTAACTTGTACTCTAAAGAAGTCAATAGTAAATAAGTATAAGTGAAAATTTTAATAAAAATAAATATAACGGATCTAACATCACAAACTAAGCTCAAATCAAATCAAATGAGTGGCTAGACATCTAATGTACCGAACACAAGAAAAAAAGGGACATCAAAACTTATAAGGAGAAACTTGTACAATATGTAACCCAAAATCGAAATAGCTATAAGCACACTAAGAAGAAACTAAGAATCAGAAAAGGCAAGTCAACGCATTAACAAACAAAAACATACGAATAAGAGAACGAAAAAAAATAATGAAAACGGCAAATTCTTCAGAGACCTATACAAATATGAAGCCTCGGAAACTATTGAAGAGAAGACAAAACAGCAGAAGTGGAACATGAAGAGTCAACGGAAATGTCTGGCCAAAGTCTGTATTTAATGTCTAAAAGCCAGATACAAATCAGAACAATGAGGAACCACCTTCATACTATTAATCCACAAGAATGGATAGTAAAGAAACAAACCAATCAGTCTACTGCACCAAGTATAAAAGATCATACAGAACAGAATACAAATTATATCGATTCCGCTCAACCCCGAGAACAAGCCGGATTCTGCAGTGGAAGGAAAGTTAACCAAAGAACATCAAATACCCTTCAACCTTCTTTGTTACTACTCTCATTGATTTGCTTTTGACTTTGTTGTTTTCCACCTGTGGGTGTGTCCCTTAGACACATTCGTCTGGTATGTTGCTATTCAAAGATTTTACTTGATAGATTGTCTCATTGAGTAATAGATGGGTGTAGAAATTTTGTCAGTTTCTGTCTATCTTGAAGTTAGCTAGCTAGGTGTTTTTGTTGTTTCAAACTGTGTGCCTGCCATTTGTGGTTTTGGCTCCTCATTTACGAAAGCAAAGCTGATTGGCGAAGTTCACAAGACTGGAACATTTCCGCAATGCATTGGTTTCGTTTACACGAGCTATGGCGAAAGAATAATTTGAAATTTTGAAACGATAACCTTATTAATCTAAAAGACCAAAAGATAACGAGTCCAGCGAAAGTTTAACCACAGTGGGTAGTTTCCTACCCTTACCAGCCCTGAATTACGCGTATTCCACTGGTGTAAAAAGACCAAGGAAATGCCCTAATATGGGATAAGTGGACGACGTTTCGACTTCTGTCCTCATCAGGTCAGTTCCCTTGAGCAGAGGAATACGAGAACAATGTGAACTGATCTGATGAGAGCAGATCTGAATGTACAGTGTGGAACAGAAAAATGGAATAAATTCGATAACGAGTATAGGAGGGCGTGTTGGGAAAAAAGCTTGAACACGTCGATTTGTATTTTTAAATGCGCATTTTTTCAACAAAAAAAAGTATATAGGATGTGTCATGTGACATTGGTCAAAGTTTCTCGCTTATTTCACGAAAATTTTCCAAATTTGCCGCCTGTATCTCAAGGAACAATTAGCAAAATAGAAAAGCCGTTTCGTGAGCTTGGTCATGTAAGACAGATAAAAAAAGTAGTTGCCAATGCTGTAAGTGATAATACGAAATTGGATATTATGCTTGAGTTTCAAGAAAACCCATATAATTCTGGTTGAAAAGCAGCCCCACCGTTCAACGTTAGCCACACATCAATTTTTCGAGTATTGAAGGAAAGTAAAATGCATCCCTATAAAATGATGCCGACTCAGGAGCTCATGGAAGACGATTTCAATGGGAGAACGTATTTCTGTGAACAAATGATGGTAAGATTAGATAACAATGTGATGCAATTAGAGCTGTTTTGTTTTCTGATGAGAGCACATTTACACTTCACAGTCATGGTCAAAATTGCCGCTATTGGTTTAATGAAAATCCTCACTGGATGACAGAGAAACATACGCAATCTCCTGAAAAAGTTAATGTCTGGGCAGGAATTGTTGAACCTCTCTAAAATAATGTCGTGCCAACTTTGACAAACTTATATCCTGATCAAGTAAACCCACAGATTTCTGCCAATACAATATGGTTTCAGCAAGATGGAGCACCGGCCCATTACGAAATCAATGTCCGGCAATATCTGAACCAAATTTTTGGTGCATTGGGAGGCGCGGATCGATAGAATGGCCAGCACGATCTCCTGATTTGACGCCATTGGATTACTTTTTGTAGGGATATGTCAAAAGTACTGTATACAAAACTAAACCCCTCAACGTAGATGACCTAGAAAGATGAATCACGCCTGCGATTAGATCAGTCACGCCTGAGATGTTGAGTAACGTTAGAAAACATTTCTATACCAGATTACCAAGTTGCCAAGATGTTCGCGGCGTGCATTTGAACATTTCCTACATTGACATTAATGTTTTTTTGTTTTTTGTTTTTATATTATTAACAAAACATCAGTATTACTTATTAGTTTTTTAGTGTAATGTAGCGAATTTGTGAAATAAAATAATTTTCTTTGTAATAAATTTGAAAACACTTAATATTTCCGAAACTGTTGGAGATAGGTGTAGGACATTGAAAATATGCTCATTTCAAAATTTTCGCCCGAAGGTGGCTGAAGCCGAACTGTTCTATTTACTTCATTTCTTGTTTTACTGCGTCATTGCGACAATGGAAATAACCGATTCCAATGATAAATATTATACTGTAATATAGTCCGTGGGTTCAATTTAAAAATTATAAAATATTGTACATGAATTATGTCTAGAATTTTCTGGAGAATTAAAAAAATAAATAATATACAGGGGCTGCTTGCATTTAAAATAAGAAAGTTTGGAATTGACCACTGTCACATGATACACACTATATATATATATATATATATATATATATATATATATATATATATTGTTGAAATAATGCGCATTTAAAAATACAAATCGACGTGTCCAAGCGTTTTTACCAACATGCCCTCCTTTATTTGTTTTCGAATTTATTCCATTTGGCTATTCCACACTGTATACTTGTGACTATAAGTAAAAAAAATAAGAGATTTTCGTATTAATTATTCGGGCGTCAAAGTAAGTATTGAAAAGATAATACCTTGTCGTTTATGGACAAACATTATCAAATAAACAGTAACAGTACCTATCTCCTACTTACAACGTCGAAAATTACTTTTTAAGGTCAATTTGCTCATAAACACGTACAATATAAGCGTTCAAAAATTGCGTAGCTCGCCTTTCATGAGAGATGTAACGGTTTTTTGTTCTTTGTGGACCAAGTATCTAATCTACTTTCCTCTTTTTTATGATGATGACATAGCATTATGAAATATCCACTCGAATAATGCGAGTACATAGAAATTTCTTTGTTGAAATTCTTAACAAAGGATGCAAGATTGTGAAAAATACATCAGGAATTTTGTTTAGGTGAAAAACAAAATTAAATGACTGCCGTACCATCAACTGATATTAAAATTGCAACAGTACTAAAAATTATAACCAATTTGATAAGCTTACAATAAACATTCTGTTGTGTAGTTTTTAATGAATTGTTTACAATCTTAGCAGCAATTGTTAACTTCGTTCATTCAAATTTATGTAAAATCGTAATTGTTTGAAATAGTTCAAACTAAAAAATTTACCGACGTAAATCGTAGTATTTTACAATGACAATATAATTGATGTGTATGATCTTTAATATTGATCTGGCAAAATTAATATTCTGCAATTTAATTTTGTAGTGACGGTATCATTTACAATGGCGTCTAAGATTTGTTAATACACGATCCTGACCTATCGAGCCTTATCATTTGTTGAACGATTTTATTTAGCTTGCCCTCTTTATTTGTTTAGGTCAAATCGAGTAAATAGAATTTCTTCCCCTTCTGTTGACAGATTGATTTGATATTTGGCGCATACATTTAGTTCTGATGAAAATACAATTTAATATATATTGTATTATTGTAACTCCAAGATGGCCGTCAGTACAAAATGGCGGATTACATATTATTTCCCAACTACCTCAATATGGGTATCAAATGAAAGAGCTAGAATAGAAGGATAAAGTTAACTATGAAGGGAAAAAGAAAATCCAATACGGCCGGCAAAAATGGTGGATTAAGTAGATATTTTTTTTAATTACCGCTTTAATATGGGTATCAAATGCAAGAGCTTTGATAGAAGTCACGATTTTGTATCGTGTCGAGGATTGTGTGGCCTTAGAGTAGCTACAAATGATACGTTGTTACCGGTACACCATTCAAGTTAAGGTAACAGGTTATAAGGTGCCGAGGACTGTGTGGCATTATAGTGGATAAAAATGATATGTCATTTTCCCCTCAAAACTTGGGCGCAGCTGGTTGTATATAGCCTTGCACCTCTATTTGGACCTCTGTTGGGGGTCGATCGTTATGCTGTCCATTACTCGTGGGAACAACATGGTTACAATAATTATATTTTTAAGTTAAACGGTTTTATTTATAAAATTAAGACAATATTAATGTTAATATTGTACTAAAAAATAATTTGGTAGGTCCTAGGTACCGCTCATCACACCACTCTGCTCATCAACCTAGGGCATTAATTAGAAAAAAGATTAAAATAGTTGGGCGTAACGTAACCTGAGTAAATATGTAGGTAAATAGCACTTATAATGATATAACGGTGGACTTGGTGGAAAGTTCACGCGCACAACGATTTTTTTTTGTCTAATGCCCTAGATTGATGAGGAGCTTGGTGTGATGAGTGGTACCTAGGACCTACCGAATTATTTTTTAGCTTTTAGTACATTATTAAAATTAATATTGTCTTAAATTTAAATAAAACCGTTTTACTTAAAAATCTTTTTTGCTTAATTTTTTATAATAAAAACAAATGTTTTATTAAATATAATTTAAGGGAAGCGCCCATCGAAACTTGACTTGGATTGTCGTTGAGTTAACAAATTAAATACTAAAAAACCATAACACTCAGAACATTTAGGGAGGGGGTGAGTTCCTTAGTCCCCTTGGATCCGCCAATGCTGCTGGTGATAGTATTTAGGAAATTGTTGATCTTTGGGTACATTTTTTTCGACTATTTATAATCATATTACCGTTAATCAAGTTCCTGTTTTGATTTTGGGCAATCTGCTGATCTTGGTAGTTATTTCACTAACATCAAACATATTGGTAGGCTTTAGAATACGTCGTGGTAACTTCATACGGATCCTAAACAAATGACTATTTATTTTGATAAAAAATGTTTATTCAGAGTGGCACAATCCATTCAATTGTTGTTTAGTTTCTCTTTCTCCTCTGATATTTTTTCTGGATTACTGGGAAACTATCTAAAACCTATAATTCGTAACTCGGTCCAAAAGAGAAAATTCAAAATTATAGAGCAGTTGGACTACCGAAACTGCAAGAACTTAATAACTATAATTCCTCTCACACTATATTGCATGTATCCTATATATGCATCTGCTTGTGGGATACGAAATGTTGCAGCACATATTTACGCCATCCTGTATATGCGTCCCAGTATATTTTTGCACACCCAGTATAATTGTAATTCTACTGCGCCCTTTATTCCACGAACCCTGTAAATTCCATTACTAATGGGCTATATTAACTCATTTAGTTTCTGAATCTTTTTAACTACCTTCTGTAACTATAATTTTAGTACACCCTATATTTATGAGTTTAATAACTCATGGTGGCAGCCCTATAAATCATTTCTTTTTCTATAATTTTTTCTAATCACTCTGTATAACTATAATTCCTCTCATCCTATATTGCATCTATCCTATATATGCAACTGCTTATGGACTACAAAATGTTGTATTTTTTTAAACCACACTATATTACTATAATTCTTCTCCAGCACATATTTCCACCATACCTGTATATGTATCCTTATATAATATTTTTTGCACCATCCTATTTAACTATGATTCTACTGCGCCCTCTATTCCAAGTACCCTGTAAATGCAACCGCTAATAGGCTACCCTATATAATTCTTTTTTCTAACCACCCTGTATAACTATAATTGCACTCCACTCAATATTCTAAACAGTCTGAACGTGCAACTGGGCCACTCAATAAAACATTTGGTTTCTAACATATCTGGAATCACCCTGTAAAACTGTAATCTACAGCGCCTCATATCTCAGTCTATTTATATAAGCATGTGTAACGACTCTCAAGACAACTTTATTGTGTGCCTCAAATTAATATGAAAACACATAACTTTTTACCTGGCCTAACCAGCACTTTTTACTTTAAAATCTTGAAAGGTTCAGCTATAAAAATGTAATGCTAGAAAAACAGTAATGAAATTTTTATAAGATCCTACACATTAATTTGCATTGTAAGAATTTTTCATAGCAGTTTTATTCTTAAGTAGGTTACCAAATCACTCTGTATGGAACAAAGTTGTCATAATTGTAACAGTCTTGTTCTTTCTCGATAACACAATTTTTCCCGAGCAATCGATTTGTAGATGCCAAAACCTCAAAATGGAATTTCGACAAAATGATAAATAAACAAACATTAAATGTATTATATTATTAGATAAATAATTAAAAATATATTTGCAGCATGTATATCACATCTCGTTAAAAGAACATTAAACAATTTTTGACTGATTGCTATTTTAGATGACATCTTAAAATTTATTTAAAAGATTGCCTTTGAACGCAGTAATGGGTACACCAAAATAATAATAAATTGCTATTAGATTTGTGATAAATTCATGACTGAAGAAATGTATATATACTCAACTTGGTCAGAATCGGAAATAAAATTTATCAATTAGCTTTAGAATCGCTAAATAGTTATTGTACTCGTATTTACGTAAAACTTTTCATGTGAATTCTTCTGTAAATGCGCAAACTTTCTTTTTAACATTCAATCATTCAACATTCAATTTGATCACAACACAATAGTTTCTGAAGTCAACGTTTTTGTAAAAAAGTAACGTCATAATGGAATAGAAAAGAAGGTTTTTAGAGCATACATCATAGTACGTAAAAGTCGATTATTTAAGCAATATTTATACTTTGGTGTTTTGTCGACTGCTGTCAATTTCCGAACAAGTAGTTGTTCAAAGTGAGTGCCATCTCACTTGGTTTTTATCAATAATTTATATTTACTTATTTTAAAATAAATAAATAAAGATTCTTTATATATTCTGCACATCTACGGCACATTATCTTTCGAATGGTATACGTTTCATTACCCTCCTTTCAAAATAAACGCCGAAAAAGGGGTAGTGGGTTTCAGTCTTTGCGTATTAATAATAGTATATATGATACTTTTCATTAGTACGTTCTGGTCTTGACTATTGTAGCATTATTTGGTCCCCTTTCAATATGACCTACAGTCAATTAGAAAGAGTTCACAATAACTTTTAGCGGTTCTGTGGTTCTAAAATGGGCTCAATGGGGAATAATTTTAATAGTGGTGTTAAACTTACATAGTTGAATATGAATTGGCTACAGAATCGTATTTCAGAATTTGAACTGTGTTTTTTACACAAATTATAAAATGGTTATATACTGTGTCCTGAACCTTTGGAGTTTATTAAATTCAATACAAACGTTCGTACAACGTACACCACGTCATCCTAATTTCTTCAATACAGATTTTCATCATACAAATTACGATAAAAAAGTAGTTATAACAAGACTACTTCGCACTGCAAATAACTATCACAGGAGCTAAGAATTTTTTGATTCGATATGCTCTTCTTGCAAAAATAAGGCTAGAACTTTGCAATAACAGTTTTTAATAATGGTTTTTAAGTAATATTATTGAACTTTAAGTCTATTTCGTAAATTACTATCAGTATTAGAATGTTTTTTTTGTAAAAGGGTGTTAACCCGTTAATAAATAATAAAAAAAATAGTGCTTCAGTATAAACGGCGTCAATTCATTACTGAAGTTCCCTGTTTAAGCCGAATCGAATAAACGTTAAATCACGCATTAGCGGTTAAAATGACATTAGTCATTTTAAGTGATCTTCATTGTAATCTCTTACATTGAATTCACAATACTACAAGAAAAAGATATGACATTGGAAATGTGCGTTAATAAAAAATAAAGATAAAGAGGGTAATTGTTAAATTATTTTCTTGTTAACAGATGGAAGTATGAGGTAACTTTAACGTGTACGAATAGAATTACTTGTTGCAAAATTGTGTTCGCACAGCAGTTACTGATCTTGGACTGAACAACAGAACCATTTGTTAAGATGTAAGTCATTAACAATTCAGATTCGTATTGCATTATTGTTTGCAATAAAATTAACAAGTCTGGGGAAAATAAAACATGTTTGTACACAAAACGTACAATGAACACTGAGGAAATCAAAAATAATACGTTGCTTTTTAAGCATTTATACAGAGTGTCTCATAACTGTAGGGAGATGGTAAAAATGATTTGACAAGAGCATACATAGAACATGATTTAGAAATAACTCTTCACAAAAAACATCAAATTAGCTGTTAAGTAGCTATTTTAAATTACATATTCTGAAACCCATTAATTAATTCATATTGTTATAACATTTGTTTTTCTAGAAATGAAGCATTCTGATAAAAAAAAACATTGCGAATACTACGAAAACACAAAAGCGGCGAATACAAAAACAAAGCGTAAATCGGCAGCCCAGAAAACTTCGATAGCATTCCTGAATACACTCTGGCAAATCAGAAGTAACCATCGAATTCGAGTATTTTCCACACTGCCTATTTAACGATAACTGTCGTACAAGAAACGTTGTATATATAGCGGCGTGTTATTGGATCGACAGCGAGAGAAGTGGACAGCTGACATTATTACTCATTGTGTTCGTATTTTGATAAAAATAAAGACCTTGAAAATGATAGTGTATATTTGTGAATTTTGAACCCAAGGAATTTATTGCAATTTTATTATTATGTGCCTAATTACGCCATAAATAAATTCCGGCGGAATTATCACAATTGATATTCAAAAAGTACACCATGATTTTCAACACAAAAACTGCACCCAACTGCAGCAACTTTTTTACATAGAATCTCACTAAAAATACACACATCATGTTGAAAATCACGGTGGTAAAACAAGCGTTTACGCGATCTTACAATATCTTCATGGTCAAATTTAGGTCAAGTTATAATTTTGTTTGAAAACTTAAAAGGTGGTTTTTCAATGTTATTGTGCTTTAGTGAAGTAATGTCAGGAAAGACTAAAAATATAAATGCCTGCTAGGGCAGGCAGGGTTTGTTCGCGGCTGCGGTACTAGAGAACAAATATTAAATCTTCGCCAAATGATCGGAAAATGGCGTGAAATCAACAGACCACTCTATTTATGTTTTGTAGACTATGGCAAAGCCTTTGATAGTATTAAGTGGAATTGGCTGTGGACATTTCTAAAGGAGATGGGAGTTCTAGACCATATGTCGTCTTTAATCCTGAATCTATAAGTAAATAGAAAAAGGACTCCAACAGGGCTATTCTATTTAACATCTTTGGACAATATATTATGAGAAGGGTGAGGGACGAATGGGAAGGCGGTATTGCGATAGGCCTCCGCTATCCTGTTAGCCAGCACCCAAGAAGAGCTTTTGAAAAGCTTGTATAAATTGGAAATGGAAAGCAGTAACCTTGGCCTGGATATAAACTACTTAAAAACCAAAGTGATGATCATTATCAGGGCTCAGAATAATCAGCCAGGTATCCAAAACCTAGGTCAATGTCAAGTCGTTAACCAATATATCCTATCTACTAGGAGCACTGACATGAGCGTAGTTGTTCACAGGAAATTAATCGTAGATGCGAAATCACTAGCCGGACAACAAAAAGGATCCAAATAACTTGGCGTAACAGTGCCATCATATTAAACACAAAAAATATCATTAAAACACTAATATTTCCAGTACAGGGATAAACATAGTCGTTGAAGACTGTCGACTCCAGAAAGATTGGCGCGTTTAGACTCCGGTATTGGAGAAGAATCCTACGAATTCACTGGACAGCAAAAATAACTAATGCATCCATCGTTCATGAAATCAAACAACCCCTAATGCTATCTAAAATAGTCCAAGTCTGAATCCTCAGATATTTTGATCACCTTTAGAGAAGAGATTAAGCTGACTAATAGTCCAGAATCGAGTGGAAGGTACCAGACCCAGAGGTAGGTCACCAATTCGCTGTATTGATCAAGTAAGAGCATCAGCTCATTTAACAATAAACCAAGTTGCATCCAAATAAAAATGGGGAGAAATGGTTAGACAGACGTGTAGGTAACCAAATGATTGAAGCTTTGATAACGACTCTTCTGCTAAGACGAAAACGAAGAAGAGAAGCAACATCAATTCTTTAACATTTACTTTACAAGTATTGTGAAAGCAGAATTATATATAGGAGACAGTAAAAATAGGTGCGAAATTCGTAACATTTTAATTTTTTTGTTTGGACAAAACTAATCTCTTTTTTAAAAATGTTATTTTGTCTTATTTGTTTTCACCTAAAGAACTTGAAAAGTTGTCTGCAGAAGGTATGTGGCAGCCCTAGGGGTAACTTTGTTATGAAATTCGCTAAAATCCGATGAAACAACAATTTCATTTTGATCACGTTAAAATTATCAATATAGCCTTATATTGTAAACCGCAAATAAATAAAATTCCAAGAATATACTAGGATAAAAGCCAAAATTGAAAACCAAAACTATTACACAAACAGTGATATGACTTGTAAACAAAAAGAAAACTTGTTTTATTTCATTTTTCATATCTGTCGTACAATATTATAATATAAATAGTGTAACTGGTAATTAAACCAAGAAAGTAAACATTTTTCTATGTTGTATGTTTTTAAGAAATCAATTTCCTGCGGATGTTTACTAATTAGTTTTGCAAAAGGATCTGAATGTGTAAATAAACATATTGTAACATCATCAACATACCTATAGAACGAAACGCGAATGAATTATGTTAATTGCTTTGGTTGTGTGGTAGAGGAAATAGATATGTTTATGGTTTAATAAACATTTTTGGGTAGTCAATAAAACAATGTACATGTTATTTAATCTTTTAAGGGGAATCTCAATTATTTCAAGGGTATCTACAATACTGATAAACTAAGCTACATTACAAATTGAAGACTAATACCTATTTGAATTCTGCTTTAATAAAAAAGAATCCCCTATAAATAGTATCACTTTCTGACTCAGCACATATTGTTTTGTCCATATCTTTATAACAATAACAAAATGAAAAATTGAATTAATGTAATAATATTGAAATGATGTTCTTATATCAAAACTAATGTAGAAGTATACTAAAAAAAGGATAATAAAGTTAAACATGGTCAAGGGCGTACCCAGTTTTTGGTTAGGGAGGGACAAATCAGGAAAAAATTTGTCCTAGAAAGAGGTGCAAATCAAAGAAATTTTTGGGAAGTTTTATAGGCTCACGGCAGATTTTTCAGGCCAGGCAGCTGCTGCCCCCTCCCCAATAGCATGACATACATCTCATCATAACAACTGCAAAATGACAGCATAAGTAACTAGAACAAAGTCTTACCATGGCAGATTGACCAACAACAGATGAAGACGAACAAATAAAAACCTGCATAAAAGAAGCCGCAAAAGAGACCTTACGAAAGGAAAGTCTTGAAAACGGTAATGGTAGGACAATGAAAATGAGCCAGATACAAAGAAACTTACTCAAACTTCTCAGAACAACAATGAATATAACAAAATAAACCACAAAAGAATAAACAAAGATCTTCACACAAGGGGTGATAAAAAACAGTACATACGTGATAAAAGTGATAAAGACATTGAGAACCATACAGGAGGTACAAGAAACCAAAAAGCCAATCAATAATCAATAATATCAATACCTTTAGAACAAGACAAAGAGTCAGAGAACACTGAATACTTTAACATTTACTCACTGTTAGACAAGCACTTAAAACAAATAAATAAGTGAATAACAAAAGCCCCTGGCTCCGGGATAATAAACACCGAACTAACTAAATATAGACCACCGGAACTTACTGAAATGTTTATGAAACTGTTCGAAAGTTGTCAAACGAAGAAACAGTTCCAGAAAAATGGAGGACATCGTACATATTACATATCACCAATTTACAAAACAATGATCAAAAGAAGAGCGGAAAAACTACACAAAAATTGCAGTTATCCCTAGCATTAGACGAATTTATTTTAGAATACTATGGGCCCAGATTAAGGATTTCAGAGCTCCGGAAAGAAAGAAATGATCTAGAATCAATACGACTCTGATTCAATAACCAAAAAATACCACAAGTATAACCGCATTTGCAACAACAAAAGACTTGAGACAGGGATGTTGCCTATGTCATACACTTTTCAAAATATATTTAGATACTACTAATATGGACAAAGTAACTTAAAATTTGTATTTCGCAGATGAATATGAAATAGTGATAGAAGATGGAGACGATATCTGATTAGAAACTAACAGAATACGTTAAAGCGAACTTTACGATCTAATTTGTGATTATCTACAACAGACCAGGAGCTTAACAATGAAACAATCAAAGGGTGGGAAACACTTGGGTGATTTCGACTCCACGGGGTAGTCAAAAATACTTCCCGGTGGCTACCCATAAAACTTTTGGAGTCACGACAGTCCATTCCAGGCTTTGTTTCTGGCGACAAGGTGCCCGTTAGTAACTAGGGAAGGAGAGGGCCCCCACCCTCGAGTGTGACTTGTCAAAACTTTACACAAGTAGTTCCTTCGGGATTGAGCGAAAGGGAACGAGGTCGACTTGTTAAGCCTTAATACAAGTAGTCGTCAGACCTGCTTTCCTTCGGGATTGTGGCGATGAGCCTACCTTGCGGGTAACAGTGGGACCGTCACTTGAGATGTCGGGTCATCGCCCTGTATGGGGCGCGACCTAGTATTCGAGACGAGAGCCCTTTGCCAACCTCTTACCTGTTACTCCTAAAACTGGGCCATAGCGTCCCGCAAGTAGAGGCGCCTACACCTCGAAAGCCGGATGTTCGCGGGCGGGTGGAGAGATGAGCCCCCACTGGGTGAGGTTACCGGTGGCTCTCCATACTGGGTTGGCCTCGCACGGGCAGTGGCTAAAAGCTGGATTGTACCCCTGGGAGGATGGTCGGACCTCGTTAGTCGGTCGTACGAAAGCATTCGCCCTTGTAGCGTGTGATGGTAGACGACGGCCGATTGAGGTGTCGGACTGGGGGTCCCTTCCTGGAGGGAATGACCAGTCTAGTATCCGAGGCATATCCTACCATAGTCCACACCTGCAACCTAAAACCGTGGCTTCCACGGTCGGTAAAGCAAGTCCGCTAGCAGACCGGGAACATCGTCTACACATTAGAGTAATGGTCTTCGGATTGAGTCGGCCGAGAGGCGAGGTGTACACTATACCAGACGCCTGTCGCAGACAGCGTAAGCTTTAATGTCATGGGTTTAGAAAATGCTGTAACAGTGGCTAACACTGTGGTGTGGCTTCGAGGATAAACTCGTCGGACGACCGAGCCAAACAAAGCGGTGCCAGGACTATCTAGGAGTGATATTTTTAATTAACAAGGAAACAACAGGGACGAGATACAAGATCTCCCTCATCTGGGAGAATGCTATAACAAGTGAAACAATAACCATATACATAAAAATGTAGTAGAAAATACAGTCCTATATAATATTAAAAAAGAAGTTATTAGCACCCGAAATAGATGTAAATTTCGACACAGAAGGAAAATGATTACTGCGAATAGCAGAGAAATGAACACAATGAGAACTGTAACAAGGTAGATAGAGAACCGCAATTTACATGGATTGGGCATGTATAAATGTCCTCGAAATTGTCCAGTAGTTAGTGACCATACTGAAAGATCTATCTGCTTTATATGTACAGATAGATTATATATAAATTATAGAATTACTGGAAGATGCACGCCCAATGTCTACCAGGTGAGCAGCTGCCATGTTTCAAATGTTCGTGTTTACAGATAAGCTAAACTCAAATTAATACTAGAAACACTAATAGTGGATAAAGCAAATGACCTCATGGTAAGCTCTTATTTTATGTTTAACCCTGATTTGATAAAAAACTGGAAATAATTTCTATGACCAATATTATAAAAACTGATTCTAGGTCATCTATTGTAAGACCACTTCTTATATGATAAAAGGTGAAATTAAAAATAAAACATGCTTACAAAGAAATAAATCTTTATTATGATTAATAACTATTGTGAAACAATTAAACATAAAACAATATGACTATTGTCGATTACGCAGAACAGATAGTCGTCACTGTTGCATAACCACTGGGTATGTCTACAAAGGCGTAAAAATACTTTACGATTCTGTCTTCATAAACTTTCCAGCAAAAAGAAGTTATTTTATTCTTTGTTTTCGTGTTATTTCATCAATATCGAAGAGACAATCAAGACGATTTACAAAGTTGGCACTTATTGTGGTAGCAATCGTAACACTCGATTAATTGCTTTATCTATTTATGGTAAAAACAGTGTCATAATTGCTTTTGAATTTATAGCGAAGTGTCATTATAAAGTTCTTTTACGATTCAAGTAAAGAAATCAATTAAGTTGATATAATTTGTGGGGTATAAACATATCATCGATATTAAACTTCTGTAATCCCAAATACGTCGATCTCTAATCTAGCCCCTGGCCTATTAGCAGTTTATTGTTAGATTTAAATTTTAGATAGTTTTGACTTATGCTCCGGGAGATAGGCTGCTGCAATGCAGAAATATCTTGAAAAAGAAGGCAATAAAGAGAGCATCAAGCTGTCTCACTTGGTTGGAAGTAGCCAATGAACTACATACTGGACGTATTTCATTGGAAGCAGCTCCCAATCTAGTGAAATAGCCTCTCTATTGCCCCTCTTTTTAGGCTTGTGACGTTATATGTGCATTGCAGGCTACCTCTAGAAGTGTGAGCTTTCTGATGTTCTAACGGTAGGTTATGTCGACTGATAGATTTTGTTTTTCAGGCTACTAAGCCATGGTCCGTTGAAATATCTGGTACCTAACGTTTCCTCTACAACTACGGTAGACATTTCCAAAGGCGAAGGTGTGGCAGTGGTCGAAGTGATCGCTGCGTAAGCTGGTTACTGACTACTGACTTGTGTCATATACTCACTGACAAAGAAATCGCAACACCCACAAGGAGATGTTTAAATTTAATATTGTTTTGGTAAAACATGGATGCTATAGTAAGGAGTAAATGATTAAAATTGAATAAAAAATACCAAGGAGTTTAGAATTTTTAAAATTAAGTGTGTTAATAATGTTTTTGTCGACCGTGGTTATCTATACACTCTCAACAAGTCTTGGCATTGATTCAATAAGGTGGTCTATTTCTTCTTGAGGAAAACTATCCCATGCTACCTGAATTTCATATCTTAGAACCTCCGAAGTCCGTGGGGGCTGGGTTAAATTTCCGAGCATTCTACCCATCATCTCCCAAGCATGTTCCATGGGCGAAAGCTCGGGAGATCTGGGCTAACTCGAGCAATATGAGCTCGAGGATTAAGGCAAGAGAGTACATACGGCCCACTACTTCCTGAATATAACGTTGCGCTGTCTTGTTGCCTCGAACAGAGACTAAAGGTTACTTACTTCCTTGTGTAATAGCACCCCATACCATAACGCCTACTGTTCGATGTACAAGTCGCTCAACATTAAACTGAGGTTGACGTCATTCTCCTCGAAGTTTTCTAACCCTCCTTCGGCCATAATGTCCACCCAAGCAGAACCGAGATTCATCAGAAAAGACGACCTGATGTCATTCCACATTCGTTCTGTGCACCACTGTAATCGTTGCCGTCGATGCTCAGCGGTCAGAGGTAGCACAAGATGGGGTCGATAATGCTGCAGTCCAAACGACCTAAACGGCGGTAAACCGTTCAGACCCCTACAAGATGGCCTTGTTCGCCTAATTGTTCATCTGCCAAATTTCGAGTTGTCAACAATCGGTGTCTAAGGGCCATAATTCTTAGAGGTCGATCTTGAATTTCTTTTGTGCCCCAACGTCAAACCACGCTTGACAACATCTCATAATAATAATTTCTGTTAGTGCGGTTAGCGATTTTTCGAAATAAAAAACCCGCCTCCGGCAAACCAATATTTCGACCTCTAAACATTTTAAAATTACTAAACATCGGTTTTGGATCATATCAATTTGTTTTTTGATAAAAAAACGACTACATTCTTAATTGATAAAAGAAAGTTTACATGAAGAAACATTCACCAAAGTTTACCAAATTTACTATAGCATCTATGTTTTAAGAAAACAGTATTAAATTTCAATTCTTTATGTTATGCGCCCAAACAGCCTACCTATAGAAAGTATTACTGTAATGCCTCTATAATTATTGCAGTCGTTCCGGCTCCATTTCTTATATACTGAACATAAATGTCCTTGTCGCCACTCGAAGGGTACCTCATTTCCTTGAAGACAATTGTTAAATATATCTTTGATAATTTCATGGCATACTGTCGGTGCTTATTTGACTAGCTCTATAAGTATTCCTCCAGGGCCGGCAGCTCTATTGTTTTTCAGGTTTTTAAGTGCTTTCTGAATTTCTTGGACCGTTATTTCTTGAATTTCTTCTGCATAAATTTGCCTCTATTCATTCATCCGGTTTTGTCTTTTATATATTTCTCTTGCTTCTGTGAATAATTTGGAATAATGCTCCAATAATTTGTGTTCTGTAATGTCTCCTAACTTTCTCTTGGGTATTTTATCTTAGATTGTTGACAAATTTCCACGATTCTCGGGATCTTGAGCCACCCATCAATCCGTTTAATTTTTCGCATTTTTCTCCCATGTAGTATTTTTGGCTTTATTCATTTGTATCCTATCCTCTTCCGTTGTTAGCCATTTATGATAGAGCCTTGTCTTCTCGTCCACCTGCTTTTCTATCTCAGCTGTCCATTGATTTTTCATAGGTGTTGCTGTGTTTCCTTGTTTTTCTCCCACTGGTTCACGTGTTGCTTGGTGGATTTTGGCTTTAAGATATTCATATACTTCATTTGCATTACCTTGTAGTGGTTGTTCGAGTTTTTGGACTAATCTCCGTTTGTATAGGAATGCGATAGAGTCATTTTGCAATTTTTCTAACCGGTATCGTGGTTCTTATTCTTAGTATATGGGTTAAAGTAGGTTCTGGCTTTTACTAGGTGATCATTGCCACATTCTGCACCCCGTTTTATTATAACATTGGACACATTAATTTTTGAGTTTTGCCTGATTATTATATAGTCGATAATAGATTTTAGATCTCTATTAGGCCATGTGTATTTGTGAATATTTTTGCGGGGGGAGAAGCCATTTGTTATATTTAAGGAGATTCTTCGCATATTTGATTATGCCATTGTCTGCCCCATATTTTCCTATTACTTGATTTGAGATTTCCTTTCCAGTTTGTCCATTCATATCGCCCATTATTAGTAAATTTTCTGTTGCCAACTTTTTATAGCTGCGTCATCCGTCGGTGCATAGACTACAATTACTGCAATTTGTTATCCTACTATTTCCAGGTCCACTTTTATTAATCGTTCATTTGCCTTAAATGTTAAATGCTAAAAATCCCTTTAAAAAGCCTCGGAATCAAGATGGATCACAACAAAAAGACACTGCACGGAAAATGGTTTATGAATTTGGGTTGTTGGAATATCCAAGCGATATCCACAAAAAAGAATCAACTCTTCCAGGATCTTGAACTAAATCAAATAGATCTAGCAGTCCTCAGTGAGACCAAGAAAAAAGGATGTGACATGGAATATATCGAAAATTACGCTCTTCTCTACAGTGGTATCGACAAACACCAGAGGGCCAAAACGGGAGTGGAGAGTAGCAGTAAAAAAGAATCTAGTAAAGAAAGTAAGGAATTAAGTATTTATAAAATTTCGGGGAAGCATTTTTTTTTTCATTGAAACCACTACTTTAAAATGGTGGCAAAAATCACGGCAAAACGGTCAATCGGCAATCTTGGTTAAGGGTTCTCTGAAAATGGTATGAATCCTCAATAGATATCTTTAGATCTGCAGTATATTTCTCAAGGAGAAGTTGTCTTAAGATAAATACATTTTTAAAAAAACAAAAACCGACTTCAAAAGAAAATTAACTAAAAAGCATGAAATAATATTTTGCTACAATTAAATACTTTTTATGAAGTCGGTGCCAATTTGAACAGCGAAGTTGCGAAGTACAACTCATCAATGTACCTCACAAAATATTTTCACTTTCGCTTGGCACCGACTTCATAAAACGTATTTAATTGTAGCAAAATATTATTTCATGCTTTTTAGTTAATTTTCTTTTGAAGTCGGTTTTTGTTTTTTTAAAAATGTATTTATTTTACAATTTTCAGTGATGCAATGTCTGTAATTGTTAATGATTTATCCTACAGCTGTAACATTCTATTAACATTTTTTTAACCATCCTTCATAACAATATTTGTACTCCGCCCTGTATGTCAGCTATCATAAATTTCCAACTGCTATGAGCTACCTTATATAATTATTTTTTCTTGCTTTTTACTAACCATCCTGTATGATATAATTACATTCGACGTTATATTTTAACCATCTTGCATAGCAAATCATGGATCACCAACATTTTAATAACTACCCTATATAATTTTATTTTTACACCACATATGTATATTTATATGCGTGAAATTAATATGCAAATACATAAGATTTTACTCATTCAAAAATCGCCCGCCTCGGCAATTTTATCACTTTGAAAAGTTGAAATCTCCAGGTGTAAAAATATAATGCTAGGAAAATATGAGGTAGGCATTAAATACTTACTTGTTCGGAACATACAAATATATTTTGTATTGGAAAAATGATTACAAGGGCAGTTTCACTCTCAAATCACCCTGTATTGAAAGAATTTTTACAAGACGAATCTCACTCTTACGTAGGTTACCAAATCACCCTGTATTGAACACCTTTAAATTAAAAATCACCTATCTTGATTGTCGCAAACTGCCAATAACTTTTTTAATTATTTAATTTCTCTGCAAAACAATTTTCCCAAATATGAGACCCTAACCAATCGATTTCTATCTATTGAAACTTCTAAATAAGAAAATTTCATCGAAATCGTTAGAGCCTTTTTTCCAGAACTCATTTATATATATATATATATATATATATATGCTTACGACTATTGACCCAGATTATTACTATGAGATACGTATGTAGTCTTGGGATGTAGAGGTCAGGTGCAAATTAAAACAATTTAATCATTATATTACAACGTTTCGGGGTTTAATATTACTTAATAATTTACCCCATTCATCAGGTAATGTGATTGTATGCCTTTTCACACCGTGGAGTTTACAGATTATATTACTATTTGTCATTTAAACATCAAACTGCTCTAGAAATTCTTATCCTGATTAAAATATAAAATACTATATACTCTGGGTATATAGTATTTTATATTTTAATCAGGATAAGAGCAGTTTGATGTTTAAATGACAAATAGTAATATAATCTGTAAACTCCACGGTGTGAAAAGGCATACAATCACATTACCTGATGAAGGGGTAAATTATTAAGTAATATTAAACCCCGAAACGTTGTAATCTAATGATTAAATTGTTTTAATTTGCACCTGACCTCTACATCCCAAGACTACATACGTATCTATATATATATATATATATATATATATATATATATATATATACAAACAAACCTTGTTCGTAATATAGTATTAGATTATTTCTATTTAATAACAATTATATATCTTAACAAAAATGAAAAAAAAAGCCCTCTTTGAAGGCAAACTTTGTCTACAGTTAATAAAAATTGACATGGAATGATTATTGTTTATGTTTTAGAGCATGTAAAAAATCTGTTTGTGAAGAGTAACTTTTTTCTCTGAAAATTATGAATAAAAAGAAATCGTTTGATTTATGATTTATTATTCATATTAACTGACACTGATTTTGATTTTGATTAATTCATCTTATTTACAATTTACCTCAAGTTCCGAATAGTTAATACCAGTAACTCCATCTAATCTTATAATACCCGCGACTCCACCAAGACATAGAATATAAGAAAATAGGTAAAAAGTTTTTCTCCATTCTATAAGAAACGATAGAAGCTATGTTATTTGAAAAAAAGTTCTGGCCACTTTGAGATATCACGGAACTAATCCAATCCCTTTTCAATTTGCCCCACGTTCCGAATAACATTTTTCAAATTTTATATAATAATACCGGCTCCTCCACCATGGCATAGAATATATGAGAATAGGTAAAAATAGTTTTTCCCCATTTTCTAAGAAACGGTAAAAGCTATTGTAATGAAAAAAATATGGGACCACTTCGCTATCCCCCCAAACAGGATCCAGTAAAATGGTCGAAATTCCTCGAGCCGTTTCCGAGTAATCGGTGAACAAACATAAAAAAAACATAGATACAGACGAATTGAGAACCTCCTTCTTTTTGAAGTCGGTTAAAAATAGCAAAGAGATGTGCAGAACATTTAGCATTCAGCAATTTGTCTTTTTGCCGGGGAGACGTAACACCTAGAGAGGGCGCCGGTTGTTCTTCCAGATTGATTCCATTCTAGATGTTAAAGTTCTTGCATAAATTATAACCTGTGTTAGGTAGACTTAATACCCATGTAATTGTTCATGTTTGTCCTATCATCCTTTTTGTATAACGAAAATATTTTCACATTAGTCCTATCTTCAGGGATAGTCTTACGTTTCGAGTACATGTTAAGGAATTGAAGTAATCTGAGCTTGAGAACTATTCCCGATTGGTAGGTTCTTTTATAAAAATAGCCCAAGAAAAATTCATTCACAAATTGTTGTTCGCTTCAAAGTCACGATAAAATGTTTAAAATGCAGTACTGCACGTGCTGCTATTGTTCAGTTGTATCTCTCAGCATTTTTGTTGTTGAATAAACATTTACCAAACACAATACCTCATCAAAACAGTTACAAAAATATTCCAACAATCCAGGCACTTATATCACTTTTATATCTACTACTAGCCCAGCTTAGATCATTGAATAAAATATAAATTTCTTGGCTGGCGGTCAAGCATTCCATCGTACAACTTGTTGATTTTACCGAAATCCTTCCAAAAAAATTCCTTTCCACATTGAGAGAGAAAGTATCCCATTAAGTTTATGCTTTGTTTACATGGCTCGAACGCGAAAGTTTATCTATCGAGGAAACTACACCCGGGAAAGTTCAAAATTTCTTAACGTAAACTCCAAAATCTAATTCGGTCTTTCTGACATTTATAAATAGACACGGAAAACATGTGTTACAGATTTATATCAAGAAACTTGATATTCTTAGATTCAAACTAAGATGTTCTTGAAGTAATTGAAACAGTTTGTAATTAAGTAGATTGTAAGTTGTTTTCTGAAATAGAATTTTCATTATTTGACATGCAGCTAAGGAATTACTATTAGGAAAATCGGTATACCTTTGAAAATGCAACGATAGTCACCAGCAATGCATAGAAGTTCTCACCAGCTCCCATGCTCGACGAAAAACATAAAAGAAAACGAACACACAGGTACAAAACTAACAAAACGTAACACAAACACAAATTCTAACACGATAACCACAAACAAACAGAAATTAACATAGTTTTTCACGGTTTGATCTTGAATTTATTCGACGGAGTCTTCATGTTTCAGAACGCGAACATATTTTACTGTTATTTCCACGGCATTATTGCAGAATCCGCTCTCTCGCCTTGTGTAGTGTGTGACTTTCGGATTTTCTGACAGTCCTTTCGTTTCTCGATTATCGGATTGTCCCCCGCTATAAAGGAGAGAACGTGAAACGAGCCTCGAGCCTGCTCGGGTGCTTTTCAAAAATGATTACGTCGAGATAGGTGGGCGGTGCTACCGGGCCGACACACCGGCAACAAGTGGAAAGTAAATATTATTGTCAGGAGCATAGGCAACACATACTACAAGTAAGTGGTAGTTATGTTGCCTACCAATTTATAATACACAATACACACAATTTTATTATTGATTTTGGTATGTAACTTACGTTACATATATTATGCTAAAATAGTTGCATAACTTGCAGACATTTAACTGTATTGTAGATTATCTATGTGTAGGTTTCACAAACTTATATTTATAATAATTTAAGAATGTACACAGGGTATACTACGA
The DNA here is from genome assembly GCA_034190945.1 of Octodonta nipae. Taxonomy (NCBI): domain Eukaryota; kingdom Metazoa; phylum Arthropoda; class Insecta; order Coleoptera; family Chrysomelidae; genus Octodonta; species Octodonta nipae. Next base: position 58,522,123 of record CM067224.1, on the reverse strand, counting down.
TGAGCTGAGTTGATATGTATGTGGGAAACTACAGGGAGTATTAATCTGAAAATTGGTATACGAGGTTTTTTCGAGGAGCTGGTTTCAGTTAAATTATCGTCAGTTGTCTACGACTTTCGGTTCTACCGAAAGTTGGGTCCACTTTGTTATTGAAAATGGAACACCTTGTTTTTTATGGCATTTTTAGAATCTACGATGAATTACAATATGACTTTATTGGAAACTTCATATGTCTGAATTTTATGAACATTTTTTACAGATGCAGATCCTCACAAAAAATATTTTTTTGTAACGTCGAATAAAACTTGAAGCTTCCTAAATCATTGGGAACTGTTCAATGATATTGCCCTGCAGTAGGGTCAATATCATTGAGTAACATGTAATTTAATAAAAAACCAAACGGAAAAAGTATACGCCATTTTCTATATAAACTGTAGAAAAATTAACATGAACTTCAATTGTCGATCAGTGAATATACCTTTAAACTTAAACTGTTAAATTTTTTATCACTCATTAATTAATCAAAATTATAAACTCACTGACAAAGTAATTGCAACACCCAGAAGAAGATGTTTAAATTTAATATTGTTTTGCTAGAATATAGATGATATAGTAAGAAGTAAATGATCAAAATTATAATAAAAAATACCAAGGAGTTTATTTTTTTATCATAAGTTTGTTAATAATGTGTTTGTCCACCACGGTTATTTGTTCACTCCTCAAATAAGTCTTTCTTCTTGGGCAATACTATTCCAAACTCCCTGTATTTCATGTCTTAGAACCTCCAAATTCCGTGGGGGCTGCGGTAAATTTCCGAGCGTTCTACCCATCATAGCTCAAATATGTTCTATGGGCGAAAATCGAGGGATCTGGGCGGCCATGGCAACACATTCATATGGGTCTCTTCAAAAAAGTTGAAACCAACTCGAGCAACATGAGGCCGAGCATTATCTTGTTCAAATATAGGATCCATGAGCCGAATACTACATAACACCTAGCTCTAGAATTGTCAGGCTTAACAACATCGCCAATATTATTAAGAAGGAAGCGTCCAAACAAGGCTGGTCGGTTGAGACAGAACCCTGTATACTACACCCAGAAACACTCTAAAGATGTACCCCACCTTGTACTTAGCAAGGCTTAAAATCAATTATCTGTGACATCGAGAAGAGGGTATACAATGAGGATCCCGAATTCACCGACACTGTCCTCAAAAAGAATAACCCTACTGAAATTAAAGTCTTGCCTCTGATAGTAGTTGCAAGAGGTGTTTGGTTCAGAAGTAATGACCGTTTGCTTAAAAATCTGGACATAAGCACACACACACTCAATTAAACTCAATATCATCCATAGTGTCATCATTGGATCTATTCCCAGTTACTCCTTTTTCAAACAAGCAGTATGGAGATAACAAAATCGTACCAATCTTTCTATTTCATTCACTTTTCTGCTCACCCTGTATACCTTCCTATCAACCCCTGTATATTTTCTATCTCGTTATCTCCAGTCCGTCACCTTTTATAACATTCTCTATCACATTAACGTTTATATCATCCTCTAGTTACTTCATCTCTTAAAATAACATATGCTTCCCTATTATTTTTATTCTCCCATAAGAGAATCGGACGCGAAATCAACTAAAATTCTGGCGCGGCTAACCGCAGCGAACGAATGGTTAATCAGGGATTCAAATAAAAAATTCTAACTTATTGTTGAAATTGTATTATAATAAACGTCTTTTTTTATTGATTTAACTTTACGTTTTAATTATACACTTGTGTTTGTTCTATTTAATGTTCTTTGATTTATTAATTCTACGTTGACAATACTTAATTCGATGGTAATAAAATGTTACTTTTATCTGGTTTTATTAAATATGTATTTTTAAGTTTTATATATACATTGTTTGTCTAGTGCTATGTTAGTGACTCGTTGATACCTAAAGTTTGTGTGAAACAAGATGATAATAGTAAACTTTTCAAAACTGTGTAAACTTACCTTTATCGTTTCTATATCTTGCTCCTTTAGTAATTAAGTTAGTTAGGAACCCACTATACCCTGTTGTACAGGGTTATCTTGTAAACCCCAACTGCCGGGATAACAACATGGTCGAAATGTCTTTAATAACTGCACTTGTAAAAAGTTATGAAAATAAAGAATTTGATAAGGAAGTACTGAACATAATGTTGAGCTGTCATGTTGCCACGAACAAAAGACTAAAGGTGACCTACTTCCATGTGGAATAGCACCCCATACCATAACGCCTGCTGTTCGGTGTATATGTGGCTCAACATCAACTTGTAGTTGAGATCTTTCTCCTCGACGCCGTCTAACCCTTCTTCGGCCATCATGTTCACCCAAGCAGAATCGAGATTTATCAGAGAAGACGACCTCTGCCCCACTGTAGTCGTTGCCGTCGATGCTCAGTGGTCAGAGGTAGCACAGGATGGGGTCGATAATGCTGCAGCCCAAAAGACCTATAAAGCGGTAAACAGTTGGGGCATTTAAAAACATGGCCGTGTTCTCCTTACACTTCATTTGTGCCTCATTGACGTCCGGTGCCTACTCTTCTATGATTTTGAGTATTATCAAACTACGTTTGACAACATCTTTCAAATTCACATACCTGGCGAAACAATCAGCATTTTAATTAAAAATTTAGCATTAGTACTTGAATCGTAACAAAATAGTGACAAATATTTTAATTCCCTTGAATTTATATATTTTAATTACTAAGAATGGCACAAATAAAGAAAGAAAAAATGGGGACAGTGAGATAACGCGAAAACGGAAGAATATTTCGTAAAAAGCTTTCGCTTCCATCGTTCAGTCTCTAATGACTGCCGCTCTTTTTTTACATGAATGAGTACTTCTTCACTATACAGGGTATAAATGGTATACAAATATTTTGAGGAATAAGAATTCAGGTAAAAATAAATGAAAAACTTTTGTAACATTTTTTAAAAAGAGCAAGTTTTATCAAAAAAAAAAACAACAAATAATTTTGCATATAAAACAACTGTGAAGCTTCAAATGTACATTCTAAACAGATTAAATGGCTTTAATAACCACTTAATGTTAACAATTAGAAACCATTTTTTAAATATTTAAATATACATCGTGTTGATGTTTTGAAAAACCGAGTAATTGATGCGGTAAATGAAATAAGAAGGGGTTTAACCAAGGGTATAAAGGGTAAAAAGTGGATTAAGACATAGGATGAGAGTATGCGAAATAGAGGCGGATAAGTGGCACATGACCTGTAATACTAGACTTCTTGTAAAATACTAATAAATGTCATTTCCTACCTATTTGGATTGTTTTATTTTGCTGTCTGTTTTCAAAGAATTTTGATACTACCCTAGCTTTTTATAGCTTGTTGGAGAGCAAAGCACATCTGCAGCATAAGTGTCGTCATAGTTTATTTCTTAAATATTTAGGGAAGAAAAAAATATTTATTAAGAATTTATTTCAATGTACAAGTATCAACCGTCTCACCCAGTCGGTTAGGGGTCGTTCAAGTATTACGTAAGCACTATAGGGGGGTGGGGGATTTTGCTTTGCTTATTTTTGATGAAATAGGGTGAGGGGGGTGTTTAGATGCTGATTACATCACTAGTTATTTATTTTTTTAGGTATATGGCAACCCACACATTGTCCATGCTTGAAAAGAAAAAACGATTTGACGTGTTGTAAGCAAAGCAAGCACATCCAATGTCATCGAAAACTTCGAATCATGGATTCGGGTGTTATGAACTGAAGACTGATAATTAATTATATACCAAAAATTCAAAAGAACTTAGGTTTGTTCGTAATTTTACTTAAGGTTATAATATTACCTTACTCTCTGTTGAATACCGTGTCAATAAAGTTTGTTTAAATGAATATTATGTGGTGTTTTCTAAAGGATAGTTGTGGCATCTCTGGATTATATTGCTTGAAAGTCTATATATTTCAAATAGTGCAAACGTTTCAAGGTCTAAAACAGACTGCGTTTTCAATGGTAATAACACAAATGAAAAAGAAAATTAAAAATTGAAAGGTTTATAATGACAAATTTAGTAAATCACAATTTCACATTAAATGTTTGACAATAAAACTGATGTAACTAAGAGAATTTACTGCATATTTGATATATACTGGGTAGCACAAAAACTCTAAAGATCATGTGAAATAACAAAGCTTCTTTCAATTTGGAAGAATTTGAGAGAGTTATCTTCAGAATTTCAAGTGGCGCTCCTAGGAAAGACATTCGCCAAAAATGAAACCAAAGAAATTCTAAAGTTCCAGAGATCTCAGTAAAGTCATAAGGGAGGACTTAGGAAAAACCTTATGAACTACCTCGATACAGGGTTATTCGAAAGGACATTACAATTATTAATTTCATCCTTGATTATTGGTAACCAGGAACGGCTGAGTTCTATAGAAATACTAGCTATAAAAGCGCTTTCATTTAATAGAATTAAATCAGACTCTTCCAGTTTTCGTTTTGTGTTGTGTTCTTCTTTACGTAATATTGTTGAATTGAATTGAATTTAATATTTAAACAAAATTCAAAACAAGACAAACCCTGAAATCAATTATATCAAAAATTAAACTTTGGTTTGGTTTTGTGTTACATTCTTTGCAAAACTCAAAAAATATGGATTTATAAAAATCCTTGTGAATGTAACAAATTTTATATTGAAGAAACCTCTAGACCTATAAATGTTTGAATAAATGAACACAAAAAAATATATAAAGAAACGACAATTCGGAAAGTCAAAATTTTGTGAAAATGACTGGAACCTGCTGAAAAAAACTGACAATTCAACCATATTACACAAAGAAGAACACAATACAAAACGAAAGCTGGAAGAGTCTGATTTAATTATATTAAATGAAAGCGATTGTATAGCTTCCTGGTTACCAATAATCAATGATGAAATTAATAGTAGTAATGCCATTTGAACAACCCTGTATCGAGGTAGTTTATAAGGTTTTTTCTAGGTTTTCACTTATGACTTTAATGCGATCTCTGGAACATCAGAATTTCTTTGGTATCATTTTTGGCGAATGCACTCTTATAACAAAATCGTCACATGAAATTCTGAAGATAACTCTTAAATTCTTCCAATTTGAAAGAAGCTTTGTTACTTTACATGATCTTTTGAATTTTATGTGCTGTATGTATCAAATTTGCAGTAAATTCTCTTATTTACAACAGTTTTATTGTCAAACATTTAATATCAAATTATGAAATTTGTCATTAAAAACCTTTTAACGTTTAAGTTTCTTTTTCATTTGTGTTATTACCATTAAAAACGGAGTCTGAATTAGACCTTGAAACGTTTAGACTATTTGAAATATACATTTTCAAGCAATTATGGTGTTAGTCAAAAAAAAAAACAGAAAAAATACGAATATTGTGTGCGTTAAAGTCCTCTATCCTAAAGTCATTTTCTTATTTTTAGAATTATAACTGCTTCTCATGAATCAATAAAAAACAGAATACACTAAAAGAAAAATGCATATACCAATGTTTACGTAAGCATAGAAGGGGGGTCAGAGCTTTGCTTACTTTTGTTGACAAATAAATACAAATAAATGAGTGGAAAAATCCCCAAAAAGGCTAATAGACAAAAAAAAACTAAATTTTAAATTGAAAGTCCAATATCTTGAAAACGGTTAAGTTTGGATACGGTGTTTCATGGTCAAATCAGTCAGGAATGATGACTAAACCCGTAACCCTGTATAAACTGGTTCCTGTACGTTATATACAGAAAGATGTATGGATATTTCAAGATCAGGTAAATGTCGAAACAAATGCGGTTTTACTACCATACTCATCTATTTTTAACCGACTTCCAAAAAGGAGGAGGTTATCAATTCGTCGCGTATTTTTTCGCTTTTTTTTGTATGTATGTTTCCTGATTTCTTCTCCTGTGGTGCACCGTTTTGAATGATTATGGTCTTGTTTAATAGAGTATATATCCGGATTGGTGAAACTTCAAATTTGGAAAAGAATTCTATTGGTAAAGTGATAAAATTTGTGAATGAACACATGCGTGCATGGAAATCGACCAATATCCCTAATATTTTAGTCGATTTTTCGATAACTCCTTATGGATGTGTATAGTTTTTTAACGTTTAATCTATTAAGGAAGATCCTTAATAGATTACTTTTCTGCGACGTGCAACTTGCAGTTTTGCAGAAAATCGCCGAAAATTCCAAAACTCATCAAAAATTTGATCGAAATGACATAACGGACATTTCCTCATAAATATTTTAATTCCAACGTAATAGTGCGGTAATTTTAGGCACTGGAAGTTTTAATTGCGGAATTGAAAATTTTCTATGTACATCTCAAGCATATAGGTAGTAAAGCATAGTATTTTCGGCTCTTTAAATCAATGAGTACCAAGCTCGTTTTGCTTGTATACCAGGCAAATACCTATTTAAATGCAAATTTTTCCATTTTGCGAAGACGGTGCTTTTGATTTCACATTCTCCCGGCCTAATAGAAAATTCAGTGACAACACACGCTTATAGACAGGGTGTTTAATTATAGCAAACAAAATCACAAAGTAAAGTGATAGAAGGAGTTGCATTTATATAAAGATTGAAAATAGGACGGACTAGAATGATAGTGGTCCGTAGGCAGCTATATATACAGGATGGTTGGAATATAGGGTGGACTGGACGTTTGGTGGTATAAAAATGTGGAATTAAAATTATATAGGGTGATTAAAAAACTGTTATATGATGTGGACCTAAGCAAATCATATACAGTATGGTTGAAATATATGCTGCAGTTGAATTATGTTTATACAGTGTGATTAAAAAATTATTTCTTTTATAGCCCATAAGAAGTTGCATAAAGTGTGGAGAGGAATTAATGTTACACAGGACGATAATATAAAATGTAAAAAATGAACTAATTTATGGGCTAGCCCACAAGGAGTTATATACTATGGTTGAAATATAGGACGGATTTGACTCCGTAAATGTGGGATGGATTCAACTCCGTCCTATAGAAGGCAGCTAACAAATTTATGCTTGTCCGTGGGCAGTCGTATGTACAGGATGGTTGGTACATAGGTTGGAATGGAATTATCTGTAGTTATACAGGGTTGTCAAAAAAAGTTGACAAAAGGTTACATGGCGTGTGCATAAGGCATAAATATCTTTTGGGTTTATTAAGTCAACGCGTACTAGTACATTTTGTTCGTAAAAATTTACCAAAAAAATTAAATGAGAAACTATCATTGTGTAATGTTGAGGCTTTCGATGTTACCTAGTTCTGTCTATTAAGGTTATACATACAAAAAAAAAATGAAAACTACCTGATAAATAAATAACACATTCAATGTTGTTAGGTACCTACCCAGGAAGTAAAAAATGTAAACATTAAAAGGTGCTCATTCTGTACAAATTAATTACCTAACAATCTAGTATATTTTTGAAGTCGGTTCCAAGCAACAATCAACTTTGATGAATTAGTAGATAAGTACGCAATGAAGGATTTTAGATTTGCTTGGCACCGGCTTCAAATTATACTAGATTGAAAGGTAATTAATATGTACAGAATGACCACCTTTTAATGTTTACATTTTTTACTTTCTGGGTAGGTACCTAACAACATTGAATGTGTTATTTATTTGCTAGAGTTGTATTTTCTTATAATTATTTTTAGCTTTTTAGTTATAGGTAGAAGTCGGGTATATATATATATTTTTTAAATATTTTATAAATGTGTAAATTTGGGCCTCGGTTAAGAAGCATTCACTCAAAAATTGGTTCCTTAACAACATCAATCGCTCTTCCCAATACATTTATACTAGGAGTATAAAAAATTACATTGAATTTCAGTTATTACTCATTTTCAAACAGCGGTCGGTAATAACGCGTCAGTGTATTTTATATAATAGACAAACAAAAGAACGAAATAACAAAAGACTAGCGAAGTTAAAAAATTAGGCCACCGGCATAGGAACTCGCTGTATTCATCATGTGCCAGTCATCCGCGATCTGCCATCAGGCAGGCAGCTCTCGGTTCTGTTCGGCGATGCTAATGCGTAATAACTCCTTGACTTTGCCGATTTTGAATGTCTTTTAGGTAACATTCAGTCATTGACCTGCCTTTCTTACGGCCAAGGTGACGTGCCACTATGGTTACCTCACCAAGTGACAGAGAAAGGCATACATATGCGCGCGAGGAGTAGTCAGTTTTCTGCTTAAAGCTATTGAAGACTTGTTGATGGAATGCTAACTAAAAAAGTGTATTTGTTGAGGATTACTGAGGATAATTAGCAATCTGTCGATGTCTATTTAATATTATAAAAGACGTGTTAAGAAGCCGTTCCACAAGTTTTATATCGCTATAATACGTTGGAGTTTTGAAACATGTAGGATAGCTTTACAAAAAACTTGGAATTTTTTCGCATGCTAATATAAAAATACAGTAAAACGATTCAACAGTCTTACACTCAGAATAGAGCTGTTTTCTGTAGAAATGGTTTCTATACAATATCTAAAATATGTGGATCTGTATGCGCTATGTCAAAAAGTTGTGGAAAATTATTCATAGACAATTTTCAGATTTAAAAATCCACATGTTCTGTTTTTCTTCTATAACTTCGTTGCTTTCGGCTGCAAAAAAGATTTTTAACAAAAGTCGCTTAGAACAGAATTTTCTAGAAGGTTGATGCTAAAAGATTTTTAACAATGAACGCATTTGTTCAAAAATTGCGAAGATATGTGAATTTTTGTTCAATTAAAATTTCTTTCTAGCAGTGTTTCGACAGTTGTCTGTAAAAAATGCTACTTTTCATATCATTAACAAAAAACAAATAATCAACAAATTTTGGGGGATTATTGCCTACAACCACCATATTTGGTAAAGTGATGAGGCTGTAAAATGAAATTGTTTGAGGCCCAGCCTCAACACACATATTCAAACACAATGCAAATAGCATGTTATTAAATAGAGTGACATAATTACACCAGTTTATAGAGCAAAATTAAACTCATTTTCGGACATAACATTTTTATTTTTATAGATAATTATTGCTAAGATTTTAACAGCAAACTATTTAACTAATAAAAAATTCACAAAAATATGAATTTCTTTTGCTTTTTGCTTATACAATTTAAAGTAATGAAGGAATCGTACTGCCGTCTACAGAAATTTATAACTTTCTGGTAACTAATAATGTAATATTAATCATCGTCAAAACGATAGATTATGATGTTAAGGTTACATGGACTCACGATGGATGCTATTGAATAAGTAGTTTTTAAAGAATTGGAATTTAAATAATTTAGAGAGATATTTTGCGTACCCCACGGTATTAACAAGGTTAGTCCGACCGAGATATACTAATGATAATTTGAAAGTTTATAAATTCCACTTCAATTTGTCTATGTTGGATTTTTGCTATAATGCCGAGAAATTGGTTTAAAATAATAAACATTGCATTGAATGTACGACTATGCGACAGCCAGCCAGCGATGCACTGACAATAGCTGCCAAGGCACATGGACGGTTCTAAAATGTTATGAGCTTTCCAAATATATTTTGCATATCCCTATCGAACTATCGTGGTTGATACTATATGTTCTGCATAACATTTCTACAATTTATTTAAATTGCAATTCTGCAAGATATACTCAACGTACAATATTGATTTTCAGCCTTATAAGCTATCACCAAGTTATGATTTTTTTAAATCACTCACTTTATATCGGGTTTTCTAGCTTTTTTTATAAAAACTACTGCGATCAAAATTTATAAACAATTATTTTGAAGATTTTCTGATTCTCTACAATTTTTCTATTCACAGCATTATGAACAGATTACTACTTTTTACACTATGCCAAAAAACGAAAGTGCCCCATATTTTTTGGGGTTTTTAAGGCTCAAAAAATATGCTGTTAAAATTATGTCCCTTATGACTTATAAACTATTATTTACGTAATGGCTTATGCGATTTGCGGTTGAATTTTATGTAACTTAAAAATTTCTATTGACTGCTGTAAATATAAAATATCAAAGCAGCAACTCTGAAATTTTTCAAAGCTGTTTCAAACATTGAACTTATTCTAATGTTTACAACACAACCAATCTTGTGACATATTATGGTGGAGTCGCCGGTCAAATTAATTCAAGCAAATTCTGTTACGATTGGTAGATATAATGCAATCGAGGAATTTGTTGGCCAAATAATTGGCTGATTTAGGATTTTAGAATGTTATATTGGGACACCTTGTTCCTTTTTATAAGCTTTAACTGATTTTGGCGTTTACTGCTATTTGGTTTAGTGAAGAAGATAAGACTCAATATTCTATAGGTACCTACATAAAACATATATCTGTGTTCGTCTTATGTGTAAACTAGTTTGGAAGTTCGTAACTATTGAATATTGATATAACCCTTGAAAGAAAAATGACGCTAATATAAAACATTATATTTTGTATATTTTTCTGTTTATTCTTTTTCAAATCGTATCTAAAATCAGAAGACGCCAAATAACTTGAGGAAAAACCAGTTTCCCATATGTTCCACACCAAATAGGTACCTAGATTTTTATGTGTGAACGATAACTTCAGTACGTTTTTGGTCTCCCCATTTGCGATAATCACAAGGGATAGACATAGACGGATAACTTCCTTGTTCTAAAGTCTTAACAAATAAAAAAATCTAATTAGGTATGTGCATGCAGAGTTATTCCTGAAATGACTGAGAGAGCATTTTGACCCAAGTTTTGCTCATTTGGATGACCACATCACATTATTCTGCCGTTGATGAGCTAGGAATAGCAATGGATATTAAGCTTATTTCGAAAAGATTGTTGAGGAGGTCTTGAATTATTTTGTCTATTCATGGGTTTTCTCTCCTCCAAATTTTTTCCTGTAACAGATAAGTATTTAAAAAATTGTATATGTAGAACAAAGTGTAGTAAGGCAATTTCGTAAAATTGCCCGGATTACTGGTTGTCTGTGCAGATATTCTTCCTCACAGTTTTTCTGAGAGAAAGAGATGTCTTAAAATGATCAACCAGTATTCCTGTATATAAGTAATGTATTGTATATTGTGTAATACTTATCTGTGTATGGAGACGTTTCAACTCCGAGTCTGGAGTCGTTGTCAATCGTTTAGTGTTGTTTTCGAGGTTTTTTTTCTAAAAAATTTTCGCTTTGATTTTGAATTTATTGTTTGTCAAAAAATTTGACACTGACAATTTGTCGTTTGGCGATCACTTGACGCTGAGGTTACCGTTTTTTTGTTCTGTTAGCAGTAAATTCTTCCAGTCCAAATGAAGGTCGGCTGAAGGTGCTCCGATTTCAGTGTTGTTTATCATCATACAGCTGGCTTCTTTAAGTTTTCTCTTTTTTAAGTTTTCTTCTTTCAACAAGATCTTTGTTTTATCCCAGTCTATCCTATGGCTGCCGGTGCTCGTTAATACATGATTGGCCAAATTTGATTTGTCCACATGTCTTCTGGGAATGTTATATTGATGTTCTTTTTTCCTTACTTCTAAAGGTCTTGAAGTTTCACCGGTATAAGAATGGCCACAGTAACACAAAACACTGTACACACAATTTTTAGAACTCTGGGTTGCGTTAAACGGTTTGGTATGTGTGAGGATAGAGCGCAAGGTATTATTTGTTTTAAAAACAGTTTTAACGCTGTATTTATTTCCTAACCGCTTAATTTTTTCCGATACACCTGGGATATATGGAATTATGTTCATAATTTGGTTGTCTGTTTGTGTTTGGTTGGTATTAATGTGATGGTTATTTGTGCTGGTTTGTTGTTGCGATTTTCTTTCTAACTGATTTATAGTTTTATTTATAAAGTCTTGGGGATATTCGTTTTGAAGTAGATGTTCTTTGATAATATTGACTTCTTTGTTGAAGATTTGGGTGGATGAAGATATGTTTTTTGCTCTATCATATAAGCACTTTACAACACCTTTCTTTACATTTAAAGGATGGTTGGAGTGAAAATTCAAATATCTATTAGTATTTGTAGGTTTTCGATAAGTTCTTGTACTTATTGTGTTGTTTGTTCTATCTATAAGTACATCAAGATAAGCAAGTTTATGCAAATTTTCCATCTCCATTGTAAATTTTATTGTGGGTTCTTGACTATTGATGTAATCTAGGAATGAGTGCAGTTCTTCAGCACCATACTCCCAAACCACAAAAATGTCATCAACGTATCTCCAATTCTGTAATAATATTGATTAAAGACTTATATATTCAAAATGTTTATTTTCTTGCAAAGGGTATTTATCCTTTTCTAAAAATTAGGTCCAGAGCACAGTATTCTTACCGTTTATTTTAGTTAGTGCAATGTTGGGCATACCTACCTACATCCCATACTTACCCTATGTATACCTAGGTAAATTGTGAAGAAGGTCATTTTGAAAACAAATTATATTTCTATTGCTTTGTTTTTTGTAAATATTATCTAAATGTTTAAGATTTTATCTGACTTTCTAAAAGCATGTAGCTCTGTAAGCAGTAAGACTTTGATTCATAGGCAAGTGTAGGTATAGGACCGAACAATCCACTGACATTTTGATAAATAAAGAAATAAATGTTTTTTAAATCATAACATTTTAATATAATGATATAAAATTACTAGTGATCTTTGATGATCTATAGCTCGGTGACCATGGAGATTTGGATATTTATTCATAGGATATTTTTTGCTTAAAATGAACTCTTTTAGGCCAGTCGCAATATGAGATACAGCTTCGTGACGTGATGAGAATTTGTAATCCACGTAAATATTTGCGACTAGGCCTCATCACGCTGCATTGCCAGATATCGCAGTTGCATATATGTAATGTAAATGGAAAAAACCTGAAATATCAAAGCTCTCAGATTTTGTTTTAAGGTAAAAGTAGTAGAGGAAAAAACAAAAAATGTCATTTTTTGTTTGCCTTATATAACTTAATCGTATGTGTAGGTATCTCTTAGCGTTTTTAGATAGCAATGTTATCCCCTCATATGTATATGAGCCACCCTGTATAAGTAAGTACAACATTATAACACTATATAAATCTAATCTAAAACTAAATAAAATAATCGGTGTCTTCTGATAATTGACTATATTGTTTCTTGTTTTCAAGGCCGCAGCCAGGATTTTTTTTCGGGGTGTGTTGAATAATTTTTTTACGGGTGATGGGCTGATTAGGACTGCAAAATTTATATTTTTGTTCGTGTATTTCCAAAATATATAAAATTGTATGAAAAAAAGATGATTAATTAGTTCAAATTGAAACAAAAAATTCCAAAATTTCCACCCACCTTCCCCCACCTGCCGATAGCTACAGGATTGCTTGTTTTACCACATCTAGTTTCTAGAATAGTTCTTGTTCTGATATGAATAATTTGGTTAAGTGCGAGTTGGACTCGCATACTAAGGGTTCCGTACCACCTTCAATATTCCAGTTTCATACAAGCAGGGAATGAGTGCATTTTCTTATATTTACCCTAATAAAGAAAGATTTTTAAATTTTTCAAAAATATACCCTTATATTTCCAACACACTTTTTATTTTATCTGTTACATGATTGGCTGGATTTTTATAAAAATATGTATTTAATTTTCTAATTTGGCCCCCAAAAATTAACAGTAGAGTTTTATTTTACTAATACCTAAACTTTCAGGGAAGCCTTTTATAATCTACTGTCTGAATTTTAGGCTGTGCAGATTGGAAGATTAAGGGGAAAATAGGTTTTAAATAATAAATTATTAAATGTTTTAGACAAATTATTTAATTTAAATTAAATTCTATAATTTGTCTCCAAAATTAATATAGGGGTTTTCTACTGATTTTTTGAGTCCCAGTGCATTTAAATATTTTCAAAATTTTAGGTAGTATGGTTTAGAAAATAAAGTCGGAAATGAGAATTTTTTATATTTTTTGTTAATATGTTGTAAACAATTAATTTGAAAATATGGAAAATATATATTTGTATTCCTCATAATGAGTCCTTTTATTTGATGTAGGTATTGCATGATGCGTAAATAAATATTTTTTTATTTTCCGTTTAATCCTATAATTTGGCCCCCAAAATTAAAATTGGTGATATCTTCGTATTTTTTCTGTAAACAAAAAATGTAGGTCTTACAGTTTGGGGATTTTTTTTATATGTTTGCTAATAATATATTTTAAAATATTCATTTTAAAAATATGAAAAAACATATTTGTATTCGTCATTATGCGCCCTTTGATTTGATATATTACAGATGCGTTAGATTTTTTATGTTTTTCATTTAATGCTGCAATTAGCCCCCTGAAATTAATATTAGGCATTTCTCCTTACTTTTTCACTGAAGTTCAGATGAGGTCCTATATCCCTAATTTTTTTCAAATTTTTACGTCTTATAGTTTCGGAGGAAGGGGGGAATGGGTAATTTGTTTTATTTTTTGTTGATTTATTAAAAATATTTAAAAATTTGCCCCCCAAAATTAATAGTAGAGGTGTCTTCTTATTTTTCCGCTAAAATTCAGGTGAGGCCCTATGTCCCTATTTTTTTCAAAATTTTACTTTGTATAGTTTCGGAGATAAGGGGAGGGGGGAACCGTCGATTTTTTTTAGTTTTTCCCCCTAGAAGTTCCCCTAAAATTTTTTGATTTATGATATGTACTCCTGATCGGGTCACCAACATGATACCAAATTTTAGCCGAAATGCCTCCACTCCATAAGACTTCTGGAGGATCTTTTTTTTGTTGGCTGCACCCATTAAATGTCTAGGTCTCGGCACAACATTGAGTAACAGCCAATAGCCATAGTAATTTTATTGTTTTCTTCATATCAACAACAAAATTATTATGCAGTAAAAATTCCATTAAAATATTTTCAATGAATTCCCTTCCAAACACGGTGTACAGTTACCTGAGGCAAATTGCGAATTAGACATCAACAGTCGATTAGGCGCGAAACCTCAATCTAACAACATTTTTCTGCATTTCCCATGACGAAAACACGAAACGTCAATTCTGTAATAGTTCTCTTCGTTAAATAATAATATTCGCCTTCTCCTTCTTCACTTCGGTTGAAGTTGTGTCTTACCTAATGGTCGGTACGGTCGGATGGACGGCCATTGGAAGAATCCCGTTACTTCGCGGTTAAAATCGTCTTGGAAATTGGGACACCGATGACTGTATGCGCGATGTGAATGTTCAAGTCACCAACCACGTCGGATGGAATACGCGCAAGGCGAGTTCACGTACCCACATTCGACACTACTAGCCTACAATTTCGAATAATTTAAAATCTTCATCATTCTAAGGAAATTAATGGAATTCCTCCAGGCGTTGAAATCGAAAACTTTTTAAATGACACCTGGAAACTGAAAGTGCTTAACAATGTTTATCGAGACAACAATACTTACCTAAATTTAGATAAAAAATATTAGATAACTAGGTACTTAGGTACCTGCCACCCTAAAAATTTTAATTACTTAAAGAGGGGAGGGGGGCAGAAGGTGTCTCAGTGGAGAGGGGAGATTCGTTGATGTGAAATATGAGAGTTAGATATGGGCGCCAGGCAAGTACCTCTATACCTTCAATAAGCCTGACCAGGATACCTACCAAACCTGGTAGCGATCAATAAAACAATGCATTACACTAAACGTTTAATGTAATCAGTCTCAAATCATAGGTACAGTACGACACCTTACTAGACAACAATTTTCCTTTATTTGAGTGTATGCTTAGATAATTACAAATTCAGAGCTCGATAAGCTAAAAGTTGACCCGACTATTGCTGTGTCGTGAGCTAAACGTCTTATATCGCAATAAGATTATAACATCAGTGATTTATTTCAGTAATTAAACGAATGAAGATGAATACGCTTCACTCGAGCTCGAGGGGAGGTATTTACGTAGAATAAGTATGATGTTCTATGTTAATTTCCGCTCACAGTTGAAAAATAAGTGAATATATCATTAGTCGCAACTTTAAATGTCTTACAAATATAATCGGCATCGCAAACAATCAAGTAACCCCAAATAAGTCAATAACACTTATCTTAGAAAATCCAGTAAGATGTCGGAACTGAAGATCTGTTGAAGGTCAGCCAATTACCGACGCTCGAGTAGACGCAGTTCAGGCTCGCTTACAAATTTTTCAAGCATCAAGACCTGATCAATGCTTCAAATCCAATTAATTATGCTCCAATAGTCGGAGTCCACAAACCTTATACGCATCCTATCCAATTATATTCAAATCGATTATCCATTAATCAGACAATTCAAATCAGTATGCCACAAGCCATAAACGTAATAAAACCATACACAAAAAAAAACCTAAAAGAAAGAAACAATGTCTCAGCACTCGAAATGAGATTCTATAGAGTGTATCAAGACATGTGATACTCAATTCCAGGAGACACTTACCCTAATGAGACAGGGGTTTTCCTTGCAAATATGGCCGCAAGTGATATGACCACGATGGTGTCTCGGTAGATGCAGCAGCACCAGAAAGTTTTATATCCTCTAGAGAGATTTCCCCCAGTAACTATTCACACAACGACCACCAAATACTGGGAAACAAATGAAGGGATTCCAGACAGTTCCCGAAACGGATGGCTACTCAAGCCAAAAAAATCCTGAATAATCCCTTAAACTTTCGGCATGCCAGCCGGCACCTAATCAACTTGTTTCAAAAATTACCACCACTCAAAAAAATACACTATGCCAGGATTAACGATGAGGACAAA
This sequence comes from Octodonta nipae, assembly GCA_034190945.1. Lineage (NCBI taxonomy): Eukaryota > Metazoa > Arthropoda > Insecta > Coleoptera > Chrysomelidae > Octodonta > Octodonta nipae. The sequence continues at coordinate 58,505,397 of CM067224.1, read as the reverse complement.
TAGCACCTTTGTATGTATCGACTAAATATCATTTACCATCTAGATATAGCCTGTCAAGCATAAAATCGTGGCAACGCCAGAAAGAGAGGGCAATAGAAACAGTAAAAGGCTATTTCACTTAGTGGATGGAAGCAGCCCATGAACAACATGCTTAACGTATTTCATTGGAAGCAGCTCCCAACCGAGTGAAATATCCCCTTGCCCTCTCTCTCCTTAGTCTTACCACGACATTTTTGTGCACTGCAGGCTATCTCCAAGTACATAGAAGTATCCAACTATAAAATTCACCCCAGAAGCGCTCGTCCTTATTGCTAGTCTATGAAGACAGTGAACACGGCCTAACACACGGTACGCAGAGAGTCCTTGACGTATATCGGTTATCGATAACCTAAGATTTAATGCAAGTAAATATCAAAACAAATCTCGGAATTCGGAATAATATATTTAATACTTAAATATATTTACAAAGTTCATCCTGATGCAAATAAAAGACAGGTATTAAGGAGGTTTGTACAAGATTATTTCTAAAGATAAAAATATAACGTAACAACCTAATAAGCGTTTGAAACTTTACTTTTGAACTTAATACAAAGAAAGTATCCCAAGCTGGACTGGACCATTCTTGGTTACCAGTGCTGGACCATGCATAATTGCCAGGCCTGTCCACCGACACTGAACTATCCAATACTGGACCTCGCTAACTGCTGGTAGTGACCAAATTAAATGGCCATTAATTAAACAATGGGATTAATAATTGTATACACATATTGACAGTAACTCTATTTTTAATACAGGTATAATGACGCACAAGTTAAATTACATGAAGTTTGTAATTAGATACTACAGAGATCGTCTTTTAAATTATATTGATTTTATGTTTTATATAAGTACTTTTACTTTTGTTATTTGAAAAATAAGCAAACGTATATTTCCGTATTTAATTTTACAGTGACTGTAAGTAACACTACAATATTATTTATTAAATAAAAATATTAATCAGTCAAATCAGTTAAACTAGCATCATAGAATAAAAAATTAACTGTTTGAGTTAACATATAACTTCCCCCGACTTGACCATAAAGTGTATGGCAGCACACTCCCTTTAAGGCACGCATAGGGTAAATTCACAAAACCCAGCTATCCTAGATATCGAAAGAGTTTAGCTCTGTGGGAGCGCTTGTCAGGTTGTCAGGCCCGTGGTTGGAGTCGTGGCAGCTTCCCATGAATTTTCTAACCTTCCGGGCTGTTCCTAACAGCTTTTTTGCGTTAGTTGGTAAAGATGTTCGTCCAGACCGAGGTATTTCAAACTATTTAGTAGAATTTTTTAGACTACTCCTGTCGCTGACATAACAATTGATACAGTTCGTGTGTTATTCATGTCCCACTGTGTCTTTATTTGAAGATTACTTAAAAACAACAAACACTCGTTTAAATTCTCACTTTTTATTTCTTTAAATTTGACATATGTTTCCCCAAGTCTGGCTTCATCAGGAATTGGAAATACAATGAATGCTAAATTTATATTTCTTACAAAGAAACTACAGGTAAGGTAATTAAATAATTAAAAGGTATTAATTCTCAGGAATTTCGGAGGAAGTGGGCTGGGTGTAGGTCAGTTAAATTATACATTTATGGAACATTGTTGACAACAGATGTTAAAAATATAATATATTATGTAGAAATGTATTTTAAGATTAAGTAATGGAGATGAATTGGTATCAGTTTGATCGTTTAATAGATTCCGAGAATTTTTGTTTTTACTAATTTCGAGTGATTCAAGAAGATGTAATTTTTTACTTTTGTTTTAAATATAAATTTAGCATTCATTGTATTTCCAATTTCTGATGAAGCCAGAGTTGGCGAAACATATGTCAAATTTAAAGAAATAAAAAGTGAAAATTTCAACAAGTGTTTCTTGTTTTTAGTGCTAGTTCCTGGTGCATTATTTTTGCCAAAGCATCATGTCCTTCTTTGTATTCAGTTGCAGCTAACGCTTGACAACTTCCTGTGATATGCTGGATAGATTCAGATGTTTGGCAACCGTATCTGCATCTGTCATTGTTAATAGAAGGATCTTTAACGATGGACTTTAGATAGTTCGTAGTTAGAAATACTTTGATCTTGGATTGCCAATATATTTCCTTCCGTTTCAGGATCAACCAGTAGTTCTTCTATGAAGGAACTTCTCTTTCTATTTGAGCAGTTTCTGATCAGTTGACTGGTGGTGCAATTAGATTTGTTGTTCTGTCAGTGGTGTTAAGGCATCAACTTGGCATATGACTCTATGTAGATCAGAAACTTCTGCGAGCTTCTGGAAATGACTACGCCAATTATAAATTTGTTGACCTAATAGTTTGCTTATATCGACCAATCCTCTTCCTTCTTCATACCGTGCTAAAGTTGTATGTTTCACAGAGCTCTTTGGATGGTGATTTTGCACATTTGTTAGTAGAACTCGAACTTTCCGTTGTAATTGTTCAATGCCAGTCTTGCACCAATTAACTATACCGAACGAGTAACTCAGCACTGAACAAGCTTAGGTGCTAATACCCTGAAACAGTTTTTTATTTTTAAGTTTGGTTTTCAACAGTTTCTTACCTTTCTACGAGTATAAAACTGTTGTCAGGTCCAACTGAGGTGACACATCCCGTTTCGTAGTGCCCCTGCTGTATTTTGCCTTTAACTATAATAATAATTCGGGATTTGTCTAAACCAAATTGCATATGGATGTCACTAGAGAACCCTTCTACTATTTTAAGCATATCATGCAGCTGTTGTTTCGTACTTGCCATCAACTTTAAGGTGTCGATGTTTAACAAATGGTTTATATTTAATTGCTTGTATGTTGTTGTGCTTGAGATTGAACTAGTTAGTCGAGTTCAGTTTGTTGGTGAGAGGGTTCATGACAAGGCAGAACCACAGCGAGCTAAGAGAGTCTTCCTGGAATATACCTCTTCTGATTGGGATGGGGTCAGTTTGTCGTCAGTCGGCTTCATTCAGTAAGATTTTGGTTTGCAGGTGATCATGGCATATTCTAAATAGTTAATAATAGAATTATTCACTTTATAGAGTTTCAGTACCTGAATGAGCCAATCATGTCGAACTGAATCAAAGGCTTTTTTGTAGTCCACATATGCCGTGTAGAGATTTGGTCGTTTGGCGTGGGCTCGATTTTAGACAACGTAATCAAGTATCAGTTGTTCTCCGCATCCAATCGAATTTTTCGCGTATCACGTTTGTTGTTGAGTAATTATGTTGTTCGGCTCACAATATCCGAGAAGGCGATGATTAATGTACGATGTTATAAGTTTGTATAAGGCAAGTAATTGGTCGATACTTTGCTGGGTCCTGTCTACATAGGTTGCCCTTTGGTAAGAGGTATGTAGCACCATGCGTAAGGAAACTAGGCATCTTGTGTGGATGGTTAATTATGTCATTTATAAGCACTGTTAATTTTTCGTGGATGGCATAAAGTTTCTTTATCCAGTAATTCTGCACACCATCTCGTCCTGGTGCTTTCCATTTACGGAAGTGCTTCATTATGTTGGATGTGTCTTCCGTTGTAAATGATTGGTGTTGCACCTTATCACAGTTCTGAAATGCAGCATCCTGCTCATTAATCCAGTTGGCTCTGGAGTTATAGGAAATTGTTATGGAAAGCTGTGTTTTCCAGAATTCCTCGATGTGTGTTATCGTTATAGTTACCCCAGTAAGAGTAGCTATAACTTTTATTATTATTTTCCAAACAATCTACTTTTTGAATCACTATTACTACTGTCAGAATCATTATTATTATCATTATCCTAATTATTATTAAACGCTTGTAGATTCCAGGAGTCTGTACCACTAAGATCATTAACCTTACTCATACAACTGATGTTTACACTTTAATTATTTAAACATGGTTCTTTAACAACTGAATTAGATTTTTAGGGTTCCGTATATACAATATACGGATACCCTTATAATATCACTCAGGATTTCTGCCTCTGTCACATCACAGAAATTTTCTCCTAAACTACTGGACGAAAGAGGTTGAAATTTGGTATCAATGTATAGTTTGGTGACCCGATCAGGAGTACATATCGTAAAAGAAAAAAAATTGATTTTAGGGGTACTTCTGGGGGGAAAAACTACAAAAATCGACAGTTCCCCCCCTGATCCCCGAAACTACTGAACCTAAAATTTTGAAAAAAATAGGAAATATAGAAGGTTGCCCGAACTTTACAGGAAAAATAAGGAGAAACCATTAATATTAATTTTGGGGGGCAAATTATAGAATCAAATAAAAATTTTAAAATAAAAAAAATTTCAAACGCATCATGTAATATATCAAATGAAAGATCTCATTCCGAGGAACACAAACATATTTTAAAAAAAATATATTTAAAAAGATATTAACGAAAATATACCAAAATTTACCCATTCCCTCCCCCCATTATCTCCGAAACTATAAAACGTAAAAGTTTTGAAAAAAATTAGAGGTATAGGTTCTGACCTGAAGTTTACTGGAAAAATAAGGAGAAACCTCTACTTTCAATTTTGGGGGGCAAATTACAAAATTAAATGGAAAATATAAAATTAAAATTGTTTCTAACTCATCATGTCATATATCAAATGAAAAGGCTCATTACGACGAAAACAAATATATTTTTTTCATATTTTTAAAATAAATCAATTAAAAGATATTAATAAAAATATAACAAATTTTACCCATCCCCTCCCCTTATCTCCGAAACCATAAGCTGTAAAATTTTGAAAAAAATTGAGGTATAGCTGATCACCTGAACATTACTGGAAAAATAAGTAGAAACCCCTAATATTTATTTTGGGGGCAAATTATAGAATTAAATGGAAAATATAAAATTAAAATAGTTTCTAACCCATCATGTTATATATCAAATGAAAGGGCTCATTATGAAGAATACAAATATATTTTTTAATTTTTTTAAAATGAATATTTTAAAATATATTAAAAAATATTTTAAAAAAATTACCCATTCTCCTCATTATTCCCCAAACTATAAGACCTCAATTTTTTTGTTCGAAAAAATTGAAAAAAAAATCCCTAATTCTATTATTTGGCCCCCAAATAATTGAATTAAACGGAAAATAAATTATTAGAAAACCCCTATAGTAATTTTAGGGACATATTATACAATTAAATGGAAAATAAAGATTCAATTTTCAAACGCATCATGTAAAATATCAGATAAAAGGCTCATTATGTGAATTACAAATACATCATATTTTTAAATCATTTATTTAAAAGGTATTAACAAAAATATTAGACATCGACTTAATTCCTACTTTAGAAACTACACTATTTAAATTTTGAAAAGTATATTTTATTTATATTTTTAAATAATTTGAATAACAGATTTAATAATTTATAATTTAAACTTTGACCTATTTTGCCATTTTTCTTCCAATCTACAGAGCCTCAAAACTCAGACAGTAGATTATAAAAGGCATCTCTGAAATTTTATTAGTAAAAAAAACTCTAATGTTACTTTTTGGGGGCCAAATTAGAAAATTAAATACATATGTATTCTCATAAAAATCAAGCGAATCCTAAAGCAGATAAAATAAAATGTCTATGTGTGGAAAATCAAAGTGTATATTTTTTATAAATTTAAAACGCTTCATTTAAAAGATATAAGGGCAAATATAAGAAAATGCACTTATTCCCTGCTTGTCTGAAACTGGAATTTTAGAATCTTGAAGGTGGTATGGAACCCTAAGTATGCGAGTCCAACTCGCACTTGACCAAATTATTTTATTTAAAACTTTTTCTGTTTTATTTAACTCACACCACCTTTCAACTCTAAGGTAGGCAGCAAACATAATAAGAAGATAACAAAAAACGGGAATAATATTTCTTAAGAAACTTTCTCTTCCATCGTTCAGTCTCAAATGACTGCCGCTCTTTAATTGTTGCAGAAAAATGTTTTTTTGTTAAACCGTTTTATGTTATTTTAAAGTTGACTTCTGTTTATTTTAAGAAATGAATTTATACCATCTCGAAAAATTATTTAATATTTCTTTCAATGAATGATGATGGAGGAGGGGGCGTTTTAATTAATTTTTCTAACAAATACGGCGGTGATCCATAAAAGGTTCGCAACCTACGCCCAAGAACATTGGGAACACCCCTCGTAGGCTCAGAAGTGGTGCGACCGTCTGGTATTTGTGCCTTTAATTAACTGGGAACTTTCATACCCCAGTCGCTTTCCCTTTCGACAGACCCTAAACAGATTTCTGTGGAAGTCATAAAAATCAGACAGAACGCAAAATTAGTTAACATTCGAAAATAAAAGTTATTGCACTGTCGTAAAGTGCGGAGAGACCGTAACTGAGATTGTTAGGTAACATTGTAATGTTGCGCATTTGAAGTCACTGCAAGCATGGTCCTCCCGGGCCACCCTTGCCTGGTTTAATGAGCTGCCATAAAAAAATCACTGTGCAGAAGAAAGATAAAAATGTTTCCACAGAATGGCACTTTTATTTGTTTTGGTTGTAAATATTGATTTAACCCTTTGGCATCAATGCCGGACCTTGTCGGTTTTTTAATATCTGTAACTTTACTTACTATGCAATATCGAATAAAGAAACCTTATGAAAATGTTTGTCTGCATTTTCAGGGATACCCCGACTCGCCTCAGTATGGCCGAGTTTGTGTTTAAAATTACGCAATCTCACAAACAAATGAAGTAACAATGAGAACATACATCCAATATACTCGTATCTATAACGTGACTTGAAACTTATTGATACAATAACAACATAGTTTCAAATATATTGAATTGTCAATACGAAATTTAAATATAATATAAGAAATAAATAGGTAATAATATGAATTTTACTAGCAGTACTAATTATTTCTGCCGAAAGAAATAAAAGGAAATAATTTGATCAAGTGCGAGTTATATACAGAGTTCCGTACCACCCTTGAGATTTCTTATAATCTATAGATAAATCATAATACATGATGCTATTTATTTCATGGAAATATTTAATTTTCTGATTTACCACCTAAAATTAAAATTATAAAATTCCTTTAATTTTGACAATAAACTTTAACAGGGGTCCAATATATATTTTTTAATTTTAGGTTCAGAATTTTTTTAGATAAAGGAAGATTGGATCAAACTTTAAATATTTTCTTTATTAAACAAAATACAACGAAAATATATAATTTTCCAATTCGAATATTACGAAATGCGCTGGAAAAAAAATATGTTAAAGATATTTTATCGAATATGGTATATTTTGTTAATATGTTATAAACAAATAAGTTTTAGTATACAACAAATATATTTTTCACAACGATACTTTTCATTTTTCAATATTTTTTAATTTTTCATTTAATTTTATAACTTGCTGGCCAAAGTAAATATGTGAATTTTTGCTCTATTGTTCCTGTAAACTTGAAATGCGGCTCTATATTCAAATTTTTGTTCAAAATCTTAGGTTGAGTAGTTTTGGGGATAAAGGGAGTACATATCGTAAAAGAAAAAAAATTGATTTTAGGGGTACTTCTGGGGGAAAAACTAAAAAAATTGACCGTTCCCCCCCTGATCACCGAAACTACTGAGCCTAAAATTTGGAAAAAAATATGAAATATAGAACGTTGCCTGAACTTTACAGGAAAAATAAGGAGAAACCATTAATATCAATTTTGGGGGGCAAATTATAAAATTAAATAAAAATTTAAAAATAAAAAAAATTTCAAACGCATCATGTAATATATCAAATGAAAGGTCTCATTCTGAGGGACACAAATATATTTTTTTCATATTTAAAAAAAATATTTAAAAAGAAATTAACGAAAATATACCAAAATTTACCCATCCCCCCCGTTATCTCCGAAACTATAAAACATAAAGTTTTCAAAAAAATAGATTTATAGATTCTGACCTGAAGTTTACTGAAAAAATATCGAGAAACCTCTACTTTTAATTTTGGGGGGCAAATTACAGAATTAAATGGAAAATATAAAATTAAAATTGTTTATAACCCATCATGTTATATATCATATGAACGGGCTCATTATGACAAAACAAATATATTTTTTTCATATTTTTAAAATAAATAATTAAAATATATTAACAAAAATATAAAAAATTTTACCCATCCCCCCATATCTCCGAAACCATAAGCTGGAAAATTTTGAAAAAACAATAGGAGTATAGCCCCTCACCTGAACTTTACTGGAAAAATAAGGAAAAACCCCTAATATTTTTTTTGGGGGGCAAATTATAGAATTAAATGAAAAATATAAAATTAAAATTGTTTCTAACCCAGCATGTTCTATATCAAATGATATAGAAGATATGATGAAGAAAACAAATATATTTTTTCCATATTTATAAAATAATTAATTAAAAGATATTAACAAAAATATAAAAAATTTTACCCATTCCCCCCCTTATCTCCGAAACCATAAGCTGAAAAATTTTGAAAAACTGGAAGTATAGCCCCTCACCTGAACTTTACTGGAAAAATAAGAAGAAACCCCTAATATTCATTTTGGGGGGCAAATTATAGAATTATATGGAAAATAAAAAATTATAATTGTTTCTAACGGGTCATGTCACAGGGCTCATTATGACGAATACAAAAATATTTTTTTAATTTTTTTAAAATGAATATTTTAAAATATATTTAAAAAATATTTTAAAAAAACTACCCATTCTCCCCGTTATTCCCCAAACTCTAAAAACTCATTTTTTTTGTTTATAGGAAAAATATGAAAAAAATCCCTAATTCTATTATTTGGCCCCCAAATAATAGAATTAAACGGAAAATAAATTATTAGAAAACCCCCATAGTAATTTTAGGGACAAATTATACAATTAAATGGAAAATAAAGATTCAATTTTCAAACGCATCATGTAATATATCAGATAAAAGGCTCATTATGTGAATTACAAATATATCATATTTTTAAATCATTTCTATATAAAAGATATTAACAAAAATATTAAACATCGACTTAATTCCCACTTTAGAAACTACACTATTTAAATTTTGAAAAATATATTTTATTTATATTTTTAAATAATTTGAATAACAGATTGAATAATTTATAATTTAAACTTTGACCTATTTTGCCCTTTTTCTTCCAATCTACAGAGCCTCAAAATATTTTATTAGTAAAATAAAACTCTAATGTTAATTTTTGGGGGCCAAATTAGAAAATTAATGACATATGTATTGTGATAAAAATCAAGCGAATCCTAAAGCAGATAAAATAAAAAGTCTATGTGTGGAAAATCAAAATGTATATTTTTTATAAATTTAAAACGCTTCTTTCAAAATATATAAGGGTAAATATAAGAAAATGCACTCATTCCCTGCTTGTCTGAAACTGGAATATTCGAATCTTGAAGGTGGTACGGAACCCTAAGTATGCGAGTCCGACCAAATTATTTTTTTAATAAGCTTAGTAGTTTTGGAGATAATGGGGTTGAATTTTAATTTTTCGTTTGATATATTAATGATGGGTTTGAAAAAAAGATAATTTATTTTTAGGTATTTAATTTTATAATTAGCCCAATTAATTATAATTTATAGATATTAAGATTTACGCTTTAATTTTCCTGTAAACTTTGAATGACATTCTATTTTAATTAAGTGCGGCTATATATTCATATTTTTGGAGATAAAGGGAGGGTGCTTTTGTATTGTTGAAATTAATTTTGTAATTTCATAATTGCCCCCGCCCAAATTAAAATAACTGTTTTCGCCGAAAATTTTCTTTGAATAAGGTCAGTTATTCTAATTGTTTTTTTAATAAGCTTTGTAGTTTTGGAGATAAAGGGGTTGAATTTTGAATTTTTCATTTGATATTTTAAGTGATGAGTTTGAAAAAAAAAAGATAATTTATTTTTAGGTATTTAATTTTATACTTAGTTTGGTTTACTCCTTGATGACGATAACTTAGAATTGTTGAATCGGCGTTGAGTGTTTAAAATTAAGGTTAGGTGTTAGGGTGCAAAACTGTGTGTTTAAATTTATAATTAGCCCAGAAAACAAATGTTGAGATTTTCGCTTTAATTTTCCTGTTACCTTTGAATGGAATTCTATTTTGCTATTTTTTTTTCAAAATGTAAGACTCAGAAGTTTAGGTGTAACAAACAGAAGAAGTGTGGATTTTTGTATATTTTCCTTAATATCTTTTAACATAATTATTTTAAAAAATTGAAATAAAATTGTAATGAGCTCTATCATTTGATATACCTACTCGTATTACATCACGGATTTGAAAAAAAATATATTATTCATTTAATTTTATCAGTTGCCCCTTAAACCTAATATGAACACTACTGTATTATTTTTCATGTAAACTCTGGTCTATTTTTGAGAGATTAGAGTATTAGACTGCGGGACATACTTTGCAAAAATGATGCACTGCAGAATATTTATCGTATTTATATGGGCTAAGACTGTAAATACGACGGAAAATTCGAATATCCCATCATTCATCTGATTAGGATAGCAGATTCAAAACAACTGAAACGTTGTAATATCAACCATTTCAAGATGATGGAAGTCCCAGTAAACTTCGATGAACTATACAATAAGTTATACAGCTGTTATATACCCGCATAGTTATAAATGTAAACAAAAAATATGCTTATTTTGTTATTGTTGAAGTCGCTGCCAAACAATAATCAAATTTGATGAAGTTGTAGACATGCAATAAATGCAGGTCTTTAATTTTATTTGGCAGCGACTTCAAAAATACCCATACTAGATTGATAGGTAATTAATATGTACAAAACAAGCACATTTTATTGTTTTTACATGTAATTTTGCTAAGATATTTGAAATTGTTCTCTACAGTGCCATCTACTTTTCTGTAAGAGCGTCTGTTTCGCCCCACCCACACGGATTTTGAGAATTTGGGAATCATTTCGCAACTATTTTTCGAATCAATTGATAGGCAGGGTCAAGTTGATCTTGTGTACATGGACATAAAAAATCACATTGACAACTATATAATACTATCTAAACTTGAAGCATTTGGTTTTTCTAAAGATCTTCTTTCGGTCATGAAATCATATCTTATTGGTAGACTTCAGTATGTAGATTGTTCCGACGTCCCACAAGATTCAAATTTAGGGCCTTTATTGTTTTTAATATTTATCAATGAGTTGTCAACCAAACTAAATTGTTTACATTTACTTTTTGCCGACGACTTAAAAATATTTACAGAAATTAAGAATACTAGCAATTGTCTCCAAATTCAGGATGATCTTTATATATTGTATCAGTGGTGTGTGGATAACACTCTATCTCAACTCAACTGTAATTGGGTTACTTACTACCTGGTTGAGAATAAAACATATTATTATCCATCGACTCTAAGGCAGGCTCTAAGGCAAAGGGTTTAGTTCTGTGGGAGCCCTTGCCACGTTATCAGGCCGGAGGTTGGAGTCGTGGCAGTTTCCCATGAATCTTCTGACCGTCCGGACTGTTTCTAACAGAACTGCTTTTTACATTAGTTGGTAATGATGTTCGTCCAGACCGAGGTATTTTATATTATTTAGTAGAAGTTTTGGGACCACTCCTGTTGTTGACATAACAATTGGTACAGTTCGTGTGTTATTCATTTCCCATTGTGCCTTTATTTGAAATTGCAAAACCCTGTATTTGGCTATTTTTTCAGCCTGCCTAATATGTATATTATTGTAATTAGGGATTGCTATGTCAATTAAGGTTATATTTCTAGAGACTTTATCTACTAAAACTATATCTGGTCTATTGTGAGCAACAGTCCTCATCGGTCAGTATCGTGCTGTCCCAGTACAACTTGTAGTTGTTATTTTCTAAAACAGATTGTGGTTTGTATACATAGTATGGCACTCTTGCCGACTGCAACAGTTGTGCTAGTTCCTGGTGCAGTATTTTTGCCACAGCATCGTGTCGCTCTTTGTATTCAGTTGCAGCGCACGCTTGACAACCTCCTGTGATACCGTATCTACATCTGTCGTTGTTAATAGAATATTTTTTAACGATGTACTTTAGGTAGTTCTTAGTAGGAATTACTTGATCTGGGAATGCCAGTATAAAGCCTTCCATTTCAGGAAACATATGATCTGAGATCAACCAGTAGTTCGATGCTGAACCGTCGACATAATCTTGGTTAACGTCATTTATACGTCTTCCATGAAGAATTGACTGGTGGTGGAATTGGACTTGTAGTTCATCAACTCGGCATATGAGGTGCCATCTCCCACTTTGTAGTGCCCCTGCTGTATTTTGCCTATAACTATATTAATAATTCGGCATTTGTGTAGGCCAAATTGCATATGCATGTCACCAGAGAACTTTTCTACTATTTCAAGTTGTTGTTTCTTAGCTGCCATCAACTTTAAGTCGTCCATGAATAACAAATGGTTTATTTTAAATGCTTGTACGTTGTTGTGTTTGAGACTGAATCCAAAGCTACTCGAGTTCAATTTGTTTGAGAGAGGGTTCATTGCAAGGCAGAACGACATCGGCCTAAGAGAGAGTCTCCCTGGGATATACCTCTTCTGATTGGAATGGGATCAGTTTGTATCGAACAGTCGACTTCATTCAGTGAGATTTTGGTTTGCCAAATGGACATGGCATATTCTAAAAAGTTAATAATACACTTTATAGAGTTTCAGTGCCTTAATGAGCCAATCATGTGGAACTGAATCAAAGGCCTTCTTGTAATCCACATATGACATGTAGAGATTTTGTCGTTTGGCGTGGACTTGATTGCAGGCAACGGAATCAATTATCAGTTGTTCTTTGCACCCTATCGAATTTTTCGCGCATCCCTTTGTGTTGAGTAATGTTGCTCAGTTCACAAAGTTTGAAAATGCGATGATTAATGTACGATGTTATAAGTTTGGGAGGTCATTAATTGGTCCTGTATACATAGATTGTCCTTTGGTAGGAAATATGTAGCACCATGTGTAAGGAAACAATGTATGGCACTCTCTCTAGGAGAAAATTCACTAAACCCCAGATATCCTAGATATCAAAAGGGTTTAGCTCTGTGGGAGCCCTTGCCAGGTTCTCAGGCCCGTGGTTGGAGTCGTGGCAGCAGTTTCCCATGAATTTCCTAACCGTCCGGGCTGTTCCTAAAAGGATGGCTTTTTGCATTTGTTGGTAAAGATGTTCGTCCAGACCGAGGTATTTTAAATTGTTTAATAGATGTTTTGGGACTAGTCCTGTCCTTGACATAACAATTAGTAGAGTTCGTGTGTTGCTCATGTCCCAGTCTTTATTTGAAATTCCAAATCCCTATATTTATAGTATGGTAATCTAACCGACTGTGATAGTTCAAGTTCCAGTGCTAGTTCCTGGACTGGCATTATTATTATTATGTAGGAATCTTACATGACTGACCTTTTTAGTTGTAATTTGTAGTCCGTTAATATTAAAAATAGTTTTATCTCTAAATAGGTTACTTGCATCAAATTAACGCTTACAGCTGATTAGAAATTGGTTATTGCTTGCATAGGGTGTTTCTATCTATTTCCATGTATTTTTGATGTCGCGCATGTTTTAAAATACATTATAACTTATCTACATAACAACTTTTGATATTTAAGCATACATTATGCCATCTTCAAAATAGCAACAATTCTTTACAGCCATTAAAACGAATGACGTCCATCTAAAATAACGTACTAATTAAAAATCATAAATTTTTCGAATAGAGTTTGTTGACCGTTACCATCTCGCAATTTGCAAAACCCAACAAACACGTCCGATTTCTTTACAGAACTATTTCAAAGTTATTTCTCAACCAAGGTCTAATTTGTTTGCGCTCAACGTTTCGTCGGTTTTTTTATTATTTTCGTGTCAATATTTAACGTTACTGTACCGTCGAACCCGAACAGACCAGTCGACTTAAACAACGGAGGAATAGTGTCAAGTCAATATTTGAACATTCCAAAATCTCTGCGGTCAATGTTGATTGTGCAATCACCATGTTAAGCAATCCGAGTTGGAAGATTCAACATCAGCCGGATTTTTATGGACATCGGCGTGAGAAGAGAGTCGGGACAGGTTTTTGTTTAAGGCGAATAAAATTTTTATGATAATCCTTCGTGGATCCGACACGGACAATAACAACGCTTAGAGAACTTCACGTCTTCTAGATTTAAGAATAATTCTATTGGCTTTTATTAAATAATCTTTTCCAACATTTATAAACTTTTAATTTCACACTAAAAAAAAGTTACCCTTTTGGAAATTAATCATATATAAAAAACTGCTTCTCCGAGTAAAACAACTGGTGACAAAAACCATTTCTTTAATCGCACGATTAATGACAAAAACATTATCGAAAACACAGTCCCTTTTGAGGAAAGAAATGTGATACCTTTTAGAAAGAAACATTCGAGACTATTCTAGAGTGACTGCGATAGTTATGTATAGGCTGTCGTACAGCAGAAGTTCAGGGCCCCGATCCTCGAAACCATTCGACTGCTCTACCACTCGACTTTCGGCGTATGTTGTATGAAAACTGACCTAAATGAAGGTTAATATACGGGCTAAGCTTCATTTATGTTTAAAAATCGGGGCCCAGCAGGTGATATAAGTCTCAATGTATAGTATAATATGAATTAAGGAAATAGTCCTAAATTTATGAAAAAAACAGAATGCTTAATTTCTTTTCAGTAAATTAGTAGAAAACAGATAAAAATACACGTCAACAAGACCTGAAGACAAGAGTATGGGACAATACAAGATGTTGCCAGGTCTGGCCGGTCCCGAAGCAGCCATTCTGCTGAGAACGTGGCTGTGCCTGAACATACTGCTGAAGATCCCAGAGTATCGACCAGGATACGTGCCTCGCAATTGGACATCAATCAGCAGTCTTTAAATAAAATTTTGGTGAAATACTTGGAGCTGTTCATTTACAAAATGCAAACAGGGCTTTAACTCTTAACCAACTACTAAACCCGTGTAACCCACGCTTAAGCCATCCTGGATCTTAATGACGAGAAAAATAATTTTTCATCGAAAACCATTTTGAACAACAAGACCCACGTCTACCTCTGATGATACGTGAATAAGCAGAATTATCGCTTCTAGAGCACCAAAAATCCGAAGAGTCAACGGGCCTTATTTTCTCTAAATCGCAGCGGACCAAACGACTACTGTGGACGGCCAGAGCCTCATAGCCAACGACTTTCTTCATTCTGAATTTGATAATTTGGGTCTCAAGAACATGTAGTTTCAATAGGATGGAGATATGGCGCATACGCAAGAGCCAGACCCAATTTCTGAGGGCTGCATTTCGGTAATTTCCACAATCCGTTGGTCTTCTTCATAACGCATCAAGATTGTTTTGTGAACAGCTGGAACGGTGTTCTATATTGAAGTCTTATTATCGTAATTCCTCCATCCAGCTGGTCAGTTATCCATCTGGTGTTTCCGTCTCCAACAGCCATTTGAGGGCGGCATGATCAGTTCTCTCTGTGAAAATGTTCAACATTGCTAATAATCGCTAGTAGTTCTTTTCTGGTGACACAGTAATTATTTTCTGCTTGTGATATGAAATTATAATCTTGTCTTTGGCGACTAGGTTCGGGTCTGGATTTATTTGTACTCCTAAGTAGGTGAGTTTCTTTACTTGGGGTATACTTTGGTGTTATACAGCAACTTTGCGTATGACTACTTTTTTTCCGGTGGCAATTGCTTTAATGTTTGAGTCGGATATATTGATGTCTATTATTTTAGCTTTTTGGAAATACACATGAAAGTTTTGGAGGTCACTTTAACTTTTTGTTAACAGACTTTTTTAATTTCCACCGTAAAAGTAGGACACCAAACAACAAATAAATTTTATTCAAGGAAATGGAACAAATACTGTCAGTTCAAATCTGACAATTCAAGTTGAGAAAGCAAACAATTTTGTTCAGAACTTGACACTAAAAGAAACATTTAGGGTACGTAATATTTATTCTAACTTACTCATTATAAACTTTAACATATTTAAAAAAAAGACTGCCAGTTCTCGATGATATTGTAAAGGAAAACAAAACATCATGAGGCTGACGAATTTTGTCGTTAGTCCAGGAAGAATGTTCGTACCCATTGGCGAAAATATTCCGAAAGAATTTTGAGCACAGTCTTATCGGAAAATGTCCTTTTTGAATTCTGCATGTTGCCAGGACCGAATATGGATCAATAATTGTTTAAACAATTTTTTTAAAACAAATTCCAAAAATTGTTTTTTTTGGCATGGACAATTTTTTCTAGGTTGATGGGGTCATTTTGAACAAAGAAGGGCTCTTGTAATTTTTCTCTATAATTGATAGTTTTCGAGATATAAATTATTTAAAGTTAAAAAAACGCTAAAATGGTCATTTTGAGCCCTGAAAAACGATATGAAACAAATTTTGATGTTGCCAACGTTCATAAATATTCTTTATACATCACTTAACAAAATTTCAATGCATTTTGAGCGATTACTTTATTGTAACCCAGCACTTTGTACTGTTAAATAACATTGTTGCAAAAAATTCCCTCGAAATATTTTCGCCAACGGGTGTGAAGATTCTTCTTTGTCTACTAATTTACTCACTGCATAGAGCAAATCCTTAACAGAGCAAGGGTGGGTGGAAAATGACCACATAGTTTATTGGAAAGGACTCTAGAAACTAATGGTAGTCATAATGACATGCGATTTTGACGTGACAGAAAGAAAGTTGACAGATGGGTCTTAGAACATATACTTCTGAAGGTAGCATGCAATGAACAAATATCGTCTCCAAGACTAGAAAGAGACGGTAATAAAGAGAGTAACTGACCATTTCACTTTGTGGGTAGAAGCACCCAATGAACCACTTGCTGGACGTATTTCACTGGAACCAGCACCCAACCGAGTGAAATAGCCTTTTGCTCTCTCTATTGCCATGTCAGGGCAATAGAGGGCATATTTGTAAATTGCAGGCTACCTCCAGTAGTGTATATTCTAAGCTTGGTGGATGAAAGCAGCCAATGAACTACATATTCAACGTAGCTCCCAATCAAGTGAAATAGCCTCTTGCTCTCTCTATTGCCCTCTCTTTCTAGTATTGTCACGATATTTGTGAATTGAAAGCTACCTCCAGAAGTATAAACTCTAAGGTAAGTATGGAGCATTTGTACGCTAGAACAAGGCGTGTTGAGTGTTAACCATTATCACGAAAATAGCG
The DNA here is from genome assembly GCA_034190945.1 of Octodonta nipae. Lineage (NCBI taxonomy): Eukaryota > Metazoa > Arthropoda > Insecta > Coleoptera > Chrysomelidae > Octodonta > Octodonta nipae. Next base: position 58,488,199 of record CM067224.1, on the reverse strand, counting down.
AAAGGTTCATATAAAGTGGAGGCATAATTACTTTTTCACGTTCAATCAACTGTACACGAAGGACGTTTTTACTTCACGGCTGCATTTTATCCCTGATGGGCCAATTCTTCTTTATACAGTGGTGATTCTTAATCTCTGCTGTCTCACTCTCAGCTAAAGCAGCAGTACTTGGTGTAAGGTGCATTCCCATGAGAATAGCGATTACTATTTAGACTATTATTGTAAGTATAACTGTATTCAGAATCTATGAGAAAATTCGTCTTTGCATTACAAAATAATTTGGTCAAGTGCGAGTTGGACTCGCATACTAAGGGTTCCGTACCACCTTCAAGATTCTAATATTCCAGTTTCAGACAAGCAGGGAATGAGTGCATTTCCTTATATTTACTATAATATCTTTTAAAGGAAGCGTTTTCAATTTATAAAAAATATACACTTTGATTTTTTTTTATCTGCTTCAGGATTCGCTTGATTTGTATAAGAATATATATGTATTTAATTTTCTAATTTGCCCCAAAAAATTAACATTACTTTTATTTTACTAATAAACTTTCAGGGAAGTCTTCTGTATTATACTGTCTGAATTTTGAGGCTCTGTAGATTGGAAGATAAACGGCAAAATAGGTCAAGTTTTAAATTATAAATTATTAAATCTGTTATTCAAATTATTTAAAAATACAAATAATATATATTTTTCAAAATTTAAGTAGTGTAGTTTCTAAAGTGGGAATTAAGTCGATGTTTAATATTTTTGTTAATATCTTTTAAATGTAAAAACACAGTTTTGCACCCTAACACCAAACCTTTATTTTAAACACTCAACTCCGTTTCAACAACTCTAAGTTGTCATCTTGGAGTAAACCCAAACAAGGTTCCACAGCTTCTCCAATACCTTTTAAACAAATGATTTAAAAATATGATATATTTGTAATTCACATAATGAGCCTTTTATCTCATATATTACATGATGCGTTTGAAAATTGAATTTTTATTTTCCATTTAATTGTATAATTTGTCCCTAAAATATTATGGGGGTTTTCTAATAATTTTTCTTATAAATTTCAAGTGAGCCCCAGTACCCCTAATTATTTTCAAAATTTTAGATAATATGGTTTCGGAAATAAAGCGAGAAATGAGAATTTTTTATATCTTTATGTTAATATCTTGTAAACAATTAATTTTTAAAATATGAAAAATATAAATTTGTATTAATCATGATGAGCCCTTTCATTTGATATAATGCATGATGCGTTAAAAATATTTTTTTATTTTCCGTTTAATTCTATAATTTGGCTCCCAATATTAATATTAGGAATTTCTTCGTATTTTTCCTGCAAAACAAAAATATTCATTTAAAAAAATTAAAACAATATATTTATTTTCGTCATAATGAGCCCTGTCTTTTGATAAATTACATGATACGTTTGAAACAATTATAAATTTTTATTTTCCATTTAATTCTAAACTTTGCCCACCAAAATGAATACTAGGGGTTTCTCCTTATTTTGCCAGGGGGCTACATGTCTATTTTTTTCAAAATTTTACACATTATGGTTTCGGAGATAAGCAGGGGGGAATGGTTATTTTTTTATATTTTTGTTAATATATTTTAATTAATTTATTTTAAAATCATAAAAAAATATATTTGTGTTCGTCATAATGAGCCTTTTCATTTGATATATAACATGGTGGGTTAGAAACAATTTTAATTTTATATTTTCCATTTAATTCTGTAATTTGCCCCCCAAAATTAAAAGTAGAGATTTCTCCTTATTTTTCCAGTAAACTTCAGGTCAGACCCTATATCTCTAATTTTTTTCAAAACTTTACGTTTTATACTTTCGGAGATAAGGGGGGGGGGATGGGTAAATTTTTGTAAATTTTCATTAATATCTTTTTAACAATTTTTTTTAAATATGAAAAAAATATATTAGTGTTCCTCAGAATGGGACCTTTTTTTTGATATACTACATGATGCGTTTGAAACATTTTTTATTTTTAAATTTTCATTTAATTCTATAATTTGTCCCCCAAAATTAATATTAACGGTTTCTACTCATTTTTTCTCTAAAGTTCGGGCAACGTTCTATATTTCCTAATTTTTTTCAAAATTTTAGGCTCAGTAGTTTCGGACATCAGAGGGGGAACGGTCGATGTTTTAAATTTTTCCCCCCAGAAGTAACCCTAAAATCAAAATTTCTTGTTTTACGATATATACTCCTGATCGGGCCACCAAACTACACATTGATATCAAATTTCAACCTCTTCAGTCCAGTAGTTTAGGAGAAAATTGCTGTGATGTGGCAGAGGCAGAAATCCGGAGTGATATTATAAGGGTATCCGTATATTGTATATACGGAACCCTAAAAACAAAAACCACGGAAAAAAATCAATAAAAGAGTATTAAAAAGTTTATGCTTTTGTTGATATGTGGAAAATTTGGCTTGATACAGTAAAACAAATAACTGCCTTAGAAAAATTAAACATTATTCCTGATATCTATGGCTTGTTTATCAGTGTTATTCAAAACTATTTCAATGCGAACAGAATTTTATGACTTACTTACAGTCGCAGCTTGATTTTTGCTAATCGTTGGAATGCACACCACTCCCTTTACTCGGAAAAATAAATAGCATCTTCAACAAGAGCAAGAGGATCACCTCCAAATATACCTGTTGAATATCCTGATCAAGGATAGCGTTTTGGGGTCGTTGTATGGTCTTGATATTTGACGGGCCGCGCGAAAGAGCACCCATGACCTCAAGTTTGTTGTTCGGATGAAGCGGTATCATCGATGAGTGCACCTACGTTACTGAAAAAAAAATCATTTAGAATTGCTAATTTGGATATAAAACAGTCGGATGAAGATAAAAAATTAAATGGCTAGTTCGTTTTTCGAATGTTATAACGTGGGACGTGGACCGCGATAGGAAAGAGATAAATCGGTTTCCGTTTTTGTTTTCAACTTTTTTTTGATTTATTATGATTAATTAATTGCATGTTAACACGACTAAACAAGGAGCGAATTCATAAAAAGCTCCATAAATGTAAATTATCGTATTATTCGTTAAACGGTAAATAACGATTGACTATTCCTTTTGTTTTAGGAGAGTTACCTTTTATATTATTTTTATTTTGAAATATGCATCTGTTTTCATAGAATTAGTGAAATAATACATTTTCTGTTAAATAAATGGAGCGATTCAAGTTTCAATTTGCTGTCTAACATTTAGTGAAAATCTGTAAAACTATGCAATAATAATCTTTAATGTTTACACTAGTCATACATATAGTGACGACGTTTATGGTCACTCACAAACAGCTAAAATGCTATAAATCAAACAATATGTCCAAATAAAATTCAGATGTGTCATTACCCAGTCTTATAAAGAGCACAAAACATATCTTCATCCAGTGAAGTTTTTAAGAATTCTCGAAGTATGAACAATAAGTTTTTGTGTCCTTCTGAGTGGGTTGATTCCGTTAAAAATAGCCCTCTTGAAGCTGGGGCACATGTTTGGTGCGATTCATATCAGGGGATATCTGGGGTCATTCCAATCTAGTGACATATTGAATACGCAGCTCTGCATTGTCCTCCATTAAAACACACTGGTCACCAAATCCATTACGTAGAGGTATAATAATTGCATTTATGTCATTTTTAAGGTAATATGCGCCTGTCATTGAACCTGGTATATGAATTAGAGGAGTTCTTCTGTTGAACACTATACCCCCCTAAAACATATCTGTCCCGACACGGTAAGAGTCAACTCCAACCGTTGTTTCCAGTGTGAGCATTTCCGGATTCTCTCCACCCCCTTACTCGATAATCATCACTAACTAATTCAAACTGGGATTCATCAGTAAAAAGCACATATGATAAGTGGTCTAGAACTACGTTCTTTAGGACCGGAACAGTGACCGACCTACCCCGACTTTACCCGTTTCTGCGTATCGACTTATGGTTATGTTTAATATGTTTCTAGTAATGTTCATTTTATTCGCTAGCTGCTGAGGAGATTAAGCATATTCTACAAAACAATAAGTTTGCTTTTTATATACTGGGACAACTCCAATTGTTGCATTTCGCACCGTTACAGTAAACAGTAAAATATCGCACATTATACATTATTGAATTTTATTATTGAATATGGGGAGGAGTTCATAATTTTTAACGATCAAAACATTATGCAGACATGAAAGTTGATATACATGCTCTTCTCCTCAATGACTAGAACTGGATTAAATCACTTATTCAATACCGAAGTTAAGAGGGTGGGCACTGTCTGATTAATCGCAGCAGGTGAAACGTCAAAGAATCGACACAAATGTAAAGTAACAATTCAACTGAACGTTAATTCCAAAAAATGACAAACATATCATGTACCTCGAAATGTTAAAAATATTGAATACATTACGAAAATATAAAAAATGACAAATAAGACAACAAACTTCTGTCAATAACATAAAATGATAAAAACTTTAAAAATTAAAAATGTCTAAAATACCAAAACTAACAGAAATAACTACTTATGTAACTTAAATTTAAATAAAGTAAAAAATGTGAAATTTTTTTAAAAATGTCAAATATTTTAAAAATGTCAATATGTTAAAAATATCAAAAGTGTCAAAAATGTCAAAACGGCAAAAATGTCAAATATATCAAATATGTCAAAAATGTCAATTATACTCTCTTCGACGTTCCAAATAGCCACAAATGTCAAAATAGTCAAAAAATGTCAAAAATATCAAGAAAGTAAAAAATGTCAAATATATCAAATATGATAAAAATGTCAAAAATGCTAAAAATGTCAAAAATATGAAAAGAATTAAAAGATTCAAAAAAGTCTAAAATATTAAAAATGACCAAAATGTCGAAAATGCCAAAAAGTCAAAATGCATAAAATGTGAAGAATTTCAAAAATCTCAAAATATGTCAAAAATTTCAAAAATGCCAAAAATGTCAAAAATTTCCAAAATGTAAATGCAAAAATGCCAAAAATGTCAAAAAACGTGAAAGATGTACAAAATGTCAATAGTCTCAAACATTCATTATAAATCCCACAATAATGTATTTCTAGATGCGGTTGTTGTCACATAAATTACGCTCATGGATGATAATGTTAAAATATTTTGACAAAATTATCTAAAAATGTTCGGGATATGAAAATTACCAAATGGAAAAAAGACAAATATGTCAAATATGCCAAATCGTCTAGCCCTTGGGAAACCGAGACGGGTCAGCTAGTACACAATAAATATATTTGTTCAGAAGAAGACAGGTTGACAATATCGTAGCGATTTCTTTCTCTGATAACATCTGTAAGGCAGTACTGCTGTAAGCGACAACAATAATCCCGGCAAATTTTCGAAATGGCCTCTACTTCACTTAGACCATCACAACATTTTAATACTAATGGAAATGCTGTGGAACCTTTGGTGTGTCACAAATGTAAAAACACACTTTTGCACCCTAACACGAAACCTTTACTCCCTTTGAGGTGATATATATATATATATATATATATATATATATATATATATATATATGTCACCTTGAAGAGAGTAGTCAATATCTCTGACAGGTGAAGTTAACCTGAGAATTTCATCGTGATATTCTAACCTAGGAATTACGGGTAACAGCAATTACATGGAACGACTCCAGATTCGGAACCTCTATGTGCTAATTTCCCCGAAACTCCTAGATGTCGGTCTTTACATCTCGCGTCTTCAACTTTAACGAAATGTATCAAATACATAAAGAAGTGTTCGAGAGGACATTCAATTGTGAGAAGCGCAACTGATGAAGGTTCCCTAACCAGAAACAATATATATTATATATATTGTCTTGCGTGCAAAAGAACGACACCTCGAAGAGAGTATTCAATATCTCTGACAGGTGAATTTAACCTGAAATTTTCATCGTGACATTCTAACCTAAGAATTACGGGTAACAGCAATTACATACAACGGCTCCAGATTCGGAACCTCTATGTGATAGTTTCCCTGATAATCCTAAATGTCGGTCTTTACATCTCGCGGCTTCAAATTTAACGAAACCATCATCAAGTAGTAAACCAACTCCTTGATAATGACAACTTAGGGTTGTTGAAACGGCGTTGAGTGTATAAAATAAAGGTTTGGTGTTAGGGTGCAAAACTGTGTTTTTACAGATTTAACACTAATCTGTTACAGAACAAAAGTGAGGAGGAAAAGCCTCAATAAGCAGTCAAAATAGTCCATAACATTATACTTAAAAACTCCTTAAAAAGAAGTCTTAAACATAAAGTTCTTTTCCGTACGGTATTTTGTTCCCCCATTCGTCATTGATAACAGTCTGTGATCTCTGAAATACTCTCGGCATTTCTTCTCTGAATAACACAACGGGAAGTAAAACGCATCGTTACATCACTTTCGAAGAATCGAAGAAATTAACGAGACCGTCGAACGTGAATAGGCATAGCGTAGCACACAAGAGCAGAGCATACGGTATAACGAAACCGAAATTGGTATGTGTGTGCGTTCAGTAAGGTAATGCCTTTGGGTGTTCTTCATAACAGATTCCGTGTGATGATGATGGTACTGTTGCTTCTTTCTTCCGTTTGCTCGGTTTGTCGTAGGTCAGTGTTTTAAGGGGAACGCATTATGTAATAAAGGTGAAACCTCATAGATGAATGTGTAGAATGCGGCCAGATCGCTATATAAATGAAAATGTTGATGATACCAATTGCTAAACATGAGAAGCCATAATTTTTCACTTTTGGGCGATAGAGTTTAAAGGCAGAACAATCGTTGGTGGTCGTAAATATCTTTAGTCTCCCGAAAGTTGTTGGTTTACCTTAGTAAATACAGTGGGGAACAGCCAAATGGAGTAAATACGATAACGAATAAAGGAGGGCGTGTTGGGAAAAACGCTTGGACACGTCGATTTGTATTTTTAAATGCGCATTTTTTCAACAAAAAAATTATAAGGTGTGTCATGTGACAGTGGCCAATGCCAACTTTCTTATTTTAAATGCAAGTCCCTGTATATTATTTATTTTTTGCATTCTCCAGAAAATTCTAGACATAATTCATGTACAATGTCCTACACCTATCTTCAACTGTTTCGGAAATATTAAGTGTTTTCCGATTTATTACAAAAATTAACATTTTTAAATAACTTAAAGTTATTTTATTTCGCAAATTAGCTATATTACACTAAAAACCCAATAAGTAATACTGATTATTTCTTAATAATATAAAAAAACAAAAAACCATTAATGTCAATGTAGGAAATGTTCAAAATGCTCGCCGCGAACGTCTTGGCAACATGCTAATCTCATATAGAAATGTCTTCTAATGTTACTGAACATCTCAGGCGTGACTGATCTAATCGCAAGCGTGATTCGAATTTTTAGGTCATCTACGTTGAGGGGTTTATTTTTGTATACAGTACTTGTGACATATCCCCACAAAAAATTATGTCCAATGGCGTCAAATCAGGAGATCGTTCTGGTCATTCTATCGATCCGCGCCTCCCAGTCCACCCATTTGGAAAAATTTGGTTCAGATACTGCCGGACATTGATTTCGTAATGGGCCGGGGTTCCATCTTGCTGAAACCATATTGTATTGGGAGGAACTTGTGGGTTTACTAGATCAAGATATAAGTTTGTCAAAGTTGACTCGACATTATTTTGGAGCAGTTCTAAATATTTATCTCCTTTCAAGTTGCCATCAAAGAAAAAGGGACCTACGATATGATTTCCAATAATTCCTACCCAAACATTAACTTTTTCAGGATATTGTGTATGTTTCTCTGTCATCCAGTGAAGATTCTAATTAGACCAATAGCGGCAATTTTAACATGTCCGTGATGTGTAAATGTGCTGTTATCAGAAAACAAAATATCTTCTAATTAGATCACATTGTTATCTAACCTCACCATCATTTGTTCACAGAAATACGTTCTCCTATCGAAATCGTCTTCCATGAGCTCCTGAGTCGGCATCATTTTATAGGGATGCATTTTACTTTCCTTTAATACTCGAAAAATTGATGTCTGGCAAGCATAATATTCAATTTCGTATTATCACTTAGAGCACTGGCAGCTACTTTTTTTATCTGTCTTACAGGACCAAGGTCTCGAAACTGCTTTTTTATTTTCCTAATTGTTCCTTGGGAATAATTTTTGTGCATTTCTGTTAAATGAACCATTTTTCTTATATTATTACGTACTGTATTTCATGTTTCAGAACCTCCGTGGTGGCAGAGGTAAATTTCCGAGCCCTTTATTGAATGACTGCTAGGGTTGTCGCTAAAAATTAAATTTTTGCGTCGCCCACAAAAGCTTCCTTTTGATGAAAAAACACTGGAAGAATTTTCTTTTTCTCTTTTAATTCAAAACAACACGTGCCTCAAGACGATCTAAGTCAATTTTTGGGTATAATCCTCAACAATTCCTTATTCAAATCTTAGATGATTATAGAAGAAAAAACATTAAAAATGAGAAAGCAGGCTTACTTGAATTTTTTTATTTAAACTGTTAATTATTGTTATTTTGATCAAATATCGTTTTTTTATATTGATTTGAGTTTTATTATTTTTTATATTTTGAATAAAGTTGTTTTTGTCATGAAATATTCCCCAAAAAGATGATTATACCAATATCCAAAAATTGACTTAGATCGTCTAGAGGCATGTGTTGTTTTGAATCTAAAAAGAGAAGAAGTTTAGTTTCCTTAAAATACCTAACATTCCACCTCGTTTGAAAAACACTGTAAATTAATATTGAACTTCTTGATTCAGTGTTTAATATTTAAAAGTTGTATTAGCTCAAATCAGTATTTATTAAATAATCGCAATGGCAATTCTATGAAAGTGTACAGCTTGTAATTAAAAAATAATTTCCAATAGAATTACCATTTAGAGCATTTTAAATTTATAAGATTCATTGTATTATAATTGCCTTTCAGAACGGGGTTTCATTTAGACCCTGAAATGTTGATATATACTTTTTTTTCTTCATGTGGGATGTTATTCCCAAAACAACACAAATTATTATTTATATTCTTGCATTTCTTAAATATTAAAAAAGGAAAATAAGAAACTAATTTTGCACATCAATAGTAATATATAGGATTCCTCAAACGAGGTTGTATGTGATGCCTTTCATATTCACTTTCATAAAATTAATTTATAACATAAATGTGTTTTTTCATCAAAAGGAAGCTTTTCAGGGGGCGACGCAAAAAAAATGTAACGACCACTCTAATAACTGCTAATATAGATGGCCCTGTCTGTTTATCTAAAAACACAGTTTTGTAACCTAACACGATAAAGGTTTTATTTAAACACTCAACACTTAACAAATCTAAGTTGTCATCATCAAGAAGTAAGCCAAACTAAATCTAAATTACAATTTTCTTTATTTTATACCTACCACTACCTACAGTAATCAGTACAAAGGGAAAATCCCAAGTACATGTATTCTAAATAACATATTTCACAGATAATGCAAATATTTTGTATAACGAAATTATTTGAATTAGGGTAATCCTTAATTACCTACATACTTTTACTCTACATTATGATGTAATACATTTTAATACCTATTTTATGGATTCTTACAAAGTAAACTATACAATGAACTGTATGGGATAGGACCCTCCTCCGAATTTATTAGTTTATAATTTTTATAAATCATCAGTCCAGTTAAAATTATTTATTTGTTTATCTAACTTTAAAGAAGTTGAATCTACTGAGTAATTATGTTCTAAAACATGATGTGTAACACTATTACTATTATTCGCTCTTCCGTATTTCAAATGGGCAATATTCTCTTTGAAACGGGCACTGACAGATCTGCGTGTCTGTCCATAATATTGTAATGTTTTTATTTTCACACTCGGGTTCTGTTCAGTTCTTAGATTTATTTAAAAACACAGTCCAACTCACTCTAATTTATTTTCACTACTTTAACACAATTTATATTCAAAGAAACTACTATTAACAATTTATCTTAACTACACAATACGACCGTCGAAAACTGAATGCCTCCTATCGCCAGCTGTCCATATTTATATAGTTCTTTCCGAAGTGTCTGGTAAGTCCACGAACCATCGGGAAACTCTTTCAAGTTCTGGAAGCTTTAAGGGAATTCCCAGTAACTGCAGCGGTTGGCCTGTTAAGAGACGAAACATTTCGGATTCCCAGAAGTATCGGAATAATGCATCTTCCAGGAATTGGTTGATGGCCTATTGCACCAACTGTCGGATTAATTCTCGTAACATTGCCCCCTCCTTAAGACCATTTCGTCCCGGAATGTCCCAGAATCCTTCCTGGTGTGACGATGTTTGCAGGACTCTCCATTTAGACAACGGGAAGTTTGGTGGAAGTAACAGTCAATGGTCTTCGAATCTGGGATGCGAATATTGAGACAGCATACCAAGATGTCGATGCCACTGAATCGAAAGATTGTTTCCATCCCACTTCTGACACCACTGTAATGTTTTTATTTTCACACTCGTGTTCTGTTCAGTTCTTGGATTTATTTAACAACACAGTCCAACTCGCTCTAATTTATTTCCACTACTTTAACACAATTTATATTCAAAAAAACTACTATTTACAATTTATCTTAACTACACAATACGACCGTCGAAAACTGAATGCCTCCTATCGCCAGCTGTCCATATTTATATATTTCTCTCCGAATTGTCTGCTAAGTCCACGAACCATCGGGAAACTCTTTCATGTTCTGGAAGCTTTAAGAGAATTCCCAGTAACGGCAGCGGTCGACCTGTTAAGAGACGAAACATTTCGGATTCCCAGAAGTATCGGAATAATGTGTCTTCCAGGAATTGGTTGGTGGCCGATTGCACCAACTGTCGGATTAATTCTCGTAACATTGCCCCCTCCTTAAGACCATTTCGTTCCGGAATGTCCCAGAATCCTTCCTGGTGTGACGATGTTTGCAGGACTCTCCATTTAGACAACGGGAAGTTTGGTGGAAGTAACAGTCAAAGGTCTTCGAATCTGGGATGCGAATATTGAGACAGCATACCAAGATGTCGATGCCACTGAATCGAAAGATTGTTTCCATCCCACTTCTGACACCACTGTAATGTTTTTATTTTCACACTCGGGTTCTGTTCAGTTCTTGGATTTATTTAAAAACACAGTCCAACTCACTCTAATTTATTTCCACTACTTTAACACAATGTATATCCAAAAAAATACTATTTACAATGTATCTTAACTACACAATACGACCGTCGAAAACTGAATGCCTCCTATCGCCAGCTATCCATATTTATATATTTCTCTCCGAATTGTCTGGTAAGTCCACGAACCATCAAGAAACTCTTCAATGTTCTGGAAGCTTTAAGGGAATTCCCAGTAACGGCAGCGGTCGGCCTGTTGAGAGACGAAACATTTCGGATTCCCAGAAGTATCGGAATGATGTCCCTTCCACGAATTGGTTGATGGCCGATTGCACCAGCTGTCGGATGAATTCTCGTAACATTGCCCCCTCCTTAAGACCATTTGGTCCCGGAATGTCCCAGAATCCTTCCCGGTGTGACGATATTTGCAGGATTCTCCATTTCGACAACGGGAAGTTTGATGGAAGTAACAGTCAATGGTCTTCGAATCTGGGCTGCGAATATTGAGACAGCATACCCAGATGTCGATGCCACTGAATCGAAAAATTGTTTCCATCCCACTTCTGACACCACTGTAATGTTTTTATTTTGACACTCGTGTTCTGTTCAGTTCTTGGATTTATTTAACAACACAGTCCAACTCGCTCTAATTTATTTCCACTACTTTAACACAATTTATATTAAAAAAAACTACTATTTACAATTTATCTTAACTACACAATACGACCGTCGAAAACTGAATGCCTCCTATCGCCAGCTGTCCATATTTATATATTTCTCTCCGAATTGTCTGCTAAATCCACGAACCATCGGGAAACTCTTTCATGTTCTGGAAGCTTTAAGAGAATTCCCAGTAACGGCAGCGGTCGACCTGTTAAGAGACGAAACATTTCGGATTCCCAGAAGTATCGGAATAATGTGTCTTCCAGGAATTGGTTGATGGCCGATTGCACCAACTGTCGGATTAATTCTCGTAATATTGCCCCCTCCTTAAGACCATTTCGTCCCGGAATGTCCCAGAATCCTTCCTGATGTGACGATGTTTGCAGGACTCTCCATTTAGACAACGGAAAGTTTGGTGGAAGTAACAGTCAATGGTCTTCGAATCTGGGATGCGAATATTGAGACAGCATACCAAGATGTCGATGCCACTGAATCGAAAGATTGTTTCCATCCCACTTCTGACACCACTGTAATGTTTTTATTTTCACACTTGGGTTCTGTTCAGTTCTTGGATTTATTTAAAAACACAGTCCAACTCACTCTAATTTATTTCCACTACTTTAACACAATTTATATTCAAAAAATACTATTTACAATGTATCTTAACTACACAATACGACCGTCGAAAACTGAATGCCTCCTATCGCCAGCTGTCCATATTTATATATTTCTCTCCGAATTGTCTGGTAAGTCCACGAACCATCAAGAAACCCTTTCATATTCTGGAAGCTTTAAGGGAATTCCCAGTAACGGCAGCGGTCGGCCTGTTGAGAGACGAAACATTTCGGATTCCCAGAATTATCGGAATAATGTCCCTTCCACGAATTGGTTGATGGCCGATTGCACCAGCTGTCGGATGAATTCTCCTAACAATATCTAAATCACTATCCTTACATTTGATTTCATAAATACCCGAGTTCTCGAAATCAGCAAGTTTATCTTTAGGATTAAGCAACAATTTTTGTAGAGTTGTAGTTGTTTTATACACCACCTTTAAGTAAGTGTCAGATCATAAACTTACTAATTGAGTTGTGCAAAAGGTCATTTAATCAGTATATAAAACTACATTTTAAGTGAATAAATAAATGTTTTGATAAATACTGTTACATATTAGTAATTAAGCCACTAATTGTTTTTGTTATTATGCACATCTTTTAATGGATTTTAATATATTTATATTTGTGGAATTAGGTACGTAGTTGTATTATTTTGAATCTGAATAACATGAGCCTTTAATTTAACTAGCTGTCGCCCAATGGTCGAAATTCGACCAATTGTGTCAATATCTCTGGCAGGTAACATTCTATCCTAGGACTTTAGGGAGAACAGCAATTACACGGAACGGATCCAGATTCGGAACCTTTGTGTGATAGTTTCCTAGAAAATCCTAGATGTCGGTCTTACATCTCGCTTCTACAAATAAGTAACGAAATTCAAGTTTTTTTTAGATATAATTCATAGGACTTAATTTGTGTTCAAATTCGTAATTCTTAATTTAATATGACAATTCAACCCTTAATGGGCTACCCTACATATTTATTTTTTCTAACCTCACTGTATAGCTATAATTGCACTCAATTCTCTAACATTCATTAAAATCCTCATTATAATAATTCCATCCCATTATATATTTCCACTACCCTGTATATGCAACTGCTCATGGACACCATTCAGTATATGCCACTGCCTATGAGTCACCGTATTTACTCTTTTTGTTTAAGAAATTTTTAACTATCTTCTGTAACTATAATTCAACTCCGACCTATATTCCAATCATCATATATATGGAACTCTTCATAGGCTACTCTATAAATCACTTCCTTTTCTATCATTTTTTATTATCATCCTGTATATCTATAATTCCTTTCACCCTATGTTTCATCTTCCCTATATATACAACTGCTTATGGGTTACGAAATGTTGCATTTCCATTTCCGCCACCCTGTATATGCATCTCTGTATATTTTTTGCACCACCCTGTATAACTGTAATTCTACTGCATCTTCTATTCCAACAACCCTGTAAATTCAACCGCTAATGGGCTTCCCTATATAATTATTTTATTAAATATAATTGCACTCTACTCTATATTTTAAACACCCTATATATGCAACTGCTTATGTGCCACCCACGAAAAAAATTATTTCTAACATATCTGGAATCGCCCTGTATAATTGTAATATACAACGATTACTTTATCACTAAACAATATCAACGCTTGCATGCCACTACCAGAAGTACATGCTCTAAGTATTGTAACAGCATTGGTCCCTCTATATATAATTACTCAACGGTTTGAGTCTGGCGGCGGCGGCCAAAGAGTTTAATACTGTAGAGCACGTGAAGTAGCGAAATTCATGTAATATCAATAGAAAGAGAGAGAGAGAGAGAGAGAATAAGCGTGTCGTTCCTGATTGGTCAGTGTCAGTGGTGACGCCTACTATTGGTAGGGTAGAGACATAGCAAGCGCTCCCTGATATTTTCTTTCTCTTTCTATTGTTATTACACTGCCACTTACAGTAACGCCCATACCTAATTCACTCTACATATTAAGCTCTTTGGCGGCGGCACATTGGGTGTGTTCAGCAGATACAAACTTTTGTTAACGTTTGCTTACGTTTCATGTTTTGTGCTGCACGTTTCATGTTTTGTGCAGCACAAAACATGAAACGTAAGCAAACGTTAACAACAGTTTGTATCTGCTGAACGCACACATTCAGTTGTTTGGCGTTGACATAATGAATGTAAATAATGAATTTTTATTATATTTTATTTAATGAATGAACCAATATTATAAATTAATATTAGCATTCTGCACTGAAAGTCGTCAGTAGCTAATTAACAAAACAAAAATATAGAAAATCAGTTGAGAGACAGAGGAGAAAATGGTACCTAATCGTTTTGTCTTTGCCTATTCATATATAGATGCTGATTGGACGTCACTGTTGGAGCCGGAATATTTGTAAACAAATATCTCTGTATATTTTTCTATTTTTGTCTCATTTATATTAGTCACTGCCTCTACCCATCATATCCCAAATATGTTCTATGTGTGGAAGGTCGGGGGATCTGGGCGGCCAAGGCAACAGTTTCACATGGGGCTATTCAATAAAGTTTAAACGAACTCGATATGGGTAGTTAGCAATGCGGTTAGCAATTTCTTGAAATGAAAAACCCGCCACCCATAAACCAATAATTCGACCTCTTTCAAATTCACTTAGCTGGCGATTCATTCGGAGTACACGTACTCTAGTCATTTTAACATTACGAAACATGGATTTTGGATTCCATCAAATTTGACAAAAAAAAGTTTACATGAAAACATATTCACCAAACTTTACCAAATTTTAATCATTTGCTCCTTACCATAGCATCTATGTTTTACCAAAACAACATTAAATTAAACATCACTTACTGGGTGTTTCTATTTCTTTGTCAGTGAGTCGGTTTTATAAATGCTATAGTTGTTTGAATTCACAGAAGATTCTATCATAACAAAAATATGAAATAGTGCTTTTTAATATTAAAATATTTTAACGATCGGCGTTGCTTTGCATCTTTAAGTTGTATGGGAATTTTAAAATCGCGTGACTCAAATGTTATTCAAATTTGTGGAATGTGGTGCTCTTTGTCACGTAGAAAGACAAGCTGTACAGAATGCGATATAAAGCTGTATCTTTTTTGCCATCACAACGATCTAATATTATAATAATGACTACTCTTGGGAATTGTAAATCTACGAGGGCATTAAGGTGTTTACTAATGAGTTTACAGGTCAAGATAAAACATTAATTTAAATAAATAATCAATTCAGAAAACATCTGGAAACAAATTTGACATTTTTGCGAAAGTATTAAACTTGAAATTTGCCATCTACCAAGTAAGTTCGAAAAAAAAAGTTATTGATATAGTTTGCTATAATGTTAACTAACAAACATGTTTTCAGAGACTTCCATTTCACACTATTTCAAATGCTTGACCCCGCTAAGGATAGTTTTTAGCAAAATAAACACTAAAAAGCATAAAACTCAGATGATTTTTTGGGGGCATGAGCGCTTAGTTTTAGTTTCTGATCTGATATGATTCTTTCTCCACATGATGTTATTTAGGCAACCAGATGTTTAAATAATTAATTATTATTACGTTACTTGACCAAGATATCAGGTACTAGGTATGTTTGAAGCGTATGCCCACTTTTTTCTGTGTGTTTTTTTAGACACACCTGCAAAATAAATTCATTTTAGGACTTCAAAAAATGCATATGTGTATTTTTTCAAATATGCTGTAACGATTTGAATAGTTTAAAATGTATTTATTATATTAAAGTAGATTCTGAAATGGTTCCATATATATTTTTTATTAATGTGAAATTTGGGTTTTCAAATCATCTAATAAAAACAATAAACCATAAATGTTGACGCAAATGTATATGATCTAAAATTCTTTTAAGAATGTTTTTCAATAAATTGTTTAATTAAATAATAATATCGACATTAACGGTGGCTCAAGTGAATACGGTTTTCCTGAAATTATTGTTCAGATCCTGGTAAAAAAATGTAAACAGTTTTTTAAACGTAAACTATTAAAATGGCGATTGAAAAGTATCACTTAATTAACAAAATATATTTGTTGAATTATAATATTTCATTCATTTTAATCATAACATTAAATTATGGGAATATTATTAATTAAAATAATTTTTAAATATCACAGCATCTCCAGACTATTCTTCTAAATAGTTATTGTAATAGTTTAATCCAAATTAAGGTGCTGATGTAGCAAGAGGGTGTATTTTAAACAGCACCAGAGCCCGATTCACATAAGAAGGCCCTCACTAATTTGGTGCCCCGACCATCTATACACCACAATTAATATATATATATATATATATTTCAAGAAAAAAATTGAGCAAAATTGTAAGTCAAAGCCAAAATCGAAAAAAAAAGATTACAGTCAAAAAAACAAAGATACAAAGTTTATATTGCATGAATATTCATTTTCAAAATTTGTTACTACGTTTTTGTACTCTCACGCTTAGGTATCTATAAATTAATTCTAATAATTTTTAAAATATGAAGCAACCTATTCATGAGCGTACCGAAAGGGGAGGCAAGGGGGCAGCCGCCCCTGGACCTGAAAATTCTGCCGTGAGCCTACAAAACTTCCTATACATTTGCTGACCTCCCCGCCCAGGCCAAATTTTTTTCTAATTTGCACCTCTTTCTAGGAATTTTTTTTTCTGATTTTCTCACACTAGGAAAATGTTATTTCTGATTTGCCCCTCTCTAAACGAAAAGCTGGGTAAGTCCTTGACGCTATTTTAAAATCAAATTTAAGTTTTTTTTAATATGTAAGCAACACTAATCTTATAATATAAAAAGAAGTTATTAAATTTAGCAGATATCTGTAGACATGACCAAATAAAATACGACTTTTAAGCCAAGAAGAGTTTATAACCGATTTATTTAAAAATTTGTGTACGTCATTTTTAATTTTTATTTTAATTGAAATACTTGTTTAATAAAATGCTATATAAATTTGGCTTAACTTTATTTATTCTGATGTATTTTATGTAAAGTATGTAAAAATCCATTTATATGACAGGTTGTATTAAAACTAATAAATGTAAATAAAAAAAGTGACTGCCAATTTTGAAACCCTAAAATATGCCCCCACCATTTTTGCGCCAACTTAAATCCGGACCTGACTGCAAAACGTCAAAATTTGTTATATCTGATAGATAATTAGGAAATATATATATATATATATATATATATATATATATATATATATATTTGTTTTTAAGTTTCGCGGGCACTAAATGTTAAGGGTACCACAAACAATATTGCAAGAATTCTACGAAGACACAATATCGACACTATTTTCAATACAGACATGAGGATACCTCTAGAACAACAGGGAGTGTACGAGATTCCATAAAATCTATGTGGGGTAAACTAACAGAAGTATTCAAGCTAGACGTGATGAACACCAGAACGCCATAAGAATGCAGGAAAAAACAACATTCATTGCGGAACACGCCTCCACGACGTTACACCGAATAGACTTTGAGAACACAGAGTACTATCAAATATAGAACACCCGAAATCAAGACTTCGCAATTGAAATAGCTGAAATAGCGAAGAGGCTTCACAGTCTAAACGCACGCAATGAAATCCAGATCTTATCGAATTGTTGGAAAATTTTATTAAACACCGTACCGGCCCGGACTCGTCCTATAACAACTCAACCGGAAATAAGCAATCAGCAAGCGGGAATCTAAGTATTCGAGTAACTAGAAGCGAAAGCAGAAGGCTACGAGAATTATGCGAATCGACCTGAAAAGGACAGATGTGACTCTGCCGAAACGTCGTCATTTTACCATCGATCCCGGCAGGGATCTGTGTCAACTACGCGGATAAATTCCCGGAAACCATCTAATATATATGTATATATATATATATATATATATATATATATATATATATATATATTACAAACATACCGGTGACTTAACATTAATGTGCCTTGATATTTAACAATTTACATCATCCCATGTTTCAACACCATCACCATTTTGGTCACTCCTTGAACTTGATATTTAATGCTTTCAGCTGAATACTGCTATGGTTTAATCATCAAATAAGTTTATCATTTTTGGCTCTACCATCTAAAAAATTGGTAAAGTTGCCCTTTTTTGTGGCATTCTAGTTTGTCATCCCTGTCTCTACCATCCATAAACTTGCCCTTTTTAGTGCTGTTTTAATTCTGATGTCAAGCCTCAATTCAAAATATCACAAACAGAAAATCGGAATGTTTATTAGAACGAAAACCAAATTTTGTGCTGGTATTGTATATTAATTGGATGTTAGATTTGTTTATCCACTATAATTTACTGATTTTCTATAAACGAAGAGACTCTTCGGCCGGAACGAAGTGTCGAAACAAACGGAATTTATGCATTTCACTCCGTTAAAAAACTTTCGCTACAAAAGTAGAAAATTACAATACAAAAAAAACTCATAAGATAACGGAGTATATTCACACTTTATAAACGCTCCCCCAAAGTTATAAAAATAATACAGAGGGATTTCAATCATGGCATCACTCGCATACAGCAAAAAAATAAAACAATAGAAATATATTGGAAGACATGAAGCTGATAATAATATATGCAATTACAATTGCAATGGATTTTTTAAGTTTCATCTAGGCCCTTCCGCATTGCTTCACTTCCACATCACAGCCTTGGACACCAACCACCAAGTGAGCCAATTACTAGGTACTCGCCTCTGTGGAGGTCCCCCAGGTGATAAATAATCTCCATTACGCCATTGAACAACATAATGGACAAGAGAGCCGAGCCGCAGCGTCGTCGTCGTGCACGCTCCGCGACTGGTCATGGATGGCATAGCGAATGACTTTATTCTTTTGAACTTTCAGCAAAACCGGGAAGTGACTCGAGGCCAATAACCTGCCTGCTTCGGTCAAGCTCATGCTGACGACAATTACGTCTCCTGGTGCGAGTTCTTGGAGAGAAGTGGATAAGCGAACGGCATTGATGATGACGGCCAATGATATTATAAACAATCAATTCTCATTAGGTATTTTCGAAAGTGTTGTAATTAGTTTCGGAATGATTGAGGACTTATTTTGATTGATTTTTTGATAGTTCATTTCTAGCTCAGGTCATTTACGGAGAAAAAGACCTTTTGGTGACAAAATTAATAGTAGAACAAAACCAACAACAATTTGTTCTAATGATAAAACATGATTAATTGACATAAAATTCAACATTTTTTATTGATGCGTTTTTGTTTATTACCAAAAAAAAAACAAAAAAATCGGTAATAATTTAGTTTTTTACCTTTTACACAAAATCCACCTATGAAACCGTGTTTGCTATTATCGGCAATGTCAAAGAGAAATGAAAAACCTACAAAATGAGCTACTATATGCTCAACTTCGTTAATTGGTTCCTTTAATAATGGAACCTTTATCTGAAATTCCACAAAAAAAATCGTTTATATATTTTTTTATTTTATAGCTAAAACATTCTTATTAGCTGAAAGCGTAGATCTTCTCATACCCAATTTATTTTCTACAAATAAATAGCCCCAGGAGTTTTGGCAAAATTTCACTAAATCCTATGGAAGACAATTTTTTTTAAAAGGCCATATTACTTCACTGGATGACCCTATCATTGTGAATAAACCACCGTTGGAAAGTAGAAGAGTTGATCTAGAGACCCCTCATATCACTTTTTCAAAATTTATTTGAACGAGTCCATTCGAAAAATTGCTAAGGATACTAAGTGGTCCTCTGAAACCATATCATTATAATACATAATCTTAACACAAATTCTAATTTTAAGCAAACACATAAATATTTCTAGCACAATATGCATTTATGTAATAAATTTAGCAAAATGGAATACCTAAACTACATTTAGATAGACACTGATGATAATAAATTTTCCCTAAACCGATTTTGTTTATTTTTGTTTTGTTTAGTAGGAATTGACGATATTCAGTACATAATGCTAAAATTTATTTATCATATTGGTTCATTCATTAAATAAAATATAATAAAAAAACATTATTTACGTCCATAATGTCAATGCCAAACAGATAACAGGAACAGTGCCGCCAGATTGCTTGGAGAGAAAATCGTAAGATGGATTGACTGAAATGAGAAAGACGAATTAAATTAAACTAAAATGTAACAAGTTATTATACAGCGTCATGCTATTAAAATAGAACCCAGGAAAATGTATATTACATAATAATGGCCATTCATTTTGGGCTCTCGCATGTTTGCAACTTTCATTGCTTTGTTAATATGGTTTTTCAACTAAAATAAGAATTATTTTGTAATTGATGACTTTATTTCTGTTAATATTTTCTTAATTTTAAATGTTTTTCATATAATTTGAATAAGATTACAAAAAATGTGAATTAATGCACTGATTGTAATATTCAAGACAAATAGTTAGATATGGCAGCCCTGAACTCATGGCTATATTTGATGTAGCGCCTTGATTTGAATTTTGACATTTCAGAATATTCTTTGGTGTAGTATTATTATAGCACAATGGTAAAGGCAAGTTAAAAATTCAATTTGTAAAGTCCAAGATTTCAGCTTCATTCACTGTGAAAAGTTTTTAACAAATGTAAATATTACTTATTTATCAATAATTAACAACAGGTGCTTATATTTCTTTATATATTCCATGCATTGCTTACTATGTGTTTCATTTAAGTTAATGAAATTATATTGAATCTTAAAATTTTGGTTGAAGGTTTATTAATATGTACTTATGTTTTTTGAGTTGGTTGATTTCATTTTCTGCTTACGAGCTGAAATTGTTAACTGTGAAATGCCAGAATAAAGGTTCTATTTCCTTTTATTTCTTACTTTAAGACTATTGAAATTTTTCAGTCTCAAATCAAAAAATTATTTTTGAAAAATGTAGGTATTAAGTACTTATATATTACATTTAATATTAATTTATTATTTAATATAATTTGAAGACGCGAGATGTAAAGACCGACATCTAGGATTTTCGGGGAAACTAGCACATAGAGTTTCCGAATCTGGAGCCGGTCCATGTAATTGCAGTTACCCGTAACTCCTTGGTTAGAATGCCACGATGAAATTTTCAGGTTAACTTCACCTGTCAGAGATACTGAATACTCTATTCGAGGTGTTATTGTTTTGTACGCAAGACAATATATATATATAATATATATTGTTTCTGGTTAGAGAACCTTCATCAGTTGCGCTTCCCACAATTGAATGTCCTCTCGAACACTTCTTTATGTATTTGACACATTTCGTTAAATTTGAGGACGCGAGATGTAAAGACCGACATCTAGGATTTTACCGAAAATATGTGTTAAGGAAATGAGGAATATATAGTAACTTTTTTGAAGGTAACTTTTTGAACAGAGTACTGGATATAGGGGATTAGGAGATGGTCTTAAGGCAGGGGGTTCTACACGGCTCGGTGTTTGGGCCGACACCATCGAACATACTATACGATGGGGTACTGAAAAGAAGGCTGACGGACGGTTGCGCGGCCGTTGTCTATGTAGATGATCTCACTGTTATAGTCAGGGCAAAATATTATAGAACTCTCGAGGGGCGAGGAAGTGAATCACGGAAGTGCTTTCGCCCATAGTTTACTGAAAATAAACCCGAAGTAGCAGTTGAGAAAACCACTGCCGTGGTTTTACATAGCCCCAGAATCAAGTCCTTGGTCATATTCTAGAGGGGGGGGGAGGATGAACATCTTACACACCGGAGATTCGTGAAAACCATGGGAGTATAATGCGATGATCTGCAAATATTTAATTAACACGTACGTGTGACAACGGCGAAGGCGAAAAAAACTATTGCAGCTTTTTGCCGAACGTTGGGGGTCCAAGCTTCTGGAGTACTCTTAGCGGTGACAAGATCAATAATACTTTATGGATGTCCGATTTGGATTAAGGTTTTTTAAATGGGTACGTTTGAGCATATTATTAGGCAAGTGTATAGGCTAATGTTGCTCAGGGTTTCTTCTGCGAATAGAACAGTCTCCACGGAGGTTTTATATGTCATCTGTGGGGAACTACCTATAGAGTTACAAGCGGTAGAAAGACTACAGATGACTGAAAGGGAGAGTAAGGATAAAGCAGCTTGGGCGGAACAAAGGGAATGTATGATGCGAGAATGACAGAGTAAGTGGGGTGAGAATATAACAAAGGCTAATGGACCAAGTGTTTGATGCCAAATAGTGAAAAATGGTGCAAGTGCGAGCATCGTAAAGTAGATTACTATGTCATGCAGTTCCTGAGCGAGCACGGAACTTTCAGGGTGTATTTAAAGAGATGCGACAAAATTCCTATGAATTTACTCCGGTAACGTGGATGATGTTCATCACACCTTCTTCATCTGTAAGAGATGGGATGTTTTTAGAGCGCGGCAGCTGGCGCGGATTACATTAAAAAGGTGATGATAACGAAGGAACAAGAGGAAAGAAAATTTATTGATGTATGAGAATGTGAAAATTGACGTGATAATTGCATAATTGCTCGAGGGGATATTCTAACGGTTGGTTAGATGTTATTTATTATTTTGATGATTGTCAGCAGTTTTTTTTTGCGACCGATGCGTCTTAGGACTTTGTCGTTTGTGATGCAGTCAGTCCTGAGTATTTCCAGGATGCATCTGTAGAGCCCCATCTCGAATGATTTGAGTTTTTGATCACTTGGACTTTCAACGTCTAAGTTTCCACTCCGTATAGTAATACTGACCACACATAATAATCTATAAATCTTATTCTGATGTCGAGGTTTAGCTTCCTGTTCGTAACCGTTGAGGGGTATTTGACGAATACCTTTTGAGCCACTTCTATTCTGCTCTTAATTTCTTCATCTGGAACCATTTGGGCATTTATGACGGAACCGACATATTTCTTTTCTATCCGTATCTGTTTTCCACCTAGTTTGAGAAAATGCTTAGTATCTGGGTTTTATTTATAACCATAAATTTAGTTTCCGCAGTATTTATACTAAGTCCTACTTCGTTAAATTCTCCGTTAAGTCTCTATAATAGGGTTTGGAAATCTTCTATGCTTTCAGCTATTATAGCAGTCTCTCCGCCAGTGTTTTCTGGAATAGTAACTGGGAAATTAGGTTAAACAGTTGAGATACTCGGGAGGATGGAGAACAATCGCCTGGAAGTTGCGGAGGAAAAGACGGTGGCGTTAATCTTGATAGGTCCGAGGGCAAGTGAGGGGACAGAGTTCAATAGTGGACAGAGGGTGATTATGACAGATAAAACAGTCCAGTATCTGTGAGTTATTTTAGATGACAAACTGATTTTTAATCATCATGTCAGGTTTGTCACAACGAAAGCCGCAAAAATGGGTGCAGCTCTGGCTAGGCTACTCCCAAAAGTGAATGGGCCTTGAACGGCGAAAAGGAAGCTGTGATATGGGGTGGTGAAGTATATCTTGTTGTATATCTATATGGTACAGAGCGATGAGGGTGAAGACCTATCGCAGACTCATGAAGAAAACGGTTAGACCGAACCTTCTAAAAGTGGCATGTGCATAAAGGACAGTAGCGATGGAAGGGTTGTATGTGGTTACTGGGGAGGTACCCATTGAGCTTTTGGTTGAAGAGAGAGCCAGAGTTCAGGGTGTAGATGGAGAGAGAAGGATGAGAGAGAAGGGACCATAGACTTATGCCAGAGTAGATGGGATGCAAATGTGGATAAAGCTCAGTGGACCAAAATACCAAAAATAGGAAGGATAAAGGAAAGGATGAGTTGTAGCTTTAGGGAATTGAATTATGGGTTGACCCAGTTTTTAACTGGACATGGGGCGTTTAGATCCTATTTGCTGAGAATGAGAAGGGCGGAGGATGATTTGTGTATATATTGCGGAGAGGTCGACAAAATATAGTGGAGATTATAACCGCCGCCGCAAAGAGTGGAAGAAATTTAGTGACATCATAACAATTAAAGAACTGGAGGAACGGGTGTACTGTGGGAGAAGTAATGGGTGAATTGTCACTACGCCGGGGTACCTCATCTACGATGAGTTCCAGGTACCTAGAGGGCGATGGAGGTGTTTTAGTGGGTCGAACCCCTCAAGGCAGTACGCAACTGGAAAATACGTGCGGCTGTTACCGAATTTCACCTCTCCTGAAAAAAAAAAAGATTCAACAGTTGACCAAGTTGAATAAAAGCATCCCTGACTTTGACAACATCTATTTCTTGATTCACATTCTCATCTTATTTTCTGAAAGTACATGGCTTTCTGTCATTTTTATAAAGTCCTTAAAGGTATACATAGTTGATGACGTACATTTTAAGAATTAATACATTGTGTTCTGGAATTAATTGAAATTTTCGTCCTCGTAGTGTAAATTTTCTGCACGTATCATCATTTGTCGGACGTTTACACAGCTCCGGAGGCATGGAACTAGTCGAAACTAGGACGCGGAAAATATGTGCCCCGCGAGGTGTTTTTGACTTTGAACGAACTTGAAAAAGGAGGGGCCTATAAAAGCAATATAAAATCCATTGCCTGAGAATATTCTATACGATTTAAATTATATGGGGAATTCACAAAAAAAGAAAATGATCAAACAAATTATTATATGCGTATGTTTGTGATTTATTTAGTTGTACAAGCCGCAAGTATAAAATGTATTTAGATTATGAATGTTGCTGATAAATAGAAGTTAATGCTCATGTACCGGATGTCTCAATCGCTATGGTCAGTTGTTGAATGTAAAATATTGCAAATATGATAAACATACAAGAGAAACAGTTAATATTAATACGAAAACATTATTACTAACCATATATATGTTAGTAACTGAGATAATTATAAGCTAGCCCATTAATCAATTGTTTCCCATTAATCAAGTTACCAAGGTAATGCAAATTGTCAAGTTGTCCTAAATTGTTGAGAAGCGTTATGTATAGATTTTTCTTAAAACCTAATATCTTTACAGTCAGTCGGTTCGGATCAGTAACTACTACGAATATATATATGGACCTATCTGTTTACATTAAAAAGGGTAGAAAGATGTTGGTCGGGAAATAGTAAACAAATGCTTACCGATGCCAAACTTCTTTTCATTATAACCAATAAGATGTAAATCTAGGCATTTTACAGAATGACTGAACGCCGATGCTTAACGCCCTTTATACGTTAGTGTTCAGCACGCAATAGCCCGATGCTAAACATTTCTATTGTTTATATTTGGATTTTGATGTTAATCTCGATTTTCATATTGTTTAAAGTGTTTTGGGAATTGAAACTTCTTTGAAAATCAGTGATTATCTTGTATAGGTGTAAAAACTATAATAAAAAGGTACTCCAGTATTTGATATGCAGGAAAACGGCATATTCATAAGTCTCAGATCATAAACGTAGCAAACTGAGCTTTATAAAAGGTCATTTAATCAGTAGACAAATCTACATTTTAGGTAAATAAATGAATTTTTTGATAATGCAAGTTACATTTTAGTAATTGGCCACTGCTTTCACTCATGCTTCGACATATTTTCTCTATCCATCTATTTTTTATGTTATAAATTTCCAGGATTCCGTGCATTTTCTACACCCCAAATTTGTATCTATTTCTTGGCATTTTCTGGTACATATATATATTTATCGGAGCACCTTACTGAGCCACTAACTCATGTTATAAATCTCTATCGAAAAAGCTATATGGCCTAATGCTTTTAAAAGAGCTACCTATACATAAATCTAAAGATAAACACTTTACATCAAACTATAGGCCTATTTCATTGGTATCTAACATAGGTGAAATATTTGAAAAAATAATTATTGCAATATCAAAAAGGCAATATGCATTCACACAAAATATGGGAACCAAAGACGCATTGAACTATATAATAGACATCGTATGTAACAAATTAGATAAGAGGTACCAGAGAGTAAAAATCAATAATGTTATGAGTGAATTCTTTAAGGTTAATACAAGTGTTCCACAAGGGACTGTCTTAGGACCGTTTCTATTTATATTATATATTAATAAACTTTTAAAGCTATTGCCTGATGGTATTATGATATCATTTGCTGATGATACTGCTGTTATAGCTAGTGGAGACACTTGGAAGCAAGTGGAAACTAACATGAACAACTACCTAATTGAAATAAGTAATTGTCTGGATGTAAATAAATTATCATTGAATATTGATAAATCTGAGTATATCACCTTTACTAACTATTTTAATAGTGTTTCTGAACGCTTAAACATTAATATCAATTCACTCAATATAAAAAGGGCATAGTATATATTTTCTATAAATTAAGTAAATCTATGAATACTGAAACTCTACTTATGTTATTCAAAAGTGTTATTAGCTCCGGAGTAGTAGCATAGAGAGGAGCATATAATAAAAATCTACAAATGCTTCAGCTGTTTTAAAATACACTAAAAATTATGAAAAAGACACAATTTATATCTAAACAAAAATACCCACGCAACATTAAACAGTTGTTTACATGTGAATCATTATAGAACCCTTAGTAAAGTATTCAATAATTCTAAGAGCAAGAAATAAAACCATTCAAATCCCTAATAAAAGTAAAAAATAGTTACTATAGAGCAGTATTACGATTTAACTCTACCAAATGAACTTAAAGCAATGAAAACAGAAAAGGTAAATAAGATTAAAGCAAAATTTAAACCCTGGATTAAAAAAAATGTATGAAAGTAGTTAGGATATAACTGCTGTATTATGGAAAACTGAGTATATAAGACCAATGAAAAATGTTAATACCAATAAAACATTTTTTTAAATATAACCGACTTCCAACTATAACTAAAAAGTTGAAAATAATTATAACGAAATACAAACCTAGGCAATAAATAAAACATTCAATGTTGTTAGGTACCTACACACAAAGTAAAAAATGTAAGCAGTAAAAGGTGTTCATTCTGTATAAATTTATTACCTACTTCATCAAACTTGATTGTTGGTTGGCACCTACTTATAATTCTTTGCTCTGTATGTATGTGTATTATACACCTTGTGTTCGTCAATCAAGGCAGTCTATCAAAACTTTCCAAAACTACATATTAAATTGAACTTTTAATATTAGGAGTGATTGCTCTTAACTTACTGTGATGACCAACACTTCTGGAAAAGTTTACTGTATAATTGAATCCCCTGTGAAATTTGCACTAAGAAATGATAAATAAATTATTTTATATATCGATATGAATTCGACCGATGCTTCCGTGCTATTGTTATTGCTCTTAGCACTTTACTTTACCAAATAGCAATTTAGAGCTTGACATGTATTGTCACTGAATTTTCTAATAGGCCGAGAGTAGTTGACTAGCTATGTGCTTGGGATGTACATAGAAAATTTTCAAATTCTCAATTAAAATTTCCAGTGCCTGCAATTCCCGCACTATTATGTTAATTAAAATATTTATGAGGAAATGTCAGTTCCGCCACTTCGCTGGAATTATTGATAAGAATATTGGATTTTCCGGCGATTTTCTGCAAAACTGTATGTTGCAAGTCGCAGAAAAGGATATGAGACCATCTAGGGATCTTTTTTAATAGATTACACTTAAAAAACTACCCTCATCGATAAAAGGTTTTATAAAAATCGACCAATATGTTAGGTATGTTGGTCGATTTCCTTGCACGCATGTGTTCAGTCACAAATTTCCTCACTTTCCCAAAATAATTCTATTTTTATATTTCAAGTTTCACCAATCCGGATATATACTCTATTAAACAAGACCATAATCGTCCAAATCGGTGCACAAGAGGAGAAGAAATCAAGTAACATACATACAATAAAAAATACGCAGCGAATTGATAACCTCCTCCTTTTTGGAACTTGGTTAATTAGCTTAGTTAGTTTAGTTAGTAGTTTAGTTTGTACGTAAGCCTACGAGCTGGTAGCTTTGTTAGCTCGTAGGATTTACTATGTGAATATGCATGAAATATAGTTAAATAAATAAATTAATTAATTAATATTTCTTTTTTCTGTTTTGTTGAATATTTTAGTTAGTATTTCCTTTGCTTCCTTGTAATTTCCTAGTTCTTCTATTTTTTGTATTCCACTTAAACAAAAACTAATAATTTTTGGGATAATTTTGGTTAACTTCTATTAATTTGTGTGACTCCCCCTGTATACTCTCGTTCAACCTAGTGACAAAGATTTGCGTTTTGCTTAGTACCGGCGTCGCCCACGTCCTACAAAACCATTTTAGATCACCATTAAAGATAGGCAGATCGTAATTAGATCAATCTGTAATTACGTTTCATAATGAAATATCATGAATCAGCGACTGTTGCCACTTCAGAATTTAAATCTAATTAATGACGACGTTAAAAAACACACAGTCTACGTGAATAAAAAATGTTAAAATTGCGTAATGAGTATTGCGAAAAACGTAACGAGCTGTTTAATCCTTCTGACGGCGAAAAACAAAAAAAAATGTCGTTTAGAACCAGCCAGCGTTTCGATCGTTTGGCTTTCGTTATTAGGATTTACAGTTAGCCACAGCGTCAGGAACTGTAAATAGAGGAAGTGCGACTTGTTTTCGAGTGTTTTCACGGAAAGTCCACGCAAACGACGCTGTGGCCATGCCGGTGACAATTAGTCGACAATATAAATGTACTTTTGCGATCTTATGAACTGGTTTTGTCAGTTCGAGAAAATATATGTTTACCCAAGTGATAAGCATGGAGATGTAGTCTGTTGTTTGTGAGGAATTCTTACAAAAATAACTGGACTGGAATTTCGCAAACGAAGTTAAAAAATGTATCAAGTTTTTATTGAAACTAATATGTTTGCCAGATTAACGCTAATGAGATATTAAACAAATAACCTCTATATACAGGGTGATTGATTAATAAGTTATACGAAGATACTTGTTAACACAATACAAAGGTACATCAATACAGATAGAATGACCAACATTTTAGTTGATTTGAGCTGCGGGTGTCAGTTTCCACGACCCTGGTGAAAGACAGGCTACTTACACCAATCAATAGAGATTTTTAAGTCACATAAAATTCAAACAGCAAACAGCTTATGTCATCACATTAGTAATAGTTAATAACTGTCTTGAATTTAACAGCAAATTCAAAGAGGTAAATTATTTAAACAATAAAAACCCCTAAAAATATGATTTTCTTTTGTTTTTTGCTTGTCTTATGAAAACTTATAAAGAAATCGTAATACTGTCAATGGAAAAGTTGTAAGGAACCGGAAAACTTTAAAATGAGCGTTTACATGTCTCGACTGGAGGATATCTTGCTAAGAAAATCTAGACAAACTTTTTTGTAATAAAAACTGCAAAGTTAATTTTCCGCTCAATGATAGAATTAATTAAGATCAAGATGGTTTTTGTCTGACAAGTAGTTTCTGCAGAATTGTAATTTAAATAATTAAGAGAGATACTTAGCAAACGGTACCGTATTAACTGCGTTTGTCTGATCGGGACAAACCAAAAATATTTTAAAAGTTCGTATCATATACTTCAATTTGTATATCTTGCATTTTTGTTTAAATGCTGTAAAAATGATTAAAAATGCTTGTGCTAATTTAGAGGAAGTGAAATTTTTGGGCGACGGGTTGCATATTGGGCACAAGTGAATTTACGTAATTATCATACGTGTTTACACATTTAAATGTACTATCGCTAAGATGTTTAACCTCGAGTGACATGAATGACATGTCCAAAGGAGTCGAGTCAGATATGGGAGTGTTAATGTCACTGTAATTTATCGAGCACTGTATGTTCTCAAATCTGAAATATAAGCAATTCTTTTTAAAATACCCTAATTGGCTTCTTGATTCACTTTAAAAAAAATGTTAAAAAGTACATACCTACATACTACATACATTACAAAACATTTACTCAAGTTGATTTACCAAAGTGCTCATTAATGGAACAAAACTGTGTTTTCAGATAAGCATCTTACAATCCGTTATTTGATATAAAATCCACTGACAAAGTGACAAGCCGAAAACAAAAAAAATCCATATTTTTGCTAGTTTTTAGTATATAAATAAATTATTTCTACGAATTTGCTGATAAAATCATGTAAGATGTCACATATGAACGATTGCTGAAGAGCGGCGGTTTGCTGTTGAATTTTCTGTCACAAAATGCTTTCAATTTTGCTCTATTGACTGATGTAACCAGGGGGTGGTAACTCAGATAGGTAATGTTGGTCCAGCTGTCGGTGATCTGTAAACGTAGCCCCCTTCAGAACTCCTTCAAGTACTATTTCTTGACAGCTAATCGAATATATCCAGGTGACACAATGTGATCTTCTTTATCGACCAAGCTGCAATGCAAGAAATCAAGCTCGATTAGTTGTTTTTGTCGGCCATTACTAATGTGATTTTTGTCTGTGAAAGGTGAAGCCATTAACCGCTCTGTAATTTTTCTTATTTCGAGTGGAATTTTGTATTAAATTCCATTCTTGGACTATTTACATTGTTTTAAGGTATTGAATAATTTGTAGCAGTAATAGAATATCTTTGGTAAGAAACAAGTACACAAGGGTAAGCATTTTTTTAGTGATTGTTTAATAATTTATAACTTTTGATGTATTTGACAGGACGCCAACAAAGTGGATGATAAGAAAGAAGTCTTCAACTGCAAATAGCCACAATGCCCAGAACCTTAGAAAACAACTATTGAAGTGGAAGAGAATAGCAAGAAGAGCTACTAAAATGAACACCAAAAATCGTTTACAGCTATTACATCAGAAGAAATGTGAAATAAGGTATTTGAATAATGCTAATAGCACAACTACAAATTTATTTTTGAGTCAAATGAGGAATCAATAATTAAAACCAAAAGGAAGACGTTTTTCATTAGATGATAAAATATTTGCAATATCTCTGTATAAACAAAGTGCCAAATGTTACAGATTTCTATCAAAGTTTTTAGTTTGCCATCTCCTAAGACTCTTAGTAATCTTGTAAGTACTGTTCCTTTTAATTGCAGCTATAATGAACAAATTCCAAAATTTAAATAGAATTGTTGATAAACTAACAGAAAAAGAGAAATATTGTATTCTAATGTTTGATGAAGTGTCTTTAAGTTGTGGCCATACTTATAATTTTTCAAAAGATCATATGGTTGGAACTGTAGATTTTGGTAATGGTGATCGGCACATGCACTTTGCAGTCCATGCATTAGTTTTTATGTTGAAAGTGTGTTTATGGAAGTATATATGAAAATTTGAAATTGTGTTAAGTAATAATGGTATGATTAGTTTTTCTGTAACAGTCACAACATAAGCAATTTTAAAAATTGAAAACTCCAACCATTTGTGCATTTTTTTATAAAATGATGTAATTGTTTCTACCAACACATTCCTCACTGTACATATAATATTGATATTTATAGTGTTTTGGTTAGTTTTAAGTTTTAACTATGAATCATTTTATTACATAAATAAGTAGTGCCATTTTCAACTGTATTTGTTAATTTATCTTTTGTAAATAAATAAATTTAATTTCAATATTAGTTTAATTTATTTTGATGGTATGTTGTCTTCTAAATGTTATTTGTGGCATATTCTTGATTATTTTTATGTGTTCTTAGGAAATAACATCACAATCGAAACAAACATCTGTATTCAAGGAAAAATCAAACGTTTCCAGGTGTATTCTGACCTCGTTTTCAATGGCTTTAAAATTTTTTAAAAATATAACATGCAAAATGAAAGTTTGATATATGACATTTAATCAAACTTTCATTTTGCATTTTATATTTTCAATACATGCTGTAAAGCCATTAAAAACGAAGTCAGAATAGACCTGGAAACGTTTGGTTTTTCCTTGAATATACAGATTTTTGTTTCGATTGTGGTGTTATTTCCGAAAAACGCATAAAAATAATTCGATGGTACAGCCCTCTATTGGTGACATTTGGGACCAGAAACTGCAGATTCCTTCTTTTTAGTTGGTGATGATCTGTCAAATTCAACAAACGTCAAATTTAGTACTTGAAGGAGTTCTGAAGATGCTTTTTATGCATATTCTAACCTTGCATGGGACAAAATGTGAACACATTTTATAAAATTGAGTTACCCATCTATCTTTATTGTATGATCTGTGGATGTAACTACAGAATTTGACGTATCCTTTCATGACGTTAGCTACCAACTGTCTGACATTTTCCATTTCCTTCAACTTCTGTCTATTATCAGCAGAGGACACCATGAATCTCGGAATAGTCTGAATTACCATGGAAGATATGATCTACATTTATTCAACTCTAATGACAGAGCAATTTCGCTGGATCAAAATAAATTGGAATTGAACAAAGATATTAATAAAATTGAGTATGACATCTTGGGAATTAGCGAAGCCCGAAGAAATGAGCTCAGGCTCAAACACATAAATAAAGCTTTAATCGTGTTTCCGCGGTTCGTCTATGTCATACTGAGAATTCTCCTTCTTAAAACGTAGACGTTTATCTTCTTTCTATCGGATGACTCTATTAATTAGAGTTCTGTTTCCCTTCGTCCCATTCAGTTGTACTCTAGAGAATGAGACCTTGAGAGTAATAGCGTTTTCCGTATATTATGTCAAGTTCTCGGTCTGCTGTATCTGGTGGTCTAAAAATGTTTCAGTTTTGTTTATAGCAGTTAGTTTTAATGCCCATGTTTCTATATTTTACAGTGGAGAGGAGTCGATATTAAAATTCCACATTTAAGACACATTCAAATTCTCAATTTATTTATTTATTATTTGTACTACCAACCATACATTTGGTTTTCCTACTCTTGATTTTTGGACCCAATTTTTAGCTTTCATCCTTGACCTTCTTTTACAGCGTTTGGAAATATGTGCCAATATCGCAGTGTTATCTGCTTATCAGTTTGATAATGTTCGTACCATTTATTTTAATCCCAACGAGACTGTGAGATCATTAATTCAGCAAAGGTTTTTTCTGGTGTAACCCAAACAACATACAGATACACCTTGTCAAAAGACTCGAATGGCCGTGCTTTCGCATTTCCTCTATTTACTGAAAATCGGGATCAAACTAACTTTTTTCCTTTTGCTCTACGAGAGGTTTCTCTCTCGATGAAGTGACCTTATACACCTGCTTTATTCCTTGATAGATATCTTTGGTGTCTTTAAAAACTTATTTTGTCTGTTCATTGGGTTTTCTCTCCTCCAAATTATTTCCTGCGACAGATAAGTATTTAAAAATTGTATATGTAGAACAAAGTGTAGTAAGGCAATTTCGTAAGCTTGTTTGTTATTAAATCAATTTTTCTCAATGTCGTTTGTGCTGGGAATACTTTCTCTGTTAAGGTGGATTTCGTTCAGCGTTCGTATTTACTCGTCTATACGTGATTTTGGGGCAGGGTCTACTTATACTATTGTGATCTAATTCAATATGGACAATTGGTATCTTATGGCCTTAGTGATAAGGTGTCAAATTTTTGGTTAGTTATGATTAGTAACAATACGATGAGCATTGTGTTGTAAGGAATTCTAGGTGCGATTTATATCAAGTTTATAATTATATGATTATTTCCATCAGAATACTAAATTAACCTCGCTTCTATTATTCATTTCAATTAACCACAGATCTTAACTCGTCTTTGCCAACTCCATCAAAATCCCAGATAATAAGTTCAGGTTATAACATGAAAATGATGATTAAACGTACACCTTTGTAGTGCCATTAAGCAAAGCCCAACACACCATAACTTCTTAACGAAAAATTTTAACTCAAACTTTGGATAGATGAAATAGAATTTCCCATCGGTTCCTATGAATACAAGGGAAAAACAGCACAAGGAAAATACCGTAGGCTTTTACGAACTGAATTCCTTCCTTAAAAAGACGCCCACCATAAATAGACATGTTCAAGGAGCCCAAAGAACAAAATGAACTTTTAATATTTAGTACAAAACTATAACAAATGAAAAAAAAAGTTAAACAGCGCAACTATAATTATAACAATGAGTCAACATCAGAATCAACCCTTACCAATGACAGCAAAAAACACAAGAAACAAGCGTGATAACTAAAAATATGGAGGTAATAGAATAGCAACAGTTGAGCATGAATGAACAGAACACGGAAACTTAAACAGAAATAGAGACAATGAAACAAAACTCAGGCCAAGAACAAAAAGTCTCATTAAGGAAAGAAAAATCAAAACCATCAGAGGGACTCCCTGAATATTGCCGAATGCTTTTACGTAGAGTTTTAACGAATTCGGGAACCACGCTAAACTGTTAAACATAGAAAAGATGGAAGAAATGGGAAACAACAATTCACCCGGAGAAGATGAACATATGGATGAAACATTTACACTATTGAGGTTCTACTTATTAAAACAACCTATGTGCTACTGCTTTTGATGAATCTGAAACCGTTATTCTTAACTTTCGTCTATTTCTCCTGCTTTTTATTATTTATATTTTGTTTATGGTTGTTCTTTCTCTTTCATCTTTATAATACAATTAATGCAGCTGTATATGCACGCATATTTTTTTTACTAATCAAAACTGTATAAATGATGATTGTTTCGGTCTTAACTTGAGGAAAATTTATTTTAATTAGAACAAAAAAACCAAAAACATTGCTAATTTTCACAAATTTAATAAATATTCACAAATTTAATAAATATTCACAATTGTTTCGCACAGCTAACTGGCTTCGTCAGAATACAATTTAAACTACAGAACTTTATAATATGTTTAGATATTTAGTATTTAATTATATTTAAGTTTTCTTGGGAATAACACCACAATTGAAATAAAAAAGCTGAAAATTGAAAGAAAATACCAAACGTTTCAAAGTCGATTCTGACTTCGTTGTCAATGACTTTAAAATATGTAATGAAAATGTAGATTGCAAATTGAAAGTTTGATTTATGACATTTAAGTTAAATGTCAGAGTCGAACTTTGAAACGTTTGGTATTTTCTTTCAATATACAGCTTTTTTAATTCAATTGTGGTGTTATTCCCAACAAAACTTAAATATAATCAAGAACATACCACAAATAACATTTAGAAGACATTTAGCATTTAGTTGTCAACAATTGTCAATATTTAATAAATTTTGAAAATTAACAGGTTTTTTTATTTAATTTAATTAAAATTGTATAACATTTGAAGGTACTATTTTTTGCAGCTGTTGAAAATCATATTCTTAACAGTTTGTTTCATGTGACAAACATCAAGTTTTGACTAGTGTAACATACATATTCTTTTTAGATTGCTTTCAAAACGTCGTGACCTGCAAATTAAGTTAAATTATTTTGCTTTTATTTAATTTCTAGATATCAATATACACATTCCTTTCTTTTCTAATCCTTAACTGAATCGGCGAGATTCCTGTAATCTCAGTTCTGTAACCACTGATTACACACAACAAAGTTTGTCTTTGAAGGTTTCCAATGATGTATATTTTCAAAAATATTTATTTTTCAAAAAGAAACATCTCCATTTCTAAAATAATATGCATAATTGGCGTCAACACCCTTTAAGATATCTGTCCCTGGTAGTAACAACTTTCTGCTAATATTCTTTTAAATGTTTTGACAATATCCTCCTGTGAATACTCTCTTTTATGGGATGGCTCTATATTTCAAAACCTTAATAACCAATTTTAAATGATGATGCCAAAAATACCGATCCCTGAAGGTTGCTAGGTCCTGCTGGACATTGGTGGCGGTGTGTTGAAGACTGAGCACTTGTTAAAGCCCAAGCATCAAAACAACACGCAGTACAACATAGTTACAGAAACAATGTCACCATCAGAAATAGAGTCAAGGATCAGCACGCAGTGCTCACTCAATCTGATTGAGAAAATTGAATCCATATGCACAGAGATCTTTTGTAGTACAGCCGAACAGATTCATTGAGTAGACCAACTTCTCAAATTAATATTCAATTTCAAAACTACATTTAGAAGCAATGGACTAATTTGTCATACCTAACTAAGCTGTTAAGACGCATGATAATTTGTTATTGTTGTTGTTCAGAACAATAGAAATTGTTACAAACTAAAGCAAGAAACCTTGGCTAAGAAGGCTTGATAGGAAAAATGTATTCTTCGAAAAGACACCTGACGGCTGACCCTTCTGAAAAATAACTCTTATCAGTCTCTGGTTATCACATCCTTGCCCGCTAAAAATTCAAATTTAGCTTTCAGCAAATATTCTTGCGAACGATGTTTTTGATATTCAACGATATACTCCTTAACGAATGAATACCCTTAAGCCTACCACGCGTCCATAATTCAAAAGCTCTTTTGTTGTAGGCATGCAGAATTCCCCGTGCTCACCTATTATTATTATTACTGACCGCAATTTTTGCATAAACTACGAATATCGCGTTGTATGTTTCAATTTTCAATGCACCTGCAAAGATACTCATTCGATACTACTCGATATTATTATTTACATAATATTGCCAACGGTTTTATCGATACAATAAAAATACTGTAACATTCCGATGAACATTGTTATGAATTTCATCTCGCGTTTACGTGACCTTTCCCTCAGAAACGGTTTTTCGTGACAGATTTAGTTGGAGCAATCGAAGAAAGTAAAGAAGAATTCATCAGAAGAGAAAAAGTTTCGGCTTACGCAACAGCCGACTTCGGTGCTCGTTTCAGTTTTATAAAACAGCTATGCGATGCGCGAAACCATTTTACTATCGATTTAACTGTACTCCGTATACGTAATCGAGTTTAAAGATGAGAAGAAGAAGAAGATGCTGTAAGATCGTACTGGACATGAGCATGGTCGGTTATTTGTAAACAAACACGTGAATCTCAGGCACGGGTTTGCTGAAATTAATGGAAGTGTTTCAGATTCCGATGAAGATTTAGATGTTATGGAGTTGTTTAATGTATACAGTGTGTCCTAGAATTAGAAAGACTGAAACATTCTGGACAAATCAGCTTCGTGTATAATTGGTTCGCCCTCAAATTGGAAGTTGCTAGTTTAGCATCTATTTTAATAGGGTTTTTCTTAAAATATTCAAGAATCTACCTTGATTTGTTTAAGATGTAAAATAATTAAAAGTTGTTTTGAACTATGTTTTACTCAACATATAGTTACTTATTACTGAAGTCTAACTAAAATGGTTCCAACCAATTTCATTATCGATGCCTATCGGCCACAAGGCCCAGAAGCCATGCCCTCTCAAAATGTGTATAAGACTATAGAGATTTTTTACCTGTGGCTTCTGTGGCATTTATTTTCTCAACCAATTCTGGTTGTTAGTTGATAGAGATAGAGGTTAAATAGTTATAAAAAGAGAATATATTAACTACATAGTTATAGGTTCTACCTCGCCGCCAATTGAAGGTCTCACTGTATCTTAAATTCTATGTTCTATATTAACAGAAATTAATGCACACCTTTGATGAAGACGATTATCAGAAGTCTGGAAAGTAATTACGGTCTGAAATCGGACCATCATTACTGATATGTGAACATAGAAACAATACTATCAGCATCATTATACTAAACTATTTTTACGTTTAATACTAAAAAACGATACATAGCGCGGTTATCTGTACACTCCCCAACACGTCTTGGGATTGATTCATTAAGATGGTCTCTTTCTTCTTGAGGAACACTATCCCAAACTACCTATATTTCTTGTCTTAGAATCTCCAAAGTCCGTAGGGGCTGGGGTAAATTTCCCATCATATTCCAAACATGTTCTATGGGCGAAAGATCGGGGTATCTGGGTAGCCATGGCAATAGATTCACATGGGTCTCATTAAAGAAGGTCAAACTAACTCGAGCAAGGTGAGGTCGAGCATTATATTCTTGAAATGTGGGATCCATTAGCCAATTAAGATAAGGGAGTACATACGGATCCACTACTTCCTGAAGATAACGTTGCGCTGTCATGTTGCCTTGAGCAAAAACTAAAGGTCACCTACTTCCATGTGTAATAGTACCCCATACCATAACGCCTACTGTTCGGTGTACATGTCGCTCAACTTAAAATTGTGGTTGACGTCTTTCTCCTTGATGTCGTCTAACCCTTCTTCGGCCATCAAATCCGTCCAAGCAGAATCAAGATTTATCAGAGAAGGTAATCTGATGATATTCTACATTCCAATGTTGTCGTTCTCAGCACCACTGTAGTCGTTGCTGTCGATGCTCAGTGGTCAAAGGTACCACAAGATGGGGTCGATGATGCTGCAATGCAAAAGACCGTTCGAACATTTACAAGATGGGCTTGTACCACTCATCAGCCAAATTTGGAGTTGGAGGTCAGGTGCCTATACCACCCCGATTTTGGATAATGTCAAACCACGGTTGACAACATCTCATAACAGTAGTTGAATTTCTTTTCGTGCGATTAGCGATATCTTGAAATGAAAAACCTACCTTTTGTTGTGAGTGTTGAGATTTCTTTGTCAGTGAGTATATTAGCGCCAAATGGAAGGACATACAACACAGTATATAGCAGCATCCTCAAATCATGCTCTATTCTGGGCCCATGATTATAACTGATAGAATTGTTTCTATGTTCACATATCAGTTGGGATGGTTCGATTTCAGATACTTCTGATGATCGTCTTCTTCTAAGGTATGCATTCATTTCTGGGCATTTTCTTTCACATATACTTAGCCCATTCTTCCTTATACGTATTTTTATTTTTTTCAGTCTATAGTAATATAGACTGGACACTAGAAGAGTTTTATAAATAAAATTAAATAACTTATTTTTATTTGTAACTCTGTACAAGCTGAAGACCTAGGGCGTCAAATTAGTTTCTAATAGTTTGCTCATTTTATTTTATTTACAATACGACCAGAGATTATTTTACTGAACACCTGCATTCATTTCTGTTGGTAATCTTGGTATTCCACTGAGCCTCTCTTCGTGTCCTCGGCTCTCTTCATCCTCTCTACGTGTTCTCTGGGCTCTTACAAAAGCAGATATTCTCGAGTTGTTCATTTTTTTCTACTCTTCCACGCAATTTCCATTCTTATACCTCCATAAATGCTCCTTTGTATATTCTTTTTCATCATTCAATGCTTTCGTCTTCCGCTTTCACCTCCATATACTAATGTCGCTCAAATTACAGTTCTGTATACTTCGTTAGTTTTACTTCCCGCTTCCCTTGGCTATCCTAGCGTTAACTTTCGCGCCCTCTATTCCATTTTCCTCTACTCCATCTCCCATGTCCACCCTTACTATTGATTCCACATTATTCTCCGTGCTTCCCATTACCATATATACTATTTTCTCTTGAATATTTTCAGTCCAAATTTTTTGTGCCTCCTTTCCTAAACTTCCTATAACCTTTTTGAGCTCATTCTTCTTTTTGCTAGTGTAGATATATCGTGTGTAAATGCTAGGGAATTGATGTTCTACTCAAATCTCTTTTCATTTCTTATTAAAATTATTCCCAGTATAGAATTGTTGACCTTGTGTGAGTCCTCTACATACTGTGAAGATATCTGATTTTTTGCCTTTCCATGCTACCTCATTTGTTGTCTATTCCACCGTCAATATTTTAAGGCTAATTCTGTTCTTTTTCCATAAGCATCTTTAACTTTCTTCTTAATATTCTACAACTTTCCAAACTGAGTTCCTTGTTCACTTAATAGTTTCTGTCTAGCTCTTCTCAGCTCTTCCGTTATTTCTTTCCATTAGACATCATATCAGTCCTTTCTCTTTCATGCTGTGGTTTCATCTGTTAACATTTCCTCATTTCCTTACAACAGCTTTTATATCCTCCCAAATTTCTTCCAGATCTTCAGTTGGCATTGCTGTAGCTCCTACTATTAATTTTAGTTTACATATCTCCTGGATTTTTTTCTCAGGTCTGAATTCAACTTATTTGTTATTGTTATTTTAAACAAACAGTGGTCCGAACTACATTCTGCTCCTTTCATACTCTTTATTGCCGTTATGAAATCCATGCCCTTTTCTATCATTACATGTTCTATCTGGTTTTTTGTTTCATGTACTCTCTTCGAGGTGTCATTCTTTTGTA
The DNA here is from genome assembly GCA_034190945.1 of Octodonta nipae. Classification (NCBI taxonomy): domain Eukaryota; kingdom Metazoa; phylum Arthropoda; class Insecta; order Coleoptera; family Chrysomelidae; genus Octodonta; species Octodonta nipae. The sequence continues at coordinate 58,447,795 of CM067224.1, read as the reverse complement.
CGCAAGGTTAAGGAACCTTCATCAGTTACGCTTCCCACAATTGAATGTCCTCTCGAACACTTCTTTATGTATTTGATACATAACGTTAAATTTGAAGACGCGAGATGTAAAGAGCGACATCTAGGATTTTCGTGAAAACTAGCACATAGAGGTTCTTTTGCTTACAAAAGAATGACACCTCGAAGAGGTCAATATCTCTGACAGGTGAAATTAACCTTAAAATTTCATTGTGACATTCTAATCTAGGAGTAACGGGTAACAGCAATTATATGGAACGGCTCGATTCGGAACCTCTTTGTGATAGTTTCCCCGATAATCCTAGATGTCGGTTTTTACATCTCGCGTCTCCAAATTTAACGATATATATCAAATACATAAAGAAGAGTTCGAGAGACATTCAGTTGTGGGAAGCGCAACTGAGGAAGGTTCCCTAACCAGGAACAATATATATATATATATATATATATATATATATATATATATATACTCGCGTACAAAAGAGTGACACCTCGAAGAGTGTATTCAATATCTCTGACAGGTGAAGATAACCTGAAAATTTTATCTTAACATTCTATCCTAGGAGTTAAGTGTAACAGCAATTACATGGAACGGCTCCAGATTCGGAACCTCTATGTGCTTAGTTTCCCTGAAAATCCTAGATGTCGGTCTTTACATTTCGCATCTTCAAATATTGTTTTATGGTTGTCTGTATTGTGCCGTACTTTTGTGTACGTCACTTCGCCTTAAGTGTGTACTTCTTATTACCATTTGTCTTTTCAACGCAAAGCTTGTTAACCTTTCTACGTTGTCTTCTAAACGTTGTTTGTGGCATATTCTTGATTACTTTTATGTTTTTTTGGGCAATAACACCACAATAGAAATAAAAGGTTATTGTTCGCTTTCTCATGCTTGCTGTGTTTCCTGGCAGTTGTTGCATATGCATCTATTTTCATGTCTCCTAGCATTATCTTTATATTTCTGTTTGGTATCCTCTCCTTGTTATATTCTAATCTTCCATAAGATTTGTTGTTCTCTTCTTCTTCTTCTTCTGCATCCTCTATCGGCGCATATGCTTTAATACTACTAATGTTCCACTGTTGTATTTTTATTCTTAGCGTTCATAGGCTATCGGGTTAAAGGATATTCCATTTATTCTCTCTTTTCCCTGAATATTAAACAATTAAAATATCATCTTTTGATTAAATTATCTAAGTACCAAATTAGGGGAGTTAATGTTATAGTAACTTATTTCGCAGATTTTTCAATGTTCTACCACATTGTTCATAGTAGCAACATTTCTTCTCAGGTAGATACCGAGCAAAAGATATTTTTGTGGTTTTTGTGTAAAATGCACAGTCAACAAAATGTTGAAATTTATGTCAATTAGTTATATTTTACATTTACAACACCTTCTGTCAACAAAACTTTTTTTTCTGTAAACGTACCTGGACTGAGAAGAATCAGGCAGAACAACAAAAAAATACAAATTTAAACAAATCCCCTTTGTCACAGGTCACCATTAATTCCTCCAAATCGACCAAGGCCAACATTGTACACACATTAATCAGGTCAATACATACTAGGAATAACATTTAAAATTATTAAACAAATTGACTCATCAAAAGCCGATGCCCATCACTGTTGTATGTCAGCAGTGTAGTACAATAAGTTAACGGGATTGTTGTTTGTATTGTGACGTACATTTTTGCTCCCGATTATATTTGCTACACTAATTATCAACAAAATGTGTTGGTTTATTGGTTAGAAGAGTGTTCAGTTGTTCTGTAGTGGCGTAATATGTTATTAACTGTACATACCTGTATTTAAATATTTTTTTCTTCGAAGACCATATGCATTATTCACATTATTGGTTCGAGTTCATTTAAATACAAGGCACGTTATGAGAATAGCAATTGGAATTCATTTCTTGAAGAGTTATTAGGTACATGATATGAGAAAACATTATAGTATTCTAACTTTATATTTTTCTCATAATAACACCACAATTTCTTGAAAGTTTGTATATTTCAAGTAGTCCAAAGTTTCAGGCTCTAAATCACACCCGTCTTCAATGGAAATAAACTTCACACAATTGTACAAGAAAATTAAAAGGTTCGCAAAATTTTGTAAATTCACAATTTGACATTAAATGTTTGACAATAAAACTGATGTCACTAACGGAATTTACTGCTAATTTTATATATACAGGATAGAACTAAAAAATTCTAAACATCATATGAAATAATAGAGACATTAATGTCACAAGGGAAAAACCTAAGAAAAACCTTATGAACTATCCCGATACAGGGTTCAAAAGGACATTACCATTATTAATTTCGTTTTTGATTATTGGTAACCACGAATGACAGAAGTACTAACAATATAATCGCTTTCACTTAATAAAATTAATGAAGTCACTTTCAGCTTTCGTTTTGTATTGGATTCTCCTTTATGTACTATTGCTGAATTTTGAAATTGTATGTTATGACTACGGTTCTAGGCATGCTAACAAATTTTTGGCTTTTCGAATTGTCGTACCTATCTTTATATAATTTTTATGCTCATTTATTTGAACATTTATAGGTATACAAGTGTCCCCAATATACAAATTGTTACATTCGCAAGGAGTTTTATAAATGCGCTTTTTTGAGTTTTATGTTACGTTATTTGGTTTAGTTTTTGCTTTCAGTGTATTTCTTGTTTTGAATGACTTTTTAACATTAAATCTGCTGCCTACTCTTTACACTCTTTCAAAGAGACCCTGTATGTGTGGTATAGTTGTTGTTGTAATGTTATTATCAAGGGTATTAGTATTATTTGGAGCAACTTGGTGTTGAAAATTAATGATTGTTTTGTTTTCAATTTTATCTAATTTTTTGTTGATGAACTTTTTCGGATAATTGGTACTTTTTTCTTCATTAAATTTATTGATATCAAAACTGTTGGTTTCTGCTCTATCATATTCAGATTTAATAATGCCCTTTTTACGGTATTTGGATGATTAGAGTTTAAACTGAGATTCGTGTCAGTCGGCTTTCTGTAAATTTGTGTCTCAAATTATGCCCACGATTGTATTTTTGTTATTAAGATATCTAAGAAAGGGAGTGTATTATTCTGCTCAATTTCTAATGTGAATTGTATTGTTGGTTCTTTGTTATTGATGTCATTTAATAATTCATGTAAGTCTTCAAGAGAGTGTTCCCAAATAATGAATATATCTTCGACATGAAAATGTTGCTTAAGGCAGGGGACAGACAGGAACACAATGCCATGCCAATATCTTGTTGGTAAAAGTAATCGTTAAGCTGAAAATATGTTGTTTTCATACAAAATTCCATAATTATGTCAATGGATAATTGTATACGCTCAGTTAGTAACGAGTCATGTTCTAATCGTTCTTTTACTGTAGGAAGTGTTTTGGCTATAGGGACTTTATTCTATAGGTTAACAATGTCAAAATCTGCTAATGTGCAAGTATTTTTGTATTATAATATACGAGATAATTTGTCCAAGAAATGTACACTGTTTTTAAGAGGAGAACTAGAATTACCGTAAGTGGAGAAATGATCTTAAGAAGAAATTTTGATAGGTCACTGCAAAAAATATACAGACTTTGCAGCAATTGTGTGTTTTTCCCAGAAAATCAGAAAAATGCATAACAGAAAGTCCACAATTATCTTTCAGAACACAAATTATAACTTTAATTCTTTATATACTGCCTTAATATCTTTATAAACGTTTAATCGGCAAATGAATTTTGGATATTTCGGTAAGAGTTTATAAAAATAAACTTACTAATTAACACAACAGAGTTGTTTTAACTTAACTGCTTTTGGTATGTGTAAAATTTGTCCAAATCGGTATGTATAAATTTTAATATTTATATTAGACTTTTCGTTAAAAATGAAATTTCTTGAAGCGTTCCCGAAAAACCTTCTTTTGACGAGCAAACACAAGGAATTTATATTTATTCAAAACAACACGTGCCTTAAATCTACTTAAGTTGATTTTTGGGTAAACTTGTAGTTTTTTTATATCTTACAGTATTTGACTGTGAGAATAAATCATGAAAAGATTTTTGTGGGAAATTAAATTCTCTATGAAAAAAGTCTCATTGTATGTTCTAAAATTCATATTTATCAAGATATTGTGAATAACAAACTCAATCTGCACAATCAACATTTTGAGACCTAAAATACTCATTTTCCCTGAAATATAAACGACCAGACTATTGAGAATATCATAAATATGCACTTTAGAAAAAATAATGCGATTTTACCTAAAAATTGAGGCACGTGTTGTTTTGAATAAAAAAAGGTCCTAGACTTTTCTCACAAAAAGGCTTTTTAGGGATAGCCTCAAGATATTTAATTTTAAACGACCAGTATAAATACATATAACTTTCAATTTTTGTGTAATTTCTATGTGTTATTTGACAAGAGCACATAATCATTGACAAAATCAATATTCTGTGCCTTACAAATGTTTTCATTTTATTACCACCATTTTTTTATTATAGCTCTAAAGGGTTGGATTAACCTTTATCTTTTTTTTTCGTTTTACTTTCCCTAGTCGGGTAATTTCTAAATTGGGGGTTAACCCTTCTTTAGTGTTATATTAGGCAATATTGAATTGTATAATAAATTTTACCAACTTTGACTAATCGACGAGGATTAAAAGTGAACTTTTATTGAATCCAATAACACAGACTTTTAGGTTATAAAACTAACAATAATAAAATAATAAAGGGTAGGTTTTTTAAAAGTTATCTGTTAAACGGACTACTACTAAAGTAAGAGATGAGTCCAATAAAAATGCGAACTAATTTACTTTTCTTTACATTATATGTACTATTATTTTACCTACAAGGTAGGAAAGATTTGGAACTAAAAAAAAATTGCATTCAGTATGTCATTGCCGATCTAAACCTCGAAAATAATAACAATGAGCTAAATCTGGTGACTATAGAGGGTGTTTGTGTTTAAGCAATGCCATGAATTTTCCAAAAATGCCTTATGCATGCTACTTGAAATTTTTGTTGTTTAATTGCTTTCAAGATACCTTCTCAAGAATTTTAAGTACAGTATCTTCAAGAATTCCTAAATAGTGCTTAGCCTAAAATGAAACATACAACACTAAAACCAAAACCACCTCTTTGTCCCCATTCAAATAAAGGATAATAAAGAACAATGAGGACTATTATAGCTACTAAAGATGCCTGAACAGGCAAAGTGTACCCATCGATCGATTTTTGGTTTACCTTTGCGAATGTTTCTTCACGCTTTCTTTGATTGATTTTTTAATTCAGTTTGGTCTTCTTTGATGTGAAGAAACATTTAGCATTTGGTTACGAAGCCCTAGAAATAGAGGTCGGAGGGAATAGTGAAGCTGCCACCAGAAGATGACCTTGTCAATTACTAGATATACGGAGTAGAAACCGACGCCGAATTAACCAAGAAGAACCTTTGGTACAGGATTTGGAGATAGTACCGAAGTTGTTAACGAAGTCGGCTTTGGCCATGTAGATGCCGGTATTCAGGATAATTTTAATATGGAGCTCCTTACTACTCTCCAAACATGACGGATTCGTAAGTGATTGGTAACGAATCTTATTCAGTGTATCGGTCGAGTTAGAAGTCAGGTGTTTCAAGAAGTTCTTTTTATTGGAGTTGAAAGTGTTGTTATTCAAGCTCATGGAGACACAATGCGTCGGTTATTGGTTCACTGCAACATATTGCAGCTTATATTATTTCTAATTTGTTCATTTTGAAAAATGCAAAAAGCAAAACGTCGTCCGGCATCGCCAAAAAGCAAATGGTCTACAAAATCTATTTCCATTATAAATTTCGTAAATATTTGTTGTAGCGAAGTTTTGCCATTACCAACATATTTTTCTGTCGTGGGAATGAATTTGAAACCTTTGCCTTCACAGATGCCAAAACATTCACATCATGAGCTTTTTATTTTTTTTTTGTTATCAATCTTGGCCGGGGGCATTAAAGCGTTGTTGTTTTTTGAACGATAGTTGTGACATCTTTAATTTATATTTTATGATATCGTAGGAATAATAACACAATTGCTAAAAATTAACACAATTGGATAAAGAAATTTTTAATTTTGTGGTGGTGTTATTCCCAAACCCAATAAATTATAAAAATACAAACTCCATATATTTTTTTGATTCTTGATAAAATATTCGAAAAAGCCTGCCTTCTTTTCAGAAATCTATTTCAAAAACTGTCAAAATAATTTCAAATTAAGAGCTTATTACGGACATAATTGCTAAATGTTATTTCAGTTGTTTTAAAATACATAGGTTTGGTCTTTAACTAAATATTTCAGGTAATAAGCTTTTACCTCCTACAGAATCAATACTTCTGCCTCTACATTTATAGATCAATACTTTCTTAGCTTCAAAATAATCCCTCGATATTCATATATTAAACCTATATTAACAACAAATTTGACGTTTAGAACGTTACTTTGAGAAGTTAAATTAAACAGATCAAGTTATGAGCTTTATGGTAGATTGTAAAAAATGCGTTCTTAGATTTGTTTAGTTACAATCAAAAGTGCTATTTGAAAAAGTTGTTGTGGCTGATTGAATAGAAGAAATAACAGACGATGAACTAATACAAATTGTTGAACCCTTAACGAAGATACCCACATTTCGAATTTTTTGAAAAATGGACTGAAAGAGATTTTGATTGCCGAAAGATGTTATCAGTGATTTAATAATGAACGACATAAAAAATCCCACTGACAGTGTTAGTGTACAAGATATGGTACTACTAAGTTCAAGATTTTATGCTACTGGTAGTATGACGCCTCTGACTGCATTGGTATTGACAAGTCAACAGGATGTAGGATTATTTATAAAGTATCCCATGATTTATTAAGTTTTATTAACATGCCTTATTGTAAAAATGATATCAGACGTAAGATATTGCCACTTTCTATACCATTAGTAGATTTCCACAATACATTGGTGCCGTTGATTGTACCCATATTCGAATTTAATCACCCGGGGGTGAAAATACTAAAATATTTCGTAATAGATAAAAATATTTCTCATACAATGTTTAGGTTACATCTGATACTGAACTCAATATTCAAGGCATAGTTTGTTGCTGGCCAGGATCTACTCATGATTCCACAATATTTAATAGTTCCAGGTTAAGAGGTCAAACTGAAAATGGGGTATATGGTATTACAGTATTAGTTGGGGACAGTGAAAATAATCTTAGAAAGATGTTTTGGTGTTTGGAAAAGACGTTTTCCAATTGTATTTCTTGGACTGAGAGTAAAACCTGCGAGAGTTGAAACAATTGTTATAGCAGTAACAGTTCTTCACAATATAGCTCATAATCTTGAACTCTGATGTTCCACCCACTATTTCTTCCTCGTGAGGTTTGAAATTCGTGCTTCTCTTCCTAAATTTGGACATTTTCTTCTATTTACAAAATAATCAGTAGGTACAGATAAAATCATCTGCAAGTAGTAAGAAAGACCGGTGTAAAAATACAGGCAGATTATGTTGTTGTGTGACTGTGAATATTGACAAAATATGAAACATCAAGAGAATATATCATAGACCAGAAATAAATTAGTTTCATGAATTATTCCCTGGTTTAACAAATCCAGGATTATTTTCTGATTGTACAACATGTCAAATCATTATCTTGGATTAAGTTTTAAACCGGGATTAACAAATCCTGGAGTTAAATTCAGCTTTGAACAACTGCGCCTGAGTGTTCTAGATATTTAAAATGTGATACCTGTTCTAATATTTCTTTATTATCCACTCACAGATCTGATGATTTATCTTTTGCTCTTAGTAGAAGATAGTAGAAGATATTTTCGTGTTATACTCTGTACAAATTTGTTGCAGTTTTTGTATTCTCACCTTTAGGTCGTCCTGTGATTCTGTTATTAATACCCGGTCATCTGTATAAAGAATCGAGTTTAAAATGATATATATATATATATATATATATATATATATATATATAAACCAAATCTCAAAGTGTAATTAGCGCTTTATAGTAGAAATGCTAAATTAAAGTTCAAATTCATAATCCTCCTGCTGAAAATTTAAAATTACCTAGTAGAAGCTATCAAAATACACAAAAATACTGTGAAATTTAAAAAAATTCAAAGTTTCAACACCCGGTTTCTAGGAAACATCAAATATTTGTACAAGCCATATTGGACTAAATCATCCTATTTCATTCTAGAATCTACAGTTTACAGACTAAACAATCTTTATGAATCATCCTGTATTGGTGTATTAATAAGACCCCATGCTAAAAAAAAACGATACTATAGGGTAAAAACTTCACTTATAATGTTTCTGTGCTGAAGTGTATCTGATAAAGAAAAGGGCCGGTTTCAATACCAACCAATTTGCTTCGCCTCTAACGCCCTTCTGGCAGCATTACGAACACCTTACCCCTATCTTTACCAATCTGCGAACCTGCCAATTCTATAAAAAATCTGTCTACCGAGGCACCTGCCAAAAAATCACTCGCGTCTGCCGTCTTCCAAAACCAACCATTCGAAGGCATTTTAAAGATTTTTCGGACGAATATAATTATCATTAAGTCCCTCTCCGTCATTATCAGAAGGGTAATTTGGTACAGGTGGTTGTACAATGGCGTATAAGTCGTTGTGAAGAAGCAGATGCCTTCCTCGGGTTAGTTTTTTTGTGTTTTCATGTTCATCGTAATTTCGGTTTTTGACTGGCCGAATCTATCGAGCACTTTGTTAGGTTAATTTGAATTTTCGGTGGTTAATGGGGAATTATTGGTGGCCCGAAGGGGCGTACAAATCGAATACGTTTGTCAGCGTGGGGCCGATAAATATGCAGGACAGGCAGACAGTTTTAGATACAGTATTTGATTATCTCTACTAGATTAGAAAAATTCTCATATTAAATGAAGTGTTTATGATAGACTATTCATATTTTTATAATATCACAGTCAATTAAGAAAAATGGGTATTAGGAAGGAATCTCTTGAATCTTATAGCATTCTTTTAATGCAGTATAATTCAAGGTGACACAAATGAATTTAAAAAGAAGTTAACGAAAAAGTAAATTTAAAAATAGCAAGAAAACCTATATTTTTTCAAGAGTTATACCCATAACTAATAGATAATACGATAACTGGCGGTGAAAATATACCGATAAACACAAACATGCCTTAGTAAAATGTTTCTAGTAAACGATATACAGGGTCCTAAAGTTGGTATTTGGTTTTTGAAAATTTGTGACATTTGAAATAACCATATATTGAACTCAAATTTGGTACAGCATAGTTTTCAAGGGCGATAGACAAGAATTTGTTATCATTTTTCATGGTACTCTTACAGGGTGTTTGTTACGAAGGTCGAATTAGGCAAATGTAAGTTTATTACTTTAACACCCTGTATAATTTGCGTTTCGACGATAAATAATGAAACTGCCATAATTTCAATACAAAAAACGTATACTTGTTGAATCTCCATATATCAAGGCGTTTCCGAGATATTCCCATTTTCCATTTGAAGACTGGGGCTTAATCATTTAAACATTAACAGTTTCAAAAACATTCAATTTAATTATGAAAACAAAAAAAAACAAACAGATTTACTCGTTTCGAATATTAATTTCATTGCTGTACACCAAAGATTTCGTTTCTCCCCTTACGTAAAAGTCCATAGGATTAAGTTCTGGAGTACGAGGTGGCCAAGGGAATTCACAGCCACGTCTAATCCAACGATGCGGACAGTAGTCATTTAAATATTGCTGGATTATAAGTGGATAATGTGGCGGCGCGCCATCGTGCATAAACTACATATGCTGCCTCGTCGGAAGTTCAAACGGACCAATGAAGTGATCGCCAATAATTCCTCGCCAGATTTTAATCGAAAATTCATGCTGAAAATGAGCTTCACGATACGTATCAGAATTATCAAAATCATAATAGTTGTTATTCCTCCAACTGAGCTTCGTCAGAAAATAGGATTTTTTCAAGAAACGTTGGATCTTGAATGATTTTATGTTGCATCCACTGACAGAACTGTAATCTTCGCTGTAAGTCATTGGGCAATAAATTTTGTACAGGCGTAAAGTGATACGGATACAATTTTTCTGTACGTGAAATTGGTGATATATTCGATTTACTTACACCAGTAGCTGCTTGCAAGCGCCGAGTACTTAATGCAGGATTTTTCAGAATTCGAACTAAAATATCATCTTCATGATCAGCTGAAATTCTTTTAGGTCGGTCACCAGAATTTTTGGCGTGAAACGAACCTGTTTCACCTAAATTTGTGTATAATTGTTATTTTACTATTAGGCACATTTCAATTTGGATATAACTGTCTAACTACATCACTTGAATTATAATTTACTTGTACATAAACAAAAATCATATCCCTTAGTTCAGTATTTGCAACTTCTTTAATTCTTTGATCAAACTTTCAATTTGCAATTTACATTTTCATTACATATTTTAAAGTCATTGACAACGAAGTCAGAATCGACTTTGAAACATTTGATATTTTCTTTCAATATACAGCTTTTTTAATTCAATTGTGGTGTTATTCCCAAGAAAACTATAAAATAATCAAGACATATATTAATTTACCAAGATGTAAGATACAATTAAAAGAAAAACAAAAGCAGAATCTACATAGGAAACCACAACACAAAACTCATCGCAATAGATAAAGGCTTAAAACAAGGGTGTACTTTGTCACCGTTGCTCTTCAATAATATGACAATTACGGCCTGCAGAAAACGTCCATATAGATGGTCAGGAGATAAAATCTTTTTAAATACCTGGCAAAAATAATAAATTCTGCTGGCAGCTGCGAAAAAAGAGATCTGTGAGGATAGGTATGGGGAAAACTCTATATGGTTTGCTATGGATTGAGAACCTAAGTCATGTTATAAAGAAACGTGTGGTGCATAGCATCATGGCAAATATAGTACTCCAGGTTGCAGAGATATGGCCAATAACAACAGCAGTTTGAGATAACATAAGAACCATAGAACTGGACTATATTTATTTATTTATATATTTATTTAACCAGATACATTCCATGCATATTTACATAGTAAATCCTACAAGGTAACAGAGCTGCCTGCTCATAGGCTAGTATATACTTACAAACTAAACTACTAACTAAACTAAATATTTAAAATTAATTTAAGTGATATTAAAATTTTTATTGTACTTATATATTAAGTTTTCCGTAATACTGCTGTTGTATCCAAACTACTTTCATACATTTTTCATAATCCAGGGTTTAAATTTTGCTTTAATCTTATTTACCTTTTCTGTTTCCATTGTTTTAAGTTGATCTGGTAAAGAGTTAAATGTTAATACTGCTCTATAATAACTATTTTTGACACTGGCAGTTTTACTCTCATTAGGGATTTGAATGGTTTTATTTCTTGTTATACTCTTAGAATTTCATTTACTAAGGGTTCAATAATGACAATACAATATTGACATGTAACAGTGTTGAGTAAGAATTTTTGTTTAGATATAAATTGTTTCTGTACTATAGTTTTTAGTAGTCTATTTGAAACCACTGAAGCATTTGTAAAGTGTAATTATATGCTCCTCCCAATGCTATTACTCCGTAGCTAATAACGCTATGGGAAAGAGCATAGCATAGCTAAGTAGAGCTTCAGTGTTCATAGATTAACTTTAATTATAGAAAATATATTTAAGGTACTTAGTTTTAGTTAATATATTTTTAATATATAATTCCCATGTAAATCTACGCCAAGATATTTAAAATGTTCCACCCTTTTTATATTGAGTCCATTGATATTAATGTTTATGGATTCAGGAATACTATTAGAATAGTTGCAAAAGGTAATACTACTTCGTTGTGTCAAAATTCAATGATAATTTATTTACAGCCAGCCAATTACTTTTTCAATTGGTAATTGTTCATGGTTCTTTCCAAGTGTCTCCCCTAGCGACAACAGCAGTTTCATCGGCAAATGATATTACAATACCATCAAGCAATACCTTTAAAAGTTCATTAATATATAATATAAATAGAAAAGGTCCTAAGTCAGTTCCTTGTGGAACACCTGTTTTAACCTGAGAGCATTCACTAATAACATTACTGATTTTTACTCTCTGGTACCAACTGTCTAAATACTTTCTACTAATTTATGAGCCTTACCCTTAATAACTGTATATCTTGTCAAGTAGTATCTGATGATGAACAGTGTCAAACGCCTTGGCAAGGTCGATGAATGTCAGTTAAAGGACGACTATTGTCTAATTTATTATACATAATGTCTGTTATATAGTTCAATGCATCTTTGGTTCCCATATTTTGTATTAGCCTTTTTGATAACATTTTGTATGCGGAGATATTTAAGGGTTACAAGGCACACCAAATTCAAATTAATCACACCTCGGTATGTCCAGGAATAGAGCAATTGCGCGTTGTTGATAATAGATGGCAAAGGAATAGAAGAAGGCAATATATTTGATTGACCAACATGTCAAAAATGCAAGTATTACATAAACTTAATATGGGAAAAGAATGAAACCTCATCGTAAAAACATGCCAAACATTCCTATCTTGGACATCTGGTCAAGCAGGACAAATACTACCCACCCCAGTTGAAATCTAATGATAAATGAGGGGAAATGGGGAATAGGTAGAAAAATGTTTTCATGGATAAAAAATATTATACATTGGAAAAGGGTCCAGCCCACTACGAACAACACACACGAAGACAGAGAGATCTACTGCAGCAACTTTCAATTAATGAGGAGGGCACTGGAGATATGAAAACAATAGTTAGCTGAATAAAAGGTAAGGTGTTTTTTAGTGCAGTAAGAGTTTTAAAATTGGACGGTACAACTTCCAGTTCACTGGCTTCGCGTCCTGCAACACTTTCCGACCTAATATAGCAAAAACATCATTGCAATATGAAATATGGATAAGGGATAAGCTGTCAGTTTATTGTAAAGGAAAATCTGCCACCTCAGACACTGCGGTTGCCTAAAAAGAACGACATGGAACTGGCAGACAATTTTCTAGTTCTAATATGTTGTTTCATTCAATCTATCATTTTCCTATCCACTGAATATTTTGTTGCAATTATTTTTCTATTTGTGGAGAATTTTTTCATTTTGTGCGTAAGCTGCATTGGTTTTTCTTTGATTACTAAAGATTCTTCCTTATAATCAGAATTGTTTCCTTAAGTTGTCTTTGTCTCTGTTTCTTAAGTACTGAAACTCAAATGGAGCCAAATTTTCTGGTTTGCTGTAGGTCTTCAAATATATCTATAAATATTCTGGAGGTTGTGTTTTCTGTTATGCTTTTTTAATTGCTTGTTTGCTTCGTCTTCATTTACACAGCGTGACGTAAATTTTTTCTTGTCGACACCTTTGGCAAGTTCACGTTTTTGTCGAAAATCACGTTCTACACGATACGAAGACATGTGAAAGGAACAAAATTCAAGAGAGTTCATCGACCATTCACTCGACCACGGCTGTCGAGCAAATCTCTTAAAATTTCAAATTGATTCATTTCATCACTAATACGTTTTATACGGAAAACGTATGTTTTTTATTTGTTATTCCCTTGTTGAAATTTTATGAGACGTTCGCCCGTCTTCGACCGACCGATCGACCGGTTTAGTATGCCATTTTTTTCCGAGCAAATGTCGAATACAAATGGAGGAATTTGGAATTTTAAACAGGCCACCGTTTCGTCACAATTTGATATGAACGATGGCGCTTCATACATTATTCCTAAGCGTTGGGAAATCCCAGTGTACGCAAATTATTTACGTACCTTTTTTATGTAACATCATCCATTATTTTAATTGTCGAACAAGCTAAAACCCTCTATTCGTCCAAGTAGGATACTAAAATAAAAATTGACAAATATCAGTTTCCTACAATAAAAAATCGTCTATGCTTCCGTGAAAACACTATGATTAACTAAGGAACCTTTTTCTTCCTCAATATATAGAACAATAAAAACGAGCATCAATCTGGGAGTATAGCAGTGTTTTGCCAAGGCGAACACTTTTCCCGAAACCAACTCAGAACACTTTTGATCCCCTATAACTTCGTTGTCAGCCCAATTTTTCAGAAAATCCGATAATAAATACCAAAATCCTTAAACATCAAATAAATGTGACATAAATAACCTTTACGAGACGCCCCAGCGAAGAACATTTAATTGGTTAAAATCTGGCGAAAGAGCTGGCTTTCAACAAACTCCTATGTCCACTGATATTTTGATTAGAAAATTGCGAATAATTCGCTCCTAGATATAGCGTTCTCGGTCTTGCTAAAACCAGACACTAAAACATTCCGTATTTGACCAATTCCAATGAAATATGTTTAGCAATTGTTTCATTACTTGTGGTTCTCGGTTATCCACATTTAGACAAGTTATTTTCATCGCCTACTACTGTTTGAAATGGTTTGCTTTTTTCTCATCATTTTTTTCAATTCTTAAGAATAACACCACACTTACGAGGAAGTCTGTATATTTTAAATACTCCAAACGTTTCAGGGTCTACATTAGACCATATTTTCATTGACAATAAACATTAACACAATGGCGTATAAACACAAAGTGTCCTAACACCAAATGGTGCGTTCCCGCAATTTGTTTAGTGTATTGTTTTCAATTTGATTGAATTACTTCATTGATTTTTAAACTTCTGCACCTTTTCTAAAACATTCCGTCGCGCTAATGTTAATCGTAAAAGTGTTTTTTGCGTAAAATATAGACAGTATTGACATTCGTGTTTCGGTTCCCTAGCTATTAGGACGCTTGGGAGGGTCGTCTAATGTACTCCGAACTTTTCGGTCGCTTTGTTCCCGTTTGAAGAGACGGCGCTTATTGTTGTTTTTTGCGTTACGATTTCGCGAGTTAGTAGCTCCGTTCGAAACGACCGCTAAACCGCTTTCATTTTGTTTCTTTTGTGTTTACAAAAGCGCATCATTTGTTGTTAAACCCGCATTTTTTGTTTGCTCAATCAATGAACATTACGTCGCTATTTTTTGTGTAACGTGTTGTCCAGACGAAGCTCTAAGAAACTGTTCCTGCTGTTACGGGGCTAGCCTCTGAAGAAAGGTTAGTGATAACTTTTATTTGGTGGTTCGTTTATGTGACGGCACGTGTTTATTGATTGTTCCGCTAAAGGTCCTTCGTCAATTATATACTTGCATTGAACCAGTATTGAACTAAAACCGCAACATCTAATTCATACATTTTTTTTGGATATTCTCTATGGAATGTGCCATCGAACACATTACACCAAACCTTTCTTTTTTTTTCACTCAACGTACGTTTCAACAGCGAAGTTATCATCATCAAGGAGTAACCCAAAACTCATCTTTTGGTTTACTCAACAATAATAATTCTCAGAGGCACCACCTTGATGATTATCTTCCAGAATTTCAAGAATTAGCGGCGCAATTGCATTTTATAACATTTCCTCATACTAATCTGAAACTGGTAGACAATGTGCCTCGAAGTTTCCTTGGATCCTCAACGTCTTGAAATGGTTGATCTCACAACGTTTCAATAACTTTGGATCTACTATCGTTATCAGGTGAGTGAAGGAAATTTCACAGATTATCTGTCGTATTTATACCTTTAAGTGGTCATGCGTAGCTAATTGGGTCCCTTAATCTCTTCTCTGGTCGATTTAGGTCTGTCCTACCAGTCGGTTGGTTGTCAGTGATGCGTGGCGCCAGCGGCTGAAGAAGGAGTCTCCAAACATTTTTAATTTGGACGAGGGGCTGTCTAATTATATATTCATTCTAGATTTTGTATGCCGTCTCAATATTTTTTCTTTTATACTAGTAATCTTCCTTGTGAATTACCCTGGCCTGGTAAGTTGATATTATGGTGTTCGATCCATGCGTGATTAGCTAACACAGAGTTTGTGAGCTCCGCCCTTTGAGTAGCTATACGGTGCTTCTTAACCCTGGCGTCCAGTGTTCGCTTTGTACCCCCAATGTAGAGATTTATTATATTTATTCTATATCTGCATCTGTGTATGGTAATAATAGAATTGCTATTGTGGTTTCCTCTTCCTGCCTATGTGTGTTTTACCCAGGTCTTCAAACGCCTTGTTAATGATTGCTTCCGGATATCCATTCATCCAAAAGTATTCTCTAAGTTGTTCTTCTTGTTCTTCTTTGAGGACCTCTGGTATACTGCAGATACTTTTCGCTCTTTGGATTGGTGTTTTGATGATGTCAGTTTTCGTTGTTGATGGGTGGTTGGAATTGTAGTGTAGGTATTAACCTGCATGTGTTACCTTTTTGCAGACTGTTGTTTCGATTCCGGTTGTAATCCTTTGGCACTTCACATCAAGGAATGGTAGGCATCCACTCTTTTCCCTCTCCGTGGTGAATCTAATGGATGGTTAGGGTAGGTTTAGGTGCTCCAGGAATGCCTGTAGTTCTCTCTCTCTCTCTCTCTCTCTCTCTCTCTCTTCGTGTTGCCAAATAATGAAGGTATCGTCAAAAAAAACATGCAAAGTAACAATTACCAGAAAATTAACAATTGTTAATTTTTTGACAACTAATCAGAGGCGAACTGAACAATCTTCATTAATTAAATGTAAAATAATAATTTTAGTATTTATTTAATTTATCCATCAAAATTGGCCTAAACCAAAACAAAATTACTATGGCTGAGTAGATATTGTCAAAATTTCAAATAAGCTATCACTTACCATAAGGTCCTATTTAAAATTAGTGGCCAGAATTGCCCTGTGACCTCATCTATTACTGTTACGTCATCTGTTATCTCTTGTAGAGTAGTTTACAACAGTTTATTTTCACCCTCCAAATTTCATTATTGTAAGTATAACCGTTTAAAAGATTCGCTGACACGTTTGACTGACCCTATACCCAGGGTTGCAGTTAAAAATTCTGAGATCGTATGAAAATTACAAAGTTTTTTAAAATTGTGATATCCCTAAAAAATTCTTAAAAGACAAACTAGAGATAGCACAACTATTATTTACAATGCATCATGGCTGTTTATACCCAAATTTCCACATGAGAATTTGTTGGACATTTGATTGTTTTGTTTCCATATTTATTTTATTGTTTATTTTTTCCATTGCATTTTATCAAATTATTTTCCCTCTATATCACCAAATTAGTAAAGATAAATCAGAATTCCCTAAATATACAGTGTGTTACATTTAAAATGAAATGGGTACCCTCACCCATGGTATAACCAAAGTTCTAAATGGCCCACAAGCAAACAATTGGCAAAAAGTCATATAAACCAATGTGACCATAAAAAAGGCATTATCTTGAACCTTTATCCATCTCTGTAAAAGAATACAAACAATGTGGAACAGCCGAATGAAATAAATGCGATAACGAGTTTTGGGAAAAACGCTTGGACACGTCGAAATGCGCCTTTAAAAATTTAAATGCGCATTTTATCAATAAAAAAATTATATAGGGTGTGTCATTTGACAGTGACCAATACCAACTTTCTTATTTTAAATGCACCCCTATATATTATTTATTTTTTGGATTCTCCACAAAATTCTAGACATAATTCATTTACAATCTCCTACAACTAATAATAATAATTATTATGTCAATTTAGGAAATGTTCAAAATGCTCACCATGAACGTCTTGGCAACCTAACCTAATCTTGTATAGAAATGTCTTCTAACGTTTCTCAACATCTCAGGCGTGACTGATCTAATCGCAACCGTGATTCGTCTTTTTAGGTCATCTAATTGTCCAATGGCGTCAAATCAGGATAACGTGCTGGCCATTCTATCGATCCGCGCCTCCCAATCCACCCACGATTTGGAAAAATTTGGTTCAGGTACTGCCGGACAGTAATTTCGTAATGAGGTGATGCTCCATCTTGTTAAAAACATATTGTATTGGCAGGAACTTGTGGGTTTACTGGATCAGAATATAAGTTCGTCAAAGTTGGCACGACATTATTTTGGAGCAGTTCTAAATATTTATCTCCATTCAAGTTGGCACCAATGAACAAAGGACCTACGATATGATTTCCAGCAAATCCTGCCCAAATATTAACTTCTTCAGGATATTGCGTATGTTTCTCTGTCATCCAGTGAGGATTCTCATTAGACCAATAGCGGCAATTTTGAAGATTAACATGACCGTGAAGTGTAAATGTGCTCTCATCAGAAAACAAAACATCTTCTAATTGGATCACATTGTTATCTAACCTTAACATCATTTGTTCACAGAAATACGTTTTTCTATCGAAATCGTTTTCCATGAGCTCCTGTCGGCATCATTTTATAGGGATGCATTTTACTTTCCTTTAGTACTCGAAAAATTGATGTGTGGCTAACTTTGAACAGTGGGGCTGCTTTTCGATTAGAATGATGTGGGTTTTCTTGAAACTCAAGCATAATATCCAATTTCATCACTTACAGCATTGGCAGCTACTTTTTTATCTGTCTTATATGACCAAGCTCTCAAAACAGCTTTTCTATTTTGCTAATTGTTCCTTGGGATACAGGCGGCAATTTTGCAAAATTTTCGTGAAACTTCCATTTGTGTCTGTGTGTTATCTCCATTACCAATCATTTGTAGAATGGTTATTCTGTGCATTTCAAACGACAAGATCTAAATGGGAATTAAGTATTGACTGTAATGTATCGAATTTGTGAAATAAAATAATTTTCTTTTTCTATTGTGAATTTTTGTAATAAATCTGAAAACACTTAATATTTCCGAAACAGTTGAAGATAGGTGTACGACATTTTACATAAATTATATCTACAATTTTCAGGAGAATCCAAAAAATAAATAATATACAGGGACTTGCATTTAAAATAAGAAAGTTGGTATTGCCTAATGTCACATGACACACCCTATATAATTTTTTGATACTGAAAAAATGCGCATTTAAAAATACAAATCGATGTATCCAAGCGTTTTCCCTTACAAGCCCTCCTCTATTCGTTTGGGATTTATTCCATATGGCTGTTCCACACTGTATAATGTTTGTGACAAATAGACTACTGTCAACTTCCTGCGATTATTTATTTTTTTCGCTCGCATTGACCTACATTACACGCAGAAATAAATTCCCACAAATATTTGAAATGTCATAGGAGTCGTCATTTCTCATGGAAATCCTTTATTTACAAAAATACTCACTCATAATAAGTGCTAGAATTGATTTCCATCGAACCGATTGTCGATCAGCAGATACACAATAGCGGCAGCAATAAGGGCAAAAGTACCTTGTAGCGTAAGTGTAGGGGGCGGAAGGGTTATGTCAGCTGGAGATCGGGGTGTGGGAAAATTATACAGGTGGTACCGGAGTCTGGGAACGACGTCTTCAGGTACAGAGAGCGTGTGTAATAAAGGTCTCGCGATCACGCCTAAGATATTTCGTAGTGTTGTTAGCGATGGTCTATGAATTTTGTACAGGGACGGTCTAGTCGTTCTCAACGATAGTGAAAGCATACTTCTGGGCGGTTATCTACAGTAAACAAATCATAAAAACCCGAGAATAATTTAAAACTAAAATACGTAATATTGAAAAGAAGTTTTTGATTATTTCAGTATTCCTCTATGTAAATATTTGAATGTTTTTTATTGTGTGTAATATGTATCTGTGGTTGGAGACATTTGAACTCCAAATCATTATCAATCCCTGTGTGCTTTTACTGGAGATTTATTCTTGAATTCTCTGCAATTTTTCTTGCTTGTCAAAAAGAATTGACAGTGACATTTGGGCTGTTTAACAATCAATTGATACTGAGAGTACAGATTTTTTGCTCTCCCAGCAATAGATTTTTTCAGCCCATTTTCAGATTAATTGAATGAATAGTAAGTGGGTCTATTTGGTCCGGCTGGCGAAACAGGTGGACCATCTTCAGGCTAAGCGTCTTGTGTCGTAGTCATCTTCGGGCGGGGGTGACCATCTTCAGGCTGGGGTGTCAAGTAGACCATCTTCAGGAGAGGGTGTCGGGTCGACCACCTTCAGGCGAGGTCGTTGATCACGTCATTCCGTGGGTGACAGTCGGAAGAGTGACGTCACCACCTTGACCTTTTTCAGAGGTAACGTCATCGGTATTATGGGTTTTATATGAAACAGACAAGTCAGGTTTGAATTCGTTTAACAAATCAACGAATCAACGAATGCATATAAAATGGAAATATATACCAACAAATACTAGACAATTTTTGACATATGCCTCATTAGCTCATATGGCCGAAAATTTTTACTAAATATAATTAAACCATATGAAAGCAATCCAAACAATTTATAAACACCAATGATTATTTAACAAAATTAAAAAGAACTTTTATTTACAAAAATGCTAACTTGTAAGCTTCGACATAGTTAGTCTTTTTTCACCGACTTCAAAAAGTAGGAGGCTCTCAAGTCGTCTGTATTTATGTTTTTTTAAGTTTGTTAAGCGATTACTCACAAAACGACTCAAGGAATTTCGACTATTTATACTGAATGCTGTTCCGGCGGATCGCTAAGTGGTCCCATTTTTTTTCATTAACATAGCTTGTACCGTTTCTTAGAAAATGGGAAAAAACTTTTTTACCGATTTTGTTATACACTATGCTTTGGTGGAGTCGCTGTATTACAAAATGTAAATTTTCTTGTACGGAACATGGGATAAATTGAAATGAAATTGGATTAGCTCCGGAAAATCCCGAAATCGGGTAAAAAATTTTTTTTACTTTCTTATACAGTAAAATTTGGTGGAGTCGCTGGTAAAAATATAATTGTGCGGAACTTGGGGTAAATTGTAAATAAATTGAACTAATCAAAATAAATGTCAGTTAATATGTATATACAGTGTATATTCATTAAACGATTTATTTTTATTAATAATTTTAATAGGAAAAGTTAATCATCATAAACGGATTTGCATGGTCTAAAACGTAAACAGTAATCACATATGTAATCCATGTCACTTTTTAACTGTAGACGAGGTTTGTCATCAAAGAGGAATTTTGATTACAAATTAAAGTATTTTCATTTTTGTTTAGATCTAAAATTGTTATCAAATAGAAGTAATTATAATTAAAAACTGCAACTACGCCATTGCACTAAAAATTTCATAATAAGTATTTCTGTAACTTTTTCAACTATATATTAGGTTTCAAAAAATATAACAATTTTGTTTAAAAGTAAGGTACCTTTATTTTTTTATAATATCTCAAATTATAATCAAACAAAGTTTATTAAAATTGAAAACTGCATCCAATTGTGCTGTATTATTAAAAATTGTAATAAATTGAAATTTGATTGTAAATAAATCGAAATAAATGTCAGCTAATCAACTGCAAGTTGGAGGTTCTCAGTTGGTTTCTATATACAGTGTATCTTCATAAGTTGAATTCAAACGGGAAACGTTCTTATGGATATTATTTAGAGAATAAGTTACTCTTTATAAAAATATTTGCATGGTCGGAAATGTATACTGTAATCTTTAAATGTCACTTTTTCAACTCTATACTAGATTTGTCAGCAAATATGAATTTTGCTTAAAAGTAATAACCTTTTTTTTAATATATAAAATTCTTATAAACATCTAATTATGCCACATCACTAAAAAATATATAATATATCTTCATATCACTTTTCCAAATTGTGTACAAGGTTTGATAAAAACTATAAATTTTGTTTAAGCTAAATACCTTTATTTTTAATAAGAACTCAAATTGTTATCAGACAAAATTAATTAGAATTGAAAATTACGTTCTATTATGCTATATCAAGTAAAACTGTATAACGATTTATTATAAGATTCCGATATTATAAGAATGTCAGTATAATTAACATACCTAAAGAATGATGCTACTTAGATCGTTTGCAATATAGTGGATCTACCTAAGTTAGATTCATATACAAAATTTTCTTAATATATATACATATCTAGAAAACAAGTTATTCTATTCAATAGTAAACGAGGTTAGCCAAGCTAATAAACGAAAGTAAAATACCTTGTTTCAGGCAATACCGAATAATAGTTAATTAGATTTGAAAACTGCATTCAAAAAAACCATTGCATCACTAAACATTGTAAAATAAATACATTAAAAAAAACAAAAACTGACTTCAAAAAATTAACTAAAAAGCGTGAAATATTTTTTTGCGCAACAATTAAATACTTTTTCTTAAGTCGGTGCCAATTTGAACAGCGAAGTTGCGAAGTACACTTATAAATATACTTCACAAAATAGTTTCTCTTTAGCTTGGTACCGACTTCAGAAAAAGTATTTAATTGTTGTAGCAAAAAAGTATTTCATACTTGTGAACTTGTGACCTATAATTAGCAAAATATTTACGACATATTTTGAAGAAAGAATCATATGTAATTATAACATGAAACCAAAAATGTGATGGTTATAAATTGCTGACATTTTTGTAATTTGGAAGCATGGAACTGAAAAACTGCCCGCATTCCTGGATTACATCAATAGTCAAGAATCCATAATAAAATTCACAATGGAAATAGAAAATATACATAATCTTGCTTACCTTGACATACTTAGATATAGATTATAAACAACATCAGAACTGAAACTAAGAGATATTTGAATTTTAAAGCCAAACATCCCTTTAATGTAAAAATGTGTTATAGTGTTTATAAATTTCAATATTTCCCAATTGAAAATTATATTTTATAATGGAACATATCAATTTTATATTAATCATATTTTCAAAGGATTCTATCAAAATTATAATGAGTTGTATTGTTTTAAAATTTTTCGTTGATTTTTTGTATCTTTTGTTGGTATTTTCTTAAAAACAACTGGACATATTTCACTGCACATTTCCCATTTGAAAAATATATTTTATAAAGAACCAAATCAATTTATAACAAACATTACTCTTTAAAAATTTGTAAACTTTTCCAGCCATTCAGGACTACCATTTCATTCTTTCCTTAATTCTTCTTTGTATTTAATTTATTGTCCGTTTAACACACTATCATGCTCTCAAAGGGTTCTATCTAATTCGTTTTGATTTTTTCTTTCATTCTTTTGTGGACTTCTTAATATACCAGCGGTACTTCCACTCAATCTCTGCAAAATCTTTTTTTTAGCAATAATTAATTCTAATTTTTCTTATTCATTGTTACTTTATTGAACCGAAAATAAATTAAAATGTTGCCCCTATGTGTGAAATATCATGTTTTTAAGGATGTATATATCCTACAACATACCAGTCTGTGTCTTTTCAAGAACTTTATAAAACAAAACTGACTGAAGAAAAATGCACTGAAGGTACAGTTAATGCCTGACAAACAGCGGTGGATTTCCACTAGGGGCAGTAGGGGCTAGTGCCCAGGAAGGCAAATTTTCTAGGGCGGCAAAATTAGGAAAGTGTCTTCTTTTCCAGTCTTCTCAAGATTGCTCAATATAATTAATTAAATTCATTCAATTAATCATTTTTATATAATTGATATTTTTTTTATAATTTTGGCACTCAAAGTAAAAGTTATATAATAATCAAAGTGATTTAATTAATTTATTTCCTTGAGGATTTAGAATAATATTGGATTTTTTATTTTCTGGAATTAAAGAAATTAAATTATTAGTTTTTGGAAATATTGAAAATATTTTGGAGTTATATTTGTTTTTTCAAAACATAAATTTTAATCAATCAATGAATTTTTAAAAACATTAGTAATTTATGGATTACACAATTTAATTTTAATTTAAAATTAATTTTAAATAATTTTTGAATTTAATAAATTTGCAATTTGTGTAATTAAAATCAAAAATTATTGTATTTACACTGAAAATTAGTTGCACAAATACAGTCCGGTCCTGTACACAATCTCTGTTGAATGAACAGGAAGGAAACATATGTAGGGTGGTAAAAAACACGTCCATCAATAGGTGTACTATTAAAATAGTGAAAGGGATTTTCATTTTCTTAGCAAAAAATAAATCACGTAATAAGCAGGTATAAAAAATGTATTGATAGACTAATAGTATATCGAACAGGATGATCAACTTTGTGCTTTGTAATGATTTCCGGTGGTTTGAGTAATCGACTAGATCTAATGCATATGTTTAAGAACTCATATGAGAAATATTAGTATCTCAAATTGAAACTAAAATTTATCAATATAAACGAACTTTGATTATTCTTAAGTGCAAGAAGTGTGTGTAAGATAGAGTAAACAATTAAACCGATATGCGACTATATAAATGAAAGGAAAACAATTCTAAAATCCATATCATGAATAATACTGACTGGTAGTATTGTAATTTCTTTAAGATTAAGTTCACAATTTTGCAGCATTGTTGGTTCAATATTAAAGTCATTTTTATTTAATGGTATTGTTGTTAGCCTGTTATACTATGGAAATATGTTAGTCTGTGTTGAATTGGGTCGCAAGATGAGTTAGGAATTGTGATATCTGTGTGTAATAGTTTAGGGTAGATTAAAATTTCATTTTAATTTTGTATTAAAATAAACACTCTGAGGTAATTTTCACTTATATTTATTTGCTATTGACAATATTGTTTTAACAGGTTACTGGCTTCTTCAGAATGCAAAGTACAACTAATTGCTAAATACCTAAAACTATTACATAGAAATATAGGGATGCAATTACAGAGCTATTAAGGGGATTATTGAAATTATGGGCTATTGAAGCAAGTAGGAGGGAAATAGAACTATTAAGAAAGAACAAAATATTGGAAATGAGGGGTTTAAATGGAATAAATTATGCCTGTAATAAGTGCATATAATTCTATTGAAAAGATTAAGGTATGGTGAATTTTCATTTTTGCTAATTTCTAGTGACCCTAAAAGATATATATTTTTACTTTTTTGTTGTAAATTTAATTGTTTCCTGAATGATATTTGTGGCATATTTTTCAATGTCTAAGTACTTCTTGGGAAATAACACCACAGTTAAGAAAATTGCTGTATATTCCAAACTTTTCGGGGTCTAGGTCAGACCCCGGTGTCAATGGTTAAGAAACTTGGATAAAAAGGCACAATTCTAAGATGTAAATTAAAATATTTGACATATGTATTATTTGATTTCTGACGTAATTAAGAGAATTTTATATGTAATATACAGGGTAGCACAGAAACCTCTAATGATCATATAATCATAAAGTTCCTTTCAAATTGGAAGAAATTGAAAGGGAGATCTTCAGAATTTTATGTGGCGCACCTAAGTGCGACTTTGATATAAAATGCGACCAAAGAATTTTGTTGATTCAGTGATCTCATTAAAACCATAAGGGAAAACCTAGGAAAAACCTTATGAACTATTCACAAGGACATGACACTAGCAATTTCTTCCTTAATCATCGGCAACCAGGAACGACTGAATTCTACGGAGGTAGTACCGATACAATCGTTTTCATTTAACAAAATTCAAGCAGACACTTTTAGTTTTCTTGTGGTGTTGTGTTCTTTTTTGTGTAATATAACTGAATTTTGAAATTGTATTTTATGACCAAGGTCCCAAGCATGTTCACAAATTTTGGATTTTTCAAATTGTCGTTTTTTTATGTAATTGGTGTGTTTGTTTATTCGAACATTTAGAGGTCTAGAGGTTTCTCCAATATAGAATTTATAACATTCACAAGGGATTTTATAAATGCAATTTTTCGTTTTTGTTTAACTTGTTACTAATAAATTTATGTGGATAATGATTGGCAGAAAGTACATTTTTTATAAACGCTTTTTCTTCATTGAATTTATTGATGTTAGAACAGTTTGTTTTTGCTCTGTCATATAGAGATTTGATGATACCTCTTTTTATTGAATTGTGCCTTTTTTATCCAAGTTGCTTAACCATTGACAACGGGGTCTGACCTAGACCCCGAAACGTTTGGAATATACAGCAATTTTCTTAACTGTGGTGTTATTTCCCAAGAAGTACTTAGACATGGTAAATTTAATACTAGGAAAGTATTCTGAGGTACATGATTTTCATTCAATAAATTGTCGGCAAAGGTTAAGTTATTGTAATTTTGGCATTCAAAAGCCTTGGTATGTTCATTCCATATTGTCTCGAACGATCTTCTCGAACAACCGAGGTAGAAACTAGGGCAACTACCACATGTCAACTTATAGTCACCCAAGTTGTTATTTTTGTTAATTTTATCTTTAATGTTTCTTATACGTTTTCCTAAGTTGTTATCCGTTTTAAAAGATATATAAATATTCCTATTTAATAAAAATTGGGCTATTTTTTGAGAGGGAAACCGATAAAAGAGAAAATTATCTAAGTGTATTTATTTTAATATAAAATTAAAATGAATTTTCACCAAGTAACGATAGAAATTATCATCAGTTTAAAATTTCATTGATTGAAAAATCCAGTCTGTTTAAACTCGTTGTAATTGTCTCTCATTGTCTTAAAAAGCTACAGTGTAAGCGAAATAATTGTCACATATTTGTCTGATGTTCTAGATCACTTTGCAGCTGCAAGCTACCTTTGGGACCTTTAAATGTTCATATTATTAGTTTCCGAAGTTACTGCCGAAGTCATTAATGAATATCGGAAACAACAGAGGACAAAGGTTAGAATCTTGTGGTACCCAGAATGTGATCAAAAGCAGAAGATTTGGGGCAGGACACTCAAGTGGAACTGGACAAGTTACACAGCCAGAATGAGCAATAATAAATTAACACAGATTTGAATGACGTCTAACAGCTGATAGGTATAGAGAAGGAGATCACCTACCTGACAGACTGACGACATTAAATGCGTGACAAACTGGGTTCCACTTACCAAGACAAACAGAGATGGCCATCAATGAAGGAAGCCTATGTCCAGCAGTTGACTTTAAGAGCTGGCTGATAGGATCATGATGATGAGGATTATAAGACTTTTGGAATCACAGAACAGAAAACTTGGTGAAAGGGGCAAATTGGTAATTACGGATATATTTGAGCCATATTGTTTTAGCTAAACATATGAAGTACCTACCTAACTCAACAAAAAAAAACACAAACATTTTGGAAAAAATATATTTATCTTTCAATATTATCTGTTTTCAGCTTTATACACTTTAACCAGTGGTGTTCAATAAATTCGATATTCCTTTTATAAAAAGAATTGTCTTCCTGCTCAAAATATCCATTAATTGCCAACATCACTTCTATATCGTTAAAAAATCTTTGACCACTGAGCTATTTTTTCAAGTTCGGGAACAGAAAGTAAACCTAGGGGGATAAATCTGGCGATTAGGGTAAATGAAGTAGCAATTCAAACTTCGATTCATTATTTTTGGCCATTGCAATAACGCATTTGTGAGCTGGTGCATTGTCTTGCCTTCTTTGGAGCCGGTTCTTCCTTTTCGGTACGGCTTTGTAGATTTTCTTCATCAATCACTGGAATGCTCGTACTGGCAACTTTTACAACCGCGTTTAAACTCCTGCTACTTAATATTTTACTGTTGTAAACGAAGTAACAGGCTCACGAAGGAGTTGATTCTAGTTCAGCTTTTATATTGTGTTATGTATCACATAACGATGACCAATTTTTATCCGTTGTTTACAAATTCACTGAGAATTTTCACTATAGAGGTAATGTTTTTATTTTCACACACGGGTTCTGCTCAATTCTTGGATTTACTTGGATTTACACAGTCCAACTCACTCTAATTTATTTCCAGTACTTTAACATAATTTATATTCACAGAAATATTTACATTTGTCTTAACTATACAATACGACCGTCGAAAACAGAATGAATTCCATTGCCAGCTATCGGTATTTATATATTTCTCTTGGATTTATTCTGGCAAGTCAACGAACTATCGGGAAACTTCTTTCATGTGTTCTGGAACCTTCAAGGGAATTCCCAGTAACGGCAGCGGTCGGCCTGTTGAGAAGCAAAACATTTCGGATTCCCAGAAGTATCGAAATAACGTCCCTTCCACGAATTGGTTGATGGCCGATTGCTGTCGGATGAATTCTCGTAACAACACTAAACAACGTGGGGTCTTCAGACTTGAAACATATGCTTCTTAGAGAGTGTACTTTCTAATACACTGATAGTTATCAAACCACTACCGCCATCTATAGGTAGGGCGGGAACTTCTTGGACCACCCTAGTAAGATCTGACAGTAGGAAATATTAGTTCATAATTAGAAATGGCGATATGACTAGTACGATAAAGATCCTGTTTTAAAGAGTAAAGCTAAATATTGTCTTCTCAATGTTATTTGTGGCATATTCTTAATTATTTTTATGTTTTCTTGGGAAATAACGCCACAATCGAAAGAAAAATCTGTATATTCAAAAACCAAACGTTTTCAATGGCTTTAAACATGTATTGAAAATTTAAAATGAAAAATGAAAGTTTGATATGACATTTAAGTTGACATAAGAAAAATTTGTGTATTTCTAGATATACAGGTAGCACAAAAAATTCTAAATATCATGTATTACAGTTAAACAGCTGTCAAGTTGGAAGAACTTGAAAGAGTTGTCTTTAGAATTTATAAGTGGGATTCCTAGGTACAACTTTGATATAAGATAGCGCATTCGCCAAAAAGTCGATCAAATAATTCTTGTATTTAAGTGATCCCATTAACGTCATAAGGGAAAACCTAGGAAAAACCTTATGAACTATACCCATAATGGGTTGTTCAAAAGGAGATGGCCATTACTAATTTCTTCCTTAATTTTCGGTAATCAGATCCGATTGTCAATTCAATTTGACAAATCAACTATACTTCGCAAAGAACAACATAACACAAAACGAAAAATAAAAGAGTCTGCCTTAATTCCTTTGAATGAAGACGATTGTATCGCTTCTACTTCTGTAGAATTCAGTCGTATCTCCTCCTTTTGAACAACCCAGTATAAGGTTTTTCCTAGGTTTTCCCTTATGATGTTAACATTTTTAGCGAATGAGTTATCTTATATCAGAGTCTTACCTAGGAACGCCACTTACAAATTCTAAAAATCACTCGTTCAAGTTCTTTCAACTTGAAAGCTGTTTAACCATAATACATGAAGTTTGTGTGCTACCTGTATATCTAGAAACAACAAATTTTTCTTACGTTTGGTTTTTCTTTGAATATACAGATTTTTGTTTCGATTGTGGTGTTATTTCCCAAGAACACATAAAAATAAAGCTAAATATTGTATATAATTGTAAAACAAAAACTGGTGAGCAAACCTTAACCAAGAACCTGGGAATCATAATAGGTGCTGAGTTCAGACTATCGTTAAGCCATTTAGAGGATTAGAAGATACAGTTTTTAGATAACTTATACGTTATTCTTCTTCTGATTTAATAACTCACTCAGATACTAAACTGAACTTAGTTTTAAGTCATTTGTCACGCGTTAATGCTTCGTAGAAATCTAACAAAGCAATTTGTACCAAATTATTGCTCAGCTAAACCTAATGATCGAATAGCGAAAATCATTTAACATTTCTAATATACATTATACACATTTATATTGCTTGAGAAAAAAACATAGCTACACCGATCTCTGGGAATTTCCGACGAGTATAAATAAATTTGCATCATTTATTCAGATGATAATTAATTAGAAACGAGTCTCATGTTGCGAATGCCGATTGGTTTCAGGGGCAACAACAACAACAGAGATAATAGGCAAAGACTAGAGTGTGGTTAATGGTACAGTGTCAATGCCCTGCACTGACGACCATCTTGATGGTCTATTATTGTCGCGAAGAAATAACATTTGAGGAAATGTGTTTTTTTAGACTTTGGAATGCTCGATGATGTCGTCGGTCACAACAAAAAACCGGTATATGTTGCCGAATTTTGTGAAAAATATTTCTACACGTAATGTGTACAAGAATAACTACACCGTTTCCAGTTTTGCGGTTACAATGTTTATTTTATTAGGCGGATGTAGGACGAGTTTGAACGTTTACGACTTAAATTATTTAATATTGTAACTGTTAGTTGGCTTGCTCATAAAATAAGCTGGAAAATAAGCGCATGGTGGTAATTTTTATCAATAATTATGCCATAAAATGCCTGGAAGATTTTGCATTTATGGCGTAGAACGTTCATTTAAGTCTGTTACCGGGCCGAAATATATTTTGTTATAATAAGATAAGTTCAGATTGTGGTTATGTTATTTTTAAAATACTAAATTCGCTCACTAAAAAATCCTCAATTTCAATATGTCAGTGGCATTTTCTGTTTTTCATGCACTAAATTTCATTTCGTATTGAATTTTAACTGAGCTTGAAAACGCGAAATCAGACCAGAAAGTTTATTAATTGGGAATTTTCATACCCGACTAATGACATCTATTATGAAGGGTAAAGATAAAGAGTAGTAAAGAAATAAATAAAAAGTGGTCTAGGCGACCACCATGTAATGACTACAAAATAGTTTATGCAATCTATAAGAAGAAGAAGCATTGGGAACTTGAAAACCGTGAGTTATTATTTGGTTAAATTAGGGAAAAGTTGTATAATTTAAAAACCTTTCAGATACTTTGTGAAATACTTAATACTTAATATGACATGAAAGAATTTTTTTGATATTTTACTTTTCATTTGTATCGAACATTTTAATAACATAAATCATATTATCCTCGTTTTATTGTTTTCGCAAAACACTAAAATAGAAAATATGTCACTTGTAATGTGTTGAAGTTGTTTTTAGTCTTTACAGCGATAGTTTTGAAGAAAAATCTCTCTATTTTGGTACTGACTGATCAAGAAATATTTATTATAATTTATATTTAAAAAAGAACCGACTTCGGCTGACTTAAAATAAAAACAGTTTAGAAACCGTGTGCAATCAATCACTATTTTCAGACATATCTTCTTGTTTATCTGATTTAATTAAGATACAATTCAATTGATTTTTTTGCGTATTCTTATCTCTCTCTCTATCTTTTTCTCCCTCTCTCTTTCTCCCTCTTTAATTTTTATTCTTTATCTATATTTTCCAAATATATTTTAACTTTTTTATTTGTTTTATTATTTGGACCAGTTTCTATAAATGTAACTAATTCACTCTATATTCCATCCACACTCTATATGCTTCTGTGTGTAGTGGTCACTCCTATACAAGTTATTGGTCTATCATTTTCTGAATCACCCTGTACAACTATAATTCAACTCAACAAAATAATACAACGGTCCTGATATCTTCAAAAACCACCCTGTATAAGTACAAATCCTCTCCACACTATTGACTCTTTCTATTTTTCTATTGTTTAAATTATTCCTGTATACCAATGATTTTATTTCGCCCATATGTGTAGTATTCCATTTATGCAACTGCTCATGGTCTATCCTATATAACAAAATTCACCTTTTTTAACAACATTTTATGACTATAAATTTACTCTGCGATTTATTTCAATCACCCGGTATATGCAACTGCTTCTAAAACTTTTTTAGCCCATGTTTATAATTATACCCTGTCCTACGTCCTATAATTCAAGTATCCTAAATGCTTATATAACAAATTTTGGATACACCCTCAATAACAATAATTTTACCCCACCCTTAATTCAAATACCTTGTCTAAGCAACTACTTATGTTCCAAACTATATAACTTTTTGAAACTGCCCTGTATAACTGTAATTTTACTCCACCTTATATTTCAAGCGTCCTGTATACTTAACTGCTTCTGACAATTTTTAAACCCTTTTGTATAACTGTAATTATTCTGCATTCTATAACGCAAATATCCACTCTGAATAACTATAGTTTTGCTCAACTCTCATTTCAACCATCTTGTGTAAGCAATTACTTATGTGCTACCCAATAAACTATTTTTAGAACCACCCTGTATAACTAATATTTCAACCATCCTATGTATACAACTACTTATGTACCACCTAATACACATGCTCGCACGCACACATCTTCAACCGTATTCCACACGTTAGAGATCGCCAAAATAACAAATTTTCGTTTTAATAAGCTAAGGGAATAGTTTCTGCAATTTCACGCGACTACAACTTAACTTCGTCTCTAAAATAGACTGACTTCAAAAGCATAAAATGAAAATCATTACAAACACCCTGTACGACATACTTTCATGGCATATCTTGACATTTAAACTAGATATTTATGATGAAAATTTGCCATTTGCCATGATGTTTACAGTTTTTGTGCATATATTTTTCCGATTTTCAGAATAATGTTATGTTTTACGTTAAAGAAAAATATACGGAATCAAGCTAAAACATATCTTTGTATAATACAATTTATAATATTCAAATTGCGTGAGCAGTTGTAGAGAAAACTGTGAAGATTCTGAAATATTGTCCCTTATTTCACTTTTTTTTCTGATTTTCTAGAAAACCGTAAATTTCATGTTATAGACAATTATATGGCATATTTCTTTAATGGTCCTTAATATAACGCAGTTTAAATCATCATAATTGCCGAAGCTGTTTTTGAATAATCGCTCGTCATATAAAACAAAAGTTGCAGACGAATTAATAACCTCCTGCTTTTTGGAAGTCGGTTAAAAATATTTATAAATGGCAAATTAATTTTAAAAAGAGCGTAGGCATTGGAGACTGAACGAGTTCCCGTCCCTCGTTACCTACCTGTTTCTGTTATTTGTGGCATATTCTTGATTACTTTTATAACACCACAATCGAAATAAAAATCTGTATATTCAAGGCAAAACCAAACGTTTCCAGGTCTATTGTGACCTCGTTTTCAATGGCTTTAAATAAAAGTTTTGTTTGCTCTTTTTTTTCCTTTTTTTTATACCTGGAAACGTTTGGTTTTGCCTTGAAAATACAGATTTTTGTTTCAATTATAGTGTTATTTCCCAAAAACACACAAAAATAATCAAAAGACTGATATCTCGAAGAGAGTATTCAATATCGCTGACAGGTGAGTTACAGATTCGTAACTTCTATATTCTAATGTTAGTCTGAAGTTCTACAAAGAACATCTACATGGAATAGTTCGAAGAACATGCACCGAGGAGTTTCGAGAAGAAGCCAAAGCTATGGTTGAGGTATGTCGGTGACACCTTTATTATTTGGCAACATGGAGAGACAGAACTACAGGCATTCCTGGAGCACCTGAACCAATCCCAACCATCCATTAGATTCACCATGGAGATGGAAGAGAGTGGGTGCCTACCATTCCTTGATGTAAATTGTCAAAGGACTAGGACCGGAATCCAAACAACAGTCTACAGGAAGGCTACGCATACAGGATTATACCTTCACTACAATTCCAACCATCCACCAGCAACGAAAACTGGCATCATCAAAACACTATTCCATAGAGCCAAAAATATCTGCAGCACACCAGAAGCCCTCAAAGAAGAACAAGTGAAACTTAGAAAAGACCTTTTGGCGAACGGATATCCGGAAACGATCATTACCAAGGCGTTTGAAGAGCTCGACAAACCACCTAGGCAGGAAGAGGACACCACGGTAGCAACTCTACTATTACCGTATACTAAATGCTCGTCGGAGAAACTTAGAAGAATTTCACACAGCTATAGGATCAGAATGATCTTCAAAAGCAACAACACCTTGAGGAGCATGATTACAAGAACGAGGCCCGACGCACCAGCAATACCAAATAACTGTATATACAGCATACCGTGTGAATGTGGCAATCTTTACATTGAAGAGACAAAGCGACCGCTGGACACCAGGATTAAGGAACACCGCACAGCTACTCAAAGGGTAGAGGTAACGAAGTCTGGGCTAGCGAATCACGCATGGACCGAATACCATAATATCAACTGGGACCAGGCTAGAGCAATTCACAAGGAAGAGCATTGGTACAAAAGAAAATTGATAGAGACAGCATATATAGTCTCGAACGAAAATATAATTAGCGAGCCCAGCGTTCAAATTAAAAATATTTGGAGAGCTCTTCTTCGGTCTTTGCCGCTACGCGTCACCGGCAACCAACCTCCAGGTAGGACGACGTTGATTGGACCAGATAAGACCCAATGACCATGACCGGCGACGCATGACCGGTTAAAGGTATAATATAAATACGACGGATACTCTGAATTTTCTATCATTCACCTGATGACGATAGCAGATACACAGATATTGAAACGTTGTGAGATCAACCACTTCAAGACGATGGAAGTCCAAGGAATCTTCGAGGAACTCTATATTCTAGTTTCCCCGAATACGAGTATTCTAGATGTCGATCCTTACATCTCCCGTCTACATATTAAACGATATGTAACAAATACATAAATAATTGTTCCAGAGAACATTTTATTGTGGGAAGCGCAACTGATGAATATTCCCGACCAGAAACAATATAGGGTAAGGTAAGGTAGGGCACAGTGTGACAAAAAAGACTTATTGTCGTATAAAATCAAAAATGTATAATAAATAACACTTTTATTAGATGGATAATCATGAAGCTTTCGACTTTTAATAAATAAAGGAAAATCATAACAAAATTAACAAAAAATGTTTCAAAACGTCACTTTTCTGAGACCCATTAATTGTCACAGACTATCCCGCATGTGTTACAATGTTACATACTATGGGGCACCCTGGGACAGGCTAATTGTAAAGAAAGAATATGACCTTAAAATCTTTGTGGCTTGTGTGTGGTGGTATGGTCAACAAAGTGACGCCGTTGTCAGAACTGCTGCAGCAAGGTGGCTCTTGTGGTTGTCCAAGATAAGTAATAAATCAAAAACAATTCCGGTCTTTTCGAAGAAAACAATACTTTTTTATCAAAAACTTCTTAACAAGTAGATATCAAAACAAATATCAACAAGCGTTTTGTAATAGGGGCTGAATGTACTTGTCAAAATACCAACATTACTCTGACGCAATTATAGAAACATTCAATAGGAGATGCTTACATTTATTATTGTTTTGGTAAAACATAGATGTTATAGTAGGGAGTAAATGATTGTAATGTTTTTATTTTCACACTCGGGTTCAGTTCTTGGATTTATTTAAAAACACAGTCCAACTCACTCTAATTTATTTCCACTACCTTTACAAAATTTATATTCACAGAAACTACTATTTTCATTTCATCTTAACTGGTACGTCCACGAACCATCGGGAAATTCCATCATGTTCTGGAAGCTTTAAGGGAATTCTCAGTAACGGCAGCGGTCCGCCGGTTGAGAGACAAACATTTCGGCTTCCCAGAATTTAACGGAATAATGTCCCTTCCATGAACTGGTTGATGGCCGATTGCACCAGCTGTCGGATGAATTCTCGTAACATGATTAATGTTTGGTGAATGTGTTTTTATGTAAACTTCTTTTATCAGTGGGTTTGTGCATTTTTTTTAAATTCACCAAGAAATAAACTGATAAGATCCAAAATCCATGTTTAGTAATGTTAAAAAGCCTAGAGTACGTGTTATCCGAGAGTATCGCCAGCCTAGTGAATTTGGAAGAAGTCGAATTATTGGTTTACGGCAGCCGGAACACGAACACAAACCCAACTAATGTTATGCGATGTTGTCAAGCGTGATAATACCCAAAATCGGAGAAGAATGGGCACTGGAAGTCGAAGGGGCACACATGAAGTTCAAGATCGACGTCTAAGAAGTATGGCCTTTAAAGACCGATTTTCGACAACTCGAAATTTGGCTGATGAGTGGTTAGGAGAACAAGGCCATCTTGTAAGTTTCCGAATGGTTTACCGTCGTATACCGTTTTTTAGACTGCAGCATTATCGACCCCATCTTGTGATACCTTTGACCGCTGAGCAAAGAGGGCAACGACTACAGTTGTGCAGAGAACGACAACATTGGCATCTGGAATGCCGTCAGGTGGTCATTTCTAATGAATCTCGATTCTGCTTGGGTGGACATGATGGCCAAAGAAGGATTAGACGACGTCGACGACATGTACACCTAACAATAGGCTTTATGATATGGGGTGCTATTGCACATGGAAGTAGGTCATTTGTAGGTTGCATGCATGCTGTATATGACGATAGTCGTATTTTGCTTCTCACGTTCTGTCCACGTAGCGTCATACAAGATGCATGCAAGCTACAAATAATTTTCATTTCTGTCAAAGTTTACAACGCGAACAAACGTCATTTTAGAGAAAACGGCAAATGATGATTCTTAGAACACGACGAAGTACACATATTGGCTTCATCCATAAAGCGAATTTATTGTAGATTTTTTGTTGCTGCAAGTGAGTTTAAGGGAATGATTTTATTATTTACATAATGAATAAAATATAGGGATTTAATTCCTATTGTTATTAATATAAAAACAACATACTGTTACGCGAGAATATATTATCCCAAAAGAAAGGTTCGGTACTTAGCGTTCAGTTATTTCATATGCAAGATGACGAAAGTGTGCGTATGAAGCGCACCCTTCCTTAATCGACTCATGGATCCCATATTTCAACAAGATAATACTCGGCCTCATGTTGCTCGAGTTTAAACTTTTTTGAAGAGACCCATGTGAATCTGTTGCCGTGGCCGCCTAGATCCCCCGATCTTTTGTCCACAGAACATGTTTGGGATATGATGGGTAGAAACTTCAGCCCTCACGCACTTTGGAGGCTCTAAGATGTGAAATACAGCGAGGTTGGGATAGTATTCTTCAATAAGAAATAGACAACCCTACTAAATCAATGTTAAAACATGTTGGGGAGTGTATAGATAAATGCGGTTAACAATAACATTAACAAACTTAATAATAAAAATTTAAACTCATT
This sequence comes from Octodonta nipae, assembly GCA_034190945.1. NCBI lineage: Eukaryota > Metazoa > Arthropoda > Insecta > Coleoptera > Chrysomelidae > Octodonta > Octodonta nipae. The sequence goes on along the minus strand of CM067224.1, from coordinate 58,411,134 downwards.
GGTATTTTTTATTCAAATTTTAATCATTTACTTCTTACTAAAGCATCTATGTTTTACTACATTAATATTAAATATAAACATCTCTATTGTCTTGGGTTCAAAACAGTGAGACCTCGAAGAGAGTATTGGATGAAAAGGTAAAGGTGTTAAAGGGCAAAAACTTGTGTTTTTTTAGTGTTATAGAACTTTCAGTTGGCAACACTCTTTTAATCGGCGGCCATCTTGTCAGCTGTCAAGTGATTTATGTTTAGTTTGGTTGTGCATTTCATCATGAATAGACTGAGGCCTGAACAAAGCTTCCAAATTGTGCAAATTTATTTCATGGTTCTGTTCGAAATACGCATCGCGCACTACGTCCATTTTACGGTCAACATAATCGTCCATCAGAGCAATTAATTCGATTAACTATGCAACGTTTTCGCACCACGTTTACTCTAAATGATAATACGCATCCACAGAGATGTCGTACAGTGCATACAGAAGCAACCACTGCTGCTGTAGTGCGTAGCGTAGAGGAAAACCCGAATCAGTCTATGCGCCATCGTGTACAGGAATTGGATATGTGTCCATCCACTTTATGGAAGATTTTGTGGAAAGATCTGGGTTTGCGTGCTTACAATATTCAACTCGTGCCAGAATTGAAGCCACACGATCCCCTAGCAAGGCGTACATTCGGTGAATGTGCCCAAAACAAGATTGCCGTTGATCCCGCTTATTTTGTTTAGCTATGAAGCTCACTTTTGGTAGAATGAATACGTCAATAAACAAAACTGCCGTATTTGGAGTGATGATAATCCTCAAGTTCATGTTGAGACACCATTACATCCAGAAAAACTGACTGTTCGGTGTGCTTTATGGGCTGGTGGAATAATTGGTCCGTACTTCTTTAAAAACGATGCTGGCCAGAACGTTACAGTCAATGGTGATCGCTATAGCACATGAGCTGTAGTTTCAACAAGACAGGGCAACATGTCACACAGCTCGTGCCACAATTGATTTATCGAAAGAAACGTTTGGTAACCGCATAGTTTCACGTTTCGGACCCGTAAATTGGCCTCCAAAATCGTGCGATTTAACGCCGCTTGACTATTTTCTGTGGGGATATGTGAACTCGCTAGTCTACGGCGATAAGCCCGATACGATTGACCACTTGGAGGACAACATTCGCCGCGTTATTGCCGATATGCGGCCACAAATGTTGGTAAAAGTCATCGAAAATTGGACCTCCAAATTAGACTACGTCCGAGCCAGCCGTGCGGTCATGTGCCAGAAGTCATATTCAAATTATAATACCAGAAGATTATCTTTCGAATAAAGTAAATTTCATGTCAACTTAAAAAAAATATCCTTATTTTATTCCATCTCAAAGTTCTATACCTCTAAAAAATACACCCTACGTCTGTGACAGATGAAAGGTTCCACAATTTCTCCATTGTTTTTAAAACCATATTTTTTAATTTATTTTTTTTTCAATAATGTAAAAGTTAATTTTAAATTTTTTTTCATTACAAATATGTATGGCGGCGCCTGAAATAATTAAATTATTCCATTCGGCTAATTCATATTGTATAATTACCATACAGTATTAGAGAAGAAATACAACATTTTAATAATTACTGTACTATTAAAAAAATAAAACATTTTCACACTACCATAACAATTAAACATACTAAAAATTATAGTAGGCTGTATTTTTTCCTAGACACCTACAATTTTCATAACAGCAAATTAGATGAACAAAAATGCCACGTTCAGGACAAGTTTATCCTGTCATTTTGCATAACAATGGAGACACACACGTATTAATGATGTTCCATTCTGACAAGATAATCTTATATATGCTTGCCTTCATCACTATCTGTGGGAATGCTAAATTACGGAGCGGCCATGATATTTTTTCGTCAGAGATATTAGTGAGCAAATAACAATGAAGCATTTATGTTACTTCTTTGTTTTAGCGTTTCGTGGAATATGAATTTGTTCGATGTTGATGGTTCTCAGCTTGTGAGAAAGAGAGGCATAAAAAGGTAGTTTAATCACTAGGAAAAGGAAGTTGGTTTATATTTAAATTATTCATTGGGTTTATGAAAAATTATGCGAGACATTTTCAAGATTTATCTCATTGAAATTCCCATGTTTAAATCTTGTTGTCAGAATTATTGTTCAAAATTACGGTAACTATATTTCGTTTTTAATTTTTGGCAATTTGAAAAGGAAGTAGCAGTAAATCTGGTATGTATTAAGGACAATTTACGTGAATGTGACCTTTAAAATTTATACAGGATTTATTAAATATTTAGTATACACAATGGGTAATAATAATAGAGAATTTAATGTCCAAAGTGTAATATTGAAATTGAAGCAATAAATAGCTGCCTGTCCCCTGGATCTGGCGCCCCAAACGAATTAATATTTTTATGGGAAAAGCATCATAGAAATTCTTGGTTGGTAAAGTAAAAAATATTATTTTGGAGGAGGCAATATCTTACGGAAATTGAAAAACTAACAAAAAAACACCTTGTCACTGTAATTTAACGCCATTGAAATAATCAGGGGTCAAATGAGTTAATCGGTCGTTTTTTGTAAATTTTGTTAAAAATGTTTTAAACAAATTATTTCAAAAGTTTTAAAAATAGATTTGTACTCCTCAGAATCAGTTCTTTAATTTGATATAGTACACGATAATTTTAATTTCTTATCAAAATTACTACCAGCATTTTCTCTTTATTTTGATTGTAAACCTTAAACAACGTCCTATGTTATGTACTTTTTTCAAAATTTTGGGTTCAATAATATGGTCGATTTTTGTAAAATTTACATCCAGAAGTACCCCCCAAAAATTCTTCATTTGTTATAAGTACTCCCGTTCGGATCACCAAACTAAGCAATGATACCAAATTTCAATCCTTTTTGTTCAGTAGTTTCGTACAAAATAGCCTGTGACAGACGTACAGGTAAGGAGTGATTGTATAAGGTTTTCCGTATATTGAATGTACGGACCCAATAGACAATTACTGTTTCTGAGTAATTAAAAAAACCCAAAATTTAATTTGTTAATCTTTTCATTACACTATGTTTTTTGTATCCTAATTATAGTGCAGATAATTATATAAAATTAACACTACTGGACTGGAAAGTCCAGTGATCCGAGGCGTCTTGCCCATAAACTATTTTTTTATTAATATTTTTAACTTTTCTGAGATGAAATTTTACAAAAATCGCCCCACCCCCCTAATCCCTGAAAGTATTGGCGCCTAAATTTAAAAAATAGTGCCTTAGTCAAAGTTGGCTGGAAAAATAAAGCAAAAATCCTAAATCCGAAAACTAAGTGAAATTTTTTTTTCAAAATTTTAGATAGTGTTTCTAAAGTGGGAATTAAGTCGATGTTTAATATTTTTGTTAATATGTTTTAAACAAATTATTTACAAATACGATATATTTGTTATTCACATAATGAGCCTTTTATTTGATATATTACATGATGCGTTTGAAAATTGACTTTTTATTTTCCATTTAATTGTATAATTTGTCCCCAAAACTACTATGGTGGTTTTCTACTATTTTTTTTTATAAATTTCAAGTGAACCCTAGTACCCCTAATTTTATTCAAAATTTTGGTGTATTGCATGATGCGTTAAAAAATATTTTTTTTTCCATTTAGTTCTATTATTTGGCTCCCAATATTAATATTGGAGATTTCTTTGTATTTTTCCTGTAACCAAAAAATTTTAGGTCTTATATTTTGGGGAATAAAGGGTAATTTCTTAAATATTCTTGTTAATATATTTTAAAATAGTTATTTTAAAAATAAATATGAAAAGAATATATTTGTATTTGTCATAATGAGCCCCTTCTCTTGATATATTACATGATGTGTTTGAAACAATTTTAATTTTATTTTTTTATTTAATTCTGTAATTTGCCCCCTAAAATTAATATTAGAGGTTTCTCTTTATTTTTCCAATAAAATTCAGGTGAGGCTCTACATCTCTATTTTTTTCATAATTTTACGGTTTATAGTTTCGGAGATAAGGTAGGGGAATGGGTAAAATTTTTTATATTTTTGTTAATATTTTTAAAATAATATATTTTAAAAATATGAAAAAAATATATTTGTTTTCGCCATAATGAGCCCTTTCATTTGATATATGGCATGATATGTTAGAAACAATTTTAATTTTATATTTACCATTTAATTCTTTAATTTGTCTCCAAAATTAATAGTAGAGGTATCTCCTTATTTTCAGGTGAGGCCCTATATCTCTAATTTAAAAAAAATATATTTATTATAGTTTCGGAGATAAGGAGGGGACGGTCGATTTTTTTTAGTTTTTCTGCCCAGAAGTACCCCTAAAATCAAAATTTCTTCATTTACGATATTGCAATATACTTCGTGGGTTCAATTTAAAAATTATAACAACTAATATTTACTTTCACTTTTCTAGAACTTTATTCACATCCAAACAGCTGATTCACAAATACAATAATAATCTCATATAAGCTAGTCGTCGCGGTATCACTACTCGGCGATCGTGGTGTGCTTCTTTTATATCACCAGCGTAGAATTCTCCAGTAGAAATCGTCATCGTTCCCTCCGCTGCCGAGTCTTTTCGAGAATCGTATTTTTTTATGGTAAAGCGTTTGTTGTCGTGCTGAAATGACACAGGGTCGGCTTTGGGTAAATTTCGTAACACTGCCCCCCCTTTAATTCTGATCGTCCCGATCAGAAACATCTTCTCCATGGTAGGGAGCTAGTCGATCTAAATGAACCACCTTCAATTTAGCCTTGGGGTTTCGACGGATCCGGTAGACGACGTCATTAAGCCTCTTGACCACCTCGTATGGACCATCCCAGGCGGGTGTAAGCTTTGGGGATTTACCCTTGCTCCGTTGCGGGTTGTACAACCAGACTTTGTCCCTCTCCTGGAACCCGACTGAATTGGCCTTGAGGTCGTATCGCGTCTTCATCCGGTCACTGGTGGCCAACATCTGCGTTCGAGCTAATTCGTGTATTGCCAGCATGTTATGTCGGAGCTGATCGGCATAATCGTCGATGTCTTGGGGAGGTTCTTCGGGGGAGCCAAATGCCAAGTCGCATGGTAATCGCAGCTCCTTTCCGAATAGGACCCTGGCTGGGGTCAGGCCTGTACTATTATGTAAAGCAGAGCGATATGACAACAGGAATAGGGGAATATGCTCATCCCAATCACGCTGGTTATTGCTGACGACCTTGGATAGGTGTTGTTCCAAGGTCCTGTTGAATCTTTCCACCATTCCGTCTGACTGTGGGTGTAATGGTGTTGTTCTCGTTTTCCTGATCCCCAACATCGTGCAGACCTTGTGGAATACATTCGATCCGAAGTTACGCCTCTGGTCTGAGTGTAATTCCATCGGGACGCCAAACCGGCTGAATAGTTGTTCTACTAGCACCGTCGCTACCGTGGTTGCCTCTTGGTTGGGTATCGCATATGCCTCAGGCCATTTGCTGAAGTAATCCATTGCGACCAGAATGTATTTGTTCCCCCTCTCAGACTCGGGAAACGGACCGGCGACATCGATGGCAATTCTCTCAAATGGGACGCCCACATTGTACTGCTGCATTCTGCCCTTGGTCCGGGTCTTCGGGCCCTTACTGGCGGCACATGTGGCACATTTGCGGCACCAAGCTCTGACGTCTTCGAAGTAATTCACCCAGTAGTACCGCTGGCGAACTTTGTCTAGGGTTTTATTCATGCCCAGGTGGCCTCCGGTAATTCCATCATGTACTTCGGTCAGGATGGCTGGTACCTTTTTCTTCGGAACTACCAGTTGGGACTTGGTTTCTCGTCCATCAGCGCTTTCCCAAACTCGCTTGAGCATTCCATTGTCTACTCTTAGAGAGTCCCACTGGGCCCATAACGATTTCAGCACGCCGGAGTATCTAGCTACCTCGTCCCATCGTGGCCTGGGTGCCCCTCTCATTTTGAGTGACAAGATTGGTTCGATGTCTGGATCAGCCATTTGATCCTGGATGCACTGTTCCGTTGTCCAGTCTTCGTTTGCCTGCACTCGGATCTGCCTGATGGGGATACCTTCTCGCTGTTCCGTCCTCAGACAATGTCCGCATTCCGCTCTACAGGGTCTTCTGGATAGGGCATCGGCGTTATTGTGCAAACGGCCGGCACGGTGTTCCACCTTGAAGTCGTATTGCTGTAATTTCTCCATCCACCTGGCCAGTTGTCCTTCCGGTGTCTTCATGTCCAGCAGCCATTTGAGTGCGGCATGATCTGTTCGGATTAAGAAATGGCGACCATACAGGTATTTGTGGAAATGGTCTACAGCCCTTATTATTGCAAGAAGTTCTTTTCTGGTGACGCAATAATTTCTTTCTGGTTTCGAGAATCCACGGCTGTAGTACTCGATCACCCTCTCTTCACCATCTTGCACCTGGGATAGGACGGCCCCCAAACCTGTGTTGCTGGCGTCGGTGTCTAAGATGAACTTGCCGGACTGTGTAGGAAAGGCTAGGATTGGGCTGGAACATAGTGCTGCCTTCAGTCGCCTGAATGATGTTTCGCAATCCTGATTCCAACGAAAGATCTCCTTCTCTGTGGTCTGCCGATGTAGAGGGGCGGCAATGGTGGCAAATCCCTCAACAAAACGCCGGTAGTATGAACAGAGGCCCAAGAAGCTTCGGAGTTCATGTTTGTTTCTTGGAACTGGCCAATCACGGATGGCTTCTATCTTGTCTTCGTTGGTGCGGATTCCTGACTCGGACACTACGTGACCCAAAAACTCTACTTCTTTTTGGAACAAGGAACACTTCTTCGGATTGAGTCTCAGGTTGGCATTATTAATTCTGGAGAATACTTCGTCCAGGTTCTTCAGATGGTCGTCGAATGTCTGACCCATGACTAGAATGTCGTCGAGGTATACTAAGCACGTCCTCCATGTTAACCCGCTCAGTACATACTCCATTAGCCTCTCAAAGGTTGCGGGTGCATTACATAACCCAAAGGGCATGACCGTGAACTGAAACAGCCCTTTACTGGTGGAGAACGCTGTCTTCTCTCTGTCGTTTGCGTGTAGACCAACCTGCCAATATCCACTTTTTAGGACTAGTGTGGAGAACCAACGGGAGCCTGCTAGTGTGGTCAAAGTGTCATCGATTCGAGGTAGTGGATAGCTGTCTTTCTTCGTGACATCATTCAGCTTTCTGTAATCCACGCAAAATCGGGTGGTTCCATCCGTCTTTTTAACTAGCACGACGGGAGCAGACCATGGACTGATGGATGGCTCATTAACTCCATTTTGTAACATGGACTCGATGTTTTCCTCGACTGCCTGTTGTTGCCCCAATGGTAGTCATCTAGGTGGTATTCTGATGGGCTGAGCCTTTCCGGTATCTATTCGATGCTGGATGATGTTGGTGCGACCGGTGGTTCCATTTTTACTGTTAAAAATTTGCCAGTGTTTTGTGATAAATTGCTTGGCTTTTTTCTGGTTCTCTGATGTCAAGTGTGTCAAGTGGTCAGCAAACTGTTGTAGGAACTCTTTATCGGGCCCTGTCTCCTTCACCGACGTCTGATACTCTTCTTCGCAATTGATGATGGTCTCTACTGGCTCGAAACAAGCTATCTCTTGACCATTGGTAATTCTGATGTCGTTGTTGGACAAATTCAGGACTCTGATTGGTATATCTCGTCCGGTTTTAACTATAGCCCGTCCAACCAGGTAGTCATGAGCTGAGTGTACGGGCTCCACCATTCCAACGCAGCTCCCAGGATTGCTGTCTAACTGCCCATGAATAATCTGTTCCGTTCGACCGGGAATTCTAGCTGAAGACTTTGCCACAATTTTTATGGGGGTGACTGATGTGTTGACGGGCCGTGTCAATACTCCTGATCGAGTCACCAAACTATACACTGACACCAAATTTCAACCTTTTCCGTCCAGTATTTTGGGAGAAAATTACTGTGATGTGAAAAAGGGAGAAATCCAGAGTGATATTATAAGGGTATCCGTATATTGTATATATGGAACCCTAAAAATAAAATTTTTTCAGGGTCATTATGTATTATATCAAATGAAACGTCTCGTTTTTTGTATTATTTAAATAATTAGTTTAATATGTATTAAGAAAAGTATACAAAATTAAAGTTTTGAACTTTTTAACTAATATTTGATATATTTAAATATAAGTTGACATAAAATACACGTAATAGAAAGCAATAACAACACTTAACTCTAAATCGAGATATTTTGACCAATGGTTGGTAGCATGAGAGCATTGCGATCGGGGAATTCCCGGATTTTATTACTTTTTGTATGGGGAACAATGTAATTTTTTGGCAAATGCGATTTGTAGGACAATTTACTTGTTATTATAATGATGATAAATACCCAATTAGAACCTAATTTAAATACTTCCAACCATTTTTTTTCCAGTTCCGTTCTCCCACTCATTAATAGCCACTTGCCTCTTGAGTCCCTCTCAGAACAAAATCCTAGTTCCGCTTCTAGTAGAAACTTTTTTAACGACTTTTGAGGTTGAACCCAGCCACTAGATTTTATTAGAATTGTTAACAATGCCCTGAATACATGAGTCCAACTCCCACTTAAGGATTCTTAAATTTTAATTTATCCGTCTATTTAAAATGTAGGGTTACCACCTTAAACTAACATCCTCACTCATGTGTAGAGATTTTAATGAACAGCTTATAGTTATAATTGAACATTATTTTAATGCTAAATAATTACGAAAACATATAATTAAAATGCATTGGAATAGTCGCTAGTAGTGATTCCAGACCTTGCTTCTGGCGACAAGGCGGTGCTCGTTAGTAACTAGGGAAGGAGAGGTCTCCGGCCCTCGAGTGTGAGTTGTTGAAACTTTGCCGGACACACTTTCCTTCGGCATTGAGCGAAAGGCAACGAGGTCGACTTGTTAAGCCTTAATACAAGTAGTTGTAAGACCTGCCTTCCTTCGGGATAGTGGCGATGAGACGACCTGACGGATAACAATAGGACCGTCGTGTGAGATGTCGGGCATCGCCTTGCAAGGCAGTAGCCAGCGGGGTGGCTGGGGTTCAACCCCCCCCCCCCCCGAAATTTTGGAATATTGGGTTCCAAGATTCAATTTTAACCAAATAATCATCTTTTTCATGAGAATAAATTTTACATTTATTCATTTTTATATATCCTGGCTATATATGAAACAAATACAGATTTTGCAGTACCAATAAGTCCACCACCAATCAAAATATCCCACCCGAAAATATTGTCAAACCCACCCCGACAAATTTTTCTGGCTACGGCCTTGTCGCCTTGTATGGGGCGCGACCTAGTATTCGAGACGAGAACCCTATGGCGACCTCTTGCCTGTTACTTCTAAAACTGGGTCAAAGGGTCAGGCAAATAGAGGCACCTACACCTCGAAAGCGGATGATATTCTCGTCCAGAAAAGTAAAAGGGGTAGACTTGTAGGAAGTCGAACGTGTGACCCATCGGTGAGATCCCAAAATGGGTAGTGCGGGTGGAGAGAAGCCCCACTAGGTGGGATTAGCGGTGTCTCTCCATTTTGGGTTGGCCTCGCACCGGCAGAGGCAAAACTAGATTGTACCTCGCTCCTCGGTTGTCCGACAAGTGTTTCCTACTAGTATTGGCTCACCCCGCATCTGCACGTAGTAGAAAAAATTAAATACAAATAATGTAAACAAAATCCTAAATTCCAATTGAAATATCCCTCCGGGTACAATTTTGAATCTAAACCTTCCAGGTACTCATTCAAACTCATACAAACAGTTTTATCAAAATCTAGCCAACGGTTTAGGAGAAAAAAAACCTTTAAACCGATTGCAGGGCCACCTACCGAGTTAAATTGTAAATCAAACCTACTCAAACACACACAAAGAGTTTCTTCAAAATCGGCCCAACCGTTCATCAGTAGTTAAAAAAAATTCTACAACCTAATTGCAACGCCACCCACCAGGATAAATTCTAACTCTAACCCACTCAAACATACACAAAAATCCTCAAAATCGGCCCAACCGTTAAGGAGAAGTTCCAAAAAAAAAACAAAATAGGCCCAAGTATGAATCTTTTAGGAACCTATTCAAACATCTACAAATATACAGAATAATGGGGCTCCAACATGAGACTTTCGCATTATGGGCTGATGTGCTCTCTCATGTAATGGTGGCCGAGCGAGTATAGCAGCGACTCGTTGTTTGAACAATTATCGCCATATTTAAACAAATTAATACAAAATATTAACTAAATTATACATATAAACCTTACTCTCGAAACACTCTATCTATTGATGAAAAAGCATGAAAATCCGTTCAGTTTTTGAGTTTACAGGGAACAAACAGCGAGAGGCGTTTGAAGACTTTGTTATATGATATATATCATGATTATTATTCGCAAATTTAAACTCGGTGTTTGGTATTTTTTAGAGTTTTCTAGTACAAATCTTTGGTGAAAAAAATAGTGTTGACTCATAATAGGTTTTCAAACAAAACTCTTGAGCTTAAATTTGAAATAAGGAGTTTTTACCCAGTATAGGAAATATCACCGAAACGAATATCTAACTACAGTTTCCTGAAACGCCTCGTACCACGCCGTTTGGCCACCACCCACACATGATGCTAACTTACATTCGTTTTCAACGGTCTCTTTGATGAATCAGATAACGAAATGAGGCAACTCGAAATGGTCTCACTGACCGTTTTCCCGATTAACGGGTATCATTTCTGTTCAGCAATAACAACATCAACAACCTTGCGACGACGGCGAAACATCGTCCGCAAAACGAAATCAAAATTTGAATAAAAGTAACGCCAAGTACGGCCGCGGCCCTGCCTCGCCGGATAACAGTATCCAGTAAGTGAGCACATCATCGGCCAGTTTACTTTCTGATTGCCGTTATGGCATGGCCGACTGCTATTAAAACGGGCATATATGTGTTAGCCGTGCAAAATTAGCCTGCATGGTAGGTTCGCGGTTAATCCGATCTGGTGCCAGGGTACTTTCAGAACGTTTATGGTGTAAGTGTCCTCTGGTGGGCGAAGACGACGGTCACTAACGATATATACATTCGAATATGTTGGATCAACAATCTCTTTCTTAATGGAAATGGAAAGACCCTTTGAGAATTCCGATAACTCACGAGACAATGACTGGTTGTACCTAACGGTATAATGGGCCCAATATTGGGTTGAGTGTGCCAAATTTATATAATTGTTTACGCAGATCTGATTCATGTTTGAGTGACTAATTCACAGAAATTACGTCGTTTATAGTTTTAAAAATATGGATTTTTAATAGCACATTAAACAAATGAAAATAATGAATTTAGTTTTACAGCTTTCTACTTCAATAGAAAATTGGGAACTGATGAATAATGGCAGAATTGTTTTGAAAAAATGCACAAAAAACGGGCACATGATCGATAACGATTCCCACAATATGGAGATGTATGGATACATAGTCCTAATGTATAGTGAAAATAGTAACCTTCTCAATTATATATCTTCTCATACCCATACTGAATTGTTGCGGCTGATACTTGATGTAAATCCATAATGAGAACACAAAAACGAAAATTATATTTCGAGATTTACACTTTATTTTATAAACGACACGTGTTTCGGCATACAATGCCTTTATCAAGTTTCACAATATACTGTCTATATTGTGAAACTTGATAAAGGCATTGTATGCCGAAACACGTGTCGTTTATAAAATAAAGTGTAAATCTCGAAATATAATTTTCGTTTTTGTGTTCTTCTCATACCCAGTTTATGTTCTGAAAATAAATATTGTAACCCCGGTAGTTTTTGAAAAATTTCAAACCTATGGAATAACTTTTTTTTCAAACGCCCGTATTACCTCACCAGATGACCCGATCATTACGAATTTAAAGAAGTAAAACCAATACATAAAAAAGTATTAAAGTCAAACATATATAAAAACAGACATTGCAATAAATAAAATACAAAATGTATATCAATAACAGCAGCAAAAACTGATATGAGTGTGGGTGTAGTTCACACCATGACTGTTAGATCGTGTAGCCACTGTATAGCTGCTGGGGAAAGCTTGTTCAGTTCCTCTAAACCTTCAGGAAAACGTGTAAGGGGGCAATCATTCAGAATGTGATCCATAGTTTGTTTTTGGGCACCGCAACTACAAGCCGGACTTTGCTTTATTTTCCATTTATGCATCATGTCACCACACCTTCCGTGGACAGTACTCAAGCGATTCAGAGGACACCATAGGTGCCTAGGAAGATCGTAAACTGTCAAAGGCTTTTCGAAGGCTTCAGTTGCTGCTGAACTCATGTCGGCTACTTCTTGTTGGGTCTCAATATGTGACTTCCATCTAAGATTAATGTCCAGTGGCTCCCGCAAGTTTCTGTTCAGCCATATGGGGAGTCTAGATTTCAGGCGCGTTCGAGGGATGTCATTACGATCAGCCTGAATGGGAAGATTCATTTGATGTGCTTTGTCCCATTTTCGTTTTGCAGCAGACAGTGTCCCTAGCCCAGCGGGAGGGATATTTGACAAAATAGGCAGCCACGTAATTGGCGTTCACTGTGCCTGAAAGTATTCTTATAGCTTCATTTAGTTGTGTACCTATTTTTTGGACGTGACAACTTCGGTACCATACTGGAGCACATTATTCTGCAGTTGAATAAACAAGAGTCAGTGTAGCTGAGCGAAGAGTTCTTGCTTGTGCCTCCCAGATGTCCCAGCAAGTTTGTGACTCAAGTTGTCACGTGTTTTTAGTTTTTGGGCATATTTACTAAAGTGTTTCTCAAAAGTAAGAGATCTATCAAGCGTTACTCCCAGATAAGTCGGGTTGGAATTGTGCTTGAGCATATCACCACCAGCTGTTCAAAAGCGTGCCTATTTGACAAATCGAAGGCACACACCTCAGATTTGGAAGGATTTGGTAGCAAACTCCACCTTTTATAGTAATTTTGCAGGATTTCTAAATTTAATTTAAGGTGTTCGTAACATTCCTCTAAATCCTTCTGTTGCACCGCAAGTCCAGATCATCGACATATAGGAACTTCCTGCCAGCGGTGTGAGGCATGTCGTTGGTATAAATATTAAAAAGAAACGGGGCAAGCACAGATCCCTGTGGAAGACCATTCTTGATTGTTACTTTTTTTCACTTCTTGCCATTTAGCTACGATTGCTCAGCATGTTTTGTAAAAGATATGTTATTTTAGCACATGGTATAATGTGTTGTAATTTGCAAATCATTTTATTCTCCCACACAGTATAGTATACTGAAGAGAGATCTACAAAGGCGACAGCGGTTTTCAAACTTTTCTGGTATCCTCCTTGGATATGTGTTGTCCGTGCCAACAGCAACAGCAACTTCGTTTACTGCTGAAGCCAGCTTGTTCAATATTGAGAATCTCTTCTGCTGTTGGAAAGACTCGGTTATGTAGGAGGCGTTCCAACAGTTTTTAAACCATACTGAACAAGGCAATCGGTGGGTAACTGGATGGATCTTCTAGTGATTTTCCCCGTTTAACAATCTTTGATTTCCTGAAGATATTAGGGATGTTACCGGTATCTAGAATATTTCTAAATCATTATGAACAAAACGGGATTGGAAAGAGAGTTGATCTAGAGATCCCTCATCTCAGTTTTCCAAAATTTATTTATTTATTCTCTCTTTACAAACACCAAATAGGTACTTACATGTGAAGGGTTAAACAGTACACAAGTATTTGACACTGTCACAGACATGCCAATATCATGAAGGGATTGCATCCTGATGCAGCAATAATATGCGCCTAAGCTCACCAAATTTGATGTTAAATAGGTCAGGAACTATGTTATTGGACAGCATATCATTGCAGACACTGAGTAGATAAGTGAAGGGCGAAGGGCTTCCGTTGTAAATGTAGAAGAGATTAGATGAGAGTAGTCTTAAGCTAATTTTGGGGACCCTAAACTTAACGCTATTGATCAAGCCACAATCGGAATATTTTCTGTTATTTAGAATGTTATATATAAAGATAACAGCATGGGTCTTTCTCCTCGTACTCAAAGAACAGAGATCGAAGGTTGCCAACATTGATCTATAAGATACCATCAAGGGATATATGCCATTCTCTTTGATATAGAGATAGCGCAGAAAACGTTTTTGAACTTTTTCAATTTCGTTACTTTGGGTGTAACAATTTGGTGACCAAATGTTAGAGGCATACTCAAGGTGAGGCCTCACCATAGATGTATAAAGTCGTATGGTTGTTTTTACACTCAAATTTTGGCTATTACGTATGACAAATCCAAGAACTTTGTATGCCTTGTTTATCAGATAGCTGAAATGGGTATTGAATTTGAAGTTATCTTGAAAGACTATCCCCAGATCTTTAACCTCTTTACACCTCTTAACCTTACAATTTCCAATGTAATAGTCTTCCATAGATATATTGACTTTTCGGGAGAAGGAAACAACACAACATTTTTGGGTATTAACAAACATTTTGTTTTCTCTAAACCAATTAAGCGCCAAATTTAAGTCGTTTTGAAGTGCAACAACATCATTTATGCCATTAATGGGTTTAAATAGTTTGAAATCATCAGCAAACAACAACCCAACGCAGGTCTTCAGGCTATCGGGTAAGTCATTGATAAAAATCAAAAACAAGAGAGGACCCAAGATGCTACCCTGGGGTACTCCTGAGGTGGCAATATAATGACGGGAGAAGACAGTACCTATCTTTACCCTTTGGGTTCGTGCGAGTAAGTATGAAGTTATGAATGACAATACTTCACTTGAAAAACCAAGAACCGACAGTTTTTTTATCAAGACACTGAAATCCACCTTATCATATGCATTCGCACAATCTGTGTATATGACATCCAGCTGTTGTTTGTTTAGAATTGCCTCCGATACATATTCAGAGAAGATACAGAGATTTGTAACTGTTGACTTGTTAGGAAGAAAACCATGTTGGTATTTTGAAATTTTGTCAGCTATGTGGGTAAGTATGAAGTTATATATAATTTTTTCAAATATTTTAGCTAAGCTGTTTAATAAGCTGATAGGTCGATAGTCATGAATATTTTCCCTCCGCCCCTTTTTGAAGATTGGGGTTACAATTGCTTCTTTAAAGTTATCAGGAAACCATCGCTGCTTTAGAGCTAGATTAAAGATATATTTTAGAGGAGTAACCAACAGATCGGCACACCCCTTATAGATATATGGTGGTATATCATCAGGGCCAGTTGTTTTTTTGGGCTTCAAACTTTTTATGCTGGAAAGAATGTCATTATCAGTTATTTCAGGAAAACTAAAACCCCCTCTATAATAAAGATCTTGCTGATCGATCGTACTTGGTTCAAACACAGAATGAAAATATTGTGCAAAGGCATCTGCAATGCTTTGTTCATCGGTTAAGTTAACGTTATTTGAAGTCATCCTCCGTGGCACACAACCATCATGTGATTTGCCTCGAAAGAATGACCAGAAGGTACTGGGATCTCTATTGATATTATTGTCAATTGTCTTTTTATAATTTTCAAAAATTTAAAATATACATACATTTAATAATTTGGCCATTCTGGACTGATCGCCTGGACGAGTCCATTAGAGAAATTGCTAAGGGGTGGTACCTGTGAAACTTAGTCCTTGTTGCACATTTTAATTTCATACAGACACATATTTATATTTCTAGCATAATAGGAATTTATTTCCTAAATTTAGCAAACTGGAATACCAAAAGTCCATATAGACAGAGATGGAGCAATCATTTTTTATATTCAACAGGCGTAACCTGTTATAAAAGATTTTTTCGTTTGTAAATGATTCAATATAATATGAAAACATACATATGTAAAGAAATTTGGCTTGTCGTTTATTAGTATTTGTCAATAGAAAATTTCTAAACAGGAACGTGAATTTCTTTACATATACCTATCTGTTTTAATATTTCATTGAATCATTTACCAACGGAAAAATCTCTTATAACTACCTACGCCTTTTGCATATAAAAAATGATCGCTCCATCCTTATAGTCTGTGTCTACATGGAGTTTTGGTATTTCCTTTTTCTAAATATATTAAACACACTCATATTATGCTAGAAATATAAATATGTGTCGGCATAAAATTAAAATTTGCCACAAGATTATTATCAGGTATAACATGGCCAAATATTTTTCACTTTTATAAGTATTTATACTTTAAATTTTCGTAAACTGAGATTCCCTTCATCTCTAGATCAACTCTTCTACTTTCCTACCGTGCTTTATTCATAATGATAGGGTCATCTGGTGAGCTAATATGGCCCTTTAAAAAAAGAGTTCTTCCATAGGTATGACTGAAATTTTCCAAAAACTATATGGCCTACAAACTTTATTTTTAGAACATAAACTGGGTATGAGAAGATCTACCCTTTCAGTAAATAAGAGTGTTTTAATTATAAAATAAAAAAACTATAAACGATTACGCTTTTTTGGTAATTTCGAGTAAAGGTTCCATTATATAAGGAACTAATTAACGGAATTGAGTGTATATATAGTAGCTCATTGTGTAAGCCTTTTATTTCTCTACAACAATGACCAGAGTAGCAAACTCATTTTTTCCGGTAGATTTTGTGTAAATGTTTAAAAACTAAATTGTACCGATTTTTTTACGATTTTTTGTTAAAAAACAAGAACGCATCGATAAATGCACCAAAAGGTCCTTATTTCTGTAAATGGCCTGAGCTATAAGTAAAATGAAACATTGTTCATTTAAAAATAAGTCTTAATAAGTAAAAAGCTACTTTGTAAGTAACTACTAAGGAGCAATATTTTTTTGTTTCATTAAAAACTTAAACCAAAGTGAGATATATTCTTTAAGAAGAGCTTAAATAGTTTTTTTGAAAAAACTAATAAATAGAATGCATTCAAAACCTCAATATATATCATCAATGATAAATAAAGTAGTAATGAAGACATTAAAAATATATTATTTTAAATGATGAAATTTGCATCTAATTTTCAACTGCAAACTTTTGCACTACATTTCAAAAGATTAAAAAAGAATTATACATAGAATCATTGGATGTTTATGCCATAAAAGTTAATGCAAACATCAACGAAAACACGAAAATTGACCCATCCCACACCACCCCTACCAATCAGTATTCGATAACCATCGCTAAAATAATTTTCAGTTTTTTAACCTTGAGCCTTTTGTCACCTGGTAATATGAATAAACAAAGCGTGGGAGATACCGTTAGCACTTAGATCACCAATTCGTTCACTGACTGCTGCTAATATTCGAATACTGTCAAGGACAAACCGCGTGATGGTTGGCCATTGCGAAATTACGCGAAACAATTTTGTGGTGGCTAGATTTAGGAAGGAAAATTTGCTCTTGCTAAATATCTAGCCTTGAGTGTCGTAATCACTGTTATTAGTTCACTAGAACTAATCAAGGATACGATTCGTTCCTATTTGAATTCTCACGAAGAAATTCAGTGACTGAATAGATTCTGTTCAAGTTCATTAGATAATGCGTGGTAGATAAGCTCTTGATTTGTGATGATAATTGGACATCTATGAATTACTTGTTCAAAATGGGGAAGGAGGGGTCCGGTAAACATCTCACCAATTATCATTTAAAAGAAGGGGAGCCAATAAAAATCTCACGTCAACTATTTATTTTATAAAACATTTTAAAAAAATATATAACCGACTTCCATCTATAACTAAAACGCTAAAAAGAATTATAACAAAAGACAACTCTAGCAAATAAATAACACATTCAATCTTGTTAGGTACCTATCCAGGAAGTAAAAAATGTAAACATTAAAATGTGCTCATTCTGTACAAATTAATTACCTAGCAATCTAAAGTCGGTGCCAAGCAAATCTAAAATCCTTCATTACGTACTTATCTGCTACTTCATCAAATTTGATTGTTGCTTGGCACCGACTTCAAAAATATACTAGATTGCTAGGTAATTAATTTGTAATGAATGAGCACCTTTTAATGTTTACATTTTGTACTTCCTGGGTAGGTACCTAACAACATTGAATGTGTTATTTATTTGCTAGAGTTGCATTTTGTTATAATTATTTTTAGCTTCATAGTTATAGGTGGAAGTCGGTTATATATTTTTTAAATGTTTTTTAGTGTTTTTATCTTAGGTACTTTTCATTCTTTATTTTTTATTTTGTATGTATAACCTTAATAGACAGGACCAGGTAACATCGAAAGCGTCAACTTTAAACAATGATACATTTTCATTTAAATGGACAGGTAAATGTTTACGAACAAAAAGTACTAGTACGCGTTGACTTAATAAGCCCATAATATATTTATGCCTTATGGACCACGCCATGTAACATTTTTTCAACTTTTTTGACAACTCTGTATAACTATAGATAATTTCACTCCACCCTATATACCAACCCATCCTGTACATACGACTGCCCACGGACAAGATTAAATTTGTTAGCTGCCTTCTGTAAACTATAGGACGGAGTAGAATCCATCCCATATTTACGGAGTCAAATCCGCCCTATATTTCAACCATAGTCTATAACTCCTTGTGGGCGACCCCATAAATTATTTAATTTTTAACATTTTATATTATCGTCCTGTGTAACATTAATTCCTCTCCACACTTTCTCCAACATTTTTATGTCACCAAACGTCCACTCCACCCTATATTCCAACCATCCTGTAAATACAGCTGCCTATGGACCACTATCATTCTACTCCGTCCTATATTTCAATCATGATATAAATGCAACTCCTTCTATCACTTTACTTTGTGATTTTGTTTGCTATAACTAAACACCCTGTGTATAAATTAATTGGACGAATACGAAAGTATGAAAGAGGTGTGAGTGAGAAGCTAAAAGAAATTGGGTGGCACAGTATGAAAGAGAGGAGAATATTTCATTCTCTCGTATTATTTAACAAAATAATATGTAGTAAAAAACCCAGCAATCTCTACCAAAAAACTCGATTAAGACATGATGTTCATGCATGAGAATACAATAACGCCACCTATCCACAAAACTACCCTCTATGAGCGATCTTTTACTTATTAAGTGTCTCTACTCAATAACAAAGTTCCGGAACGCTTAAAACATCTCCATCCAAAAAAAGTTCAGGTGCTCTATTCGTCCACCAATAGCATCTTTTTTTTTGAGCATGTATCGCTAGTATTTTTGCAATTTGCTAATTTTTAGATTATTTCTTTACTGTATATAACCATTAGTATTTTACTTCTAAGGAATCTAACCTATAAAGATAATTGAAATGATCCTTAAATGTGATCGTAGTATATGTACAACAATTTGTTACTATTTACTCTATCTCATGTGTTGATATTATTTAGTATAGTGATTATTCAAACTTTTATATGGGTTAAGATAGAAACCTTATGCTTTAACTTCGACGTTTGTAGCCCTTCTATGTTACAATAAAGACATATATTCGCGACTTGACTATACAGTGTATGGCAGCATACTCCCTCTATGGCACCTATAACGTGCCTTTAGGGGAAAATTCACTAACCCCAGATATCCTAGATATCAAAAGGGTTTCGCTCTGTGGAAGCTCTTGCCAGGTTATCAGGCCCGTTGGAGTCGTGGCAGCTTCCCATGAATTTTATGACCGTACGGGCTGTTCCTAAGAAAACGGCTTTTTGCATTAGTTGGTAAAGATATTCGTCCAGACCGAGGTGTTCAGATTCAGATGTTTGGCAACCATATCTGCATCTGTCGTTGTTGATAGAAGGGTCTTTGACGATGTACTTTAGATAGTTCTTAGTTGGAATTACTTGATCTTGGATTGCCAGTATAAAGCCTTCCGTTTCAGGAAACATTTGACCAGGATCAACCAGTAGTTCGACGCTGAACTGTCGACATAATCTTGGTTGACGTCATTTATATGTCTTCCATGAAGGGGCTTCTCTTTCCATTTGAGCAGCTTCTGATCAGTTGTCTGGTGGTATACTTGAACATGTTGTTCTGTAAGTCGCAGAGGTGTTGAGTCATCAACCTGACATATGACTCTGTGTAGATCAGAAACTTCGAGTTTCTGGAAATGATTACGCAAATTAGAAATTTGTTGATCACGTAACTTGCCTATACCTGCCAATTCTCTTCCTCCTTCACATCGGGGCAATGTTGTACGCTCGACACAGCTCTTTAGATGGTGATTTTGAGCTTTTGTTAGTAGTACTCGAACTTTCCGTTGTAATTGTTTAATGGCGGTCTTCTACCAGTTAACAATATCGAAAGAGTAACTAAGCACTGAACACAAGTAGGTGTTAATAGCTTGAAACAAATTTTTACTGTTAAGTTTGGTCTTCAGCACTCGTCTTACCCTTCTATAAAACTCTGTTGTTAGGTCCCTTTTCATGATGGTGTGATCAATTCGTTGAGCCTGCTTTATTCCAAGGTATTTGTAAGTATGGCCTTCTTCCATGGATTCAATTGAGGTGCCATCTCCCATTTCGTAGGGACCCTGCTGTATTTTGCCTTTAACTATATTAATAATTCGGCATTTGTCTAGCCCAAATTGCATATAGATGTCACTAAAGAACCCTTCTACTATTTTAAGCATATCATGCAGGTGTTGTTTCGTAGCTGCCATCAACTTCAAGTCGTCCATGTATAACAAATGGTTTATCTACAATGCTTGTACGTTGTTGTGCTATACAATATACCCCTTCTGATTGGGATAGAGTCGGTTTGTATCGAACAGTCGGCTTTATTCAGAAAGATTTTGATTTGCCAAGTAGTCATGACATATTATAAAAAGTTAACAATACCATTATTTACTTTATAGAGTTTCAGCACCTGAATGAGCCAATCATGTGGAATTGAATCAAAGGCCTTTTTGTAGTCCACATATGCCATGTAGAGATTTCGTCGTTTAGCGTGGGCTTGATTGCAGACAACGGAATCAATTATTAGTTATTCTTTGCACCCCATTGAGTTTTTCGTGCATCCCTTTTGTTGTTCGGCACACAATGTCTGAAAAGGCGGTGATTAATGCACGACGTTATAAGTTTGTATAAGGTTGGGAGGCAAGTGATTGGTTGGTACTTTGCTAGGTCCTGTGCACATAGGTTATCCTTTGGTAAGAGGTATGTAGCACCATGCGTAAGGAAACTAGACATCTTGTGTGGATGGATAATTATGTCATTAATAAGTACTGTTAATTTCTCGTGAGTGGCGTAAAGTTTCTTTATCCAATAATTCTGCACAGCATCTGGTCCTGGTGCTTTCCAGTTATGGAGGTGTTTCATTATGTTGGACGTGCTTTCTATTGTGAATGGTTGGTGTTGCATGTTTTCACAATTCTGAAATGTAGCCTCCTCTTCATTAATCCAGCTCACTCTGGAGTTATGGGAAACTGTTGTGGAAAGTTGTGTTTTCCAGAACTGCTCGATGACCGTTTTACTGGGATAACTAGAGGTTTCATTATTATTGTTTTGTTGAGTTTTCTATAAAAACCTTTTTCTGATTTTCGGAATAGTGCGTTGTCTAATTTCCTTTGGTTACTGGTTTTGTACCTTCTCAATCGACTTGTGTAGACGGAGAGCTTTTGTCGCAGACTGTCCAGACACTGCTGAGATGTGATGATATATTTCTGACTTGACCATACAATGTATGGTATCACACTCCCTCTAAGGCGCACATAGTGTGCTCTTAGGGGAAAATTCACTAAACCCCAGATGTACTACATACCAAAAGGGTTTAGCTCTGTGGGAGCCCTTGCCAGGTTATCAGGCCCGTGGTTGGCATCGTGGTTGCAGTTCCCCATGTATTTTCTAACCGTCCGGCTTTTTGCATCAGTTGGTAAAGATTTTCGTCCAGACTGAGGTATTTCAAATTGTTTAATAGATGTTTTGGGACTACTCCTGTTGTTGACATAACAATTGGTACCGTTCGAGTATTGTTCATGTCCCATTGTTTCTGTATTTGAAATTCTAAATCCCTATATTTGGCTATTTTTTTCAGCCTGCTTAATATTTATATTATTGTTGTTAGGGATTGCCATGTCAATTAATATTGTTTTTCTAGAGATTGATTTGATTGATTGATGAAATATTATTATTATTTTTATTATTTATTTTTGTTAATTTCTAAAATTCTTATCAAATAGAAGTAATTAGAGTTAAAAACTACATCTATTATGCAATATGTATGAGAAGTATTTATGTAACTTTTCCAACTATATACTAAAAAATCATGCTTTTTAGTAAAGTTATTTCTTTAGTCGTTTTTTTTAATGTATTTATTAGTGTTTAAATTTTTAACATAAAGACAATTTTATACAAAGGTTATTTTGTACTTATCTCAATAGGTGAGGTTATGTTTTATAGGTTGTACGTATTACTTTGTATTTTAATTGGGTAATTGCCCGTTGATAAATAAATAAATAAATTGTTTTATTAATTAATTAATATTTTGGTATGCTACAGGACCGCCGGAAGTTAGTTTCTGCCTGTACCGTGTGCGTTTTTTGCTGTCGGTTTACACACAATTCCGCCTATCAATTTCTTCAATTGCTTGTAATACCGCCTCCTTTAGGTCACCAACTGTCTCAAGTTTCTTTTGTATACTTTGTTTTTTAGCGCACCCCATAAATAGAAGTCTATAACTGCCAAATCGGGAGACCGGGGTGGCCATTCGCGTGGGCCATTTCTTCCTATCCAAGAGTTTGGATAGATATTATCTAAGTGTTGTCTTACTAATAACAAATTATGAGCAGGTGCTCCATCATGTTGGAACGAGTTCTAAAATTCAAATTATGCAACATGTCTTGAAAAGTGTATTGCAAGAAATGCAAGTAGCGCTCTCTAGTAAGTGATTCGTCATAGATAAAAGGCTCCAGAATAGTAGACCCTATGATACCACACCAAACCAAACATCGTCTTTGTTCTACATGGAAAGAGTTTTCTTTAGCCCAGATATGCTCATTGTGTCTATTGAACAAACCGCAGTTAGTAAATCTAGTTTCATCTGACCATAATACCTTTAATGGAAACTGTGGATTGTCAAGGCACATGTCTCTAAACCATATACAAAACAAAATATGTCGATGTTCGTCACCAGCATGCAAAGTTTGAGAAACTGAAAGTTTGTACGGGTGGAACTTGTGCGCTTTCAGTACCTTAACTACAGTTCGTTGAGATGTGCCAGCTTCTGCCGCAATCTGACGAGTTGATGTAGATGGATTTTGATTTACCATTGCCAAAACATTTATTTGTGCTGCTTCGTTAATTTGATGACGTTCCTTTGGTGGTGTAGTAAAATATCCATATCTTCGTTAACTATTGTAAAGCCTCTTAAATGTACATAGAGCAGGTTGACGACGATTAATATACCTATGAATATTCCTCAGTTGCACGAAGTGAATTTTTATGCCATATGATATAACATTCCACCATATTCTTCGTTAGAATATTTATCACGAAACTTGTCAATATCGACTGTCAGTTCAGCACTACTAATGGAATTACTCTCAAATGAGGAAACGTGAAAACAATCTTTTTCATGGCTACCTATGTTAAAAGTGAAAATAAGAGAGAAAAGCATCCATAACTCCGTTATTTTTATGAATAACTATATCGAGTATTATATCGTTGAAAAGCTGTAAAAATGTCCGATTTTTTGCGGTAATAGCCAACTATGATTTCCATTCAAAAAAAGATAAGGTTGTGTCATATCTTGAAAACGAGAGTTGTCACGCAAACGAGGACAATCATATTCGGGATACAATTCTCTTCAATTTTGATATTTACACTTTTTTTATAAAATCAAAAACAAAGGAGCTAGAGGGATTTGACTAAATCTCCGCTAGTTTCCAAGATCCCCATACCGATCATCAAAAAAAACCCACCCTGTATTTTGAATTTTGAAATCGTAGTCAATTTATTTAAAATAACTGTAGCATTGCCTTTATCTGCAGGTAAAATCTTAATAGTGCTGTCATTTTTCAAAACTTTAATTGAATGTAAAACATTTTTCGAAAGGGTATTTTTAACCTAGACTCCGAAACGTTTGGAAATATAGAGAAATTTCCTGAATTTTGCTGTTATTCAAACATGGCATTTCGACAATTTGCCATATTTTTATGAGACACTGAGTCGTTGAATGCTCTCAGCTTAACGAAAACTTCCATAAAGCCAAGCTTATCTGTCGAAGCCGTTGGCTGAATAGTAATTATTACCTTACCGCCGTAAATGCCATATTAAGTGTTGGAATCGAACAAGAAAAAACTTCACTAAACCAACAAATGGTGTTTTCTCGAAGAGAAGGCAATAAATTCAGCCGTGTGATATTCATTAAGATTCTCCAAAGGTTGCATTAACCATATGTCCGTGCATTTTAGAGGAGTCGTTCTTGGAGAAGGTTCTTGATCTCGTACAATAGATGTTTAATGAGTTGAGATTCGTTTATTTGTTTGATTGTGTATGTGCTGTTTTGTTGAATTCTTTTGTAAATTGGCTACTTCTACGGTATACGTCATTTGAATCTCAGAATAAATGACAAATAAGGCATTGCCTGATTTACTAGTAAAGATTTGTCTAATAAATGACTTGTAAGAAT
The DNA here is from genome assembly GCA_034190945.1 of Octodonta nipae. Lineage (NCBI taxonomy): Eukaryota > Metazoa > Arthropoda > Insecta > Coleoptera > Chrysomelidae > Octodonta > Octodonta nipae. Next base: position 58,386,555 of record CM067224.1, on the reverse strand, counting down.
GTGGTATATGTTTGTTTTGGAATAATGGCAGTTAGATTTTTAATAAACTTCACTCAAATTATATATTTATTTGTTTAACCAAATACATATAAACATTCATTTTATGTAAACACAGATTTATTGAACCGACACCTTTTTAACGGTGGTTCACACTTACACATAAGAAAGTAGATCAGTATGGTAGAGAAATGCAAAAAGTAAACGTTGTTCTGACACATTGATCCGACCCGACAATTGTTTGAACTTGAAATACCCAGACAACTTATTTTTTGTGAAAGAAACAGGAACCAGATTATATATTAAGAGTCTTTTCTTTAATAGAAAATAAATAAGTTGTAGTAAATAAATAAAAATAACATCCAATTAATATGTAATACTAGCATAAAATTTGCTTTTTGTTATAATAAACATTCCAATTCTCGGTAATATTTTAAATCAAAGACTATATAAATAATGTTCCTATAATTTAATCAGTTATAATTAAATATATTCCCTTGCAGTTTAATTTAAACTAAGAACTATGTTACACATTAGGAATAATAAAATAGTGACAATTATTTTAATTTTTCTGACATTTTTGCCCACTACTAAGAATGACACAAAAAAGAGGGAGCTAACGAGAGAGAAGTATATTTCGTAAGAAGCTTTAAAATTTTACCTGTAGTTTTTCCAAATTTTCTTTCCGTATAAACCTGACCCAGATATTAAAAAAGTAGCCAAATCGATACACCAGAAAAATCACACATTTCTTTCCGAATTTTTCTATTTTGCAGGCAACCGTTCCAATTTTTTGTTCACAAAAATTCTTGCTCAGTGCATGAAATTAGCTTTTCTTCAGTGATACGATTACCAACAACATACCAACTCATTTTCACCAGAAATGTTATTAAATTAGTTAAACATTGAAATAAATCATTTGTTAAATATTCGTATTTGATGGAAATATTTTAATTGACAACTATTAAAAGTTTCAAAAAACAATGGGGTTTTTACGTTTTTCTTTCCAGGCACATTTTCCATTTTTTCTCTGACCAAGAAATCACAACACCGAGAAGGAGATGTTTAAATTTAGTATTGTTTTGGCAAAACATAGATGTATGGTACGGAGTAAGTAACTAAAATGTGAACAAAAAATACCAAGGAGTTTAAATTTTTTAAATTAATTTTGTTAATAATGTGTTCGTCCACCGCGGTTATCTATACACTCCCCAACACGTCTTGTCATTGATTCAAGATGGTGATCTATTTCTTCATGAGGAATACTATCCCAAGCTATCTGTATTTCATGAGTTAAAACCTCCAAAGTTTGTGAGGGCTTGTGTAAATTTCGGAGCCTTTTATCCATCATATCTCGAACACCTTCTATGGGACAAAGATAGGGAAATCTACGCAGCTATGGCAACAGATTCACATGGGTCTCTTCAAAAAACTTTAAACTAGCTCAAGCAACATGAGGCCGAGCATTATTTTATTGAAATATGGGATTCAGGAGCCGATTAAGGAAGGAGTACATAAGGCTACAATACTTCCTGAAGAAAACATTGCGCTGTCATGCTGCCTCGCACAAAATCTAAAGATGACCTACTTCCTTGTGCAATAGCAGCCCATACTATAACGCCTACTGTTCGGTGTACACGTCGCTAAACATCAAATTGATGTTAAGGTCTTTGTCCTACGTTGCTAACCCTTTGGCCATCATGTCTACCCAAGCAGAGATTCATCAGAGAAGGCGACCCGAAGATATTCCAAATTCCAATGTTGACGTTCTCTGCACCACTATAGCTGTTGCCGTCGATGCTCAGCGGTCAGAGGTAGCACAAAATGGGGTCAATAATGGTGCAGTCAAAAATAGCCTTGTTCTCCTAACCACTCATCAGTTAAATTTCGAGTTGTCGAAAATCGGTCTCTAAAGGCCATACGACTTAGACGTCGATCTTGAACTTCATTTGTGCCCCTTGGACGTTCATTGCCTACTTTTCTCCGATTTTGAGTATTATCAAACCACGCTTGACAACTTCTCATAACAGTAGTTGGATTTCCGTTCGTGCGATTAGCGATTTCTCGAAATGAAAATCCCGCCTCGTGTAAACCAATAGTTCGACCTGTTTTTTAAATTCACTTAGCTGGCAATAAATTCGGCGTACACGTACTTTATTTAGGCGTTTCAAAATTACTAAATATCTATTTTGAAACCCACCAAACAGTTTTTTGGTTAATTAAAAAAATGCAGAAACGACTACAATATTAATTGACAAAAAAAGTCAAAGAGAAAAAACTAAAACAATATTAAATTTAAACAGCTTCTTCTAGATGTTGCGATTTCTTTGCCAGTGAATATATTTAGCTTTGTTTTTTCGAAAGCAGAAATCGAAGAATAAATGTAGCCTAGAATCGAATAGAATAGAAAGATACACAAAATTAATTAAATCTTAGAAATAAGAACAATAAGGCAACCTTGTTGCTAGATAGCATTTCCTGTAGCATAATATTTGAGGTATTAATAATATATATATAATATATTTGGTATTTAATTCTCAACTGTCAATTAAAAATACTTTACTCTAAATTCTACGCTTAAGAAGTCGCACTCAAAAGCTAGAACTTAAATAAAAAACAGTAATTTTCCTATTTTTTCTGACTTCCTTGGGAATAGCACCACATTAACTTGAAAGTCTGTATATTTCAAAAGTTCAAACGTTTCAATGTTCAATGGTATTAACACAAATTAAAGAAAAAATTAAAAAATTAAGAGGATTCGCAATGACAAATATCGTAATCACAATTTGTCAAATTACGATATTTGTCACTGCGAATCCTCTTATTTTTTTAATTTTATAATTTTTTCTTTAATTTGTGTTAATACCATTGAAAACGAGGTCTGATTTAGGCCTTGAAACGTTTGGACTTTTGAACTATACAGACTTTCAAGTTTATGTGGTGTTATTCCCAAAGAACTCAGAAAAAATAAAAACCAGGGATACCACAATTATCATTCAGAAAACAAGTAATATTCCTAGATAACTAGTGAAAATTGAGTAAAACACCCTGTAGTATCCAAACCTTAAATGTAGGACGAAAATAATCCACATAATAATAACAGATATTTATCGGAATTCAATCTACCTACGAATCGTATTTACCATTCCCACGATCTATTATTATTTTCGGGGGGTGGGTGGATGTTGGATACCTACTCGAATAACGCGTACAGGTAGAAAAGCATCACTTGTGAATCAAACGTACCATAATTCCCATCTTAAAAACCAACCCCGCTGAACGTGCATATACTCGGTGTCTGGTTTCGTTTATTTCCTTTTTTGGTTTCGTAAAAAGGCCCATCGGTCAAATCGCTTTTACGAATGACGGCGATGGTCTGCCTTTTAAACAGCTGCCAATTTTTTTGTCGATTATGAGATTAAAACGTTTAGTGTAATCATGATTATTGCTTTGGGACCCTCGAAAATGAATGCCTGTGAAGTCTGAAAGAAATACATTCATTGTATTATTCTGAAAAACTTATTAAGGCCATTTTGCAGATGGGAGAATTTGGAACTTAGTGAATGTATTCTATGAAATTAATTCGATCCAATAAAATTAATTTCATATACTGCGTGATTATTTTTTAAGCTTGAAGCTCCATTTTCCGTCGATACAAATATATCTATACATATTATAATTTATATTTAAATAATTTGGTCAAGTTGGACTCACATACTAATTGTTCCCTACCAGCTTCAAGATTCTAATTTTCCAGTTTCAGACATGCAGGGAATGAGTGCATTTTCTTATATTTACCCTAATATCTTTTAAAGGAAGCGTTTTAAATTTATAAAAAATATACACTTTCATTTTCCACATATAGACTTTTTATTTTATCTGCTTCATGATTCGCTTGATTTTTATAAAAATACATATGTATTTAATTTTCTAATTTGGCTTCCAAAATTAACATTAGAGTTTTATTTTACTAATAAACTTTCAAGGAAGCCTTTTATAATCTACTGTAGATTGGAAGATAAAGGGGAAAATAGGTGAAGTTTTAAATAATAAATTATTAAATCTGTTAGACAAATTATTTAAAAATACAAATAAAATATATTTTTCAAAATTTCTAAAGTGGAAATTAAGTCTATGTTTAACATTTTTGTTAATTTCTTGTAAGCAAATGATTTAAAAATATGTTATATTTGTAATTCGTATAATTTATTTGATATATTACATGATGTGTTTGAAAATTATTTTTTTATTTTCCATTTAATTCTATAATTTGTCCATAAAATTACTATGGGGGTTTTCTACTAATTTTTCTTAAACATTTCAAGTGAGTCCTTAATTATTTTCAAAATTTTAAGTAGTATGGTTTCTGAAATAAAGGGGATATGAGAATTTTTTATAGTTTTTTGTTAATATTTTATAAACAATTAATTTTAAAAAGCTGAAAAAAATATATTTCTATTCGTCATAATAATTTGATATATTACATGATCCGTTAGAAACAAGCTTAATTTTTTATTTTTCATTTAATTCTATAATTCCCCCCCCCCCAATCAATATTACGAGTTTCTCCTTATTTTTCCAGTAAAGTGCAGGTGAGGGGCTATACCTCTTTTTGTTAAAATTTATACGTGTTATAGTTTCGGTGATAAGGGGGGGATGAGTATTTTGTTAAAAATATTATTGTTAATATCTTTTAAATAATTTATTTTAAAAATATTAAAAAATATATTTGTATTCGGGATAATGAGCCCTTTAATTTGATATATTATATAATGCGTTAGAAACAAGCTTACTTTTTTATTTTTCTTTTAACTCTGTAATTTGCCCCCCAAAATCAATATTAGGGGGTTTCTCTTTATTTTTCAGTAAAGTTCAGGTGAGGGGCTACACCTCAATTTTTTTACGTCTTATAGTTTCGGAGATAAGGGGGGACATAGGTATTTTTTTAATATTTTTTTAAATTTTACGGCTTATGGTTCCGGAGATAATAATTTATTTTAAAAGTATGAAAAAATATATTTGTTTTCGTCATAATGAGCCCTTTCATTTGATATATAACATGATGTATTAGAAACAATTTTATTTTTATATTTTCCATTTAATTCTGTAATTTGCCCCCCAAAATTAAAAGTAGAGGTTTCTCTTTATTTTTCCAGTAAACTTCTGGTCAGACCCTGAACCTCAAATTTTTTTCAAAACTTTACGTTTTATGGTTTCGGTGATAAGGGGGGGATGGGTAAATTTTGGTATGTTTTGGTTAATATCCTTTTAACATTTTTTTTTAATATGGAAAGAACATATTTGTGTTTCTCAAAATGGGACCTTTTATTAGATGTATTACATGATGCGTTTAAAAAAAAATAATTTTTATTTAATTCTATAATTTGTCACCAAAATTTATATTAATGGTTTCTCCTTATTTTTCCTGTAAAGTTCGGGCAACGTTCTATATTTCCTATTTTTTCAAAATTTTAGGCTCAGTAGTTTCGGAGATCAGGGGGGGGGGTCGATTTTTTTAGTATTCCCCCCAAGAAGTACCCCTAAAATCAAAATTTCTTCTTTTATGATATGTACTCCTGATCGGGTCACCAAACTATACCTTCATACCAAATTTCAACCTCTTCCGGCCAGTAGTTTAGGAGAAAATTGCTGTAATGTGACACAAGCAGAAATATATTGTATATACGGAACCCTCAAAAGATATTTTTTTATCTGATTTAAGGTACTAGTCTATTAATTATTTTATCATATTCTTATCTCTGCCTCTCTCTCTAATTTGTATTTTTTTATATTTTCCACATCTTTTTTAACTTTTTTATTCACCTTATATTGCAACCACGCTGTATATGTTTCTGTGTATTGGTCATCCAATATAAATTATGTGTCTATCATTTTCTGAATCTGTACAACCATAATTCAACTCCGATGTTGCAATCACCCTGTCTAAGTATTAATCCTCTCCACCCTATTGACTGTTTCTATTTTTCTATTGTTTAAATCACTATGTATACCTATAATACAATACAAGCAATTACTTATGTTCCACACTACAAAACATTTTTTTAACCACCCTATGTAACTATAATTCCACTTCACCTTATATTTCAATCCTCCTATATAGGCAACATTTTTTGAATCCTCCGCCTTATAACTCGAATATTCTTACTGCATTTGCTTATTTAACCATTTTGTACAGTTTTTTATCCACTCTGAATAACTATAGTTTTACATCACTCTTCTTTCAACCACCTTGTATACGCAACTACTTATGTGCCACTCTATACAAAAATTTTTTGAACAATCCTGTATAACTTTAATTCTATTGCATCTTATATCTATTATCATATATAGAACTGCTTATGTACCACTCAATATCACAATTATTTGAGCAACCCTCCTAACTGTACTTATTGCTATCTGTACATTCGCTCTTTTCTAACGGTCAAACTCCTATACGATGCTGGTACGAATCGAAACGCCTAATTGAATTACATACGTAATATGGTATCAGATACATACCAAACAAAAGAATAGCGCCCTCATCGTATTAATTCAAAAGAAAGACTTAAAGAGGACGTATGGAGTTCCAAACCTTAAGTAACTTTCACCAAAATCATAGAGAACACAATGTAAAGTACACTACATTCCGAAGCACAGGCTTCAGCACAGCTAATAATACCTAAGGGGAGATATCAATCGAACCAAAGAATACCGAATACCACTCATAAATTCGAGTGTTTAACTTAATGTTGGTCAATATACCAAGGAGAGCCAAAGCCAAAAAGCCAAAATATTTGAAGGCAGTCTAGAATTTTCCACCAACAGCCCAGTCAGACAAAAGGATCTCATCAAAGCTATATACAGAATTATTAGGAAGTATATTTCGAACATTATATTGGGGCAACTAAGAACGTAACGTAGACGACGAATATCTCAATCATGTGTTGATGATATTGTCTCAAATACTAAAAATTTAGAAAAACTGCCTCAACAAATAGCTCAACATAACACAGAATGAAGGTTTTCACGGCAGGAGTGGAATTGAGAGATTGTGTTTTCCGTTCTATTGAGCCGTGGTCGGTTAAACTATCTTCTACCAAACGTTTCGTCTACAAGAGCGGTAGACATTTTCAATTGAAAAACAATGATAAGACCAACAATGACATATAGAGCCGAGACTCGAATCGATACAAGTGGAACAAAACAATTACTTCCTACATTTAAAACGAATACCCATAGCAGGAAAGACCAAGCTGGATAGAATAAGATATTCACATATAAGACAACAATGTAACATAATTGACATCACGGAATTTATAAGACAAAGAAGAAAGTAGTGAAATGAACCTGTGACAAAAGAACATGATACCAGACTGACCAAAATAACAAGGGACTATAAACCTCGAGGAACAAGAAGCATAGAAAAAATGGGCCCAAAGTTGGTTATTTTCGGTAGACGGTATAATTTTACAAAAGTTTGAAGCGTGAAGAACTATTACCTTACAATAAGAACAAGTAGAAGAAAATTCCATGTGTGCATTTTTTTCTAGATAAAACTAACTAATGATAGGTCTACAAATTCTTTTAAATTTATGTTTCAATTCGCAGTGGACAGCCATTTTTCGCTTTTCCCAGAAAATAGAAATTTTTCGTTGAAATTTATTAAATAATTTGTTTATCTTTTTGTTTTATAAGTAAAACGGTACAAATACAAAGAATATTGTATACATAAACTGCTGGAAATTTTGCAATAACTACATAAAAATTAAACAAAATAAGTAGGTTTTAAGTTTAGGATATATTTAGTAACAAAGATATTTGATAGAAAAATTCGGTGTTTCAGAAATATTTAATCTACATCAATAAATTATATTTTGATGAATGTGGATTTCTATTAAAATCACATATTAGTGCAAATTAGTTGTCATATTTAATTTCCATATAGTATCAGTTGAAACAGTTCAGAATCAAATATTTAACTGCCACAACATCCAAAAATGGATTTGTCAAAATAAGAAGTGTTTATTTATTAAACTAACGTAATAAAATATAAAAACTTATCACACTTGTGGTATGGGATATACTTATCAACTAATGTGTTTTATTTTAAAAGGACAAAAAAGTGAAAATAAATTTGGTGTAATTTTATAATGCGATCTTGTAACAGCCGTTGCTTTCAGTTGCAGTTAAGATTCAAGATGGTTTGGTTATTTACAATAAACATGAGTAGCTTAAGATAAAACATTTTTTCATACTGTTAAAACTGCTTTAGGTTTTATATTATTTTTCTGCCTCAAAATGATGCAGTAACATTTCTATTATTATAACAACTTTTTTGTATCTTGACAAGTGGCTCTAAAAAACTATTAGACACGATTTTAGAAATAATATTTTTGTCTCTATATTTCTTGTAATGTAACACCTTGGACCGGATTAAATTCGTGACATATTTTGACAAGTCATCAGTTTCTTATTACTCCCGACAAGAAAGACAACAAATTGTGATCAAATACTAAAATTAAAAACACTTTTTATCCAATGTCCATTGAATTGGCTATTGTACAAAGACGAAAACAACTAATCGCAATGGTACGAGTTTGAGGTGAACACGTCTGAAGAAGTGAAGAGAAAAAGGAAGAATTGTGCAATGCAAGAACTGGCCGTGGCCACGAAGAAGGTATCAACGACCTCCGATTGCCTAGTGAACCAAACCCGTTCCCTCCTTGCTCCGCCGGCTCTTGTATTCTTCGCTTGTTCTTCGCAATAGACAATTTCCACACGTTGCCAAGCTTTACGCACTCGCTGACAATGTAACGTTCTTTACAAAAACAATTGAATTATTTTAATAGGTTATGTTGGTTTAAGTCAGCGGTTTTAGATGAAATATTTTTGAACTTTGAGCAGTAGTTGGTCACCAATTATCTCAAGGTTCACGTTCCGCTAATAGAATAGCGGAAAGATTAGATAGGTTATAAGCAGTATTTCGGAAATAACGCTCACTTTTGATGAGAAACACCAATTTCTAAAAAACCTAGCAAAAACTGACTGGCATGTACTAAGGTTAATTTTTGTCAAATAACGATCGATTTTTAGATTTCCGAACCACTCCCGCAACTCCGAAACTTAATGAGTAAATTGTGAAACTTAAATATTTTCTAGGTTTCATCTCTGAATAGTACAATATATGGAAAATTTCTGTCATATCTTAATTTCTTTAAAAACCATTGGCCAAATTCTTTCCTAAGCCAGTCAACAACTTTTGAGCTCTGATCACTGGGTAATTTCATAAAAGTTCCAAAAATTTGGTGTACTTTCCTAGCCCTTTGGTCATTAAAAGTACATCACTTTTACTTCTAAGTACCAAATACACAATTTAAAGTTCACATCAGCATAAGCTTAGCAAGAAAGATGACAAAACATTACAACAATGATTCTTGAAATTTTTACAATTTTCTCACCAGAAGGCCTACTAGAGTCTTCGCTTAAAACAAAGTCTACACTTAGTTCTTCAGACTCATAAGACAAAAATGATTCTTGCCTTCAAGTAAAGATATCGATGGAGAACTATTAGATAAGAAGAGACAAACTCAGAGTGTTTTCAACAAATGCTGAAGCCTATAAAAAATGTTAATTAACTCACTGACAAATAACAGAATTGAAATCTGAAGTTGAAAATCTTATAATGAGAAGTAACTACATTGAAGATAAAGTGAAATATTGAAATGAAGTAATGAAAGGGAATTTCTTTCTGTACTAGATATAACAAATAGTTTGATGCATTTTCAACTATCACTGTATGGGACATTCATGAAACACAGCACTTCTAATGTGCTAAATAGACTGAGCATTAGAATTACTGCAGTGTATTATAGAGAACTAACATGCAGTTGTTTTTTGTATATTTCAATTGCATTCAAAACGGTGTCTGACTTATACCCTCAAACGTTTGGTATTTGAAATATACAGATTTTGCATCAATTTTGTTATTCCCAAGAAAGCAGAAAAATACTGATCAACATGCAGATTTTAATAAAATAGTTATACTTTTTGAAGGGAGGTACTGCAACCAAAAATCTTAGTCAAGTTTACCCTCTGTAACTCTGGTCATGAACACAGAAATCTGGGGAAAAGTTACCTTACTTCAAACCCTACATTTTAGGTTTAGTGAATCTAGCCTATCTAGATGCACCTGAGGAGTACTAAAAGCACCTTATAGCTCTTTAGCATATGGGCCCTAACTACATCATTTAATTCTCATGCTCGCAAAAATATAATGATGGTTGCTTCTTGATGCAGAAGATCTGCTGCGCTGTTCTGTCTATAATAAAGTCCGCACTTAGTTCTTCAGACTTATATTACAATCTCTAGAAACTCTGCAGCGACTTCAGCAATCGATGAAGAAATCGATGGCCACTTTACCAACTGCTCCAGAATTTCCTTTTCCTTATAACTCTTAACGTCAAGGTAAATCTCAAAAATCCCTGTTATCAATATTAGCAGATTTTGATTGAATTTTATTCAAACATAATATACTGATTCTTCATGTTGTTGAACCCTACTATCGAAATGTGGTACCAATTTGCCAGATAGGTTTCAGAAACTAGTGTGAACTAGTTTTTTCTGAAACTCCTAGATGGCGCAATTCAATTCGCGATAAAACATATAAATAATTATTGGAAACTTTCTATCAGTTGAAGGGAGCACAACTGATGAAGGTTTCTTGGGTTCAATGGATTGTAAAATCTTGAAAGTTGGTATCATGGATAATCAAAACAAGCACTTTTTTGTTACATTCAAATCTTTCGAAACGCAATAATGCTGATACATGTAATGTATGACAGGAAATTTCCTGTGGCATTTTATTTCACAAACTATCATTACCTCCCACACACACACATAATATTAAAATATCGTGAATTCCCCACGCCCTAGTCATAAATATGACCCTTCCTATAACAACCTAGAGCAATGGGTTAACAATACGACAGGTTAAGTAACACCACTCTGCCGTTTTGGTACTTCGAATGTAGGAACATGACTTTCGTAAACATCAAGAGGTGTTGGAAAACAAAACACTTTCGTGCGTGGCGTTTTAGTTTTGTTTCTCGAAAATATTAACGGTTACGTATTCAATTTCATTATTGTTATTATTATTCATGTAATACAGCGTCGCGGTACCGCCATAACCGGGTCTCTTCAAGGAAGCCTACGTGCATGAAATATGAAGTACTAGTGGGATTGTAATATTTGCTTTGGTACAAAAGCAACTCAGTAGCACTGTTTTTATTTGCGAATTATGAAACTGACAGTATTGGGTAAATAAGTAGGATGATGAACATTTTATTTTACGCTGCCAAAATAGGAATTCTTCTAGAAATTAATAAACACTAATTTTGCTTATAAATAAAGCGATAGTAAAAACCATTCGACAAAAATGGATAATTCCAGAAAGTTCGATTGCTGGTATTAAAAAGTATTCCATCCAAATTAGTTATTATATACGTTAGCTGGCCAGGATTGTGACGGAAAGATTCGAGAGGATAGCGATAGTATAAAAATGCTGACGTACAACAAGAAAACAGTTGAGTACAAAGCAACGTAGCGAAACCATCTGATCGAGTGTGAATCGCCAACATTGTTGAAAAGTTAATATTTTTGTAGAGGAACGGTTATATTTGGTGTAAAAATTTGTGTTTTTGAACCCAAAAGGAGATCACTGCAGTACTTTATAAATGGCAATATTCCGGCTTCACACACCAGCACGTCTCATCTCGGTCTCCTCCCAAAAAACGAATTATTAATAATAATTAAAATAGATAGACTTTCAGGAAAATTATGCCACTTTTCAGATACTTGAGGATTCAGATAAAGTCGTTGATACGAGATTAATCGATAAAATTTTGATAGATTTCAAGTCTCATATCGGAGCCACCTATGAGTCTTTAGTTAGATTATGTAAGCTGTATGGTTTCTTGACTGAACCTAAATTGCTTCAAGAACCACCACCAACTAATGAACAATCAATCGACTGAAGAGGAAAAATTCTATTGAAGACTTTTCACCAATTTGTGAAGAAGCATCAGATACTTATTTGAAACTGATGGTTTAACAACTCAAGCAGAATTTGTACCAACATTAAGTTTGTGTCGGAAGCCGAAGAAGAGGCGCAGGAAACAATTTAGTTGTGCTTTTAAAAGACCAAACAGTGTCCATCTAAAAAACTATCTCTAAGGAGGAAATCAGTTCTGAACAGGTTGAGTATGCTGAAAACAAGGAGACAGTTAGAATTTGAGAACCACAACCTAACGACAATTGTGGAGGAAGTGTGATCAAGGATTCTACGGAATAGTTGAAAGAGTAACTAGATGGATTGTTCCTGTACAGAATAACAATCTAAATTGCAAAGAAGAAAGCCTAGTCAAGGATGCAAATAAAATCAATAGTCTGACTAGACGTAAAACATAATGAAAAAATAAATGGAACCCCATAGTGGAAGGTGTGAAAGGTATCGCTCAGAATATGAAGAATAATGAAAATTTGGTGAAGATAGTGATTCTGTTTGATCTTTTTTGCCGTTACTATCATAACGTAATACTGTTATTAAGTTGTTAAGATTGTTTTAAGACTTAAGGATTATTATTAATATTATAATTAAGAGAATCTATATTTTTCAGTACAGTTTTAAGGAACAGGCGTCTCTGTGTTAAGTATTTAATCAATTTGAGGACGCGAGATGTAAAGACCGACATCTAAGATTTTCTGGGGAACTAGCACTTAGAGGCTCCGAATCTGGAGCAGTTCCATATAATTGCTGTTACCCGTAATTCCTAGGTGAGGATGTCACGATGAACTTCACCTCTCAGAGATATTGAATACTCTCTTCGAGGTGTCATGCTTTTATAAGAAAGAGAATATATAGTTTCTGGTTAGGGAACCTTCATCGGTTGCGCTTCCCACAATTGAATGTCCTCTCGAAGACTTCTTTATGTATTTGATACCTTTCGTTAAATTTGAAGACGCGAAATGTAAAGACCGACATCTAGGATTTTCGGGGAAACTAGCACATAAATGTTCCGAATCTGGAGCCGTTCCATGTGATTCCGGTTACCCGTAATTCCTAGGTTAGAACGTCACGATGAAATTTTCAGGTTAACTTCACCTGTCAGTGATATTGAATACTCTCTTCGAGGTGTCAATCTTCAGTACGCAAGAAAATATATACAATATATATTGTTTCTGGTTAGGGAACCTTCATCAGTTGCGCTTCCCACAATTGAATGTCCTCTCGAACACTTCTTTATGTATTTGATACATTTCGTTAAATGTGAAGACGCTAGATGTAAAGACCGACATCTAGGATTTTCGAGGAAACTAGCACATAGAGACTCTATCCTAGATGTAGGTCTTTACATCTCGCGTATTTAAATTTATTAAAGATTTATTAAGAATTAAAAAGTCAAAATCTTTATTCAAAATATGCATATATTATGTATCTATATTACCTATGGTGTAATTCCTTATAGAAATGGTACTAGTAATTAAAATTAAGAAGTGGCATATTATAATTTACAAACCACAGTTTTGCAGCCTTGCGATCTTCCAATCGATACCTTAGGGCTTCCTAAATTAAACCAGCTCTATTAAGTAATTGTTCACTTGGTACTAAACTTGACGGCGCCGATAAGTAAGTGCGAACGATGGGGTTACCAGCTTTATATTTAATGTTATATTTCCACCGCAATAATGAATCTTCGTTTAGCTGGGGTCGGTTTTCTTTATTATATTAATTAATTAGTCATTTTCATATCATGAGGTCGCTATTGTAAATCGCACTGTCACGTTCCGTTGTCTCTTTATCGCCCCTGCTATTTTTCAGCAGATCAGTGAGATTTGACTGTACACTTTGTGTTGGTGGTAAAATCTGGAAGCTTGTGTTTGGTTCATCATTTATTGGATCAATTCTAGTCTAGCTTATTTGGCAACAGAGGCTTCTTAATTAAAAATTCCAATTGCAGTTCTTGCAACATTCAAATTATGTAGGGCAAGCAAACGTAGTGGTTCGGACTGAACATGTTCCATAATTACCTCATTAAAAAACTTTAATTTGTACCTTGGGTTCAAATATGTAGCAAACGAATAAACTGTATTGTTTGGAAGGTCACAAGATCTGGAATTTATTGTTTTCTCAATGATATTTGTGGCATATTTTTTCAATATTTAAGCACTTTTCAAATATTCTCAACCATTTCAATTTTACATATCAGATTTGTACCTTTTTTTCATTTCTTCTGACGTAGACTCCAACCTAATGGCCGGTTGGGCAGCGTAAGTGATCCTTGCGCACTATATGGCGATTGTAGAAGTAAACCTAACCTAACCTAACCTCTGTTATAACTCTGCAACAATTTTACGGAGGCGAATGCGGAGGCGGAAGTACGATTTCTTGCGGAAGTTCCGCACATTCGGAGGCAGAAGCGAGGTTCCGTTACAACCCTATTCAAGACGATGGAAGTCCAAGGTAACTTCGAGAAACGAGTTACATTGTCTAACATGAACAAATATTTTCCAATAAGATGCGCTAAATTTGGTAGATTGAATATAGCATATCCTCTTTAAACTTATTATGTGGATAATCACCAACTTAATATTAACCAGATTAGGGTCCTGGAGATTATCTTTGATTCCCAATTTTCTTTTAAAAATCATATTGAACATTTAATACTTAAGATTGACAAAAAAAAACTTTTTCACAAGATTCACCAAAAAACTTTCTAGTCCTGTTGGATTTAGATTACTTTACTATTCGTATAAGTATCTATTCATTTTTAACTTATAGCTGAGACATCTAGAGACCAGATCAATACTATCTGATTTATGAATTAGAAAAATTAAATCATAATTTTTTAAGATATGCTGCATGTAAGCTAGGTCGTGCAATGCTTTGTACAAGACATGATTATTGTTACATACAAGAACACTTAATTATACCTATTTAGGAGTCTGCTATAAGAAATTATTTTGCAAAAAAAACTTTAACTAACCTACCTGATAGTAATGAATTTATAAGTAAATTTAATTACTATGTTCCTATTAAAAATGTAGGAAACAAATATTATCTATTAACTGATTTACAATTAACTTGTCAAGTTGTCAACTTGTGTTAAGACTATCTAAATGTTTAGATATATATAATTCTAGTATGTATTCTATTGAACTTAAATCTCACGATGACAATTTAATGTATTGAGTATATTTTCTTTAATTAGGGTTCCGTATATACAATATACGGATACCCTTATAATATCACTCCGGATTTCATCCTCTTTTACATCACAGCAATTTTCTCCTAAACTACTGGACGGAAGAGGTTGAAATTTGGCATCAATGTATAGTTTGGTGACTCGATCAAGAGTACATATCCAAAAAGAAGAAATTTTGATTTTAAAGGTTCTTTTGTGGGAAAAACTAAAAAAATCGACTGTCCCACCCCCCTGATCTCCAAAACTACTGAGCCTAAAATTTTGAAAAAAATAGAAAGTATAGAACGTTGCCCGAACTTTACAGGAGAAACCATTAATATTAATTTTGGGGTGCAAATTATAGAATTAAATAAAAATAAAAACAAAATTTGAAACGCATCATGTAATACATCAAATGAAAGGTCCCATTCTGGGGAACACAAATATATTTTTTTCATATTTAAAAAAAAAATAGTTAAAAAGATTTTAACGAAAATACACCAAAAGTTACCAATCCCCCCCCCCTTATCTCTGAAACTATAAATCATAACGTTTTGAAAAAAATAGAGGTATAGGGTCCGACCTGAAGTTTCCTGGAAATTTTGGGGGGCAAATTACAGAATTAAATGGAAAATATAAAATTACAATTGTTTGTAACGCATCATGTTATATATCAAATGAAAGGGCTCATTATGACAAAAACAAATATTTTTTTTATATTTTTAAAATAAATAAATTAAAAGATATTAACAAAAATATAAAAAAAATTTACCCATTCCCCCCACCCTACCTCCGAAACCATAAACTGTAAAATTTTGAAAAAAAATACAGGTATAGTGCCTCACCTGAACTTTACTGGAAAAATAAGGAGAACCCCCCTAATATTTATTTTGGGGGGCAAATTACAGAATTAAATGGAAAATAAAAAATTGTAATTGTTTCTAACGGATCAAGTAATATATCACAGGGTTCATTATGACGAATTCAAATATACTGTTTAAAATTTTTTTAATGAATATTTTAAAATATATTACAAAAATATTTAAAAAATTACCCATTCCCCCCCTTTATTCCTTTATTAACTATAAGACCTACATTTTTTTAACGCATCATGCAATACATCAAATGAAAGGGCTCATTATGGGGTATACAAATATAATTTTTTCATATTTTTAAAATTAATTGCTTACAAGATATTTAAATATACAAATTATTATTAGATATAAAAAATTCTCATTTCTCGCTTTATTTCCGAAACTACACTACCTAAAATTTTGAAAATACTTATGGGTACTGGGGCTTACTTGAAATTTATAAGAAAAATTATTAGAAAACCCCCATAGTAAAATATTAACAAAAATATTAAACATCGACTTAATTCCCACTTTAGAAAATACACTATTTAAATTTTGAAAAATATATTTTATTTGTATTTTCAAATAATTTAAAACTTGACCTATTTTGCCCTTTATCTTCCAATCTACAGAGCCTCAAAATTAGACAGTAGATTATAAAAGACTTCCCTGAAAGTTTATTAGTTAAATAAAACTCTAATTTTAATTTTTGAGGGCCATTTAGAAAATTAAATACATATGTATTCTTATAAAAATCAAGCGAATCCTGAAGCAGATAAAATAAAAAGTGTATGTGTGGAAAATGAAAGTGTATATTCTTTATAAATTTAAAATGCTTCGTTTAAAAGATATTAGGGTAAATATAAGAAAATGCACTCATTCCCTGATTGTCTGAAAGTGGAAAATTAGAATCTTGAAGGTGGTACGGTACCCTTAGTAAGCGAGTCCAACTAGTACTTAACTAAATTATTTTTAAATTAGAAGCAGTGCTGATTTGTATTTTCAATTTATATTGTTAACTATCCTAGATGGGTTTTTTACGCCTTGAAAGGCAATAAATAAATAAAGATTGGACTTTAGAGCATATACTTCTAAAGGTCATTAATAACGGACCTTAGCGCATATACTTCATATGACTTTAAGAATATAAACGAAAAATTATCGTTTTATGATATTAGGTTTAGTCAAAAAACTACTTTGAATATGAAACAAGATAGTTTGTTGATATATTTGTGTTTCAAATTTATTATTTACGAACTCATGTTTGAGCTTAGAGCATGTACCTTCTGGAGATAGCCTGCAATGCACAAAATAATGGCAAGAATAGAAAGGAGGGCAATAGAGACAGTAACAAGCTATTTCACTCGGTGGGTGGAAGCAACCAATGAACAAGATGCTGGTCGGTATTTCATTGGAAGCAGCTCCCAACCGAGTGAAATAGCCTCTTATCCTCTCTATTGTCCTCTCTAACTTTAGCCTTACCACCACATTTCTACACTGCAGGCTATCTCCAGAAGGTACAAGCTCTAAGTGCTTGAGTACCTTGTGAATATTGAATTGGTCAAGTAGGTTAGAATAATTGAACTAATTTTATATTTTAAATAAAAATTAACTTACACGACTTATGTTCCTTTGAAGTTATATTAAATTTAACTACTAAACACTTGTGAATCGTAAGAAAATAGTGACAATTTTTTAAAATTTTCCTGCAATTGATATCCGTTACTAATAATGAGAGAAAGAAAGAGAAACAGATACAGTGAGACAACGAGGCCCGGGAAGAATATTTTGTAAGAAGCTTTCGCTTCCATCAGTCAGTCTCATTGACTGCCACTCTCTTTTTCTCAATTTTTCAAAACCCCAGTAGGGTACGGTCTTGATTACCTTGATAGATTTTCAAATTCAAACGGAAACAGCTTCCACCTTCATCAAAGTAAGAGTATTTCATTAAAAAACTTTACTTATTACAAAAAATATTTAAAAACTAAAAAAGGATAACAATTCTCGCGAATAGATTCAGTTCCCACAGCCGTCGATATCTTCGTTCTGCCACAACCATAAACGCATTAGTCAAGGCACCAGAACAGAGAAGCAAAAAACTCGTTATTATATATTTTGAGTCGTTGTTCTCAGCCAGTGATCATTTTATTGTAATAAAACAGCATTAGCTAATAATTTTTCGTTCCAATGGCAATTAAGTGTAACCTTGTTTGGTTAATAGATGTTCAGTGGTTGTTTAATTGGATGACTATTGTGGGGAGGATGATGAAAAGGATAAAGACTATGAGAAGAACGAATTATCCCAGGCCGATTACCTACAATGGCCGTCTGTTAGCCGGTATTTACGTTTTACCTATATGTATATAATACGTGTGTTTAATAGCATATTTTAATGTGATGGGAAGAAGAGCATTTTTTACGATGTTGTAATTATTACGTACTTTGTCCCTTGGAACTCGGAAACAATGAAAGGAATAGTAGTTTCAGGAATGCATGTAATTATAGGTGTTAAAAATTAATTCAATGAAGGAAGAAAATCACAAAAATGTAACTGGACATTCATTATTTAAGTTAGCTCAAAATTGGGAGGGACAAGTCCGACAAACTGTCACTCTCAGGAGAAGGGTCGGTTCTTCAGGCAAGAAGATGGATTGCCTATGGGCTGCCAGTAATTTCCAACATCTATATAGAATGGTTCGAAGAACATACACTGAAGAGGTACGAGACACGACCTAAGCTCTGTTTGAGGTATGTCTACGGCACCTTAATTAATTAGCGACACGGTGAGAGAACTACCGGTATTCCTGGAGCACCTAAACAGATCGCAACCATCCAGTAGATTCACCCTGGAAAGAGAAGAGAGTGGATGCCTACCATTCCATTCCATTGATGTGGAGTGCAAAAGAACTAGGACAGGAATTCAAACAACAGTCTACAGGGAGACTACACATAGGGGCTTATCCCTACACTACCATGCTATCCACCCATCAGCAACGAAAACTGGCATCATCAAAATATTTATCCATATATAAAGTCGAAAATATCTGCAGCACACCCGAGGCTCTCAAACCAGAACAAGTGAATCTTAGAGACTTTTTGACGAATGCTTATCCGGAAATCGTCATTAACAAGGTGTTTGAATAGTAGTTGTTTGAGATATGCACGTAATTGTAGGTTTCGAAAATCTGTTGTTTTACTTCGCATAGCTATACAATAAAAAAACATATTATATTCTTCATCTCAGGGGGTTTAATAATTGTATTTTAAACACTATGAGAGAAAAAAACCACAATGAAAATGGACATTCATTTCAAAATAGGGAGGATAGTTCCGACAAACTCTTACTTTCAGGAGAACGACCAGTTCTTCATGCGAGAAGATGGATTACCTGTAAGCTTCCCGTTGTAGCTAACATCCACATGTAATAGGTTGAAGAACAAACACTGAAGAGGTTTGAGAAAAGAGAAAGAGAGAGAGAGAGAGACCGATCGATCCTAACCATCCATTAGAATTACCATGGAAAGGGAAGAGAGTGGATGCCTACCATTTCTTGAAGTGAAGGACCAAAGGCTTAAGACACGAATATAAACAAAAGTCTACAAAAAGGCTACACATACAGGGTTATACATATACCATATTATGAAAATGGCAATGAAAACTGACATCATGAAAATATTAATCAATAGAGCCAAAAATACCCGCAGCACACTAGAGGCCCTCAAAGTAGAACAAGTGAAAAGACCTTTTGGCGAGTGCATATCCGTAAATTATCATTAACAATGCGTTTAAAGCCCTGAATAAACCATCTAGGCAGCAAGAGGAAACCACTATAACAACTCTATTATTACCATACATTAAAGGCTTGTAGGAAAAACTTAGACCTATTGGAATGGGATCAAACTGATTTTCAAGAGCAGCAAAACCTTGAGCAACATGTTTACAAAAAAAAAGCCAGATACTTCTGTAATACCATAAACTGAAAAGATTTGCACAATATTTTTCAGAGGCGTTATAAATGGCTGAAGAAGAAAATAGTTGTAGTGGACATGGTACAGGACTTGAAAGTGTAGACGAAAATATTTGAACAAACGGACGCCCTAAGCAAGACATAGAGTTTTGGATTTTATTAAGCAGAAACACTAAAGTGCAGTGGAGAAAAACTAACATTCGGCGTATGCAAACTAATCGAAAGAATTTGGACAGAATAGAATAGAAAGAAGAGTGTATGTACTAACTATCGCGTTACAGGATGTGCCGTACAATGTCCTAGCAAAGGTAATAAAAAATAAGTTGGAAAAATTGATGATCAAGTGGAGGAACACCAAACTGGATTCAAGAGAGGAAGATCAACCATTGATCAGATATTTATCATGAAACAGTATAAGCAAAATACTTATGAGCATCTGATAATTCTAGATTACAAGCATATGACACCATTAAAAGGACAAGTCTATATCAGGTATTGGACGAGGTAGGAGACCCACAATGTTTAGAAATCTGACAAAGATGATGACCAGGAAAATAGAAAATAAAATTATCACCGATGGGACACTGTCTGAGGCGTTTTTAATACATAAAGGATTGTGACACGAAGACTTCCTGTCCAATGTTCTCATTTAACCTAATGTAAGAAGTGATCCTTATGGCAAGTAGTATTTACTCTAATGGCTTGATATATGGCTCTAGACACCAATGTCGAGCTTATCGCGATGACAGTGTGCCGATGACGAGATCCAAGGAGGAAGTAGTAAATACGTTCAAACCGTGGGAAGTAAAATCCAGTTATTATGGCTTTGTAGTGAAAGAAAAAAGTTTTAAAAGCTATAAATATAACACGAGCAACAAAACTAAGTACATCCTTAATAATACGGCCCACACTTACCTATGCGTGCGAGACTTGGACAATGAGGACGAAAACCGAAAGTAAACTAAAAATTTGGAAGTGTAAAATATAAAGGAAGATCTTTGGAGGAATTAAGTGTCAGAATGAATATAGGAGAAGAACAAATAAGGAAATGCAGGAGCTATTCAGAAAACCAAGTAATATCAGGAGGTGAGAATACAAAAGAGCTAGATGGTGAGGACACATAGCAAGAATGCCCGACAAAAAAATACTGTTGAGAGAGAGTGAATAGAAAAAGAAATAGAAGACCTAGGAAACAAAGGCTGAAGGAAGCGGTGAAAGATCTGAAGGAAGTGGGAATTAGAGTCTGGAGGAAGATGACTATGAACCGAAAAAATCGAAAAAGAAGAGTGAAAAATCTCAGAGTAAAGATCCACTAGGCCTGTAGAGCTGAGTTCTTTATTTACTGGGTATAACTGACGTGAGGAAGGGGAGTCTTACCACATCTTATAAAATCTTAAATAGAGTAAAGAGTGGCGGAAATCCAAAATACTAATATGTAAACAAATTGAAGAAGAAAATGTCAAAAGGGCACGAAATTAAAATGTAGTAACTACCTGCAACCAACGCAATTAACAAGAGTATATGCAAGAATAAAAGGGTATATGAATAATAATAAATAATAACTACGAAGATGAACAGAGCTGTAACTATATATATATATATATATATATATATATATATATATATATATATATATATATATATATATATAAACTTTTCTTGAAACGACAAAGCTTATTTGTTATTTGTGATTGTTTTGGGAATACACCACATTTTCTGAAAAGTCTATATATTTCAGAAAACAAGAACAAAGCTATCCCTAATTTTCCTATATACTGATTTAGCTATTAATATTTACATTTGGATTTAGAAATACAGATCATAGTGTATATTCAAATTCTGTAAATACTATAACAATAAACTGTCATTTATAGTTAGTGTCAAAGTCAAAACATTAAATCAGCAACGTCCACCTTCATTTCTAAGCCTTTTTTTTCCGTTCAAAATTTCAGTAATATCAAACTCAAAACCATCAAAAATCCAATGGAAGAAACAATGGAAATACTTTCGATTAACAGTGCCGGCATTGAACAAGATCTCGAATCACTAATATTCTCGATGCTGAACCTTATCGATACAAAAACTAAGACATTAAAAAAACTCATCAAACTCCATTTGCAAATCAAAAGCCTCAGAAATTCGAGGAATTTCAATTACAAAAAACAACAGAAGACACACGAGTTCATACCGAGCAGCAATTGCCCAGTTCTTGAGGATTCTGTGGACGATTTAACGTTTTCTGAAGAGTCTCAAAGGAAACTCCATCGAAGCGAGCAGGACACAATGACGAAGCCACTGTCTAAACCGTTCTTTATATCTAAGGACAGCAACATCCAAGTATATGAAAGGGAAACAACGTTTCAGAACGAGCCTGAAGCAGAAAGTAAACCTCCATCTTCTGTGACGGAGTTCGTTACTACTATTTTAGAGAATACTATTAAAAACACTGTAGATACCACTGATGATGAAGAAGATAGAAACGTCAATATTGTAGAAACAACAAAAATTGATAACGGTACGTTTAGTTTTAGAGTAATAACCTAGGCTGATTAGTCCATTGAATTGTTACATTTTTTTTGGATTTTTTTTAGGCAATTTTATATTTTAGATATCAAGAGGGGTTAGTGTTAAGTTAAATCCAAATGGGTGAGGTTGAAAAAGTTATAAGCGAAAATCAAAGAAAATTTGGGAAACGAATTTCTATTTGTCGATATAACTTTTTTTCTAATCATTTTACACCAGACCATTTTTATAGATGGTGTTTGAAGAAATAATTGTCATTATAAATTTTTAAATTTATTCAGTAGTTAAGGTTTTACAGCGCTATGAAACGAATAGTATTCTTCAGTATTTATAACTGGGGAGACATGCAGCAACATAATGTAGCTCTCTAAATTAATTGAAGAAAATGATTTTGATGATGAACCGCCGACAATCACGCTACTTCCTTCTCCGGTTCTCCCTCAAACATTTAATATAGAAAGCCAACCAAATGCTGAGCCGGAGCCTGATCCATCAAAAAGACCGAGGACAGAGTAGTTGTGATTTAGAAAATCACCGAGGATTAAGCGTAGGTGGTGGGGAAAAGAGTCTATAATCCATATACTATTATTAATACGCAAAGAGCTAAATGCACTCCCCTTTTACGGCCTTCATTTTGAAATTAGGGTAATGAAACATGAGGCTGAAATTAGCAGCAAATTCTTAGCAGCAAATTCTGAACAGCAAGTCAGAATAAACAATAACGAAAAAATATTTATATTTATTTGAAGCCAACTATAAATAGCAATAAACATGAGATGCATGCCATTATTCAACACATGTGTTGAAGTAAACTAAAGCGGAGAAAAATTTGAGGGGTAAACTTGGTAGATATAGGGGAAAATACCACATGGACAAATAGCTACTTTTTCTCTGAATAACAATTAATAAATACTCTCGCTCCCTTATGAATACCTATCTATTTGATTTTAAAGGTATTCTAGAATATTCCAAGGAAATTCTAGACGATTCTATCATTGCAATAAATATCTACATAGGAAAATAACCATATTTCTGGAGTTTTCTCTGAATAACACTTATTAAATACTCTCGCTCCCTTATGAATACCTATCTATTTGATTTTAAAGGTATTCTTGAATATTCCAAGGAAATTCTAGACGATTCTATCCTTGCAACAAATATCTACATAGGAAAATAACCATATTTCTGGAGTTTTCTCTTAATAACACTTATTAAATACTCTCGTTCCCTTATGAATACCTATCTATTTGATTTTAAAGGTATTCTTGAATATTCCAAGGAAATTCTAGACGATTCTATCGTTACAACAAATATCTACCTATGTAGATATTTGTTCGCTCCCTTATAAATAGCTCTCCATTTTATTTTAAAGGTATTCTAGAATATTCCAAGAAAATTATAGACGATTCTATCGTTGCAATAAAAATCTACATAGGAAAATAACAATATTTTGGAAGTTTTCTCTGAATAACAATTAATAAATACTCTCGCTCCCTTATGAATATTTGATTTTAAAGGTATTCTAGAATATTTCAAGAAATTTTTAGACGATTCTATCGTTGCAATAAAAATCTACATAGGAAAATAACCATATTTTCGGAGTTTTCTCTGAATAACAATTATTATTATTACTCTTGCTCCCTTATAAATAGCTATCTATTTTATTTTAAAGGTATTCTAGAATATTCCAAGGAAATTCTAGACGATTCTATCGTTGCAATAACAATCTACATATGAAAAATAACAATATTTTCGGAGTTTTCTCTGAATAACAATTATTAAATACTGTTGCTCCCTTATAAATAGCTATCAATTTGATTTTAAAGGTATTCTAGAATAATCCAAGAAAATTCTAGACGATTCTATTTAATAATTGTTATTCAGAGAAAACTCCGAAAATATGGTTATTTTCCTTTGTGGAATTTTTATTGCAACGATAGAATCGTCTAGAATTTTCTTGAAATATTCTAGAATACCTTTAATATCAAATAGATAGCTATTCATAAGGAAGCAAGAGTATTCCTAGAATACCTTTAAAATCAAATAGATAGGTATTCATAAGGGAGCGAGAGTATTTAATAAGTGTTATTCAGAGAAAACTCCAGAAATATGGTTATTTTCCTATGTAGATTTTTATTGCAACGATAGAATCGTGTAGAAATTTCTTGAAATATTCTAGAATACCTTTAAAATCAAATAATCATAAGGGAGCGAGAGTTTTTATTAATTGTTATTCATAGAAAACTCAAAAAAAGTGGCTATTTGTCTATGTGGTATTTCCCCCTATATCTACCCAGTTTACCTCTCAAATTTTTCTCCGCTTTAGTTTACTTCAACACATGTGTTGCATAATGGCATGCTTCTCATGTTTATTGCTATTTAAAGTTGGCTTCAAATAAATATAAATATTTTTTCGTTATTGTTTATTCTGACTTGCTGCTCAGAATTTGCTGCTAAGAATTTGCTGCTAATTTCAGCCTCGTTAATGAAACGTATACCATTAGAAAGGTAATGCGCCGTAGATGTGCAGAATATATAAAGAACCTTTATTTATTTCTGTTAAAATAAGTAAATGAAATATAAATTATTGATACAAACCAAGTAAGATGGCTATGAACAACTACCTTAACCCTTAAAATCGAATGTTCGAAATTTGACAGCAGTCGACAAAACCACAGATCATACAATAAAGAAAACCCCAATCGAGTAGCGAAGTATAAATATTGCTTAAGTAATCGACTTTTACTTACTACGAAGTATGCTCTAAAAACCTTCTTTTCTATTCATTTATGACGTTACTTTTTTACAAAAATGATGACTTCAGAAACTATTGTGTTGTGATCGAATTGAATGTGTTTTATTAAGATTGTGCATTTACAGAAGAATTCACATGCAAAGTTTTACGTACGTACGTACAATAACCATTTAGAGATTCTAAAGCTAATTGATAAATTTTATTTCTGATCCTGACCAAATTGAGTATCTACATTTCTTCAGTCATGAATTTATCATAAATCTAATAATAGCAATTTATTAATATTTTGGTGTATCCATTACTGTGTTCAAAGGCAATCTTTTACATCTAAAATAGCAGTTTGTCAAAAATTGTTTAATGTTCTTTTAACAAGTTGTGATATATATGCTGCAAATATATTTTTACTTATTTATCTAATAATATAATACATATATTTTATAATTTTGTGGAAATTCCATTTTGGGGTTTTGGCATCTACAAATCGATTGCTCGGGAAAAATTTTATTACCGAGAAGACTGTTACAATTATGACAGCTTTGTTCAATACAGGGTGATTTGGGGACCTACTTGAGAATAAATCTGCTATGAAAAATTCATTCAATACAAATTGATGTGTAGGATGATAAAAATTTTATTACTGTTTTTCTAGCATTACATTTTTATAGTTGAATCTTTCAAGATTTTAAAGTAACAAGTGCTGGTTAGGCCATTTTTGGATGGGTAAAAAGTTATGTGTTTTCATATTAATTTGAGGCACATAATAAAGTTATCTTGAGAGCCGTTACATATGCTTATATAAATAGACTGATATACTAGGCGCTGTAGATTACAATTTTACAGGGTGATTTGAGATATTATATATTATTTAGAAACCAAATGTTTTATTGGGTGGCCCAGTTGCACGTTCAGACAGTTTAGAATATTGAGTGGAGTGCAATTATAGTTAAACAGGGTGGTTAGAAAAAAATAATTATATAGGGTAGCCTATTAGCGGTTGCATTTACAGGGTACTTGGAATAGAGGGCGCAGTAGAGTCATAGTTAAAAGGGTGGTGCAACAAATATTATATAGGGATACATATACAGGTATCTTGGAAATATGCTGGAGAAGAATTATAGTAATACAGTGTGGTTTAAAAAATGCAAAATTTCGTATCCCACAATCATGTTAGCAAACATTTTTAATTGAGAAGTCCATTATATATAAACGGTGGTGGAAATATAATATGAAGTGTAATTATTATAATGAGTAGCTTAATAAATGTTAGAGAATTGAAATTAAACTGAAACATTTCATCTTGAGAAAAAATAGTTTATACAGCAAATATTCGATTATATGGATATATATATATATACCAACATTTTTGATGAATCCTTGAATTTACGAGTAAAGTTGGGTCACCCATGTACTATTTATTAAATGTACTTATGGAAATTGAATAAGTATTAGTAATAAATTAAAACAGATTATTTTGTAATTTCTACATATGCGATTTTTACTTCATAACTATTCAATATTTTCAAATGGGATTGTCATTTACCTTTATTCCATTTTCTATATTATTCTACCGGTTAAAAGCTGAATTATTTAATTCTAAGAAATTTCATGGTAACTAAATTTTTGTAATTAATTTCCACTTACTGTCTTTTTCATATTAAATTGAAAATTATGAATTTCGACACAAATAAAGTCCTATTACTTATATATGAACAAGAAGTTGCATTTTGATTACTCACCGACACAATTCATCGAATTTCGACCACATGCGAATCTAGTATAATTAAAAAGAATATCATAAAAAAATTAAAAGATGTTTAAAAATTATGGCAAATCATTAATATTAATGAATAGTTATGTTTCAGAGCCATAATTTTTTCTTCCGACCGACACCATTTGTGATTGATATGCTGAATTTTTCTTGATATTGTTTTTCCTTACGATTTTTTGTGTTTAACATTTTTAGATTTGTTGCTCGTAGTTTTCTCTCTTACATTAGCTGCGAGCTGTCAGCGTCTGCACGTGGGTAGTTTCTCGCGCTGCTGATGCTTTTCCGAAATCGCATATTAACGCAAATGAAATCGATTTGGTTCTTCACAATGTCTAAGTGTAGAATCACCGTGGAGGTAGTTCTAAGTGTTAGTTTTGACTAATTCTCTTCTCTGGTAGAACTGTATGAGTCTCTCACCTCTCCCATTCCATTCACTTAGTTCAAAGCCACCAGCAATATTTTCAACCCTCTAAATTATGTAATTAATTTTTTTATCATATATAAATATGGCGTCTGCCACTAAAGTCCTGTGTAGCTTTTTAGTACCAAAAGAATATTTACAATTGATCTGGTGATTCAATAGATTACCCCTATAAGCAACAAACATATTTGCATCTTTATGCATTAGTATAGATCTGATCTACGATATATCTGTGTTTCATTAAATAATGACCTCTAAACACATATTTCTTCATTACAGGTCTTACTGGAGATGCAGAATTCTCGTCTAACATCTATGAACTCAAAGATAGTGCCACCACAACATCTCTTCCAAAACCTGAACAGCTTCCCCAAGATGAGCCCATCGAATCTGATCAAGCAGAACGTAACACAGAAGAAAATGACTCCAAATTAGCAACAGGTGGTGCACCGCCAATGTGTGAATCAAGAATAGAAAGCGAGCCAAATAGAACAAACAAATACCTCCATTCAACCGTCTCATCCTCAAGTAGCTTTTGTATCATTTCCAACATCCAAGGAGTGTTGAAAAACTTACACGAATGCCTACCGGGCGACAGTGGAGTTTACATTGAGAAATCATCATACAAGGATATCGTAAAGATTTTAGAAAGAGTACTAATTTCCTGTGGAATATGCTATCCAACTAAAGAAGAGTTAGGTTGTGCTAAGGTTATAGGTATGAACAAGAGCAGTACACAGCCTACGTTGAAAGCAACTTATGAGGAGGTGCCTAAACGAATGATAAGCTCCACGACGGAGTGTAACAAGTTATGCAAAAAGAAGACGAGGATCTAAGTCAAGTTACTGAATTTGTGAAATGTTTTTTGGTGCTTTATCCTGGAGGTTTTCTAAATAAATATGTTGTAGATGAATGGTATTGTATTTGAAGTATTTAGGTATCTGTTACTTGAGAAGGATAGTGAATACGTTTCCGCCTTAGTAGAATCTCATGTAAGCAGCTAGATTATCTAATTCATTATTAATCGTAGTAGGTCTCACCCATTCTTTGGTCTTTATACCTGTCTTGTTTTGTTTTTTGACATTTTTGACAGTAGACATTTTTGACGTTTTTGAAGTTTTTTGACATTTTTGAAATTTTTGTCATTATTGACATTTTATACATTTATCTCACTTTATTAGACATGTTTTACATTTTTGACCACGAAATTTTAATTGTTATTAAATATTCTGAACGACTACAAAAGATATTTTGCTATAAGAATGTTGTGTTTATTTTTGTGTTGACAACAAAATAAAGATGGTTTAGTTTGAACTTATGTTCATTACAACTAATGTAGTTAACTTCATTTATGGATTCCTTAACATTAAGCAACAGGCATGTTACCGCCATTTCCTGTTATGTTCATTGATAAATCTGTAGTTATGAATGAACGTAACAGAAAATGGTAGTAACATACATGTTGTTTAACATAAGAGAGGTACATCATAAGGGGGAATATCATAATAACTAGCACAGTTGAAGGTTAGGTTACTTAATTTGTTGTCGTTTCTTAGTAATTTGTTTTATGCAAAGTTTTTATGAACAGACCAACTCCGCTTACTTACCCTAATTGAATTAATTCTTTTACTCTTCTTGATAGGTGTCGAAGTCTTGGTGTCTGTATTAGGTATTATTTGACAAAATCTCCCATTTAATAAACCGTCTTATGTGTATAAGTGGGGGCATTCCTTAAAAATTATTTGGGTTAAAACAAAATTGAACAACTTCGTTCGTTGTTTTTACTCTCTCTAAGTGTACAATGAAGGAAGTTTCGCAGAAAATAAACATCTTTCATAAAACTACCAGTATATGTTCAAATAGTAGACACCAAGTAATTGGTTATGAGGCAAAAATCCTGAAACCACAATTATGTAAATGTATTCAGCGATGTATTCATACATGATCTGAATTTTAATTCACGCTTATGCAAATAAAATATAAATTTTCATAGCACACATTTTCATCTGTAAGCATTTTTTTATTAATAACATACCGTCCATTTAGATAATGGTTGCGTTTCTAGATGACTAATGACCACTCGCGTTATTATCTTTTTGTTATGTTTGTCATCTAGTGAACTCATGATTTTCAACGAAAAAAAATAGGTCATTCTTATTAGCATATTCGTCGCAAACAATTCGCGACTAAGAATAGTCTCTTCGTTGCTTTTAATTCTTGTTATTGCTAGTATGTGAAATAGTAAACATCAATTTACATATTTCCGCAAAACAGATCTTAAACACAAAATATTCAGAAATAGGTGTTTTATAATATGACAATGTTCTTGTGTTGAATTAAAACAGTATAGGTAGATTGGTAGTAGAGAGGACAGTAGAACCGTGTAATGGCGGGGTATTTTGAAGGTGTTTGAAACCTAATAATTCACCTTCTTTCTCTTCGAACTGAACTGAATGAATTCTATGATCGAACTATTCTCTCTTCTTTTCTCTTCTCTCTTCTCTTTTCTCTTTTCTTTCTTCTCTCTTCTCTCTTCTCTCTTCTCTCTTCTCTCTTCTCTCTTCTCTCTTCTCTCTTCTCTCTTCTCTCTTCTCTCTTCTCTCTTCTCTCTTCTCTCTTCTCTCTTCTCTCTTCTCTCTTCTCTCTTCTCTCTTCTCTCTTCTCTCTTCTCTCTTCTCTCTTCTCTCTTCTCTCTTCTCTCTTCTCTCTTCTCTCTTCTCTCTTCTCTCTTCTCTCTTCTCTCTTCTCTCTTCTCTCTTCTCTCTTCTCTCTTCTCTCTTCTCTCTTCTCTCTTCTCTCTTCTCTCTTCTCTCTTCTCTCTTCTCTCTTCTCTCTTCTCGCTTCTCTTTTCTCGCTCCTCTCTTCTCGGTTCTCGCTTCTCTTTTCTCATTTCTCTCTTCTTTCTTTGCTTTAAAATGTTCATATTTCTAGAAATCTAAAAAATGATGTAATAAATTTGTAATTTATAAAACTGATGACAAAATCCAAATTCTTGATCATTCTTTAATCAAGTATATTTTTTTAATTCTCAGTGAGCAAACTGTCAACTCACCGAACTAACAGGTGGTTTTTGTTACTATTGTTAACTAACAATCGATAATGATCGCTTGCTATTTCTTTTAATTTACTTACCTGTGATGTTAAAGTTCTGGTAATTCTTTTATCATTGCGTTGCCTTGAACCACCAAATATGGATTGAGATCCTACTAAGATGTCCGAACACAAACCATGTGTGTATGTTGGGGATTTCCCAAAGGGCAAATTGTCGTTTTGGTCTGGACGTTGGAACAAGGGATACTCTCCTGTTCCAACATTTATTCCCGTAGACGATGATAGACTTCCTATGCCAGCGAAATGCTACACATCCTTCAAAATTCTTAAACATCAACATCATTTCCATAAGTTCATCAATTGAGCTGGGCCGGTGGACTTTTAAACAGAATCCCAACTGGGATAATTTCAGAAACATAATAGAGAAGACTGTTGACCGTATTCCAGTAGAGATGCATAACATTCAACGAGTAATAAGACTGACAATAAAGGCAGCCACTGAGAGTAAGTATCCCAAGAGCATACGTGAAAAAAAAAGTTCTAATGTGTCGATCGAATGTGTCCAAAATCAGACTTTGCTCACTCAAATTATAAGGCCTCGAATATTTTAGGTAAATTAAGTAGTGATAAATGACCTGAGCCTCAAGTGAAAAGTGCTAAAAAAACCTGACGACTTTGCTTCCAGTTTGATATAATTATTTATAAGGAAATGTTAGTTTAAAAAGGAGCAGGTTATCAATTCGTCGGCCTGTATTTTTTATTATCCTCAGTGATTATTCAAAAACGGATTGAGCAATTTTGATGATTTAAACGGCATTGTATTCTAGAATATCACAGAAAGGTACTTTATAATTTTATATAACGTGAGATTTTCGGTTTTCCAGAAAATCAGAAAAACCAGTAATTAAGGGACTACAACCAGTGAATTTCAATGAATCTACACTGCTGTCTCTAAAACGGCTCAATCAATTTGTATAGGTTAAATTGTATTCTAAAAGAGATGTTCCAGCTCGATTCTGTATAATTTACGTAAAACGTCTAATAACGTAAAACCTACCATTTTTCTGAAAATCGTAAAAATATGTGAAAAAAAACGGTAAACATTAATGTAAATGTTAAATTTTCATCATAAAATGTCAAGATATGCCATCAAAGTACAGGGTGTTTTAATGGTTTTCGTTTTATAGGGCAATCGAGTGAAATTGCACAAAATATTACATTAGTGTATCGAAAAGTGGAATTGTTAGGTGAGCGTTATTTTCTATACGGTATACGTTGGAATATAGGGCGAAGTAAAATTACAGTTAAACAAGTAGGTTCAAAAAATCTTACAAATAAATGTGATATTGAGTAGTACATAAGCAGTTCCAAATATAGGATGGTTGAAATATAAGGTGGAATTGAATAAAAGTTATACAAAGAGATTAAAAAAATGTTGTAATGGGTGTTACATAAGTAGTTGCGTATACAAGGTGGTTGAAATAAGAGTGAAGTAAAACTATAGTTGTACAGAGTGGCTCAAAAAGCTTAAAAATGGTTGAATAAGTATATCAGTAAGGATTGTCTTCTAAATGATATTTGTGGCACATTCTTGATTATTTATATGTTTTCTTGGGAAATAACGCCACAATCGAAATAAAAAGCTGTATATTGAAGGAAAAACCAAACGTTTCAAAGTCGATTCTGACTTTGTTGTCAATGGCTTTAAAATATGTATTGAAAATGTAAATTGCAAATTGAAAATTAGATTAACGACATTTAAGGGGACAAGAAAAAATTGTTGTTTTCAGATATACAGGTAGCACAAAAAATTCTAAAGATCATGTAATATAGTTAAACAGCTTTCAAGTTGGAAGAATTTGAAAAAGTTGTCTTTAGAAGTGGCGTTTCTAGGCACGACTTTGATATAAGATAGCGTATTCGCCAAAAATGCGATCAAATATTTCTGCTGTTTCAGTGATCCCATTAACGTCATAAGGAAAAACGTAGGAAAAACCTTATGAACTATCCCGATATTGGGTTGTCCAAAGGAGATGACCGAATACAGTAAAGAAAGGTGTTATTAAGTCATTATATGATAGAGCAAAGACCGACTGTTCTGATGATAATAAATTCAAAAAAGAAAAAACAGTTAAAAAAATGTTCTCACTGGAAACAATTACCCCACAAAACATATCAACAGAGTTAAACAGACTTGAACATAGAACAAACCTTCCGAATCAACTTAGAATTTCTCTTATTAACACTACCACTCAGGACAACCAGATTACAGTTACAACTATACCATATATGCATGGTCTGTCAGAAAGATTAAAAAGAGTTGGCAACAGATTTAATATTAAAACAACGTTCCAAACAGGAAATACACTGAAATCACAAATATCGAAAACAAAACCAACCAACAAAACTCAGAACTCAAAAAACTGCATAAACAAGATTTCTTGCGAATGCAATAAATTTTATATTGGAGAAACATCGAGACCATTAACGTACGAATAAATGAACACAAGAATTGCATAAAGAAATGACAATTTGAATAATCGATAATTTGTGAACATGCATGGGGCCTAGGCCATAAAATACAATTTGACAATTCAACTATACTTCACATAAAACAACATAACACAAAACGAAAAATAAAAGAGTTTACCTTAATTCTTTTGAATGAAGACGATTGTATCGCTTCTACTTCTGTAGAATTCAGTCGTAACAGGTTACCGTTAAGAAAGAAATTATTAATGGTAATTTCTTTTTGAACAACCCAATATCGGGATATTTCATAAGGTTTTTCCTAGGTTATGACGTTAATGGGATCACTGAAACAGCAGAATTATTTGATCGCATTTTTGGCGAATGCGCTATCTTATAACAAAGTCGTACTTAGGAACATAAATCAAACTTTCCATTTGCAATTTACAATTTCAATAAACATTTTAAAGCCTTTGACAACGAAGTCAGAACCGACTTTGAAACGTTTGGTTACACAGCTTTTTATTTCGATGGCGTTATTTCTCAAGAAAACAAATAAATAATTCAGAAAGGATGTTCGAGTTATAGTGCGTTGGATTCAAAAAATGTTTGAAGCAGTTGCATATGCAGGAGTTATAGTCATACAGGTTGGTTAAAAAATATTATATAGTGTGGAACATAAGTAGTTGCTTTCACTTGACGAATGGGGCGAAGTAAAATTTTAGGTATACAGGGTGAAACAATAGCAAACTGAGAGGATTAATACTTATACAGGGCGGTTGTAACATCGTGCACAGTTAAATTATAGTTGTACAGGGTGATTCAGAAAATGATAGACAAATAATTTATATTGGGTGAGCAATACACAGAACATATACAGGGTGGTTGAAGTATAGGGTGAATTATAATTACCTTATAGAAAGTGGTCCAAATAATAAAACAAATAGAAAAGTTCAAAAATATGTGGAAAATATAGAAAACAATATTAAATAGAGAGAGTGGGAGAGATAAGGATAGGCTAAAATAAAATAGAATTATACCTTAAATCGGAATCAAAAAAGAATATATGTCACAAAATAAATAGTTACTGAGTGCACACGGTTTCTAAACTCTTTATATTTTAAGCTAGTGGAAGTCGGTTCTTTTTTAAATATAAATTATTAATATACGCTTTTTCGATGATTTTCTAAAAAACTACATGTTAGAAGCCGTAGAAAAATATATAAAACGTAAATTAAAAAAGTGTACAAATCGGTAAGATATTTTGGAGAAATCGATCAATATACCTAACACTGTACTGTATTTGTTCAATCGCAAATTTCATCCCTTAACGAATAGAATTCTGAAAATTATAATTGATGAAATCGGTTCACAACTAAAGAATAAATCAGATAACATGTGTACAAAAAAATAACGCCGAATTGACAACCTCCTCCTTTTTGGCAGTCGACTAAGAACAGACGTGGCTGTCATAAAACTATTTATACGTAGGGTAAACCTAATTGTAGAAATAATAGCACAGACGCACACATTCAATGTAGAAGAGCATCGAAACAGCCATTACCATAGCGGAACGGCTATTAGTGTTGAAATAACGGTTCGCAGGCCATTCCGTCAGGTGCATTGAACCTGTACGCCTGTACCATCGCTTGGCGGCGGCCGCGGCGGGCCCCCGCGGGTCGAGTGGGGCTCCCCTCGCGACTCGCGAGCGATCCTCATCAACTTTGCTCAAGTTGGCGAGGCAATCAATCGATCGGCCAAGGTCCTGCCGCTGCCCGAGCCATCCGAACTTGGCCAATGTCACATTTCCTATTAGCGTAACTACCAACCGAGCAACCACCATCTTAGATGATGACGGCTGTGAGTGTCAACGAAATAACGAGGCGGCAACGCGAGATTATCATTATGACATATTTATTCGGGAATACTATAATGTGAGGCCCGTTTTTTCAACTTAAAATGTCACTCATGAATGCCACCTTTTTTTAAAATATGGTATATTTACTATTCAAGATAAAAAAATAAATACAAGATCTGAAAATAAAGTATACTTTATTTTCAGATCTTGTATTTATTTATTTTAATATTCAAAAAAAACGTATTTTTTGTTTGACATTTTTTCATACATATTCTTTGTTACTTTAAGCAACATCTAACAAATATTTGTTAATAAAGAACATCTTTACACTCTATATCCATATTGAGATATATTAATAGTTCATTCCTTATTAAATTTAGGGATGCCCTTTTTTTTTCATCCCTTCATTTAGTCTTCTTCGGTGAAAAAACTATCTCTGTAAATGCTGAAGTGGCGAGAATGGACAACAGAAATAACCCTATTTTATATAAACTAGTGGTCGCAAAGTGGTCGAAATTCGAGCCTTCTTCATCAAATTGTGAACTTTATTGGAGTTCGTTTGTCAAAAGTCTGTGTCTATCAGAAATAAAGTGGAGGAGAAACCTGAGAAGAAGGCGTCATGAACCCCCCCCCCAAATGCGTTACCCCCCCCAGTTTTTGGTAGGATTGCACTTTGTAACCTAAAAGTTTTCGTCATTTGTAGTTTCAATCAAGTTCATAAAATAAAAAATATATATGTCCAACAACGTTTATATTTTCTGTAGTCCACTGATTGTCAATTTGTTACACCACACCTTCGGACGATTGTGAAAATAATCTTGTAATAAAATTCACAACAAAAACTTATAGGATAATTAAATTGAAAGTTACTGCTGCTTGTCCGAAAAATCAATACTGATCTACT
Source organism: Octodonta nipae (assembly GCA_034190945.1). Taxonomy (NCBI): domain Eukaryota; kingdom Metazoa; phylum Arthropoda; class Insecta; order Coleoptera; family Chrysomelidae; genus Octodonta; species Octodonta nipae. The sequence goes on along the minus strand of CM067224.1, from coordinate 58,350,749 downwards.
ACATTGACTATTGACTACTGAACAATAAACAACGCTTGATGCAGAACTATCAGAGATGTTCCTCCCGTGATTTGACAGCAGTTAACACTTTTCCATATATATATATATATATATATATATATATATATATATATCTAATAATAACTAAATTGTTCATTAGATAAATTGCTTGAACAGAATACAGTAACTGATTCCCTACCTAAAAATAATTGAAAGATTCGGCCTTTAAATATATTCAAATATGTATTTATAATTTTTAAAATAAAAAAATAAATCCTTTTAAAAATATTAAAATTATATTAAATAATAAATTAATATTAAATGTAATATTTAAAACATTAGCTAATACCTTCATTTTTTTAAATACTTTTTGATTTGAGATTAAAAAATTTCAGTAGTCTTAAACTAAGAAATGAAAGGAAATAGAACCTTTATTCTGGCATTTCACAGTTAACGATTTCAGCTCGTAAGCAGAAAATGAAATCCACCAACTCAAAAGCTGGTATGAAGGTGTTATACCTACTATTACATTCCAAATAACCATAAAACGTAATAAACCTGCAAACCAAAATCTTAATATTCCATATAATGACTATTTCGGTTTTGTATGAAAAATATAAAGAAATATAAGCACCTGCTTTTAATTAATGGTAACTAAGTACTTAATACATTTGTTAAAAACTTTTCGCAGTGAATGCAACATAATTCTTGTTTTAGTTGACAAACCATGTTTAAACGTTGCAAACTTGCGAGAGCCCAATGAATGGCCATTATTATGTAATATAATTTTTCCTGGGCCGTATTTCAGAAGCATGACAATGTAGAACAACTACTAACTAGAAATTTGTTGCTTTTTAGTTTAATTTAATTCGTCTTTCACATTCGAGTCAATCCATCTTACGATGTTCTCTCCAAGCAATCTGGCGACACTGTTACTGTTATTTGTTTGGCATTGACAGTATGGATGTAAATAATGTCTTTTTATTATATTTTATTTAATGAATACACCAATATAATAAATAAATTTTAGAATTCTACACTGAATGTCGGCAGTTGCTACTAAACAAAAAAAAATAAAGCAAATCGGTTGAAAAAATTCTTTAGAATATCCACACTTATATTGTTTTTGTAGTTTCATAGTTACAACTATGTGAACATACTGATCATTTATGTTGCTCAATGAAAAGGGTCAATTTGAGTGACTGAAATCAAACCACTTATCTAGTAACACAACGACTTTGTCAAAGAACAACATGAAATTTCTGTAAATTTTCTAACTAACTTTAGGTGAAGACATCTCAGTTTCTTTAATTGATTATATATATATATATATATATATATATATATATATTAGATTGTATTCCTTCACGGATGGAACAATGTGATTTGTTGTATCCGGTGAACATCCGTTTCTCGGTTTGTGCTCTGAAAAAAACATTCCTGACGTTTCGCCAAAATCTCATTTGGCATTTTCAAAAGCTGAAATCTGAAAACAGAATGAAGAAATTTAGAGCCAATCTAGTTATTTTATTGTGCTAGTTACGTGACTATATCTACGTAGACCAAAAACAAATCTACAACAATTGTTCTGTATTTTCTGTAATTTAGTTTTTGTTCTCTGGTCAAGACAGAGGGGTAGTAAAGAACTAAAGAATAATTTGTTAAGGAAAAAACTAAATTTTTTGCCAGCTTTTTCCGGGTTTTGAAGCCATCTAGTTCTTAAATGGCGATTGAGTTCATGAAAATCTGCATCTACAGATTCTATGAATTTTTAAAAACTTGTCTTCACACATACTGGGAAAAATGAGTAAGATTAACATTTTTGTTTATGTTAGGAAAAAAGAATTAAAATCTTTAAAAAATCACACATAAAATAAAGTATGTTCACGTACTTTATTGTCTTAATAGAATATAAAGTACGTTTTGCCGAAATAAAGTACAATACTTTAATATAAAGTACGGGGGGCAACCCTACTAATGATAAACAGAAACTACTTGATGAGGTTAAAATAGTATTTAGCAAAAAAAACGAAGAGTATAGTTAGTTATGTTTTTGCAAAAATTCATAAATCGGACAATTTTCTGTAATTCGAAAAACGCCGAACATGTGAATCAATTATTCATTACGCCTAAGATGCAATATATCAAGAAAAGAAAAACGTTTATTTGCCAAACGATGACATCATCACATGTCTTTTCAAATAGTAAGCTATTCGCTCTGTGTTTACCAACTATCGTCATCTATAGCTTTAAAATGGCAATAAAATATAGACATTTACTTATTTTTTTTAAATAGAAACTGCTTTTATTTAGAAAATATTGGCTGGGCGGTTATTCTCTACAACAACACAGTTATACCGGAACTCAAGTAAATTATTAAAATTTGAAAAAGTGTGGTGAATGTTTTCATGAAAACTTTGTTTGTCAATTAATATTCTAGTCGTTTTTTGCTTTTTTATAATTTACCAAAAACAATCTATTTGATGGGATCCAAAATCGATGTTTAGGAATGTACGCCGAATGTATCCCCAGCTAAGTGAATTTGAAAGAGGTCAAATTATTGGTTAACCGGAGGCGGGTTTTTTATTTCGAGAAATCGCTAACCGCACGAACAGTAATCTCACTACTGTTATGAAGTGTTATCAAGTGTGGTTTGATAATACCCAAAACCGGAAAGAGTAGGCACCGGATGTCGAATGAGCACAAATGACGCAATATAGACGTCTAAGCTTACGGACTCGAAATTTGGCTGATAAGTAGTTAGGAGAACAAGGCTTGTAAGTGTCGGACCGGTTTACCGGCGTATAAGGTCTTTTGGCCTATAGCATTATCGAACCCACCTTGTGCTACCTTTGACCGCTGAGCATCGATGTCAAGGACTACAGTGGTGCAGAGAACTACAACGTTGGAATGTGGAATGGCATCAGATCAGATTTTCTCTCGATTCTGCTTCGATGGACATGATGGCCGAAAAAGGCTTAGACGACGTCGAGGAGAAAGACGTCAACCTTAATCTGATGTTGAGCGAAAGGTACACCGAACAGTAGTTTTTGACAACATTGTCTTCAGAAAGTAGTGTACCTTAATCTTAATCATTTACTTCTTACTGAAGCACCTATGTATGTTTTACCAAAACAAATTAAATTTAAACATCTCCTTCTGGATGTTGCGATGTTTTATGTCAGTGAGTATAGTTAACTGATATTAATCCCAAGAGTAATTGAAGTGAAAACTTCTTTAGCGGCGCTGAGCACTTTTTTTTGTATGGGTAAAAATTTCCAAACTCGCGTCAGGGTCACGTGATGCTGATCGAAAAAGCGTAAGATCGAGGGGAAGGGAGAGGAACTAGTATCTCCCACTCTTTCTACCGTGCCTGAGTGTGTTGCTCCGTTTAGGCGGCACAGGGCGCTTGCGCGAATTTCCGTGTGTGTTTATGTACAGCGTGCCACGCGTATCTAAGGATGGTGACAGCTGTCGGCTTGACTGTTGTGTATTCGTATATGTGAATTGTTTAAATTATGGAAATTGAACAAAGTGCATCTATTAATGAAAAAAGTGATGATGAAGTAGTGAAAGAAAATGAGTGAGTACTTTATAAATATACTAGATGAAAAATATACTAGATGAAAAACTCTTACTTGGCTTTAGCCCGTAACTGCCGTCAAGAAAACCAGCTATAAGCTGAGCACTATAAAACGTAAAAAAACGAATAATAATAATAGTAATAAATACAATTTTAATAATAAGATTAGGTTTCGATCGAGTCTGTATTTACACATAATAGATGTAATATTTGTAATATGTTTATACTTTATAGCATTAACCTACATTTTCATGACACCACAATAAGCCCATTTGCGGTGTAGGTTTACCAAAAAAATTATTTCGACTAAAAATAAATGAAATAAGATAATAATAAATAATCGGTGTAGGTTTTTAATAAATATTGTATTCTACCTCATAAATGATAGTACTTTTGTACTTATAATTAAACACAACGTTAATATTGAAGTTTTCACTTCTGCCGGCACTCCCGGAGTGCTACCGGTATTAATTTTTTTTTATATACTTAGTTTTTATTAACTATTCAACGTCTGTTGTTATTTGCAAACATCATCATTACTAAGTTCTTGATAGCCCAGTTGAATGGTAATGTCAATTGGCATAATGTTGCACCATTGGGATCAAAGGAATCACCAGTGGTAACAAGAAGTTCATCATCAAGGTTCTAGTGTAAAATCGATATTGTTTTATTTAGCCGCCAAAATGAGACTGGTTATGTGAGTAGGTACATCAGATTGTTGGTAGAGAAAGGAGTAAATTTGTATGCTACGGGATGCGAACATAAGGGCTGAAAGATGGTGGAAGATATGACGAGAACGGTTGAGAAATGCTATAGAGGATGGACTAATGGCAATAATAGACCAGGTCCCTTATCCAGGTTATCAATCCCTGACTGGAAAATACACTGAGCTAGGGGTTAACTAAGGTACTTTGCGGTCATGGCTGGTTTTTGGATGTATTTACATATGTTCGGAAAGTCTGAGTCTAGTGCGGAAAGGGGGGATGTAATGGTTTTCGTGTCATAGTTGGTTCAAGGGACGACAAGGCAACTATGGTAGGCGTAGTGATAGGTAGTAGAAAATAATGTTTAGCAGATAGTGTTTTTGTTCGCGATATGGTAAAAGAAAAAGACAAAAAAACAAAGTGAGCTTCTCGATCTGTCGGACGTATTGAACGAAGAAAACGCCTGAATAGAGATAGATTTAAGTTCAACTTTTGAAGCAATAGCTTCTTAACGGAGGCCCACACTTACACATATTAAAATAGATGAGCAAGGGAATGAAAATGCATAACTTTAAATTTCATTTGTTTGGACACGACACGATCGACCGACCGACACCACACACTGCTTCGATAATATATTAAAAGTCTCTTCTTTTATAGAAAATCAATAATAAATAGGAAATAAACAAATGTAAGATCCAAATATACAATACTGCACAAAATTTACTTTTTGTTATAATAAACACTCCAATTCTATTAACTCTTTCTGATATATTAAATTGGAGAGTTGACATACGTCAAAATTAAAATGAATACCATACACAAAGGCAACTTGGCATTAAATCTTCATATTATCGACGAATATAGATTCATAGAAACATGATTCAATTAAAGACAAGTGGTCAAGAGTCTAAAGCGGACACCTGCAAATCCAGAATTCTCGGGTTCAAAACCTAGAACAATTATTCTTTTTTTTAATATTATGTTTTTTTATGGATTCTAGTAAACAACTGAGGGTTATTCAGAGAGCAGTTAGAGCTGCTTCAGTGACTATACCTACCGCTGTGTGATTGAATCTAAACTCTAGTCAATTTCGCAAGTTCAATTTGGTGTCTCAAATTGAGTGTCTAGATGTCATAACGGTAGAATTTCAGCCTCTAATTCCAGAAAGATTTTTATATGCATTTACTCTTTGGAACTTGGTAAAGATGGTTGCAATCTGTCGAACTAATGAAACTAATTGATCTAAATCTCCATTTTATTGTATTGAAATGCTCGATTATAATAATATAAAATTATTTTAAGTGCGATACTCATTATAAAAACCAAACTGAAAAGAATAAGCATGATAAATTAACAGAAAAACTCCGTAATTCGTTAATCGCATCTTTTATAAATTCTAATGGAGATTCCTATGATGTTAAGCTTGAAGTTAATGGCATAATAAATGCGATCCGACGTCGTAGAAATTATTAATATTGATAAGATTACATAGTATTCCCGCAATGGCATTTTAGAATTCATAAGGACAAAAAATTCAAGGCATTAACATTACGAGGGGACGTTTAGTAATGTCTCAGAGGTTTCGTATAATGATTTCGTTCTAAATCCATGTTTGTGATCTAATCAGGCGAATGAAGTTTGTATTGAACAATTAGCAAGTCTGTGAAATAAAATAATAGTCGAGAACTATATGTCTTTTTGTTTTACTTTTTAATAAGCCAAAATTTAAACTCGTAATCGGATTTATCACGTTGTCCAATAGCGTATCAATACTAGTAATTGTGTATAATAAATACCTATGATTTCGTTTATGACATATGTAAATATGAATAAAATTAATAAACCAAAAATAATATTGTTTAAATGGTATCAGTTGGTGGCACTATTAAGTCGAAAACTAAGGAAGATGTATAAACACAAAGTTTTATTTTTGCACTCGACGCACGTTTCAATAGCGAAGCTTTCATCATCATGGAGTAAACCTTCACTGTGCAAAAATAAAGTTTGGTGTTAGGGTACAAAAACTTTGTGTTTAAACATCTGTGACACACCAAAGGTTCCACAGTTTTTCGAGAACTAAGGAAGAAATAAACAAAAGGAGCTTCCTAGGAGCCCATCTTCTTCAAAACAAGAAACTTAAGTGGAATAAATGTTGAATAGCTTATTCCTATTAAGTGTCTATAGTGCAACCCCTCTGTGTTAACGATTTTGTTTTATTTTGTTTTTTTATACCTGGCTTCCATGTAGGAGATAAGTGTAACGCGTCGTCTCTTTTATTTAATTGATAACTTTATTCAATTTGAATAGTTTCTTGGACTAGTCTTGTTTTGTAATAAATTGTTTGTGCTATTTGTTTGCAGCTATCGAAATTGATTTTGTGGCAGGATGGTTATTCATGTTGGACACGTTATCTGTTTGTGTTCTTCTAATAGGGCTGAAATCCTTCTTTTCGTCTGTCTGACGTATACATACAGTGATTAAAAAAAATAGGACAATCCTTAAAAATATACATACAGTGTGGAGTAAAATAGGGATGTGTTCCATCGCCACTCCTATTCTATCTATATTCTGAGGAAATTTTCAAACAGACCTTGTAGGAATGTGAAGGAGGTATTAAAATTACGATTCGCTGACGATACCGGCATAATTGCCCATAATGAAGACTATATAGAGCAACGGCTTAATACAATTACTGAAAAGAGCAGAAAATGGGGTCTGAATACTAGCACCCATAAGACCAAAATTATGGTGGTGTCAAAGTTAACATTTGTTGCTGGTACAGATTCGTCAGATCCAGGCGCTAAAATTAGTAGCAAGATACAACAAGCTACAGCGACATTCTATAAATCGAAACTAATTTTGCGAAATAGATCCTTGAAAGAATGTGATAAGATAGACAGCTGCTTACAATAGTTAAGGGAAGAAAAAAATGTATACTTTGAGCATATCCTTAGAAATGGAAAGTATCGGCTTTTGCAGTTAATTATTAAGAACAAGGTAGAGGGCAAAAAGAGATCCAAATACGAATCAGTTCTTCTGACTGAAGAATATTGAGAGGCTGAAAAAACATAAATGTGTAGACTCTGAAAAGCTTTCTATACTTATGGCCAAGCCTCAGTAGAAAGGACACTTTACTAAGAAAAGTTTGAAAAGCATGTAAGTATTACAATTTTCAACAGCAAAATTTAATTTTGTCGAACATTAGAACTTGTTTAAAATTGTTATTTATAGAAGCTTCCAATCATGTGTTACTTAAATAAAAAACATCTTCCCCGACTTAAAGTTCATATATTTACCTTGTCAAATCTTATGAGCGGTTCTACTTATTCTCCAAAGCACATGCTGTCATGTCGATAAAGTAATAAGCGAGAAATATTTCTTGGGTTTATTACAAGGAAATTCTTCCATAAATATTTAGATCAACGAATCAACTAGAAAAGATGATGTTTAATGGCGTAGTGGCTTTCTGGATTTGCTTTATTTTCATATTAGTCTGCATGTCGTGCGTCAGGTTGTGTTATAAAGATGATTTGCGGCTTGCGACTATGCATGATTTCGCTACCGTTAACATAATCAGAAGCATGCCAACTGGACATTAATATATGTTTCACGATGTTGTTGGACGATTTTAAAAATTGAAAATGCAAATTGGATTTTCGTCATGGCACGTTTGCTACGTATCTATTAGAAAACAGTTATTTCTTCAGCCCCAATGTCGATAAATGCTGACAAATTGTTCAAAAATAGTCTTGGTCAAGGAATATCACCAACTTAGAGCTTCATTATACAGGAAACCAACCAAAAATATTAGTTTTCTACATAAGCTTCGTTTCGTTGGGTTTCCATTGTCTTGAAATCGTTAATATCACAACGTTTCAATAGCTTTAAACCTAGTGAATGTTAGAAAATTCAATTCATATTTAACCCTTTAAAAGGTCATGCGGTAACAGCAATAAAGGGTTTTTAAAACCAATATACTCAAAACTCAATAATAAACCTAGCTTGTCCTGCTCCCAATTGCTAGGGGGCTGCTCTTCATCGGGAACATCCATGGGAGTGGGTGAGATATTAAAACAAAAAAAATATTTTATTAAATTGTGTTCAAACCTTCACTTGTGCACAATTCTCTTACCAATCGATAGGTTTAATAAAAAAAATATGGCGTACAAAAAAAAATTATCCAAAAACATTTGATACTCTTTATAGGGGCTAAATTTGGAAAATCTAATACATATATAGAATAGTGGAAAATTAATGTATTCACAAAAATACAAATTAGTATATTTACAAAAATAGTGAATTTTGAGAAAAATGTGCCCAACTATGATTCTATAACTAAAGTGATATGTTTAACAAAGATACTGATATAAGCTGTTAACAGAGATACTTTATCTTTGTACAATGGAAACTCATAGCCAAATATTTCACAAATTATCTGCCATCAAAGAAATTGTACTTCGTCTACAAATAACTGTACCGTAAAAGAATCCCATAAGGTTAACTGCTAAATAACCATTCGATGAACAGTAAATTTTTTAAAAAAGATCCCAAAACTCCAAGAGGTAAACGGCAAAACTATAATTTTCACTGCCCTATAGTGACATAACGTGTCCACCATAACCAGCACTGCAGTGACAAAATATTTTCAAAAAGACGGCTCTAACATATCATAAATTTCTCGGTAACATAACCTCACGGCCACATTATGCTGCATCGTAGGAAAATAGTTCTAAATTAATTGGACCAACTCCAATAAGAAAATACTCCAAATTAACATGCCCAGTTCCATCGTAAAAGAATGATTCCAGTTAAATAGGTCCAGTCCCATCGTAAGATAAAGCTCCAACGCAAGACCCTAAATTATAATATCGCACATGACCATTTTATTCCGGCCAAAATGGCCACGCTTATCTTTTCGAAAAAGCGTTGCCTCTAATCTAATAATTCCTTTACCATCAGCATATCTCTCAAATTGATTCAAACGCCAGTGAATATATAATTCAACCATCGTCTTCTCCGTACGTTTTAAAATACTGTACGGCCGCTTAGCAGAACATCATCATTGTTATAAATTCTCGTACACCGCGTATCGACATTGCTTCAGAGGCATCAAGACGAACACGAGTTTTGCGTTCCGATAGAGAATCCAAAAATGTCCCCACCAAGACGATAACCAGAGTGTGCCACCCTGACTTGCTACGAAGAAACTAAAATTGAGCACATTACCGGTTTCAATTTTTTCACACGTTACAATGCGTCGCTGGTCATGCTTACTAGCGTCATCGACAACCAGATACGGTGACACTGAATTTCTTATCATTCACCTGATGATGATAACAGATTCAAAGCTATTGAAATGTTGTGAGATCAACAATTTCAAGACGATGGAAGTCCAAGGAACCTTGAGGCTACTTATGTTCTATGTGCGCCTCAGTGGTAGTTGAACTTAGTAGACACTAGTCATCATTGCAGCTATCATGAGTTCCCTGAGTGTTTTTAATGTGCTTGGTAATATCTTCTACTATTTGTACCTTATCTAGTCGTTGGCCATTACTGTGAAAAGTATATCTCTATCTTCTGACAATTTGAAAAGTTGTCCGTCACTTTAAATGCCTGTACAGCCTCTGATATTTTTCAGCCAAATTTGGAGCAGACGTTATTTCTCTCGTCGTAATATATGTCCAAGGTGTATTTCCAATTTAGATCTTCTTAAGATTCAGTCAGTAAATTCGTCCATGGAACTCGAAGCTTCCTTTGATGAACCCAAATCTCGATTGTTTCCAATCGGTTAAGTACATTCTGTTTTAGAGTCTAACATTCTACTCCATATAATACTGACCAAACATCGTATTTGACCATACGTTGTCATAGTTTAGCTGTCATTACATAAGAATCCGAACATGAATGAAGCCGACTGTTCGATACAAACCGACTCTATCCCAATCAGAAGGGGTATATTCCAGAGAGGCTCTCTTAGCCCGCTGTGGTTTTGCCTTGCCATGAACCCACTCTCACACAAACTGAACGCGACTAACTTTGGGTTCAGTCTCAAACACAACAACGTACAAGCACTAAAGATAAACCATTTGTTATACATGGACAACTTAAAGTTGATGGCAGCTACGAAACAACAGCTGCATGATATGCTTAAAATAGTAGAAGGGGAGTTCTCTAGTGACATCCATATGCAATTTGGCCTAGACAAATGCCGAATTATTAATATAGTAAAAGGCAAAATACAGCAGGGGCCCTACGAAATGAGAGATGGCACCTCAATTGAATCCATGGAGGAAGGCCATACTTACAAATACCTGGAATAAAGCAGGCTCAACAAATTGATCACTCCACTATCAAAAAGGACATATCAACAAAGTTCTATAGAATGGTAAGACGACTAAGCTTAACAGTAAAAATCTGTTTCAGGCTATTAACACCTACGCGTGCTCAGTACTCAGTTATTCATTCGGAATAGTTAAATGGTGCAAGACTGACATTGAACAACTACAACGGAAAGTTCGAGGTCTACTAACAAAAGCTTAAATTCAACATCCAAAGAGCTCTGTCGAACGTACAACGTTGCCACGGTATGAAGGAGGAAAAGGATTGGCAGATATAGGCAAGTTACGTGATCAACAAAGTTCTAATTTGCGTAATAATTTCGCAGAATTTTCTGATCTACACAGAGAGATATGTTACACAAGTTCAAGTATACCACCAGACAACTGATCAGAAACTGCTCAAATGGAAAGAGAAGCCGCTTCATGGAAGACATGTAAATGACGTCAACCAAGATTATGTCGACAGTTCAGCGTCGAACTACTGGTTGATCTCTGGTCATATGTTTCCTGAAACGGAAGGCTTTGTATTGGCAATCCAAGATCAAGTAATTCCAACTAAGAACTAACTAAAGTACATTGTTAAAGAGAGCCTTCTATCAACAACGACAGATGCAGATATGGTTGCCAAACATCTGAATCTATCCAGCATATCACAGGAGGTTGCCAAGAGTTCGCTGCAACTGAATACAATGAACGACATGATGCTGTGGCAAAAATACTGCACCAGGATCTAGCGCTTAAACTTGAGCTATCACAGTCGGTAAGAACACCCTACTATATACACAAACCAGAATCTATTTTAGAAAATAACAACCACAAGCTATACTGGGACCTGACGATATTGACCGATCGGACTGTTGCTCACAATAGACCAGATATAGTTTTGGTAGATAAAGTCTCTAGAAAAACAACCTTAATTGACCTAGCAATCCCTAACAACAATAATATTAAGCAGGCTGAAAAAATAGCCAATTATAGGGATTTAGAATTTCAATGGGACATGAACAACACTCGAACAGTACCAATTGTTATGTCAGCAACAGGAGTAGTCCCAAAACTTCTACTAAATAATTTAAAATAGCTCGGTGTGGACGAACATCTTTACCAACTGATGCAAAAAGCCGTTCTGTTAAGAACACTCCGGACAGTCAGAAAATTCATGGGGAACTGCAGCCAGGACGCCAACTACGGGCCTGATAACCTGGCAAGGGCTCCCACAGAGCTAAACCCTTTTGATATGCAGTATATTTGGGGTTTAGTGAATTTTCCCCTAAAGGCACACTATGTGTGGCTTAGAGGGAGTGTGAAGTCAGCCAGATTTTATTAGTACGAGAAGAACTCGTCCTAATACAGTCTTATTTAGTTATGATTTTTATTTTTCTCTTATTTATGGAATTTCTAGGAAAGATGTATCTATTCTACGGGTATGTGTGTTTTTTGATTATTTTCATTTTTACCATAGTTGCTGTGATGATGTTCTTTCTATTGCCTTCTTTATCTAGTCTTGTCACGATATTTGTGCATTGCAGGCTACCATCTTATCCCACTTGGTAAAATAGACTGTTATCCGCTTTATTGCCCTCTCTTTCTAGTCTTGGCACGATATTTGTGCTGTGCAAGCCACCTCCATAGTATATGCTCTAAGCTAGTCTTAACACGATATTTGTGCATTCCAGGTCGCCTCCAGAAGTATATGCTCTAAGTATATTGACAATAAGCGGGTCAAAATCTATATGTTTTGTGTATTCGAAAAACTACTTAGTCGCAGACCGGTATATTTAGTTTATGGAGTGTAGAGTAAAAGGGGGACAAACTTATATGGGAATAAAACTGAAAAAGTGTCCAGCGGACGGTTTCAAATAAGAAGTTCAAGAAATGACCAGAATGGCGCAAGTGTGACCACGGGGTATGTTATGAAGTTAATTGTCAACGGATTGAAATACATAAATCCTACATTTAGAAGTGAAACGGCTGAAAAAGTGAGAATGATGTAATTATTATTAAAAATCATAAATAAAACGTAGAAAATCTGTTATGTGAACTTCTCTTTGTAAATGGTTGTCTCCGTTTTTTGTCATCTCTGCAAGTGATATGAGTTTATAGTGTGTTAATTGTGATATAAATTAATAAGCCTGTGCCCCAGTTTTGACTTTTTATAAAACGGAGTGATTTTATAATTGTTTTGTTATAAAACTGTTTGAAACAGTTAAACATTGGGAAAAATTTGTATATTTGTAATATTTTTATACTTATTAACAAATAGATGTTGGTGAATTAGATGTAAATAAATATTATTTATTTTTGCATTCTTGTGTTTATATTACATATTTATTTTGAAAAGTGTCCCTTTACAAAGTTGGTGTTTCTACTTCCTTGTTCACCTCTCTCTGGATAAAAGGTAATTTACAGTTCTTTTCATCACTGAATAAACTGCTATAATTAAGTTATCTCTTCTGTTATCATTTTGGAACAAATTTCACTTGCATTTTATTCTAGAATAGTTTCTTTTTCAAGGATTCTAACATTTTCACACACTGGTTTTCCATATATTTTTTCTTGACTAGTTGGACAAAAAAACTCCATTAACTACAATTAAATGACTATTTTTGGCATCTTTCTGCTGTAGTTGTATTTTAAATATTTCCAAAGGTACGCCTGGTGAATGCCCCTGGGAAAATATCTTCAGAACTTTGTTGAAGTTCTCGAGTTGATGGAATATGCCATAATCAGTTTAGTAATTAAATAATAATGGGTTCTTCAGAGTTTAATTTATGTAGGATATTTAACTTGACTCCTAAAAAAATGTGCAAATAAAATTTTGCTTGTAAGTCATTTTTATCTATGTACAAGGTATTTCATTGACTTAACACTTTATTAATGTTAAATATAAATCTGGTTGTTGAACTGTCATGGTTAAATTTGCATTTTTTGGATGTGAATTCTTCACATTAACCTTATTTTATTCACGTAGGTTTGTTCGTAGAAATCATTTTTCTACGAACAAATTACCCGGTCAGTACTAGTGGCTCCCCCAAATTGAAACCATTTTGTGGACACTTTTAATCACACAGAGTGTAATTTAGTTGTATCATCTGTCACTAAGACATTTGTCATATTTTCATGATATTAAGTTTTGCACTGCTTCTACTTACATATACTTCCTTCTCAAATGCAGCCCAAACTAATACGTGTCCAGGTAGCAACAGCATGGGGACAGTCCTTTTCACTCCCTCCGATGTAACGAAACAATGTTGGTCACCAGACGAAATAGCAATAATCACAGCGAGAATGCTTATGGAAGACATCTTACCAGAAATCAATGTCATGTACATCGATAGTGACGAGTTTGTCGAAGATCTAGTATCGTACTTCAAAATGCTGATCAATTCAGTGAGGAAGGGATCTCAAGGTAGAAAAAAACACATACTTCTATTAGCTCTTACTGATTTGATAGGAGGTTACCTTCAACATGCTGTTCTACCAATCGCGAGACAAGCTTTTTATTCAGGGTTGATCGACTACACATACATGGAAATGTTGATAGAGCTCTTTGAGGAAATGAAATGGTTTTTGCACACGAACGGTCAAGGATGGGCCAAACCAATCAACGATAGTCCGGTTTTTGAGGTGGACGTCATCGATTTGAAGTCTGAGAAACCCATAACTCACGCTAACAAAAGTTGCTGTTCCAAACTCATTTATTACGAACACGAATTGTCGAAAAAAGTGTGCCTTAAAACCGGAATGCCTCAAGTGTCGGTACACTTCCCTCTCCCATTCTTTGACTCACCCATAATGCCAGCAGCCATAGCAGTTCCGTTCAGAAAATTTGCTGTGAGAAATATCGAATCCCGAAAAGCATCATATGTCCTATTAAAATTCTTCATACTCGCTTCACAGTGCCTGCTGGATAGGAACGCTACACCACAGTCCATAAAAAAGTTTCAGGACATGTACTACACCTGGATAGAGCAAGAAGTGCTTCCAAAACTAAAAGATGACAAGTTCTATTCAGCGTTTGGAGGAATTCTAAGAGTTTATGAAACATTAAAATCACTAGGTGCGCAGGTGATACCTATAAAAGATACCCCTAGTGCTACACAAAGCTGTGGAGAAGAAGCGATAATCTCCCCAGAAGCCAAACCAGCTGCCAAACGATCCTTAGCTGTCATAATAGCTATGATCTTGATAATATCCTTGTGGTTCATCTTCGGAACAGCATTCGTATGTTATAGAATGAGGAAGAACCAATACAAGGGCGAGAAGTGTGTTTGTGCAAACACTACCTCAGGTTCGTCAGGATGGTCCATGTTAACGAAGTCATCGACGAAGTCTGTTAGCGGGAAATCTTCAAGTGGCAAATGTGAATCTAGCGGAAAGTCAACTGACGTAACCACAGGTTCATGTTCCAGTGAATGTGATTCTAAAAAAATTAACAAGTCTATGAAATCTTCTAAGCCTCTGACGGTTTGTTACCCACCTCGTAAGGCTCCATTCATGGTGGAAAGTGATGACCGCCCGGCGGTAATAGAAGCGAAGCAAGCAATGAAGATGCTTCCCTCTATAGCTGAAATGTCGGAGCATTCCTCTTATGTGAGGGAAGATCCTTCTGCGACAAAGAAATACGATCAGGACTCTATAGTGTTCGGTGAACCTCTAGCGACAAGTAGCAAAGAAAATATTAGCAGTAAGAAGAAATTAAGTTTCTCAATGGGTGACGACATGAAGCTTATGATCAAACCGTGTCCGAAATATCTAGACTCCGGTAAACTAAAATGTTTTACCAAGTTATGCAAACCGAAACAGCATTATGACGATTGTTTCTGTAAAAAAACTGGTCATCAGGCTCAAACTGTTGGAAGTTCTTTGGAATCGAGTAAGAGAAGTCACACTGATCCAAGCTTGGATGACACAACTGACAATACTGAGATCAGTGCAAGATCTCCAAGAGCTTTTGCCTGTCATTCAAGTTTAACTGGTGATCACACTCATGACTTTCCTGTATCAGGTGATAAGCCGTATGTATTCGGGTATGATTTCCAAACTTCTTCTTCGTCTGATTTGAGTGGAGATGAAGATGTGAAAACGTCCACTTCCGGAAAATAACAGCATTGTATTATGTAAATAAGGCTTATAAATTCTGAAAAATACAAAATTGATAAAATATTAAATTTAATTGCTGACTTTTGTTTAATTTAATGTCGAAGAATAGAAAAATTTCAACCAAGACCTAAAATTAAAACAAAATAATTTGGTCAAGTGCGAGTTGGACTCGCATACTAAGGGTTCCGGACCACCTACAAAATTCTAATATTCCAGTTTCAGACAAGCAGGGAATGATTGCATTTTCTTATATTTACCCCAATATCTTTTAAAGGGAGCGTTTTAAATTTTAAAAAAATATACACTTTTATTATCCACACATCGACTTATTTTTATTTGCTACATGATTGGCTTGATTCTTACAAAAATATGTATTTAATTTTCTAATTTGGTCCCCAAAATTAACATTTGAGTTTTATTTTACTAATAAACTTTCACGGAAGCCTTTTATAATCTACTGTCTGAATTTTAGGTTCTGTAGATTGGAATTATGTTTTCCATTTAATGCTGTAATTTACCCCCTAAAATTAATATTAGAGGTTTCTCCTTATTTTTCCAGTAAAGTTCAGGTGAGGTCATATATCCGTAATTTTTTCAAATTTTTACGGCTTATAATTTCGGAGTTAAGGTAGGGGGGAATGGTTAAGTTTTTTTATATTTTTGTTAATATATTTAAAATAATTTATTTTAAAAATATGAAAAAAATATATTTGATTTCGCCAAAATGAGCCCTTTAATTTGATATATTACATGATGTGTTAGAAACAATTTTAATTTTATATTTTCCATTTAATTCTGTAATTTGACCCCAAAATTAGTTTCTCCTTATTTTTCCAATAAAATTCAGGTGAGGCCCTATATCTCGAATTTTTTTCAAAATTTTGCGGCTTATAGTCTCGGAGATTAGTTTTTCCCCCCAGAAGTACCCCCAAAAATCAAATTCTGTTCATTTACGATATGTACTTCTGATCGGGTCACCAAACTATACACCAAACCCAGTAACCATCCCAGATATCACTTGCCAGCTACCAGATGGCTAGCTTTACAACGAAAGAAATTAAATAGGGATGGTAAACCCTATATAAAAACATTGTGTTTAAGGTCTTAAGTTACTGACCAAAGTTGATAAGTGCCATAAAAGCTATCAAATATCTGTTAATCTCATAACAACAGACATAGCAATATCAAATCCAGTTTTGAAAGATGGAGGAATAAGTGAATGAGTCCTCAGTAGAAAATCTTGAGCTATCCTGGTCAGGGTGTTGAGCAGGTGATTACTCATCAGATTTCCCAAAATCTTAATTGAAATGCCAGAAAAATCACAAAGGAAGAGTCAGCACTAACAAAGACCTTAAAAAATATTGAAATAAAATCTTCAGTAGTACCAAAAAAGAAAAATCTAAAGAAACCCAAAATGTAGAAAAATACATGGTATGTAGCCGAATTTATAAATCTAACGGAGCCTTAAACAGCTTAAAGAAAATTCTCAGAAGTACCAAAAACGAAAAGTAAATGTAAAGGAACCCAAAATCTACAAAAATATATGGTATATAGCGGATCTGAGCAATATCAAGGAAATCAAAATGTAGAAAAGAAAACATGGCATATATCGGAATTTATAAAACTATTAGAAGCAAGTAAAAGTGCGGTGTTGAATAAGTGACAGCATAGTGTCAGCTTTAAAAAACCTAAACAAAAAAATCAGGACATCATTCTCAGAAGCACCAAAAACAAAAAACAATTCTAAAGGATCCCCAAATGTAGAAAAATACTATTTTATTAGCTATACTAACCGTTAATTAAATTGCACTCTCCTCACCTCAAGTCTGTTAAGATAAGATATTCAACGGTTTGTCGTTTTTTATATTTCATCAAAATGTAAGGAATTTCTGAATTGATTGATATTGATTCCTGGATATTTTTCTGATCTGTGATGTTATTCCCGAATAATAATTAAAATAGATAATTTTCTTATAATTTTAAAAACTTGCTTTTAGGACAAGGTATATGAAACTACCAATGGCCTCCATCGACAGCAAGACAGTGATAAAATCGTACCTCAAATTCATTGCACACATTGGATAACACATATGGACTAAGTCGGCCACATTCTTCTTGGATACGATGTCTCAGATCATCCAGTGACTCTGGAGAAGTAGCATATACGCAGGTCTTTAAATGCCCCCTAAGGAAAAAATCCATAGGAGTCGTATATGGCGACCTTGCTGGCCACTCGATGACACCTCGTCTTCCAATTCAACTAACAGGAAATCGATTAGCCAGAAACTCTAACCGGCAAGAGGTGTGGCACCGACGTGCTGAAAAACAAGTTCGTCTTGTATTAGACGATCATTTGCCTCCAACATTTCAGTTATTTTTGGATGTACAGTGTTTGCAAGTAGTATAAATATTTATCTCCATTTAAAGTGCCATCTATGAAAAAGGGTCCAACGATATGATCACTTAGGACACACATCTAGCTTTAGAGATCGCTGGGAATGAGTCTAAATAACTGTGGATTAATGTTACTCCAGTATCGGCATTGTTGTTTATGTGACCGGAGAATGACTCACAAAATTCTATCTTTCTGTCAAAGTCGTTTTCATTTAATTCTTCTGAACGTTCTGATTTTGTAGGGCTGGAACTTATTACGTTGCAGAATTCTGTGCCCACTACTTCGTGGAACATCTGATGTAAACGCAATTTGTCTTAAAATATTTTTTCGGTTCCATTCAACATGTCCTAATACTGTTAGTTCAACGTCATCGATTCTGTTTGGCTCGCGTTTCTTGTTAACCACGGATCCCAGTTTGTTAAATTTGCAACACAGTTCAGTAATGTATTTATGTCCTACTAGTCTTTCTGGATGTCTCTCATTGAAATAACGAGCAGTTTCTCTAGCACAATTATTACTCTGAACATAAAGAACAATAATTTCATTTTTTTCCGCTAATGGGTAAACCATTTTGTAGAGAAAGAGAAATAACGGAGTAAGACTTAACTGCACTGAAGCGACTATGGAAAGAAACTAAGACATTTACTAGTCATTTTTTTTCTTTTTTAACGAAAGTTATTAAATTTTTTGTTATATGAGTAATGATACCCAGTGGCGTACCTCAAAAATTATACATCGTCATCATATCGAAAATCAGTTTTAACAAAATGACTTAAAATTCATTGTCAATTTCATTTTCCTTGTCGTAATAACAAAAAGTCTTTAAATTTATAAGCGAATTATCAATTTTAACTATCATTCATCAATAACATCCATCCAGGAATCACGTTTTAATTTACACCAGTCAAAAGAAATTTTTAAGTGACTTATAAATTCAACAACAAACCGCATAAGCCTTCACATAAAAAATAGTTTATAAGTCATAACTGACATAATTTTAACAGCAAACTCATAGAAGTAAAGTATGGGGTATTTCAGTTTTTTTCTTATAAGGTAAAAAGTAATGATCTGTTCATAATGCTGTCAAAAAAAAATTGTAGAGAATCAGAAAATCTTCTAAATGAATTTTTATAAATTTTGATAGTAGCATTTTTCATAAAGAAAAGCTAGAAAAATCGATAATAAAATGAGTGATTTAAAAACATTGGTTGTAATAACAGCTGGAACCTTAATTTACCTTCTAGTGATAGCTTATAACGTTGAGATTAATAACGATAAAGATCGATATTGTACGTTAAGTAGATCTTGCAGAAATGCAATTTCAATAATTTGTAGAAATATTTTGCAGAACGTATCGTATTAACCACGAAACTTCGATAGCGATGTGCACAATAAATTTTGAAAGCTTATAAAATGCACTTCACTTCGTATATCTTAGATTCTTGCCATAGTGCCGTAAAATGTATTAACACTGCTTTTGAAATTTGGCTTAAACGATGGATCCTCCGATGTCTTGACAGTGGCGAATCCAGTCACTGGAAAAAAATAATTTAATAAATACCAGTAAACTGTATACAGATAACCATTAACTTAATAAACCAATAGAAAAATAGAGCAATATGGGCAGGCAATACTTATGTAAATAAACTGCTGAGAAAAAACATATAATAATAATACAATTTACCATAATTTTCATCTCGTGATCTTAAGAAAATTCTAGATCCGTCCATGTGCCTTGACAGCTATTCTCAGTGCACCGCCGGTTGGCTGTCGCATATTCATACATTTGGTGCAATGTTTACTATTATTTTAAACACATTTCTCGGCATTGTAGCGAAAAACCTAGATAGACAAATTGAAGTGGAGTTTATGAACTTTTAAAATATCTTTAGTATATGCCTCGTTAATACGGTGAGATGTGCAAAATAGCTCTCTAAATTATTTAAATTCGAATTCTGTAATAACTACTTATCCAATAGTATCCATCGTGAGCCCACATAAACTTATTATCATAAACTATCGTTTTGACGATGACTAATATTCCAATATTAGTTATCAGAAACTTATAAATTTTTGAAAAAAATCCAATATTGACCAGTTTTTCTGAGTTTACTCGGTAAAAATGATCCAATCAGCATGTATAAACACTCATTATGAAGGATTTCTTATTCTTTAGAACTTTCCTCTGGACGGTATTACGATTCCTTCATTACTTTTCATTATATAAGCAAAAAACAGTGGAAATTCGTATTTTTGCGAGATTTTATTACTTTACTTCTACATGTTAGCTGTTAGAAACTTTATTTTGCTCTATAAACTGGTGTAATTCCCAAATTCCTTAAATGTTGATGGAATATCAAAAACAACACACTGTTGAATTCCATGTTAAACATGCTTTCAAACGGGGTGCCACTTATGGTAGGGTTCCATTAAAACAAAATTGAGGGTGCAATTTAATTAATCCCCATTCATATATCTTTTGGCGTGTTTTTACGATTTTCAAAACAATGTTTTTTTGGGAAATAATCCTGGTGGCTGGTTTTCGTTGGGACCCCCTGTACATATTTTTGTACAATGAAATACCTCATAGGACATTGTATTGTATTGGAGAGCATGTTACACGAAAAAAGACTTACAACAGAGAGTAAAAATTAACCTCTGAATAATATTTCCGTCAGTTACTATAAGCCGATATTACAGCTTCCCAGCATCTGAAGCTGCGCAAGCATCGAGAAGACAATCATCTCCGTCTGTCACTATCCACCATTTCAACTTAAATATGATTCATGCCAATAGCAAGTTCAATGTTACATTGTATGCTAATCGGCCATTGTACGTACCGTATTTATGACTTAATCAATGGTATTATACGGTCTTGAAGAATTATAAACGTTCCATTTCCTACCTCGTATCACATGAATTATCACGTCATAATGACGGATTTTTATCTGATGAAGCAGAAAGAGCTGCTGCAGTACCGCGGGCGACACCGGGTAATTGCTTCGCCATGTCTTCGGGGGCTGTTCGAGGATGATATGAAGCGGCGGCCGGAATCCGAAACGGCCGCGGGGGACTGAAATGCAGAGCGTAACGAATTCATAAAAAAAAGAAAAAAAATATGAATATTGTTAGACATTCTGGGAAGACAATATCTTGATGTATATAACATAAAACAAAGGCATTTGTTTTTATTTTGCGATAGAATATGACACAAAGATATTTAGGTTGTAGACGATATTTGTAAGCCATAGCAAAGAAAAACGAAAGGACAAGGGCTGTTTACGTGTAACGTAAAAGGGGTTCTGCAGTGGGGAACAGTCAAATGGAATAAATTCGAACGAATAAACGTGGGCGTGTTGGGAAAAACGTTTGGACACATCGATTTTTAAATGCACATTTTTTCAACAAAAAAATATATAGGGTGTGTCACGTGACAGTGGCCAATACCAACTTTCTAATGTTAAATGCAAGCCCCTGTATATTATGTATTTTTTGAATTCCCAGAAAATTCTAGACATAATTCATGTACAATGTCCTACACCTATCTTCAACTGTTTCGGAAATATTAAGTGTTTTCAGATTTATTACAAAAATTAACATTAAAAAAAGAAAATTAATTTGATCACAAATCCGCTACATTAAACTCAATACCTAATTCCAATTTAGCTCTTAATATGGAGATAGTAAGCAAAAACCTTTCCTTTCTACTGATATGGAAAAAAAAAACAGTTTTTGTTTATTTTCGTCAAAACTTATAGCCTTAGCATCTTGTTGTCTGCCTGCATGACAGTGGTGATAAGTGTCATTGCTATTGTCGTTTGAATTTTGTTAACTGTACGTAATAATATCAGAAAAATGGTTCATTTAATAGAAATGTACAAAATAACCATTCTACAAATGATTGGTTATGGAGATAACACACGGACACAAATGGAAGTTTCTCGCTTATTTCAAGAAAATTTTCCAAATTTGCTTCCTGTATCCCAATGAACAATTAGCAAAATAGAAAAGCAGTTTTGGGAGCTTGGTAATGTAAGACAAATAAAAAAGTAGCTGCCAGTGCTGTAAGTAATAATACGAAATTGGATATTATGCTTGAGTTTCAAGAAAACCCACATAATTCTAGTCGAAAAACAGCCCCACTGTTCAACGTTAGCCACACATCAATTTTTCGAGTATTAAAGGAAAGTAAAATGCATCCCTATAAAATGATGCCGACTCAGGAGCTCATGGAAGACGATTTTGAAAGGAGAACGTATTTGTGTGACAAATAATGGTAAGGTTAAATAACAATGTGATCCAATTAGAAGATGTTCTGTTTTCTGATGAGAGCACATTTACACTTCACGGTCATGTTAATCGTCAAAATTGCCGTATTTGTCGAATGAAAATCCTCACAGGATGACAGAGAAACATACGCAATATCCTGAAAAAGTTAATGGTAGGTCCCTTTTTTATTGATGGCAACTTGAATGGAGATCAATATTTAGAACTGCTCCAAAATAATGTCGTTTCAACTTTGACAAACTTATATCCTGATCCAGTAAACCCACAAGATTCTACCAATACAATATGGTTTCAGCAAGATGGAGCAATCAATGTCCGGCAGTACCTGAACCAAATATTTCCATATCGGTGGATTGGGAGGCGCAGATCGATAGAGTGGCCAACACGATCTGCTGATTTGACGAAATTGGACTACTTTTTGTGGATATATGTTAAAAGTAGTGTATACAAAAAAAAAACTCAACTTAGACTACCTAAAAATTCACTCCTGAGATGGTGAATAACGTTAAAAGACATTTCTATACCAGATTAGCATGATGCCAAGACTTTCGCGGCGAGCATTTTGAACATTTCCTACATTGACATTAATGATTTTTGTTTTTTTTTATATTATTAACAAATAATCAGTATTACTTATTAGGTTTTTAGTGCAATGTAGCAAATTTGTGAAATAAAATAATTTTTCTTTTTTTATTGTTAATTTTTGTTGTAATCTGAAAACACTTAATAATTCCGAAACAGTTGAAGATAGGTTTAGGTCATTGTACATGAATTATGTCTAGAATTTTTTTAGAATTTTTCTAGAGAATCCAAAAAATAAATAATATACAGGGGCTTGCATTTAAAATAAGAACGTTGGTATTCGCCACTGTAACATGATACACCCTATAACTTTTTTTTTTAAAAGCGCATTTAAAAAGCAAATCGATGTGTCCAAGCGTTTTCCCCAACACGCCCTCCTTCATTCGTTATCGAATTTATTCCATTTGGCTGTTCCACACTGTATAAGAAATCAGGTTTTTGTTCTGTAGACTGTAAGGTTTTCCCCTCAAGCTTTTACTTAACAGTTAAGTATTTATGATCCAAAAGTATTTTGAAGCCCTTAATAACTCTTCAGGAATGCATATTTTTGAAAAATATTAAATACAAAAGTTTTAGCATTTTCCCTGGCGATCTAACCTTGATGATGACCTTCGTCATGACCTTGAGCACGACCAAGGTCAAACAGTTGTTTTTTTCAAATGGGATTTGCAGGAGGCGCACTATTGAACTTCAAAACAGGACCTTGACATCCATTTGTCCTTGACCATGAACATGACGGTAATATAAAAGTAAAATGCGTTTCCTACAAATCCAGACTAAAAATTAAGAATTCTTATCTGATTCTGCTTTTTCCGGATTAATTTATTTATATATCTGAACCAGCATATAAACAAAGTTTTCCGACGTTTCGCCCACAATTATAAGGGGCTTTTTCAAGGATTGGAAAAACAAAACAAATGTTACTTACCTTGCAGCGACTCCATTCGTTTAGTCTTTTTCTCACAAACACACTTTGAAACTTCACTTGTTTAAACTTGACACACTGAGGCAAAAATTGTAAATGACTAATACTTTGGTTCTGGGCAACAAAGAAATAATAATTGACCCCCCGAAATAAAAGAAGGGTAGGACGCACTTAATGGGATAATTTTGGATTGTTTTATGGTTGTGATGATAATTTTGTATACGTTCCTCGAATTTTATTAGTAGGTAATGTAAGTGATTTATTTTGTTGATGAGATTTCTGATGAAATATGGATGCAAGTTTGCCAGATGGGCGATAGTTCAAAACCTTTGTGTCGGTTGAAATACGAAGAGGATTTGGTGGCCCCTTTTCGTGATGATGTTCAGTTGATCACTGTTCACTGAGAAAAATACTAAACGAATGGATTCGCCGCAAGGTAACTAACATTTGTTTTGTTTTTCTTATCCTTGAAAAATCCCCTTATAAGTATGAGCGAAACGTCGCAAAACTTTGTTTACATGCTGGTTCAGATATACAAATAAATTAATTGGAGAAAAATGACGCGGTCCAAATCCGGAATCAGCCGCGACAACTTACGTTCTCATTAGGAATTCTTATTAAAAAAATATCTATTTGTCCTTGGTCGTGATCAAGATCATGACTAAGTCAACGTCAAGGTCATTTTGGAAGTAAAATATTCTGCCCTCTCCTAATCTAAAATAACAAATAGGAGTTCCCGTTTGTAATGTATTTGACCTCGAATGAACCTCAAGCTGGTCAATGTTAACTAAGAATGAAAAATGAGTTTCCGTTTTTATAAATCCATTTAACCTTTGTCGTCGTCAAAGTCATGATCAAGGTCAGGGTCATATCTTTGAGATAAAATTTCCGTTTTTTTTAATGTGGAATAATAAATAGAGATTCCCATTTAAAAAAATGCATTTGACCTTGATATGAGCATCAAGTTCATGGTCAAGAACAAAAGTCACCTTTAGACAGCTAGGGGGAAATTCTAAAACTTCTGTATTTAACATTTTCCATAAAAATGCCTTCCTGGTGAGTTATTCAGGGCTTTCCATACTTCTGAAGACCCTGTATAATTCGAGACTAAAGTAGGATTAAATACAGGGTGTCCCAACGAAAATGGAATACTTCCTAAAAAAAAATTTTTTTAATGGATACCATATGTGACACCTCGTTTTAAAGAATTCCATGGTGTGTCGTTTTTGATATTTCATCAACATTTAAAAAATTTGCGAATTAAAATGTCTTTAAGACAAATTGCGTGATCATCAGGTGTTCCACGAAGTAGTGTTCTCAGAATTCTGAAACGTCACAAGTTCCATCCCTACAAAATCAGACTGATCCAAGAATTAAATGAAGACGACTTTGACGGAAGAATAGAATTCTATGAAACATTGTCGGTCACATAAACAACAATATCAATTTTTATATAATACATGCTTCTCTGAAGCCTCCTTTTATATAAATAGTGAGGTAAATCGACCTCTAACTGCTGATACTGGAGTAACATTAATCCATAGTTACTCTAAATCTAAATGTATGGGCAGGAATCCTAGGTGATTATATATCAATGAACCTTTTTTCATAAATGGCACTTTAAATGGAGATAAGTATTTAGACTTACTTGCAACCGCTGTGGATCCAAGAATAACTGAAATTTTGGAGGCAGATGATCGTCTAGTAGAAGCAGAGCTTGTTTTTCAGCACGATGGTGCCACACCACAATTTGTCTTGCCCGTTAGAGAGTTTCTAGATAATAGATTTCCTGATAGGTGAGTTGGAAGACGAGATGCCATCGAGTGGCCAGCAAGGTAACCAGATATGACCCCCAGGATTTTTTCTTTTGGGGTATTTAAAGACCCCCGTGTATGCTACTCCTTCAGAGTCACTGGATGGTCTAAGACTAATCCAAGAAGAATGTGGCCGATGTACTCCAGAGGTTTTTTCCAATGTGTGCAATGAATTTGATGCACGATTATGTCACTGCCTTGTAGTGGAATTGTCAGCTTCATTTTCCTTGTCGTAATAGCAACAAGTCTTTAAAATTTTATAATCTATTTTAATTATTTTTCGTCAATAACATCAGAGAGCTTTAATTCGCAAATTCCTTAAATGTTGATGGAATTCCATTTTAAACAGTCTTTAAAACAAAACTTATGGTAGGTTTCTATGTAAAAAAACTGAGTAGCTAGCACTGGGGTAATTAACGGTTGGGAAATATTCCAGATTGCTCGTTTTCGTTGAGACATATACTTTGTTAAATTAGCCATCCAGTGCCTATTTTTCTGCTAGGATTTTGAGTGTGTCAAAATTTTCAACTTACAGTGTAGTTTTCGATGCCGTCTGGGAAAAATGTCTTTCCTAACCTCACAATAGCTGACACAAACAAAGGGTGACACTAAAAAAACTAATTCTTTCAAGAAAAGTGCTCGTCAAAAATTTAAAATCCAAGTAATTTTCATTATTTAACGTATACGGTCCCTGATCACGATTTGTGGTAGCCCCTACCACAAATCTGGCTTCACGTTAAATATAAACGCTAAAAATAAAATTACTAGTGAATTGTTCAATCAATTCAATAAGTGGGGTTCTTTGGGTAACTAATTTGGAAACCGAGATCGGATTTTCAAAATGGCGGATTCAATATGGTGGACGAGAATTGATTTAATGCAGTTCACGAATAATTTTTTAGGGTTCCGTATATACAATATACGGATACCCTTATAATATCACTCAGGATTTCTGCCTCTGTCACATCACAGCCATTTTCTCCTAAACTACTGGACGGAAGAGGTTGAAATTTGGTATCAATGTATAGTTTGGTGACCCGATCAGGAGTACATATCGTAAAAGAAAAAAATTGATTTTAGGGGTACTTCTCGGGGGAAATACTAAAAAAATCGAACGTCCCCCCCCTGATCTCCGAAACTACTGAGCCAAAAATTTTGAAAAAAATGGGAAATATAGAGCGTTGCCCGAACTTTACAGGAAAATTAAGGAGAAACCAGTAATATTAATTTTGGGGGGCAAATTACAGAATTAAATAAAAATTTAAAAATAAAAAACTTTTCAAACGCATCATGTAATATATCAAATGAAAGGTCTCATTCTGAGAAACACAAATATGCTCATTACGACGAAAACAAATATATTTTTTTCAAATTTTTAAAATAAATTAATTAAAAGATATTAACAAAAATATAAAAAAATTTACCCATTCCCCCCTTATCGAAACCATAAGCTAGAAAATTTTGAAAAAAAATGGAGGTGCCCCTCACCTGAGCTTTACTGGAAAGTTAAGGAGAAACCCCTAATGTTTATTTTGGGGGGGGCAAATTATAGAATTAAATGGAAAATTAAAATTAAAATTGTTTCTAACCCATCATGTTATATATCAAATGAAAGGGCTCATTATGACGAAAACAAATATATTTTTTTCATATTTTTAAAATAAATTAATTAAAAGATATTAACAAAAATATAAAAAAATTTACCCACCCCCCCTATCTCCAAAACCATAAGCTGGAAAATTTTGAAAAAACAATATAGGTATAGCCCCTCTCCTGAACTTTACTGGAAAAATAAGGCAACACCCCTAATATTTTTTTGGGAGGCAAATTATAGAATTAAATGGAAAATATAAAATTAAAATTGTTTCTAACCCAGCATGTCATATATCAAATAAAAGGGCTCATGATGAAGAAAACAAATATATTTTTTCCATATTTATAAAATAAATTAATTAAAAGATATTAACAAAAATATAAAAAAATTTACCCATTCCCCCCTTATCTCCGAAACCATAAGCTGAGAGAGTTTGAAAAACTGGAAGTATAGCCCCTCACCTGAACTTTACTGGAAAAATAAAAAGAAACCCCTAATATTCATTTTGAGGGACAAATTATAGAATTAAATGGAAAATAAAAAATTATAATTGTTTCTAAAGGGTCATGTAATATGTCAAATCACAGGGCTCATTATGACGAATACAAATATATTTTTTTAATTTTTTAAAATGAATATTTTAAAATATATTAAAAAAATATTTTAAAAAAGTTACCCATTCTCCCCGTTATTCCCCAAACTATAAGACCTCAATTTTTTTGTTTATAGGAAAAATATGAAAAAAATCCCTAATTCTATTATTTGGCCACCAAATAATAGAATTAAGCGGAAAGTAAATTGTTAGAAAACCCCCATAGTAATTTTAGGGACAAATTATACAATTTAATGGAAAAGATTCAATTTTCAAACGCATCATGTAATATATCAGATAAAAGGCTCATTATGTGAATTACAAATATATCATATTTTTAAATCATTTGTTTAAAAGATATTAACAAAAATATTGAACATCGACTTAATTCCCACTTGAAAAATATATTTTATTTGTATTTTTTAATAATTTGAATAACAGATTTAATAATTTATAATTTAAATCTTGACCTATTTTGCCCTTTATCTTCCAATCTACAGAGCCTCAAAACTCAGACAGTAGATTATAAAAGACTTCTCTGAAAGTTTATTAATAAAATAAAACTCTAATGTTAATTTTTAGGGGCCAAATTAGAAAATTAAATACATATGTATTCTGATTAAAATCAAGCGAATCCTGAAGCAGATAAAATAAAAAGTCTATGTGTGGAAAATCAAAGTGTATATTTTTTATAAATTTAAAACGCTTCCTTTAAAAGATATAAGGGTAAATATAAGAAAATGTACTCGTTCCCTGCTTGTCTGAAACTGGAATATTAGAATCTTGAAGGTGGTACGGAACCCTAAGTATGCGAGTCCAACTCGCACTTGACCAAATTATTTTTTTATAATACAGGCGCCTCACAATTTTCAACAAGGAATTTTTTTGCATTAATTCAACAACACTCTGTACATTACTTAAATTTCGTACTTGATTAAAATCGGAGCAATCACAGACAGCGGATTGAGAATTTTAATCCACGCTAAAACTTCTTCTTGATCTGCCTGGAAGTAAAAAAATATTAAAAAAATATATGTAGTCACGCTCAATAATGGACAGCCATGGTTGAATTTGTTAATCTCAGATTAAACTGAACAGCATTTGGTTGGTAGGTATGAGAACAAATCAAGATGATTTATGTGGCATTTCTAAATTTGAAATAGTGGTAATATCCATTATAACTGGCGAAATATAAATAACTGAATTATAGATAAATTCCAAAATTAATAGTCCCCAGGTAATTAAAGATGACATTTTAATTTGATATGAAAAAAATGCTTTAAAATACTGCTTGTTCTGTATATTTGTCTCGTTTTATGATTATCGAAATAAATTAAAGTCATTAGTAAACGTCTATTATGATGATGATGAGACCACTATGTATTAAAACTAAACTGTTATCCTTTTTCGAAAAATCTGGGTATTTTTTATAAACAGACGAGTGTTTTGACACGCTTTATAGAAAACTAAATGATTATATAGAGTGTCTCACGAAGGTGCGCGGTTACCTGTAACTCAAAAAATATCGATATTAAAATTCTGAAAATTTGGCAACGTAGGCAAGCCGATAGGTTCTATGTGAATAAAATATTTTCAAAACTACGGCACTTTTATATATACCGGAAGTAGACGTCAACTTTCTTATATCAAATAGAACGCCCAGTATGTTATTGGATATTTGAATGCTACGTTAAATTCTAGATAAATTTTATTAACCCCATCTCTAAATTTAACTATTCTCAAGATATTTTCATTTTTAATCAAAAATGTCAGCTGTGGTCCGGTGGGTTATCGACAATTTTCGCTAAAAAACTATGTTTTAAAACGGTTTTTTGACATGTTTTATTGGAAGACTCGATCCAGCAAACAGCGTTGAAAAAATCACTCCTTCCTCTACATTGTGTTCTTAAATAAATAGTGAAAATGACATTCACAATATGCTTAAAACTCAAAATTTTCAAATGGAAACTCCCAATTTTTTTGGTTGAGTTCTTATTCAGCACTAACAATGTGGGTAACTTTGTATTACGTTCCCTATATCTAAACCTCAAAACTTTCGATTAAATTACCAAAAATCGTTTTCTGTCCATTAAAATATGATTTCGACTTTACTTGGAAAAAATCAAGTTAGCCGGGGCCGCTAGAACTATAATTGGAGGCTACGAAATGTCACTCAGTTTTTCAAAATTCCCAACAATGTCTGCACGCATCAATGACTCTAACGAAGATTACTTCAATATGGTTATGATTTATGGAGAGAGTAATAAAGTATTGTCAGGAACATGTGAGACATTTGCTGTTAGATATCCGGAGAAGCAGAAGCCATCACAGAAAACAATTAAACGACTAATAGGCAATTTTAAGAACTTCGGATCAGTCAAACCAACAATTAAGAAAAATAAGCTTGTTGTTTTCTGAACGATATTTGTGGCATATTTTTTAATGTCTAAGTACTTCTTGGGAAATAACAACACATTAAAGAAAAATTGCTGTATTTTCTAAACGTTTCGGGTTCTAGGTCGGACCCCGTTGTCAATGGTTAAGAAACTATGGACAAAAAAGGCACAATTCTAAGATGTAAATTAAAATATTTGACAATTTTAATTTACCTACACCTTAGAATTGTGCATTTTTATCCATAGTTGCTTAACCATTGACAACGGGGTCTGACCTAGACCTAGAAACGTTTGGAAAATACAGCAATTTTTCTTTAATGTGGTGTTATTTCCCAAGAAGTACTTACTTACTTTCAAGGTTATCCGAACGCAAGTATTAGGCAAGCATACTAGAATTGAGCTTTATCCATAGAATATTGACAAAGCACAAATTTCATCCGTCCTACTTTTCTTTAGTGCAAGATCTTAAACAAACTGATTTTCCGAGACGCGTAAAATTCTGTGAATTTATTTAAACAGGATTCCAAGGAAACAATTTATTCTTGGACAATATCATTTGGTCAGATGAAGCAAAATTCACTAAAAATAGTCGAACCAATACGAACAATTCCCATTACCGGAGTGACTCTTATTAACACCCTGTACATCTGATTGAAAATTTTCATATTGTAACTTGATTTTCTCGACAAGCACAACTTTTTATACTTTTTGTGTTGAATTAAAAATAAAGATTTTTCCTCTTGTGCACCCCATCCGCGGACACACCATATATATATCGGAGTGGCAAAGTTTGGATGGAGGAATTCCAGAGCTGAACTATTCTTGGCCAAATTTGGAGTCAGGATAGCTTGAGTATTTGTAATTAATATAGTTTAAGATTTTTTAAGTTCGATCTCTATAGGAATGCAAGGGGAAGAAAAGGGATGTCAAAGTTTGTATAGAAGAACTTAAACTTAAATATGTCTATCAAAAAGTTGAAGTATTTGGAGTAAATAAAAATTATCCATATTTTGTAAAAGGAATAGAAAAAAATTGTGGAAGTTATTAAAAAAAGTTTTAACGTAGGTTTGAAATCGTTGCCATTTTTATTTAAAATTATTGTGAGATGGCCTTGTTGATCTGTAGGTAATTTTTTTATAGAGCTCTTAGTTCTTAAAACTTTAAGTAAGAGAAAATTTTTGGTACTTATAGGTGTTTCTATTTTAATTTTTGTACTTATTCGATATTCTTGGGCTTTACCCAAGTTTAGTTTTATACAACTCACAATATCAAAATTTGGGACAATTTTGGGAGAAATTGCAAAATTAAGACCCTTCTGTGTAGCAGAAATTTTGAGAAATCCTAACGTAATTGTTCATCTCAAATATTAATGATTAAAACAACATTTTTGTTTTGTACAAGACATTTTGGCATATTTTTATTTAAAAGAATTTGGTTGAATTTAAGTAAATGTGCTTGTTTTTAACCGACTTTAAAAAGAAGAAGGTTTTCAATTCGTCTGTATCTATGTTTTTTTATGTTTGTTCAGCGATTACTGGCAAACAGCTCAAAGAAATTCGACCGTTTATACTGAATCCTGTTTCGGGGGATCTCGAAGTGGTCCCATATTTTTTTCACTAACATAGCCTGTACTATTTCTTAGAAAATGAGGAAAAACTTTTTTATCAACATTCTTATACAGTAAGCTTTGGCGGAGTAGCTGGTATTAAAAATATCGAAATGTTTCTATCCGGTCCATGGGATAAATTGAAAAGAAATTGGATTACTTCCGTGATATCACGAGGTGGTCCCATATTTTTCTCAATAGCATAGCTTGTAACGTTTCTTAGAAAATGGGGAAAAACTATTTTATATAGTAAACTTTGGTGGAGTTGCTGATATTAAAAATATGGAATTTTTTCTATTCGGAACATGGGATAAATTCAAAAGAAATTGGATGAATACCGGGATATCCCGAAGTGATCCCATATTTTTTTCAATAACATACCGTTTCTTCAACAATCCGGAAAAACTTTTTGACTGACTTTCTTATACAGTAAACTTTGGTGGAGTCGCTGGTATTAAAAATATGGAACATTTTTCTGTTCGGAACATGGGGTATAATAAATTAAAAAGAAATTGGATTAGCTCCGGAGGATCCCGAAGCGGTCCCATATTTCTTTTATTTCATTAACATAGCTTGTACCTATCGCTTTTTAGAAAATCCGTAAAAACATTTTTAACGACTTTCTTATGGAGTAGGCTTTGGTGTGGAGTTGCTGGTATTAAAAATATGTAAATGTTTATGATCGGAACTTGGGGAAAATTGCAAATAAACTGAATTAATCAAAATAAATGTCAGTTAATAATCAACTTCAAAGTGAAAATTTTCGAATAATCTGTATAGACAGTGTGTATTCATAAATGAAACGATTTCCTTTTATTAATAATTTTAAGAGAAGTTATTCATTACAAACAGATTCGCACGGTCTAAAACGAACACACTGTAATCAATCAATCATGTCACATTTTAACTGTAGACGAGGTTTGTCATAAAATAAAAATTTTGATTAAAAGTAAAATACCTTTATTTTTGTTAATATCAAAAATTGTTATCAAATAGTAGTAACTAGAATTAAAAACTGCTTCTACGTATTCCATTTTACTTAGAATTGTATAATAAGTATTTATGTAACTTATACTAGGTTGCATCAAGTTTGTTTAAACGTGAAGTACCTACCTTTATTTTTTATAATATCTCAAATTGTATTCAAGCAAATTTTATTAGAATTGAAAACTGCATCCAATTGTGTTGTATTATTAACAATTGTAATAAATTGAAAGTTGATTGGAAATAAATCAAAATAAATGTCACTTAATCAACTTCAAGGTGGAGGTTCTCAGTTACTTTCTACATACTGTGTGTCTTCAAAAGTTAGATTCAAGATTGTCAGCAAATATGAATTTTGCTCACAAATAAAATACCTTTAGTTTTCATAAAATATAAAAATCTTATTAAACAGGAGTAATAAGAATTATAAAGTGCATCTAAGTATGCCACATTTCCAAATTGTGTACTAGGTTTGATAAAAAATATAAATTTTGTTTAAGTTAAGTAGCTTTATGTTTAATAATAACTCAAATTATTATCAGACAAAGTTTATTAGAGATGAAAAATACATCTTATTCGATTTATTATAACATTCCG
This sequence comes from Octodonta nipae, assembly GCA_034190945.1. NCBI lineage: Eukaryota > Metazoa > Arthropoda > Insecta > Coleoptera > Chrysomelidae > Octodonta > Octodonta nipae. The sequence continues at coordinate 58,317,246 of CM067224.1, read as the reverse complement.
CAAAGAGGAAACTATTAAATGAATTTCAGTATAATTAACAGACCTAAAGAATGATGATACTCAGATCGTCTACAATACAGTGGATCCACATAAGTTAGAATCATATACAACATTTTCTTAATACATATACATATTTAGAAAAAAAGTTCTATTCTACAGTAAACGAGGTTGGTCAAACTAATAAATGATGCTTAAAACTAAAATACCTTATTTTAGGCAATATCGATAAAGTTAATTAGATTTGAAAACTGCATCCAATTGAGCCATTGCATCAATAAAAATTGTAAAATAAATTTATTTTTAAATAAACAAAAACCGACTTCAAAAAAATAACTTAACTAAATAGCATGAAATACTTTTTAACTGCAACAATTAAATACTTTTTCTGAAGTCGGTGCTTATTTGAACAGCGAAGTTGCGAAGTACTTGGTTTCATAATTTAATTGTTGTAGCAAAAAAATATGTCATTAAGTTAAGTTATTTTTTCTAAGTCGGTTTTTTTGGTTTTTAAAAATGTATTAGATTTAAAAGAATTTGATTGAATATAAGTAAATGTGTTTGGTTTTGTACCCTGAATTCGTAGTTGTAAGAATTGTCATGCATTTTTTTTCAGTTCTAGTTCCATTATTTTTTTCATTTCACGTTTCTGTTGTTTTTACTCTTTTATTCATAAGTTTTCCTACTATTTTTCAACACAAAACACACTGCGACACAATTTCGCAGTTAATTTTTATGTATATTTAAAAATATTTCTTATTCAATTCTACGTACAGGTTGAAACAAAATTATTGATCTTCAAAGCCTCCTTATTTTCGCTAACAATAACAACAATTCAAGCACAAAATTAAAGGCAACGCAATACTCTGCCCGAGCCATGAATCTACAATTCGAGCGTAAAAGGACAACACAAAAATATTATTTTTGAAATCTCATTTCCTGTTATTGAGCAAAACCAACATAAAAATATATTTCACTAAAGGTTACTACGAAAATGATGCCTAAGGCCGAAGAAAAAAAATTCAATTAGTCGTACCGTCAGGGACAAGGCAATCATTAACAATCCGATGACTATGGTATTATTATTGAAAATTAATAGTTTTAATACGATTACAATGTTGAAATATAGGTTTCGTATAAATGGTAAATATTAGGGCGGCATGGTGAAAAATATTGAATATTCAAGGCAAGACATACTCGTTCATTATTATTGGGCAAACAGAGATATGACATAAAAAGCCTTCATTTGTTTCGTTGGTATAGGGTGAGCTGATAGGGTGTGAATACAAGATGCAAACTAAAAATATTCATATTGAAGTTGTTTTTTATAAATGAAACAACAACATATGATTACATATTTTGATTCCTCAGTCAAATTTAGTATGACTTTTTGTGTCACACATGGTATCTAAAACGCTAGTCGTTCTTTTGTCAAAATGTTGACGTGCAGAAAAAGTTGAAGCAAATGTGTCCGGTACCATAGGAGGCTGTACTTGGGAGAAACTATTCACCACCCTTTATACTTCACGTTATTTTCAGATTCTTACGAAATCAGGAAATCAAAATGATTTATGATTTTTATGTGTTTCTTACTATTGATAAAATAGTAGGCTAGGGACTTTAACTTCGCATTATATTTCCAACGATATGAAAGTTTTTCCAACACTCAGAAGTAAAGTTGGCCATGGAAAACAGACAGTAGGTTTCAATAGAGCCACAACTATGAGTCTACACTCTTTTGGCCTAACCTGTAGAGTCTGGAATGGTTTTACAAAAAATAATTTTGTTATGCGTAACTTTTAAAGGCTAGTCTAAAGTTATCAAAATCAAAATTTGAATACTATTTATGTCATAAGTTGAAACGATATAAAATATGCATATTTAAATTCTCTACAGGAATTAATTGAGGTCAAATGTTGAAACGCAAAAACCTTGTTACAAAATAATGTTTGGAACACTTAGGGTGCGCTTCGGAGCCTTTGCTCAAAACAAAATCGTGGAGCTTGAAAAAAATTGCCCGTGCATGGAGCAAAATAGAAAATGGCACTGGGTAAAAAGAGCACATATTCTAGTCAGGCTAGCAACGTTCACAGGACTGCCCTTCATTGTCCTTGTTATTAACCTCAACGCAAGACACACCCTACAGCTCATCAATCCTTCGGTGAACTGCTATTATAAATAGTCACAAATGCAAGCACAGTCTTTATCATTTTTCTCTTCTGGTAAATCAGTTTCCGTCATTTTTTCACGTTTTGTTCATTCTTTTGTGAGTGGGTTTCCTTACAAAATTTCATTCGTTTGTGCTTTGTTTTCCAGATATTTTTCCAGATTATCTTTATAAGTATTTACCTATTCTACAGCATTTTATCCTTGGGTCATAATTTCGTTTGTTATTGTTATGATTTATCCCGGACTAACCAAAAACGAGGTATTTGCTCTTTGTCTTTCTGGAGTTCTTTTCTTTATCCAAAGTAACTGACGTTGAAGATTAATGTTAATTAATCATTAGTTTTTTTCTTTCCAAATATGAGGAATGGTATTTTCAGTTTCAGATATCTTTGGCACTAAGCCATAACAATTGTTAATTTGAAACTGAGTTCTCTAATCAAGTTGAAGTTGAACCAATACAAGGGCATGTCTCTTCAGGTGGTGTAGCATTAGGATTTTTGGTAATATACTAGTTGCATTACAGTTCTTTAAAACAACCGGGGTTAAGGCTCAAGGTTAAGATGACATTTCAACAGTTGCCGAACTTTCATTTTTTCTATTACAGCTGTTATTTGGTGTGACTAAAATGGCTGAAGTAGAAGCTTTAGATCGGGATGGTGTTTCCGTAGTTGCTGTTGCATTTAAAACCCTATTGGGTACAATTATTTTGGTGTTGATAGTGTCTGCAGCTCTGATGTCATGCTCTGCAAATAGGTTGCTGTACACTGGCCATATTCGACACGTTCTAAATCCATTAAAGGCAGTAAGTATCGTTATGATAAGCGACTGGGATGGCTTCGTGACCATTTTTTTGTTTCTGCACTAGTAACTGCTTATTGGGTGCATAAAGGCAACATCCAAACACAGTGCGAAGATATACATAATAATGTTATATAGTATTCTTCTTTTGTTGGTAGTGTGAACTCTACAACTGATATTAAACCTAACAAAAAAGATTTTTATAGTAATGCAGCTGTTATCACTGCATGCTCCCTAAAATGGTGGTGATCATCCAGTAACTTATTTTTTATGCGTGCCCTAGCATATACCAACATGGGGGAGCAAATGTGCTTAACGCGTTAAAGCAAATTTCAGATGTTACTAATTGTCCTCTTTCTGCTAAAGACAGTCAGTCTACTTGTTCCTGGCCTTTCAAAGACAACATTTTTGATTGACTCTCTGGTACTGTATTGGCACCCGTTTCATCAGCATTGTATATTCTGTCGGGTATCGGCGAATACTTGGCAACAATCTGTTCCAACAATGTAAATGGTTAAATGCCATAGGTCTCCCGGTATAGGTGGGCTTTGGTCACTGTATGTCAAGTCTGACTGTAACATCAGAAAACCACTGACCCAGTTCTCTCTAGTGTTGCCACTTTTCACGTTGAACAGCCTCTTAATATTTTTCCGTTCAGCTCACTGATACGCTAAAACACGACGCTCTTTACGAGTTGTACCAAATCGTCATACTCCGATAGATTTCACATATTATGATAAACCTCTCCTACTCTTTTATTACTGTTTTGGAGCTCCCTAAAGTTTTTAAGCATAGTCATGAGGTGAATATGAGATGATTTTTATAATTCCGCACTTTTCATTCTAAAGTTGATTTTGGCATATTATATGTACTTGTGGTCAGAAGAAATTCGAAAAACAACTCTGCTAAGTTCACTTCTAATGTCACCAAATACCCATTTTACGTCATCTGTCTTTTTATAATTTCTAACATCTTCAGTGAAAACCAAAGAACAAAAGCTAAGGAACTAATACCTATAGAATTTGCTGATAATTGTACACCATCGAACATATTCAGTCTAGCTGGACATTTTTGTACATGTTTTTTGTTGGTGTTCCATGACTATACTAATGGTATTATCTGGTGCTTTTGGTACACATTATTATTAGATAACTAAAAAGTAAAGTTAATAAAAAAATAAACTCTAAAACCGTTCCATTTAATTTTTCTCTCAAGTTACACTTCATACTTTTACCGAATTCTCAGCTAAATAAATAATAAGATTCAGGTCTGCGTAGTTTTCTCAGTAAAGGAAGGCATTTCTCTGGCATGGCACATACAACAATCAGACCTCGATACCTGACACTCACCATCAATATGCTGTGAAATTTCTTTCAAAATACAAGGATCCGTCTCATCTTCTTCAGAAATATCATCATCTACATCATTATTATCATCAACATCATTATTATCATCAACATCATTATCATCATCTGTTACAGAGGTTACCGCACGTGTCTTTTGCCAGATGTATTCAAAGAATTTTTGAAAAAGTGGAACGGCATCAATGGTGTAAATGATTGTCTCTTCCAAAGAAGGACCAAAATAAATTCTAAAGCACATATTCGACCAACGACTTGGTAGAATTTGGTCGCGTCTTCTACATGGATACAGATCTTGAGTCTGGGTGTTTTTTATTGAACAATTTTTATCTAGTTTGAACGATACAATTTCAATGCTAGATTTGGAGAGAGGTCTTCTTCGCAAGTAAATATCTTCAACAGAATAGGTGTTACAACTCGGATATTTTTGGTTTTGGTTTAATTGAGATGTAGAGCAATCACAATATTCCTTTTTGCAAACGGTGTCATCGTCAACGTTGCACGAAATTTGGTTCTTGTTACAACTTTCAATCTTGTCTTCATCCTTTTGGTCATATTCTGCAGATTTTACTTGTTCACAAGTTATATTTGAGGTGTGAGCAGTTTGAACGTCCTTATCGTTTGGGATTGCGTTATCATCGTGAATCTTACAGATTTTCGAAGTTTTGTTGACACAGCCTTCATCAGGGTGAAAGCTTTTATCAGCTCCACTAGAAGCTTTATTTTGTTGTACAGATGAATTGTTGATATTATCGGAATCATCGCAAGATTGATAGATAGTATCTTCAGATCCCCCTAAATCGCATTGGATTTCTGTGTCGACTCCAGATTTACAAGAGTGGAGACTGAAAATTTCTTCATCATCTTCGACAGATTGAACTGCTTGGTCTTTGTTTAAAGGTTGTCTTCTGTCATGATTTTGTGAGGAGTTGCCGTGCTTCATTACATGATTTGACTCTTGATTTTGTCGGGTTTTTAGGAAAATATCTTGAAAAATTGTATCTTGACAACATTTTTTTCTCGGGGATTTTTGTCAGATGATTGACGTTTCATGAAACTATTTTATAGAGTGGTTGACATACAGGGGAAACTAATGCAAATGAACCAATGAATGACTTGAAAGAAGTTTGTTTCATTTGTATTTAGGGTTCTCGAGATATTGGAGCTCAACCAAGGTTTTATTGTTGTCCAGACATGTGTGTGTGCGATTGAGTGTGATTATGGTTTTTTTTTCTGTTGCATTTTGTGATTTTGTAAAAGAGCTGAAAACACGAAAATTTTGGGGGTTGGGAACTGGGGTTGATGAGCTGAGAAAGTTCGGGGCATACAGAGTCAGTATAATCTATATTGTATTAGAGAATGACAAGTCGCTGCAATGTTAGTAGTGAAAACTTCTTAACGGAGTCCCACACTTACACATAGGAAAATAGAAAAGCAAGGGAATGAAATGCGTAACTTTAAATGTTATTTGTTTCAATTCGATCTTACCAGACCGACCCGATCTACTCGACCCGACCGACCGACACTATACACTCGATCTTGAAATGTCAATCCAATTCAGTTCTCTGTGTAAGAAACATGGACCAGAAAATATATTAGGAGTCTTTTCTTTCATAGAAAATCAATAATACTGGGTGCTTCAAAAAAATGTATACACACTTTAAACTATTGTAGTTTTCCCGCTCTACAAGGCTAATGTTATATTTCTTCGCCAGGTGCCAGCATAATCGTCCCTCTATGTTATATTATCAGTTGGAATTTGTAATATCAACATGGGGGACGTACGTTTGAGTTTTGAAGAACGTAAGCAGATTATTAAGTGGTACTGGAAGTTTGAGAATGTAAATGAAGTTCAAAGACAGTGGAGAAGGGAGTATGTTACAGAACCACCTTCAAGATTAACAATTACACGCATATGAGACAAATTCGAAGTTCATGGAACAGTGTGTGATGTGCATAAAGGTCATTCAGGTCGGCCTCGAACAGCTACAAGTGATGAGTCATCAACGGCAGTCTTGGAACTGTTTCAACGCTCTCCTAACAAATCTTCAAGGCAAGGGGCACGTGAAAGTGATGTAAGTGCTAGCAGCGTGCTACGCATTCTGAAGAGAGGCAAGTATCGTGTTTACATTCCAAGGCTGGTGCAACAGCTAAATGACGACGATCCAGATCGAAGGTTGCAATTTTGTGAATGGATTCAGGAGATGGTGATACGTGAACCGGGATTTATGGGTAGCATCATTTGGTCGGATGAAGCCCAATTCAAACTTAATGGAACTGTCAATAGGCACAATTGTGTTTACTGGTGTGAAGAAAATCCTCACATTACAATTGAAAAAGCTGTAAATTTGCCTGGTGTAAATGTGTGGTGCGGTTTGTCTTCAAGGGGACTCATTGGACCTTTTCGATTTGAAGGCACTGTAACTGGAATTAATTACCTAACAATGCTTGCTGATTCCATATTTCCTGCCATTCGTGCATTATGCGGTAATGATGATTTTTATTTTCAACATGATGGTGCTCCGCCGCACTATCACAAGGACGTACGAGCTTACCTGGATCAAAATTTGTCGGGCCAGTGGATAGGACGCAGGGGGCCAATCGAGTTTCCAGCACGCTCTCCAGACCTTACACCACTGGATTTCTTCTTTTGGGGCACAGTAAAAGATGAGGTGTACAAACGTAAACCAAGTAACCTAGACATTCTTTGGAATGAGATTCAAGCAGTGTGTAGAGAAATCTCATTGGACGTTTTGATACGATGTACAGAATCTGTGGTGACTCGTACTCAGAATTGTATTGATGCTGCAGGTCACCAATTTGAACAGTATTAACATTTGTTATTTATGTTTCATTTACATTGGACTTTCAGCTTTCTATTTTCCTGAAATTTAACTTTGTAGAACGGTAAATAAATTTTCTATGAAAGTTCAAAGTGTGTATACATTTTTTTGAAGCACCCGGTATATAGAAAATAAACTAAAATACAATACCTGCTGTTCATTCTAATAAAAACACAAATTCTCTCTTTGTGATATAATAAATTAGAGACTTGACATATGTCAGACAGAAAGAACACCATTAAACTAGCCATTAAATTTATGTATTGACTAACTTCATATTATCAAGTAAACATTTTACATTAAGACTTCTGAATAAGTAAATCAAAAACAAATAAGAAATAAACCAAGTAATAAAGAATAAGTGCACAAAATTTGCTTTTCGTTCTAATAAACACTCTAATTCTCTCTTTGGGATGTCTCATACGTCAGAAATTAAAAATAATACCACCCAAAAAGGCAACTTGGCATTAAACTTTCATATTATCAACGAATATAGACTCATAAAAGGATACACATTAAGCAAAACTTGACCTTTGTTTACATCGTTTTGTTATCGTAATAAACAAAGTACTCAATAGAGGGCCTGATGTATTATATACATCTGGAGCTTTTATATTCACCAAAGACAAAAGGTCTAGTGTCTAACGCGCACGGCTGCAAATCCAAAGATCTCGGGACGAAACCGAGAACAATTATAGTTTTTTTTTTAAAATAGCATGTCATTATTAATTAATGTTATGTACTATTTTCAATCGACTTAAAACTAATGTTATATAGAATAAGAACTTAAAAAAAATAAATTGTTGCTACCGTTGCATATATAGGTATATAATTTATTCTAATACACAGGGTTGCTGTATGCACGTTAATACACCCTAAGGGGTTGTGGGAATTTATATTATAGGAACCGTGCAAATTCTTCAAAACATTTTAATTCGCTAAGCGCTTTCGACTATTAATAGCCATCATCAAAGCCTACGTTGAAGCTATAGTGAGTTACAATATAAATGTTCAATTTTAAAAACAAAGTAGAGTTGATATGAATACAACTTATTCATTTAAAATTTTGGGAAGTAATTTCATTCAAAGTGTTATTGTTTATTATTTTATATAAATTGTTTTATATAAATGTTATGTGTTTGTAATAATTTTAGCTAAGAACACAACGAACTTTTCTTTGGCATCTTGTCTTCAAATACTTATTCAGATGAACAAAACTATTTACAAACACTTACTCCGAATATATAAATTAGGATTAATATTTGATTAGTAAAAAATAGTTACAATTATTTTAATTCACCTGATATTTATTTCCATTACTAGGAGTGACACAAATATAGAAAAATAGAGATAACGAGAAAAGTTAAGTATATTTCGTAGGTTTGCTTTCGATTCCATCGTTCAGTCTCAAATGACTGCCCCTCTTTTTTTATTTTGGTTTGATTTACTATCCCCATGTTGAATATGAATTGGTAAAGTGGTGTTATCATATAAAAAACCCAATGGCTTTGAAATCCCTAACTTGAATATCAATTTTTTGTGATGAATATTGATAGTACAACGGCGCTATTTCGCGTGGATGATTTTCTACAAAAAATACAATCGTCATATTGCCATCTCAGTTTATTGTTGACAATTTAACCTTTAGCCAACTGGAATCATGAATGTAAAAATTACTTTGTAACCCACGGTTTCTCCATTTGGAATCATATTGAGCAAAGATATCTGACGGCTAACATACCATCTTGGTCGTTACAAAGATTACAAGTTTATTTCAATTGTTTGTAAGTTGATTCTAAAATAGAATAAAATTTTAAAATTTTTTAGTGAACAGTAAAATGTTTCAAGTATTTCATAGTAAAAACCATTATAAAAATAACAGGCTTCTTATCTTGAATTAGCATATTACGGAATTATGGAATGGTATGAAGATTTGGAATTACTTTAGAAACAAACAACAAACTTGTCAAATTATTCAAATAAATTGTTTCTCAATAAATGAAAAAGGCTAATCAACCAACTAAAGAAAAGATGGGAATCAGGTGAAAAAATGAGAAGCTTAACCATAGAAATACGTCAAAAAGGTAAATATCAGGCTGCTGTCGGTTTTTTAAACAATATTGTATAAACAATAAAATACTAAGCGAGTTTTGGCTTTTCAATGTTTCAATATATTATTCGAAATACTGGACATATGTTTCTTCTTATTAAGGCTTCATCAAGAGTACAAAATGTTATCAGCATATTTTGAGAATACAAATATATTCATTTCATATTTTTAAATTAATTTCTGGCAAATTATAAAATTAAATGAAAAATATAAAATTAAAATGTTCTGAACTGCATCTTGGAGCAGGACTTAATTTCAATGGTTGTTATAAGCTTTTTACAATTTAAAATTACAGATTTTTAATTGACACTGACAGAATTAGAGCAAATTGCTAATATTTTTTAAATATTCACGTTTTGTTTTCAATCCTTAGGCCCCTTGTAATCCTTGTGCCTTAAAATTTTTACCACGAATGAACTTACACAATTATTCATTGGCACAATAATGGATTTACTAAGATTTTGTACGAAAACAAAATATTTTCAACACAACGATGACTTTTACCAAGAAGATTTTGGCATGGCCTTAAGCAACATTTTCATGGAAAAAATTGAAGAACAAATAATTTTTACAAAAAAAAACCTTTAGTTTGGTCGCGTTATGTCGACGATATATTCACTATTTGAGAACACAATTTTGAAGACGAATTATTAAAAGAAATTAATAACAAAGAAACAACGATAACACACTACCTTTCTTAGATATCTTAATAACAAAAACACAAACGTCAGTTGAAACAGAAGTCTACTGAAAGTCGACTCACACTAACAGATATCTCAATTGTAACTCTAATGAACTTCCGTCAAATTATTTGAAATGTTAGTATGTTGTAGAACTTGATATTCTGACAAAAAGAGTACATGGACTCAAACAGATTCTATGACTGATATCGAAAATTAGGCATTTTCGATATCAGATAGACGTGTTTTATTTCCGGTTATTATAGAAATCACGATTTGTACATTATTGCAGGTAAATATTTCACAAAACAATTGCCATAAATTTTAGTGGATTACAGGGTATTGCAAAAATACGTAAAATGTTTTTTATCATTCTATAGTTCTAAATTTTCTCCGTCACCTTTGTATGTTATTACATTTTTACGTTAGCAAATGTTCTATGTTTAATTGTATGACTAGTTTTCGAGGTATAGGGTGATAAACATCAGAACTGTATCCCTTTTTTATGAGATTTCTTATAAAAGACGTGTATTATTTCCGTTTATTGCAGAAAACGTGATTTTTACATTTTTTGACAAAAATATTTATTATTATTTATTACAATCTTGGATCCATAAGATGTACCTACTCGAACGATTAATATACTCGTAATGCTAAAGAAATGTATTCTTGAACTTGTTTATACAGTGGCAGTAGTAAATTTTGCTATAGTGGGCATATATTATTTTTGCCATTAATGAGTAACCCTGTATAAATTACTTTGGTATTTTACTTTATACAGTTTTTTCAAACCTGTGGAATAGAGTGTGACAGGTCGTAGATTGGTTTAATTTAATATAAAACTTACAGGATGCATGGTTTATACAGGGTTACTCATTAATGGAAAGAATAATAGATGCCCACTATAACAATATTCACTTTATAATAGATGAAGATGTCAAAGAATTATCTACTTTAACATTATTTTAATTGTGCAATTAGATCTTCTTATGTATTTAACGTTATAATAACAAAATTAATTTTCTAAAAAAACATGTTACGTGTATATGAGAAATCTGATAACAAAAAGAGTCATTTCTGATGTTTAACACCTTATATCCCAAAAACTAGTCACACAACTTTAATAATAATTTGTTCAGTTAAACACGTAATATTTGCTAACGTAAGAATGTAATAACATACAAAGTTGACGTAGAAAAGTTAGAACTATAGGGTAGTATAACAAACTACCATTTTTAAAAAGTACAGCTTTTGCCATGAGTTTAACATCCTGTAGGGTATAAAGAGACGGATTATATATATATATATATATATATATGTTTAATGTATTACTAAAATAGCAGCACGAATGGTTCGTACAGGGTGACTCATTAACAGTAAAAAATAATATATGCTCGCTCTAGAGATATTTATGGCTCACACTGTATATTATATGAAGCACGTCCAAGAATCTATTGCTTTAATGATATATTAATTGTGCAACAACCTTTTCTTACGTTTTCAACGTAGTAATACAAATTTGTTTCCAAAAAAATCATGTTACGTATTTTTGCAATACCCTGTAATCCTCTAAAATTTATGGCAATTGTTTTGTGAAATATTTATGCTCAATCATATACAAATCGCAATTTCTCCAATAACCGGAAATAATAAAACACTATCATGAGAAATCTTATATCAAAAATAAGGCATTTTTGATTTTAACACTCTGTATCTCGAAAACTAGTCATAGAATCTGTTTGAGCCCATGGATTCTTTCTCGCGGAATATCAAGTTCTACAACATACCAACATTTCAAATAATTTGACGGAAGTCAATATGTCTATAAGAAAGGTGCCTGGTCCTTTTGTGAACATGTCTTGAACTTGATCATGAACTACAATTTCAAAATTAAACCATATTACCTAAAGAAGAACACAATACAAAACGAAAGCTGAAAGAGTCTGATTTCATCTTATTAAATGACAGCGATTATGTCGCTACTACTTCGGTAGAATTCCACCATTCCTGGTTAACAATAATCAAGGATGAAATTATTAATGGTAATCTCATTTTGAACAACCCTGTATCGGAATAGTTCATAAGGTTTTTCCTAGGTTTTCCTTTATAACTTAAATGGGATCTGTGGAACCTCAGAATTAGTTTGCATTAATTAATAATTGAGAAATGCACTACTATCTTATGACAAGTCGTACCTAAGAGCGCCACATGAAATTCTGAAGATAACACTTTCAAATTCTTCCAATTTGAAAGAAACTTTGTTATTTCACAGATCTTTAGTGCTACCCTGTACATATCAAATTAGCAGTAAATTCTCCCAGTTTTATTGTCAAACATGAATGTCAAATTGTGAATTACTTAATTTGTCATTGTGAACCTTTAAATTTTTTATTTTCTTGTTCAGTTGGGTTAAATTTTACCATTACTATTAAAAACGGGGTCTAATTTAGATTTTGAAACTTCAGACTAATTAATTCTGGATGGGTATTACATTTGTTCGCCCAGCATCGAGATTAATAGTTTCTGCCCCATTCGAATATTCAAGTTCTTTTTTTTATTATCCGACTGATGTTGTGTTTTAGTCGGAATGAATAATGTTTTACGTTGCTTTAGTCAGGGACGGCGGCACTGTGGGCCAGAAAAAGCATTGAAAAAGTTAGTTATCAATAATGAAGACCCACCAATGTTTCTTATCCTAATAACTGTTAGTAGACCATGAAGCTTACAAAAAAAGTCGAAATATTTCAGTCAGCTTTTCTGTTGACACACGCTAGTTTGAAAAACATTAGTAAAATTAATTCTTATCGTTTGACTAATTTTGTTTCAACCAATTGGTCAAGTTTTAGACGATATAGTTGGAAGTGTATTGAGTCTTTGACATTTGCTAGGCATGTGCCAGATGCAGGTAAGTTTAAAGTTGGACGTCATATCATTTTTTAAGAACTGTGAAATTACGGGAAACAACTAATTATTTATTGGATGTGTATAAAAGCAAAAATTAACGTGTATCTACACAATATAGTCAATTTTAAAGTAGTGAGGTGCCAGAAACGTCACAATAGTGTGATAAACCTTTCATTTTTAAAATACATTTAGCAAACCAAAGTAAATTCTATTTTATGTTAGATATAGATGGACTATATGCAAAAGGTCCTTGATAAACATGTTCTAGCGTCTCACTAGAGTAAAGTTGACCATATTTGAAATATAATTAGCCTTAGATTATACAATAACAGTTTCACATATATATTTGTTTTAATTTCAATGTTACTTGTGTAGTTTTAGTTTTTAATAGTACAGTTTTCCACAGAAGCTCAGTAGGCACGCGACTAAGAGTATAGGAGATATAGGGAATGCCATCTCGAAAGTTTAATAGAGTTGCGACAAATATTAAAGTTTTTAGCAACATACTCGTTTCATCTGATCCAAAAATTACTAGTATAAGGAAAAAACTTAAAATTAAAGAATTTTGCCCAGAGACTTTAAACTTATTGCAGTCAGCTGTAATTAATATTTTGTTTTGATTTGGAATAAGGATATTGAATAACTAAAGAAATGTTATTATTATTTTTTTATTTCTCTATACGTGCTATTCCGTAATTGTTATTAAATTATCGTCTTTCACATAAATGTTTTCCAAAACTCAGCTTTTTGATACTTACACAATCACTTTCTATTTTTTTACTTTTTTTCATTATTTAGTATAGGTGTTTTTAAGACAGTGCCTGGAGGGGCTCGATAATCGTTAATATTTTTTGGAACAATTGTTCAAAAAAGTCGTTTTGCGGCGAACATAAACTTGAAACAAAACGGTAACTTATGTTGCTTTTTTATTTACTGACATTTTTTTTCGATTTATTATTTAAACCCGCAAAACTCCCATTGTGTCCCTGGTGCACCACTGTTTTGGGACTATAAAATGTTAAGAGAAACAATAAAGGTTCTCTTACTTTTTGCAAAATTAACCGTTTTTTTTATTCAAAAAGTTCATCTGTTTTAGAACATAAGTTCTCTATGCTATTACTAATCTCAATTTTTGACATTTTTTCCATTTTTGACATAACAATCGTATTCTTGTAATAAAAATACAAGATCTTCAATAAGGTTTAAAATTTTACCTTCAGGGGTAAAGCTGTCGAAATAGCACAAACTTATCCCCATCCCCAATTTGGTATCACAATCTCATGTTATCTAATATGCAGGGTCATTTAAACTGTTCACAAGTGAATTTATTAACTTATTTTTAAACTAGTTACATGTAGAAAATTAATACATTTGTTCGTTTGGACATTTTTCAATGTTATACGAAATTTTGGCCCACAGTGCAATATACAAACTTTCCAGAGCTGCAACAACTATCTTTCACAAAACAAATAAAATATATTAGCTGTCGCCCAGTGGTCGAAATTCGACAAATTGTGTCAATATCTCTGGCAGGTTAAGTAACCTGAAAATTTTATCGTAACATTCTATTCTAGGACTTTAGGGAAGAACAGCAATTAAACGGAACGGTTCCAGATTCTGAACCTCTGTGTGATAGTTTCCTTCGTGTTTCGGATCCCTAGCTATTTAGACGCTTGGGAGGTTCGTGTATTGTTCTCCGAACTTTTCGGTCGCTTTGATTCCGTCCGAAGAGACGGCGCTTATTGTTGTTTTTTGCGTTACGATTTCGCGAGTTAGTAGCTCCGTTCGAAACGACCGCTAAACCGCTTTCATTTTGTTTCTTTTGTGTTTACAAAAGCGCATCATTTGTTGTTAAACCCGCATCTTTTGTTTGCTCAATCAATGAACATTACGTCGCTATTTTTTGTGTAACGTGTTGTCCAGACGAAGCTCTAAGAAACTGTTCCTGCTGTTACGGGGGCTAGCCTCTGAAGAAAGAAGACCCAAGAAAACACCAGAGCTTCGACATAAAAGGTTAGTGATAACTTTTATTTGGTGATTCGTTTATGTGACGGCACGTGTTTATTGATTGTTCCGCTAAAGGTCCTTCGTCAATTATATACTTGCAATGAACCAGCATTGAACTAAAACCGCAACATCTAATTCATACATTTTTTTTTGAATATTATATGTAATGTGCCATCGAAGACATTACATAATTTCTGTCTTACATCTCGCTTCTACAAATAAGTAACGGTTTTCAAGTTTTTTTCAAATATAATTCACAGGACTTTATTTGTGTTCAAATTCGTAATTCTTAATTTAATATAACAATAATTCAACCGCTAATGGGCTACCCTGCATATTTATTTTTTCTAACCTCCCTGTATAGCTATAATTGCACTCAATTCTCTAACATTTATTAATATCCTCATTATAATAATTCCATTTCATTATATATTTCCACCACCCTGTATATGCAACTGCTCATGGACCATGCATAATATTTTTTAACATTTTTGAACCACCCGGTAAACCATTCTGTATATGCCACTGCCTATGAGCCACCGTATTTACTCTTTTTGTTTATGAAATTTTTAACTATCTTCTGTAACTATAATTCTACTCCGACCTATATTTCAATCATCATATATATATGGAACTCTTCATGAACTACTCTATAAATCATTTCCTTTTCAAACATTTTTTATCATTATCCTGTATATCTATAATTCCTCTCACCCTATATGTCATCTTCCCTATATATACAACTGATTATGGGTTACGAAATGTTGCATTTCCATTTCCGCCACCCTGTATATACATCTGTATAATATTTTTGCTCCACCCTGTATAACGGTAATTCTACTGCACCTTCTATTCCACGAACCCTGTAAATTCAACCGCAAATGGGCTTCCCTATATTATTATTTTATTAGTTCTAATTGCACTCTACTCTATATTTTAAACACCCTATATATGCAACTGCTTATGTGCCACCCACAAAAAAAATTATTTCTAACATATCTAGAATCGCCCTGTATAATTATAATATACAACGAATACTTTACCACTAAACAATAACAACGCTTGCATGCCACTTCCAGAAGTGCATGCTCTAAGTATATAACAGCATTGGTCCGTCTATATATAATTACTCAATGTTTTGAGTCTGGCGGCGGCGGCACATTCAGTTATTTGGCGGTGACATTATGGACGTAAATAATGAATTTTTATTATATTTTAATGAATGAAGCAATATTATAAATTAGTATTAGCATTGTGCACTGAAAGTCGTCAGTAGCTACTAAACAAAACAAAAATGAAGAAAATCGGTTGAGAGACAGAGGAGAAAATGGTACCTAAATCGTTTTGCCTTTGCCTATTTATATATAAATACTTCCCTATCGTTTCATTAACATCGCAAAAGTGATTTTCACACAAGGGGGTGTAGGGGTCACATCAGAATTTCCCCCAGTTTTATTTATCTCTTTTTTCAATCTTATAATCCCCTCACAGACATAAGAGAAGAAGACGTGGTTGTACGAAAACAAAAGTAAGAAGATTATTTTCTAGATTTTGTTATCGACTCGGTATGTAGAAAATTACAAAACCACCATAATATTACGTTTCCAATGAAATATAAATGTCTTTTAAGTACGTAGGACTTTTATATTTCACCTTCAACTTGCCTTGTTTCGAAGAATGCAATTCATTTATGAATAATTTCTAACGGTATCCTTATCGATAACTAATGTGACAGATTGTTGCAAACTTAACGCTGGGTAATTAAAAATCACTTCGTAAGGCCGTCGGAATGAACAACATAAATACATATATATGTGGCTTGATGTCTTACGTAACCAACCGTCATCTGGTTAATAGGGAGAGCATTCGCCATTTGCTGTTACTGCTTCGTATTTATTATGAGCTTGAGATACGAGCAGTAGTCCTCCAATAATCGTTACGTTGATTGCTAAAAATCTCCACGATGATTTAATAGCATTTAAAAACAGTTATTTTTTATCAAAGTGAGCAACAGTTGGGCTACATGTGATGTCAATATTCTATAGTACCGACTAATTATGCACTTTTCACGTTAGTCGAACAATAATATGACATTAATAAAAAAGAATGACAAAAAATTTTGAAATTGGTGTACAGTTATTTTGCCGTTCAAGGGTTTGCAAACGGTATAAGAGACAATTGAAATTAATTTGACGAACAAAATATGTCAGTAGTATGAAAAAAATTAAAATAGGTTCCTCAGCTTCATCTCATTTTTACTATAGGCCTTGGTGACGGTTAGTGGTGGTTCTGAGAAACTAAACTTCTCTCTTCGAGGTGTCATTCCTTTGTACGCAAGACAATATATATTATATATAAATATACCATATATTGTTTCTGGTCGGGAACCTTCATCAGTTGCGCTTCCCACAATTGAATGTCCTCTCGAACACTTTAGGCATTTGATGCATTTCGTTAAATTTGAAGACGCGAGATGTAAGACCGACATCTAGGATTTTCAAGAGGACATTCAATTGTGGGAAGCGCAACTGATGAAGGTTCCCGACCAGAAACAATATATGTTATATTTATATATAATATATATTGTCTTGCATACAAAGGAATGACACCTCGAAGAGAGTATCCAATATCTCTGACAGGTGAAGTAACCTGAAAAATTTTATCCTGACATTCTGTCCTAGGAGTTAAGGGAGAACAGCAATTACACGGAACGGCTCCAGATTCGGAACCTCTGTGTACTGATTCTCTTGAAAATCCTAGATGTCAGTCTTACATCTCGCGTCTTCAAACTAAACTTCGTTATAAATTACTCTGACGTTTTCGTCAAAGCTCAGAGATTTCACAAAGTGCATATTTTGATTATCAGCATATCTCTAATAACTTGTTATTTTCTGGAAAATCCACTGTTAAGACTTTTAGCTATTCTTTCGTTTGATTTCCTTCCTTTATGAAAAAACACAGTCTTGCACCCTAACACCAAACCTTTATTTTAAACACTCAACGCCGTTTCAACCACTCTAAGTTGTCATCATCAAGGAGTAAATAAACTGAATCTAAATTACAATTCTCTCTAATTTATACCCACCAGTAAATAGTGCAAAGGGTAAATCCCAGGTACCTGAATTCTAAACAACGAATTTCACAAATAATACATATTTTATGTAATGAAATTATGTAAATTAGAATAATCCTTAATTACCTAGCTACTTTTACCCCACATTATAAAGTAATCGCATTTTAATACCTATTTTATGGATTCTTACGAAATAAACTATACAATGAGCTGTCTGAATTCATTAGTTTATTATTTTTATAAATCACTAGCCGTTATCGGCGGTTCCACCCGCTTATGGAATATAGAATTCCTTCTAATAATTTTTGAGCCTCTTCGTAAACTATTTAACCGGCTTTTATATGCAACTTTTTCTAACATTGTGTTAAACACAATATATAATTATTATTTTTCTTCGTTCCATATTCAGGTATTTCATATAGCAGGATGCAACTGTTCCTGGTCTACCTTAAATAACAACAATTTTTGTAAAAATTTTTAATCCACCCTGTAAAACTATATTTCTACTAAGCCCCGATCTCAACCACCATATATATACAACTACTTATGGGCCACCCAATATAACATTTTTTTGTACCACTCTATATAACTAAATCCACCAATCCCCAACCCATTTCACCCAACCCGCAACTATTGATGGTCACCCTACATAACAATTTTATGGCTATAACTTCCATCTATATTTAAACTATCTTGTATATACTGCTGCCAATTAGTCAGCCACCTACTAGTTGATATACCAGAGGGAATTATATTATCTTTTGATGATGATACGGCTGTGATCTCAACAGGAAAAACATGGAAAGCAGTCGAAACGCATATGAATTACTACCTTAATTTGATAAATTGCCTTAAACAAATTGTCTCTAAATGTTGATAAAACGGTTTTCATGACATTCTGAAACTACTGCAATAGTGTTCCCCGCCATATAAATATTAAGATAAATACCAAAAAAATAAGAAGGGTAGAAAGTTGTAAATACTTAGGAATTTGTTTTGACTATAGAATGAGATGGGACACGCATGTTGAATATTTAATAAATAAAACAAAATACTTAGTCTTTATATTTCGGAAAATGGCCAAACTTATGTCGAGAGACTCGCTGATAATGCTATACTATGCACTTTTCCATAGTATTATCTGCTATGGTAACATAGTTTGGGGAGGGATTTATTCAACTAAACAAGTTTTATTACAACGTTTACAAAATAAAGTCCTGAAAATTATATATAAAAAACAAACTTTTATCGAAAAAAAAACATTAAATCTGAAACAAATCTTTGCTTTTGAGTCTCTTAAATACTATTATGACACGTTTAAAAATAAATTTATAAAATCAAACAGTCCTACAAGAAATAGAAGTATTATGATTCCAAAAAGAAATAAAACTATAAGCAGTAAAAATAGTTATGTTAAAGCTATTAATGTTTTCAACAGCCTACCAAATGATTTGAAAACTCTAAAAAACTTTAACACATTCAAAAAGAAAATAAAACCATGGATCTTGGCTAATATTTAAAATTTCAAATAGCAGGATAGTAAATTATATAGGCAGAAATCGATATAAGTTCTAATTCTTTAAAGTATATATTAGTATCAAAAATTTCAACAACACTAAATATGTAGGATATTAGTAATAAGATTTTATAGGAAATTATCATTAAGGTTAGTGTTAAGATTATCAGACCTGCGAACAGGTAACTGAGTTTACCTCTGCAGGGTTTATTATATTATACCTAATGTATAATTATTGTAAACATTCTGATAAATAAATAAATTATAACTTACTGGTCTATCAGTTTTGAACCATTCTGTATAACTACGCTAAATAACCATTTTTGAGATATTTTTTAACCATCGTGGAAAATATAATTTGTGCGTCCACCTTATATGTCAACTACCCCGTATATGCAACTTTTTCTAGCATGTTTTAATCACACTGTATAATTATAATTTTACTTTGCCTCATGTTTCAGATATTGCATATATGCAACAGCTCTTACGTATTTCAAATGGGAATAGCGGATAAATCTAGTGTTGCACATCATGTTTTAAAACATAACCACTCTTTAGATTCAACTTCTTTCAAATTAGTTAAACAAGTAAATAATTTTAGAGAAATAAACTAATGAATTCAGACAAGGGTCCTATTCCATACAGCTCATTGTATAGTTTACTTGGTAATAATCCATAAAATGAGAATTAAGAATGTCATTACTTTATAATGTCGGGTAAAAGTAGATAGGTAATTAAGGATTATCCCAATTTACAAAATTTCTTTATATAAAATCTGTATTACTTGTGAAATCTGTTATTTGGAATACCGGTACTTAGGATTTACCCTTTGTACTAATTACTGCAAGTTGCTTAGGTACTAGCCAACCAACCAGTAAACAGTAGTTTACTGGTAGGTATAAATTAGAGAAAATTGTAATTTAGATTTGGTTTAGTTTACTCATTGATGATGACAACTTAGAGTTGTTGAAACGGCGTTGAGTGTTTAAAATAAAGGTTTGGTGTTAGGGTGCAAAACTGTGTTTTTTCATTTATCACACACCAAAGGTTCCACAGCATTTTCTTCCTTGAGTAACGGCAAGATTATTATGACAAACATACACTGAAAAGATCGCATATATTTTTTTTGATTTCCCGTTTATCATTTCTATAAATATTGAGCTATCAACTGATGCTCTATCGTTCATTATTGCCTCAGTTAATATTCGTATTTGCAATATCTGGCTATTTTTCTGTGCCTTGACTGGATCTTCGTTTTGGCTTAAAATTTACTCTCTTATCTCTATTTCGATTTTCATTCCATCTAAGACATTTTAATAAAGTGTCAGACCTACATAAAATTAATTGTTAAGTGGGAATTAAATTTGTATATTAAGAGTTTGGTATCATCTTTGAGTGACCTCAAAATTTTAAAAGAAGTATATTCATATATTTTTCTTGATTATCTTTTAAACCAGGCCTTTTGATTTTTATTCCTTTTGAGTTTTTCAGTTCTCACATGAGTTTTTTAGTTATCAAATTTGACCTCAATATACTCTTGGTTTTCTCTGTTATCCATTTCACTTCAATTTCGTAGTAGTTTTGAACTGTATTTTTTGTTAGTTTCCTTTGCCTTGGCTTTGTTGTTCTATTTAGACTTTTAGTATGTTGACTAAGTTTTCTATTATACTATCTTTTCGACCACTGAACACAAGACTATATAAGGTTTCTAGTCAAGAATCTTTGTCAGTTGCGCTCCTGTCAACTGCAATCTCAACGAATTATTTATGTATTTAATAGGTATAACTAAATTTAGTTTTTATCGCGAAAATTGCTACATCCTATGAATAAAAGGAAAACGGCGTTACACACAGTATGAATCCCGATTCGGAGTCTCTGTGAACTAGTTTCTCCAAAAGCTTGAAATTCATTTCGTGATACAGTATTAAGTTTTCTATCTAAGAGATTGACATTTTAGCATTTTTTTCTTCAGCTTGATTTTGAGTTTGTAAAATTTCTGGGTCTTAATAGACTGTAGTCACAATATTATTAAATAAATATAATGTTGATAAATCTTGTATTATTTGTATAACCGGTCTCATTGTTTGTCCATGATCTTTTTTTAGGGAAAATGAAGCCAATCTGAGAAATATATTATATTAAATATACTTCTTCTTTGATTTCTTCTCATTATCGCTAAGGTTGCCTAGTCAACAAAAGCACTAACTGTATAAAAATAAGTTTATTCCAATAGAAATCATACCATTTTCTTCCTTGACTCTTTTTTATGACAATAAAGTTGCATATTTTTTGTCAAACCGATTACACATCTAGCTGATTTAGCTATTAATAAGTTTATTATTTGTTATTAATTTTTTAATCTATGTTTACAATATTATCGAGTTTTTCGATAAAGGTTCACTGCACACTCTTTATCCTTTCACTTTTCCTATAATTCCTTTTAATTTAAAGGTGCATATTCGGAGTATCGTTATGCCTGTGATTTTTACCTTAAACAGATGATGATGACTTGTATTTTAAGAAAATCCTCTGTTAAAACTTATAGTGTTAAACGATAGAAGGACAAAAATACCAAATTGTTTGTAGCAATGCATGATAGGAAAGAGAGCCATGTTCAATTCCCAAACTGTCTAAGCAATCCCCTTAGGTAAAAAAATAAATTCTCCAAAAAGTACCAGAAAGTTGCAAGTAGCCCCATACCGATTTATAATCCCATACAGATTTAAATCTCACAAGTTTCTATAAGATTATTGAGCCAGATATTAAATCTCAAGAAAGAGATGCATAAATAGAAAACCAATACCGAAAGAATAAAAAATAGGCTTCCATAAAAACGGGATAAACAAAAATTACCGGGGCATAACAGTTACACCAACATTTAGCCGATCATGTAGTAAGGTACTGAAAGAATACAAAGAACATGAAGCAGAAGAACAAAGCGGATTCCTCGAAGTTAGAACGTACAGAATCAATGTCTTTGTCCTTACAGATCATCGAAGAGAGAATTGCTACCAATAGAGAAACTCATTTAGGTACTTTTTAAAGACATCTAGAAAGCATATGATAACAGTCCCATATTTAAACTATGGATAGTTTTGGAGAAAACACAGCTTAATCACACACCCAACGTTCAAGTCATAGAAGACCAATTATAAAAAGACTAAATGGAATTTGGTGGCACAAAGATATCTCGAGAAAAAAACTTAAATATAGGTATATAATAATATTGTATGACACTATACGGAACGGAAACGTGGAAGTTAACATAAGCAGATAAAACATTTACCGTAAAAACATTCGAAATGGATGTCCTATCTTGAGAACGAGTAACAAACGACAGAATGTTACTAATAGGCGATATCAAGGAGACAATTATAGAAAACATCACGAAAAAACAACCAATATGGTACGGCCACGTACAAGGGATACTGGAAGGATAACTTCCAAAGACAGCACTAGTATGAGTCCCGAAGTGCTTATAATTGGGAAGGGGCCCAAAAAAAGATTTCAAAAAGGAGCTGCTTGAATAACACAAATGGAAGAACCTCTGTTTTAGAAGGAGCTAACTGGATTTCTCATAACGTGTGGATTTTTTGGACGGCCTCGGATATAATGTCAGTATTTGACCTAATCACATTCCTCACAATATTACCCGAAATCCTCTTGACATATAAATAAGCTTAGTTATTAGTAGTTATATTGTGTTCTTCGCGTTTTGGAGTTTGGGATTCTTTGTATACGTCTGTCTCTGAATCCATTTTATTTTAATGATAGAGAGTCTATATGATACGAATATCAGAGTTTTGATTTGTTAGGAACGTAGGTATATTTGGTGTTTAAACATTTTTTTGGGAAATAACACCACAAAAAAAAAGATATTCATTCAAATCGCGAAATTACTTGTATATTTCCAAGCGTTTCGGGGTCTAGGTCAGACCCCGTTGTCAAAGGCAAAGAAACTATAAAAAAGGCACAATTCTAAAAAGTAAAATAATAGATATTGTTAAACATTTTAATTTGGAAAAATGTAAAATAATAGATACTGTCAAACATTTTAATTTTACATTTTAAAATTGTGCCTTTTTCATAGTTTCTTTGCCATTGACAACGAGGTCTAACCTATACCCCGAAACATTTGGAAATATAAACTAATTTCGTGACTTGTGGTGTTATTTCCCAAAAAAATGCTTAAACCTTGAAAAATATGCCACAAATATCCTTCGGAAAACAACGTTTTTTTAGTGATACAAACTATTTAAATTATTTAAAAATATTTTGAGGTGACTCCATGAGGCCAAAGAACAAACACCTATCGCAACCACTGGGTTTTTAGTTGATTGTGCTTAGTATTAACTAATAGGTTTCCAACAAACAGATTTGTTACTGTTACTGATTAGGGTAGTGCTTTCCTTTGAAGCTGATTCAACTTGTTTAACTCTTTCTTCTCATAGAAAAAGGTGTTTTTCAGCCAGTCCGTTTTAGGGTCCAGGGGCCCGATTCTTGAAACCATGCTTTGCGACGAAAATTGTCGCATACGGCCTTGCAGTCGTACACGAAGTTTGTTCTATTCCTGGCCAAATTGGTTTTCTCGAATTGGTAGACGAGACAATAGAGTCTCTGGACATATGAAATTAAAATATGGGGAATTGCTAGAACTTCTTCAATATCTTCAATGTTATGTAGAAATTTTAAAATTTATATAGCAAATTAATTAATTTAGTCGGCCCAACACAACAATACAAAACAAAAGTAACCGACAAATTTAATTACTAGAAATATCAAAATTTCATATACGTTTGACCGTTAATATGTCTTGTCGTACACGACCTTCGAGAATACCAAATAAACTTCATCTTTCGAGTGGTAGAGAGGTCGAAAACAGATAAGCATACACAATATACCGGGTGTAAATTAAGTCCCGGAACTTCTGCATATTTGCTAAAGTAGTACTTCATTTCTGAAAAAGGTCAAGGTCATTCCTTTAGTAACTTTGACTAAGGAATCCGATGGCGATCTTGGATTTGACCTTGAACCTCATTTTTGAGATTATTTTGAGGTCAACCTCATTTTTTTAAATGAGAACCCCTATTTTTTATTTCGGAATCGGAAAGAGTGGCAATTTCACGTTTGGACATGTATTGATGAATGAGGTTGAGGTAACCCCTAGAGGTCAAATAGAGGTCATACCCTAAGTAAGTCTTAACGAGGAACTCAACGGTGACCTTGGATTTGACATTACAACTCATGACCTTTGTTTGTTTTGTTTTACCACTGAACTAGCGAGATTTTTAATAAGTCATTATTTGACCTCTATTTGACCTCTAGGGCTTACCTCAACCTCATACCTTAATATATGTCCAGACGTGAAATTTCCCGCTTTTCGGATTCCGCAATAAAAAATAGGGGTTCTCATTTAAAAAATGATATTGACCTCAAAATAGCCTCAAAAATGAGGTTCTAGGTCAAATCGAAGGTCACCATTGGATGCCTTGGACAAAATTACAAAAAGAATGACCTTTAACTTTTCCAGAAATGAAGTACTTTAGCAAATTTTCAGTGACCCGGGACTTAATTGACATTCGGTACCTACCAATACTACAGGCGACTAGATGATCATATTAATAATCTCGGCATTTTTTCTAAATTGCCCCAACCATACTATGTTTCCATTAGAAAATTCAGAAAAGAAGTGAGGAGGGATATCTCAGTGAATAGACCCTATTAAGGAGGTAACCAAGCACAACTTAGAAAAATAGGAAGAACTAAAAGAAGCAGTTTGGTAGCTCCGCATTTCGATTAATAAATTATATAGTATATTTGAAAACCAATGAATTGAAGTATCTACAATCGATTTGATTGCCATATTTTTTAGTAAATTTTTTTAGGTACTTCTTTTTGCCTCACCAATCACAAGGCAGTAGTCGTTAAAATTCAAATCTCTTCGCATCTCGCCATTGTACGTTCATTTGTTATTACAATTAGAATAATCACAAGGATTTTCATTAAGCATAACGTTACTTAACAACACATGGCATACGCGAGTAATTTTGTGCGAAACTATCTTTTACACAATAGGCCTGCTCGGCTGCCTGCCTGCCTGCATGCTTGTTCTTCGTCTATTTTTCTCATGTACCTACCTTGCGAGCACGCTCTCTCACAAAACAACAAAAACCGATTCATTATTGTAGCGAGTACATCGTAACACTTTCTTGGTTGGTCATTGCCACTGCCAGTGTCAGAAGAGTGGAAAAAGAATTATTATGTAACTCAAGCGAGGCGAAATTTTATTCTACATTAGAATCGCATTCTAGCGAATAGATCATTTTTCGATCGTCGACTGTGACGAAGGAAGGAATTCGACCGGCATCGAAGACATGGATAATTTAATCTTCGTGGATATTTTTGGAAAAAAAGATTACAGGCAGTTACGAAATTCATGATGTGAAACCCAGTAAACGAAAAACTAAAACGACATGGTCAATCATTTGGATTCACATACATAAAAAGCTTCGTACCTATTTAATGAATGGATTCTGAAATTATTCAAAAGACAGTTAATGCAGCTTATCATTGAGTGGGACGTTACAAACGGTGAACAATTTGAATAACTTGTATTCATTTAAAATGAATAAGGCTTATTCGACTTGACCATACAATGTATGGCATCACACTCCCACTAAGGCACACATAGGGAAAATTCACTAAACCCCAGATATATCTACTTCATATCAAAAGGGTTTAGCTCTGTGGGAGCCCTTGCCAGGTTATCAGCCCCGTGGTTGGCCGTTGGCGTCATGGCTGCAGTTCCCCATGAATTTTCTGACCGTCCGGGCTGTTCCTAACAGGATGGCTTTTTGCAATGAATTATTATTGAAATCATAGTAATTGTATTTGATTATCAGTTTCTATCAAAAAAGGCCTCTATGTAATATTTGAAAATAATTTCGATGACGTCATCACATCACAAATATCCTTTTTCCTGTTTTTCACATTGTCATTAGAAACGTCTTCGATTTATGAACTGGTCGCAGAGCTTTATCATAACACCCTATAACAAATTTTGAAAAATAGCTAGAGCAACTTTTAATTTTTGACTGTCGTATTTAACGTTTTTTAACTTTCGAGATCCTCTATCTCCACTTTTATCTCAGTACTCATCTTTCCCTCTTTTTTTTTATTCTTCTTTATATATTCTTTTCTGAGACTCAGTTTTTTTGCATAGTTTTTCTGGTTCACTGCTCTTAATCTGCCTCAATTAAGATGGAGAAATGACATTTGTGGAAATTTTACACTTCATTGACGAATAACGCCTCCAAACCTTAGTAACGAAAGATAAAGTTAAGCATACTCAAAACATCTAGCACCTCATTTTCCCTTTTGTTATCACCAATTCGCAATGTCGTCACCATTGACCTCATAACAACCAGAAATTAAATATTTAATTGTTTGTATTGTGGCCGGGGAGTGTGTCGAAAATGATAAAGCAACTGTTACGTTATTGTTATCATAATTGGTCGCGTGTTCATGCTGGTAGAACTCTTCGGCCTGCTGCCGGTCGTGATAACCTAATCAAGAGCATTACTCGCTTCCGCATTCGAAGAGAGATATTATTATTATGGCAGCACTCCTGATGGTCGTTATGTTATTTAACGACAACCAGCGGCGCGTGCTTTTTTTCTGGAATCGACTTTGAACGCCGCTGAAGGAGGATATAATGATGTTGGTATTTGAAATGGAAAAATGCGCAAATTGCTGATCGAATCTAAGCGCTCTAGATTGATGGAATTATTGAAATACTTGTGTGAACAACTCATTAGCTTCAATAAGTGTTGAGTCTTTGACGAATGTAAGAGTTGTGTTCTTGTTTTGCCTATTTAACGGTACTTTCGGTCTACAAGGTGGTCCGCAATTTATAGAGCGCAATGCAAAAGTGTCACCGGCAAAAGTTAGTTTGACATACGTCCATTTTAAAAAAAATATATAACCGACTTCCACCTATTAACTAAAAATCAGAAAATAAATAACGCATTCAAAGTTGTCAGGTACCTACCCAGGAAGTAAAAAATGTAAACATTAAAAGGTGCTCATTCTGTACAAATTAATTACCTACCTACCAATCTAGTATATTTTTGAAGTCGGTGCTAAGCAACAATCAAGTTTGATGAAGTAATAGATAAATATGCAATGCAGGATTTTAGATTTGCTTGGCACCGACTTCAAAAATATATGTGTATAAACGCACCAAATAGCAGTTTAAAGTTTGACATGTTTTGTCACTGAATTTTGTATTAGGCCGGGAGAATGTGACAACCAAAAGCACCGCCTTCGCAAAATGTAAAACATTTCATTTAAATAGGTATTTGTCTGGTTACAACCAAAACGAGCTTGGTACTTATTGATTTAAGGAGCCGAAAGCACTATGCTTTACTACCAATATGCTTGAGATGTACATAGAAAATTTTTAAATTCGCAATTAAAACTTCCACTGCCTACAAATCCCGCACTATTACGTTGGAATTAAAATATTTATGAGGAAATATCCGTTATGTCATTTCGATGAAATTTTGGAATTTTCGGCGATTTTCTGCAAAACTGCAAGTTGCACGTAACAGAAAAGTATATGAGATCACTTAGGGATCTTCCTTAATAGATTAAACATTAAAATACTATACACATCCATAAGGAGTTTTCGAAAAATCGACAAATATGTTAGGGATATTGGTCGATTTCCATGCACGCATGTGTTCATTCACAATTTTCATCACTTTACCTATAGAATTCTTTTCCAAAATTTGAAGTTTCACCAATCCGGATTTATAATCTATTAAACAAGACCATATTTATTCAAAACGGAGAAGAAATCAGGTAACATACATACAAAAAAAATACGCGACGAATTGATAACCTCCTTTTTGGAAGTCGCTTAATAAAAGATCAGCACGATTAAATGCGGCAAATTTGTTCATCTTCTGTCACTTAAACTGTGTAAATGATAAAAATCTAAGAAATTATCCAGAAACGAATTTTATTTTACAGACCTTTCTACAACTATCACAATTATCTTAAAAACAAAACACAGAAATATGTCTGACGATTAGTTTTTACGCTATTAGATAGAGGAAATTTGTTTGCAAAAGATATCATATATATTATATATTTTTTTATTTTTACAGCTATCGCTGTCTCCCCATTCTCAACCATTGTCGCCAGCTTTCTCTATCCTACCATTCTCCCTCCAGTAAATCTCGTCTTTCCATCGCCTCGTCTATTTCGTCTCTCCACGATCTCCTGGGTCTTCCTCTTTTCCTCCTTCCTATGGGACTCCTTACCCATCTATTCGTGTCCGCTCTTCTGACATGTCCGTACCAAATTAATCTTCTTTCCTCTATATACTCGAGAACATCCTTAGTCACGCCCATTCTCCTTTTAATATCTTCATTCCGGCTCTATCCATTTTTGTAAGTCTACAGCTACGTCTCCAATATTCCATTTCTGTGACTAGTACTTTATTTCTATTTCTTTCATTTAGTATCCAGTTTTCTGCACCATAAGTCATGATGCTCCGTACTATTGTCTGGAATAATGGAATAATTTTGTTTTTGTGTTTTTTGTTATGTGTCTATCCCAAAGCACTGGATTAAACTGTTTGATACATGCTCTTGTTTGTCCTAATCGGCTATTTATTTCGTCCTCCGTTGTCCCGTACTTTGGCATTTGGCATCCTAAGTATATAAATTTCTCTGTCATTTTATTTGTCGGTTTTCGTCTATCTCTAGGTTTTTTACTGTTTCTTCAGTGGTTGCTAGATATTCTGTTTTACTAAAGTTTATTTCTAGTCCATTTTTCGTATATTCTTCCTCGAGTTTTCTAACCATGAAGCTTAGGTCTTAGTGTGTACAGAGGTATTTATTTCTTATCGTGATCCCCATTCCTTCCCACTCTCTCTTCCAGGGTTTGAGAGTCCCTTCCAAAAATATTTTAAAAAGTGTTGATGATCTTGAACACCCTTGTAGCTGCCCTTTTGGGGTTCTTAATATATTAGAGAGTTTATTTCCTACTTTTACTCGTACTGTGTTGTTCTTATGCAAGTTTTTTACTGCTGTTATCAATTGTTGTGGTGTATCTAGTTCTTTCATAGAGTTCCATAGTTTCGATTTAGGTATCCAGTCATATGCAAATGATATCATTGCTCATTGCTTTTATAAAAAAGTCGGTGGGCTTTTTGTTCGTTGAAATCTCTACTTTCTGATGATGTAAAAAATATATACAGTACTATAGTAAATGTTCTTAGAAAATGAAAAGAAACGAAAGAAACTCGATCCGAAAATTAAGTAGGACAGAGCGAGAGAGGGAGAGGGGGGAGGAGAGAGAGAGAAAATTGTAGGTGCATAATGTTAAAAAAAATCAGAAAGTAGAGATTTCAACGATCAAAAAGCCCACCAAATTTTTTTAAAAAGCAGATATTTTGAAGTGAGTCAAAATAAGGTGAAAAAAATTAATTGTATTTGGGACATAAAAAGGTAAGTTTTCACCAAATTTTTTTTTTTTTTTTTGTAAAAGATAAAAATAAAAACCCTGTTTTTTTAAATTGTTTACATAAATTTTGAGGTTATGTGAAAAAAGTGTAAACACGAAGGTTGTAGTTCTTCTTATTACCTACAACTCTGCCATTTAACGTTTTTCCATAGGACTTGTAGTTTTGCTGGAAATCGAGATATACCGTTTTTTAAAACCCCACTTCCTCCGCCTTTCGATCTCAGCTCGCTTATAAATTATTTTTCCTTTGATTTTTTGTTGTATTGTCTTCCTTATCCAATGGGTTTCATCCCACTATTTTTTTTTTTCAAAGGCTTCAGCCCTGGTCTATAGACACCACTTTACCATATAAACGACCATCTATGGCATGGAAGACAATAAAAAAAATAAGAAATAAGGAAAAAATTTAAACCAATATCATTGAAACAATGGTTAGCACACTACTTAGATTTATTATAAGAACAAAGAGAAGAATACCAACAAGAAGAAGACATATTTGACAATGAATGACATACATGAAACTCTGAAAAGACCAAAAAATAATAAGGTCTTGGTCCAGAAAATATACGAATGAAACTATTCAAATATGGAGGTAAGAAGTAATAAAATAGATACCCTACTCTGCTAAATCTACTACGAGATCTTTCAATTAAAACACAAGAACACTCTCCTGTGGTTCTTGTCTGAGCAACCTTCTGATAGCTCCACAATGACAACTAGCATCACCTCTTTCAAAAATTGATTCTTCTTTTAGTTTACTGTAACATATGTAGAATTTGGTGTCAACCTACAATATTTGTTGGACTATAGGCGCTTTCTTAACCTTGCTTAAAACAAAAACGCCATCTAACATTAGGGAGATAATAATTTACATATTGTTGAGAAAAGAAGAATATAAAGAAGTTTTCAGCGATAACATGCAACAACAAATAAAAATTTGCTAGTTTGTTTATAAGAGGTGTCCCATAATTAATGGACAATAGATAGCTGCAGTAAAATGTTTGTAGTAAACGATATAACTACAGGGTCGTAAAATGGATATTTGGTTTTTGAAAATTTGTTATATTTGAAAAACGGCTGCATATATTGAACTCAAATTTGGTACAGCATTCTTTTCAAGGGCGATAAACAA
Organism: Octodonta nipae; assembly: GCA_034190945.1. Taxonomy (NCBI): domain Eukaryota; kingdom Metazoa; phylum Arthropoda; class Insecta; order Coleoptera; family Chrysomelidae; genus Octodonta; species Octodonta nipae. The sequence continues at coordinate 58,286,120 of CM067224.1, read as the reverse complement.
GAATTTGTTTCATATTTAATGGTATTCTTACAGGGTGTTTGTTAGGAAGGTCGAATTAGGCAAATCCATGTTAATTTTTTTTACACCCCCTATAATTTGCATTTCGACGATAAATAATGAAACTGCCATAATTTCAATACAAAAAATGTATACCTGTTGAATCTCCATATTGCAAGGCGTTTTCGAGATAGTGCAATTCAAATACAGCAAGCAGCCTCAAAAAAGATTTTTTGTAAGTAGGTTGTGAATTTGACATAAACTATATATACGATATATTTACTGTGTTTTTAAAGTGAGTAATTGGAATAAAGCCTTCATTAAATATGCCTAAAATTACAGAATTTGCAAATAGTGAACTAAGGGATCTGATTTGTGCTCATGCACAAGTAAATTATAATTCAAGTGCTGCAGTTAGACGATATGCACAATTATATCCAAATCGAAGTGTGCCTAATCGCAAAATATTCCAACGATTATGTAGAAATTTAGGTGAAATAGGTTCGTTTCACACCAAAAATTCTGGTGGTCGACCTAAAAGAATTTCAGCTGATCATGAAGATGATATTTTAGTTAGAATTCTGGAAAATCCTGCATCAAGTACTCGGCGCTTGCAAGCAGCTACTGGTGTAAGTAAATCGAGTATATCACTAATTTTACGTAAGAAAAATTATTTCCCAATGACTTACCACCTAGACTACAGTTCTGTCAGTGGATGCAAGATAAAATCATTCAAGATCCAAAGTTTCTTGAAAGCATCCTATTTTCTGACGAAGGTACATTCACACGCCGTGGTGTCTTCAATTGGAGGAATAACCACTATTATGATTTTATCGTTAAGCTCATTTTCTGCATGAATTTGCCATTAATATCTGGTGAGGAATTATTGGCAATCACTTCATTGGTCCGTTTGAACTTCCAACGAGATTAAATGCATTATAGTATCTAGAATATTTGTAAAATAATTTGGGTAATTTACTCAAAGAAGTTCCTCATATTGCAAGGCAGCATATGTGGTTTATGCTCAATGGCGCGCCGCCACTTATAGTCCAGCAATATTTAAATAACTACTTTCCGCATCGTTGGATTGGACATTGCAGTGAATAACCTTGGCCGCTTTGTACTCCAGAATTTAATCCTATGGAGTTTCACATTAAATCTTTGGTGTACAGCAATGAAATTAATACCCGAAACGAGCTTTTAGCGAAAATTCAGGAAGACTTATTCAAGATAAGACGACATTTCATAAAAAGTGTAATCAAATGCATTGATGCTAATGGTGGTTAACATTTGATGAAGTGGATCTATTGGTTTTTTTTTGTTTTCATAATAAAACATTTAAAAATATATAACCGACTTCCACCTATAACTAAAAGACTAAAAATAATTATAACAAAATTTAACGGAACTTTCGGTCTACAAGGTGGTCCGCAATTTATAGAGCACAAGGCAAAAGTTAGTTTAACATGTCCATTTTCAAAAAAAACATTAAAAAAATGTAACCGACTTCCACCTATTAACTAAAAAGCTGAAAATAATTATACCAAAATACAACTCTAGCAAATAAATAATACATTCAATGTTGTTAGGTACCTACCCAAGAAGTAAAAAATGTAAACATTAAAAGGTGCTCATTCTGTACAAATTAATTACCTACCAATCTAGTATATTTTTGAAGTCGGTGCCAAGCAACAATCAAGTTTGATGAAGTAGTAGATAAGTATGCAATGAAGGATTTTCGATTTGCTTGGCACCAACTTCAAAAATATACTAGATTGGTAGGTAATTAATTTGTACAGAATGAGCACCATTTAATGTTTACATTTTTTACTTCCTGGGTAGGTATCTAAAAACATTGAATGTGTTATTTATTTGCTAGGGTTGTATTTTGTTATAATTATTTTTAGCGTTTTAATTATAGGTGGCAGTCGGTTATATTTTTTTAAAAATGTTTTATTTTCAACTTTTTAGTTTTTTTGAACACTGGTAGTTTTCATTCTTTATTTGTTATTTTGTATGTATAACCTTAATAGACAGAACCAGGTAACATCGAAAGCCTCAACATTACACAATGATACATTTTCATTTAAATTGACAGGTAAATGTTTACGAACAAAATGTACTAGTAGACTAGTATGCGTTGACTTAATAAACCCAAAATATATTTATGCCTTATGAACTACACAATGTAACCTTTATTCAACTTTTTTTGACAACTCTGCATAACTATAGATAATTCAACTCCGCTCTATGTACCAACCATCCTGTAAATACGACTGCCCACGGACAAGCATAAATTTGTTAGCTGCCTTCTGTAAACTATAGGACGGAGTAGAATCCATCCCATATTTACGGAGTCAAATCCGTCCTATATGTCAACTACCCCATAAATTATTTAATTTTTAACATTTTATATTATCGCCCTGTATATGATTTGTTTATGTCCACATCATGTAACAGTTTTTTAATCACCCTATATAATTTTAATTCCACATTTTTTCAAACATTTTTATACCACCAAACGTCCAGTCCACCCTATATTCCAACCATCCTGTATATACGGCTATGGACCACTCCGTATTATATTTCCATCATGATACAAATGCAACTCCTTCTATCATTTTACTTTGTGATTTTGTTTGCTATAACTAAACACCCTGTGTATAAGCGCACCAAATAGCAGTTTAGAGTTTGACATGTGTCACTGAATTTTCTATTAGTATTGGAAAATGTGACAACCAAAAGCACCGTCTTCGCAAAATGCAAAAATTTGCATTTAAATAGGTATTTGCCTGGAGCATGGTATAAAAACAATACGAGCTTGGTTCTCTTTCCTTTAAGGAGCCGAGAATACTATGCTTTACTACCTATATGCTTGAGATGTACATAGAAAATTTTCAAATTCGCAGTTAAAACTTTCAGTGCCTAAAATTACCGCACTATTACCTTAGTATTAAAATATTTATGAGGAAATGTCCGTTATGTCATTTCAATGAAATTTTTGATAAGAATTTTGGAATTTCCGGCGATTTTCTGCAAAACTGCAACTTGCACGTCGCAGAAAAGTATATGAGATCACCTAGGGATCTTCCTTAATAGGTTAAACGTTAAAAAACTATACCCATCCATAAGGAGTTTTCAAAAATCAACAATATGTTAGGGATATTGGTCGATTTCCATGCACGAATGTGTTCATTCACAAATTTCATCAATTTACCAATAGAATTCTTTTCCAAAATTTGAAGTTTCACCATTCCGGATATATACTCTATTAAACAAGACCATATTTATTCAAAACGGTTCACAACAGGAGAAGAAATCAGGTAACATACATAAAAAAAGCAAAAAAAAATACGCGACGAATTGTTAACCTCCTCCTTTTTGGAACTCAGTTAATTAAAATGGCAATATCTCGGAAACGCCTTGAAATATGGATACAGATATATATCCACATATTTAGAACTATATCATTCAACGTATGACAGCCGTTTCGAACCAGGAGTTCTCGTCAGATACGCTTCCTTGAATGACAAGTTCTAAAGTGAAATACTTGGATGTTATACACATCAGTAAGACAACAGTCAGTGTATTGAACCTAATAGATGTCGGTGACATCTACCGTCAATTGAGTAATTTAAGTATATGAACGCATACAATGCTATAACATATACCATACTCTTGACAGATGGTTCGAGTGTTTTATATAAAAACCCATAAGTAAATATATATACAGATATATATCCACATATACATATACAATACATTGAAATATGGAGATTAAACAAGTATACGTTTTTTGTATTGAAATTATGGCAGTTTCATCATTTATCGTCGAAACGCAAATTAACAGAAAAAATAAACATGGATTTACTTAATTCGGCCTTCGTAACAAACACCCTGTAAGAGTACCATGACAAATGATAACAAATTCCTGTTTGTCGCCCTTGAAAATAATGCTGTACCAAATTTGAGTTCAATATATAGAGCAGTTTTTCAAATATCACAAATTTTCAAAAACCAAATACCCACTTTAGGACCCTGTACTACAAACATTTTACTAAGGCATGTTTGTATTAATCGGTATATTTTCACCACCTCTAACTGCAGTTATCGTATTGTCCATTAGTTAAGGGACACCCTGTATATCAAAGATTCCATAATGAAAGTTACGATTTAAATCCTGGTTTCTTCAACCATTTAAAAATGATTTAAAATCGCGACTAAAAGAAGGTCGTACTCCAGACTTTTCTCACCCGAAGACCCAACCGAAGACAGACAGCCAGTCGAGCGTCATAATCGCCATCTCGGCAGCGCGATGGCTGCTACACAGGAAATTTTAAATCCTGCAACATATTTGCTCGCTCATGACTAATAGTACAAGTCGAATGAGTGAGTGAGTCTATCGAAAGGTTAAAGTCCTTATTCTAGTAGGCTTTGAAAACGACGATGAACTTCCGGTCGCAGATTTACCGTTAGATGGTTGCTTGAGTTCTTAGTTGTTGTCTGAACGCTTGCTTGCTGGCTGTTGCCTGCTGCCAGCTTGCCTGCGAAATAGTCTTCCATTATGCATCGACATCGTCGTCATATAAATGTCTTGGTGTGACTGAAAATCGATGATGATAACGATCATTAGTCATTTCAATGGAACGAAAGATTAATTGGAATTTTTACAATAGAGAAAATAAGAAACAACACAAGAAAACTGTTTTCGTTAATCATTCTAGCTATTAGCTTACAAATAGCATCACGTATAGTTAATGTGTTGAATATACGGGGTGTCTAAATAATGTTTTTCAATTAATTTTCTTCTTTTGAGGTATGAGACATCTATTCTTCTACATACCTAGAATTATCCCCTTTCTTTTATAATTGCTCATTTTCATTGGTGAATGGTCTTCCTGCGTCGTGTCTATTCTTTCTTCATTTTGTTTGTGTTCCTTTGCTCTCTTTAAACTTCTCTTTATTATCGTTTTGTTGTTAGCCTTTCCAGTGTCCCTTAAAATTTGTTATTGTGACAGCACAGGACCGGACTGAATTCATTAGGAAATCTTTGGCCAGTGCTCCATATTAGATTACGAGCCCTATGGAAATACCACGTGATCAATCATAAACAACAAATGTCTTTTACATGACTGAAAATCGATGATGGTAACGATTATCTGTCTTTGCCTCGAGTATGAAACATATTCCTTATTACGGTACTGAACTCTTGATATTTCAGCTCTACCCGAAACATTAACCCTCTTTTAACCGACTTCAAAAAGAAGGAAGTTCTCAATTCGTCTGAATCTATGTTTCTTTGTTTGTTCAGCGATTACTCGCAAGCGGCTCAAGGAATTTCGACCGTTTATAGTGGATCCTGTTCCAAGAGATCGCGAAGTGGTCCCATATTTTTTTCATTAATATAGCTTGTACCGTTTTTTAGAAAATCGGGAAAAACTTTTTTACCGACTTTCTCTTTGGAGGAGTCGCAGTAAGCTTTGATGGAGTTGCCGGTATTAACTGTTCGGAACTTGGGGTAAATTGTAAATAAATTGATTTAATCCAAATAAATGTCAGTTAATATGTATATACAGTGTGTATTCATAAATCAAACGATTTATTTGATTAATAATTTTAAGAGAAAAAGTTGTTCTTCATAAATAGATTTGGCATGGTCTAAAACGTAAACAGTAATCATTCCATGTCACTTTTTTAGCTGTAGACGGGGTTTGTCATTAATCTATGTATGATTACAAATTAAAGTATCTTCATTTTTGTTAAGACCTGAAATTGTCATCAAATAGACGTAATTAAGATTAAAAACTGCATCTACTTATGCCGTTGCACTAAAACTTGTATAATAAGTATTTCAGTAACTTTTCCAACTATATACTAAGTTTCAAAATATATATGAATTTTGTTTAAAAGTGTACCTTTATTTTTTTATAATATCTCAAAATGTAATCAAAAAAAGTTTATTAGTGTTGAAAAATGCATCCAATTGTGCTGTATTATTAAAAACTGTAATAAATTGAAAGTTGATTGGAATTAAATCAAAGTAAATGTCAGTTAATCAACTTCAAGGTGGAGGTTCTCAGTTGGTTTCTATATAGTGTGTCTTCATAACTTGAATTCAAATGGAAAACGTTCTTATGAATATTATTTAGAGAAAAAGTTATTCTTCATAAAAATATTTGCATGGTCGGAAATGTATACTGTAATCATTACATATCACTTTTTCAACTTTTTCAACGAGGTTTGTCAGCAAATATGAATTTTACTTAAAAGTAAAATACCTTTATTTTTCATAATATAAAATATTTTTATCAAACAGGGGTAATAATAATTATAAAATTCATATAATGATGTCACTTCATTGAAAATTGTATAATAGATCTTCATGTCACTTTTCCAAATTGGGTACTAGGTTTGATAAAAAAATATAAATTTTGTTTAAGTTAAGTACCTTTATTTTTAATAATAACTCAAATTGTTATCAGGCAAGGTTTATTAGAATTAAAAACTGCGTCTTATTCGATTTATTTTAAGATTCCGCGGAGAGGAACATACCTAGAGAATGATGATACTCAGATAGTCTACACTATAATGGATCCACCTAAGCTAGAATCATATACCAAATTTACTTTATACATATACATATCTAGAAAACAAGTTATTCTATTCAATAGTAAACGAGGTTGGTCATGCTAATAAATGAAAGTAAAATTCCTTATCATCATCATTAAAAATTGTAAAATAAATACATTTTTAAAAACACACAAACCGACATAAAAAATTAACTAAAAAGTATGAAATAACTTTTTGCTACAACAATTAAATACTTTTTCTATAGTCGGTGCCAATTTAAACAGCGCAGTGGCGAAGTACAAGTTATAAATGTACTTCCCAAAATACTTTCACTTTAGCTGTTTTTTTTTTATTTATTTATAACTTCCATTTATTGTATTATTGTTGTTATATTGTTTCCAATCCCAACTAAAATTTGTTTTTGTGAAACCACAGGACCATTTTTAGCGAGTTTCTAGTAGTAGTGGAAAACCAGTAAGCCTGTCGAATCATAAAAGATAATATGACGCACATATTCATTGGACTTTCAAATTTTCTGAAAATGTTTTCTGAAGAGATTTCGGAAGTTTTTTTTGCATAAAAATAGATTTCATAGGTCAATTTTATATTATATCAGATATGAATATGTGCATGACAATATATGTGCTTTCAACATCATCAAATATGTGATATTATTTCAGATAATACAATAAATACACTGGATTGGATGCCAAAGGCATCAGATTGATCAATAATCTGTATTGGGGAACTCAGGTTTTGAAGATTTGTTATATTATGGATAATAATCGGTCACTTATCAGGTAGTTACTGCAATCATTTTCGTTTCTTTTTAAAAATGGTTACCAGCAAAGTGTCTGGGAATCTTTGGTAATTTACTGTATATTTTTATAAGAAACAGAATTGTGGATAAATCGGAGAAGTAGATGTAATGACCAAAATTGTTCACTCATATTGACAAATATATTGAAATAAAAAGAAAATAAAAATGTAACCAAATAGGTATCGGTATTCCAAATATTTTTGACAAATGAATAACCCCTCAAATTTTTGGCTGGAACCGTTCCTGGCAAAATATTCGATATAATAATTGGAAGATTGTTCTTTGCAACCTAATTGCGGTTTCAATCAAGTTCGGGAATATTAAAGAAAAGAGAGGACCAACAACCCCAGGAGAACTTAAATATTTAATACATTCTCTATTGTCCGCTGTCTGACTTTTTTTCACACAACACCTTCGGGAAGGTTGTGATAATAACATATTAATCAAATAATAAAATTCACATTAAAAACAGAATATTTAATATGAAGGCGTCCGAAAAATCAATACTGATCTACTACATTGACTATTTTATCGCTAAACAATAACAACGCTTGCATCCCACTTCCAGAAGTACATGCTCTAAGAATATATCTAACGATCGCTCCCTTCGTATATAATTACTCAATGTTTTGAGTTTTGACCGTCTGGCGGGGGCTGCGGCACGGATCAAATAGGCGGCACTGTCAGTTGTTTGGCGTTGACAGAATGGTCGTAAATAATGAATTTTTATTATATTTTATTTAATGAATGAACCAATATAATAAATTAATATTAGCTTTCTGCACTGAAGCTCGTCAGTTGCTACTAAACAAAATAAAAATGAAGATATTCTGTTGAGAGACAGAGGAAAAAATGGTACCTAATCGTTTTTTCTTTGCCTATTTATATATAGATCTCCCGGTCTATAACCATTTAGCAGCCATAGAGCAGATAAATAATATGATGAAAGAAGAAAACTTCAGGATCCTAGCTGCATGATGACTGATAATGACTCCAGATACAGAAGTCAAAACGTCTTTACAACAAAGAAATTTTCAAAGAACAGACGGAATATTTAAAGACGACTGGTTAAAGCAAAGCAAAATCTTGCCTTTATTAAATTACAAAAATTTGTTTACTATTTAATATTGTATAGTTTTATGGCTACATTTGTTTAAATTAAATTCAATCTATAAAGTTTCTAGACATTCAAACATATTCCATATACTGCATTTAAAAAAATAACTAATGTAAGGAATGTATAACTTAACCCTACCTATTTCAGTGTTGAATTATATAACATACCTTATGAATATTACAATAAAACTATAATTAAAGATACACGTTTTTCCAGACCGATTAATTGCAGTTACATACACCATTTTTATGAAAAAAGGTGCATAATTGTATTGAAATTGAAACTTTGTTATTCGGTATATGCGGTAATAATAAACTGTTAAGTGAATATAAAACAACAGTTGCCTTGCATATTTGACGTAAGGAGTTTTTCTTTCGATTTTTACTCAATTTACAGATGATGTAATATCGTTGATTGTTGTGACTTTATGTAATGAAAATCGGGTTTCTCATAATCATATACTGTATGCCCCAGATTGGAACTAAACCTTAAGAAATAAGGAACAGTTGTGAAGCAAAGTTGTAAGGTAACAAAACAGGCATGATGAAATGAGATTTTGTCTAATGGAACACTGGGATATCATTTTCTGATACTGGTTATTGGTGAGGCATATCAATACGCCGTTACCGTACATTCCGTATTCTTTTTTGAAACCTTAGAGATTCTATTTCAAGGACCTTAATCACCTTTGGATTCATCCTACAAACTTTTCATCACAGGTCACCATGTTTTTCTGAAAAACTTGAATCTGTCATTAATATAAATAATCCTGTAGCAGTCAATTCCTTCTGATGGAGATATTCTAGAACTCAAGCCTCTTGGGTATTAAGTAGTCTTCAGACGAGGTTTTCTCAAATGGGATGTATCTCTGCCTGCAATAAGTTCGTCGGTATTTGTTATCACTGTCTTTGATATCCCTACTACTCGCAAGAAGGAATCAGTGAATGTATCGTGTACCACATTTTGAAACAGAAGTTACAATTTTCCAAAAACATCAACACATTATTAATTCGCAGGAATATCTCTTTTTAAAGGAACGAGGTCTATTCTTTTGGTCTTGCTGGAGGTCATTGTTTCTGGTTCTCTAATTTTCACAATGTATGCTAGTCTGTCCAGGTTGGTCCTGTTCAGATGATCAAGCGAATATCTTGTACTTCCCCATATATTTATATTTTCCAACTTGCAATTGCCCTTATTTCGCTGAGAAACAGCTGTCGCTACTTGTCTTTTCAGCAATAGTTCTCAGAGTTTTATATCTGGTGTTCTTAAGATACTTTTAGTTTTGTTTATACGGCTCGGGTCTCAATACCGTGAGTATTTACCTTTCTTATACAGCTTTGATATACTCACTGACAAAGAAACTGCTACACCCATAAGGAGATGTTTCAATTTAATATTGTATTGGTTTAACATAGATACTATAGTAATGAGTAAATGATTAAAATTTGGTAAACGTTTTTTCATGTAAACTTTTTTATACCAATTAATATTGTAGTCGTTTTTTAGGGTTCCGTATATACAATATACGGATACCCTTATAATATCACTCAGGATTTCTGCCACTGTCACATCACAGCCATTTTCTCCTAAACTACTGGACGGAAGAGGTTGAAATTTCGTATCAATGTATAGTTTGGTGACCCGATCAGGAGTACATATCGTAAAAGAAAAAAAAAATTGATTTTAGGGGTACTTCTGGGGGGAACTAAACCGTCCCCCCCCCCTGATCTCCGAAACTACTGAGCCTAAAATTTTGAAAAAAATAGGAAATATAAAGCTTTGCCCGAACTTTACAGGAAAATTAAGAAGAAACCATTAATGTTAATTTTGGGGGGCAAATTATAGAATTAAATAAAAATTTAAAAATAAAAAATTTTCAAACGCATCATCTAATATATCAGATAAAAGGTCTCATTCTGAGGAACACAAATATATTTTTTTCATATTTAAAAAAAATATTTAAAAAGATGTTAACGAAAATATACCAAAATTTACCCATTACCCATTTACCCCCTTATCTCCGAAACTATAAAACGTAAAGTTTTGAAAAAAAATAGATTTATAGGTTCTGACCTGAAGTTTACTGGAAAAATAAGGAGAAACCTCTACTTTTAATTTGGGGGGGGCAATTACAGAATTAAATGGAAAATATAAAATTAAAATTGTTTCTAACCCATCATGTTATATATCAAATGAAAGGGCTCATTATGACGAAAACAAATATATTTTTTTCATATTAAAAAAAATATATTTAAAAAGATATTAACGAAAATATACCAAAATTTACCCATTCCACCCCCCCCTTTATCTCCGAAACTATAAAACGTAAAGTTTTGAAAAAAATAGATTTATAGGTTCTGACCTGAAGTTTACTGGAAAAATAAAGAGAAACCTCTACTTTTAATTTTGGGGGGCCAATTACAGAATTAAATGGAAAATATAAAATTAAAATTGTTTCTAACCCATCATGTTATATATCGAATGAAAGGGCTCATTACGACGAAAACAAATATATTTTTTTCATATTTTTAAAATAAATAAATTAAAAGATATTAACAAAAATATAAAAAAATTTACCCATCCCCCCCTTATCTCCGAAACCATAAGCTGGAAAACTTTGAAAAAAAATGGTGGTATAGCCCCTCACCTGAACTTTACTGGAAAATTAAGGAAAAACCCTAATATTTATTTTGGGGGGGGGCAAATTTTAGAATTAAATGGAAAATTAAAATTAAAATTGTTTCTAACCCATCATGTTATACATCAAATGAAAGGGCTCATTATGACGAAAACAAATATATTTTTTTCATATTTTTAAAATAAATTAATTAAAAGATATTAACAAAAATATAAAAAAATTTAACCATTCCCCCCCTTATCTCCGAAACCATAAGATGAAAAATTTTGAAAAACTGGAAGTATAGCCCCTCACCTGAACTTGACTGGAAAAATAAGAAGAAACCCCTAATATTCATTTTGGGGGGCAAATTATAGAATTAAATGGAAAATAAAAAATTATAATTGTTTCTAACGGGTCATGTAATATATCAAATCCCAGGGCTCATTATGACGAATAGGTTCAAATATATTTTTTTAATTTTTCCAAAATGAATATTTTAAAATATATTAAAAAAATATTTTAAAAAAATTACCCATTCTCCCCGTTATTCCCCAAACTCTAAGACCTCATTTTTTTTTGTTTAGAGGAAAAATATGAAAAAAAATACCTAATTCTATTATTTGGCCTCCAAATATTTTACTAGAAAACCCCCATAGTAATTTTAGGGACAAATTATACAATTAAATGGAAAATAAAGATTCAATATTCAAACGCATCATGTAATATATCAGATAAAAGGCTCATTATGTGAATTACAAATATATCATATTTTTAAATCATTTGTATAAAATATATTAAAAATATTAAACATCGACTTAATTCCCACTTTAGAAACTACACTATTTAAAATTTGAAAAATATATTTTATTTATATTTTTAAATAATTTGAATAACAGATTTAATAATTTATAATTTAAACTTTGAGCTATTTTGCCGTTTTCTTCCAATCTACAGAGCCCCAAAACTCAGACAGTAGATTACAAAAGGCATTTCTGAAAGTTTATTAGTAAAATAAAACTCTAATGTTACTTTTTGGGGGCCAAATTAGAAAATTAAATACATATGTATTGTGATAAAAATCAAGCGAATCCTAAAGCAGACAAAATAAAAAGTCTATGTGTGGAAAATCAAAGTCTATATTTTTTATAAATTTAAAACGCTTCCTTTAAAAGATATAAGGGTAAGTATAAGAAAATGCACTCATTCCCTGCTTGTCTGAAACTGGAATATTCGAATCTTGAAGGTGGTACGGAACCCTAAGTATGCGATTCCAACTGGCACTTGACCAAATTATTGCATTTTATTTTAATTTACTAAAAATACAGTTTGATGGGATCCAAAATTGATGTTTAGTAATGTTAAATTGACTAGAGTACGAGAATCTATCGCCAGCTAAGTGAATTTAAAAGAAATCCAATTACTGTTATGAGATGTTGTCAAGCGTCTTTTGATAATACCTAAAATCCGGGAAGAGTAGTCACCGGACGTCGAAGAGGCCGATTTTCGATAACTTGAAATTTGGCTAATGAGTGGTTAGGAGAACAAGGCCATCTGGTAAGTGTCCAAACGGTTTACCGCTTTACGGCCATAAGTTCTTTTGGACTGCAGCCTTATCAACCCCATCTTGTGCTACCTCTGACCGCTGAGCATCGACGGCAACAACAGTGGTGCAGAGAACAACATGGGTATGTGGAATGACATCGAGTCGCCTTATCTGGTGAATCTCGATTCTGCTTAGATAGACTTGTTGACCGAAGAAGGGTTCAGAAGATGTCAAGGAGAAAGACGTCAACCTCAATTTGATGTTGAGCGACTTCAGTGGGTTATGGGGTTACATTGCACATGGAAATAGGTCACCTTTAGGGTTTGTTCGAGGGAACATGACAACGTTATCTTCAGGAAGTAGTGGTAGTGTATGTACTCCCTTAATCGGCTCATAGATCCCATATTTCAACAAGATAATGCTCGGCCTTATGTTGCTCGAGTTAGTTTAACCATTTTTGAAGAAACCCATGTGAAGCTGTTGCCATGGCCGCCCAGATCCCCCGATCGTTCGCAGATATAACATGTTTAAGATATAATGGGTAGAAGGCTCCGAAATTTACCCCAGCCCACACGAACTTTGGAGGCTCTAAGACATAGCTTGGGATAGTATTCCCCAAGAAGAAATAGACCACCTTGTTGAATCAATGTCAAGACCTGTTGGGGAGTGTATAGATAACCACGGTGGACAAACACGTTATTAACAAACTGAAAAAAATCCTTGGTATTTATTATTCAAATTTTAACCATTTACTCCTATGGTTTACCAAAGCAATATTAAATTTAAACAGTTCTTTCTGGGTGGTGCGATTTCTTTATCAGTGAGTGTATATCTTCGTTTTACTTGGGGAATGTCATGATTCTAAGTCGTTTTCCATTTCTGCTAGTATCATCTGGATAACACACCATACTGATCGGCTTATTATTCAACCTGCATCCCTTGTTCATTATTCTGATCCGGGAACCATCTTATCTATGACAATCTTTACAAAAATGGGCTGGAGCTATATGGGTGATTCTTATATATCTGTGATTTTTTCAAATCAACAATGCTTTAAAACGTATGTTCTGGGTGCTATTGGTCTTTTAGTCTACTTAAAATTAAGCCTGTAACGTAGTTCTACTACAACTTCAATAAAAAAAACTATAACAAAAATTAGAAATGACACGGCCACGGTACTGACACCAAAATTAAAATATTCAAAATACTTGCCTAATAAATCTCTTGAACATTTTAAAATAATTAAACAAAATGGTAAATTATAGGACTTTGATAATCATACAAAGACATTTGCGGTATTTTCTTCCTTGATTTTAACAATCTTTAAAATTTATTAACAGTAGAATTTCAAATAACAACAACTGTTATAATGGTCTTAGAATAAAACAAAGTTTAACGTTAGTTAAATCTATTATTCTATTCTACCAATCAATATTGAGGTATAATGCAGCATAATTTGATGAATTATTCAATAGATTTTAGTTATAAAAGCTAAACTTTAGATTATAAGAAGATCCTATAGAAATTGTTACACTTAGTTTGAAAAACAGACATGCCACCCTACTGACATTGAGGGTATATTTTTGTAAGTTATTCATGATCCATGAATACCCATGCTTTAATATACAATGTCGATGGTCAAATACTATCAAATTTCTCATATTTATAGTTTTCTGATCAAAAAAAAATCATGTCGAATAATAAATAAAGAACTAGACATAAAAAATCACAGTTAGCTAAGAATCACCCATATATCTTTATAGATAACAATGCATCCTTTTTGCTGGTGGTATGGAAGGCAGTCCTATCAATGCAGATATTTCATTAACATTTGTTGTTCCATTATATCTTGCTCTTTTGTTTCAAAATTTCTCTGTTGCTTTAAAAAAATCTTTCGGCATATCTTCAGAAAAACAATTTGTTGTTTAGAAATCTAATTTTTGATAGTTTGTTTGTTGTTCTTTTATAGTTACTTTTCCATCAGTAGTTCTTCTGATAATAATTTATCTACTGCTATACGACTTTCATGACCTGATAGCATATCTTAATTATGTACACAAATTAAAACCTTTTCTTCTTCTTTCTCAACCATATATCACTGACGATGTGCAGCTTCTACACCTGTACTGCAATACTCCACTTTGATTCATTTCATTTAAATGTAACTTCGTGTAGAGCACCCAGAAGATCCTAAGGCATATTTTTCTCATAAAACGTTACATTGTAAGATATTAGATTATTTTTTTCTAACGTCTCTTTACTTTTATGTTGCTGTCGTGAATTGGACTTCAGTTCTGAGGATTAACACCACCATAACTGAAAAATAAAAATCAAGATAACATTGGAATCCTTCAAAATCAAGAACGAATAAATCTCCATAAGTTAATTAAAAAGCAATATATTTAACCGCACAGAAGCAATTATAATTAATGACAGCCTACTTGATGTAATATTAAAACACAATCACTTCGACGATCCAACGCAACATCTTATCGATCGTTAACTCCGTTGACACGTGCATTCTTCAATAATATTACAGAAGGATAATAATTATATGATGTGTATGAGAGTGTAGTTGTTGTGTTGTATTTGCATAGCAAAGAAAATCTCTCGCGCTGGGCGCGCTGGCGAACGACGAAACAAAACGCTAACGAATCTCGGCGACCCCGTGAGGGCCTCAACTAGAAAAACGTAAACAGTCAATGTCAAGGCCAGGACTTGCCCCGAGGTACACGGTGAGATCCCTCTTTTTCACTCCCTATTTGTTTCACTATTAATCTAATGATTGATTCGTGCAAACGATTTTTTTCGACCATCTTGTGATCGATATCGATCGATTTCGTAACTCTGAACTATTGACATAGCAGCACAAGAATAATGAACGGCCAGGCGTTCATTTGTTTAAAGTAACTTTTTAACTAACATCAAAATTATTCATTAAATTTATCACTTAAAGTAACTTCATGCGAAACAAGATTTTTGGTGAAACTGAAGAAGGATCTCCTAACACAAAATTATCTGAACCCAACCCTTAACTCTCTGTTCACCCTCTTTGTTCCCGTAGGAACACCCAAGACCAAACAAATGTTTATTGTATTTTATCCCGATGGCTTCAGCCCATAAATTTTGTAGCATTAATTTTACTCTGCTTTATAAAGTAAAGTTTGACGTTTCTTCTGTTGACGTTAGTGTTTTACGTGAAAAAATTTTGGTCTCATGTGCCAAAGAATGGAGTAGAAATTGACTTTCCCTACAAAAGAAAAATTGCATTTAACAACCAATATAACTAAGTAACTATATTACCAGCAATTCGAGACTTTATTATAGTTGGCCATATTGCTGATTCAATAGCGTATCTTATAAATTTATCGGTTTTGTCCGCAACTTTTCGTAGGTTTTTGAAAGTTGCATCAGTCGTGCCTGTATATAAAAAAGGTAATCCTTGTAACATAAGTCGATTTACAGCGATATACCGATTATAACTTTGGTTCTACCCTTGGTTGACAGTGGTTGTACTTTGACATTTCTCTTTTCATCAGTGAAGTAGAACCAACAGATTTTTGATTCTACTAGAATGTAATTTGGTTCAACCAGAAACCATATGTTAAATTGTTTTGGTTTTGTTTTATTTATTTATTTTGTACACATCAATAAATTTATTATTTATTCTGATCAAAATTTATTGTTACATGTATACGTAAAAATGTAAAATATTAAATACCTAACCTCAAATGCTATTTAAGAAAGAGGCAAACAATCAAAAACAACTACTGCTTTGGGTTATTACCGGTTGAAGATATTTCAAACAATGACGTAACAAAGAGCTGATTTGTGACGTCATTGGTATTAACCAAAACCGCTAGAATGTGTTGGGTTAAAACCATTTAGGAACAATTATAACCGGTAGAACGCTGCAAATCGGCTATAGAAAATTATAGACCTATTGCTATTACCAGTAGTATAAAGGTTGGTTCCAACAGAACGAATTACCGATACACAACCGATAATCGTCGTGCGCAATGACGACTTAACGTTTACAATGATCTTACGCACAATACGATTACCGGTTGCTTATCGGTTTTACGTCATGTTGGAACACGCCTTATCAAAAGGTTCGTTCCTTCAACAAAGAAATCCGATTCACCACCGTTGCCAACTGGAAAATACTGTTCCTTCAGAGCGAACCGTTTACTGAGCTGTTGGTCAACTGATCCATCAGATCCATTATCGATTGCCAACCAGTAATTGTACGGTTATTTCAGTAATCGCCTTCGAGTATGAATCGTTTGTACTGACATGCGCCTTATACCGTTTTTGTTTTGTTGTGCTCTTGTAGCATTTGTAACATTGTAATATTGTAACATAAAATATATTTTCTATTTCTAAATTAAAACGGATGATTCTGACCTTGATTCAAGTTTACGTAGCGATACAGACGAAAATACTAGTGGAGGCGAGACATGATTTGGACTTATTTGGAAAAAGTGAAAAATAGTCGTTATCTAGGTAAAGTATTTTAAGTTTCAAAAAAAAAATGTAAGCTGTTCGTTTTTTAGAGGAGACATTTCAACAATACAATGAAAAAACACTTGTTGGAACACTACAATATCCAGATAAACTCCTTAATGAAAATTTCAAATGTCATCACTTTCTGAAGAATGTGAGTACTATTTTTATGGTATAATAGATGTAACAATTATTTCTGTAAACAGAATTATTAAAGTCATTGTTTCTAAGCAATGTCCATCCAGCCATTATTGTTGAAATATATACCGTTCTAGTTTCAATTTACTTTTATCCACTGCTTTTATTTATTTCAAGACTAACTATTCGCTATGATCAATAAAAAATCTTAGAGTAATAAGATGAAAAAAATTATCTGACATAATCTTTATTACTATCACTTTTCTATAGTTTCGTCGTTTCGTGGGATATGATCTATGAAATAGTAATATTTTAGTCATCAAACCGTTCCATCAGACGATTTGGTTGTCGACTCGTACATGAATCGGTTGCGAATTAGCGATTCTTGATAAGTTTTCGACGATTGCCCATCAGTCGGCAATTGGGTGAAGGAACGAACCTTGAAGTTTCTGAACGAATCATTTTCAACCGTATGATTCGATTTCTAAGTATAAGGAACACTATAACTGGTGATCACCATGGTTTCCTTAAGACTAAATCCACTGAAAGTGCCACTTTTTTTCAGTTATGTGTACGAAAGTTTAGACAAGGGTGTACACGTTGCAGGTCTATTCTTCTATCTGTCTCGTGCTTCTGACTGTTTAAATTTCAATTTTCTTAAGCACAAGCTGCTCATATTAGGTTTTAGCGGGGATTTTTTTCTTAGTTAATATGCCGTTCTTAAAAAATCCAGAAATTTGTGTCAAAATACATGATACAACTTCAGAAACGCATAACTAAATATGGGTGTTCCACAGGGTTCTGTCTTATTTTTATTGTATATGCCTCTCAATATGAACTTACATTAAGTAAAAATTGTGCTTTTTGTTGACGATACTTCTATAGCGGTCTCAACACAGATCTCTGAGCAATTACAAGTAAAAATGTGTCATATTGTCCAAGTTTTTAGAAACTGGTGTGGCAGAAGCAACCTTTTTATTTTTTCTGAGTTCTTTGGCAATAACACCACATAAACTTGAAAGTCTGTAGAAATATTTCAAAAGTCCAAACGTAATACACAGACTTTCAAGTTTATGTGGTGTTATTTCCAAAGAACTCAGAAAAAATAAAAACCAGAGATGCCACAATTATCATGCAGAAAACAACCAGAAGCAACCTTGTTTTAAACATTGATAAGACTGTTGGCATAATATTTTATAATAGGAAATATACCTCATCACTCATACCTAATATAGGTAATATCCAAGTAGACACAAAATTTGAAACAAAAATTTTGGGATCTCTCATATAAATCACGTTTGCAAAAAACTAAACAATGCATACTTTGCTATGATCAATTTATAGATATACTTTACCAACAAACTATCTTATAAGTTTATTATAGCCTGGCTTTCTCCCATCTTTCGTATAATTTGCTTTGGGTTAGTTCTCTTTACGCAATCCGTGCGTTTCTAGCACAAAAAAGACTAATACACTGACTACGTTTATAAAATACTCTACCTTGTCAGTACCATCAATATTTGTACTTTACCTATTAAAAACAATTGCAACAAGTTTGTTAGAAACTGCAGTATCCATCATTACCCTACTAGGTATAATGATGAACACAGAGTAGAAAAACATAATACCTCATTGTATGACAATTCACTTTACTTTTTTGAAAATACTCTCGGGCAGGAAATTTTAAATTTACTTAAAAAAAATTTTGCTAGAAAAATGTTACTATTGTGTTTCTGAGTATTTTTTATTTTTGTATTTGTTTTTAATTATGCGGGCACTAAATGTATTAGATCATCCGCGTAGTTGATAACTGATCCCTGCCGGGATCGATGGTAAAATGACGACGTTTCGGCAGAGTCAGGTCGGTTCGCATAATTCTCGTAGCATTCTGCTTTCGCTTCTAGTTACTCGAATACTGATATTTTCAGGAGCGCGCACGGTGTTATATAGTCGCGGCTCGGCGCCTATTGGTTGGCACCGAGAACGGATGTTGTTTTTTCCTAGCAGGAAAAAACAACATCCATTGCTGAACACGCCACCACGACGTCACACCGAATAGACTTTGAGAACACCAGAGTACCTACTGGCAAATATAGAACACCCGAAATCAAGACTCGTAAGAGAGGCAATTGAAATAGCGAAGAGACCTCACAGTCTAAACGCACGCAATGAAATCCAGAATTTATCGAATTGTTGGAAAATTCTCTTAAACATCGTACCGGCCCAGACCCGTCCAATAACAACTCAACCGGAAATAACAAATCAGCGGGCGGGAGGCGCTCCCACTGAGCGCCCAGGGCCAATCACACGCAGCCGTTCACGGTGCCAACCAATAGGCGCCGAGCTGCGACTATATAACACCGTGCGCGCTTTTGAAAATATCAGTATTCGAGTAACTATGTGTATGTACGTGCATTATAACAGTAATTTACATTTTTTTGTTATGACGTGTACATCCATTTGTAATGGCTGAAGTACAAAATATATAAATAAATATATTTGAACGAAAGACGATATATCGTTTCTAAGCGGGACCCTCATTTGTTGCGCTATTCTCAAAAGACCAAAATCCTTAGTACAAAATGCAATCACCATAAATGACTAGTATCTCATTCAATGCTAGAGAAAATCCCTTAAGTTGTAGTATCTCTAGTTTGTATTTTTTTGAATTTCTTGTTATTCATATTTGGATAATACATTTTATGCTAGCCTCTATGTTTGCGGACAAACTGATAGTTTTAAATAAATTTCCCTTTTCGGGGCACTGCAATTATACATTTTTTGATCTTTTCTCCATCAGTGAGTAGTTTTCCAGGTTTTGCGATTTCAAGAGCCATAGGAAAGCTCCTACGGGGTGCAGCCCCTTGTTCAGTATTGACTTGTAAATAAAGATTGCTGCAATTTCCATCCGCGCTTCAAAGTGTCATCTTTTTCTGTCCTGACACTTCCAGTATATTTTAAGTCATTGTGAAAATGAATTTAACGTTATATTTTTTGAGATCGGGTATGGTTTCATTGCCAATCAAACATATCCCCTCATTACTGGATTCAATCACGAAATTTTGAAAATTTCATTTATCTGTGAATGTTCTGCACTCACTTTTTTTTAACAATAGGAAATCACACATAAAAATAATCAAGTCAAAGCCAAAGACTGTGACCTATAAAAACAAGTGGGTGAAATGCACAAGAACTTTCTAGAACCAACGAGGTCCCTCCAGATTGTTAAACTGTTACTGGGTTTTCGAAAATACTACAAGCGCAATCTGTTAGCTGCTTATAGTTGGAGTTACAGTATGGGAAGGGTACCTCTTCCTCTTTTGACCACCAAATGTCCTGAAAGGGTTTTGGTCCCTGGAACTCAGTGGAATAATATATATGGCCCTAAGGCTGGAAATTTTGGAAATCCCTATTTAAAAAATTAGATGTTTGACAATTGACAAGTGCATAGCCGGGCTTTGATTTAAGCTGGGATAAAAAAATTGTCAAAAGTGGGTACAATAAACGGCTTTAAAAATTATGTTATTATTTAAATTGTTGAACAAGGTTCAATCGGAATATAATTTAATGCAAATTTTACCATCCTTTTTTACAGTTAAGTATTTTTTTCCAGAACTCTAACTCCCCTATGGTGAGTTATAATATTTATTACATAAAAAAATAGTTATAGGACATAGAAGAGTTTTATATTTATGTTACACCCACAAACCAAATTCGATCATTTAAGAAAATATATCCTTAACAGGTAATGTTTTGAATCACCTTGTATATTAAAAAATATTTTTCAAATATCCCCAGGATATATCTAAAAGTTCTCGTTTGAGAGACCGTATCGCATAGATTGGACCATCTTGTGAATTTTGTAGCAAAATATTTACAGAGTGACGTTAATTCAAAAAGCATAAACCAATACAAATAATTTCCTCCTTGTTTCTGAATGTTTCACCAACTGTCCTTGTACAACTCAGTATGAAACTATGAAATACCAATGGCAACTTCTGCAATACATATACTCGCACATAGTACTAATAACTTTAAACATCATTTATGCTAACTTACTAAACGTATTAAAAGACCAGATCGTTATTGTAAATCAACACACCCAGAATAAATATGCATCTGGGAACTTAAGATACATCGATTAAACATGAGATATGCCGTGACTTAACTTGCCCAGAAAAAAAATTGATGTAATATTGTCGTAGCAATTCTTTCCATACGAAAAGTTTCACTCTGGACACATTTCTTCCCATTTCTGAGATTCTTATATAATATTATGAGATTGATAAACAGATTTAATTATATACTGACACGCAAATATGGGTTGGGTGTAACTAAAAAAATGATTGGTATTCCTTGTGGTAAGTTGGATTCTGCTAAAACTCCCGGCTTCACACAAGCTATAGACAAATTGGAGTATTTGACTTACTTATTTGAATTTTTTTTCCTTTGGTAATTTTCATTTTTAGATTTTTTTTAACCAGTTTAACATAACCATTCATGAGGGAAATGTATATGGCAATTACCGCTCCTAAAAATACATTTGATATTGTGATTTTACCGTTTTGATGTTTTTGTCTGGCAATTTATACTTTTTTTAAATTATTTCATATCTTTGACATTTTTATCTGTGAGTAAGTTTTTCCTGTCACTCCTAGTATTGAAATTCATTTGGCGGTAGAATATTAATTTCACTTATATGGACTAAATACATAAATAATTCTTGCAGATTTCAATCATTTGAGGAGAGTGCAACTAACGATGTTTCTCGACTAGAAGCAATAATTTGTCTTGTGTTCAGTGGATTGAAGTCTCCAAAAGACAGTATTGTTACGAGAATTCATCCGACAGCTGGTGCAATCGGCCATCAACCAATTCGTGGAAGGGACATTATTCCGGTACTTCTGGGAATCCGAAATGCTTCGTTTCTCAACCGGCGGACCGCTGCCGTTACTGGGAATTCCCTTAAAGCTTCCAGAACATGATGGAATTTCCCGATGGTTCGTGGACGTACCAGACAATTCCGAGATTAATATATAAAAGGAACAGCTGGCGATAGGAGTTATTCAGTTTTCGTCGGTCGTATTGCATAGTCAAGATAAAATGTAAATAGTAGTTTCTGTGAATATAAATTATGTTAAAGTAGTGGAAATAAATTAGAGTGAGTTGGACTGTGTTTTTAAATAAATCCAAGAACTGAACAGAACCCGTGTGTGAAAATAAAAACATTACAATATTTTTGCATCTTTTACATTTTTAACTATTTCATATTTTGACGTTTTTCACGTTTATGGCGATGTTGACATTTTGAGTTATCTTTATATATAAATGAGAATGTTTGTCTGTATGTCCTTTATAGAATCCTGAACGGCTGGACCGATTTTGATGAAATTATTTATATATGTTTTGATGGGTACCTGGATGGTTGAGATTCACAATTGGACCCGATAGATGGCACTAAGATCGGGTTCTAACCAGTGGCGGCTGATGGGTTATGAAACTGGTGGTGCACTTTACTGGTCAAATATTGGGATTCAAAGATGCAACAAAACAAACCATAGCTTTGCTAATACTGCATTTATTTTTTATTAATTAAAATATTGGTCGACTTTTTTCGAAGCGAAATGTTCAGTGACCCTTTTATTAAAGTCTGGCATTGATTGAATGTATTTTTTCAATACTAAGCACAGAAAGAGCATTTAGCCAGTACTGAGACATCGTACTTCTCAGAAACGTTTTAATTCTTCACTCCAGTTTCCGTCCAAATGGATTCCCCGCCATAAATAATGCAAGGAAAACCAAATAATGTATTGATGCGATCACATCCACACAACCATTTCTGTTTATTATAAATTTCACTTTTAAAAGTTGGTGTAAATACTTTATTTTTCATTTTGCACTCTTGTTTTCAATTAAGATATGGCCTAGGTGAACCAGCCAATTTTATATCTAATTTGTTTTGAAACGATTTATTATTGCTTTTAAAATAGTCAATGTTAAAGTTGATATTCATTTTCACAGTTATGTAAACACACCCATACACTCTGAATATTAAACATTCTTTCATAGACTACGAGGACAAAAACAAAGCAACCACTAATTAAATCACGTAAATTTGAATTATTGAAACGTTCGGATACGTCCGGTCAATATCAGCACAGCTCGGTGTCTCCGTGCGGCGTACGAGAATCAGCCCATTACTCCATATAGTTTGCATTAACTATTTATATATGTTATATCGTATCTCATAGAAGCTATATAAGTTTCACCGTGCGCTAGCCGAAGTGCACGGTGAAATATTTATTCAAGCGAATATAAGTCTTAATACAAGTTTGGATTAGAGCTTAAACTGTTTTTTGATAAATTCGTTTTTATTGAAATGATATGTATTAAACATTTTGTGTTGATTTTTAACTTTATTAAAAGGTTATTAAATTTGGTGGTTCAGCGCACGATTTCACCTGGTTCTAACTCCTTCTAAACGGCTGGATCGATTTTAATGAATTTTTTTGTGAATGTTTGTGTGGGTGTTTGGATGGTTTAGATTCACAATTGAACCTGGTAGGTGGCACTAAGATCGGGTTCTAACTCCTCCTAAACGAGTGGAACGATTTTAATGATTTTTTTGTATGTTTGGGTGGGTCTCTGGATGACTGAATTCACAATTGGACCCGGTAGGTGGAATTCCTTTTATATTTGATGATTTTTTTTCGCACATAGTATAGAGTTTATCGAATTGTAATATCAAAAAAAAAACAATTACTGAACCTGGTAATAGCCCCAAGCCACATTTGGACAGAACAACGTCCGCTAGTTTCAGGCATTTTTTACATTTAGGGTTTTGGAATTTGGCGTTTCTGGTCTTGATTTTCCATGCTGATGAGGTCGTCTTATTCATGCACAGTATGTCCTCAAGAACACTTATTTATGTATTACATAACAGTAAATTTGTAGACGCGAGATATAAGACCGACATCTAGGATTTTCGGGGAAACTAGCACACAGATATTCCGAATCTGGAGCCGTTCCATGTAATTGTTGTTCTCTCGTAACTCCTAGGTTAGAATGTCATGATACAATTTTTAGGTTACAAAAGAATGATACCTCAAAGAGAGTATTCAATATCTCTAACAGGTGAAGTAACCTGAAAATTTTATCGTGAGATTCTAACCTAGGAGTTACGGGAGAACAGCAATTACACGGGTCGAGTCCAGATTCGGAACCTATGTGTGCTAGTTTCCTCGAAAATCCTAGATGTCGGTCTTACATCTCGCGTCTACAAAGTTGGCTATGGTTGCAAAAAATCTAGAAGGTCTAGAAAAATTCGCTAAAGTCAATCGATTGTCCGTAGTCGCTAACACAAATCTACCAAATTTAATCAAATTTGTTTTCAAGATGGAAATCACAATTTTTAGTTTTTTTTTCTATGTTTTGAAAACCCCTGTGGGTATTTTTAATCGATACAGAAGCTTTCGTAATTTTCTCATTTTTGTAACGCCTTCATTATCGCTCCTATTTAAAATCACACATAATTTAAACGTACCACAATATTAAATCGTTATGCAAATCTAAAGTAACGTTTAACGTTGTTTTAAAGGAACATTGACCAAAGACAATGAGCAATCACCAGAAGCACATTACCACTGCTCAATAAACTGCGAGGTGTAAAACTACAAAACGGCATTAGCATAATAATAAGCTTTATTGAAATAGTTGGTGCCCCAAGAAACACATTGTACATGTGTGTGTGTGCATTTTATTTCTTATTGACCGCCGATTGAGACGCGATTTTGAAATTATCTAACGATCTTATCAGCTGCTGCGTGTTCAAGTCACGCTTCCGGGGGGGAAAATCATGTACCTTCGGACTTGCTCTCTTCTTTCGCCTGTATCATCTATCGAACGGTTATGTTCCATATGGCTTGCCTAGATAGTTATAATTGTTCGAGAGATTGCTCGATAATCAAAGAACTTCTTGCAGAAATTTCTTCTATCAAGAACGGCCATTTTCACACACGACTGAAGGAAGGGTCTTTGATCTTGACTGAGCCATTGGAAATTACTGCTCTTAGATGCGATGCCATAACGGATCGTGCCTTGTGCTCGATGATTTTATAATATTCAGTGACCAGGATAGCTCAACAGATGACGGCTATAAAGTCAAACCGAAAAATGCGATGATTTTTTTTCATTGGACGGCGTTAACGAAGAAAATTGCTATTAGTTATACGATGAACGGTCACGTTTGGATTTTCCCGTAAGGTTCGAATTGTTGTTAATGGGGGAATTGTTGGTTTTCGTCATCTAATGTACGCAGAAATGCAAAAATTGTTTGGGGATATACGAAAATATTCGTAAACAAATTAAATCCATGGTCTTAACCTGTACGTAACTATTAGTCAGCAAAACGAATATGCAGACAAAAGTTGCCACACGGAAGGCTACCTGATTAATATAGGAAATAATGATTGAAGTGTTACAAAAAGTTACAAAATGGTGACATTATATGTGACAGTTTTATCGTAATATAATAAAGAAATAGTACCCAACATATACAGGAAAGTCAAAGCCAGATTAAGAATATTTGAAAGCAATATACAATAATCCCATCAACAGATAAATTAAACAAAATGACGCTATATCACCAAAACTTTTCACAACTGCTACAGACATCTTTCGAAAGTTAGATGGAATAACAAAAAACTTAATATAGACGGCAAGCCTCTTTATCATCTGACATTTGCTTACTTACTTAATAAATTATATAAAATATTATTAATGTCGGACTTCAAACAGGTCACTCTCCTCATAATTGGAAAGCATCCGTCATAGTCTCACGAACCAAAAACAATAATCACGTACTAGCCTTTTTAGAAAAAGCTCTAATGTAAGTAGTTAGTTAAATACTTCGAAATACTTAATAAATTTTCCGCCTACCAATCAGGGCTTCGTGGAGGCTATAGCACTACAACAACTTTATTAAATTCAACAGATAACAGCATGCTTAATTTAGACACTAATTGAGTACTATTCTGTCTACTATCTACATGTAGGGCACTATAGCACTACAACAGCTTTATTAAATTTAACAGATAACATCATGCGTATTCTACACAACCATTTGGGGACTATTCTGGCTACTATCTACATCTAGAACACTATAGCACTACAACAGCTTTATTAAAATTAACAGATAACATCATACGTGATCTATACAACCACTTTAATACTATTATGGCTACTATCTACCTTTAGAACACTATAGCATTACAACACATTTATTAAATTTTACAGATAACATCATGCGTAATCTAGACAACCGCTTGAGTACTATTCTGGCTACTATCTACCTTTAGAGCATTATGGCACTACAACAGCTTTATTAAATTTAACAGATAACATCATGCGTAATCTAGACAAGCACTTGAGTACTATTCTGGCTACTAACTACCTCTAGAGCACTATAGCACTACAACAGCTTTAAAAATTTAACAGATAACATCATGAGTAATCAATACAACCACTTGAGTACTGTTGTGGCTATTACCTACCTCTAGAACACTATAGCACTACAACAGCTTTATTAAACTTAACAGATACCATAATACGTAATCTAGACAAGCACTTGAGTACTATTCTGGCTACTAACTACCTCTACAGCACTATAGCACTACAACAGCTTTATTAAATTTGGCAGAAAACATCACACATAATCCAGATACCCACTTGAGTACTATTCTGGCTGCAATCTACCTCTAGAAAGCATAATAATAATAAACAGTATGTTCTCTTGAGTTTCCTCAGATTATATTAACAGATAAGGGTCAAATTATCAAATCGCCACAAGGTACTACTACTACTACTACTAGTATAGAGCCTGAAGGAAGTTCCATATAAAGTAAATAGTGAGTTAGTCAATAAGTACTCAAAACTAATTCAGGCATGGTTTGGACATTAATCCTAATAAGACCGCAACAATCAGATTTGCTCTGAATAATTTATGTACCAACCAGATAAGAACACCGAATTAACTATACAGAATTTCATCAATCCTTTAGTCTCAATTACTTCTAACGCATTTCTCAATTAGTAAAGTTTGGTCAGACTGTTGGAATCTTAATTACCTAGACATTTCTGCCCAAACATGCTCAATACACTTTATACCCGATGAAAATGGTGGCCATTCCATTCTTTTCCCGGACGATGGAGACGGAACAAATCTGTTACATTACACAAAGAAGAACATAACACCAAAAGAAAAATAAAGGGGTCTGCTTTAATTTTGTTAAATGAAAACGATTGTATCGCTACTACGTCCGTAGAATTCAGTTGTTCCTGGTTGCCGATGATTAAGAAAGAAATTGCTAATGGTCATGTCCTTGTGAACAACCCAATATCGGGATAGTTCATAAGGTTTTTCCTTGGCTTTCCCTTATAATTTTAATGGGATCACTGAATCAACAAAGTTCTTTCAATTTGAAAGGAACTTTATGATTATATGATCTTTACAAATTTCTGTGCTACCCTGTATATTACAAATAAAATTCTCTTAGTTACGTCAGAAATCAAATAATACACATTGTCAAATATTTTAATTTACATCTTAGAATAGTGCCTTTTTTATCCATAGTTTCTTAAGCATTGACAACGGGGTCTGACCTAGACCTCGAAACGTTTGGAATATAGAACAATTTTCTTTAAACTGTAGTGTTATTTCCCAAGAAGTACTTAGACATTGAAAAATCTGTGTGTCTGACATTTTGCGGTACAAATTTTATGATTAATTTTTTTTAGGAATTATAGAATAAAACATTAAAAATTATATATTAATTCACTTCAAAGTAGAACTAAAAAGTCGAAAATAACAAAACATAGCACTAAAGAGTGTGGAACAGCCAAATGGAATAAATTCGATAACGAATAATGGAATGCGTGTTGGGAAAAACGCTTGAACACGCCGATAAATATATTTATAAATGGACATTTTTTCAACAAAAAAAAATTATATAGGGTTTATGTGACAGTGACCAATACCAACTTTCTTATTTTAAATGCAAGCCCCTGTATATTATTTATTTTTTGGATTCTCCAGAAAGTTCTAGACATATTTCATGTACAATGGCCTACACCTATCTTCAACTGTTTCGGAAATATTAAGTGTTTTCAGATTTATTACAAAAATTAACATTAAAAAAAGACAATTATTTTATCTCACAAATTCGCTATATTACACTAAAAACCTAATAAGTAAAATAAGTAATACTGATTATTTCTTAATAATATATAAAAAACTATTAATGTCAATCTAGGAAATGTTTAAAATGGTCACCACGAACTTCTTGGCAACATGCTAATCTGGTATAGAAATGTTTTCTAACGTTACTCAACATCTCAGGCGTGACTGATCTAATCGCAAGCGTGATTCGTCTTTTTAGGTAATCTAAGTTGAGGGGTTTAGTTTTGTATACAGTACTTTTGACATATCCCCACAAAAAGTAGTCCAATGATGTCAAATCAGGAGATCGTGCTGGCCAATCTACCGATTTGGAAAAAAATGCTTCAGGTGCTGCCGAACATTGATTTAGTTATGGGGCGGTGCTCCATCTTGCTGAAACCATATTGTATTGGCAGGAACTTGTGTGTTTACTGGATCAGGATATAAGTTTGTCAAAGTTGGCACGATATTATTTTGGAGCAGTTCTAAATATTTATCTCCATTCAAGTTTCCATGAATGAAAAAGGGACCTACGATAAGTTTTCCAACTATTCCTACCCAAACATTACCTTTTCCAGGATATTACGTATGTTTCTGTCATCCAGTGAGGATTCTCATTAGACCAATAGCGGCAATTTTGACGATTAACATGATCGTGAAGTGTAAATGTGCTCTCATCAGAAAAAACAACATCTTCTAATTGGATCACATTGTTATCTAACCTTACCATCATTTGTTTTCAGAAATATGGTCTCCTATCGAAATCGTCTTCCATGACCTCCAGAGTCATTTTATAGGGATGCATTTTACTTTCCTTTAATACTCGAAAAATTTATGTGTGGCTAACGTTGAACAGTGGGTGGTTTTTCGACCAGAATTATGTGGGTTTTCTTGAAACTCAAGCATAATATCCAGTTTCGTATTATCACTTACAGCATTGACAGCTACTTTTTTAATCCGTCTTACATGACCAAACTCGCGAAACTGCTTTTCTATTTTGCTAATTGTTCCTTGGGATACAGGCGGCAAATTTGGAAAATTTTCGTGAAATAGGCGAGAAACTTCCATTTGTGTCCGTGTGTTATCTCCACAACCAATCATTTGTAGAATGGTTATTTTGTGCATTTCTGTTAAATGATTCATTCTTCCGATGTTATTACGTACAATAGCACTGATCACTACTGTCATGCAGGCAAAGAACAACATGCTAAGGCTATGAGTTTTGACGAAAATAGACAAAACTGATTTTTTTTTCCAAATCAGTAAAAAGGAACGCAAGAATGGTTTTTGCTTACTATCTCAATATCAAGAGCTAAATAGGAATTAACTATTGAGTGTAATGTAATGAATTTGTGATAAAATAATTTTTTTAATCTTAATTTTTGTATTAAATCTTATAACACTTAATATTTCCGAAACAGTTGAAAATAGGTGTAGGACATTGTACATGAATTATCTGTAGAATTCTCTGGAGAATCCAAAAAGTAAATAATATACAGGGGCTTGCATTTAAAATAAGAAAGTTGGTATTGTTTACTGTCATTTGACACACCCTATATAATTTTTAGATGTTGAAAAAATGCGCATTTAAAAATACAAATCGACGTGTCCAATCGTTTTTCCGTACAAGCCCTCCATTATTAGTTATCGAATTTATTCCATTTGGCTGTTCCACACTGTAGAATAACTAGTACAATCACTATTGTAAGGTACCTACATACAAAGTAAAGAATGTAAACAATAAAAGGTGCTCATTCTGTACAAGTTAGTTGGCTGTTATACTTGCTTATTTACACGACTTTATGGACTCTTTTTATGCACGGAGGCACTCCTTATCTACACTCCATGGACTTGATTGTATTTCGGTGTCGAAAATTCTAATTTCACTAGTCATCTGACAGGTATGTTAAGAAGTTGTCATTTCAAAAACATGTCTTGCATATTCTTTTAAAAGTTCTTAAAGATACATGGAAACAATTTTAAACATTTTTTAAAAAACAAAACTGCCTTTTATCAAATATAATTGGAACACAATTAATTTGTTCGATCTTTATCGACAAAATCTCTCATCTGATTAAACATTCGGCAGTCTTTTGATGTGGCAGAATAATAATTGTTATTTTTTAACGACATGGCAATAATAACTCGGCGATTTTACCTGTTGAAACCTTTTACTTGTCCGAGATGAAACGATTTAATTGAATGTCATGTTTTTATTCTTTTCCTCTTTCTCGCCGGCTTCGTCTGCGTCATCGCCGTTGTTTATCGCCTTCTCGCCCACCCACGATTGGAATTTGAATTAATTTGCGTAACTGCTTGAAATATTGCGAATGCTCTGCACTGGTTTTGCGTTGTTTATGCAGTCTGCCGTGCATTTCCATCGGGCTATCTGAAGAATTCCAAATGGGATTAGTGGTTTTACATTAGATATAGTTTTTTCGACATTTTTTTTCGTTTTCAGTGAACTAGTTGATGAAGTGGCAGACAAACTGGTTGATTAATTGAAAATTGTAATAGAAAATTTAAGGTGTTTGCTGTCTGTCCTTTATTCTGTACCATTAGTATCTTATTTATTAAAAG
Source organism: Octodonta nipae (assembly GCA_034190945.1). Taxonomy (NCBI): domain Eukaryota; kingdom Metazoa; phylum Arthropoda; class Insecta; order Coleoptera; family Chrysomelidae; genus Octodonta; species Octodonta nipae. The sequence continues at coordinate 58,255,014 of CM067224.1, read as the reverse complement.
TCAGTTGTTTTGGATAACTCTTCTTCTTCTTCTTCAAAGCCTTTCTAACGGGTGATCTTTAAAGTCCGACCTAACATTCGGCTGACAGCCACCTTCGCCCAAAATAAGCACTTTCAGTTGAAGGACCTTGGTCAAAAATGAGCCGAAGCTGTGGCCGAAGCCGAAGTTTTCTATCAGCACCCGAAAATTGGAAACGGTAATGAATGAACGCGTGCGAAGGATGGTGGTAACGATGTCATAAAATGAAATGCTCACCAAAAATAAACACATTTGTAAGAAAACCATCAAAGCCTTGAAGTTGATATTTTTATCACTTATTTAATTTTAAAAAAGAACCTCCAAAGATTTTTTTTTTAATTATCTTGCAATTATATTATACTTACATTTGATACAAAAAAAATGAGTTGCTGAAAATTAACCAAAACTATTTAAATTACTGTTTTGGCAACTTTAAACAGTTCCTATAATTTATCAAGAAATCAAAATTTGTGAACACTTTATATGTCATGCGATGTACCTTCCACAAAAAAAAACAATTAATACTTGTGGCGTTTTTTTTGTAACAAAAAATAACAATTTCTCGAGAGTAGTATTGTTGCATTGCTTACACAGTTATACTCTCTGACAAAGAGATCTCAATACCCAGAAGAAGATGTTTAAATTTTATATTGTTTTGGTAAACCATAGTTGCTATATATATATATATATATATATATATATATATATATATATGCAGGAAGGCTGGTTGTTTGATATAGGTGGAATAATTAACGGGATTCAGCCTGAAGGTGGGCGAATTCGAATTAAAACTAATGAAGAGCTTTCCAAGAGTTTCTCTTCATCAGTTCAATACTAGAATGTTTTGGTTAAATTATTATATGTTTTACAAAATATGATAAAAATACTTACAAAACTTGAGGTTAAATATAAAGCAATCCAATATAAAACAGTATAAAAGAATCCTCTACTCAAATGTACGAAAAAGGTTGATATGGATGACAGAAAATTTAAATTGAAGTCAAAGAGACATATAGATATACTTCAAAATATCATGGCAATGGTGTAAGTTGAATGAAATTGCCAAATAATATAAATTTTACAGAGGATATTTCAAAAATATTTCTTTAGAAAATAGATATTTAATTTAATGATTAATTGCTTGAGATATTCTATCATCCATCGCTAACAAATTAGAATAAATAACATTAAGATTCGAAATATCTGTTTTTTTGTTTATACAATTAGACTGATTGTTAATACAAACCATTTCTAGAAAATTACGTTTAAAACGATTCCTCTCGTTGATCAATACGTGAGCGTTATCAAAGTCTGCTATATGATCATTGCATATGCAATGAGTGGCCAAGGCACAACTTTCTTTGCCGAGTCTAATGTCGCTTTTATTTGAGACAATTCTATCCTTTATAGATTAGAAATTTGTCCCACATCAGGAGCTGGACAGTTCTTACAATTAATGCGATATACAGCATTAGATTTTAATTTGTCTGGAGTTCTGTCTTTAATCTTGCTAAACAAACTATTGACAGTTTAAATAGATTTATGTGATATATTAATACTAGGATGTTTCTTAAATATGTTAATTATTTTAGATGAATGCTAAAAATTATTTTGTTTAATAAGTAATGAGGATAAGAATTTTCGAGAAAGAGTTTGAATAATTTTTTTAAGTTTTTGTCTCTTAATGTTGGATGGCAAATCTTACATATTCTACTTTTCTTCTTTTTCTTTCAATAGATTAATTTTCATTTTGATAGGATTATTTGAATGAAAATTTAGGTATCAGCCACTACTGGTTGGTTTTTGAAACCAATCTAATTTCAATCGATTGCCGTTGCTCTTAATCACTTAAGTGTCTAACTTAAGTGTCTAAGAAGAAATATGTTGATGACATTATATGTTGTCTCCCATTTGACAAAAGTGACAAACTGCTAACAACTTTTAATAATTTTAATAATAACTTACAGTTCACAATAGAAAATGATGACATTCATTGTACCGTTCCCTTTTTAGACACTAAAGTAATTAGGAGCAACGGCAATCGATTGAAATTACATTGGTTTCAAAAACCAACCAGTAGTGGCAGATACCTAAATTTACATTCAAATAATCCTATCAAAATGAAAATTAATCTATTGAAAGGAATGAAAAGTAGAATATGTAAGATTTGGCATCCAACATTAAGAGACAGAAACTTAAAAGATTTATGCAACCTCTTTCTCGAAAATTCTTATCCTCATTACTTATTAAACAAAATAATTTTTAGCACTCCATTCGATTGTGATCCTAATAAACTTAAAATTACCAATAATATTAATAATAACCCCACACCTAAGTTTGTTTCTATACCTTATACTAAAGACACTTCATCTAAAATAATTAACATATTTACGAAACATCCTAGTATCAATATATCACATAAATCTATTAAAACTGTCAATAGTTTGTTTAGCAAGATTAAAAACAGAACTCCAGACAAATTAAAATCTAATGTTGTTTATCGCATTAATTGTAAGAACTGTCCAGCTTCTTATGTGGGACAAACTTCTAGACTATTAAAGGACAGAATTGTCTCACATAAAAGCGACATTAGACTCGGCAAAGCAAGTTGTGCCTTGGCCACTCATTGCATATCCAATGACATATAGCAGACTTTGACAACGCTCAGGTATTTATTAACGAGAGAAATCGTTTTAAACGTAATTTTCTAGAAATGGTTTGTATTAACAATCAGTCTAATTGTATAAACAAAAAAACAGATATTTCGAATCTTAATGTTATTTATTCAAATTTGTTAGTGATGGATGATAGAATATCTCGAGGAATTAATCATTAAATTAAATATCTATTTTCTAAAGAAATATTTTTGAAATATCCTATAGAAAATTTATGTTATTTGGCAATTTCATTCAACTTACACCATTGCCATGATATGTTGAAGTATATCTATATGTCTCTTTGACTTCAATTTAAATTTTTTGTCCTCCATATTAACCTTTTTCGTACATTTGAGTAGAGGATTCTTTTTTACAGTTTTATATTTGATTGCTTTATATTTAATCTCAAGTGTTGTAAGTTGTTGTAAGTATTTTTATCATATTTTGTAAAACATATAATAATTTAATCAAAACATTCTAGTATTGAACTGATGAAGAAGTTAAACTCTTCGAAAGCTCTTCATTCAAGAACAAAGAGTTAACATGTACTTTTAATTCGCCCACCTTCAGGCTGAATCCCGTTAATTATTCAACCTATATATATATATATATATATATATATATATATATATATATATATATATGTTCGCATAATTCTCGTAGCGTTCTGCTATCGCTTCTAGTTACTCGAGTAACTAGAAGCGATTTCTCGAAATGAAAAATCCGACTCCCGTGGACCAATAAGCTCTTTCAAATTCATTTAGCTGGCGATATATTCGGCGTACTCGTACTCTAGGCATTTTAACAGTACTAAACATCGATTCTTGATTCCACCAAACAGTCTGTTTTTTGGAAAAATAAAAAAAATGCAAAAAACGATTACAATATTAATTGATAAGAAAAAGTTTACATGAAAAGACATTCACCAAAATTTAACAAATTTTAATCATTCAAGAAGTGAATGCTAGATGCTATAGTAAGAAACGATAGCACAGCTATGCTTTTCCAATACAATATTAAAATTAAACCCTCCTTCTGGGTTTAACGATTTGTTTGTCAGTAACTTTAAATCTTATTTTCTGCAATTTTCATAGGAAAAAAAGTGTCGTAGTAACTTGCCAATTTAAAAATAATCTTCATATAACTGCTATAACAGCGATTTTATTTGAATAATAGTATTATTATGCTTATTTTCCATTTTACTCCTACTTTTTACGTTTATGTAACTTACATAATACGCAAAAACCCTTCCACACATAAACCGTTATTTTCAAACGAAACACATAATTATAAAACGTTTAAAATCAACTTTCGAATTTTCAAAAAACTGTACAGCATTGAAACGTTCAAGCTCAGAGTACGTGTTTAAATATTACGATCCGTACTATGTGTGGTATTGTAATGTTTATGCATATACACTTTTCCGTAATTTAAATGTCAACCATTCAAAGAATCATTATCGGCGAGCTATTGCATAACCATGATATCATGATTTTTCTTGTACCTGGTAGAAAAAAAAATAACGTGATTATAACGTGTACTTGATCTTAAATCTGAATATTTATTCATCCGAGATAAAATGAAAGGAACAGAGTTAAATAACAATGAGTTGGTGATTTGTTTTTATGTAATGAATTATTAATTTGATTAAAAGGTTTCAAAATGAAGCTAGGAAATTAAAAGTGAATCGGCGATTATTATTTTAATGGGATATCTGTATTAGTTCAAAGTAAAGCCGGGTTCACATAAATAAAAATAGATGGAGTGTCTAGAAGGCTGCATAGGACATAACCATAGCTAGCAGTTTAAATATCAACTGTCTTTCCCCCACTCAGAAAACCAGTTGACAGCCATGTTTATTTCCTTCGCCATTTCCTAATATCAACCATACTGGTCAAGATGGAGGATAATGGCCAACTACTTTTCATATATGCAGGCATTAGTAAATCTGTCATATAAGACAGGTATCAACACAACCATCTCCAAAGTTCCCGATCCTGAACATTTTATTGTAAGTCCGACCTTAAATGATACCATGAATTTCTCCTTCCATTATTCTCCGTTGAATACAATCTCTTCTAAAATTTGTGCGATTCATTTAGCTTTCCTTATTCTTACATTCCTTTGCATTATTGATCTAACTTCCTTTAATTTTCTCAAGACCTCTTCCTTTCTTATTTTATCTGGCCATTTGATGTTTCCCATTCTTCTCCAAAGAAACATTTCAAAACTCTCAAGGTAGTTTTCTTCGTTTTTTCTTAATGTCCATGTCTCTAATCCGTATAAAACCACACTCTAGATGTATGTAGCATTTCGTGAATATTTTTCTCACGTTCATGGGAATCCCCTTGCTGTTACTTGGACAAATAATGTTTTTCCTATGACTATTCTGCTCTTGATTTCTTCAGTGCAAGTTCCAGTTGAATATATTATTCCTCCCACATATTTAAATGTACTTACTTGTTCGAGTTCTTGCCTTCTAACATAATGCCCAGATCTACTATTTTTCCTACTCGCATTACCTTTTTTGTCCAATATTTATCTTCATGTCATACTTCTTAGCAGTGTCGCTTATTTTCTACTCCATACTCTGTAATTCATCTTTGATTTTTGCAAGGACTGCTTGGTCAGCAGCATATTTAATATTTTTACTTGTTCATTGCCTACTGTAATCCCAGCAGTATCTTTCAATGCTTTATTTATTAGTTTTTTCAGTATATAAATTGAATAGTGCTGGTGCAATACAACACCCTTGTCTCATTCCTCTTCCTATGATTATTTCTTTAGTTTCTTGATTTTCCACTTTTACCACTACTTTTTGTGCCTTGTAAAGCTCGCTCAAATGCTTTCTCCCAATCAATAAAATACACATACATTTCCTTGTTTTTCTCCATCCGTCTCTATTCTAACATTCTGACACACTGACACACCCTTTTTCATCACTGGTTCCTCTTCATTTCCGAAATTCAAACTGATCTCGTAGGTTTCCTTCAATTTTATGTTCAGTTCTTTTCAACCGTTCCTTACAACTTTGGTGAAATGGCAGATAAAGTTGTGTGTCCCTTAAGACAATGGCCAAATACTTTTTCTATATGAAAGTAGAAAACAGTAGAATCTGAGAGTAATAATTATAACAAATTTAAAAACTTTACCCTACCTAACGACACTGTTTAAGCAGCTTTTGGTGTTATTCCCAAAAAAGTCGTGCTCATAAGCCTCCCATTGGTCACTTCAGTCATACACACATACATTTCCATTGATAAATCGGCGTTGTTCGTTCTATCCCTTTCTAGTTCAATTTAATATTAAATAAAGGAAATTCCCAACAAAAAGAGAACTAACTCAATTCCATAAGTAAGACAGAGATAGAACGAACGGCGAGGAAAAATCATCGTGTCGTCACTTGGCTGCATCAACTACTCAGTATATGGTACTGTAAATGTCCATGGATTAAATTGGTGTCGTACTGTGTACAAACACCAAAAAACATTGACCAAAAGGGTTTCTCAGAGTTGTCTGGAAATCAAATCACAACTGACATGGTTCGAAAAGTGTGGGCAGGTAGCCTAACGGTTCTGGCAGACCCACCAACGAGAATGCACCATTTGAAGCCCCACAGCCAATCAGAATCAAGCCCCGAAGCACTATCTGACGTAATATTAAGCAAGTATCGTTAAACTAATGGTAGGGAGCCACTGACCGAGATCTCAGCGATGACGTCAGAACCAGATGTACCAGCTAAGTAAAACCTGAGTAAAATGAAAATGAGTTAAAATACCACTCGAGTTAAAACACCCAACATGCTAGAAAAGAAAGACTTTCAAGAGAATGCAAGGACTCTAGACAGTGGTAACTAATGTGCAAAACATGACCGAGAGTGCCACACGTCACATGTAACACTGAAATGGAGTAGCAAAAGAACTAGATGATGATGTTGGAATAAGCTATACAGCATAGTAAAACCCTGACATAAATTCTATGACGAAAACATGAAAACTCAACATGCCATATTCTCAATGAATATTCTACGTCAACCCAAGCGTCACCAATTTCAAAGGTGTTAACGAAAACTAAAATAGTACTAAAACTAAAGATGAATGTATTTTTCATTTAATGTAAGACGACCGTTCTATGGATGTTTTATTTTTAGTTTCAGCTGTCCCAATGTTTGTCTGTAATCAAATCTTGCAAGTTAAATTTGATCCACTTCCTGGTTACCGATTGAGCTGAAATTTTGCATGCATGTGTAAATTGGGTGACAATGCAAAATTATTATCACATGGAACTGATCTGATGATGGAATCGGAAGGTGGCCATAGGAACTCGGTAGTTAAACGAAACAAAATCTTGCAAGATAAATTTGATCCACTCTCCGGTTACCGATTGAGTTGAAATTTTGCATGCGTATGTAAATCGGATGACAATGCAAAATTGTTATGACGTGGAGCTGATCTGATAATCGAACCGGAAGGTGGCCATAGGAACTCGAGTTTGGACTCATTTGATCCGTCTTGACGAGTAACCAAGGTCTGATGAGCTGGAAGATGGCTATAGGAACTCGGTAATTAAACGGCACAACCCCATCGAATTTGGGCTCGTATGATTCGTCTTGACGAGTCCTTTGGTGCTAGATGGTAAGCAGAGTCTAATGATGATGAAGCTGGAAGATGGCAATGGGAATTCTGTATTTAAACTTCATCGAGTTTGGGCTCTGTTCCATCAAAATGTAACGCGCTTTTATGTATAAAGAATTGGATCTGTGATAAAAACGCAAAGATTTAATACAAAGTATAAAATTTTAGGATTTAATAAAAAAATATAATTAGGTATGTACGATATGAGATTATTGTGACGTAAACGAAGGAGATTAATTATCGTTAAAAGTTGCAATGTAGGTACCTATATAATGGTATTTTTCTTATCAGCTATAAATTATTTTTAGCTTTTTAGTTCTTTTAATTAACAAGTAATAAAAGATTGTTTTTAAAAAGTTTTTTTACTTTAATTTTATTTTTTATCAAACTACTATCAACTACATATCTTAAAGACCAATTGTGATATTTCCTCAAAGCTATTGCACCGCAAATCTTGCTGGAACAATCACTGACATGGTCGCCTCTCAATTCTAAAGTGGCAACGTGGATTTTAATCGAATGAGAGATGATAACATTCTTGTCTTTCAGACGAAGACAACAATAAAACAAGAACTATTCTCGAATACTTGAACGCTTCAACGAGCGTTACTTGTGCTTGGATTTCCGCGAATACATTGTATTGTTGATATATGCGACGTTTTCAGATTTAAATAGTTTTCACAAATATCAATAAATTTGTAGGTAAATTAATAAAGGAAAAACTTATTGGAGAAATCTATTGTTGCACTTTTCAACAAATTCTTTTATTATAAAAACGTGCCCGAACACCCAATAGACACAGAAATAAGTTTATTATTTATGAAAAACGGCTCAAAGAATATTAAGAATTAAATATTAGGAATTACAACACTTTAAACGTGTGCTGTTCATCCTTTACAAACTTTAACAAGGAGTCTAACTTTCAAAAAAGGGTTTAAGTACGTTTCATCTTTAAACAATTAAGACGTCTATAGAAAAAAAATATCAGAGGCTTAAATTGCCAGCTAAAGCATGGTCGCTAGTTCCCTTGTAAATATTAGGCATCGAGTATTCGTAATTTTAAATTTAGACAAGTTAATTACATCATTACATGACGTGTTTTTTTAATTCTGACTTCCACTTGGTAAGATTTATTAAGATCGATATATTTATACTATAATATTTAAATATATTAGAGAAAAAAAAATCAATACCTTGTATATGTATATTTATTTAAAAGCACGTTTTAAGTTTTATACCAAAAGAAATATTTTAGAATTTTGCTCGATTCAAATCTTTTCTATTTTAGCAGCTGTTGACTTTTGTCTTTAAAAAACAAAGATAAAAAGATTAATTGTGAGGATTTTAAATCAGTTTACTAATTGTTTTCTATTTTTTCAGATTATTTTTGACTTCTTCACAAAATTAAATGGCATGAAAAACGGCCGTCACTAATTTCGTCATTTAGACAAGACAATAATTTCTTGCTCTCAGAAATGAACGGAACACTGACAGTATCTGGCATAGTATAAGGACTGACCATCAAATTGACCTAATTTGTCCCCCATAGACCCTTAATCTAGATGTCTCACACGTCTTTAGACGACCGTCGTCCGCAAAAGATGACCACCCATGTTGGGTATCCTCCCTTAAAATGTGTTTTTTATGAATGGATATATTCATTCTATTCCCTCAACTACCCAAACATTTGGGAGGATGAGAGATATTATCGAGCAATTTGTACTCTTTTTGCTTTCGTTGGGTAATAATATTATTCATTCACGTGTTTTTCGATCCGTCAATCCTGTCCGTCACAATAACTTCAAAAGCGCGTCCGATACAAGGGATCGATGGTTTCGTGTCGGTTTCTAGTGGAAAACTTCAGTAACTGCTAGGCCAAAAGGATTAATGGTGCAATAAAAAGTAATAAAATAAAAATCTGCAAATGCCGAAAGAAAGAAAGCATACCCAATACTTCAGTCATTGGAGGTTTTTAAGTGATATATCACCTTACAACCGTTAAAATTTGACAGTGATAGTTTAAGACAAAAACCTTAGATGGCAGTAATTCGTAAAATAGAGCCAATAATTGACCAAGCACTAATCAAAAAAGGTGAACTTTACCGACTGATAACGTTTCAACGGTAGAATTTCAACAAATCAAATACGGCTATAGTCTCTCTCTGCTTTCTGTACCTTTGTTCTGACAACTTTTATGATGTTACTTTGAACGACCCATAGATATGAAAAAATACATATGAATGGTAGTTTGCAAGCAAGCCTTTACTTGAGATTCTGACGTAAAATAGATTCGAGTTAAATGTGCATATCATTGGAGTTTTCCCATAAAGCAGCAAGAAAACAAAACATGTTAATCCCTTGTTATGTTGATTAAGACTTTTTGTTTTCAAATTTAAACATGATATCTAAATCAATTAAAACTCTTTACCACTTTTTAATTTCATAAAGTTTCACGTTAATAAACCAAAACTCTTACAGAAAGCTTTGCTATGTGTGAGTGAACGTAAAACTTGCGGTAATGTTACACAACTGACAACGTGGCAAATTGATTACCTAGTAAGACACCTGTAATGGCTTGAACGTATGCAACAGGTGGAACATAGGCGATTACGCTATACGCTCTAAACATTCTATAGGCACATCTAGACACACATGCGATATTTTCACATGTGCCTTTTTAAAATATGAATTAAATTAGTTTATTTGTATCCAACAACCCGTAAGGTTAAGATTCAAGAAATTTATTTCAATAAGAGTCATATATACAGTAAGGTCCTACAGTTACAGATAATTCCTTCTTAATAATTATGGGTGTAAATGAAAAATCCTGAAACAGGTCTATTTTTATTTATGGAACTACACCTTTTGAATACAATTATTCACCTGCCCCTTCTACCTCCTAGGGGTAATAAGTAACCATAAAAAATTTTAAATGAAAAAGGGTAGCATGTGACACCGCGATTAAAAGGGTATTCATAAGTCTATTTAGCAATTTTAGACGTTGGTTAGTAAGAAAAATAAAATTTCAATTGTTTAATTTGTAAAATATTAATGTCATATAAAGAAATAAGGTTTGGTGTAATTAATACTATTTACAATAATAATAGTCTACAAATGCCGAATTATCAATATAGTAAAAGGCAAAATACAGCAGGGGCCCTACGAAATGAGAGATTGTACAAATACCTTGAAATAAAGCGGGCTCAACGAATTGATCACTCCACCTTGAGAAAGGACCTATCAACAGAGTTCTATAGACGACTGTTGAAAACTAAGCTTAACAGTAAAAATCTGTTTCAGGGTATTAACACCTACGCGTGTTCAGTACTCAGTTACTCATTCGGAATAGTTAAATGGTGCAAGACTGACATTGAACAACTACAACGGAAAGTTCGTGTTCTACTAACAAAAGCTCAAAATCACCATCCAAAGAGCTCTCTCGAACGTACAACGTTGCCACGGTATGAAGGAGGAAGAGAATTGGCAGTTATAGGCAAGTTAAATGATCAAAAAATTTCTAATTTGCGTAGTCATTTCCAGAAACTCCCTGAATTTTCTGATCTCATAGTCATATGCCAGGTTGATGACTCAACACTCCTGCGACTGACACAACAACAAGTCCAATTACACCACCAGACCACTGATCAGAAACTGCTGAAATGGAAAGAGAAGCCCCTTCATGGCAGACATATAAATGACGTCAACCAAGCGTCGAACTACTGGTTGATCTCTGGTCATATGTTTCCTCAAACGGAAGGCTTTATATTGGCAATCCAAGATCAAGTAATTCCAACTAAGAACTATCTAAAGTACATTGTTAATTCCAGGGGGCAACTATCCCATAAATCAGTTTCTCATGGCGACTTCAAACCCACACAGTAGGCAACCACCCTCATTTGTAAGATTGTTTATTTTGTTTGTAACCGGGCATAAATAATATACATAGTATTAAATTATCGTAATTATTTTATTCATTAATAAGTACCTACACTAATCATGACAAAAGTTTAAGATATTTAAAACCTTATCCTCTGTTTGTTAGGGACCCATTTCAAAAAGTTAGGCAACTATCCCACATTTACCCTATACCGTTTATTTATTCACTACATACTCTATAAAATTAGTGCGGGGTAATTAAATAAAGGACCAAAGTTGACGCACATAGAAAATCATATGTGTTTAACTTAGGTACCGTATTAGGTGGTATGAGTAAAATAAAATAATTTGGTCAAGTGCGAGTTGAACTCGCATACTAAGGGTTCCGTACCACCTTCAAGTTTCTAATATTCCAGTTTCAGACAAGCAAAGAATTAGTGCATTTCCTTATATTTACCCTAATATCTTTTAAAGGAAGCGTTTTAAATTTATAAAAAATATATCTACACTTTGATTTTCCACACAAAGACTTTTTATTTTATCTGCTTCAGGATTCGCTTGATTTTTATAAGAATATATGTGTATTTAATTTTCTAAATTGGCTCCCAAAAATTAACATTAGAATTTTATTTTACTAATAAAATTTAAGGGAAGCCTTCTATATTCTACTGTCTGAATTTTGAGGCTCTGTAGATTGAAAAATAAAGGGCAAAATAGGTCAAATTTTAAATTATAAATTATTAAATCTGTTATACAAATTATTTAAAAATACAAATAAAATATATTTTTCAAAATTTAAATAGTGTAGTTTCTAAAGTGGGAATTAAGTCGATGTTTAATATTTTTGTTAATATCTTTTAAACAAATGATTTAAAAATATGATATATTTGTAATTCACATAATGAGCCTTTTATCTGATATATTAGGTACATGATGCGTTTGAAAATTGAATTTTTATTTTTCATTTAATTGTATAATTTGTCCCTAAAATTACTATGGGGGTTTTCTAATAATTTTTCTTATCAAAGCGAGACATTAGAATTTTTTAAATCTTTATGTTAATATCTTGTAAACAATTAATTTTAAAAATATGAAAAATATATATTTGTAATCCTCATGATGAGCCCCTTCATTTGATGTATTGCATGATGCGTTAAAAAATATTTTTTTATTTTCCGTTTAATTCTATAATTTGGTCCCCAATATTAATATTAGGTCTTATAGTTTGGGGAATAAAAGGAGGAATGGGTAATTTAAAAAAAAAAATTTAATATATTTTAAAATATTCATTTAAAAAAAATTTAAAAAATATATTTGTATTCGTCATAATGAGCCCTGTGATTTGATATATTACATGATCCGTTAGAAACAATTATAATTTTTTATTTTCCATTTAATTCTATAATTTGCCCCCCAAAATGAATATTAGGGGTTTCTCCTTATTTTTCCAGTAAAGTTCAGGTAAGGGGCTATATGTCTATTTTTTTCAAAATTTTACAGCTTATGGTTTCGGAGATAAGGGGGGGAATGGGTAAAAATTTTTATATTTTTGTTAATATCTTTTAATTAATTTATTTTAAAATTATGAAAAAAATATATTTGTTTTCGACATAATAAGCCCTTTCATTTGATATATAACATGATGGGTTAGAAACAATTTTAATTTTATATTTTACATTTAATTCTGTAATTTGCCCCCCAAAATTAAAAGTAGAGATTTTTTCTTATTTTTCCAGTAAACTTCAGGTCAGACCCTATACCTCTAATTTTTTTCAAAACTTTACGTTTTATAGTTTCGGGGATAAGGGGGGGTAAATTTTGGTATATTTTCATTATAATATCTTTTTAACTAATTTTTATTAAATATGAGAAAAATATATAAGTGTTCCACAGAATGGGACCTTTCATTTGATGTATTACATGATGCGTTTGAAAATTTTTTATTTTTAAATTTTCATTTAATTCTATAATTTGCCCACAAAATTAATATTAATGGTTTCTCCTTATTTTTCCTGTAAACTCCGGGCAACTTTCTATATTTCCTATTTTTTTCAACTTGGGTAGTTTTGATATTTCAAGATCAAGGTAGGTTGGTGTCGGTCCGAACGCTTTGTCGAATCAAATGTAATGTCAATTTTTACTTTCATTACCATAAATATATATTTTCATGTGTAAGTGTGAACCCCTATCACTTCAAAAATCTGTCCTTACAATAAGTATGCTTCCGACATTCCGGTAGCCCATATTCCAAATAAAATTCACCTGTAGCTAAACAATAGCCGAGTTAAAATACCCGCTAACACAAACAACAACAACAAACAGTCCGAGCATCGGATAATCCTGCAAAAATGTCCTGATCTGCCGGTACCACCAAAGAGGCGCGCGCGCCGTGGCCGTGCGGCAGAGCAGTACTATGCATCCCCACCTTACCGCTATCCTTCACCAATGCCAAGCAAGTTGGAATGGTAACCTTCTACAGGTTCACCGTGACAATCGAGCGATACGTAAAGAAGAAGGTAGGGGGCTGCGCGGGGGAAGGGACGGCACACAACGGTTCCCAACGTTCGGAACCCGTAGCGGTCATCAGTCTCAGCAAGGACTTCGATGTAGGTGACACGTTTTAACTGTTAGCCAAGATAAATCTCTTTTATTGACATTATACTCCGGTGTTTGGCGTATCCGGTGCCGAAGTAACAGGATTAAGCGGAAACTCAGTGAACTTTTTTCCTCCTCGGTGTCGTCTGTTACTTTTTTCAATTTCGCCTCGCGAAATGCGGGAAAAATGTTTGTGAAGTGCTTCTTCCTGGTGTGACAAAACAGTGATATTTGATTGTCGACTTATAGCGACGTGGATTTATTATTGTTTTAGTGACTTACGTGCTTGGACAACATGCCGAAAATATTTTTGATCAAGAACCGGTTGCATCAGCAACAGTTGCGGCTGGAATCGCAGAATGCCGGCAACAAGAACGAGTTGGGAATCGGGGATCCACAGCCCTTGTCTTTGATCGTGCAGAAGAAAGACGGTAAGCTAAATAAAAACCATCGAATTTTGTTTCGTAAAATTGTTTCACGGATTATTCATTACAAGATTGTCACGTTTTTGCGGAAAATCAATTCGGAGTAAAGGTTTCTCTTCTGATTCACTGTTGAAGTCTCCGCATAATTTAAAGCTACGTTTACAATATATATATATATATATATATATATATATATATATATATATATATATATATATGGAATTTGAAAATATAGTTATAGCGCAATTGATGAAAGTTTCCAACTAGAAACATTATATTGTCTTTCATTCAATATAGTGCAAGGTCTACCAAATACCTAGTACCTACCTACCTAGCTAAATAAATAGGCTACTGGTATCTAATAAAAACTACCAAAATTTTTGAGTAAAATATTGATTTTTCCATACAAAACAGATAGGCACTTAGATCTTACCTTAAGTGATCTATATATGCTTACCCAAATAAATTTGAAAAGTGAGGCACTATTTAAACACAAAATTTCAGGTTACGTACAATTATTCTCAAAGATTTTTGTTAGGTAGGTACTTTATATAACTTATGTAAAAAAGTTCCCTATAGAATATTTCTACCACATATTTCACAATTATCAATACCTGGGTATTTAGTAAATTTTTCTTCCTTTCTGTCTATCTAGTTTAGTTTGTCCTCTAACTACTCATTGTTACATTTTCTTCAGTGGGTATGCTTTCCACTATTAGATACATTAGCTTTGTGATCCTGTGTCAGTAGGTAGGTAGCTATCTATCTACCTTACCAACGTTTAATCTTCTTTTTTAAATAAGACAGCATTCAACCTTGAATGGTAGGTATTGTTTAGTTCTTCCTGCATCAGAGCTTTCTTATAATCGTTCAGAAATTCTGCCAGTACCTATCATTTTCTTAAAAATCCCTAGTTGTTTAAATTACATTTCTTTCACTGATGTTGCCGTGTAGATACCTAGGCAGATATAATAGATAATGCTTGTCCAATTTAGAGCGCTCTATTTAAATCTATGAAACTACTCACAGTATTAGGTATTTCCTGGTTTTTCCACTTTGACTATTTCATACTGGTTTTGATAAAATATTTCCTTTTTTCTAATATCTCCAGATCTACTTAAGAAATGAAATTATTGAATCCAGCATGGTGTCATTTCTGCTGACAACGCCCATATTGTCCACGTAGGCTAAAATTTAAATCTTCTGTTTACTCCAAAATATTCGCATAGTAATACTTTACAATGATTTTCTAAACGAAGTACAGAAACTTCCATTATTTTGGACTTTTAGTTACAAGAATATCAAAATTAAACCTTCACTAGTTTTAAAATTCGAATGTGTAGAAATCAGATGCCAAAATAAAAAGTCATTAATAAATCAGATCTGACTGACTAGGAAATTTTGTGACTGAAAAGTTCTACTAAATGCTCAGAACCAAACGAGTTATAGGGATCTATGTCTTCGAAATCAAACACCTTTTAACAAACAGTGGAAAGTCGACAAAAATGAATTTGAGTTACACAACTATAGTAGCCTGAGCACCCCATGATTCCTTTGGACATACTCCTAATGCACTGATCAATTTATTCCTGAGGATTCGGGAATTCTCAGGGCCCAAATGTTAATTCAAAAGGATCTAATTCCAAACTATCTTTACCTTTATGCAAATTGGCCACGCGATCACTAGCTGATAGGGCAAATTAGTCACAATGGTCTACTCTTAAAATACCAGTTAATAACAAGATAATAATTAATATAATTGACCTATCAGGGTGGTGTTTTGTTAAGATAATGAAGTGTTTATTGTGTTGAGATAAATTAGAACAAACCTATTTTGATTGTCACCTACTCCAGACTCTGTTGAAGACCAATGGCTACCGGGGGCTTTGTACAATACAGCACTTGTTATTGATTAAAATTGAGAACAAAAGGTGGAACATCAGGAAGAGTCCCTTAAACGATTTAGAAACTATGGTAAAAATATTTTCTTGAACAATATGACGAGGAAGGCCGATATATTCAAGATACAGGTAGTACAAAACTTCTTTTTTACCCAAGGAACTTTATTATATCTCGAAGTTTCAAAGCATGATCCTGAAGAACACCCAAATATTACCTTATTATCTAAAGTCACAACAATTTGTACAACATAGCAACTATTTTTTTATAAGGAAATGGTAGATGCCAATACCCCATTTCGAAATTTATTTCTAAAGCAAATAATGCAGATCCTTTTCATGCAGTTTTATTATTAGACAGATCACAAACCTTTTTGCAATTACACCTGGAGCTGTTAATATTACCATCCTGGATATATGCTTTGCTGTATTCCGTAAAATGTCCAATGCACAAAAATAATAGGCCTATATTTAAAGCTTGAAGAACTCCAGTATAAGAGATCAAAATAATATTGATAATTCGACAATGTATAAACCATGATATGCTTTGCTCTTGTGCGAATGCATATTTATTATTTCGTAGTTACTTAGATGAAAAACGCGCTATTCGCGTCACCTCTTTATATATCTCAAATTCTCAAAGTCTTCCACCAGTGATTAAGCTTAAAAGTGCCAATACATTTCACCTCTAAAATCGTTGATAAAAAAATCGAGAACAAGAATAGCCCTATAATTGATTCCTGAGGAACTCCAAAATAATGTTTTTTTTTCTTAAACAAGTGTATGATATTGTCTTTTTATTGTCTTAGGTAACAAAATACGTGATTAATTATCTCCCATTTAAATTTAATTCAAAAGCTGATATTAATTCTAATTAATCAGCAATGATTATCGTGAGCATATGGCTCGACTTATCCTTCACACCAGGATTTATTGTCAGCAAACACTTGTTCGTTAAAAGAACAAAGCTCGTATAAAACACATTGCAATTGAATACAATAAATAGGTGTTCGAGTCGTGTATACGCCAGTCTGAGAAACAAGTGTTACAGTCCGCAGGCCTACACAATGACATTGTGTATTCTTTTAAAACGAAGAAGGACAGAGCTCGGTTATTTATACGAAATAAACAAATGAATTCACGGCAATTTCGACGTCTGCGAATTTAAATAGTAGCTAAAATGCATCAAAACATTTTCGTGTTGTTGGTTAGCAATAGACTACTAACTATTAAATAATATGTAGGTAATAAAATATTTTTAAATTCATGACTGATAAGAAAACATTACAAGTGAGATCGCAGAGTATAATTGTCACTTTCTACCTATTCATATATCTGATAACAGCAAAAATACCATAATCAACATGGTTTTGTACATGTTCGTTCGACTAATCTAATAATTTTGACTATCCAGATTATTTTGCAGTTTCTAGCTATCGTTTGCAATTACACTGGAAGGAGTTTTCCTCCCTAAATTGGGCCTATTTTGTTCCAGATTTGTGTGATAAACTTTTTTCCTTGTCATCTACTACGTAGCTGCGTAGATCCATTATTGCTTCTGCGGCGTCTTTTATGCGATCTTTAAGTATTAGAACTCTATTGTACCTTCTGTCTTCTTTGTTCATCGATGGTTTCGTATAAGTAAGCTCTGAATGTCAAAATTAGTAGATTATATTGGTGGCATACCTCTAGAACGCAGATGCGGCCATATATTTTTATAATTTTGTACACTATAGTATTATTAAGTCTACAGAAGCAATCATCAATAATCTTCTATAAATTTAGGTTTTTTGATTCTCTCGTCCAAGTTGTATGTCCTAAACTTCTTCCAGACTGTAATTTGTACTTTCTGTTCTAGGAATCTAATAAATATGATTTTTGTGTTTCTCATATTTATTAATTGACTCTCTATTATTGTTTGTATTGGCAAGGTTCTCAAAATATTTCGTTTTAATACAGTTTCAAGTAATCTTTTAACTTCCCAGAAAAAGTTACATAATCTGTTAAAATGGTCTTTTATATTATAATCATCTGTTACTTCAGTTACTTAATAAACGGAGACTCGGTATTAATAGTTACTCACATCAGAAACTTGACGTTACTTTTGACAGTCCACTTATCAACTTTGAGGGTTCACTTAATATTGTGTAGAATATATTTCCTCAATTATGTCAACCTTGGTGAAGGTATACGATAATATGTGTTTGTTAAATTAGTGTCTAGTCACTTTGAAATGTATAAAGTACGTAACCAAACTCCGCAATGAAGACGAGACCCCCAAGTTGTTTTAAAAGTGCTTTCACACCGTACTGTTGATGGTTTTTATTGAGTACTGAACGCCAGAACTACAGTAATAGCACTTCTATGGATTGCTCAACTAGTCTAATAGGTGTGAACGTATATTTCAAGATACTTATCTGTTTAATGTGTGCTTTGGATTTCTTCTCAGGTATCGTTGTCGTTTAGTGTTTTTCTGTGTTGAAACTTTTAAATATTTCGTTCTTGACTAATTTGATTTTTGATTTTGTTGCCATATTTCTATCTATCTATCTCTATCTATTTATCTATGGAGGGTGTCCCAAGTTCTTCATTGGTCTTACCAAAACCAAACCATAAAGAGTAACTCCTCTTTTCCATGCCCCTCCATCTTCAAATCCTTCTCTTTCCATGTCTTTTTCAGTTGTTTTATCCAATATCATTAATGCCCAGATAATTTTTACAGTTCTTTTTTGGTCCTTTTTTATGTATAGATGTTGAAAATGCCATTTTTCACTTGCTTGGTGGGTTTTCTTGATCTAAAAACACTGGATCTGGACCACTTTTGAGTAACTCCACTGGAATGCCTCCAGGAACTGGTGACTTTCAGTCTTTCATCTTTTCCAATGATTTTCATTTTCATAATATTCTCTGATGATTGTGTCGATTTTTAATTGTATATCTTTTTTTCTTGTCTCTGCGTCTCTTCATAATATTTTTCCCAATCGGTTATGTTAATTTCTAATTTGTACATTGAGTCGATTATGTTCTTTTCTTAAGCTGTTTGTTGTTTGCCAAGCAATGAAGAAATTGAGATGAATTCTATAGAGCCAGAAAATTATTCTATTCAGACTATTTTCTTGTATTTTCCCCACAAATAAATCCACGCAACAACAATAGCATTCACAGTCTCAAATACAAATTGCTGCTTCGTTAAATTGTTGAATTCTTCTTTATTGTTCTTGCATGAAAGCGTACTTAGTCGTTTTGTTTCAATGCCGGTCGGTGTACTTCATACATCCTTTTCTTCGGTACAAAGCTCCTTAAAAATCTGCCAAGCGCTAAGCTTTCAAGGCCAACTCGGAATCGGATAATACCGAAAAAAAAAAAACAATGCCCCATTATGTGCGCGCTTAGTTCTTCTACCTGATTTCATCGTACCGTACGGTAAGATACAGTTCCTTCGCGAGGACGCCATATTGTTCTTGATTATATAGGCGCCGGGTTTGTTGAAGGGTTATTATCTAATACAGTTTTGAAGTATTCTTCTTGTTGTTGTAGTGATTTGTCTCTGATGTCTGTCATGCTGTTTATTGGTTGTTTCATTCTGTACTCATAATAATAATAAAAAATTTATTGAGATAAGTCACATTGTGGCGAAGTTTAGCTAGAAGGCTACTCTTACACTTAACCCTAGTACAACTATATGAAACTGTATATTAATAAATAAGATTAAATAAGGAATACAATAGTAAATATGATAGTACAGGCATACTACAAAATATATGCAATAAAAAATAGCAAGTAGTCATTTCGAGAAACTCGCAGAATTTTCTGATCTACACAAAGTCATAGGCCAGGTAGATGACTCCACATCAACTGCGACTGACAAAACAACAAGTCTAACTGCACCACCAGTCAACTGATCAGAAACTGCTCAGATGCAAAGCGAAGCCCCTGCAAGTAAAACATATAAAAGACGTCAACCACGTCAACCAAGATTAAGTCAACAATTTAGCGTCGAACTACTGGCTGATTTCTGGTCGCGTTTCCTAAAACGGAAGGTTTTATATTGGCAATGCAAGATGAAGTAATTCCACCTAAGAACTATCTAAAGACCCGTAAAGACCCTTCTGTCAACAACGACAAATGCAAATATCTGAAACTATCGAGCATATCACAGGAGGTTTTCAAGCATTCGCTGCAACTGAATACAAAGATGTTGTAGCAAAAATATTGCATCAGCGCTGAAACATGAACTACTACAGTCTGTATGAATACCCTACTATATATACAAACCCCAACATGTTTTAGAAAATAATAACTACAAGCTGAACTGGGACCGTACGATATTGACTGATCGGACTGTTGCTCACAATAGACCAGATATAGATCAAGTCTCTAGAAAAACAAATATTTAATAATCTAAATTACCTTGGTCTGAAAGAACATCTTTATCAACTAATGTAAAAAGCCGTCCTGCTAGGGACAGCCTGGACGGTGAGAAAAAATAGTAGATACCAAAATAAAATGATTAATACTACTAAAAAAGGTACAACATAGAATGTAATAAACTATGTGTTAAGATTTCGTATTAAAATTGACAATAGTACTTGAAATCGAAGGTTCACACTACGGAATCCGACAAGATTAATGTTTTAAATGTTATGAGAGAAAGTAATATCTATAGTTTGATCAACCAGCCTTCCTATATACCAATAAACATATTATATGTTGTGTATACTTATCTGCTGTTTTAGAAGATAAGTATACACAACTCCAAATTCGGAGTGGTTGCCATCATTGTTATGGTGCATTTCTTGAATATTCGTATATTTCATATATTGATTTTGTCAAATAAAATTACAATTTGGGATTACTTTATACTGAGGATTCCGCTTTTATACTCGTCTAGCAAAAAAATTCCGAAAATGTTCAACGATATCCATAACATCCCCACTAGTTGTTTCGTGGCCTGCACGATCGCCGGATCTCATCCCCCCAGAGTTGTACCTTTGGAAATACCACAAAAATCTGCTTAGTTTAATATCATTTCCAGATCCAGATGTCGCTAATATGTCTTGAGTTCCATAGTTAGAAGAAAATACCTATGCCTGTAATTAAGTCCTAAATAATATTAATTACTACCTGTAATCTGTAAACACGAAGTTTAGCTTCAGAGCAGTGTAATTCCGACTGTCTTTATTTTTCAGATGTTTGTTAAATTCTTGTTCAAATCTTCTATTATTGTTTACTTACCATAGAAAATTCCCACCGTTCCTTAAAATGGACACCGCTGAAGTTGAAGAAAGCAGCAGTGTAGTGTCAAGTAACTCAACTACAGTACATTTCCCAGCAGAGCAACTTTTCACATTTTATCACTCAATTCGTAACAAACTATAAAAAGTATTTTTATTTTTTTATTATATTGATTAAAATAAGTGATTTTTTTTCAAAATTGTAATCAATTAAAGATTGCAACAACTTTGAAAAAGGTACTTAAATTATACCATTTTCCCCCTTAACAAAGTTTGTGTTCAAAAACACGGGTTTCGAATGAGCTCCCAGTCTGCCCAATATAAATTGTCGTAGCTAAGAACCCAATTCCAATCAACTCCGAAGCACGATACGGTCGCTGACAATGGCAAATCACGAAAAACGGCGATGCAATTAAAGTAAGACAAGTCGAAAAATTTCGAACGAAGCTTCTCACCGAACCTCGTTCAAGGTCAGTGTGAATTAAACTCGTCCCGCAACGACGGAAAATAACTTTTTCATGGATACGAAATAGCGAATCCGATCGTAATCGTAATCGCGTAATTAACTACTGAACTGTATTAGCGAATAAATCAACGAAATAACGGCAAAACGTATTTTAAGTAACATTATGTTTAATTCATTGTATAATCAATGAAAGATACTTACGAACAAAATTTAGATACAAATATTTTTATGTGAAAGGGATTAATATATAAGTGTATATTAAGGATTAAGGGATTAGTATATATGTGTAAATTTGTGAAATTCTCGACGTTTGGGCTCCGACTTGGGCGTCATTATCAAGAGACAAAAAGAAAAAACTGAAAATGAAATATGGTCTAGTTGGAACTCGGAGTCTCAATCTGCTCCCCAAGCCCCAATAGAATACTTTTAAATGAGTCCCAGAGTCTAGATCGAACTCAAGGTCTCAATCTACCTAATCCCCAAGTCTCACTAGACAGCTGAACTGAGTGTGAATCCAAATCGCTTCCTGTATTTATACTTGTCGTTTGGTTGACAGAAGATGTCACTTGGTACTCAGATCGCGGTTATAGGACTGCCTATTGTTGATCTCCTACGGTAGGAAGGAGCTTTGCTATTGTCTCGTCGGTTAAGGCAGAAGAGTCGTTTCTCTGTTTCAATAGTTTCACGATCGTAGAGGCCCCCAAAATTAATGATGTGTCCTGTTTCTACACGATGATATGCAAGGACCGGTGTTCATATATGATTGATGCGTCTATTGGTACGATCGATGAAGCTTTATGAACAAACGCGACAAGTTATTTCATAATCTCCTCGATCCTCAATAGGCACCTTGTCCTTTGAGCTCCTGGTTAGGCCGGCTATTGTCTGGTTGATTATATTGATGATATCTGTTTAGAATCCTTGCTATTGTGTCTGTGATTCCTTGAATGTATGGCAAAAATGCTTTATGTTGTTCGTCTGTTTCAAAGGAAGTTGTTATATTCGTCGGTTGTAAAGATTTTCGAATTATACACGTTATGTTTAAAAATTTGTTAAAGGATATTTAGTTCGTTATGTCTGTTATCAATATCTGTGAATCGAAGAGATCCAAGAACTAAAGTTTATATAACAGAATTTAACTGGGCAGGATAATGGTGTGATTGGGCATTGAGATATCTACCATAACTATTTTTTTCTTATAAGGACATGAAGAAACGGAAGAGAAGAATTGGATTCTACTTCCATAGTGAACTGGATATTTGGATTTCGGTTTGTACCATGAAAATATTAGCAAGTACTGGGGAAAGGGGTGAGCCCATCGGGGCTCCACGAACTTATTTGTATAAATTTATAATGTCAGAAGTAATATTGTGTTTGACTTTTAGTCTATTTAATTTTTCTTGAATAGGAACATTAATAAAGAGAAATACAATGTCAAAACTAAACAGAATATCATTTTCGGCAATTCTGTAAGAGCCTAATGTATCTAAGAAGTAAGAGGAGTTCTTAATATATGAAAATGCTTGCTGGACGATGGACTGAAGAGTTTTGGCCCGATACCCGGCTAATTCTTGGGTAGAAGAATGTACTGAACTAACAATGGGGTTAAGGGGAACGTCCCATTATGATTCTTGGGTAGTCCATAGCATCTGCCAACAAGAACTAGACATTCATGTATACTCAACAAAACACTTATTGACAAAAATTTATTATCACCAACCAAATGACCGGGCGACGTTAATCGTAAGATAGATAAAAAGGAAAAATGCAGAGGTTCATTGATGATGATGATTATGATTAAGTAATTAAGATTTGGTCATAGGATTTGTAACTTTCTTATTGGAACATTTTTCTCTTCGACGCCTATTTAAAGCGAAAACTTAGACCTTTCAAGTACGAAAATAGATGATTATGATAGCAAAAATTGTTTTGACAGGCACGACACTACTTTGACCTTGAAATAGGCATACATCTTATATTCTGTGTAAGAAATAGATTATATTTTAAGTGTCTATTCGTAGTAAATAAACAAATATAACATACAAGTAATATACAATACCAGCACGAAATTTGAATTTCGTTCTAATAAAGATTCCAAAACGGGGCCACGTTACTAGCTGCGTTCATATTAAAAACAAAACATTTTATATTAAGACTTCTGAATAATAATTTAAATTAATACATGAAATTATTTTCAATTTGTAAGATAATTATTAAATTTCTTAATCTCCCACCACTTTACTAGAATATTTTAAATAAAAATAAGGTGGCACAAATGTGATAATTGACTACACTGAGTTTACAATTGAGAGGTCCGTCTGCTTGAAGTCTAAGGTACAAGGAGGTTGTGAATTGACTCCTAAACTACTATAGAGTCTGATCTTGCTGATTTACTTGCAAGATAGATGTATAGTTCTGCCTGATAAAACTTCCCCAAAGTTTCGCACATTGCTGGTTGAAAATGGTAAATAAAGTATGGTGATCATGCCCCCATTTTCAAAGAGTGACTCTGAATTTCCTTTTGGTGAAACCGTTTGCTTCGTTTTTAAGCCTAAACTACTTGTTTCACTAATCTGATTTAGTAGGGTCTGGAGATCACTTCCATTATCTGTTATGATAGGGTGTCACTTGCATACCGGATGTTGTTGATAGGAATTCCGTTTATTTTCATGCCAATTGGATTCTTCGAGATTGCTTCCAAATCTTTAATTGTTTTATATTTATGTGCAGGCATGACGCTTTCATGCATTTTTCTAAACGTTGTCACTCCAAATCATTTGAGCCCTAGTGCAGACTGTAGCTTTGATTACCACATTTTTTAAAATGTTGACTAGACTTTCATGCACGTAGTTTGTCGACCATTATATGACATTCACAGGAACGGTTATGCGTTGTTTTCCTCGACTCTGATACCACAACAAATGCAACATGCACACACACATTCTTTCTGTTAAATTATCGATAAAGGTCAACCGCATTGCGGAAAGAAATGAATTACAATTTGCACTTTGCGTATTTATAAACAGAAAAGATTTAATTCTCTAATTGGTTATACGACAACTATGGTTACGTTCGATTCGAACTTGTTGTTGTGATAAACAAAGGAACTGTTAGAATGATTAACATATTTGAAACTGCACCGCGGAATTCAAATACGTCAAGAACTGACTCATCTGGTATGGTTAATTCCGCTACGTTCGGTAATGAAGGATTGATAAAAAATTGTAATTTTTTATAGATGTTTATAAAAGTGTAGAATCATGAGAATAGATCGTAACTGTTCAATTTTTTATGGTTTTACTAAATTTCGGAGCATAATGACTGTGTGATATTTGCCATCTTCTGAAATTATTTATTAAATGGGGGCCTCCATTAAGATGCTTGCGCTTAAAAAATGGTTGAACAACAAAAATTCTCGTATACATCTTCTTGTTGTTTTAGGCATTCATCTGTTCTTTTGATATTGATATCCAGAGTCTTTCCAACTTTTAGGAATATTCATGGCGATGTTAGTTTTCTGTCCCTGTTCTGTAGTTCCAAATTTCTTTTTTTAGTCTTGGGTTATGTCTATATTACAGGACATAGTGCTCTTCTATTGTGTTGCTGTTTTTCCTTGATCTCTTACTTTATCTAGCTGGGAGCGCCATTCTAATGATATATTCTGCAATAAGTTTTCATCTGAGTGCTTCTAGTGCAATCACAAATGTTTCGGTTTTAGCAGCGTATGTCTTCGAGTTAACGGTTTTGGCTCTACGGGTCATTATCTCTATCCGCTGTATTGCCTGAGACATCGATACACCAGGCTTCTTTTTAATTTTTTCTATTCTAAGTTCCCAACTTTTCATAAGTTGGGGACTTAGGTATTTATTTGCTTGCTATTAGTTGGGCGTTAACGATATTATTATTAAGTTCAGTTTCTTGATAATCTCTTCATTGTTTTTTTTTTATATTATTTTTGTTTCGTTCTGACGGTGTCAGTGATGTCCTCTATACTCATTCAAACAACAGTTATCAATTTCTAGAGATCCGTTCATTACCTTGCTTGGAAGTGGTTATCCAATAGCGACTCGGCTCCTGCATAGTTAGTTAATATCTTGTTTCTTGTTTCTATCATTGTCCATTTTTTTTCTGTTCCCCATAAAAATCACTTTCTATTTAGAATAGAACCTTTGCCAAACATCGGAAGTCAAATATCCTAGAATTACAAATAAAAGTTTTTTATTGTATTTTTAATTTAAACAATGTTCTAAAACTATTTAAGTTTTTTTACAAAAAAATACTTTGACATTGTATGTCGGGTTAACTTAGAACCTCACCTCTTATCACTTGATGAATGGCCAACCTCTAAGTACTTGTTTACCCTACTTTTTAGTTTGTTAAGGTTAGTCCACACGAAGTAATCACCAGAAGACAGATCTCGGCTCATAATGGCCCCTTTGGTTAGTTTATATGTAATACAGTAAATACTTTTGTTGTACCTCACCTCTTTTAACCTTTAACTAGAACAAAATATCACCCTCGAACAAAAACCACGCAAAACTAACCAAAACCAATCAAACTAAGTGATCAAATAAAACTGACATGCCACATTACCCAGTGCCAAAAAGACACTACCAACTTTGTTCAAATGGGCAGGAATACTGATAGAAGAAATAGTAAATGCCAATTCTGAAAAGTTCATTATGCAAGTCATATTTCAACCAGATGGCCTACAGGCGCATTATTTTAGACGACTTTGAGATTGGCTAAACGAAACTTATTATAATCGTTGGATTAGTAGACGCGATCCTTTCTAATGGCCAGCTCACTCACCAGATTTGACGCCTCTCTATTTTTTTGTGGGAATATTTGTCGTCGAAAGTGTTCGCTACCAAACCGGTCAAGACAGAATGCTACAATCATTTGAAGAATGTCGAATCGACCACCTTGAGGATCGACAATAACGACACTATTTATCCAAATTGTTCATAACACTAGTGAAATGCATGGGCAAATAAATATGCTGTAACAACTTTGGAGTTATCATAGATGGAGAGCATTCATTGTAACCACAGTTTATGACCAACCTGATAAGCTGTGACAACCATATAGGAGGAGCTGACCTTTTTAAGACTCCGGCATTCATCCAAAATAGCGGAAACTAAGTGGGCAACTTTTGGAAAGCTTAAGGGAAGTTTTTTCTACGTGTAATAGCATATCAACGAAAACACTAACTCTTATTGAAAAAAAATCAATTAATAAAAAGGGGTTACTCTGTGAATGAGAGAATGAACAACGAACCAATATCATAGGAGCTTATATCACTCATTAAGAAGTATTGTTACATTGTTAGAATATTAGAATGGTTGGAAGTAGACACGGTCCTATCGAATGGCCAGCTCGTTCACCAGATTTGGCACCTCTTGTTTTTTTGTGGGAATATTTATAATTGAAGGTGTACTCTGGTGTATATTACAAAACCGGAACCATTGGACGACCTAAGATATAGAATAAGAAACGTTTGTTGTAATATCCTGTTTTTGTGGGCAATTAATACATTAATTCAAATAGCAGTTAGTAAAACTAACACATTAAATGAATCCCCTTGAACATACTTTTCGAAGTGCTAGACGAAAGTGACCTTCGCCGGGTATACATTAGAGCAATCTACAATGTATATAAAGACGCAAAGACAAAATGGGTAAAGCATATCTGAGCCTTTAGAAATAAGTAGAGGTTTAAAACAAGGTTGTTGTCTCTCCCCTAAACTATTTATTATGTATATTCAGAAAGCCTTACATAATTGGATGAGAAAATGTAGGAACATGGGAATTGAAATCGGAAATGATTGTCTCTATACCCTGTTATTTGCGGAAGTTCAAGTAACTATGGCCTCAGATGAAAATGATGTCCAATACATATACAGTAAACTGGAGGAGGAACTAAGAAACTGAGGGTTGAAAATCAATATCGACAAAACTAAATACTTAAACGTGGATTAACGGGTATCGTGAATACACGTACCTAGGAAATATGATAAAAAAAGGGAAACACACATAAGGAGGTACAGAACAGATTGCCACAGGGAATCTGATGCATACAAATGCTTAACTCCATCCTATGGTCTCGTAGATTGACATTAAGATCAAAAACAAGAATTTATCAAACAATTGTTGAACCTATAATGACATACAGGTGAGAGAGCTGGCAAATCAACAACAAAGATAGAGTAAAAGTGTAAACTGTTGAAATGGATTACCTACTACGCTCATGTAGAATATCAAGACTAGAACATGTACGAAACAATGCTATAAGACAAAGAACAAAGATGGAAGACACAGTCAAAGAAGGGATTGAAACACGTTAGCTAATTTGGTATTGACATATTTTGCGGATGGAAGAACAAAGCTGGCCAATGAAAGCATTTGAATATGTGCCAAGAAATAGAAGAAAAAAAGGAAAACCAAGGGCGACATGTAAGGAAAACATTGTGAAAGCAATGAGTAGCCGGGAATTAGAATAATACGAATGCCGGGATTGAAAGGCGTGGCGTCTGAAGTGCGAGAAGTGGCCTACGCCGTAGGAAGCCCGCAGAAAAAAAGCTTTAAATAGCGAATAAACATGTCTTTCAAAAAGGCATCACAAGACCGCCTGCTCCATTTGACTATTCTCTCATTCGATTCTATATTTCTGAAAAAAATTTCGCTTGTATTTCGAACCGACCATATGCGAACATTAATTTTAATACATAAATTTTTTTCCTGTTAAACGATTTCCCTGTTAGATTTATTTTAACCGACCGCCATTACGAAACAAACTAGTTTTTAAATGATTTATTAGCTGAAGTTTGCCACAACGGAATAACCTTGGATTTTAAAGTGCATTTACATTAAGCAGGAATTGAATTTAACCTTTGCAAAGAAAAATTCTGTCTTTAATGCTTATAAGACGTGCATTACGTAATTAACGACATTCGTTTGTGGATAACGGTTTACGGTGCAGGAATAATAAACGACATAGTAATATTATAACGAAGATGACGAAACAAATGTTATTGCAGAGTATTGGTTGCAACAATGTCCTGATCTACCAGAAAACACAACAGTTCGAGGTAGTTGATCGATAGTGGTTTAATTTTGTACTAACTTGTCCATAATGTTGTTAGTTTCATATTCAGGTGATTACACATTATTCAAGAGTACATTTACACTTTTCGGGGGTTAAAATATGCTTTAACAGTAGTAAGCAGTAGTAGAAAAAGAGCTGCAATCATTTGAGACTGAATGGTGGAAGCGAAAGTTTCTTAAGAACGATACGTCCCATTTCTCGTTATCTCTCTGTCTCTTTTTCTTTTTCTTTGTGTCATTCTTAGTAATGGACATACATCTCAGCAAAATTAAAACAATTTGAATGAATGAATTAATGAATATCTTTTATTTAGCATTTTTTTTTAACAAATACAATACATTCCGTTACTTATCATTGTTTTTTAAATCATAAGTTACTCACAATTTTTTACTAAATATCTACAAAATACAAACTACACCATTTCTTATTAAATATCTAGAAACATTTCTATTAAAATTTTGTAAATTATTAAAGTTTTAACTTTCTTCTGGCAGAGCATTAAAACGACTTATACCATTAATTAAAAGAGATATTATAATTTTCCTTTGATTTTAATGTTCGCGCATGTAGTTCATGTCTTTTAACTAATAAGCTACTGAGATATTTTGGGGTTTGAGAATGCATCATTTTGTAAATCAGAACTAAGTTGGCCCTTTTGATGCTCTGTTCTACTGAAAGTCAATAAAGACACTCCAACATACTATTTACTGATGTGTATATACTACATTTTAGTACTATTCTCATAGATTTATTCTGCAAAATTTGGAGCCGTTTGATTTGTTCTTGATTGCAAGCTAGTAATAATGTTGCGCAGTAACTAAAATGAGGTTTTATAATAGTATTGTAAACGAGCATTCCACACCAATGAGACAAACTAAAATTTCCTACATGATCCAACATGACGCCTAAATACATTATATTATATACTTACTGAATTTCAATCCCATTTATTTTAATTACAAGATTTTGTTCATTAAAGCTCTTGCAATTTGATTTAGTTCCTAATACAATCCGCTTAGTTTTATTGCTGTTCAATTTAAGCTTATTAACACGTAGCCAATCATTTAAGATTCCCAGTTCACTATTTAACAAACTAGCAGCCCTCTCTGGATCACTATCGGCAATTGATATAGGTAAATGTATCATCAGCAAACAGACTTACAAAAGAATTCTTTAACACTTTCTGTATATCGTTTATATATGCATTACATAATAAAGGACCCAAGACACTTCCTAGGGGAAGGTGACACTCAATAATACTGGTAATTGTGCATCGGCTTTAAGGCTTGTGATGTTACCCCAAGTTTTTCTAACTTCAAAATTAGCAAATTCCTGTCAATTGTTTCAAAAGCACGTTTTAAATCCAGAAAAACACTCGAGACCGTTTTACCCATATTTATTTCTTCTCTCCATTTAGCACAGACAAATTACAGTGCTGTTTCACATGAAAACCCGATTGTCCTTCATATAGAATATTGTTTTTCTCGAAGAATAGCGTTAGATGGTCTCTTAATACAATTTCAATAATTTTGTCAACAGTTGGCAAAAGGTTTATCGGTCTATATTGCTCAGGCAATATTGGTCGAGGTACCTTAGCAATTGGTACTATTACACTGATTTTAAGTGCAGGCGGATATATTGCTTTAGATAATACTGTGTTAACAAGATATAATTGTCACTATATTGTTAAGATTCAAGTAATAATCCTAAATTGTAACGTAATTCTTAATGTAAATATATCTGCAAAGGAAGGAATTTTTTCATATATAGTTGACACAATGTATTTTAAACCTCAATTATATATCACTCCAATGTGAAATGTGTAATGAATAAAGACTAAATGGTTCTTTTGCATTTAAAATATAACTTTGGATTTTTCTCTTTATGTCATTTAAAATTATGGCACCATTGTATTCACGATAATAAAGACGAATAGGTATCATCTGGAAAAACATATATGTTGCTCCTTGAAAAACACCGATTACTGCTCTATTCTTTTTTTACTGTTACAATTAGCTACTGCCTAATGCCAAATCATAATACGCTTCAAAGTAATGTGCTCCAAAAAATATTTACACATTACACTAATGCAACCCACAACGTTCATAGGATAGGATATTTTTTTAAATTGATTTGGTTAGTCCTGATATTCCGTCTAGAATAAGGTGAATGACCTTGTACTTTAGCTTTAGCATTGCCATGGGATTACCGTCGTCCCACCTTTTTACTACACCGTGAAAAATTATTTCCTATATAAATATCAATTATTATTCAGAAAATGGTTACTTTATAATATGAAGCCGTTGCTCTTTTTTTGTGGTATTCTCTCTGACTTCTGACATAAGTCAAGTCTCGAATTTAATATATCCCAAAGAGAGAATTGGAATGTTTATTAAAACGAAAAATAAATTGTGTGCAGGTATTGTATATCAATTAATTTCCTATAAAAGAAGAAACTATTAATATATTACCTGGTCCCTGCTTCTTATACAGAGACTGAGTTGTATGGGTAATTCAAGATCAAGGTAGTGTGGTGTCGGTCGGAACATATCAAAACAAATGCAAATTCAAGTTACTGCATACTCATCTATTTTCATATGTGTAAGTGTGGGCATCTGTTAAGAAGTTTGCACTTCCAAAATCAACCGTAAATGCCCCCATTTAGAAACTAGAGACTACAACCATAAGTGTATAACTCCGCATTAACTTACATTACAAATAGAAAAACAGAATCAAAGTTCATCTCATATTAACAGTACCTACAAAAGATTTGAATTTTTGAGTAAGCAAGGTACATCCTTTGGTTATCTGTTTTGAGTCATGATGGCGCACTTGCTCTAAGATTTGTAAACCTTGATTAAAAATACGATCGGCAACAAACGTATACCAGGATAAGGTTGGACCCAGAAAAAAGGTTTAGAGGAGGGGGTAATTGCTTCTCCACGAGGGGATACCATACTTCAGATAACGACCTCATCCTTCAAACGGGCGGGAAGCGATCTCACATTAAATAGGGAGAAGGCTTCTCTAAGTTTAGACACATTGTTTTTCTTTGTTATTGCAATAAAAATCGTTAATGTGGGTTTTAACGTTTTTTACAAAGTCTTAGATTTAAGATTCCCTGTTCTCGATTTGAACTCAGTGACTCACTCAGCGGTTGTTTCTAATTTAGTGACAACGTAATTTAGAGGGGTTCAATGGGTTACTCAACTGCACTTAAATTAACGCCTATGTGTTTTACCGCTCTAATCCTTGAGTGTGAGTCGACCAAGCCTGGATTTCCAACTTGTTGAGTTTAGTAGCTGCACCAAAATATCCTACAGTTGCACATAAAACTGCAACCGGAGCGGGGGCTCTAGCGTACCGAAGAAAAACCGATAGTACTATACATGTAACATCTCCGATAGAGTCTTAATTTCTTTAATGTGAGGAAACAAAAAATGAGAAATAAAAATAAGAAATGTTCTAAACAATCGTTAATATAGATTTTTTTAGTATGGTGTATCCAGCATTCAGCTTCAATAATTTACCTTTAAAGCTTTTGATTATTTCATCCATAAATAAAGTAGAGAAAAAATTATTTTATTAAATTAAGATCCAGTATAATATTCGATTACTTTTTCAACAAATAGTCCCTCCATAGGTATTTACGGACCCAGTTATTCTAGCGACATTGATACAACTAGATTGCGTATATCCAATTGAGGAGTGCTCATCCAAATTCGTCTTTTCGCATGCCAAAAGTCACCCAAGTTTGTTGTGAACGTTGCAATGGACTATGATGTTCGCTGGGGCACAAAGCAGGTGATTTTGATGGCCATCTCAGCCTCTGTGCCAGATTCTCGTGCCAAACCCCGTACCACTAGCAAGATTAGAATTGGCATAATCCTGGTGAAAGGCATTTGATATGGAATGTAGGTAGGTATGTAAAATTGGTGGCAGAATTTTATTAATATTCCACCAAGTCGTCACATTGATGAGAAATAGAGGTGATCTGGTTCCCATTCATATGAAGTCCCATACTGTGATAACTTGCTGTCTTATTGTCTGACATTCAGCGGTCACATCTCTTCTTGTTTTCTGGATATCTGTGTTCATCATGGCAGTCCAAACAAAACCTGGATTCGTCACTGCAACATGACATTCCATCTGTCATTTCAATTTTATCGAGTGTCATTTCAAGGGGCGGTCATTGGGGTATGGTCAGACAAACAGGCAGAACTGTCTGAAAAAGATATAAGAAGACTACCCTTTTAAACAGAACTCTGAAAAAAATGAGAATCATTATCATTTGTTATCTAATATAGAACAGAGTACCCAGTGTAGAAAAGTGCATTGCAATTATTTGATTTTTTTGAAATTCAGTATATACCCTCCAAAGCACGTATCATGCCTTAACTGTCTTCCAAAACGGGCAAAGATGTCTTCGATGCGACCGGCATAATATAATACCGCGAGTCGGTCCTCACCACCCCCTGCCGCGCCACTCTTCATGTCGAATCGTAGAAAATACCAGTGGAACGGAACCAAATAACGTTTTCAGTTGAATTGAAGGCCAAGCCGAAGGCAGGACAGGAAGATCAACTCGAATAACTTGGCAGCCAACGGAGCGCGGTCTGCTGCTGTCTTCTGGTCTGCCAAACGACACGACGACGACGCGATCCAAGAAGCGACCAGCACCTGCAACTTTAAACCGGTATCATACCTTCGACCGAGAGCCTTAATTCGTTGAAAAAAAAAACACTCTCCTTCACTATTCGGTACTTTGTCCTACGGCTTTGTCGTTTGTATTCATACGTGAAGGTTATCACATGAATTTTTAATTGAGCATTGTTTTAAGTGGATTGTAGTTATCATTTAATTTCAGTATGTTTTTTTTAATTGAAATGATGACTCAAACATAAAGAATTATGAAATCTTTTTGTTCGTCATTTTGGAAGAGCAACGTTCAATTTTGTACCATTAAGTTGATTCAACATAGAATTGTTGTTTGCTGAAAATTCACTTGAAAATGACATAAATTTGACTCAAATGGTTTAGGAAATACAAAATGGCTGTATGCTATCATTCCACTTCAGAATGGCTTGAGCTTGACTCAACTGATAATTAAGGCATATAAAGTACTTGAATTTGTTGGTACCATAACCACATGGAAAACTTATTGTCTTACTTAGTTTAGTTTTGTCAAGATGAAAAAAAAAACAATGAACTTTTTTAGTAATTTTATTTTTACGAATGCATAAACTCATCAGATTTTGCAGTAAAGATTCAAACATCTTATTACTGACGGCGCCAGTTAATTAAAGGCAGTAACTAAATCAAGTACGACATATATCCTCTCTTAATGTTTTCACAAGACGGTACCCAAACGCTTAAAACACCTTTAGACTTATTCCCAACTAACTAATTTATAAACCTTTTATAAATTGTGTCGTATTCCTTATTTATATTGTTATTTCGATTAAAATCCTATTTCAAACTCAACACACTGTATTTCATGCTTTAAACTTATACAAAACAAAACGTGACTTGCTTTAATTTCATCTTATCAATTGCTACTGTCAAATACTTCCAACTAAACAAATGAAACATCCCAAGATCATACATTAAACATATCCTATCATATCCTCGAGCTTAGGAGCTCTATGGTTTTCATATTCCTTTTTCTTAATTAATAGGTGCGAAAATATTGAAGATCTACGGCTGGTTTTCCAATACAATTTTAAATTCATTAATCATAATATCTACCTGATAATTAAGGCATATAATGTACTCGGATTTGTTATTCGTAAAAGCAAAAATGTTAATACACAAACAACCATAAGGCTTCATATTTCTTTTGTGAGACCTCATCTTGAATATACCCTAAACATCTCACCACTAAAATGTTGCAGCAACAGCAATGAGACTGAAAAACCTCAGAAACATTTTCTACAGCATGTCTCTATTAAAATGAATGGCATATATATATAATCATTCTCATTTATAGATAAATGGTGGAAACCATTTATTTGTGTTCTTTGGATGCTAGGACTTTTTGCATTAACAACAAAAGTATGTATATTTGTCATTTTGGAAGAGTTGCTTTAAATCGAACTTTATCAAAGTAATTTAACTAAAAATAATTGGAATTTTCTTTCATTTATAAACTATTAGATTTAGTGTTTCACTCACAGGAATTGAATATTACAACATCCACTTTTCATTAGTGTATTCTTACTAAAGATTTACATCTGAAAGCGTACAAAGTCCAATTACACAAGTTTGCTCCTGGTAGTGTCATTCCTCGGTTTGGTGATCAGAATAGGCCGCCACGGTCTTGTAATTTAACACCTTTGGACTTCTGGCTCTGAGGTTATCTGAAGTCACAAGTTTATACCAACAAGACTGCCAGCATTGAGGCATTGCAGGCCGAAATTAGACGCCGCACCAATGAAATACCGCCATATCTACCATCAAAAATTTTGAGGTCATAATTCGTTTCATACATAATTCGTAAATGTATACATTACAAATTAATAAATACTTCAAAGCTTTGCCACAGAAAACGACATTTTATTGAATTTTAAAATTTGTCATTTTTATTGAAACACTCTGCATATTGCCTGACGCTGAACGAGAACCATTAAAAAAACTTCTGCTTCTTTATCATCAAGGGTGTCTCTTGCGAGACGGTTCCATGGCTTTGATCTTTTCGATCTTATTAGCCAGATACCAGTGATATTAGAAAAAATTACATATATTTTTATACAGACTTATTTACAAGACGGGATAGCCTTGGAGTTCCGGCTATCACTAATCTAAACACATACATTCACTACTATAGCGTCTATAACACTTTTAAAACGTCTTTATACGGGAAAAACTTGCTCATTAATCGATCATCGGGTCAAGGTTATATCAAAAATCTAAATGAAATAATGTACATGTGGCTGCCCCGCCATCTTTACCGGAACTGCTTAAAAAAACATTGCACTGCTAAAGTTTAATAAAACATTGCCAAGCTAGAGGAAAAACTACCAAGCTACCGGAAACAGGTAGACAAGTTGGGGATGCGTGTCAATTTACAGCTACCTGGCGTGGTGCCAAGGATTTAAATCAAAGTCCTCACGTCAATTACTGGAACTAGCCAAACCACGTCTTCCGGGAGCTACTAGATTTTAATAAATGTCAAAGCGTTTTTTTTAAATACTTTTGTCATCAATTTAGAAAACAAAACACCAACAAAAACTTTTCGAATCTCCCCGATAAATTCATGTAATAATTGAATCCTGAAGTATGACTCGTTGAAATTGTTGTTGATGAAACGCGTTGATAGATCGACAAAAATTCTCAGTCGGTTA
Organism: Octodonta nipae; assembly: GCA_034190945.1. Lineage (NCBI taxonomy): Eukaryota > Metazoa > Arthropoda > Insecta > Coleoptera > Chrysomelidae > Octodonta > Octodonta nipae. Next base: position 58,218,761 of record CM067224.1, on the reverse strand, counting down.
CAGCAACCCACACCCAAAAAGTGGGTCATTGTTCATAATCACAAAAAAGGGACAGCGAGTTACATGCAGTGAACTTCATGAGACGACAAAACGCACACCTGCAGCTGATATCAAGTTTCATCTCATCGCAATTGTTTTCAACGTTAAATATTAAATTATGATCATTCTTGTTTGAGCCTTCGCTTGCATTGTATCAGTCTGAAATAAGTTTTGTAATAATTTTTCAATAAATTTTGTTTTTAAAAAGTTATTTTGGAAGGACAACGATTTAATTGGCGCAGTCAGTAGGATCTGTGTGATTGATTCGAAATCGCATCGAGCGGTAAAAATCGAAGCCAATTTTAGTGTTTTAACACTTTAAACGCAGATCGAACATTTCTCGTGTTGAGTTCCCATCTGTGGTACCCATCCAGGAGAACATCTTCTCGTGTTGGAATCCTAACTTGGCAATCCGACCAGAAGAACACAAAGACTTTCTTCGTGAGGGAATCCTAACTTGGTAATCCATCCAGGAAAGCAGCTTTTCTCGAGACAGAATCCTAACTTGGTAATCTATCCAGGAAAGCAGTTCGTCCTTCAAGGCAGATATCAATAAAAAACCAAGCGCTACAGGGAGGTCAAACAGAGTCGGAGTTTGGAAATCACCGGTAAGTGTCAAAAATTTCCAATCTTGCCTTTCCTTAACCCTATCGCAGGACTTTTGGAAAGATAATTTTTAAGAATTGAATTGATTTTTTGAAATATTGATGAAATAAATAATTGTGTTGAAATATTGAATATAATTGAATATAATTGAATTGAATTGAATTGATATTGAGAAATAAAGAAAATATACAATTTTTGAAAAAATCGTAGAATAGTTTAGTTTTAAGTTTATGAACGTAGAGGGCATATCTGCGTTGTTTGAAAACCTTCGCTTTCGCGAACGTTTATCTTAGACTCAGATCACTCTGATAAACTTAGCGTTTTGAACTTTGAAAAAGATTCAGACGAAATGACACCAACAGGAAGTACACCGACCATCAATTGGGATCTCTTAAAATCTAAATTACAAAATATAAAACCTTACGATGGCAACAGTAATACTTTAAATAAATTTATTAATAGGTGCGAAAATTTATTATTGTTATATAGCACACATAATGATAATGACTTAAACAGACATATTTTTGAAAGTATTCAAGAAAAATTAGTAGGCAAAGCAGAACTCATGGTAGGTAATAGAACGGAAATCAATAACTGGCCTGATTTAAAAGACGCATTGCAACAATGTTTTTCGGATAAACGCGATTTAGATTGTTTAGTTCAAGAACTAACTAGAACTAGACCAAATAAAAATGAACATCTTTTAGATTTTGGAAGTAGGTTACAGCTCCTACGAAGCAGTGTTGTACAACGTATAAGTAATGACGTCACACTTAGCAATAACGATAAACTTTGTCAAATTAATCATTATAATAAAACAGCCCTTAATACCTTTATAGCAGGTTGCGAAGGTATTTTGAAAAATAATTTGCATTTAAAGAAACCCACTACTCTTGAAGATGCATTAGCGTACGTTTCAGAATTTGAAAATTTTGAAAATTTATATGGAAATTCTAATAATGTAAAGAAAAACTTTACCCCTAATAACAATGTTTTTCAAAATATTCCACGTCCTCAATTTCCACAACCGAACTTTCAGGTTAACCAAATGAACCCCTATAAATTCAATTTCCAAAACAGAAATTTCAATAATTATCCCCCGCAATTTAATCAAAATCGTTTCATGCAGAACATTCCCCCTAATTTTAATCAAAGACCTGAATTTCCGAGACAGCCAGTCTACTTACAACCGAGACCCGTTCCGCAAAGACGACTCTTCACCAACGAAGAAGTTTTTGGGAAACCAAAAAATATAAATGTCTTCAAACCACACCCGAGTCATAGACAAAATCTGCCAAAGCCAGAACCTATGTCAATTAATTCGAGACTCTCTTCAAGAAATAATAGACAACCACAATATCCCCAATTCCAACCTAGAAATTATAATCATTTCCAGAGTACTGGAAAACCTAATTTCACCTTCGAGGAATTACATTATAATGATTATTATAATGACAACCAATACCAATACTACCCTTATGATGACTATTATCCTGAATACCAATACGACTATGAAAACCCAAACATGTCTTACCATTACCCAAGTGAAGAAAATTATTTTGATGATAATTATCCCCCTGAAACTGAAAAATCATTTTCAGACTTTGAAAACAACCCCATGCTAAATTCCAATACTAAAGACAACACCGAGACTGACGAAAATTTTCCCAAACCAGCCTCGAGCAAGAGAGAGAAACCATAGAAATTAACGCCCTTTCTAGCAACACACTACCATATATCGAAATACATCACCCGAAAATGAAATTACTAATCGATACAGGAAGCTCGAAATCAATAATCAAACCTGAGATAGTAGAACGCTTTTTTCCAAATTGTATTTTTGATTCAAACGTAACAATTAAAACAACCCTTGGTAGCAAAACCATCAGACATGAAGCTCATGTACCCGCTTTTCCTGAATTTAATTGTTTATATTACATAGACTTTCTTCTATTTGACTTTCACGAATATTTCGATGGAGTCATTGGCCTCAACGACTTAGTAAATATGAATCTTAACATCGACTTAACTAATAAAAGACTTATAGGCAATCACGTCCAAATTCCCCTAAAATATAGAGGTCAAGATAATGAAATAAAATTTTCATTTAGTATTGAAGCAAAAGAGCAATGTTTAATGAACATCCCCGTAGACATTAATGACGGAGAAATTTTAATAAACGAAATGTTTCTCAGCGAACTTTATATACCCGGAACTTTGACTTTATCAAAAAACGGTTACGCCCCGATTGAAATTCAAAATTTTTCTGATAAAAATATTTCTTTAACCCTGTTAGAACCCATAAAAGTCACGAAATTTCAGAATGATCTTCATGAAATACATAATTTCAACTTTGTGAACGAAAACAATTTTTATAATTGTAATCCCGAAAAAATCGAACTTGGAAACTTAATTAGGACAAATCACATGAACTCAGAGGAGAGAGAAGCTATTTTTAAACTCTGCAAAAATTTCAAAGACATTTTACTAAAACCTAATGACAAACTAACATTTACTTCTAAAGTTAAACACGTTATTAAAACAACAGACGAAGTACCAGTACATACAAAGTCTTATCGCTACCCCTATATTCACAAAAACGAAGTTCGACGACAAATTCAAGAATTATTGGAACAAGACATCATACAACCATCCAGCAGCCCATGGTCATCACCGATCTGGATTGTACCGAAGAAGCTTGATGCTTCGGGGAAAGAAAAATGGAGATTAGTAGTCGATTATAGAAAAATCAATGAGAAGACTATAGATGATCGATATCCAATACCAAACATCAATGACATATTAGACAAATTAGGCCGAAGCCAGTATTTTTCAACGCTAGATTTAGCAGCTGGGTTTCATCAAATAGAGATGAGTGAATGTTCCGTAGCAAAAACTGCCTTTACGGTAGAGAACGGCCACTACGAGTACAAGAGGATGCCATTTGGTCTCAAAAACGCGCCCTCAACCTTTCAGCGTGTAATGGATGAAGTTTTAAAGGATCTTCAAAATAATATTTGCATGGTTTATATGGATGACATCATTATTTTCAGTACAAGCTTACAAGAACACATCCAAAATTTACAATCCGTTTTTGAAAAATTAAGGGAAGCTAAATTAAAAATTCAACTAGACAAATGCGAGTTTTTACGAAAAGAAGTTGAATTCCTTGGACATGTAGTAACACCGGACGGTATTAAACCGAACCCGAGGAAAATAGAAGCAATATCAAAATTTCCACTGCCAAAAACACAAAAGGATATAAAATCATTTTTAGGACTCCTTGGATACTATAGAAAATTCATTAAAAACTTAGCAAAAATCACAAAACCAATGACCAATTGCTTAAAAAAGGACCAATCAGTAAAACATACCCCAGAATTTTTGGAATGTTTTAATACTTGTAAAAATCTGTTAACATCAGAACCTCTCCTAGCCTATCCAGACTTCGAGAAAGATTTTGAATTAACCACTGATGCTTCGAAATATGCTATAGGTGCAATATTATCCCAAAATAAACGTCCAATAGCTTATGCGTCCAGGACATTAAGTGAATCGGAAATCAATTATTCGACTATTGAAAAAGAATTGCTGTCAATAGTCTGGGCTTGCAGGTACTGGAGAATGTATCTTTTTGGCCGTAAGTTTCATATTTCTACCGATCACAAACCTTTAAAATGGCTATTTTCCTTAAAAGAACCGAATTCCAGACTCGTAAGATGGAGACTAAAACTGGAAGAATTTGATTTCACCATCGATTACCTAAAAGGAAAAAGTAATCAAGCGGCAGATGCATTGTCAAGAAATCCGACATCGATTGATTTCAACCCAATCGAAACAGCATCCCTAGACGTGAATCTAGATGACTTAGACGAAATTATCTCGAAAGAACTTGAAACACGCAACGAACTACCCAATTTAACCAACGAAGATATCGAAGAAATTTTAGACGGACCTGAAGAAAATTCATCAAAAATCACAGTACACTCCAACATTTTACTAGACCCGAAAAATCCAGAAGAAGAGGAAGAAGAAGAAGACGATCTTCAAACGGTTCACACTTCAGCCGAAAACCCAATACTGACAATTCCCATTTCCAATAAACCTATAAATACTTATAAAAATCAAATAATAATAACAACAGGAGACATACCAGATTTGACTGTAAAAAGAGAGAAAATATTTGAGAACACCCGAATTTATGTGACATTACCAAACCGACACATAAACGAAAACATCATTAAATTAGCGAAAGAATACTTTGACCCAAAACAGACATACAATATAATTACCAAAAGAAACCTGAAACGACAAGATCCACCGACTTATCTTAAAGACAAAGCGGCTTACGTTAAAACAAAATTCCGCGACAAAAAACTACCAAAATTCGACAAAACCCAAATACTTGATGACGACGGCATATACATAAAAACAAAAAAGGGAACTTATCATAAACAATCCCTCAGGAAACCACGTAATAATCCTAAACAATTGTTACAGGTTCAAAATGAAGACGAAGATAATGACCCTTCACCTGGTCCTTCAAATAATTAACCTAGTAGAAAGTAGTGAAAATAAAATAACCGTTACTAGTTTAGAAAGCTTATTGTTACCCTTAAAATTAGGAAACGCTAGAATCATATATAGCAAGCATAGATTTTTACATTATGTAGATTTAGAAGAAATTGTAAAGCAAACGGCAAAACTCGAAGAAAACTTCAAAATACTTTCAAATAATTTCCAAAAAGTAGAAGCAACAAACTTATTATCTTATCATGCTCTCGCTCAAAATCTCCTAAGCAGAACAGAATATTTAATTGAAACTTTGCACAAGAAATTAACAAATCTCCACCCCTTTGTTAGACAAAAAAGAGGATTAATTAATGCTCTTGGAAAAGTAAATAAATGGATTTTTGGAAATCTTGATGCTGAAGACGGAATTAGATACGATAACGCGATTAAAGTGCTTTCAGAAAATCAAAAATCGATCATTCAAGAAACCAATTTACAAACAACCTTGTTTAAAAAACTAATAAATCATTATAACAAGTCAATAACAACTTTGAGCCAAAATCAAGAAAATTTTAGTAAAAATCTAAATCGATTTCAAGTAGCAATGGATCAAAAGATCACAGATATCGGTCAATACATTAGCTTTCAAGGTGTGATTTCTTCAATAAATTTAGATTGCCAAAATCTTGTTACATTTTTAGACAATTTAGAAAGTGCCATTCTATTTTCAAAACTTAATACACTTCATAATTCAATCATCTCAGTAAAAGATATAGAGGAAATGATAAAGTACTTAGAAAAATTATATAAAGTTGATGAAATTCCTCATTTTGAGAATCCTTTGTCTTATTATCAAATTTTAGGAACTCAAGTTCATTTTTCAGGTAATAAAGTTATATTTGCTATTCATGTTCCAATTATCGATCCAAAACCCTTTGAGTTTTATCACCTTTTCCCGATTATCCAAAATCACCAAATGTTTATACCCGAATACCCATTTTTGGCACGAAACCAGAAGACATCAACCCCCGAAAAACATGAATGCCCTGCACTGGACAACATCTACTATTGCCAGCAGCACTATTTGCCCGCAGATAATTGTACAATCCAATTGATAAATGGAGGATCATCCGAAAACTGCCCACTGTTAACCGTTAACGCCCAAGAATCAATAATCGAACAAATCAGCCAAGAAGAAATAATTGTCATGCCACTAAACAATGAGAGAATACTATCAATTTGCAATACAGATCAATACTTCGATATTTCTACGCCAAGCCTAATTAAAGTACCAGAAAACTGTGAAGTCCGCATTACTGATAAGAAATTCATAAACAATCAACAAATTAAGAAAGGCAAACCACTAATCCTGCCCAAACTAGAAATCAAAATTAATGCAAAATCAAGAGACTTCCAGGCCACCAATATCACGAAGATAGATTTCGAAAATTTATACGAAATCAACAACGTAGCCAAACAGCTGATTCCCGTACAGGAAGAAAAATCGACCACCTACACATTGCCGATATTCAGTACATTTTTAATAATCCTATCTATTGCAGTAGCCATCATATTATTTCTGAAAATTAAGAAGAAGAAGCCCTGTCCATGGTGCCCAATGTCAAAAAAGAAAACCGAAGAAAATTTGGAAGAAAACCCCGATGGCCCATCTGCGAAAACAAATTTCTCTATTTTCGCAGCTTAAGGAGGGAGGAGTTACATGCAGTGAACTTCATGAGACGACAAAACGCACACCTGCAGCTGATATCAAGTTTCATCTCATCGCAATTGTTTTCAACGTTAAATATTAAATTATGATCATTCTTGTTTGAGCCTTCGCTTGCATTGTATCAGTCTGAAATAAGTTTTGTAATAATTTTTCAATAAATTTTGTTTTTAAAAAGTTATTTTGGAAGGACAACGATTTAATTAGCGCGTACGAGCAACATTCATACTTCATGGTCTACTTGCAATAAAACACAATGACGACGGTGTGATGGGCAATTCAGAAAGTGAAATCTGTTGAGGGTGATTCGGCTTGCCGAGATACCGTGTCATTTTTCAATTAGTCGCACAAAGGATTTATGGCATTGATTCGTTTTAAATACTGTCGAGATGATTGAATGTGAATTCCCATACAAATACACATGGGAAATTTATTCTCTTACCTAGTTTAGTTTTGTGAAAATCAAAAGACCAATACCCTTTTTTACTAACTTAAGGTATAACAAAACCAGTCATAAGATGTTTCCTTTAACTCCTTTAATTTAGATACATCTATACTTTTCACTGTCCATGAAATCTGTAACATACGTCGCCAGCACCATTCTTCATATCTCTGATGTTTTCATCGTCCGGGATTCCGCCCTGTACGGGAAGATTGAAAATACGAGAGATTTGACTAACATGATCTTCGTGCTTCTAGTAATCTTTCCATATTCTTATAAAGTTGCTCACGTTTCCTCGTGCCGTTTCCATTCGCCATTTTGTTTCTTCTTTGCACTTTTGTTATCCATGATTGTCGGTCCATTGTTTCAGTTAGTAGGGTGTCTATTGGTATATTTGTGATCTAGATGGACTATTCATCTAACCTGAAATCATATGACCAATACACTTTTTTTGTGTGCTATCCACGCGAAATGTGGTGCTAGCGCCATACGTCTAGATTATATATATTCAGGATGTTCGGTCGAAGGAGGATTTCACCTCTGTATTTTGCCTAAATTTAGCCTTGCTGAAATTTATTTTCAGGCCCAGCTTAGCACTTTCTCTCGTCACTCCATCTAACATTATCTCCATTTCTGCCTCTAATCTCACCAGTAACGTGGTATCGTCTGCGTATCGTAAGTTTGTTAGTCTTTTACCACAAATTGACAGTCCATCTTCAATGCTGTCTAGAGCTCGTCTTATTATGTATTCGCCGTATGCGTTAAAAACCGAGGCGACAGGATACATCCTTGTCGCACTCCCTTGGGTATAATAAATGTATCTGATGGATATGTATCTATCCTTACCATGACTTAATTTGTCCCGCGTTAGATGATGAACCACTCCCATTGCCACAAGCATTCCCATTTTACTCAATATGCTTTTAAAGCCCTGACCCAATACATCATCATCAACCTCCTCGATCACAAGGTTCCAACACTCACGCTTTACTTCCTTGGGCAGGGCTTTTTAGCTCACTCATTTCTCTCTCGCTTTCATCATGACCTCCGTGCGCCCCTACCAGACATCTGGGTGCTCTTCTACTCTTCTCTCTTGCACCCGCCACTCTCTTATTGTACCATGATGCATGCTTTCTTCCCCTTTCATTCACTTTTTTCTTTCCCTGCTATGTTCCTCCTTAACGTCATACTAAATATCTTTATGTTTCCATCGATCGCTTCTTTTAATAGGTCATACACTTTTTTTCCGCATTCAGTATATCAAATCATGAAGTATTTGTGTAGGCTCAAACTGTCGTCCTCTAGAACCTCCCACCCCTGTCAGAGTCTCTCAACGTTTGTCGTACAAAATGTAACATCACTATACGGTGTTTCCCCTCTCAAAAGTAGGCTTATCGCCCCTATTTAAGCACAGTGCGTTCAAGGACACAACTGTCTTGCACTAGTATGCTCCTTTTCTATCCAGGACCCCCGCCCCCACATTGGATGGACTCTTGGCGTTTATGTACCCTGCCAAAACATAATCTCTCTTACACGGCTCATGCAGTTACACAATCTATCTACAGCCTACTGTGACTCCTTTCACTGCTATTTTCTTATTTACTATCCATATGCAATGTTTTTTATTATCGATAAAGCACACTAACATAACCCTTTACGAAAGGCTGCTTGCGCAGATGGTATTTATAAATACGTAAGGTTTTAAAAATAGTGTTCTATAATTTCCGCAGTTTTTGATAAAACCTTTCTTATGTAAAGGGATAAAAATGGATTTAGTCCAGTCATTTGGCCACCTCCTCGTGTACCAGATCTTATTGCAAATGCCTAATAGTCTCTCTATCCCTCGTTCTTCCAGTGTCTAGTATTTCTACACTTATGCGATCTACTCCTGGTGACTTAGTTGTTTCAGATGTTGTATTGCTTGTATCACCTCATCCTTAAGTACATTTGGTTGTATTTCCTCTTCCCCCTACTATTTAAGACTTTTTATCTCTCATAACATCGCTCCTTTTTAACCTTTATTGCCATTATTTTAGATTTAAATTTCCTCGACACTACATTTGTTTTCTGGAAAAAATCACTTCAGTATTTTGTATTCTTCAACCTCTTCATACCTTTTTTTATGTATCAATTTTGATCTATAGAAAGGATAGGCAACCCAAATTACATCTTTCTAGACAAATACTATAATTTGGCATTCCAGATCTTTCGAAAAAATCAGTGAGAGAAATTCAGGTTGTCCAACAAATGTTAGAGTTTGAATTAAGGAAAGTGAGTTTTAGTATGGCAAATTGTTTTATTGTAGTTCTCTCTTCCTGCGTGAATTTGAAAGTCCTAGTTAGGTCCCTGGTCATATACTCTTTGGTTTCAATTAAACCTTTGAATGTCAAGTTGAGATTTTCAAACAAATAATAAAGTGGTGTATCGAAAGCAGCATACTCAGCATCGCCAGCAACTAATCCGTGGAAACCACATTCTAAACAGTAAGCGATCACTTCTTGATCACAGTGACACCCAAATGCCTCAAGGACATTCGAAGTACTGCCCAAAGTCATGTTGGTGGTATCCACCATAGCTTTGGTGTTGTGGTTGCCACCCATTCGTTCAATCTGCATTGCTCAATCGTACCATTAAATACTAGACCAAACTCAATATTTTCTCTTTCTAATTAATGAAAGAATTGTACTATACGATTCTATTGCTTTTTCGGCATCTATAATCAATTTTAATTTGTTTCCTATTGGTATAATTTTTGAAGCGAAAGCTTCTTAACGGGGCCCACATTTACACATATGAAAATAGATGAGCAAGGGAATGAATTGGATAACTTGAGATTTAATTTGTTTCGACACCGACACCACGTACTTGAAATACCCATACAATTCAGTTCACTGTGTAAGAAACAGGGGCAAGGTAAAATACATTACGAGTTTCTACTTTTATGGAATATCAATCATAGGTAGGAAAGAAACTAATATAACCTCCAATTAATATAGAAAACCTGCACAAAATTTGCTTTTCTAATAAAAACTCAAATTCTCTCTTTGCGATATATCGTATTATGGACTTGACATATGTCAGAAGTCAGACAGAACGCTATTAATTTCATACACATTTTGTTAAATTGTTTGCCTCATTTACAATTCATCGGCTATGAGCTTAACTTGTAAGTTAATGATTCAACAAATTTTATTTGGCACTTATAAAAAATTGAAATTAAGAATTAAATTACACATATAATTAATACTTCAGTCATAACAAAATAGTGACAATTATTTTAATTCTCCTGAAATTTATATCCATTATCAATGATAACACAAGGAAATAGAAACAGAGACAGGAGATAACAAGAAACGGGAAGTATAATTCGTAAGAAGCTTTCGCTTCCATCGTTCAGTCTCAAATGACTGCCGTTCTTTTTTCTATTGGTTTTATGCGATTGTTTTCTTTGCGTTACATTTGAAACAATTTTTAATAGTAATAGTCAAAATACGAATATGCGACAGCCAGCCAGCGCTGCACTGACAATAGCTGTCAAAGTCTCATGGACGGATCTAGGATTTTCATGAGGTGGGGCCACGTGATGGAAATTATGGTGAATTGTATTATGACATGACATTAACGTTTTTAACTTTATATTAATGTAAACACTACTTGTAGTAAATCTTTATTTCATTAGTTGTTTATTTTTATGAAGAATTGTTTATTTAGTGAGAATTACAATTTACGAAGTCGTTTTAGAAAGAAATACTTTCATAAATCATAGTAGACTTTTAATAATCGCTTAATAATCGATTGTCGACCGATTACTGTTATATCCAGCATCGGTTAATCGATTACTGAAATAATCGAATCCGCACATCACTAGCGCTTACGATGAACAAAAGCCTACAGTCTCTGAAGATAAGTTAGCCCTAAACTAACTTAGCCCAGGACTATGTTGCAGGATCAATTACAGTAAAACAGTATAACTCTCTTCGAGGTTTCATTCTTTTGTACGCAAGACAATATATAATATATATTGTTTCTGGTTAGGGAACCTTCATCAGTTGCCCTTCTCACAACTGAATGTCCTCTCGAACACTTCTTAATGTATTTAATACATTTCGTTAAATTTGAAAACGCGAAAATCCTAGATATCGGTCATTATATCTCGCGTCTTCAAGAAACAGTATCAGTTGTAAAAATATACCGTTTACTTTGAAGATGAATTACTCACCAAGGACGAACACCTCTTAGATTGTCTTCGAAACCAAATGTTTGTATAAATTATAAATACGGATTTATCTTCTGTTTTCACATTTACCAGACTTTTCTTTCAGTTATTACGTTTTTAATGGCTGTTACTACAACCAAACGAACTTTTTCAATAATAAAATAATAAACTCATCGGATTCCAATCTCCGTGCTGACGTTGTCATCTCCGCATATTTTTTGAATTTTTATTCGGTTTTTGACCCGACCGGTCCATTGCCGAAATGGTAATACCAATGGCACTGAACCCGACATGAAATTCGAATCTCTCGCCTTATTCCGTTCAAATTCATCGAGAGATTTATAATAAAAGCCTTGATATCTGACATGTTAACGTTGATCCGCAAAAATTTGAATTTCATTTCGTCCACCAAAATAGTCAACACTGGAACGGTATAGGGTCAATATCTTTTCGAAACATCAGATACGCATTTTTATTATGTTTGGTAATATCTGCGCACTTTCTATGTAAATGTGACAACAATTTTTTGAGAAACGTCGAGATCTTGAATTTTGATGTAGGTACATTCGAACACAACATTATGGAATATTTTGAAATATTATTATTAATGTATATGCAGTGTGGAACAGCCAAATGGAATAAATTCGATAAAAAATATAGGATGACTAGTAGGGAAAACGCTTTGTAATTTTAAAAAGCATTTTTCTACAAAAAAATTATATAGGGTGTGTCATATGACAGTGGCCGATACCGACTTTCTTATTTTAAATGCAAGCCCCTGTATATTATTTATTTTTTGGATTCTCTAGAAAATACTAGACATAATTCATGTACAATCTCCTACACCTATCTAACTGTTTCAAAAATATTAAGTGTTTTCAGATTTATTACAAAAATTAAGATTAAAAAAAGAAAATTATTTTATTTTAGATTTTCTTGGGAATAATACCACATCAGAGTTCAAACTTGTGTATATTTTAAAACCAAACGTTTCAAAATCCTGTCGGATTTCGTTTTCAATGGATATAAATTTATAAATTAAAATTGAAATATAAATTTATAAATTTATATCCATTGAAAACGAAATCCGACAGGATTTTGAAACGTTTGGTTTTAAAATATACACAAGTTTGAACTCTGATGTGGTATTATTCCCAAGAAAATCTAAAATAAACTAGAAGATGCCACAAATAACATTCAGAAAACAATTAAAATTATTTTATTTCACAAATTTCCAAATACAATACTTAATTCCCATTTAGCACTTGATATTGAGATAGTAAGCAAAAACCATTCCTGCGTTCCTTTTTACTGATTTGAAAAAAAAACAGTTTTGTTTATTTTCGTCAAAACTCTTAGCTTTAGCATCTTGTTGTCTAACTGCATGACAGTGATGATCAGTGTCAGTGCTATTGTCGTTTGAATTACGTTAACTGTACGTAATAATATCAGAAAAACGATTTAATTAACAGAAATGAACAAAATAGCCATTCTACAAATGATTGGTTATGGAGATAACAAACGGGCACAAATGGAAGTTTCACGCTTATTTCACGAAAATTTTCCAAATGTGTCGCCTGTATCTCAATGAACGATTAGCAAAATAGAAAAGCAGTTTCGCGAGCTTGGTCATCTAAGACAGATAAAAAAAGTAGCTGCCAATGTTGTAAGTTAAAAATACGAATATGATATTATGCTTGACTTTCAAGAAAACCCACATAATTCTAGTCGAAAAGCAGCCCCACTGTTCAACGTTAGCTACCCATCAATTTTTCGAGTATTTAAGGAAAGTAAAATGCATCCCTATGAAATGATGCCGACTCAAAAGCTCATGGAGACGATTTCGATAGAAGAACGTATTTCTGTGAACAAATGATGGTAAGGTTAAGATGTGATGTGGTCCAATGAGAAGATGTTTTGTTTTCTGATGAGAGCACATTTACACTTCACAGTCATGTCAGTAGCCAAAATTGACGCATTGGTCTAATGAGAATCCTCACTGGATGACAAAGAAACATATGCAATATCCTGAAAAAGTTAATGTTTGGGCAGGAATTGTTGGAAATCATATCGTAGGTCCCTCTTTTCATTGATGGCAACTTGAATTTTAAACTGCTCCAAAATAATGTCGTGCCAACTTTGACAAACTTATATCCGGATACAGTAAACCCATAAGTTCCTGCTAATACAATATAAATCAATGTCCGGCACTACCTGAACCAAATTTTTCCAAATCGGTGGACTGGCAGGCACGGATCGATAGTATAGCCAGCACGATCTCCTGATTTGACGTCATTGAACTACTTCTTGTGGGGATATGTCAAAAGTACTATTTACAAAACTAAACCTTTTAACTTAAATGACCTAAAAAGACGAATCACGCTTGCGATTAGATCAGTCACGCCTGAGATGTTGAGTAACGTTAGAAGACAGATTACAGATACCAGATTAGCATGTTGCTAAGACGTTCGCGGCGAGCATTTTGAGCATTTCCTACAATGTCATTAACGGTTTTTTCTTTTTTTATACTATTAAGAAATAATCAGTATTTCTTATTAGGTTTTTAGTATAATGTAGCGAATTTGTGAAATAAAATATTTTTTTAAGGTTAATTTTTGTAATAAATCTGAAAACACTTAATATTTCCGAAACAGTTTTATATAGATGTAGGACATTATACATGAATTATGTCTAGAATTTTCTGAAGAATCCAAAAAATAAATAATATACAGGGGCTTGCATTTAAAATGAGAAAGTTGGTATTGGCCACTGTCACATGACACACCCTATATATTTTTTTGTTGAAAAAATGGGCATTAAGAAATACAAATGGACATGTCCAAGCGTTTTCCCAACACGCCCTCCTTTATTCGTTATCAAATTTATTCCATTTGGCAGTTCCACACTGTATTAGGACCTTTAATACTCTACGCAAACATTTTTCATTAAATTCGTCCATTTTGAAGTTATTCGTTATTCAAAAGTAATTTTGAATTTAATTTAAACGAGGAATAACTTTAAAGGAGTTAATTTAATGAAAAATGTTAAGAAACCTTTAGCCGCGCTTCTCTCGTGTTGCAGCTCTTAAATAAATATCAAAGATTGTTACATTCCAATAGAACTAAATCAATGTGATTCAGTATTTTAAAGTTACTACATACAATGAAGTTTCAAAAACCGAAAACATACTTTATTGAAATAATTTACTATAACAAAACTTAGAGGAACAAAGTAAAAATTAAAAGCAGCGAGTAATAACTAAAACACTGAACGGGCACCTAACTTCAAAAATTGAAATAGTTTTAGTATTGCCTATAAGTGACAGATCAAAATAAGACTAAATATAGAAAAATTCCAAACAGCTGAAGCTATAGCTATGGCTATATTAATTTGACAGTCGGTAATACAGCACCTAGGGTCTGAGCGTTATTGGCGTTGAAATTCCTAAATTTTCAAATTTTTTGACAAACAATCATGTCTGCCAAAATATTTTTTTTTACCTTTCGTAATTTTTTTTAATTAAAAATGATCCTATATCCTTTCTAATGCCTTTAAGAATATGTGTACAAAGTGTCCTGATAATCAGTTGAATAGTTTTGACGTGAAAGTGTAACAAACAAACATACATTCACATTTATAACATTAGTAGGGATTAAATTTCGTTCTAGAATAAGTATTTTGATCAAATAAATTATCGAAATTTTGGGTAGTTACAAAAACCCAAAATCGAAACAAAAAATTGAAAAAAACAAATCAATGTTTAACGAACGATTATCAGGAAACCGCTTGTTTTACGTCAATTTACTAACAGAGCTTTTTCGTAGGAATTTAATTACCTTGAAGAATATATACATAACTCAAATTTTTGATTGATTAATAATTTAGAAGTTTTTGGTAAACTAAATGTAATTATTGTTAAAAAACCCAATAGTCACAACGATTCATCCCTTAATATTAAATATTAATTAATATTAAGTGATCAACCTTTCACGATATTTTTTTTATCATCGTGAATATTTTCACAGTATCGTTATTTCATATTTTGCATACTCCTACGTTTTTTTTAAAGATTGCCAAAGACAGAAATCAACAATTGTATGTATTTTATTATTGAATTTTGTAGAGTAAGATATATTGATAGATTTTTTCCCATTTGATGCTTTAGTTAATAGAGGATTTTGGCGTTTTAGATGTCTACGAAGTTTTTTGTTGTGTCTATGATTATTTTGATATATGTATAAATTTTACTTTTTGAAATATCTTCCACATTTTTACAATTTAGAGGTGTTCTGGCACTATTGATATTTTTATAATATTGAGATTTTTCATATTTTAGCCATGGTTGATACTTTTTTACAAAACTTCCGCAAACAGGTGTTACGTCTTACCTGCGATTATCAAATAGTGAATTTTCTCAAAAACTTTTCATCCTCCGCCTGCACATAATTTTTGTAAACCCAGTAGTCAGGTATCTATCCATTTAAAGAAATAAATCAGTCTGTATAATAATATGTCAGTTCGGGTTTTAGTGTACAAAATAGTGTTTTTTTTTTCTAATAACGATTCCTCATCTTTCGTCCCCACCCCGACGGGTAATAAATTTTCACTCGCTTCTAATCATCAGAGTACATCTTTCAAATATTCTTAAAATAAAACCTCTCCCGCCCCCTATGACATAGATAAATTTAAGCAAAATATTTAAATTTTGTATTCATTTGAAGAGAAGAGTATACCAATTTTACGCCTAAAAAATAACCTACAACTCATATATAGGTTCAGTAGTTCCGAAGATTACCCACCACCAACAAACAAATTGAACCTCTTTTTAAATTAGTGTAAATATATAAATTTTAATGAAAGAAACTCATTATACTTTAAAAAATAGTTAATTTCACACATGTTAGTAAAGAATATTTAATTTTCATTAGCAAAAAAACATTAAAAAATAATGTTATAAGTTATGAAAATGAAGGCTGTTAGTGTGAGCTTATATGCTATAGTCCAGGTGAACTTTTTTATTAGTTATTGTCAACAATATAAAACATGATTAGACCCCAAACAAACAGCCAGCTGACATTTTTCTTTCGTGACTACAAATTCCTGAACTGGATAAAATCACCTTTGTTGAATAGATTGAAGAAATTTCCTATACACTTCATCAAAAATAACATTCATTTTAATTGTATATGAACATTTCAAGGATTTGTTTATTCAGCAAAGAAGTAGAAGAGAAAATCCCAGTAAATAGACAGGACGAGAACCAATGACCTCCTCGACTATCTTTTTACATGTTCTTTATGTTAATAAACCATATAACTCGGAAAATTTTGGGATTCTACGTTGATATGAAATTCCATGATTAAATATTGAGGTACACTACTACTGATCTATTGTAAACCTAAAAGATTGTCGATTGTGGAGGTATTTATAAGATTCTTCCGATCATTATTCTTGTGGAATGGATTTGTTTTTATATAAATAGTGTGAGTTATTTCTAGGCACTAAAACTATTCTTATTCCGGTATTTCTTGTAATATTGGCAATAACATTTGTATGCTCTTTTAACAGGCGTTTGATACTTTGCCAATATAAACAGTTTCACGGGCTGTTCATTAACTTCTTTTCATAAACACCCACTTTATTTAGTTGATCGATTAAACATTGATTGTTGACAAAAATGTCGACTAGAGGCCATAGAAACTCATTTACAAGACAGTGTGACGGGAACTGAACAGCAAATTGGTCAAGTTTTAAATAATAATTTAAAAAACAAATAAAATATATTTTTTTTAAATTTTAGATAATATAGTTTCTAAAGGTAGAATAAGGCGATGTTTAATATTTTCGTTAACATCTTTTACACAAATGATTCAAAAATATGCAAAAAATATATATGTGTTATTCTCATAATGAGACTTTTATTTCATATATTACATGATGCGTTTGAAATTTTATTTTTATTTTCCATTTAATTCTATAATTTAATATTGGGGTTTTCTACTAATTTTTCTTATATATTTCAAGTGAGACCCAATACCCCTAATTATTTTCAAAATTTTAGGTAGTATGGTTTCGGAAATAAAGCAGGAAATGAGAATTTTTTATATATTTTTTGTTAATACCTTCTAAAAATTTAATTTTAAAAATATGAAAATATATACTTGTATTCCTCTTAATGAGCCCCCCCATTTGATGTATTACATAATGTGTTTGAAAAGTATTTATTTTTCGTTTAATTCTATAATTTCCCCTCAAAATTAATATTAGGGGTATCTCCTTATTTTTCAAGTAAGGCCATATAAGCCTATTTTTTTCTTATAGATCGCAAATTTAAGCGGGAGAATGAGTACTTTTCTTATATTTTAGTTAATGTCCTTTAAACAATTTATTTAAAAAATATGAAAAAAATACATTTGAATTCCTCATAATAAGCTTTCATTTGATGGATTGCAAGATGCTTTAAAAAATATTATTTTATTTTCCGTTTAATTCTATAATTTGGCCCCCAAAATTAATATTTGGGAGTTCTTCGTATTTTTTCTATATACAAAAAATTTTAGGTCTTATAGTTTGGGGAATAAAGGGGAAAATGAGTATTTTTTAATATTTTTGTTAATATATTTTAAAATATTCATTTTAAAATAATGAAAAAAAATATTTGTATTCGTCGTAATGAGCCATTTGATTTGAAATATTACATGATGCGTTGGAAATTATTTTAATTTTATATTTTCCATTTAATGCTGTAATTTGCCCCCTAAAATTAATATTAGAGATTTCTCCTTATTTTCCAGTAAAGTTCCGGTGTTGTCCTATATCCCTAATTTGTTTCAAATTTTTACGTCTAATAGTTTTGGAGATAAGGGGGGAGGAATGGGTATGTTTTTTATATTTTTGTTAATATCTTTTAAATAATTTACTTTAAAAATATGAAAAAATATATTTGTTTTCGCCATAATGAGCCCTTTCATTTGATATATTACATGACGCATTAGAAAGAATTTTAATTTTATATCTTCCATTTAAATCTGTAATTTGCCCCCCAAAATTAATAGTAGAGGTTTCTCCTTATTTTTCCCGTAAAATTCATGTGAGGCACTATATCTATAATTTTTTTGCAAAATTTTACGTTTTATAGTTTCGAAGATAAGGGGGGAACGGTCGATTTTTTTAGGTTTTTCCCCCTGAACTACCCCTAAACTCAAAATTTCTTCATTTAGGATATGTACTCCTGATCAGGTTACCAAACTATACACTCATACCAAATTTCAACCGTTTCTATCCAGTAGTTTAGGAGAAAAATGCCGTATATTGTACATAAGGAACCCTAAAAAGTATTCAATTGTTGCAAGAAAAAATATTTGTTGCTTTTTAGTTAAGTTACTTTTTTGAAGTTGGTTTTTGTTTTTTTTTACAAATGTATTTATAGTTATATGAATATTTCAGTTCACATTTTTCGGTTATAATCATTATTCTTATATCACTTGGATTTTAATTTTTAACTACAAATTAAAACATCATGAATATTCATAAAAACAATAAGGAAAAAATATTTTGACCCAACTATTTTCCTTATCGACAGATTGTATTGGGTTCACTTTCAGTTTCATTTTTTATTAGCGCCCAAAGATTATAAACTCTCAGTTTTAAAAGGTAACAAGAAACACTAAAATTCATAAAATCGTGTACCTGTACAAATGATATTCTTTTGTCGAAAAGAACGGTCTATTATATAGCGGACAATGAGTTAGTTATTCCCAAGGTCCGTCTTGTTAGAACCTTTGCAGTTACCCAAACCGCACTAACGAATTCCTAAATTGCCTTGTTGCGTAGCACATCGAACGTGAGCATTTTTAAATATTGCCGGCTGACCAAAGAAAACAGGGCAAGGTGGTAATATTGTGTAATTTTTCGAGGTATGCCATTATATCATTTATCATTTTCGTTGTTTAAGTTGTAAATTGTATTTGAAACCAAGGCATTTACACATGATAAAGCCAGGGTTGCTTTAAATAAGATGCAAAATTGTTCGTTTTAAATTCAATTCTGTAACCAGAATAAAAGTGTATTAAGTCCAATTTAGCATTTTTTGGGAAAAGCACTTTGATGGACACATCAGTAATTTTATAACATTTTGGTGTTTTAATATACCTAGATTTTATCATATTGCAATTAATTTCAACTTAATATTGTTTTGATATAATATATTAATAAAAGTTAATAACACACTTTTATTAGATTAGGTTGACCTGTAGGTATGTAATTCAAGAAGTCCGATTAACTTGAAAATTAGCACACGACTCAAGGGTCGATAACAATACAGTTATTGCATAACTTTGTTATAATATCCTGACTGGGATCACCAAGAAAATATCTAGATTAATTTGTAGGTTAATATATGAATTATTAAGACAAACGTATTAAAATGGTTTCTAAGATTTATTTAAAAAAATTGAAATTTTGAAAAAAAAAATTAAATCAGAATTTTTTTTAATCAATAAACTTGGAGAAAAAAATGTAAAAATTGCATTGAGAGACTTTAAATCAAAAATGTCATTTATAGAATTTGAAAGAAATAGTAAAAAAATATTGGGTAATTTAATGCAATCACCCACTGTGCGAGGGCATCAAGTATTTCAACTACCAAAGTATACAAGGCCAGGTACATATTTATGGCGGCTCTTCAAGCTGCCTGAACTAAAACAAAACTTGGACCAACAAAGAGACACGACATTCATTGATGTATTGAACACCTTAAGGGTTGGATAATTGACATCTCCGCATCTTACAATAAAGACACAAGATCAACTTATTGATGCTACACAAAATTGAGGTGATAAAAATGTTAGACTCTGTTATAACTGATGATATCAATAGACTGGAGGTCTTCCTAAGGTATTATTAGTAAATTACAATATGGGTATTATCACTCAAATTATCTAGGCACATTTTCTCATGATCAAGTATATGATTCCGACATACCATCTTTACAATCTTGGTTAAGATGGTATACTTGTAATTAAACAAATTTCAGCGAAATATAGCTATGGTAGTGTTGAAAGGCGAATGCTGCCATTAATTGAATTTGAGTTGAATTATTTTGTTAATAATTTAATTTTTATTTTAATCTTATTCCAAATTAATTAATCATAGTCGATTCTTGGAATTTCTATTGCTTTAATACAAATTCTTCATAATTAATAATTATTTTTTACTTTTTATTTCGGTTTACTATAATTTATTTTTACTTACAAAATTTAATTTAAAACATTATTTAGTAATAACAGTCTTTTATGTGGTGTCACCAAGAAAACTACAAAACAATTTAGTTGCATCTACAGGATTGTTAACATAAGGAATGTCGGGAAATGCTTTGTTTTCAAGACACAGGGTGTTAAACAGGACTCTTCTTCCATTTTTTGATTTTTAACCAACTTCAAAAAAGAAGGGGGTCCTCAATTCGTCTGTATATATGTTTTTTATGTGTGTTCAGCTATTATGCGGAACCGATTTGGATCATTTTAATAAGATTCTGTTAAGGGGGGGATCCCGAAATTTTCCCATATTTTTTCAATGACATGGCTTATACCATTTTTTTGAAAATCCCCAAAAACGTGTGGTTATGTAGTACCAATTACTGAAGGCGATAGAATTTAAAAAAGCAAATGTCTCTGTTCAAAACCTGGGGGTAACGAATTGAAAATAGAATGGAATTAAACCAAATAAATGACCGTTAACCAACTTCAAGATAGAGCTCTCTACATACAGTGTGTCTTCATAAATTGGAATCCAATGAAAAACTTTTTTATGAATAATATTTAGAGAAAAAGTTATTCTTCAGAAAAAGATTTGCATGGTCTGAAATCTGTACTTTAATCACTACATGTCACTTTTTCAACTGTATACAAGATTTGTCAGCAAATATTAATTTTGTGAAGTACCTTTATTTTTGATAATTTCTAAAATTGTTGTCAAACAGAAGTAACTATATACTGCATCTAGTTATGACATATCACAATAAACTATATAATACATATTCATGTCTGTACTAGCTGTGACAAAAAATATTTTGCTTAAAAGTGAAGTACCTTAATTTTTCATAATATCTAAAATTGTTATCAAACAAAGTTTATTAGAATTGAAAACTGCATCAAATTATGCTACATCATTAAAAACTGTATATTGAATTTGTTTTAATGAAAAAACTGATTTGTTAGAAAATTTCGTGGAGGAGAGAATATTAATTGAATGTTTTTAAGTTAAATCATAATGTCGCATAATTAACGGAGCTAAAAAGATGGAGATTCTCAAATCGTCTACAAAACAGTGGGATCACCTAAATTCGAATTCAAACTTTTTTAATACACATAAATACACATAAATATTTAGAAAACACGTTGCTCTATTCTATTCAACAATAAGTGAAATTGGTCAAAATAATGAATGTTGCTTAAAAATAAAATACTTTATTTTTCACAATATTGAATAAGTTAGTTAGATCTGAAAACTGCATCCAATTAAGCCATTATATCAATTTTAAATTGTGAAATAAATGCATCAATAGAAAAACAAAAATCGACTTCAAAAAAGTTATTTAACAAAAAAGCAAAGAAGATATTTTTCTGAGACAATTAAATACTTTTTCTGAAGTCGGTGCCAAGTTAAAGTGAAAAAGCATTTAATTATTGTAGAAAAATATTTTTTCCTTTTTAGTTAAGTTACTTTTTTGAAGTCTTTTTTTTAATGTATTTATATTTCTTATAAAGACGGCTCCCAAGTCTTTAAAAATATATTTGTGTAAGACTTACATAACAGGATTGTAAGTTGAATTGAGGTCACCAGACCAAACTTAAGATTATGTTCTATTAAATACGCTCCTAACTACACTCACCCGACTGAAAAGATCCCTTTCAATCGCATATATCAAACAAAAGAATTTTCGTTAAATGAAAACCGGCACGTGTTTCACCCTGACGATTGTAAGCCGTCGTTCTTGAAAGAAAAGACACCTAACCCAATGATATTGACCCAGAAAATATGAGATAATTTGTTAAATCACAACGTCGGGTGAAAGTCTAATGCAAGCAAAGAAGAAACACTTTCTCCATTATAATGGTTACTTAAGGTTTCACTGGCCATGAACTTGTACTGTAATAAGCATATTACATAAAAAATGTTTTGAAAGAGTTTGGAATGACTATTGAAGTATTTAAAAAATATTTTTTTAAATTATTCATTTATCTAAGCTCTTAATATGGTTATGTTTTCGTTTAAAGGGTGCAGTAAATCATACACACCCAGCATCCACAAAAAAAATCAATACTTGAACATAGTAAACAATAGGATTTATAAGACCACACTTTTTTTGAAGGCATTTTGACACCTACGCGATATTTACATCTTCTGCAGACATCCATTCTCGACAATATGGTACTTCCAGGGCACCATCTGTAATGGAAGATAGATTGATAGACGTGAACCAATTGAGTGGCCACCAAGGTCTCCAGATTTGACTACAATGGATCTATTCTTGTGTTACTATCAAATTCACATTTAATTCTGTTTCTATGAATGATAATTTCTCTTGGACCATTTTATGTTGGCAAGGTTCACATAAAAACAAATGCACTTCAGGTAAAATAAACAAATTATTTGATTCAAAGAACAATAGACCTTTTTAATATTCCTCCTTATACTGTTCTCTTTAAAATTTATAAGAATGGACGAAAAACTGTAAATGCTTACTTCTGCCCAGATACTTTTTGGTACAGTAATATGTGTCCACCCTGGTGACGTCAACAATTTCCCAATCTTAATAAATGTTCAAAATATACGGAAGAACTATTGTTTCTTTGTCCAGCAAACAAAACAAAATCAATTTTATTATTTGTTTTCCGCATTATACAAATTCCAAATAGTTCGTCAACCAATTCCAATGCCAAAACGTTGATGTTTAACAAATCGATTCGAATTGTATTCCGAATTTGCTCCATAAAATAGGTTGATGCGACGATAAATCAAATATGATGATACGATGCTTCTCACCTTGAACGCAAAAAACTTTGCATTTGTAATGCCATTAAAATAGGTCAAAAACCTTAATGATATTCAGTGGAGACACACTTCCATTGATTTGACAGGCTCGTGTCTAACGCAATCCGCTTACGTAGACTTTTAACTAAAACTAAATTAGATACTACCAATCTGTAAAGATAATCTAGAGTGCTAATTCCTAAAACTCACAATAAAAAATTCAGACTAAAACTTGTGGGAACATTATGAATTAATTTTAAAAAATTTCTCTTTCCCTCTCTCTCTCTCTCTCTCTATATATATATATATATATATATATATATATATATATATATATATATATATATATATATATATATATATATATTGAAAACAAGTTGGCACGGACGGAACTATGTTGTAGCTCTCTTGATGGTCCGGGTGTTCGTCCGTTGAAAGTTTTGTCCCTGTAAAGGAACGGTCGCCTGACGTTTCGCCAAAATCTCACTTGGCATTTTCATGAGGCTTTTCCTCTTCTATATATATATATATATATATATATATATATATATATATATATATATGGTATATATTAATAGCTTTGATGATAATATAAATGAAAAAACTGATCTGTTAAATCTTGGTTAATTAATTTTCACTAACTTGGTATTAAACATTCTTTTGTCCAACAATTTGCAGCTTTCTGTTTCAATAATTTCTATAGTCTATAGTACGATCACATAACTATTCTTCCTGCTGACAAAGATAACGCGAATATTCTTCTCAACACTAAGGCCTATGTTCACAAGATGAATTTTCTACTCCACATCTCAGACTACGAAAAACTTAATAATAAATCCTAGTACTAAAAAGACCAAGGAAATCATCGACAGAACCCATCTTCCTCTTGGCGTCAAAAAGATCACCACTCCTCGTGAAACATCTAAAATTCCTAAAATTTACGGACTACCCAAGATTCATAAGCCGGACATTCCTCTTAGGCTCACCGTCAGTTCTGTACAATCTCCTACCTAAGAATTAGCCAGGTACTTTCAGAATCGTTAAATATTCTAAAAACAAAACACAATATCTCTTGACATCATCAACACAACACAATCAACACTGTTCTTCTAATACGTATTTTACATTTCAAAACACTCTGTTCAAACAAGTTCGTGGAGCCCCTAGGGGGTCACCCTCTTTCTCAAGTGCGTGCTAACATTTACATGGAACAAATCGAAACCTAGGCACTAAACTCATCTTCTTTTGCCATTTGACCTCATAGCAGATATTCATTAGACTGTTTTCTGCAACCTCTCAATCGTATACCATCTAACATTCAATTTACAATGGAAATCGAGTCCATAATCTTCGTACTACTTAAATGCCCAATAACACCATCACCCTGTCCAGTTGAGTCCTGTTATGAAATCTTTGGCTCTTAGACTATCCGATTAACTTAACAATATCGTCCGGACCACATTGCGCGTTCAATTCGTCAACCCCTGTACACCAACTCCCTAAGAAACACACCAACAATACCGGAAGTCTTCCTTCCGTACATTCGAGTCACTGTCAACATAACACGAATTCTACACGGGCATCAAATAAAGACAGTCTTTCTTCCACACAAATCAAACTATAGCTATACCATTGCAGATGTAAAAGCTCTAAGTTCGCAATAGAACCAAGTTACAATGGGTCGGGCATGTGGCAAGGGAACACACAGAAAAATGGACACAGTAATTAGAAACCACGTGAAACCAAAAACGGTGTAAATGAGGTGGAAAAACCTAACGGTAAAATAATGGACTAGATCGCAAAAGACAAACATGAATGAAAACATTTGGAAGATGTATATGCCCAGCAATGGAAGAATATAGGCTGAGAAAGAGCAAAACAGAATTTCCCGTATGGGCTCACAAATGCTCTTAAACCTTCACTTGATACTAGCTAAAGACCTACAATGGATATGACAGTAACAAATTTCAATTAACATTGTAAACACAATACAACAGAATTCTCACACGTATTTTGGTTTGGAAACGTTTTATTGCATGAACTGAAATAGGTGTGTTGGCAGCCACTGAGGTAGGAAAAACAATTTATTTTACAGTTTAATTCTCGAAAAATGTTTTATCGAATGGGCAACCCATAGACGTTCAACTTGGTAAGGGCAAAACTTACATTAAACAAATACCAGTTTCCTTTCCCACATACATCAATGGCAGAACTGCTTTAATATTCTTCGGTTGTGCCGATCAAAATGACCGATCTCCTCAATCATACTTATTATAATCACGTGTTCCTAATGGCGAGCAGTAATGAATAGCTGAAACGTTGGAAACAAGTTCAATGTACAACCTTGAATTTTTAGATTGCGTTGTTAGGTGCTGCCATGTGCGTCCATTTGTCAAAAAATTCATGCTAGATGGATTATGCGAATTTTTATACCGGGATGGAAACAAAAGCTTGTTAATCTGAATGTTAATCATCTCATTTGTGAGCTGGGTACGAAAACTGACGTGTTGTAAACAGCTAGTTGGCTGTGATTAAAAAGTGTTTAAGAATGACGTAGGCAAAAATTTGTTTCATAGTTCAGGAACTACTCATTGTGCTTTCCTTATACGAGAATTTGAAAACAAGCAAATTTTAGAATGAGATCTCTCAATTGGTCTAAACGTTTAATGCGTTCTACATTATTACCCTTCTTTGTTGAAAGTTTGATATATTATGAGCCCTTCGACACGTTTTAGACATGTTAAACTGATGAATTCGCAAGAACTCTGATTGGATACAATACCTTCAATTTCTTTCTTTATTTATCTTAGGCTTCTTCAGTTTGCTCTTTTTTTTCTCAT
Source organism: Octodonta nipae (assembly GCA_034190945.1). Lineage (NCBI taxonomy): Eukaryota > Metazoa > Arthropoda > Insecta > Coleoptera > Chrysomelidae > Octodonta > Octodonta nipae. The sequence continues at coordinate 58,192,347 of CM067224.1, read as the reverse complement.
TTTTCAATATTACCTTAGGAGCCGTTCAAGGCTTTGCTTTGCTTATTTTGATGACATGGGTGGTAAGAGCTTTGGTTACTTTTACTGACATGAGGGAGGGGGTTGGTAAATAATTGTAATAAATCTGCTTACCTAATACTTGAACGGCCCCTTAGCACTGTCCTATTCTAACTAATGCTGGTTCTATTTCCTTACTTTTATATGTCTCAAAGTCTCACCGGTATATGTATGCCCACAAACACAAGGTACACTCTACACACAATTCTTAGAACTTTGGCGGGCGCATGTGTGAGAACATATCGTAACGTATTATAATATATAATACTAAGGGCTTAATTTTGTCATAATATTTAAATATTGTACGTAATAAAACAGGTGAATTTGCAGGAACCATAAGGGTGTCAGATTTGTAAGCTAGACTTTTAAATATGGATCAGTTGTTTTGAAAATTTTGATCAGTTATTTATCCGTAGTGTACTACATATTAAAATTTAACAAATAAGATGCTTCTGAAAAATCATGAATAAGTATGTACAACAGATATCTTCTAAGACTTCAAATTTGGTATTCAGTACCCCAGGATAGATAGATATTTAGGATTACTTAATTCAATATATGTTGTTTATCTGTGTTGTAGTTTCTCTATAGATTTTTAGTGAATATTACAATGAGGATGACACATATGGAAGCATTATTCTTGTTAAAACCTTTACAGTTTTGCGCAATTAACTCAAAGGTTTTCCTTGCATTTGTGTTTCTACGAGAAACCTGAGGAGTTGTTTGAATATGATAGTCGAAACTTCTATCATTTACTGCATAACTAAAATCAAGAACGCTTTTTCTTTTCATAAATTCTATAAGTTTGCATTTAAACACTGGAATTAAATTCTTTTTATAAGCTTTATAAATTTAAAATAGCCTATAAATAATAGAATTCCACAATCAACACACTACAAAAAGTAAGGGACCAACATTGGATCCCTGAGGAACACAACACACTATAAAGTATTTAGAAAATACAAACAGTTTTTTAATGAGAAAAAAAAAGATCTAGCCTTGAAAGTAAGATAACTAAGGAGCATAAATCTTTTATTTTTTCATGTAAATATGAAGAAAGATTATTGAATCAGAACAGATATCTTTTAAAAGATCATTCGTAACATTACAGTAGTCTCTAGTCCAAGTTTCATTAAACAAAATAACTGATCGGTGTTTTTTTGCAGAATCAGTCAAAAAGTCGGAGGATCAACCGTCGAAATCAAAATCTCCTCCTCCTGAGGATTCAAAAAGTGACAATGCTCCACCAAGACGTTTCATTTCCTCGTTTCTTGGTGGTGACATCCCATATGGAAGCAGAGGTCATGTACTTACCAGGTAAATATTAACCAAATACAATATAGTATATCTTCATCTTATTTATAAGTTTAAGTCAAACGTCACAGGATTGATTTTTGTCCTTTTTCAGTGTATGAGCTATTATTAACAACTGAGATACCGTTTAATTACTTTCCAACTAGATTGCATTCAAATTTCAGATGTGGCAAAATCAAGAAATGTCATTTCCTCTACCTCATCTAATGAATATGCCTGTTCCAGCTCTTGCTAAAGTTTCTACTCTTGCTAGTTTTTTTTCTCTTCTTTATTATTTCTTTTAATTCAGTCCTTGTAGTGTCGACTGGTTCATTGTAAAAGGATGTACCAATTTTGTTGAATATTTTTATTCTTCTCAATTATTAGTTTTTCCTTCAACTTTTTCTGACATTATCTTTTTTAACATTATCTCTTCTCGTTTTTGGAGTCATCCATCTTAACTTTTATCCTCTTATGTCTTCGATCAAACAAATTATCACACTTTCTTTATTTTCTCTTCCTAGTATCTCAATTTTCTCCTTAAAGGTTTTCAAATCTTATTTGAAGGTTTCTTAGTTCAGGGTTTTATTTCCTGTTTATTTTTGCATGTTTCAATTGGTCCGGTTTTCTTACAATACCTTAAGTCAATCTTCAAACATAATTACTCTAGTATCTCTTGCTGTCTCGTAGTCTAAAATTATATATTGAACTGATTTGCGTGTCAAATCCGGCCCTTTTCTTTAAATCAATCGCCAATGTTTATGTTATTTGCATTTATGGTAAAAAAAACATCTCGGAAATAAACTTGCTTGCTGTTTTATTATTGATACTCCCTTTTATTTTGAATCAGTTTTGTATTTTATGATTGCACTCTATTTTTGTGCTCCTATTTTTCTATAGATATTTGAAGTATGACACAGAGGGTTATCCTTATAGACCATACACTTTTTACCAGAAATAAACATAGACCTACTGTATCAATACTTAAATTTTCTCAAGTTACATTATTATAATGTTTCTAAACTCCACTACTGTAGTAAATATTTTTAAATGGTATAAACTATTCTTAAAGTAAACTTAATTGTAAACAATTTCATAGCAACCCAAAACTAAGAGCCTCATCAATTCTTGACTAACTCGACCGTTCCCAAAATTTATATTAAAAATTCTTGAAAACAGTTATTTATATATTTATTAATACTATAAAACCTTTTTGACGAACTTCTTTTGCTTTGACCTAAAACTTCATTTTCAGGGCGGAAAGGAAGGAGTATCCTCTTCCCAAACAGGAGAAGATCACCTTACCCTCACAAAAAATAACCGAAGACAAACCAAAACCTCAAATTGCAGCTCCGGTACGACAGTTTTCTGTCATACAAAGGACTCCGAAAAGTACAAAGAAAGATGAAGACACAGACACAAGATTGCCTCAAAACCTAATCATCCAAGAGCCCGAACAAGAACAACCGATCGACTATCACATACCAAAAAGACGCGGAGAAACGGAAAACGAAGAAGAAGAAAGGAGAATCAGAGAGCAACGAAGAAGTCATTGTTCGAAAGTCAGCAAACCTCTCATCACTGTAAGGTCAGTTAAAAAAGAATTCTTCGTACCTTCGTTTCATTCATTCTTCATTTTGTTTAACTCAGCCAATCATAATTTAATATCGGCATGATTTGGTCATCGATACTTTTGAAATATACTCTAGTATCAACGCATCAAATATGTAAAATTTTAAATTGCACATATCAGTTAAAACTTTGTTCTTAGTTTACGTTTTTTGTCTTTAGACCAGCCAATCACGTTGCCATGGATCTAACAAAATTTATTTCCATTCACAAATATTTTACTAGAAGTCTCAATCTAAATTCAAAAAATCTGCTATCAGCCAATCTCGCATTTTATCGAAATTGGATCATTAGTCCGGGATTGGCTGACTGAATATACGAATATTTGATACAACTGTCCATCGTAGTATGATAACATGCAGTATTCTTAAAATTCATGTTTTATGTCTATAGTCGAACTTCTTTGAAGTACAATCAATCATCACGTTGCCATTAAAGTACAAAATTTATTTCCATTCTCAGATATTTCACTGGAATCAGTTAACTACCTATCTTTTATATCAGATATAAGTCGCGATCTAAAACGTGACATTTCTGTAAACAGAATTCATTTCAGCCAATCACGCATCTTATCGAAATTATATCATTGCTCATGGATTGGCTAACTGACCATATTTGATACAACTTTTCATCGTAGTTTCTTAAAATTTATGAGATATGTCTTTAGACCAACTTCTTTGAAGTACATCGAATCACATTGCCATTGAACTACAAAATTTATTTGATTCCAGCCAATCACGCGTCTAGTTAACTTGTTATTTGTATATCAGAAGTAAGTCTCAATCTGAATGCTAATTATTATTGAACCGATTTAATTTTACCCAATCACGCATTTTATCGAAATTGGACCCTTACTCCGCGATTGACTGACTGAATATATTTGATACAATCAAATTCATTGAAGCAACGAAATGTATTCCATGTTTTCCAATCTTGATTTTCACGAGAAATAAGAATATAAATCCTAGTGTTTCTCCAAAAGATTTCAACCAATCACGTCCTTTTGGTGAAATTAGCTAATTAAATAGACTGAGTAATAAGTCGATATTACGTTTCTTCTTGGTGCTTTAAACTACGGTGTTCTTAAAGGGTATATTTTTGGTCTTTAGACCAACTTCTTCTATATAGGGTTAATCTGTCATTGTCTTTTTAGCAAATCACGTCATTTTGACGAATTTTTATGAATAATCCATTATTTACTGATTACAATATTTAATATCACTTTTGTTCTTAACACATTAATCTACCGTATTCTAAGAGTTTATGTTTTTTTGCCTTTAGATAAACTTCTTTTAAGTACAGCTAATCGCCATTTTGTTCCACGTTTCCTATTTCCATTCTCAGATATCGGATTCGAATCAATTGATTTCTTGTCTTTTACAATAAATCTCAATCAAAATCCGAATGATTCTTTAAACAGACTTGATTCCCGCCAATCACGCCATTTTGGATAAATTGGATATTTAATCTGTGATTGACTAATCAGTGTATTTAATATCACTGTTATATGTATGTTTTTCGTCATTAAACAAATTTTAATTTAAATTCAGCCAATCACGATGCTGTAGGACTAATAAAATTTATTTCGTCTTGTTTTCCGTTTCCGTTCTTAGATTGTTCATTGAAATCTCAGCAAGTCAAAATTTTTCTTTAAAGAGACTTAAATTCAGCCAATAACGCCATTTTGGAGTGATTTGATCATTAAATAACTAGCTCACAGAGACTCCAAATCGGGAGTCGTACTGTGTGTAATGCCGTTTCCCTGTGGTTCCTAGGATAGAAATCACACGAAAAAAATCGTAGGTTTACTAAACCTGTCGAAGAAATGACGATACTGACTTTTCGAGATTTTTCAATCCATTGAACACAAGACAATATATTGTTTCTAATGGAGAACCTTCATCAGGTTTGCTCCCCTCAACTGATTGGATTCTCGAATAATTATTTATGTCTATAGTACATATAACTGAATTTATTTATTTGTTGTACACATTTTTGTTGGTATACGTAAAATTTTAATTTGAGGCTTTTGAGATGTGGTATATATTTTTTTGTCATGTAGCACCTCTTGAACACTGCCAGTAGAGGCATAAGTAATGTAGAAATATCCAGTTTGAAACCACGTAAAAAATGTACTAATATAGTTTTTCTTCAGAACAATGATTGGAAAGTTGCCTCCCACAACTTCAGCAGCTGCTGGTCACGGCAGAGGTTCCTCAGGAGGCAATCAATCAGGAGGAAACCAGCAAAGTTCATCGTCATCTTCATCGGGTGGAGGCATATCGTTCAGTAGCGCATCTTCTGGTGGTGGCAGCGGCGGGGGTACCATGGGCGGTGGCACCGGTGGGGGAGGTATGAACCCCGGAAGAGACGGACGAGGAAATTACGGTCCAAGCAGTCCCCCTACAGGGAGTCTACCACCTTTTTACGAAAGCCTAAAAGGTATGCCTATTTAACTGCTTCAAAGTTTCCAAATAAATATTATTTATGTGACATTTTGACAGGTGGTAACAATGGTAACACGTCGTTCAACGCCAACGGAAACTTTTCTTCGAACTACATAGTAACCAATCACCACAACATGGATTGCGATACTGGACAGGAATTGGCGAATCTTAGTATAAGCGGCAATCAAAGTCCACCTAAACAATACTCAACTTTACAGAACGCTTCCTATGGAATAGTTATGAAAGATGAAAGTGATTTAGATCTGTACGAGCCAAAACTTGACCCAATGAATCAGCTCTTACCCAGTGGTTACCCAGGTACGTATAACTTTTTTTGATGTCAATGGAATTATAATATGTAGTATGATAAAAAAATATAAATTTGATATTGACCTTTTTTTTTCGATAAGTGTATCTGGTACTTTATTTTTTTCTGCTAATTCCCAAATTTTTCTTTTGGTAGCCTTATCAAAGTCTGACGTTAGATCATTAACTGTTAAAAACAATTCTTCTCCTTCTTTCTTGTTTTCTTAATCAGTGTTCCTACAGTGCATTATCGCTTGTTTTTCTATATGGCGTGAATGATTCTAGTTTTTATTCTGCATAATTTATATCTTCCTTCTAGTATCCTAGCATTTCTTTAAAACAAATAAGGGCTAAACAGATTGCTCTGTAGTTGTTGCATTGGGATTGATCTCCTTTTTAAATACCTGTATTTATTAGATTGTTTTCAAAATCTGTAGGTATCGTATTCCATGTTTCTTTGCATTTAAATCCATAACCATTCTTAATCATCCTATCCTGGACATGTGATCATTTGTGCTATTTAGTATTCTTCATGTGTTTTTTCTGTTTTATTTCATTGGCGGGTACCTCTACCTTCGGTACTTTTTGTCTAGTTGTGTTGTTTTGAACTTTACAATATACACATATTCAACATTTCCAATATTTGTACCATTTCTGTTTTTAGTTTATTCTCTTCGTTCCTTTATTTTACTTATATATTTCTCTTATTTCATTTAATTATTTGTCATATGCATTCCCGTTTTATGTTTTTGTTTTTTTTAACTGTTACGCTAACCTTAATTCCTGTTTCTCTATATTTTCTCCATATCTTGGAGATTTTGTTTGCACGTATTCTTTCCATACGTTTTCCTTTTCTTTGACAATCATTTTAGGTGCTTGTTATGATTTCTTCTAACGGAGACGTATGTATTTTACCCCCTTGTAACATTGTTTCATTCAATTTGTTCCATTGTTCTTCTTCTCTTGGAGTTGATCATTCAGTTTTTCTAAATATACTCACTGATAAAGAAAAAGCAACACCAAGGAGGATACGTTTAAATTTATTATTGTTTTGGAAAACATTAATGCTATAGTAAAAGATTAAATTTTGAATACAAAATACCAAGGAGTTTTTTTTTATTAAGTTTGTTAGTAATGTGTTTGTGTACTGGGGTTATCTATACACTCCCCAACACTTCTTGGCATTGATTCAATATGGTTATCTGTTTCTTTTTGAGGAATATCCCAAGCTACCTGTATTTCATATCTAACTTCCATAGTTGGGGCTGGGGTAAATTTCTACCCATCATATCGCAAACATGTTATATGGGCGAAAGATCGAGGGATCTGGGCGGCCATTGCAACAGATTCACGTGGGTCTTTTTAGAAATGCTTAAACTAACTCGCGGAACATGAGGCCGAGCATTATCTTGTTGAAATATGGAACCCATGAGCCGAAATAGGTAAGGAAGTACATACGGCTCCACTACTTTCTGAAGATAACTGTCGTCGAACCCTACAACTCGATCTTGACCACCCACACCACCTTGGAACATCTGCAGACGTAACTTGGACATCGAACGCCCAACCTACACCAACTTGAACAGACTTATCGGCCAAATCGTCTCCTACTCGACGTCTTCTAACCCTTCTTCGGCCATCTGTCCACCCAGGCAGAATCGAGCCACTGTAGTGGCTGTCATCAATGCTCAGATGTCAGAGGTTGCACAAGATGGAGTTGATAATGCTTGAGCCCAAAAAGCGGTAAACCGTTCGGACATTTACAGGATGGCCTTGTTCTCCTAACCACTCATCAGCCAAATTTCGGGTTGTCAAAAATTAAAAACTTCATTTGTGCCCTTTCGATGTCCGGTGCCTACTCTTTTCCGATTTTGGGTATTATCAAACTACGCTTGACAACATCTCATAACAGTAGTTGGATTTCTGTTCGTGCGGATAGCGATTTCTCGATCCGATTCGCGCTTCCCGTAAACCAACGATTCAACTTTCAAATTCACTTACTAGCTTACTCTAGGTATTTTAAAATTACTAAACATCGATTTTGGATCACATCAAACAGTTTGCTTTTTGATAAATTAAGTAAAAAATGCAAAAACGACTACAATATTAGTTAGATAAAAAATAGTTTACATGAAAAAACATTCACCAAACTTTACAAAATGTTAATAATTTACTCCTTTCTATACCAAAATAACATTAAATTTAAACATCTCATTCTGGGTGTTACGATTTCATTGTCAGTGAGTATATTTTTATTTATTCTCTCTTTTTTTTAATTTGTGTGTAGCTAAACTCCTCCTCATATTCACCACAATTAACAGTTTTCTTCATTTTTTTTGCTGAATCTGTTTTGATTGTTCTTCATTTTCTTCCCCAAGTTCATCCAATACTAGTTACAAGGTAATATGCAAAATTTGTTCTTTTGGTGGCCATTTTACCGACTCGTAATTTTGTATTTACTGCTTTCTCTAATTGTAGACAGCGTTATTATCTTATTGCTTAATTAATTAAATCACCAAGCAATATTCACATTTTTTTAGGTTACGATGAATCGATGATGGTTGACTTAGTTTCTGGCGCAGTAGTAGACAATCTTCAGTTCACGGCGACTCTGTTCCCTGGCTCAGCAGAACACGCGTTGCTCGAAAGTTTCTCAGACACTACCGATCTCTCGTCGTTCCTGGGGCGACTACCGAACGACGATAATGAAAACGAAGAAGCTGTCGCCAGCAACATACATTCCCCGTCCATCACGCCGCACTTGCAGTTGCAAGTTGAGCAGAACATCGAATCTTTCAGCGACCAACAATTGTCAAGGTAAGTAGTTAATCACCATATTTAGAGAACATTCTGTATATTCCAAAACCTTTCACAGATCAGATCCTGTTTGCGTATAAATTATATAAAAAATCATTTGGTCATGTGCGAGTTGGACTCGCATATTAAGGGTTCCGTACCTACCACCTTTGATACAATTTAGGTGAATCAAAGTATAAGTATATTTTTCTAATATAACACCTATTTTTTTTAATTTTAGGTCTTATAGTTTTGAAAATAAAGGGGGGGAATGGATACATTTCTTTATATTTTTGCCAATATCTTTTAAAATATTTATTTCAAACATATGAAAAAAAATACATTTGAATTCGTTATAATGAGCACTTTGATTCGATATATTGCATGATGCCTTAGAAATAATTTTAATTTTATATTTTTCATTTAATTATGTAATTTGCCCCCCAAAATTAATATTAGAAGGTTATCCTTATTTTTCCGGTAAAATTCAGGTATAGTTTAAGAGATAAGGGGGAGGGGAAATGGCCAATTTTTTTAAATATTTTTGTTAATATATTTTAAATAGTTTATTTTAAAAATATGAAAAATATATTGGTTTTCGTCTTAATGAGCCCTTTCATTCAATATATTACACGATGCGTTAGAAACAATTTCAATTTTATATTTTCCATTTAATCCTATAATTTGTCCCCCGAAGTTAATATAGAGGTTTCTTCTTATTTTTCCGGTATAATTCAGGTGAGACCCAATTTCTCAATTTTTTTCAAAATTTTACGTCTTATAGTTTCAGAGATAAGAGGGAGGGGAACGGATAACTTTTTGTATATTTCTGTTAATATCTTTTAAACTAATTATTTTTAAAATACGATGTATTACATGATGCGTTTGAAAAGATTTTAATTTTTAATTTTTCATTTAATTCTATAATTTGTCCCCCAAAATTAAAACTAATGGTTTCTTCTTATTTTTCCTGTAAACTTCAGGCAACGTTCTATATTCCCTATTTTTCAAAATTTTAGGCTCAGTAGTTTCGGAGATAAGGGGGGACGGTCACCAAACTACACACGGATACCAAATTTCAACCTATTCTGTCCAATAGTTTAGGAGAAAATTGCTGTGATGTAAAAGAAGTAGAAATCCGGAGTGATATTATAAGGGTATCCGTATATTGTATACACGGAACCCTAAAAAGTAAAACTAAACAATACAACCGTCCCCATCCTGGAAAACTTGTTATAATTTCCATTGATCAAAGGATCTGAGATACACCCTGAGACATAAGAAGCTTTTGAAATATACAGACTGTTATTTCCAAAAATCCAGTTCTTCTTTACAGTGTTTTTTTTTGTTTTGTTTTCAGGAATTATGAGTCCAGAGGTACAACATTCTCAACGCACACTCAATTCCCCAAGCTCTATCAAGACTCTCTCCCGTCCTACTCGTCCTCATTAGCCAGTGACTCCTCAGTTCAGCCTTCCATGCACCAATCGCAGCAGATCCTCTCGCCAACCTTGTCGTTCGATTTGGAATCTCCGACGACGATGTCTCTTCCTTCACCGGGAGCGACGAGCTGCTCCTTGGACGGACCCCACGAAAGCGGCGGGATGTCACCATCGGCAAATGTGAGTGGGAGGAGGGATAGTACGAGCAGCGAAGCGCCCTCTTTGCAAGGCAGAGTGAACGTTTTGCATAGGGTAAGCAGACGGTTTGATTATGGCAATCAAGGTAATCAAATTGATCCATACGAAAACAAAATGAGCACTAAGAGGTTTGTGATGATCAGAAATGGTTTGTTTCGCTGGATCAGTTTGGTCAAACAAGTAATTCAGAAACACTAATCAGTACATCAGATAACAGGTTACTAGTTTTTAGAGAAACAATGCGTTTACTTGTACAAGGGATGTTAAATTAAAAGTTATTGATGGAAATGATATTCTTATTAGGTTGTTCATATTATAGAGATTTCATTGTTTCAGAACACTTGTGAGGTCAATCCCGGAAAATTTTCCAAATTACCCTAGTTATATTTTGGCCCCATTTATACATTCCAAATAATTAACTGATACTATAATTGCTATTTCCACAATTTACGTTTGTTAAAAAACTGACCGACGCGTTTCGACTAATGTCTTTGTCAATGAAATGACAAGGATTCTACTTCCTTGAAAAAGACATTAGTCGAAACGCGTCGGACAGTTTTTTAAAAACGTAAATTGTGGAAATTGCAATTGTAGTATCAGTTAATTATTATAATGAATTTCTAACAAGTATCGGCCGAATCAATTCAACATTCCAAATACTCAAAATAATCAAACCTCTCCTCAACAATCGTTTGGATATTAGTTATAGAAACAGTTAGATACTCATCTAAAACTGACCTGTAACTACAAGTTCGTTTAAAATACACTACCGTAACAGAAAACTCTTACTAATTCTTCGCAAACTTTGCTATTCGATACTTCTTCCTCTTCCAGTATTTTAAGAAGATTTGCTACAATCCTAGCTCTTTAATGGTTTAGCTCTCAGTAACTCAGGGGACCTGCATCTGTGCTAACAGTTCAAATTCTTTAACCAGAGCTTACTTCTTGTTCCTAAATATCTCTTTACTTAGATTTTTCCTCGAGTAAATATTATTCAGAGTAAATCATACCTTTCAACCCTGATCATATCACCTTGAGTACTTCACTATTGGATATCTGATTCACTTAGCTTTATCCTTCATCATCATCACCATTATATAGCAGCTTGTCTCTTCCACTGCAGGACATAAGCTTCTCTTAACCTAAACCATTTTGCTCGGTTTTGGGCATTTAGGCCCTGTACCATTTTAAGAGTGTGATTTTATAAGTTTTTAGAGGTTTTTATCAGTTTCCTATCACACTGACCAATGTGGGTTGATAGGAGTTAGAAGAATATGAGGAAGGAATGGTAAGTTTATACAGGAGCTGGAAATCGGACAAAGGTTTCCCTTCTATGATATTGGCAATAAACCAAGGCAAGCGATCTGTCACCTATCAGTACCTTAGATGAGTATCTGTCCTCTACCTTTTAGCTTGTCCTTAAAATTCTCCTATACATATTTCAAAGCTATTTTCAGCATCCAAGCTTCTGTCTATGAAAAAAAGAACATACGGACGGACTGAATTTAAGATCCATAGAACACTAGATCTTCTCCAGTTTACTAACCACATTTCTGGCTTGACCAATTCCTTGCTCCTTCTTCTATATAATCATTGTTTTCATTAATAGCTCTACCCAAATATTTACATTTCTTAACTTCTTCCACAAGTTTTTCATTTATTTCTAACTCTCTTTTTGCAAAAATCATACAACAACAGTAATATTCAGAAATTTCACCTTGTTCACTTTCACCCGACTTACTAGACTTTGGAGGTCTTCTAATGAGTCTACAATTAGTATCTTCCGCGTAGCAGATATTCTTATAATCATTGACTGTCATTGGAGTCGTCTTCTCTTTCACCATTCAGGAGGTATCCACTCTAGTAGTCTTCGGTCTCATCTGGTGTTTTCCATCCTCTTCACATGTCCAAACCAAGATCATTGTAGCTTCTCTATCTGTTCTGTTATAGTTCTGTTTGTATTCATTTATGTTCTAAAACATTTGTTACAAATTCTATCCCTTCTTGATCTACCACAACTACGTCTAACAGTATCTATTTTTTGTTCGTCTGGCTATCATCCCAGACTTCTGATTCTTTTTTGTTTATCAGATTTTTATTTTTCCCAAACCAGGTCTTCGAATACTGCAACTTTTATAAATTCTAACTTGTATCTCCTCCCTAAATATTTGCTTCTTCCTTTGTTCAGTTTCATGTCTGTTGTTTTTTTTTTCATAGTCCCGCTTTATTGTTTTGTTCTTGTAGTTTTCTGTCATCTGCGAAATACAAAGTATTCTCCTATTCTCACTATCAAATTTTTCCATTTCTTTGTTCATATTGCCAGTGCTGTTCTAAGTCTATCAAAACTTTATTTCTTGGCTCCCTTTTTTAGGCCAAGATTTAAAGCGTAAATATTTTGCTAAATGTAGACTGGCCCATTTTAAAACCTGCTTATTCTTCTAGTTGTCGGTTTTCAGAGGCAGACTAAGGCCTAGGCAACCTAGGGCTCGTAATTTTTGGGGCCCGAAAATTAGATAACTAACAAACGCAAAGTATGCGTCATGACTGAAAAATACGCCCGGAATAAGAATGTTGCCTAGGGCCCGCTTTAGCCTTAGCCCGTCACTCTCTGTTTTGAATGTCTTTCTCAATCTGAAACCTTGAGATTAGGAACTGTATATTTAAAAATTCAAACATTACTAGGTCTGGTTCTGGTACCTTAAAAGTATACCAAAAGATGACACATCAAGAAAACAATTGTTAACCGTTTCAATAAATCTAATTTAAATATCTAGATTCTCAGTTTTGGTTGGGGTCGTCATCGAAAAGTATAAAAGTAAAAGTGTAGTTTGTTAAGTATAACGGCCAAAAATAAAAAACGGTCTATACAAATATTTGAAGATAGATAATTGCAGTGCATGCCTTGTACAGTTAATAAGTTATGATATCAATGAATTCTATTTGCCTGTTTGATCTGATTAAAATTTCTAAACTTCACACTTATTGTACAAAGTAATCTTTATAAAAAGCAACAGGTTTTTCCACTACAGCATTGCCCAAATCAAAACGCTCTCTTTACCTGACTCGGTCGCCTCAAGTTGTTTTCGTTATATTTCTAGTTTTCCTTACAGTTGGGCCTGCCCGCTGAAGTTCAGCTGGAATTCGTCAACGGCGGACACGGCATCAAGAACCCTCTGGCGAATCAAGAGACTGCGAGGAGCAGCTCGAGGACTGATGAAAAAACCAAAGTAGCGTCGATCACGACCGAAGACGGCCAGACGAATTTCGCTTGTCGCATATGCAACAAAACCTTCGCCCTTCAACGTTTGCTCAACAGGCACATGAAATGTCACTCGGACGTAAAGCGGTACCTGTGCACGTTCTGTGGGAAGGGCTTCAACGACACGTTCGACCTGAAAAGACACACCAGGACACACACAGGTAAAATATTGAGTATTTGTAATGTAGTTATTAAATAAAGAGACCAATTTCATACATATATTAACTTTTTGTACTACTGTGACAATAAACTACCCTAAAATTATAAATAAAACGCAACATTTTCATTTTTCATCAATGTTTATTATGTCTACTGAAGAGATACACATGCCTTGTAGACTCTGAACGGTATGGCTGTCAGCTGCCTCTGCGAATTTTCTTTTATTGCCTGAATCGTGTCAAAGCGGCAATTTCCAATGGGGAACAGGAAAAAGTCACAAGGGAGAAAATCAGGCGAATGCGGTGATTGGTCGATGGTATGTATGGCATGTTTGGCCTTAAAATTGATTACAATCATGGCTTGGTACGATGGAGCATTATCATCGTGCAAAATCCACAAGTGACTGGCCCACAGTTGCGGCCGTTTACGACGGATTTTTTCTCGTAAGCGCCTCAAAACAGTTAAATAAAACTCCTTACTGACTGTATGGCCCGTTAGAACAAACTTATGATGGACCACGCCTCGAAGAAAACGATTAGCATTTGTTTGTTTTTGAGCCCATTTGACGCTGTTTTCTTTTTTTTTTTGTCAACTACGTTAACGTGTCGTACTCGTAGACCCGTTCCGTGAAGGCGGGATCAGAATTACAACGATCCAGCAAGTCCGAGAAAATTCATCTTAATCGGAACAAGTTGACCAGTGACGCAGCGCATATCCAAACAATCCACCAAAATCAAACGAGCTAATTCACATGTCTCGTGCTGTCTCTCTTAAACTCACTTTGCGGTTTTCTAATACTATTTCATTCACATTAGCAACATTTTCGTCGGTGCCAGAGGTCAAAGGTCGTCTGGAACGAGGCAAATCTTCGACCAGTTCTCGACCATCTTTAGAAACCCAAAATTTGATACAAATTCTTTTCTCAGCACTTTTTTCCATTGTAAAATTTGCAGAATTCCAGGGGCGGGCAATTTAAATAAGAATTTTCCAGGTACTTTATTATCACAAGGAACTACTCGTAACATACTTTCCTCCTTTATCCGCACTATGCTCCAAGATGCCTAATTTTCCATTATTGGAATCAGTGCTGGAAATCTTCTTCTGTCAGCACCTTCAGGACCGCGTCCCTCTTTTTCACAACTTTAACGGACTCAACTCTTGTTGTTCCTGTCAATGAAGATTTCACCTTAAGAGGCTGAAAGTCGCACAGCGCAAAACCTGGCAAATAAGGCGGTTGGTCTAATACTAATTTGCTGAACTTGGCTAGACACCTTTTGAAAGACAATGTGGTACATTCTCTTGGAGAAGATTTGTTATACAAAATCTTTATCAATTCCTACACTTTCAGCAATAACTCGACGGTCTGATCGAACCAGGCGACCGATTTTTCGATAATGACGTCAGTTTTTGACATGTGTAAATCATCTAAGTTTAATAAATTGTAAGTTTCAACAGCGGTTTTACCAATCTTACATGGTCAGATCTATACGCGAGCCTTATTTGATTACAGTCTATCAAACGATTTATATTTTAAATATTTTATATTTCATCTACATTAAATCTTTGTATTTAACTTTCTATAACAATAGATACTCGCCATAAATACTCCTTAACTTATTAGAGACTTTACTGAATCATCTTGATGAACATGTTTCAATCTAAATCTAAACCTACTACTGTACACTCATGGATTTCTTTCTCAAAGTATCCATTTCTTAACTTTCCTTAGCAATCTTTTCTTCTCCATCTGTACTACATGTCCACACAAGATCTCTTTTTTCTCAGTCTGTTTTGTAACTGTTTCTTTCAATCTCATCTGTTGTTCTATGAACTCATTCTTAACTGTATATTTCACGTTATATTTGCTGTTCTCTGACAATCCCTACCAGTCGCTTCTATTTTTCTTTCATTATCTAGGTCTCAGACCTACACATCTACGTAATCTTGACAATTTTGTTACAGATTCTCATTTTTTATTGTTTTCCTATTTTTGTGCTCCACAGTATTTCAATTTATGATCTAATTATAGTTCTTGCTTGTTATTAAAATTTATCCAAAAATATTTATAGTTCTGGCTTTCTTTCCCAGTTGTAGATCAGTCGTATTATCATCTATACACATGTACTGTGTCTTTTCTAAATACATTTAGAACCTTCATTTTCCGTATTTTTTCTTCAATTTTGGTATCATATATTCCAAATCTCTCCAGTTATTTGCACATATTACTTATAAATTTTAGCTTCAAACCATGTTTGACAGTATTTAACTCGCTATAAAAAACGCCGAAATGGCTAAAGCCGTGATCGTAGTACGAAAATGTTCGTCAGTAAGATTTAAACTGCGTGAATATGTAATGTCGTGTCATTTGAGAGTTTTCGAAGAATCTAAATTATGTAATTATTGTAAGCGTGCTTCATTTGTTTAAGAGTATTGTTTTGACAATACCATTTAATGATCTGAACCTTTTTAGTAACTCCATTTTCTAGTGTGAATTTTTTGGTGAAAGAACCATGATAAACTTTCATTAACCTGAAGCTATTTGAGGCTGCTAAAAGTCAGACAGAAACTGTAGACACAGGTTTACAGGTTCAGTCAATTCTTGAAGGCTCCTAAACACCTAGGCAGTGGTACAAAAAAGGAAACTCTTTTCTTGGGAAAAATTTTGGTTCGATTAACATAGCCATAAAAGACAAGTACTTCCTATCTTCTTGTTTTCAAAAAAAAATAGATCTGACGTCTGCTTTAAATGTAGAAGAAGATACAACAAAGGTTACCTTGAAATTTCGCCTGAGAATAAAAAACAAAAAAACTATTGTCAGCTAACGGCGATACAAATTTTGCAATAAGGTAACTTTTTGAAATTTGTAAATTTATTTGAAGAAAATTAAAAGCAGATATTAGAATTACTCGTGCGACAACGATTAAAGGTGATTACGATGAGGTTTATTATAATACAATTTTTTTATCTCCTGAATTTTCACAACTTTTCATTCGAAATTATTTGTTACAGGCGTCCGACCGTACAAATGCAGCCTCTGCGAGAAGTCCTTCACACAAAGGTGCTCCCTAGAATCGCACTGTCTCAAAGTCCACGGTGTTCAGCATCAGTACGCCTACAAAGAACGACGAACAAAAGTGTACGTATGCGAAGAGTGCGGCCACACGACGAACGAACCAGAAGTTCACTATCTCCATCTTAAAGACAAACATCCCTACAGTCCGGCGTTGCTCAAATTTTACGATAAAAGGCATTTTAAATTCACTAATTCGAACTTTGCTAACATGCTGTTGCAAGTACGTACCTAAACATGTTTATTTAAAATGTTAAAATTCGTTGCTGACACGCCAAGAGTTCAGTATAATATGAAGGATAAATACATCTAGGTATAGTTACTGCCAGATAGACGAAATAGTATCTGTTTTGGTGTAAATTTTACCCTAAAATAAGTGTTTCCAGAGCTAGAGAGCATAATGTCATTTGTCTAGCGTTGCCCACTAGAGAAACTTAATGTCCTAGGGGAGCGACCGCCCCCCCCCCTTCCAAAAGTAACAATTTTAGCGAATTAAAAAACTAAATGGCGAAAATCTAAACTTCAGATCCTGTAGGCAGCTAACTTCTATTGCTTTTTATGCGACAGCCCAGGAATACATCACACAAGTAAAATTAGTCGGAGCAGTATTAAGCATAAAGATCGTCCCCCCTGAACCTCTGTTTTGGATTCGCCCCTAGTGTTGTGCCTACCTACATTTCATTTAGACAACCTTTATTGCAAAGCCCTTTGATTGTCTTCCACCAGAAGTAGGTGCGGGCATAGTCGTGGACGTAGCCAAGGTGGGTCATACTAGCTCATGAATGATCTCTTGTAGTTCACATAACATAATTTTTGTTTCTGTATAAAGCAGTTTTTAACATCTGTTTGCCCCGCCCGAAATCAAGATTTGGCTACGACCACGTGCATAGTCCAACTGTTTTTTTTTTTTTGATATGATAGTTTAGTAAGTTTTTGTTTTACAAATGGCTGAATACCCAATTTGATGTTAAATCACTGACAACCAAAAGCTGCTAATAACATTAACGAATGCCCTATTGGTGAAATTAGCAATTACAAACAGTTTACTGAAGACTGGATTTTGTTGCATTCACTAGGGAATTGTTTTAGTCCACTATACGATCTAGATTTGATCAGGAGCGGATATGATCTTAAAATCTACACGTAATTATTGTCATTATCGATACCATACTTAACTTTCAGCGCCCCTTCTTGCAGATTACACTTCTGCGAATAGTTTGATTTTTGCTGTAACAATTGGGCTTTTTTCCTCAGTTGTACAGGTACCAAATTTTTACACTCCATTGTATGTTGGCACCAAAATGGTAGAGGTAGTCTGAAATTGTTACCTAAATTTAGAGCTTATACCTTCTGGAGATGGCTTGCAGTGCACAAATGTCGTGGTAAGACTAAAAAGAGAAAGGGCAATAGAGAGGGCAAGAGTCTATTTCACTCGGTTGGGAAGTGCTTCCAATGAAATACGACCGGCAAATTGTTCATTGGCTGCTTCTACCCAGCAAGTGAAATAGCCTCTTACCCTCTCTATTGCCCTCTCTTTCTAACCTTGCCGCGATTTTGTGCATTGCAGGCTTTCTCCAGAAGGTATATGTTCTAAGTACCTAAAAGCTAAGCAGGCATGTTGAACCTTTTTGACAGCGCACAAATGTCACTTTTGACATTTTGACGTATATCACTTGACGTAATAAAAAAATATATAGAAATCGGACACTTATTTTGGGACGACGCTGTATTAATAAACATACACAGGCATTTTTTTCTGTTAAATTTTAAAAACTAATATCCTTCAATGCAATACTGAATCGTTGTCTGCAACAAATTTGTTTTTCATTCCATCCAATGTAGAAATTTTGTAATTTTTCTCCTGTCCATTGGATGCCAATGTCAAATCTTCTACTGTGATATTCAAATTTTTTTTCTGCAACTTTCACTTGCATTTTTTGATAACGGATCGGTTGTCTTCAGGAAATGGAGAATAAAATGAGGAAACAGGCGTAGCAACAGCGCACTTAAGCGAAGACTTTTATTATAAAAAAATCGGGTTTTTTGTGCAATCAGGTGGATGGATCTGGGTTATATAAAGTAAGTCTAGCTTAGGAACAAAACAAATAAATGTATCTTTGGGACGTCGTTAGAATTTAGGGAACTTGCAATTTTTAAAATAGACTGTACAGAAGTTTTATAATTTCCTCACATAACAGACAAATGTTTTCTCTTAAATATTCTGGTAAAAAGTAAACAAATCAAATCATTAGATAACATAAGAAAAAACATTGTGTCTATATTATTAATTAATCACTTGTAAGTTATAATTTGGCTGAAGACTTCTCAAGACAAATATTTTTTATCATAATTGGAATTTACATTTTAGGACAAGGTGGAGGAGCTTCATTCCAAACTCATTTTCAATATGCAGAGTCAGAGTTGGCAGGTGTATATATCCATTTAGTATTTGATAAATTATAGTAACTAGGTACACCTACCTATTACAATTTGGAAAGCAACGTCATAAACAACTCCCAAGTGTTGTTGGTTGTTGAATATAAAGGTTTATTTTTCTAATAGGATAAATGATAAATTATTATTTATACTACTTATTATTAATAATAATAATATATAATTAATTACAAGTTTTAAAAAATACTGTTTTTGGCGTTTTTATAAATATTTTAGAGTATTTTTCTCTATTTATTCAGCCATAAGTTGAAAACTTATTTTCTGTAAAGTTAGCTGCAGAGTAAATTGGTTAGCAACCATACCTGCAGGCATTTGTATTACTAGTAGCCTAACAATTTTTTTAATGACAATTTTGGTAACAAAAACTATTAAATTACACTAGTCTTCTGTCAACTTTGGCGTAGTGTATTTACAATGATTTTGAAATCAGTTACTCTCCAGTGCAATTATAAATAAAAGCCACATATCAAACTTATTCAGCCAAATTCTGTTGATTTTTTCACCATCTATCTATTCGTAATTAAATACCCAAACTTTAACGCGCCCCTGTAAGGCCTTTCTGGTGCTTCATAGATACTACTGAAACTATGGTGCTACAGAATCTACGGTGCCAATTAAAATATTCTCCATAAATATATATAAATGCTTGTTTGAACAAATACCGGGAATATTTTAGTTGGGCAAAAAAATATAAAAGTGTAGAATATGAGTTGTGATTTTCTAATATTCTGTTAACAACGAACGATTTTTTTTCTGCAATACTTTTAGTCTTGTTGATTGTGAGAATTTGTTATGATTATTGTATGTGTGTTGATTGATCACTGTTTGTACATAGTAATTAGTTTATTTCACTATAAGTACCTATTCGATTCTTACAGCTCCATTTTTATTGTTTCTTCTTCTGAAAATATCTTTGTAATTCTTAAGAAAGCCAGTGTACCTAGAATGTTTAGAGAATTATTTATATATTTCTTTCTTACATCACAGTATTGACAAGTTCTAGATTTTTTGTATATTTTTTACTTATTTATAGACGTGTAGAAGGATTGGTTCACACACTGATTAGAAATGTTATGTTCTTAATCAGTTATAGGCCAATGGATTCAGCTAATTTTTTTAGTTTGGAACTGAGTTTTTAGGACCTCTTAAGCTTTTTTAATGAAAAAAGTAGCTTTAATATTGTTTTGATTATTTTTTAACTTAATTTTGTATTTATGTCACACTCAGATATTACTTAATATAGAACAAATATGTAATATTCCTAATGTTGTTATACAAATAAATTATATACATATTTATCGTCGCTTCATTTAATCTCTTTTTGGTATTGGGTGTCGGTAGAGAAGCAAATGTTACAATCAAATAGGGTTCATTAAAACTTGACAAGGTCAAAAGTCAAACAGAAGTGTCATCTCAAAAAATACAAGTTGACATTGAACTAATACACCAGTTTATAGAGCAAAATTGAACTCATGTTCGAACATAAAATTCAACAGCAATTCGCTTATAGCATCACGTCAGTAACAGTTTATAGATAACTAGCCGTGACCCGCGAACGGAATGTACAAGACTTTGCAAAAAGAAATAAATTATGAAACATATGGGTTCTACTATATAACAATTTTTCCAAATTATTTGAAACACCCTACTTAAGTATAAATCCACCAATCCCGAATATATTTCACCCAAACTGCCAGTGCTTATGGGCCACCCTATATAACAATTTTATTTGATTTTTTGAATCACCTTGTATAACCTAACTCTACTTCACCTTATAGTGCAACCGTCCTGTATATGCTGCTGTGCAACTGCTTATGGTCTAAGCTATATAACAATTATTTCTGATATTCCTTTAGCCACCTTGTAAAGTACAATTCCACACTATATTTTAATCAACCTTTATATGCAAATTGTGTTAATCACACTCTAAAACTATAATCTTGCTTCGCCCCATGTTTAAGGTAGGTATTCCATATAGTAGGATACAACTGATCATGCCCTATATAACAATTTTTTTTTTAATTTTCGACCACCTTAACACTATTCAAATACTAACCCAAGCTGCAACTGCTTTTTGGGCAATCAAGATTTTTTGTACCGTCTTTTATAACTATAATTCTACTTCCATCTACATTAAAACCATGCTATATATACTTCTGCCAATCAAATATTTATTTTTTTAATCATCCTGTATAACCATAATTTTACTCTACAAAATTCAAATATATCATTTTTTAAACACTTAACTATAACTCTGCTCCACTCACTATCTTATCTATGCAACTGCTTATGGACTACTATATAACCATTTTTTAACCTGTAATTTTTTGTCTACTACTTTATTTATTATTAAACATTTTTATCAGAAAATTATAAATATGATAAATTTGATAGTATTTTACCCTCGACATTGTATATTAAAGCATAAGTAGTCATGGATCATGAATAACTTCCAGAAATATACCCAAAATGTCAGTACCGTGGCATGTCTGATTTTCGTTTTTCAAACTAAATGTAAAAATTTGTATGGAGTCGTCTTATAATCTAAAGTTTAGCTTTCATAACTAAAATCTATTGTATAATTCATCAAATTATGCTGCAATTATACCCCAATATTGATTGGTAGAATGGAATAATAGATTTAACGAATGTTAAACTTTGTTTTATTCTAAGACTATTATAAAAATTTATATTTTAATTCTACCGTTAATAAATTTGAAAGAATGTTAAAATTAAGAAAGAAAATACCGTAAATGTCTCTGTATGATTATCAAAGTCCTATAATTTATCATTTTTTAATTATTTTAAGAATTTAAAGAGATTTATTAGGCAAGTATTTTGAATATTTCATTTTGGTGTCAGTACCGTGGCAATAGCACCCAGAACACGAATTTTAAAGAATTTTTGATGTAAAAAAATGTTGATTTGCAAAAATCACAGTTATCTCATAATCACCCATATATCATTAGATGACTCAGTAGACGATTTTTACTATGATACCTAGTGCAGTATCACACAATTATTTTTTCTTATTCTGAATTTTTTAAGCTCTATTTAAATGATTTTGAATACTGGATCAATCTAGCCAAACAATTTCATTAAAATTGTTTTATTTTTATAGTCAAGATCCCAAACGAGGCGCTCTAGTCAAATAATTAGTAAATTATGTAACCGGTTTCATATATATGGCCGCCCGATAAGTGACGCTAATTGTATTCTTTGGGGCCTGCCTGAAAGGGTAGAACAGCCTGCCGATTATCCTAATGATAATGCGATATATTGCCTTTCATATTTGTAAAAAGAACACAATCAAATAAATATTACACAAAATATATAAACTCGACTTTTTTTCATATACATAAAAGTTTTCAAAAAATGAAAAAAACAATCTATTAGTTGTTTAACATACCAGTTTTATTTTTAACACTATTTTAATTAACAATTCTACAAAATTATTGCTTTGTGTCAATTTCACAGTTTAATTAGTTCGTCTTAATAATAAAATTCTATATGTAATAACTTATAGTAAACTGAAATACTATAATAACATTAAAATTAAGATGATAAAATATAAAATACTAAAAAATTATATGTTTTCGAATATATCACAGTAGCAATATATTATATTTGATCACAAAATAACGAGATATATTTAAAATTCAAGAAATGATAGTTTTGATTTACTTCATGATGACAACGTTGTTGTTGAAACATCATGATGTGAAAAATAAAAGCTTTCCGTTCAGGTACAAGATTTAATGTTCATGCATCTGTGTTACATCAAAGTTTCGACGGCATGTCTAATATTTAAATACATCTTCAGGCGGAGAGCGGCTGTATGAAAAAAACTGTTACAAGAGTATGGACTGGTCTAAATTTTTGAAGAAATAGTAAGAACTGCAGAGAACCTTCTTTAATGAGACATCATTCCAAGGAGAAGATGGTTGCCTTTGTATTTTAGTTCACAAATAAAATGTTTGTCTTTGTTTTTCATTGAACATTTTTCAATAAAATTAAAATATGTATACAGTGGTTTCAATTTTTTTTGGGTTGCATTAACTAAACCAAAAAATGGTATGAGTTACAATATAAAATAGGTATAGAAGAAGACAAATAGGAATGAAGGATGCAGGTGAAATAGTTATGAAAGCGAAGTGTAGTTGGTTAGAACACAGCTCAAGTAGGTGAATCTTTGTGGACTTGAAAAACAACAAAGTGGAAGCCATGAGGAGAAAAATGAAGTAGAGGTCGTCCTTTAACTTGTTAGTACAATGACATAAGAAAACTAACAAGGATGAGATGGGTAACAACTGCAAATGACTGTACAAGATGGAAAACCTTGTGAGAGGTTCAGAAATAAACCAGCCCAATGATAAAGAAGAAGAAGATAAAGAAATAAACATTTGAAGATGGTACATAACTTTTTAGTATATTGCAAATCAATTGAAAAAATAGTTGCAAATTAAAAAAATACTACAAAATTAATTAGAAGTACTAAAATGATGGAAATATGTAAACGAATTGCAAATGCAAATGAAAAGCTGTCCAAAACTTTTCATTTGCTTAAATTTATTAAAATATTGGACAATGAAAAACATATAATTGGATATTACAGCTGGCAAAAAAAAACGGTTCAAAAATTGCTTTCATCCATGTGTTTTTCCTTTTCTTTGTTCTTTATTCTTAGATAAGTACTACTGCACACATTTTCTACTACTTTCATATTTCCCCATACGAATAACCGCAAAGTTGCATAATACTCGTATATTGATCTGGATTAAAAACAGCATCAGAAACCGAAGAAAAGGTGTACCTAAAATGTACCATATCCATGAATTTCTATAAAGAAAGTTGTTTTAATCTTGATACAGCACTATAAAACAACCATTATTATTTATAAATTCGCGTCATTTTTGATCAAATATTTGCAATAGAAAAAAATTCCAATTTAGACAGTTATTCCAGTTCTTACTCTAGAAATATTATCAGACACTTTTTTGCTGGATCTTTGTGAACCAGCCGAGGAGCTCCTTTTCGTACTTGTAAGATATTCAACCTAAAAAGGAGAAAACATTTTTTGAAGGGAATGAAGGATTATCGCACATCCTCACTTGTTTATCCACAGCTCTAAACTGCCACGACCAATTGGCTCTGTACAAGAATGGACGCAAATCGAATCTGTTATCATCGGGACTGTAGCATTCGGTATGATAAGAAGGCGTCAGCACAGTCATTTTATGCCTGTTGATTGCGTAGCATCTACAAAACATCAATTGTCAAACTATCTATGTGTACCAGCAAATAGCGAGGGTTACCTAAAGAAATGTTTGACCTTTTCAGCAACTTCTTTGGGGGTTTTCGTACTTGACCACGTTTGAACCAATTTGCAATACATGGAGTAGGGTCCACAATTTTCTATTTTTCTCAATCTCCCGAACTGACTCAATTCTGCGTAAGTCATACCCATGTCTTCTTCATCTGTCTGAGCGAGTTTTCCATCTGCCAACGGTTCTAGTTCGGCGGTAGGGGGCGCACTAAGTATTTCGTTGACTATCGGTATTTTGAATTTTTCTTTGGCATAAATCAAAAATCTTGAAAAAATGTTTCATTTATAGTACATTAGAAAAAAAATATTACACGGATATTAATAAACTACATTTATAAATGAAAAGAGGTTGTACAATAATTCGATTTCTAGTTAGGTGGTTACTTCAGGTTTTTTGTTACGAAACAGGTGGTGGACTCGCCAAATTAAAGCCACATCCGAAGTTTCAAATACATTATCAGGAATTGGTAGTAACGGTTTTTTGTAGACTAAGACGAATCTTATCTTATTCACAAATTTTGCTTATTCCTTACCTTCTGAGATCAGTTTTCGAGATACCCCCAATAGGATTGATATCGGCACTGGAGCAATCGTACTTCGTCATGTAACCCCGTAAAGCTTCGTCCACATTGGCCGAACCCAAAACCAACAATCCCCCAGGTCTTCCTCTGGCCCACTGCATTAATTGAGCAAAAAGATAAGAAAATACCATGCGAAGACGAGCCTGGATGTTTTGAAGCGCGAGATTTTGTCTAGGGCAGCCCCCGTTGACGGCAAATTTCGGTATTAAGTTTGTGGCCGCGCTGAAGATGTCCAGGACGGCGGTAACGGCTCTGTCGATAATTATGCTCATGTGGTAGCTGAAAAGAAATTTTGAATACTGTTGGTAATTTTATAGAAAGTGTGTATTATAGGGTATTAAACTTACTAGCGGTAGCCCAGTGGTGGAAATTCGACAGTAGTTCATTAAATTTTTAAAATTCAAGATTATTGAAGTTCTTTTTATCAAAGAGTATATCTCTATAAGAAATAAAGTCGGGGCGGAATCTGAAAAGTAGGAGAGATGTTTGCTGTCCCCATAACTTTCATTTGGATTAAATTTTTAGCAGTAATTGTTCAAACTATTTTTAATTTATATATATATATATATATATATATATATATATATATATATATATATATATATATATATATATGGTGTAAATGAATGAGTGCGACAGATTTCAAGATGTTAATCCTCGAGTCTTTTTATGACGAAAAGTTCCTATCTGTCCGCAAAGGCTTCGTTACCGATGAACAAGTTGTTGAAATGTTCAGATTTTTCCAGTTTTTTTTCTTCTGACTACTAAAGTTTTCGAAATATTTAGCTCAATTTTGGAGCATTAATGCCTCTATGAAGTCTTCATAATAAGATCACAGAAACGGTCATGAAAATCTACATGGTGGTACTTTTTCTGAGGTCACATGTTCTTTCTGCCTATAGAACTTTTTTTCAGTACGATTCTGGCAATTGACAAAAATTGTAAATGAATCTCTTTTGAATTTGCAATCTTTTTTATTTGTTGCGTTTTTTTTCGTATCTGCCACTGTTTAAAAAAAATGATCAATTTCATGTACATCGTAAAAAGAAACAATTCTTCTGTGATGCAATATGACAATTTTATTTTAAAATTATTAAAAAAGAACAAGTTTATCTAACCTTGAAAACGAAGAGATCAAATGATGAAGTGCTCAAAATGGTCACCTTCAGGCATTATACAGGAGTCTTGACGTCGACACATAGATCGTATTCGATTGAAAATCCCAGGAGAATCTTGAATAAGTCTACAAGAGACAATAATGTGGTTTCTTAAGTCTTCTATGTCTTGAACAGGAGTTTCACTATAACCAACATTTTTAAATGTTAAAGTTGAAAAGTCTATCGGATTTATATCAGGTGAACGAACTGACGCAAATTGAGGTCCACCTGAACCTATCCAGCGATCTGGAAATGTTTCGTTCAAATATTGACGTGCTCTCATACTAAAATATAGACATTTCCAATCTGTTTAGACATGTACTGACCACAACCTATTTCAAGTGGAACCAAGAATTTTACGAGCAGATTAATGGCGTCGCCATGGGAAGTCCTCTTAGTCCGGCCATCGTCAACTTTTACATGGAGAATTTCGAAGAGAAAGCTTTAAACACCGCTTCCTTCAAGCCTTCGTGTTGGTTCCGGTATGTAGATGATACCTTGATACCTTTGTAGTTTGGAGTCACCGTAAAGATCTGCTAGTTGAGTTTACACGACATTTGAAAAGCATTCTTCCACGTATTCAATGTATAATGGAAAAAGAAATAAACGGACAATTAGCGTTCCTGGATGTTCTAGTTACCAAAAACGACAATGGTACCCTTGGCCACAATGTATACCGAAAACCGACCCATACAGACCGCTATCTCAACAAACAGTCCTATCAACATCCCAGTCAAAACAGGACTGTAATTAAAACTCTCGTGGACAGAGCAAACAGAATCTTTGAACCACGTCATCTAAAAGACGAACTAGTGTATTTAGATCGAATGGTTACTCGGGACATGAGATAATAAGATGTTTTCATTCAGGACGGAAATCTATCCACACAAAGGAGCCATCACAGAACTTAGGGACCACCTACCTGCCATATATAAAAAACACTACAGACCGCTTTGGAAAACTCCGAAAACACCATATCAAATCAGTTTACAAACCCACCCAACAACTCCGCCACATACTCCGTTCTCCAAAAGAACCCAGTGATCCTCTATCCTCATCTGGAGTTTATAGAATACAACGTAGTATTAACACGCGTGTTACCGAGCACAAACGAAATTGTCGTTGTTGCAACCGGAAAAATCTGCGGTCACCGAGCATGCTTTGCTACCAGAGGAACACATTATACAACACCAAAACACAGAAGTTCTGTCAAATACATCTCACTATCATTCCCGTCTCCAGCGGGAAGTCATCGAGATATACAAACATAGAAACAACTTCAATAGGAAAGAAGAAAGCCTAAAACTCAACAAAACTTGGTATCCCGCAACTCCATGCGCAACACCGAAACCCTCTAAGCTCGTAGTGCCCGCCCACTCATTTCCCCCCGACCAGTCAGGAAGACTATGCTTCCACCGCTTAGCATAAATACCAGCGTCACGCCAGTCGACAGTTCTATTCGCTTCGAACACCCAACGAGGTATCAACTATGCCCGCGCCGCTGAAGATGTCTGCCACAGTTGCAGATGAAACGTTGGGAAGACATTCCAATAGACCACGGCAAAATAGCCCGGAAACATATAAAATATATACTGCATCCATTGACACCGGCCGTGAAAGCCTACATACTTTAACAGAAGGATTGTTTGTTTATATTGCACACATGAAATTGATTATTTTTTACACAAAAACTGTGACAGATACGAAAAAAACGCAAGAAATAAAAAAGATTGCAAACTCATACGAGATTCATTTGCAATTTTTATCAATTACTAGGGGCGTACTGAAAAAAAGTTATAGAAGCAGAAAGAACACGTGACCCCAGAAAAAGTACCACCCTGTAGATTCTCAAGACCGTTTCTGTGATCTTATTATGAACACTTCATAGAGACATTAATGTTCCAAAATTGACCTAAAACTAAATATCTCGAAATCTTTAGTAGTCAGAAGAAAAAAACTGAAAAAATCTTAAGATTTCAACACCTTGTACATCGGTAACGAAGCGTTTGTGGACTTTTCGTCATAAAATGACTCGAGGAAGCACATCTCCCGCACTTATTCATTTAAATTTATAGGTGCCATATTCGTAAGTTATAGCGAATAGAGCAATTACCGATTAGTCCGATTAAGAAAATGTAACTATAGTAACGAAGTAACGATTACCTTAACTAGTCGGTTTATTGCGTATGTTGTCCAGTAACAAGTAGTTTGTGACGAATGATAACTTTTCCTCCATGATTAATTTGCATCAACGTTTGGCAATTTAGACATAAAATGATGAAACTATTACACCAGTTTCTAGAGTAAAATTTAACTCATATTCGGACATAAAATTCAACAGCAATTTGCTTATATCAGCACGTCAGTATCAGTTTATACATAAGTATTGCTAAGATTTTAACAGCAAACTCCTAGAAGTAAAAGATTTAAATAATAAAAACCCGCAAAAATGCGAATTTCTTTTGTTTTTGCTTATATAATGAAAAGTAATGCCGCCTACAGGAAAGTAGTAAAGAATAAGAAATTCTTCTTAATGAGTTTATACATCCTGATTAGATCATTTTTTACTGAGTAAACTCAACAAAACTGGTCAAAAGTGTTTTTTTTTTCAACAATTTATAACTTTCTGATAATACTGGAATATTATTTATCGTCAAAGCGATATTAAGTTTATATGAGCTCACTATGGATACTATTGAATAAATAGTTTTTGAACAATTCGAATTTAAATAATTTAGAGAGCAATTTTGCACATCCCACCATATTAAATAGCCTAGTCCGACCGGAATATAGTGAAGATATTTTAAAAGTTCATAAATTCCACTTCAATTTGTCTATCTTGGTTTTCCGCTATAATACCGAGAAGTTGGTTTAAAATCTATATATAAATAGGCAAAGACAAAATGATTTGGTACCATTTTCTCCTCTGTCTCTCAACCGATTTTCTTCATTTTTGTTTTGTTAAGTAGCCACTGACGACCTTCAGTGCAGAATGCTAATATTAATTTATAATATTGGTTCATTCATTAAAAAAAATATAACAAAAATTCATTGACATTTTTTGTCAATTGCCAGGGGCGTACTGAAAAAAAAGTTGTAAGGTCAGAAAGAACATGTGATCCCAGAAAAAATACCACGACACCATGTAGATTTTCATGACCGTTTCTGTGAACTTATTATGAAGACTTCATAGAGGTATTAATGCTGCAAAATTGAACTAAATATCTCGAAAACTTTAGTAGTCAGAAGAAAAAAAAATGAAGATTTCAACACCTTGTACACCGGTAACGAAGTGTTTACGGGCATATGTTCATGGGAACTTTTCGTCACAAAATAACTCGAGGAAGCACTTCTTGAAAACTTTCGCAATTATTCAGTTTTTTACATAAATATGTTCTATACAATACATAGTCAATAGTGTCTGTCCAACATGTTCGATGTGATTATCGGCGTTTTTTTTCTAACAGTTTCAATCCATTTCATAAATAGAATTGACACAAAACCCAATGAAACCCTAATCTTTAATATCTTTTCTATTGTCCGCTGGTTGACGATTTGTTATACAACACTTTCGGACTATAGTGAAAATATTATATTTTGGTAGCTCTTTTGTTAGCTGCGTTTGCCCATTATTAACAACGATATATATTTTCTAATGTGCCAACTTTCACTGGGTTATTAAATTATGTTAACTAACGGACTTACCTGCCTATCGTTTTAGCTAAAACACTTGCCCTTTCCCTGGTTTCTTTAGAAGAATTTTCTGTTCCCATATAACAAGTCACCAATAATCTTTCGCAAATTTCATGCGGAGTTTTCGGCATAAAATCAGGAACGGCCGTAATTTTCCTTAAGTCTGTTACTATTTTCGGATCTACAATAATTTGAAATGAAAACTTAACAAGATTATTATTAAAAATTTTACCTCTGCCGCTTTGAATACCTTCCATAACCAAACTGCACATCGAGTAAACTAGTATGGCCGTGCTGGACGAATCAACGCCCCCACTTAAAGGTAGGAAAAACCCCCCTTGACCAGATCTCCTGAGGTAATCCCATAACCAACAAGCGGGTCCCTATGAAATTAATATATTTCATCTATTGCAAAAAACTTTCACAGAAAACTATAGTTACTTGTGTTATTTCTTCTTCCGGACTCAGATACATCCAGTCGATAGGTTTAGCTATTGGCAAAGTAGTGTCGTTTTCCGGGGACAAAGAAAATTCGACGAATATTCTTGGATAGCTTGGTGTATCCGATGACATGTGCGAATTCGATCGTCTGGAGTTTCTGTATGATCGAATGTCTTCTAAGTCTATGGTTGCTGTTACAACTTCCTGAAAAGAATTTGTGAACAGTGAAACAGTGCGCTGGCCCCATTGAAATATTTTCATGGGCTCTTTTAGACATTTTTTTGCACACAACTGAAATACTTCGTTATATACTTGCTATATATAGATAAAAATTTATAAACCAGAAATTAAATCGAATTCTTTACCAATACAAAAGACTAACAATATTTTATACAAAAAAAAAATTGTTACTTACCACTTCCTCTAAAGCGAACTGTTTTCCTCGACTCAAAATATGGCCGTTCAAGGTGATCGACGATACTCCCTCAAAGTAGACTCTCTGTCCATCACAACCTCGAAGATTGCTATAAACGTAGCAGCCCCCACATTTCATTGTCGCGTTTTTTACAAGATCAACAATTACGTAACCTTTCCTAAGTTCAGTGTAACTACCTGATCCATTGCAGATAATCTCAACCCCATCCAGAGACAAGGGTATGTGGGTGCTATTTGAACACCATAGTTCTTCACAAATTTCAAAACCTGCAACAATATCATTCAATCAATGGTCAATATTTCTTTTGCATATGTAATAAAAGTTCCCAATTTCTTTTTCAAGTTTTTATTTTCGCCGGAACTACTGGACGAAAAATTTCAAAATTTCAGCCCTTACTCCCCTTATCCCTTTAACTATTGAGCCGAATCTGTGAAAAAAGGGAATATGAGCTATCACTCAAAGTATCAGAAAATTCTAATATTAATTTTTTGTATTGTATTAATTCAAATTGTATTAATTGTAGAGTCATATTACAACATTTAATAAAAAACTTTCGTTAATTAAAAGAGTATTAAAGTGTAAGCTCTCACAAAAAGTTTCTAGAAATCTAAGCCAAAATCATGCATCATGTGATATATCCTTTTCATTTAAAATTTTAAATGGTCATATATTGCTGAATAGAGAATTGAAAATCCTGTTAAACACGCTATCAAACATTACCTTCTTTTCATTAAATTGTTTTTAGGGGTAGTTATTACCCATAAGGGGTTGAAAGGACAGACAAATAATTATCAATACTAAAATGCATTGTTTTGTGACTTATTAAATTTCATTGTTATTATTGCAATTGAAAGGGACCCCGAAATGTTTATGAATTTGTAATATACAGGCTTATCTATCTACAAGTGTGGTGTTATTCCCAAAAAAAATTAACTCTGAAAATAGGAATTGACTAATGACTTTTTTTTTATCCGAAGAGGGGGGAAATACGTTGCGTACTGAGCTAGCACGTGCTGGCCGTCGTGCGGGACTCCCGATGCAATGACTTCAAAGCAAGAGTAGATCGTTGCATTGAAACCAGTATACCGTATACCCGCTAAAACCCTAAACTCTTTCTCCTACAACCATGGTCCCCTGCGGCACTCTTAGTCAATACTACTTCGCAAGGGTGGTTCATTGCAGATGTTTACTGCTCTTACATTGAAAGCTTCTAAAGCTTACTCCTCGAACGTATCGCGGAGTTCTTTGAGGATAGTCTCCGCGTAATCTGATACCAAGTTCCAGGCTTGGGGGCCCTTCAGCATGGCTTCTACTAATTGTTCTGGGACGATATTAGTCTCCAGAATCCTCTCCACTTCAGCACGTTGATCCTGAAACCGGGGGCAGGAGAAGAAAACGTGTTCCGCGTCCTCTATCACGTCCGTACAGTGTGGGCAGTTTGGGGAGTTTGCCCTCTTGAACCTGTGCAGGTATGCTCGAAAGCATCCATGTCCAGTCAGGAGTTGAGTGATGTAGAACCCAACCTCCCCAGGCTGGCGGTTGACCCAACGACTGATGTTAGGTATCAATCGATATGTCCACCGGCCTTTAGTAGAGCTGTCTCACCTCTCCTGCCATTGCCCTAGACTCATGGCTCTTTCATCGCTGTTTCCTGTCGGTTGGTCTTTTTCTAACTTTCTGCGATAAAGCCGTCCCCTTTCTGCAGCCAGGATGTCGATTGGCAGGGTAGAGGCAATCACATTCACCGCCTCGTAAGACACAGTGCGGTAGGATGATGTCACTCGAATCGCTGAGAGCCGCTGGACTGATTTCATTTTCCGGCGGTACGAAGGTATCTCGAGCGATTTCTCCCATACCGGTGCCCCGTACAACAAAACAGAAGTAGTTACTGTTGCCAGTAGCTGTCTTCTTATCTGTCTAGGGCCTCCGACATTAGGCATTATTCTAGATAATGCCCCCTGTAACCCAGCTGCTTTCTTGCTGGCCGCGATTATGTGCTCTTTGAAGTTGAGCCGTGTGTCCAGGAGCACCCCCAAATAGCTGATGAAGGGCTGCGACTGTATGTAGGTGTCGCCTATTTTGAGGATGATGGTTTCCCTTGCCTTTCGACTGCTAACAAGAAGTGTTTCGGTCTTTTGTTCTGCTAAACTCAAGTCCGCTGCGAGCATCCAATGCTGAATTGTGGCTATAGCGAATGAGAAGGTTGTTTGTATCTCCTCTATGTGCTTGCGCACTATGATCAATGCCACATTATCGGCGAATGCCACTAGCCTGACGCCCTCAGGCAGATCGAGCAGGAGCAGGTCGTTGTACATTACGTTCCATAAGAGGGGGCCAAGAACAGAGCCCTGAGGTACACCTCCTGTGATCTTATAGTCTACTTGCCCATTTTCAGTTTGGTACAACAAGATGCGGTCCTTGAAATACGCTGAAACCATTCTGCGCAAGTACTGCGGAACTTCCATCCTGGCAAGAGCCTCCAAAATGCGGTCCCAGCGGGCCGAGTTAAAGGCGTTCTTGATATCCAGGGTGGCTATTAGACAGTACTTTTTTCCACCTCTTCTCCATCTCTTTCCCGAGATAGACTCTCTGGCGATGTTGGTAACGAGTTTCACGGCATCGATGGTTGATCTCCCCTTTCTGAACCCGAATTGGTTGGTGGAAAGTTTCGGCTCAACGTAGGGCTCCAGCCTATCTGCTATTATCCTTTCAAGGAGTTTTCCCGCAGAGTCCAACATACAGAGGGGACGATATGATGACGGTTCGTCGGGAGGTTTCTTTCCCGCTTTAGGTAGGAGCACAAGCCTCTGCTTTTTCCACTTAGTCGGGAAAACCCCCTGCTTTAGGCAGGTCTCATACATGTGTAGAAACATGTCGGGCCTATTGGCTATGGCGCATTTTAGCGCGATGTTAGGTATGCCATCTGGTCCGGGAGCCTTACCGTTTTGGAGCCGGTTGCACGCGCCCATCAGCTCATTCATAGTCACTGATGGTATATCTTCGTCCCTCACCTGCCACGAAGGATAAGCGGGTAGCTCAGGCTTCGCAGGAAACAGGTGAGTGACAATGCGGTGCAATGATTCGGGGCAGTTCGTTGATGTCATGGGAGAGGCCTTAATTTTATGCATCACGATTTTATACGGTTTTCCCAATGGATCTTGATTAACTTCGTCACACAACTCCTTCCAGTAGGATCTCTTGCTTGAGAGAATGGCTCTTCGTAGTTGTTGTCTTTTGATCTCATAGTCGAGCCTTAGTTCTTCTGTTGTGACCCTGTCGCGTCTCCGTGCTCGTTGATGCAGCCTTCATGCTTTGAGACACTCTCGTCGGTGTTGTGAGATCGTGTCGTTCCACCAGTAAACTGGTGGGCGGCTGTTGTTCTGCCGTCTCCTTGGCATGGATGCATCGCAGGACTTGACAACGCTTGTCATTACCTCTTTGGCAGTGGCTTCTGCGCTTGTTGCTATTGACAATGGTTCCTGCTCCATAACCAAGGCGAATGAATCAGCATCGAAAGCATTTTTGTTCCAACCGACTGGCTGTGACCTCGCACGACTGACACACAATCTTCGTTTGGGAGTGGTGTTGATTTCCCAAATAATAGCTTGGTGGTCGCTATTAGTAAACTCTTCATCGACCCGCCACTCACAGCCCACTTTAATTAGGTTGCTGCTAACGAATGTCACGTCGATAATGGAGCTGGCAGTGCCTTTGCGATATGTGCTTACGGATCCTGTGTTGAGGAGTACCAGGTTGAGCGAAGACATGGTCTCAAGGAGAGCTCGTCCTCTCGCGCTCGTTTCCCGGCATCCCCAGTCAATTGCCCAGGCGTTGAAATCACCTGTGATGGCGACCGATTCACGCTTCCGTACATCCTCCGCCAAGGTGTCCAAGAATAACTCGAACTCCTCGAGCTGTGCACTAGGAGGTGCATAGCAGCTATAGAAGTGAACCCCTCCCACTTTGGCTCTCACAAGACATGGTTCGGGGGTATTTGGGAGTTGTTGGAACGGAAGTTTACTAATGACTTGTATGTAGGTATATGTAGGTATGACATTTTTTGACTTTATGCTAGTTATGAGCCAGATGTAAGTTTACAAACCTATACATGTATCTAGAGTAGAAATTACAGCATCTCCAATGGGAACAGTTCTTTGTTCTGTAATTGCTGATATCATTCTTGGCAAATAAAAATCCTCTGTTTGTTTATCCTGAAAAATTATAATTAAAAACGCTAAATAGACAACTCAATAATTTTACTTTTCTCCATGGTGAAAACCATCTACTTTCTCTGTAATTACCATCATCACAAAGAATCTTTTTTGGTCTTATTAGTAAAATTTTTTTGTTCAGAAATATTACTCTGCAATTATACGCGACGTTTTTGTGCATAATTGGCATTCCAACGTCGATCAACATGTCTTTGCATAACGGAGCATTAAGAAGTTCCGCAAGTACTTCCCAGGAATGAAGAAAGGTGTCGCTTTCATAGAAGTGATCTTCGCAACTGTATCCGCTAAAACAGAATATACAAAATGGAAAACTAGAATTTTTTGTGTGCATACAACCTAAACACAACAAAATGAGGTCATTCATTATCAAATATAGGTGGGCCAGCCATACCATGCTATTAATTCCAACTTCCTTCATACAATATTCTATGTCTCTACTCAGACCTTTAATCCAGACTATTGAGGCATTTGTTTTCGGGCTGGAGATAATTTTAGGTTATTTAGTGTTAGTAAAATGACAGATATATTTTAAGCTCTAGTCAGACCCTTAACCAGACTATTTTAAACATTTATTTTAGGACTGGAGTGATCTTCACATAATTTTGGTTATTATATTAATCCACTCTAGTATTGTGTCACACCTGGACTTAAGATTTTTTTCTGTTATAGTATAAATTTGTGATGTGCTGTTGTGAATACATATTAATAAAATATACACTAATTCTATGTAATGAAGCAATATCAATTACAAAATGTTAAACAATGTGCTTTCAATAAAGTGATGCTAGATCAAAAACTAGTACAGAAGTTGCTGAATGGTTAAATGGGGTCTCCCTGTAAAGTGTGTTGCAAATCATTTAAACACAGAAATACTTAAAATAAATATGGAATAAAGTCACCTTATCAAATAAAAAGTACAGAAGACAGGTATATATAAATACAGGTAGGAAGAGACACATTTATAGAGTTGAGTTGAGAAACAATATTGAAGATGATATATTTCAGTATCTCTTAGATTGCTTTTTATTATGTAGGTACCCAAAGGTAAACAACATGTAGATAGGTACAGACAAGTAGAGATTGGTTGAGAAAAAATGATTGAGGAGCAAAATGTAATGGGAAGACCTATAAGGAGAAAACATTACACTAATTACATAGAGAAATTAAAAAAAAACAGGTTGATTTGTGGATAAAGAAACCAAAGTAGAAACAGAATGAAACATATAGGTATAAACAACTGCATGCATTTGAGATCAGATAGGTATAGTTGGGTTCAGATCTGTAGAGACTGTTTTAGATGAGACAAATTTGGAGACTGATGAGGAGAAGTAGTAAGTAGTTATACCAGGAGAAATAGGACAAACAAATAAGTATAGAACACTTGTTCAAGGTGTCATTAGCAAGGTTTAAAGATAAGACCCAAAGTACAAATATGTAACTAAGTTGTGATAAGTATGTTAACAATTTTTGTTATACAATTCCATTTTTTTATTTCTTTAACATAGTTCTTAATTTTAGTTTCTGGGTGTACATGATGTTTATTTATATATTGGTGGAATACCTTAATTTTGTAAAATATTATTATTATAGAGACAGCAATTACCTCCAACTTTGTATTTTTTTACTGTCATCTATCACTTCACTTATATTAATATAATCATATTTTTATGCCCAAAAATTACAACTCAGTTGTCAAAATGAGATTGTCTGAAAAAAGTGTGATGTTAATATATTAGTCAATCACCAAAAGGTTAACAGCACTTCCATTATACCAACAAATTATTCGTTGATTATACTAATTATATTATTTTAATACAAATAATAGGAAGAGACTATAATATTACTGAATATTATTTGTTATTCCTAGCATTTTTATATTCTTTCACATGCAATTACATTAACTAATTTTTAAAATTGTGTCAAATTTAATAATTACAATACTTTTTTCCCAATAATAGTGATTTAAATAACTATTTGCTAAGTTGATAAAGAATAAAATTTTAAAGCACCTTATTTCAAGTTCGGGACCCGTCCTGAAATTCGCTCCTATTTCTTTTGCCTCTAAAATCGACTGCAAAATTCTATCCAAATTGCCTTCAAAGTCTAATGCCCACTGGTTGAGGGTTGCAGCTGCCAAAGTAACCTTTCGGCCCATGATTTTATAAAACTTAATTTACTAATAAACTTAATTAAAATTATTATATAATGTTTTAAAATAACTCAAGTGCCACTATTGCTTTAGTTGATATATTGATAAAACGAATTTTTTAATTATTTCAAATACAAACTTAACGTCAAAAATCAAAATACATTTTGACACTGACAGATAAACATCCGGTACATGGCATAGACCAATGATCTGTGGCATAGACAAGAAGAGTACATGGTACATATGTGTTTTGTGGATAACAGTTATATATTCCCTAGAATATTATCGCAATAGTTTTGTCGATTAATTCCTGTTAAGCGATAGGTGCGCTATATGGCAGTTGGTTGAAAAAGGACATTTGCTTGCAAAAAAATCGAGTGAACTGCTATATACAGTATGTACTAATTAAAATAGTCTTATATACCTCTATGACAATGCAATTTTACAGAAGTACAGCTATAAATTTTTAGTTAAGTTAGTGCCTAGTGTATTAAACGAACATTTCTATTTATTTTTGTTTTCTGAACGATACTTGTGGCATCTTTTTCAATGTCTAAGTGTTTATTGAGAAATAACACCACACTTTAAAGGAAATTGCTGTATATTCCAAACGTTTCGGGGTCTAGATCAGACCTCGTTGTCAATGGCTAAGAAACTACGGATTAAAAAGGTACAATTCCAAGATGTAAATTTAAATATTTGACAATGTTTATTATTTGATTTTTTTTTATCTCTGAAACTTATTTTCCTCGTAGTTTCTATTTTCTATACGTGTTACGTACTTTTACTTACGTTAAATCAGCTAAAATATGTGCACTATTATGCAGTTCCTTAATTTTCTCAAAGATGGCGCCACTCATAGTTAACTATCACGTTTATACTATATTTGTTATTCCCAGAACTTTTTCCACGAAACAGTACACAGCTTTTATAGCAAACTGGCAAATGTGCGTTCCATGTGAGACGTCACTTTTACGTCAAAGATATATGTGTGAATTTTGAGAAATGTCATTTATATCAAAATAAAATCAGCAAAAAATATATCACGGTACTTCTATAAAAAATGAAACTTCTCACTTAATATTACACATGCACCAATTGATATATTCTGTTTCTCGAATTAACAATTATGTGTTCGATCGAAGTGTCAGTGTACTAGTAAAAGTGAAATTTAAAGTAAATAATGAAAAATAAAGTAGTCTGCTTCAAAACTGGTGTAAAAGTAAAATGATGCTAATTCCAGTTATTTAGTGGTGCAAAATGCTCGAAGATCACCAAATGGGCTCGCAAACATTGGAAATTTTAAGGCAAGGTGTTTGGGCTTCACTTACTGGTGGATGGTTTTATGACCCACATCAGGATGTCCTCTGCAACACTTTCCATTTGTATATTTGGCTCTTCCTGCTGTGTCTGCCGTTTTCTATTTATGTGGTAAAACTTGTTTGATTAAATACTAATTAGATTTGTTTTGTGTTGACCTCATTAACACTTTCTGTAATTTTAAGAAGCCCTACATTTGTGGGGAGGCAATTGTATAATTTTGCAAGTTTCAATGTACATAGCAGGATGATATTATCTTTTTATTGGTGATCAGTTATTTTTTTTTGCTTTCTATTCTCAGATGTTTATGGGTTTATTGACTTGTATTGTTGTCCTAAAGTGAAAACCCCTTTTTAATATGCAAAAGTATTCATACTCATCAACATCAAAAGAAAAAGTTTAATTTTCAAAATCATCAAATTTTTGCCCACCTATTATGAATTTACAGTGTGCATTTTTTATTTCATGTTTATCTTTAATAAAGTATCATATTTACATATGATAACTTATATATTCCCAGAAAAGAATATTCATTGTTTTATCTACACTTTTAAATTGCCACAGAAAATGTTATCTTTAACTGTTCTGTTATATTAGTTTAAAATTATGCATGCTAATGATTTGAGTTATTTAATCATGCAATGACATCAGTTTCCTGGCATTGACAGTCTTTGTTTAACAGGCTTGAAAATTCCAATTTCATATCTTTGATTAGAAATTGATTACACTGTCAAGAACAGTACAGTACCATCAATTATATGAAGTGTGAATATAAAGCAATTTAACTTATAGTAGACCTCACTGACTTTTGTAATACATTTTAGTGCCTTGCTTTCTTTTATATATTGTCAATCTGGTATGTTCATTTACATAGAATTTACTAACAGGTTTAACATTATAGTTTTTTAATGTGATAAATCACAAAAATCTTACTTTAAATAGTCCTTGTATATTATCAGACAAAGCACAAATATATTCCCCAACTTTATTATATGTCATAGTGATAAAAATAGCAAGAATTTTTACTAATGAAAAATTAAAACTTTATTTCCTGATTCATACTACACTTATTTTAATAACTTAAACTTACAATGCACACATTTTTATTTACATTCAAGAAATGAGGGGAAAATTCAGAAAATTAAATATCTAACACTGAAAAGGAGGTCTATTTGACTTGGAATGAGAGTATGAGTCTGCTTTGCTTGGTTCAGTTAGTGAATGTGTTATCATGTTATTTTCACTAGCTGTATTAATTTCAAATTTATAGCAAAATCGTTAAACTAGTTTTTATAGCTTTTTTATGGGACTCAACATTTACTCCAAAAATTCACAGATACTTCATAAGATCCAGGCCACTGTTAGGTTAGCTATTTCTGTCAGTGAATGTAATGTCTTGATTAAATGTTGATATCACTTGTTTAAGTAGCACTAGCATGATGTATAATGTGTATTGTCTGAGACAGTTACAAAATGTCATCATTGCCAAGGCCCAATTGTGCATTGAGTCCAATAAATGATGGTTGAATCTAACTATTGATCAACTATGCAAATGCAAACTTTGATAAATAGTTGTTGATAATAAGTTCTCAGCAATTATAAGATCAGGATTTTTCAAAACACAGGTTTCAGAACAAATTGTCAAAAATTCTGACATTCACCTTAGGAGAAATAAGATCTGAGATTCTCCAGTTTTGTTTCTTCCTACCTAGTAAAATACTTATTTATTTTTAATTTACACAAATCACAGTTGATATATCTTTAATGATGTTTATGTGAGAAGAAATGTTTGTCTTCTAGTACCTACCTTTTAAGATTTAATCTATTGAAATATGGTTCACATTTATGATGATGCAGCTGTTAAATGCTCTTGAAATGAATCTGCTTTACTATTACAGTAAATTCATTAATATTTTTTTCAGAGCACTTCGCAAATCTTTCATTTGTAAAATGTATAGGTCTTTACTACCAGGAGGGTTAAAATGTTCTAAATCAATTTACTGTATTTGAGTTGTGAAAAATAAGGGTGTCAACAGTTTTAAGATTGTATTGATATTGGGGAAATAGAAAATATGAGTAAAACACAAATGAAGTTGATGGACATATGTAAATCTTTAGTATATTTTATTTAAAAATAATTTTTGCACATAATTCAAAATTTAAAGCATGCAGACTTGTTTGTATGAGTGTCAACCTCATATAATCAATCAAACAAACAAAACTTAACAAAACTGTAAAGAAATTCAATAGATCAATGTGCTCAAATAATGATTTTTGACCACCAACTTGTATAAAATTCAATTATGCTGTTACAAGATTCTACACACCCCAGTTTATAGAGCAAAATTCAACTCATTTTTGGACATAAAATTTGCTTAAATCATCATTTCAGTTATATTTTATAGAGAATAATTGCTAAAATTTTAACAGCCAACTCGTAGAAATAAACGATTTAAATAATAAAAACCTGCAAAAATACGAATTTCTTTTGTTTTTTGCTTATATAATGAAAAGTAATGAAGGAATTGTAATGCCGTCTACAGGAAAGTTGTAGAGAATAAGAAATCCTTCTTAATAAGTATTTATACATCCTAACTGGTCAAAAGTGGATTTTTTTCGAAAATCTATAACTTTCTGGTAACTAATACTGGAATATTATTCATTGTCAAAACGATAATTTATGATATTAAGTTTATATGGGCTCATGATTAATACTATTGAATAAGTTGTTTTTGGACAATTCGAATTTAAATAACTTAGAGAGCTATTTTGCACATCCTATATTAACGAGACTAGTCCGACCGGGATAAACTAAAGATATAAATTCCACTTCAATTTGTCTATATTGGCTTTTCGCTATAATCTCGAGAATTTGGTTTAAAATAATAGTAAACATTGCATTAAATGTATGAGTATGAGACAGCCACCCAGCAGGGCACTGACAATAGCTGTCAAGGCACATGGACGTATCTAGAATTTTCTTAAGGTGGAAAGGTATTATATATTTTTTCTCAGTAATTTATTGCTTTTTTATTTATATAACTATTGCCTGTTTATGCGGCTTGCTTTTGAATTTTGTGTCACCCAAAAATCTCTATTGACTGGTGCAACAAGATTGTTACAAAATTCCAATGTATTTTTTTGATATGGGGAGGGGGGAATGCACATCTTATTTTGATAAGGGCGACTAACATTATTATGAATAGTTGCGTCTGAAAGTTGGTTTATGATATATGGGAAATCGGTTTACTGTTTATTCTACTTATGGCCAAGTCTATTAGTAATATTTGTATCAGCCTCTATTATATTATTAAAATTAAATTACAATTATATATCATTTATATTGTCTAAAATTCTATAAATTTGTATTTTGGTCCGTATAAAAATAAAACTTCAGAAGTTTAAACGTTTATTATCCACGGATATTTCCGTTTGCTCGCAACTGACGTCAAAGAATTTCTCATAAGTTTGTATGTGCAAAATATTAGTACAGTTATTTTCTGACATCATAGTAAAAAACGACCGTTGGAAATGTTGTTTATTAGTTGATTGGAATTCTTAGACATATGTTCAGCCTCGACGTTGTTTGATGTTTTTTTATTTGAATGAACCAACTGAATCTAGTCATAATATTCATAGAATTGAACGTCATTTGGATTTATATAAGCTAGGAAAAAAAAAGAAATGTGAGTGTGGGTATAGTTCAGATATATCGTGTAAACACTGTATAGCTGCTGGAGAGAGCTTGTCCAGTTCAGTGATCCATAGGTTCTCTTTGAGCACCGCAACTGTACGCCAGCCTTTGCCTTATTTTTTATTTATGCATAATTGCCTTACGTGGCCAGTATGGAAGCAGTTTAGACGGCACTATAGCTCGAAAACTGAACGGTTTTTTGAAGGCTACATCTGCTACTGAACTGATTGATATCCGCTGCTTCTTGTTGGGTTTCTGTCCAACCATATGGGGCGTCTAGATTTCAGATGTTATTAAGAACAGCCTGAATGGAAAAATTAATTTGATGGGCTTTGTCCCATTCTCGTTTTGCAGCATACAGTTTCCGTAGCTCAGCAGGAGGAATATATGACAGAATAGGCAGCCACGTAATAGGCGTTGACTTAAAAAGTTCTTGCTTGTGCATCCTAAGATGACCCAACAAGTTTGTGAATCAAGTTGTTACGCATTTTCAGTTTTTGGGCACATTTAATTAATAAGGTGTTTTTCATAAGTAGGAGATCTATCAAGTCTTACACCCAAATAAGTCAGGTTCAAGTTGTGCTTGAGGATATTACAATCAAAATTGACCACCAGCTCTTCATAAGCCTACTGATTTGACAAATGGAAAGCACACAACTCAGATTTGGAAGGGTTTGGTACTAACCTCCACTCTTTATAGTAATTTCAGAATTTCTAAGTTTGATGTAAGGTGTCGGTTACATTCGTCTAAATCCTTCTTCTGGACCACAAGTGTCAGATCATCGACATATAGGAAACTTTCTGCAAGAGGTGTGAGGCATGTCGTTGGTATGAATATTAAAAATAAACGGGGCAAGCACAGTCCTGTGGAAGACCATTCTTGATTGTTACTTCTTTGTTTTTTTTGCCCTTTAGTTCAACAAATATTCTACCAAATTGATAATGGAGCATTTGTCATTTAATAGGCTTGTGAGAGGAGACAAAACTTTTTGTGGATTGCGTATATTGGCAGAGTCGCAATAGGACTATATCCCAGTATATGTTTGATGGGGGACAAATGAGGTGATTTTGATGGCCATTCCAGAGTCTCTTGACCACAGAAATATATGTTTCTCCTAAAATTTATTGAATATAATTTTTCTCTAACATTAAATTTGCATTTAATAAAAACATTTTGTTCCAGTACTGTCCACCAACTGATTATGTATGGTACGTTTACTGGGGTTCGGTAACATTAGTCTTTACAGTTA
The DNA here is from genome assembly GCA_034190945.1 of Octodonta nipae. Taxonomy (NCBI): domain Eukaryota; kingdom Metazoa; phylum Arthropoda; class Insecta; order Coleoptera; family Chrysomelidae; genus Octodonta; species Octodonta nipae. The sequence continues at coordinate 58,148,957 of CM067224.1, read as the reverse complement.
TAAAATTACTGAACTATGCTCTGCATCATATGTATGACACAACCGAGTGTGTTCAAGAAGAAGTCGAAGATTGGAACGAAACCAAAAGGTATTTAGATACGTTTGGAGTGTCCTCATTTTCTACATAATCTGGTGTTTTCCTTAATTTAGGGAAGAAGATATCGAACTGCAAATATTGCCTACCAAGTTGCTGAATCAGCCGTCTACTTCAGGTTTGAAGGCCATAGCGTCTTACAGTGAGGCTGCAGCTTTACACAGTACAGACGCTGAAAGCTTAGAATCAACCGAATTTCAGCAAATCGATGCGACAGATGGCGCTTGTGCTAAACCAAATAGCACGATCGGTAAGATGGCACTCTACTTTTGCGTAAATTTTCCGGTTGACTGACTTGACACTTTTTCGTTGCATTTTTGCAGATCTTAAAGCGGAAGTACACAGAAAAAATTCGTCGGAAAGCAGCGAAGATCTTCCCAGTACTTCCACCGTCGAAGTGGTGACGCACGGTGAGCCGTCGTCTTCTAATTGGAAATTGAAGCGACACGAAAAAAGAACCAAACACCAACGATCTAAGACTGAAAGCAACGTCACTTTCACTATCAAAGATGAAAAACAACCGAACGCCAACTACAAAAAGTTATTCCAACAAGGTAAGTGACTACAATAATTTTACTATTTCATAGGCTTATGATAAATTGTTATTGATCTTTCATTTAACAGTATATAACTTTTGCGAGGATCATATATGAAACTACAGTTTTAAATTGTGTAGGGAAGTCATTATAGTGCCAGTTAAAAGCCGCTTCCCCCATTGTATCTTTTGAACAGTTATAACTACACTAATGAAATTTTGAGGTTGAAAATAAAAGGTTGTAGCTTCTCTGCTAGTGGTGGCAGATGATGTAACAGCAATAGATGACGTCACAGGGCCACCGTGGCCACTAATTTTAAATATTACCGTTCAACAGATACGAGGGGGAGGGGACTTTTGACTGGTACTGTACCAAAAGTGTTCATTTATAAACAAAATGCAAAATTGCTGCTTAGGGTTAATGTTAGGTGAACTGAGTAGAGTAGTAACTCCCGTACCTGATCTTAAGCCCAGACAAAGCTTGAAGGTTAGACTTGGGGGCAGGGGCACAGGGAGGGGGATAATAAAATGTACGTACACACTTTTTACAAATAAATACCTGCGGGAAAGAAAGGAAAAAGTTTCACTGCTAATAAAGATCGCATTTTTTCTCATAAAACATATAGGGTGTCCCACGAAGGTGGGTCTAGTACTGCTTGCCTAATACTTGCTTACGGATACGCTTGAGGGTAAGCCATAGTTGAAATAACATTTCTTAGCCACCAGTTACTTCTCTAGCGGCCACGGCTAACTTGATTTTTCCAAACAAAGTTGACCTCGTATTTTAATTACTGATGGGATCATTCGAATGCAATATAAATCGATCATTCGATTATGAAAATCACTCGAGTATTCCGATTATGGATTCAAAGTATTCGAATGTAAAATAATCGATTATTAAACTCGAAACATTGATCGTGTGAGCACAGTGACCGACAAGGGCGAGCGATACTGTATATGTCTTTCATTGGACAAAAGAAATATGTAAATACTGTATTTTCAGGGTACAGTGCAATTATTGCAATGGAAGTAATTTGAGGAATTGGCTGTTACTCTAGATTAAAGAACATTATACTGTTCTTTGAATTATTAACAACTGTTCCTTCACAGATAAATTTTAAATTAAAAGAATATTTAGGAGACATTTAATAGTATAATTTTATCTAGATTAAAATGTTCACACATAGGGCAGCCGCTGACAAGTAGCAAAGATTAAGGTTTGAGAATAAAACAAGCGAGAATCGTTAGAAACAAATGTATCATCTGAATGATGCGTCATTCGAGCGATCACTCGAGTTGTAATAATCGATTATTAATATCATTTGATTATGCCCATCACTAATTTTAATGGGGGGAAAACAGTTTTTCCTAATTTAAGCGAAAGTTATGAGTTTTAGATATACGGAACGTAATACAAAGTTACCTTCAATTTTATTGCTGAATAAGATGCCGACATGGGCGAATCCATTAGAAAATTTTGAGTTCTAAACATATTGTGAATGTCATTTTCACTATTTCTTTAAGAACACCTTATAGAAAAAGGTGTGATTTTTTTCAGCGCTGCTTATTGGCTTGAGTCTTCCAATAAGACATGTCAAAAAACGTTTTAAAACAGATGGTTGTTTAGCGAATGTTGTCTATTGCCCGCAGAACTGCATTTGTCATTTTTGACATAAAAATGCAAATATCTTGAGAATGGTTAAATTTAGATATAACATGTCGTTAATAAAATTTATATAGAATTTAAAGTAACATCCAAATATGCAATAACATATATGTTCTATTGGATATAAGAAAGTTGTTGTCTACTTCCAATATAACCAAAGTTCTGAAAATATTTTGAGTCACATAGAACCTATGGACTTACCTACGTAGCCAAATTTCCAGGATTTTAATATTGATATTTTTTTCAGTAAGGTAACCGCCACCTTCGTGGGACACTCTGTATACATTTTAATTAGCGTTATTATTTACTATTTAGGGACGCAACAAATTCCATTCTCGCGTTTACCTATTTCCTTGAAGCCAACTAACTCATCAAAAATAACAAATGAAACCCCAAGCGAAAAGTCTGGATTAAGGTATCGCTAGAAAATACAAGGAATTGAATCGCCTTCTACATCAGTCTCTGCTAGTTTCTTCGCCATATCATTGATGAACCATAATTTTCTCAGAAAATACCAAGTTAATGATGCATAATTTATCAGGACCCCCCGAAGAATAGTTAATTCCTCTTGGCCCGATTAGGTTGTAATTTGTTTGATCTTTAGGCAGTTTTCATGTATAGGTTGTTGTTTGTTGTTCGACACACAGTGCACCTTCTTTTTATTTTAATAGCCAGTCCTATGGGAATCACTCAAAATTAGTTTGAGTTTGGGACAGGTAGTATAAGCTCAATGTGACATGCTGTATGTATTGTAGGTTTTTTGTCTACCGACCCTTGAGAATTCAGTTTGTTATTTTCAGATAGCAGCACAGATTCTCAAGAAAACGGTCTGTTGATACAACACCAGCCATCGTTGCAAAGCGTCGAGTCAGAACAAGGTACCTCGAATTTCTCAAAGGAAGGACCAAGAAGGCATTCCAATTTTACCAATAGTAGTCTAAATTTTTTATCATCTTCTAGTATACAAGCAGATATCAAACCAACAGGTTAGTATACATCCACATGTATTAGTATATACCAATATAATTTTTTAAAGCAATATATGACATTCTTGAAATAACACTTTTATTTACAATCAAATTAATAAAAACTAGAAAGTAAGGACAATAAGAAGAAAGTTAAATCATTTTGCTCAAAATAATTACTGCTTTCAAGTTTTATCAATGTCCTTTAGAAATACTGAGAACTTAACTCGTTATTTAAAACGAATCGACTCTTTTCTTCCAATCTCTCTTATATTGCTGCAACAAATAGAAGCAGCTCCATTAAGAAATGTCCAATTTGCTAATAAAACATTATCTCTATAGTTATTTTATTCCTTAGGTTCCTTAGAACTTGGTTATATCGACAAAAACCCAAACCAAGCGTTGACCTCCGAGGGCCTCTACTTCAAAGCTAACAACAAAGGTGCTGGAGTTAGAAGAATACGATCGACCGGTGAGTATGAAAAAACCAAACGTTCATATGTTTTGCATCGCATTGATGGGCATCCTGTCTGATTCGCAGTACTCGAAACTTGTTGCCCACTGCCCTCTCTCACGGCCCATCCCAATAGCCTCGAGTTGATCGGATGCAAGAGCACCAGAAACCCCTTACCTCCTCCCAGCACAAGCCTAACACGAAACCAACACCTCAACTTGTGCCCCTACTACGGCTCGGAAATCGTTTATCCAATTGCAGAGCAGTCGGACGAACATCAGACGTCGCATGGTCCGGATACCGATTTGGAATCGTTGACTCGGGAGTCCGATTCGGATTTCGAAGACAACAATCAAGGTCAGAATCACAGTTAATATTTTCTAAACTTTTGCGAGATGAAATAATACTAGTCAGACTATGACTTTAAATGATTATACATTGTTTGTCGTAGGGGTTTAATATTTGACCTGGATTCGGAGTACTTTCTGACAGTTCACTAAAACCGTTTGCCGGTAAAAAATCATTTCAGTCCTTAGTCATCAGCGTGATTTTAGCATTTTCACTGGATAGCAGGAATATCGTGATAGAAATTCTATCGCCCACGTTGGGCGCCAATTTTAAAGCTAAAGTTATTCTTATATTCTGCGATAATTGTCTCAAGCTCACCAATCCTATTATGTCTTTGCTCAGGACTGGACCAAATGAAATTCAAGGGGTCTTAGATAGGGTCCTCCTTTGCCTGTTTTAAACATACACAAGAAAAATTAGTGATAATATGGACAACTTATTATTCAATAACGTTACGATTATTTTTCTGAAAACCTAATGCAATGAAAGTTACGTTATAAAAATGTCAAACTTATGAAAAATTTGCCACCCAAAGTTTAGGACAGCTGTTCAATTTGGTCGAGTGGACAATTTAAACCTATTTAATATTTTCAAAGTCTATAACTAATTGTTGTAGGACAAGTTGCGATTTGAAATAATATTTTTTCCTGATTTAATAACAAATCTTAAGGAATGATACGTCAAAAACTTAAAACAGTAGTGGCAAATTCGACATTGCCACCTTGTGGACACTATTTTATGAAAACATGCATATGAAGTGACGCTACCTGGACAGCAGACCTTAAGTTCCAAATTCAATTTGCATTATTAAAATATAACTGAAAAAATATCGAAAAACATACCCAACAAGTGGTTAATGTGGTTGATATGGCTGGTAGAAGATTTCATTCATTCAAATAGATCTTGTACGTACTTCCATTTTAGAGATGATGATTTAGATTGAACACTACGAGGTATGGCTATTAAATATAGAGGGACTTACAAAACAAAACATCCAGCAATGCTTTTACCAATCGAAAAAAACAAATGGAACGGTGTGTGGCATTCGATTGTAGAATTAGTTTCAAAATCAAACCATTTTTCATAAGCAGTCTTTATCTAATAGCAAGACCTCGTATTAACAACTGATTTGTGTAAATGTAAATTGAAAACATTACTTTAGTTTAATTATACTCTGTTCTAAAGTACTAGTTCAATTTCATTTCCGCTATAAATTTCTTTCAAACGCGTATCAAGAAACCTCGTCAACACATATTGAGTTATTAATTTCGAAAGATTGTTGAGAAGGTCTTGAATTATTTGTTTTGCCTGTTCATTAGGGTTTTCTCTGTTAAGACTTTTTCCTGCAACAGATAAGTATTTAAAAATTGTAAATGCAGAACAAAGTACGGCAGTTTTGTAAAATTGCCCGGATTATTGGTATTCCGTACAGAAATTCTTCCTCACAGTTATTCTGAGAGAAAGAGATGTCTACAAAATGATCAACCAGTATCCTTGTATATAAATTAGTGTTTTGTATATTGTGTAATACTTATCTATGTTTGGAAACCTTTTAACTCTAACGCTGGAGTCGTTATCATATTGTATTTCGAAATTTTTTCTAAAAAATTCTCTCTTTAATGTTGATTTTCTTGTTTGTCAAAAATTTGACAGTGACAATTTGTCGTTTGGCGATCACTTGATACTGAGGTCGATTGAAGGTGCCCCGATTTTCGTTTTGTTTATCATCATACAGCTGGCTGCCAGGAATTTTCTCTTCTTTAAATTTTCCTCTTTTAACAAGATCTTTAATACATGGTGGGCCAAATTTGACTGTCTTCTAGAAATATTATATTGGTGTTCTTTTTTCCTTACTTCTAAAGGTCTTGAACTTCACCGGTATGAGTATGGCCACAGTCACATACAACAGTGTCCACAGAAATTTTAGAATTCTGAGTTGCGTTCAATGGTCTGGTATGTGTAAGGATAGAGCGCAATGTATTATTTGTTTTAAAAACAGTTTTAACATTGTTTTTATTTGCCAACCGCTTAATTTTTTCGGATACACCCGGACATATGGAATTATGTTCATAATTTTGTTTTCTCTTTGTGTTTGGTTGGTATTAGTGATGTGTTGGTTATTTGTGCTAGTTTGTTGTTGATATTTTCTTTCTAGTTGATTTATAGTTTTAATTATAGAATTATAATCCTTGGGGATATTCATTTTGAAGTAGATGTTCTTTGATAATGTTGACTTCGTCGTTAAATATTTCGGTGGATGAAGATATGTTTTTGTTCTATCATATAAGCACTTCAATTGCTTACCTTTACGTACTTATAGGTAGAACAAACGACACAATAAGTACAAGCACGAAATCTACGGATACTAATAGATATTTGAATTTTAACTCTAACCATCCTTTGAATGTAAAGAAAAGTGTTGTAAAGTGCTTATATGATAGAGCAAAACAATATTATCTTCATCCACCCAAATATTTATCTAAGAACATCTACTTCAAAACGAATATCCCTAAGGTTTTTAAAAATAAAACTATTAATCTAGCAAGAAAATCGCAATAGCAAACCAGCACAAATAACCAACATACCACTAATTACAACCAAACACAAACAGAAAACAACATTATGAACATAATTCCATATGCCCCGGGTGTATCGGAAAAAATTAAGCGGTTGGGAAATAAATACGATGTTAAAACTATTTTAAAACAAATATCATATCTGTCCTCACACATACCAAACCTTTTAACGCAACTCAGAATTCCAAAAATTGTGTGTACAGTGTGAAACTACAAGACCTTTAGAAGTAAGGAAAAAAGAGCACCAATATAACATTTCCAGAAGACATGTGGAAAAATCAAATTTGGTCAACTATCTATTAAAGATCTTGTTAAAAGAGGAAAATTTAAAAAAGAGAAAACTCATGGAAGTATGATGATAAACAACAAGGAAATCGGGACACCTTTAATTGACCTCCATTTGGATTGGAGAAATATTTATCAACTGATCGACAAACGACAAATTGTCACTTTCAAATTTTTGAAAACAAGAAAATCAACATCAAAGCGAAATTTGTTAGTCTGAAGCTGGTAGACAATGTAACTCGTTCCTCGAAGTTTCCTTGGACTTCCATCGTCTTGAAATGATTGATCTCACAACGTTTCAATAACTTTGGATCTGCTATCGTCATCAGATGAATGATGGAAAATTCAGATTATACCTCGTATTTTATACCCTTAACCCGTCATGCTCATTGGGTCGCTTAATCCCGTCTCGTCCAATCAGCGTGGTCGTATCTGGTGATGCGTACCAGCAGTGGCCCGAGAAGATGTCTCCAAACGTTTTTAATTTGGACGCTGGGCTCCCTGATTATATTCTTAGTAGAGATTATGTATGCCGTCTCGATGAATTTTTCTCTTATACCAGTGCTCCTTCTTGTGGACTACCCTTGCCTGGATCCAGTTGATGTTATGGTGCTCGGTCCATGCCTGATTAGCTAATCCAGACTTTGTTAACGCTCGCCGTATGTGATGCTCCTTAACGGAAAACTTACAACACGCTCAGAATACATTCCACCGTAGACAAGGAGAAAATTGATGCCACATCACAGCAAACCACCACATCTTTAAGGACTACCCAAGATACACAAGATTGTTTACCACTGAGACCGAATACAAACTCACGTAACTCACCAACAGCGGAATTATCAAAATTCCTCCTACCAATCATCTAACTTTTGGAGGGCAAAACATCATCGCACGTCAAGGATTCAAAGCATTTTGTCCAAATCGAATCCATGGAACTTGGGCCAGAACATCGCTTAGTAAGTTTCGACGTTGAAAACCTGTTCACGAAAGTACCATTAGACGAATCTCTGGACATAGTGAGAGAGAAAATTACCTATGACGAAACCCTGATGGAGAGGACCGACCTGCCAATAGATTCAATCTTAGACTTACTACAGTATTGCCTCAAGAACTGCTACTAAGACCAGAATCGAAACAACAGTGTACAAGAAGGCTACACATACAGGGTTGTACCTACACTCCAACTCTAACCACCCAACAGTAACGAAAACTGGCATCATCAGAACATTAGTCAACAGAGCCAAAAATATTTGCAGCACACCAGAGGCCCTCAAAGACAACAAATGAAACTTAGAGAAGACCTTTTGACGAATGGATATCCGGAAACCATTATTAACAAGGCATTTGAACGACTGGAGAAACCACCTAGGCAGGAAAAGGATAAAGTTAGACGTATTGGACATGGATACGGAATCAAAATACTTTTCAAAAGCAACAACACCTTGAGGAGCATGATCACAAAAACGAAGCTGGATAATCCTGCAGTACCAAAGAACTGTATATACAGCATATCCTGTGAATGTGGCAATCTCTACATTGGGAAGACAAAGCGACCACTGGACACCAGGATTAAGGAGCACCACCTAGCTACTCAAAGAGGAGAGTTAACAAAGTCTGGATTAGCTAATCACGCATAGACCGAGCACCATAACATCAACTGGGACCAGGCGAGGATAATTCAGAAAGAAGAGCGAGGGTAGTTCACAAGGAGGAGCACTGGTATATAGAAAATTCATCGGGACGGCATACATAATCTCTAATGAGAATATAATCTGCAAGCCCAGCGTCCAAATTAAAAAGTTTCGAGACTTCTTCTCGAGCCACTGCCGCTACGCATCACCGGCAACCAATCGCCGGTTACGACCACGCTCATTGGACGAGATAGGGGATTAAGCGATCCTATGAGCATGACCGGTTAAGGGTATAAAATACAAGGTATAATCGGGATTTCCCATCATTCACCTGATGACTATAGCAGATCCAAAGCTATTGAAACGTTGTGAGATCAGTCATTTCAAGACGATGGAAGTCCAAGGAAACTTCGAGAAAGTCAAATTTATTTAGAAAAAATTTAGAAATACATTACAAAGCAATTGACATCGACTCCAGAGTCGGAGTTGAAACGTCTCCAAACACAGATAAGTATAACAAAATATACAATACATTACTTATATACATGAATACTGGTTGATTATTTTGTAGACATCTCTTTCTCTCAGAATAACTGAGGAAGAATTTCTGTACGGACAGACAGCAAAAATTGCCTTACTACACTTTGTTCAGCATTTACAGTTTTCAAATACTTCTTTGTTGCAGGAAAAGAACTGAGGACAGCAAACCCTAATGTCCAGGCAAAATAACATATATCTGTAACTGACTTTAGGAAACAGCTATTAACAAAACCAATTTTCTATTTCAGGCAGTCACTCGCCTTTGATATACATCAAATTAAAAAAACCAAAAAATGTGCCTTACTCCGACAAATACCATTCCAAACATCCTCCTCTCAAGCAGCCCGACGAGGACCGCAGCAGCGCGACCTCCAAAGACGCTTTGCTTGACAACGACGTCTCGAATTCCAACTCCAGCATCACGCCCGACATGCAGGATGCCCGCGCCGATTGCTACGCCACAGATAACGACATCAGCGACAAGAAATCCAGCGAGTGTTCCCACCTTTCGTGCAGCTCGACGAGCGTAGAGAGCGTGGAGAAACCCTCGGTCAAAAAACGCGACGACGACAGTTCGGGCGGTAAGTTCGAGTCTAACGATCAGCAGATTTCGAATTGTAGGATCGTGAGGAAGAAGAACATAAAGAGGAACAAAAGGAGGAAAAGTTTGGACAAGAGGAAATCCAGTGTCGACGAGAAGTTTTCGAGTTTGGTGGAACTGGATTTGGATTGGTTGTTCGAAGATGAGAACCATTGTTTGCAGCACAGAAAAGGTAAGCGCTGTTAAACTCAAAGTGTGATTGTGGAAGGTGATACTATGTGAAAGAAGAGTTTCTTCTTATTTTTTCTTCTTTTTCTTTTCCTTTTTCTTTTTTTTTCTTCTTTTTTTTTCTTTTCTTGTCTATCTTTTTCTTTTCTATCGAGTTTTTCCAACACTTAATAAATTTTCAACTCCTCTTTTCAAAATTGGCAAACTGTCGTTTCCATTAATTCCTACTAAAGGTTTGTCTAAAGCAGGTATCTGTTGTTTTCTGGTGAAAATTTGTGCCAAGAAATGGTACTCAAAACTCAAGAAATGCATTTATAAAACGCCTTGTAATAAATTTTATTTTGGAGAAAGAGCTAACCTCTAAAGAGTATGAATAAATGAACATAGTCAAAAAAAAATTATATGAAGTCGACTGTATAGCTTATCCATCCGTAAATTTCAATCTTGTTTGACTGTCGTTAATTAAGGATAAACTACATAATGTTCGAGTATTTCAGAAGGTTTTTCTTATAATTTACCTAATGGGATGACTAGAACAGAAGAATTTGCTGTTTTGGTGAACACGCTAACCTATAACAAATTCCTCCCTACTTCTATTGCACTTAATTAATCCTAAAACTTTTCTATTTAACTTTTTTTTTTCTAAAATGCATTTCTTCCGAGATATTTTGCCCTACCGGGACTTTTGGATCATCCTGTATACTCACTGACAAAGAAATCGCAACAACCAGAAGGAGATATTTAAATTTAATATTGTTTTGGTAAAACATATATGCTATAGTAAGAAGTAATTGATTAAAATTTGAATGAAAAATACCAAGGAGTTTTAATTTTTTAAATTAAATTTATTAATAATGTGTTTGTCCACTCTCCAACACGTCTTGGCGCATTGATTCAATCAGATGCTCTATTTCTTCTTGAGGAATACTAACCCAGCTACCTGTATTTCATGTCTTAGAACCTCCAAAGTCCGCGGGGGCTGGGGTAAATTTCCGATCCTTCTACCCATCATATCACAAACATGTTCTATGGGCGAAAGATCGGGGGATTTGGGCGGTCATGACAACAGAAAAAAAGTCTCTTCAAAAAAGTTTAAACTAACTCGAGTAACACGAGACCGAGCATTATTTTGATGAAATTTGGGATCCATAAGTCGATTAATATTACCAACTATATTATGAACTCCTTAATTGGAGCCGAAACTTTTATTCAAAACGGTAACAACCCTCCTATACTAGTTAAACTAAACAACGAGGTTAAACAAGGAGATCCATTATCCCCAGTGCTATTTAATTTATTTTTTGATGGATTGTTAGACCTTCTGGCTCAAAACACCCACCACGTGCTAACTACATTGAGCTGAATAGCCTTGCCTACCCAGATGATATAATTTTATTGTCGGGATGCACTAAAGAATCTAATGCCTTGCTAAAAACTACCTGTGAATGTTTTAGCAATCCAGGCATCTCGCTAAACACTGAAAAATCGCTTGCCCTGTCACTTCTTGTAGTTCCACGGAAGAAAAAAATTTACTCCACTACTAAGAGCTTATTCTTTATAAATGGACGTCCTCGGTCGGAAGTAAGTATGGATTCGATGTGTTATCTCGGCCTTCGATATAACCGCCGGGGAGCTGAGTTACCTTGCCTTACAGTCTTTCGATCCCAACTAAATAATATCCTTCGTGCACCTTTTAAACCGTGTCAGAAATTAAATAGCCTTTCCAATTTCCTAGTCCCTCGATGGATTAGTGTTCTACAGAACGTTTCAATAACCAGAGCACTACTTAAAGAAGCGGACCGCCTAAACCGTCGCTGAACCAAAACTATCCTGCACCTCCCATCCTCCACTCGCAATTTCCTAATGCATGCTCCCAAACGGGGCGGAAGCCTTGGAATCTTTTCCTTTATGACAAAAATACCTACTATTCTTGTAAAAAGGCTCAACAACATCCATCAATTCCTTCCAATGATACCACAACAACATATCGAAAGTACCATCGCTAAAATTGCCCTTTTAAAAACTTCAGAACATCTAATGAGGCCGACAACTTTCTAATATCGGGACTTGACACTTCATTGTCTGGAAACGGACTACGACAATGTGCTACCTCCTCCGCCTCAGATAATTGGCTGCTTAACCCTCCAACTTCATGAACTTCGAATACCTTTATCAGGGCTGTCCAACTTCGTGGAAACCTACTTCCCTCCCGAGACTTGCCCTTTAATGATGTTCAACACAGACGTTGCAGAGGAGGATGTGACAAGAGGGAATCCAATTATCACATCCTTCAAAACTGCTATATAACTCAAGCGCCGCGGATTGCCAGACTTAATAACCTGGTTAACACCATTAAAAACGAAGCCATCAAGCAAGGATGGGTGGTCGAGGTTGAACCTAGAATAAGGACTAGTAGCGGCTCTCTGAAAATTCCAGATCTTGTCTTGACCAAAGGACTTAAAACAATTATTAGCGATGTTGGAGTGCATTGGGAAGGTCAAAGAGCCCTTGCGACAGGCTATAATACCAAAAGGAAATACTATAAAGACCCGGATTTTCTCAAAACAATTCAATTAACACGCAAGTCTACTGATATATCAGTTTTGCCTCTTATCATCGGCGCTAGAGGCGTTTTTTGCGGGAACAATGATCATCTGCTAAAAGCACTGAACATCAACCGCCTCTATATCAAAAGGCAATTAGTGAACAGCGCCATCGTCGGTTCTCTATATTCACATTCTTTCTTTAATCGAGCGGTGTGGCGATAATTATACTCTTATTTTCTAAACCTTGTTTATAAACTTCCAGACATAAACCACTTTTTCTCTCGTTCTTTGTTATCTCGCCACTATTGTCTTCCAATATTCATACTCTACTTCGGTGCTACAATTAAAAACAACTCGGCTGAAATGTCTTGGTAAACTAGTATTTTATTACTGAATAAAGACACTTAATAAGGGAGTACATACGACTCCACTACTTCCTGAAGAGAAAGTTGTACGATCATATTGCCTCAAGGTGACCTACTTCCATGTGCGATAGCACCCGATACCATAACGCCTACTATTCGGTGTACATGTCGCCCAAAATCAAATTGAGGTGTGCGTCTTACTCCTCGACGTCGTTTAACCCTTCGGTCATCATGTCCACAAAAGAAGAATCAAGATTCATCTGAGAAGACGACCTGATGCCATTCCACATTCCAATGTTGTCGTTCACTGCATCACTGTAATTGATGCTCAGCGGTCAGAGGTAGTACAAGATGGGGTCGATAATGCTGCAGTCGAAAAGACCGTATACCGTTCGAACACTTACAAGGTGGCTTGGTACTCATAACCAGTCAGCAGCCAAATTTCGAGTTGTCGAAAATTTGTCTCAAAAGACAGTAAATCTTAGACGTAGATCTTGAACTTCATTTGTGCTTCTTTGAGGTCCGGTGCCTACTCTTCTCCGATTTTGGGTATTATCAAACCACGCTTGACAACACCCCATAACAATAGTTGGATTTGTGTTCGTGTGGTTAGCGCTTTCTCGAAATTCGCTTAGCTGGCGATACATTCGGCGTACACGTACTTCAAGCATTTTAACATTACTAAACATCGATTTTGAATCCCATTAAACAATTTGTTTTATAATTGGTAAATAAAAGAAAATGCAAAAATCGACTACAATATTAATTGATACCAAAAAAGTTTACATGGAGAAAAACATTCACCAAACCTTATCAAATTTCAATAATGTACCCCTTACCATAGCATCTATGTTTTACGAAAACAATATTAAATTTAAACATCTCATTCCGTTCTTTGTCAGGGAGTATATAACAGCTAAATCAGTTTATATTAAACTTTCTTGATACAGAAAATGAAGTACCGTAATTCATACTACATGTTTATTTTCCAAGTTTTATAGCTAGGGTAACTCACATACATTAACACACTGTATAAATGAAAATATTTTTTTGTACTCCTAAGAACCTTTGAAACGAGACACGGAATGGTCCAGCACCACGACGGTTTCGTTGGAACATGACGTCAGCAAAGTACTCCAAGAACCGATGCCATCCACCAGAAGCTTAGGAGCCATTCCGAAGAAAACCAGAAACAACCCTTCGGATCTGCGGAAACCACCGAAAAGTGAATCGGACAAGTGCAGCATGTGCAGGAGCAGACCGGAAAACAGATCAGACGAGAAACGACGGAATAGGTCTATGAAGGAGAACAAAGTGACCCAGACGTTGAGGCAAAGCGACAGTCCGAGTCCCATTGAGGGATTGGAGGCCATCTTACCGTCTCCGAAGCAAAGTCAGTCGCGGGGCAACAACAGAAGTAAGTGTTTACGTTTCGTTTTTGTGGTGTGAGATAATCACTGATCTTTTAATTGGTTCTTTTGAACCACCAAAAATTTAAATTCACTTTTTTATTCAGATTTTCTTGAAAAATATTTAAACTATATTATAGAAGATGTATCTCTTGTCTTAAGGCAAATTTTGCGTTTCTTGTGGACCGGGCACCACCACATTATTCCCTATAAGGTAAAGTGACCAGTGACTGGTAAGCAGTCAAACTAATTTCGTTATAAATAACAATAAAATATGTTCATGTAAATTATGTTTAGTGCAAGTTAATTCGGCGAAATTATGCCGTTGTGAAGCGAATATTTGTACTGTATGTGTTTATAACATGAAACATTGAAAGCCATTTTATGTGTCAAATATAATTTGACAAATTCTTGTGAAGATTTTTACAATATTTTAAAAAATGACAACAATCTACTGAAACAAATTCACTCAAATTAAAAATATGTCAAGGAATATAATATTATACATTTTTTTTATTTATAAATTGTACTTATGTTAAAAATAAATAAATATTACGATATCTATATATAAATAGGCAAAGACAAAACGATTATCATTTTCTCTAATTTATAATATTGGTTCATTCATTAAATAAAATATAATAAAAATTAATTATTTACGTCCATAGTGTCAACGCCAAAAAACTGACAGTGCCAGACTGTCAAAACTCAAAACATTGAGTAATTATAGGTGGAGAAAGCGATCGTTAGATGCTGTTATATTTTAGAGCATGTACTTCTGGAATTGGCATGCAAGCGTTGTTATTGTTTAGCGGTAAAATAGTCAATGTAGTAGATCGGTATTAATTTTTCGGACGCGTTGCAGTAGCTTCCATATTAAATGTTCTGTTTTTAATGTGAATTTAATTATTTGATTAATATATTATTATCACAACCTTCTCGAAGGTGTTATGTAAAAAATTGTCAGACAGTGGACAATAGAGAATGTATTAAATATATAAGTTCTCCTAGGGTTCTTGGTCCTCTCTTTTTCTAATATTCCTTAATTTGATTGAAACCGCAAATGGCGAAAACTTTTAAGTTGCAAAGAACAATCTTCCAATTAATATATCGAATATTTTGCCAGTAGCGGTCCAGCCAAAAATTTGCGGGAGTCATTCATTCATTTGTTAAAAATATTTCGAATACCAATATAGGATTGATTACATTTTTATTTTCTTTTTATTTCAATAGATTTGTCAATATGAGTGAACAATTTTGGTCATTACATCTTCTACTCCGATTTGTCCACAACTCTGTTTCCTATAAAAATATACTTTTTATTTTATTTTTATTCTGTATGAAAATTTTTGTTGATACCCCCCTCCTTCAGCTTTGCCCATCTAAAAATCTGGTCACCTTACTATAAGTGCTTTAAGACTTAAACAAACAATTTCCTCCTCTGTGGATTCTTCGTTAAAGTGAATTTGCTTGGCCAGGGAGAAGTCCTGATTTCAATCCTTCGGATTTTTCAATTTGATCCTAAATGAAGAATATTTAAAAATATTCGACAAGGTGTATTTAATGTTACAGATCTTTGAGAAAGCATTTTAAAGTAACAATTATTTTGAAGTTTTTTAATGTTATTTATTGATTTGTTATTGTTACTCATTTGAAGAATAAATTAGAACTCAAGTGCGTAATCCGCCTGCCAAAAAACATAAAATTGCCCATTTTCAAGTAGAAATTATTATGTAAACATTTCAGATCCTCAAATGATAGGACCAAACCAAGACTATTCTGTCGCATTACTTTTTCTGAAACAACGAAACGTTTTTGTTTCTTATAAAGTAACCACTATGATTACAACTAAAATGCATCAAATTTCTTCAAATGGCAAGATTACATATTCACGCAGTCACCGGTCTTTATAGCGAGCTGGATACTTTACTTATTTTAAGGTTAAAATGTATGAATACAACAATATAGACAAAACGTAAACTTTTACAAAGGGTAATTAGTCCGTTATACAAATTGTTGTTCATTCGTTATTAAGAATAGCAGCGTTTGGATAATAAATATTTCGAGTATGAGTTTAAATTTCTTGTATGTATTTTATATCCACTTTAAAACAAATCACTTCAAAAAAGTGACAGTAAAGCAATAAACAAAGTGTAATAACTAAATCATAACTTAACTTGTGAAATAACTAAGTGAATGACCAAATGAAGTCTTTCTCATTAGCTTTTATAACAAATGCTGATGCAAATTCAGCGAGGCTCCTGAGAACGAGCTCACACAGATTTCTGATACTTATGAAAAGTCACATACCGTTTAAATTCTTTATTATCTTTAACATGTAAAGTGTTTATATATTATGTAAGATATGTTTTTGTTTATAGGTTTATCTAACAAAGAGACCCGGCAAACGAATGTGGAATTAAATACTCTTTTGCCGGCAGAACCGTTGCTGTCAGCATTTCTGAATTCTCGCAGACTAGAATATTCAAATATCGTCATTTCCAATGACCAAACACAACCGTTTACAAGAGTGAGAGCCAGAAGGGTATGGGTAATCACAAATCTAGTTATACGAGTGAAATAAATACTAAACGTATTGTTTTTTTTTTTTTTGTTTTAGATGAGCCGAATGAATCGTCGAAGATCGAACAATCTAGTCGGAAGGCATAATTCTTTAGGTTTGGTGCACGGAGCACATGGGAAGATTTCACTCGAAGCTGGTGACGGACCGGTGAATTGTTTCCTTGACGAGCACGGAAACTGGTGGGTTTACAAAGGTGATGAAAAAGGTGAGGGTAAGTAGTGACCGTAGAGACTTATTTGTAGCCACATCTAAACCAAAACATCATTTCTTTCATTAGCAACTTTGTCAACACCAAGCGATGTGCTTCTGATACATTTCAGCCCATTTAAGGAGTAGTTTAGAAAAATAAATATGCCAATCTTAATCATTTGTCGACAAAAACATAATTGCAAAATTTCAACCGTATCAGATGTTGCCGTAAAAAAAATCAAAGTTCAGCCCCCTATTTACACAAAAGTTTTCTGCATCTAATGACGTTATAGTTTGCTATTTAAAAAGAAAATCGATGAAACAATCGCTTTGACACCTTTTTTTGACTTGTGTCATCAGAAAAAATAATCACTTAAAAAAATGAAAACGCCACTTTGACAAATACACTTTCGTTTTTTGACATACAGGGTGAGCCAAAAGTATTGAATCCTTTGAATAATTCCTTAGGAATATATTTTTTTAAATAATAAAAATAAATAAAGTTTTAGCATTTTATCCTGGCTGTCTAACAGTGACCATAACTTTGACGGTCATATCAAAGTCAAATGATTTTTTTCAAATGAGAACCCCCATTTTTCATTTCGGTTTTGGAAAGAGAGGAAAATTTTACCTCCAGAATTACCTTGACCATGACCTCCTTCATGATCTTGATCCCTACCAAGGTCAAATGCCTTTTATCAAAGGACAACTCCTATTTTTCATATTGAATTAGTAGGGGGCGCGGTATTGTCCTTGACCTTGATTTTTAGCGTGACCTTGACCTTGGCTGTCAAATGCATTTTTTCAAATAAGAACCCCCATTTTTTATTACAGTTTCGGAAAAAGCAGGAAATTTTACGTTCAAATATAACCTTGGCCATGGCCTTGACCTTCAAAGTCAACATGGTTTCTTTTTCAAATAGAACCACTTATCTTTCAAATCGGGAAATAGCGGATAATTTTACTTACGAAAATTACCTTGAGGGCGACCGACAAAGTCATCCGATTTTCCTATAGATTTTTCAATTTAGCTTCCGCCATCTTGGATCCGTCATTTTGAATTTTGTAAATCTGACCTCAGATTCGTAATCAGCGGTCTCAAACCCCCCCCTATACCAATTTTGGTGATTCATAATGAAACATAGGAGTTCTCGTTTGATAAAAAGGCATTTGACATTGGTAGCGGTAAGGTCATGAACGAGGTCATGGTCAAGGTCATTCTGGAAGTAAAACTTTCCTCTCTTTCTGAAACCGGAATAAAAAATGGATGTTCTCATTTAAAAAAATGAATTTGACCTCGAGATGACCGTCAAAGTCATAGTCAAGTAATGGTCACCGTTAGATTTGTCAGGAAAAAATGCTAAAACTGTTGTATTTATTATTCCATACCCATACTTTTAGCTCACCCCGTATATAATCAGAAGCGTAAAGAACTCCATTTTATGAATTTTGTACCGAACGTTACCACAACACTGTATAATCTTGTCACACAATAATATTTACAAACTATACCCGAAAAATTTTACAGGTGCTTCGAGCATCATCATCGATTCGCGCTCTCGATCCGATCAAGATTCCGAACGATTCACCTTACGAAGACGTCAAAGCGACACTAGTGCCGCCACCGGCCGAACGACGAAACTCTCGACCGACTTGTGGGACAGCAACAGCACCGACGAAATCAGCCCCAGCAGCTATCTACACATGAGCCCCAGTTCGGGCGTCATCAACCAGGAGGTCGCCGTTCGACGGGCCAAAATCCACCCGAGCACTTCTTACACTACAAATCCGGAGCAGAACCCGAGACTGCGAAGGAACCTGTTCAGGAATCACTCGATCCAAAATTACGATTCACAAACGACTGATAAATCTGTGATTAGTGTCGTGAACGAACCGGAAGAACCGCCGTTGAGGAATCGGATCAAAAGCATCCCGACTGCGGATCTAATGAACAACAATTTGCGATTGACGAAGACTTATTACAAGTTCCGAATAACGCCGTGGACTTACGTCAAAGTGAATTTCGACAGGTTGAAGTTGCTGACGTTGTTGGATCGAAATTTGACGTTAACCGAAACCATAGTCTCGATCATCCTCAGCAGTTTGGTGTCGGTTTTGGGTGCCGTCTCCCTTTACTTCGGCTACTTCGAAGACCTCGCGGCGTTCGTGTATTGTTTCGTGATCGCCAGCTGTCAGTATTCGATGCTGAAAAGCGTCCAACCTGACGCAGCGTCACCCACGCATGGGTTCAACAAAATAATCGCGTACTCTCGCCCGATTTATTTTTGCATTTCCTCCGTTATAGTGTTGGTACTGGACGCGAGCGTGCTACCATCTACCAGAGACATCGGTTACAATCTCAATAACATGAATCTGTCGAGTCAACAGATGCTGTTGGCGTCTCGGGATTTTTTCATCTGGTTCATTCTGTTTTTTCCGGTGATCTTCTCCTTCGGGTTGTTTCCGCAAATCAATACGTTCTTGATGTATCTGTTGGAGCAGATTGACATGTTGGTGTTTGGGGGCAACGCCATGTCCAGTCTGTTGGCCGCTTTCTACTGTGTCTTTCGCTCCGTCATGGCTGTCATGATACTGATCGGTTTGGCCTACGGTGGGCTGATTGAGTCGAAGGGATCACAGCACGTGTTGTTTTCGATATTTTGCGCTTGTCTGATAGCCAGTTCGTACCATTTGAGCCGATGCGCTAGCGATCCCTCACACATTTGGAATATCGTAAAGAGACATCTTTGGTTACCGGACGTCTACCATGAAGAAGAACACGATGATGTCGGTGGTGAAGAAAAGAAAACTGAACTGAAAACAAAAGTAAGTTGCATATCATATTTTCGGTCTGTGTTCAATGTCATTCATAAATACATTTATTTATAGATTAGCCCGATAATCAGTTCGATGACACTTTATTAGTTAATAAAATTTGGGGAAGTGACACATTCCCTTCCACTAATTTTTTTCCGATGCCGAAATCTAAAATGCTCACTTTCAAAATAAATTAGGGGACAATAAAACAAATCAAATGAATAACGATGCGGTATACATTCTAAAAAAAAGTAATATAAAATTACTGTTTTGTTCTTTTTAATCGAAGGGAATGCCAATTGATGATATGTTATTAGTTTAATAAAGTTAGAGGAAGTGATAGCTTCCTTTCAACTAAAATTTTTGGAATGCCAAAGTCTAAAATGCATATCTACTTTCAAACTAAAGTAAGGGACAGTAAAACAAATCAATGAATAATGATTTATTTATTTATGTTCCTTTCATATTGTTAAAAAATGAATTTGTCTCAAAATGGGTAAACATCACGTAAAATAAAATGCTCCCAAATATACTTTTGCGAGAAAACCTTCAAAGCTATGGAGTTAAAATTTTTATTATTTTTATCTACATTATAAAAACGAAAGCTCCAACAATGTTTAGCTATTGAACGGTTTAAAAATACTCACTACTAAACCAAACGGGTCGATCAACTTCTCATTTTGTAGTTTTTAAAAATAAAATGGTAAAATTGATTATTCTGTTACTGAAAAATCACCAAAACTGAAAAATTTTAGCAGTTAACAAACTTTAACTTGTGAAATATTTTTTTGCAACAATAGACATAAATAATACCCAGTTCCCTAGTTTATCAATTTAATATTCCCGTATGATATGGAAACGTTTTTAGTATAGCCTACGTGAGAGCATTTTTATTCTTGAGAAAATAGTTTATAAAGGTCATTTTTGAAATTATTATTTTTTGTAAGATTAAATAAGGTTAACAAAGGAAATATGAAATGAATAACATTTCATTTAATTCCTTTAGTAAATTGGCAACGAAATCGGTAACTGCAATATACAAATTGTTTCTGTATCCTTGTGACATCTTAAGTAGTGGCTAATATTAACTTATTAACGATATTTTTTAATAAAATTAATATAATAATAAATTTCTAATTTTTGAGATTTTGTCTTAACCTATAGTTAAAGAATACTGTAAAGTTTTTTATTATCTCTGAACTGTGTGACCAAATGGCATTCTTTGTGAAAAAAGTTTAAACATTTAATATTTTTAGGATTCCGTATATACAATATACAGATACCCTTATAATATCACTCCGGATTTCTTCCTCTTTCACATCACAGCAATTTACTTCTAAACTACTGGACAGAAAAGGTTAAAATTTGCTATGAGTGCATAGTTTGGTGACCCGATCAGGAGTACATATCGTAAATGAAGAAATTTCGAGTTTAGGGGTACTTCTGGGGGGGGGGACTAAAAAATATCGACCGTACCCCCCTTATCTTCGTAACTATAAGACGTAAAATTTTGAAAAAAATTAGGTATATAGGGCCTCACCTGAATTTTACCGGAAAATAAGGAGAAATCTCTACCATTAATTTTAGGGGGCAAATTACAGATCTATGTGGAAAATATAAAATTAAAATTATTTCCAACTCATCATGTAATATATCATATCAAAGGGCTCATTATGACGAATACAAATATATTTTTTTGCATTATTTTAAAATATATTAACAAAAATATTTTAAAAAATTACCCATTCTCTCCTTTATTTCCCAAACTATAAGACCTAAACTTTTTGTTTACAGGAAAAATACGAAGAAATCCCTAATATTAATTTTGAGGGCCAAATTATAGAAATAAACGAAAAATAAAAAAATGTTTTTTAAACACATCATGCAATACTTCAAATGAGGAATACAAATGTATTTTTTTCATATTTTTAAAATAAGTTGTTTAAAGAATATTAACAAAAATATAAGAAAATTACTCATTTTCCCGTTTTATTTCCGATCTATAAGAAAAAAAAATAGGCTTATATGGCCTTACTTGAACTTTACAGGAAAGATAAGGAGATACCCCTAATATTGATTTTGGGGGGGAAATTATAGAACTTAACGAAAAATAAAAAACTTTTTAAGCCCATCATGCAATACATCAAATGAAGTGGCTTATTATGAGGAATACAAATATAAATTTTTCATATTTTTTAAATTAATTGTTTACAAGATATTGACAGAAAAATATTAAAAATCCTCATTTTCTGCTTTATTTTCGAAATCATACTACCTCAAATTTTGAAAATAATTAGGGGTACTGGGTGTCACTTGAAATGTATAACAAAAATTACTAGAAAACCCCAATATTAAATTTGGGGACAAATTATAGAATCAAATGGAAAATAAAAATAAAATTTCAAACACATCATTTAATATGAAATAAAAGGCTCATTCATTATGAGAATTACAATTTTGTTTTTCATATTTTTTAATCATTTCTGTAGAAGATATTAACAAAAATATTAAACATCGACTTATTCTACCTTTAGAAACTACATTATCTAAAATTTTGAAAAATATATTTTATGGGTATTTTTAAATAATTTGTCTAAAATATTAGTAATTTATTATTTAAAACTTGACCTATTTTCCCCTTTATCATCCAATTTACAGAGCCTAAAATTCAGATAGTAGATTATTAAAGGCTTCCCTGAAAGTTTATTAGTAAAATAAATCTCTAATGTTAATTGTGGGGGCCAAATTAAAAAATTAAATACATATTTTTATAAAAAATACAGCAGATAAAATAAAAAGTCTATGTGTGGAAAATAAAAGTGTATTTTTATAAATTTAAAACGCTTCCTTTAAAAGATTCATTCCCTGCTTGTCTGAAACTGGAATATTGAAAAATATATACTTTGATTCACCTACATTATATCAAATCTTGAAGGTGGTAAGGAACCCTTAGTGTGCGAGTCCAACTCGCACTTGACCAAATTATTTTATCTAATGATTATGTATGTATTATTTTTCAGATAAATATAAAAAATCAAAGATCTGTATAATATTATTTGCAAAAAAAATAGACTTAATGACATGGAGACGTTTTAATATAAGTCTACTTGATACCATTTCCATTTTTCATAAGAAAATAATTTTTTAAGAACATGTTATTATTTTTTTGTAAAGTTTAATAAGGTTCACCAAGGAAACGTGAGATTAATAACACTTATGACATTTTAGGCAGCGGCTAATATTAACTTACCGGTATGATGATAAAATTAATAATATGGTAAATTAGTAATTTTTGTGATTTTGTGTCTATTGTAATGAATTGTCTAATACTTAAAGAATACGGGGAATTTTTTCATTACGTCGGAAATTGTGTGACCAAATGCCCTGCTGCAAAAAAATATAAGAACTTATAATTAATAAAAACCTATAAAGAGCAAAAAAGGTCAATACCGCACTGACACGATTTGCCTCGAATTAAATGTACCTTGGTCATTATTAGTTTCAATTATACTGTCACTTATCCCGTACTTTGTTTGTGTAGTAAACCGCTTGTTGACGTCAGTAAACACGTTTCTAAACTCACGTGAACAAATGAAATTAAATGATAATAAAATGGAAGATAATATATTAACAGATAACTTACTAACCTTTGGTTTGAATCGGTAGATTGTGTTTCATAAAGCAAACGTTGTACATCCGTATTTTCTTAAATCTTTCTTTTTGATCATTTAATCGTTAATTTCACGTATATTTCGATTAAAAAATAATATCACTGTTTTTAAGCACTTTAAAAACAACAGTAATATTGTAAAGGAAAAATGCAAGCGTGCATATGAGCAGTAAACAGTAAAGTTAAGTAATAATATAGTCCGATAGAAATAGTACGCAGCTTATACAGAGAAGCAACGAAGCGTGTATACGGGGCACATACCTACAAGGGAGTCGTGAGTCGCAAATTAGTCGATTTTACTGCCAATAGATGTTTCTCATCCCAAATTATTCTTTTTTTACTTTAAGATTTAGTTTAAGTTTATGTATGTCTTAATTTTCAGATAAAAGCCGACTCTTCCAAAGATAAAAATGGCAAAAGTAAAAGCGTCAAATTCCCGAGCGACACAAAAGACACACCACTCGACGAGCACGTCGACCCTTTACCTCAGAAATTACAGAAAACCGTAAACGCTCGGCTCAAGAACGACATAATTCTATGTAGTTTGATAGCGCTGTTAGTATTCGGCATTCACACCAGCACCGTGTTCACGGTCCTCCAACCGGAACTCAGTCCGGTTCTGTGGTCGATAGCTGCCCTATTGGGGTTCTTCCTACACTACATCATACCGCAGTTGCGAAAACAGTTACCGTGGTTGTGCATCAAAAGACCGATTTTGCGGTGTTACGAACACGAACAGTACCAAACCAGAGGCCCTGCGAAGATTATGTGGTTCGAACGGGTAAGTGAATCCATAATCAAGTAGGTCAAATGCAAAAATTGCTTCTTTTTTGTTGTATCACTGAATTCAATAGATAGGGAAAACGTAACTATAGTTTCGACACTAATGACAAAATGTAACTCTGTCTGCTACCTGGGCACCGAGCGTCACTCGTAAATTCAAAAATTCACCAAAAAAATTATTCGTATGAATATTTTATTTTAATAACATTAAGCCCCTTTTAACGCAAACCAATATTGCAGATTATTTTTCTTCGAATTAATAAAATATGTATGGCTGTCAGAATGTTTGTATATGTACCTATTATTAACCGACTTCCAAAAAGGAGGAGGTTATCCATTCGTCGGTATATATTTTTTAAGTATGTCCAGTGATTATTCAAAAACGGCTTGGCCAATTTTGATTATCTAAACTTTATTGCGTTAAGGAATATTAAAGAAAGGTACCGTTATAATTTTCTATACGGAGAGTGATTTACGGTTTGCCAGAAAATCAGTAATTAAGTGACTACTTTTCGATGAATCTTCACCGTTTTATCTAAACTGGCTCAATTAATTTGAATAGTTTATATTGTATTCTACGAAAATATATTTCAACATGATTCCGTATATATTTCTATAGCCTAAACATCCCGTTTTTGTGAAAATCCGAAAAATATATGCAAAATACGGTAAACTTCAATATAAATGTCAAATTTTCATCATAAATATCTGGCTTAAATTTCAAGATATGCCATAAAAGTATATCGTACAGGGTGTTTGTAACGATTTTCATTTTGATTTATTTGAAGTCAGTTCCTTTTTGAAACGTAGTTCTTTTAACAACAAATTGTTATGCCGGCCATCTTTTCTATATGATATACGGTTGTGTGTACGTGCATCGAAATTCGAGCAGCAAATGTATATAGGGCGGAGTAAAATTACAGTTATACCGGTGGGATCAAAAAATCTTAAAAATAAATGTAATATTGGCTGGTACATAAGCAGTTACATATATAGAATGGTTGAAATATAAGGTGGAATAGGATTTTAGTTATACAGGGTGGTTAAAAAATATATTATATTGGATAGCACATAAGTAGTTGCGTATACAAGGTGATTGAAATAAGAGTGGAGTGAAACTATAGTAATACAGAATGGATCGAAAAATGTTTAAAAAATTGTTAAATAAGCATATGCAATAAGGATATTTGAGTTATAGGGCGGAGTATAACAGTTATGTAGAAGGGTTGAAAAAATGTTAGAAGCAATTGAATATACAGGATGGTTGAAATATAAGTTGGAGTAGAACTATAGTTATACAAGGTGGTTAAAAAATGTTATATAGTGTGGAACATAAGTAGTTGTTTATACAAGGTGGTTGAAATAAGGGTGGAGTAAAATTATTGTTATTCAGGAAGTATCAATTTTTTTTTATATAAACATAAGTAGTTAGGATATTTGAATTATAGGGGGTAATAGAGTTGTAGAGATGGGTGCAAAAAATTTTAGAAGCAGTTACATATACTGGGTGGTTGAAATAAATTGTAGAGTAAAAGTATAGTTATACAATGTGGTTCAGAAATATGAAAAATTTTGTTATATAGGGTAGACCATGAGTAGTTCTATAAATAGAATACTTCACCTATTCGGCGAAGTAAAATTCTAGGTATACAGGGTGATTTGATCAATAGAAAAATAGACACTCAATAGGGTGGAGCGTAATTATACTTATACATGGTTGTTTTAAAGATATCAGGGCTGTTGCAACATAGTGTGGAGTTGAATTATAGTTGTTTAGGGTGGTTAAGAGAATGATAGACAAATAACTTACATTGGATGACCAAAACACAGAAGAGTATATACTTATAGAAAGTGGTCCAAATACTAAAATAAATAAAAAAAGGAAAACAATGTGTGGAAAATATAGAAAAAGAATTCCTTGTTACTGTCAAAAAAGAAGATATGTCAGAAAATCTAAAAGGATTGTATTTTAAGTCGGTTAAAGTCGGTTCTTTTTAAAATAATAATTATTTATAATGTATATATTGTTTAAAACATTTATTTTTAAATAGTGTTCGTTAATTTAAACATTTCTATAATGTGAACCACACTTAGTGTAAATTAGTTTACATTATCGCGTGTCTGCTGTATTCAATAATTTGTTCGAAGTTAGCGACATATTTTCTTATAATTTTAGAGTTTTATTAAGAGAACTAAAATTCGTCAATATCCTTTAGAAGTAATTTCCATTTCGCGACATTTCCTCAAGAATATCGTGTAATTTATTTACGTTGTTGAATTAATGTAACCCAAGTTTAATTTGTTTCAGGTATACATTTATTTATGTTTCTTCGAAAGGAACATCCTGTACCCGTTGCTGTTTCTGTCAGTGGTAACGGAGGATTCGCCGAAAGTAGCTGCCCGATACGGGCCCGTTTGGGGTTCATTCATCGTAGTGATATGCGGACTAAAGTGCCTGAGGAGCAGCTATTCAGATCAGAGCTCCCAATATTTGATACTCGTTTTTACAGCGTTGTTCTTTAAATACGATTACAAATTAGTCGAAGAAACGTTTCTAGTCGAATATTTTTTAATGAGTGTGGTGTACCACAAATTTTACGAATTATTATTGAAGGTAAGACTCTTTAGTTGTAGTACCTCAAAAATTTTGTGCTTACGTTTATCTGCAATGTCAGTTTGGAGTTTGATACAAAATATTGAATGATCTATTAGAGAAAAATTAAATACCTGCTCGGGTGTGAAGACATTTCTCAAGGCCAAACTATCATTGCAAGTATATGCCTCATTATCGTCTTCACAACTGTTTATTTATTTATTTTCGTTTATTAATAATAGAGAAATGTATTTCTTGTCAGGTTTTCCATTAAGGTATGACCGCAAGTATTTTCGATTAAAAATGTATCTATTAATTTGAGACAGTGCAAGAGCTTACTTCTCCTATGTATGGAAAAAAATGTCTGTGCAATATTGTTAGATATTCGATGTTGAATAAGTATTAGAAGCTTTTATCAGAGTATCTACATGTTGGAAAGTTAGGGGAACTTAAGTGGTAAGAGAAAGTCAGTGAAGTCGAGAAGCCAACTGAAAAGTCAAATAAAATAATAATCTACACTGGCCTGTACACCAGAATTTCCCATTGACAGTAAAATGAGGGATATGTTTAACTCCTGCTCTCGTTTCTCATCCTTAATCCAGACAATTGAAGCATTTTATTCCAGAGAGGAGTGAGCTACCTTGTTTTGGTCATTAGATTACTTCCATTTTTCATTGGTAGTGAACTGTGTTATAATTTTTTTGTCACAGCTACGTTAGGTACTTTTTTTGTTTTAATAGGTTTCGTTTTTGTTTCAGTATAATCTAGAATTTATCTATTATTTCATTATGTTAGAATTTTACATATTTATTGGTACACTGATAAAGAAATCGCAACACCCAAAAGGAGATGTTTAAATTTAATATTGTTTTGGTAAAACGATGCTATATTATGAGTAAAAAATTAAAAATTGTTTAAAAAAATATCAAGGAGTTTAAATATTTTTTATTAAGTTTGTTAATAATGTGTTTGTCCACCGCGGTTCTCCATACACTCCCCAAGACCTCTTGTCATTGATTCGATATAACTGTATATTTCTTCTTGAGGCATACTATCCCAAGGGGGGCTGGGGTCAATTTCCGAGCCTCCTACCTATCATATCCCAAATATGTTCTACGGGCGAAAGATCGGGAGATCTGGGCGGCCATAGCAACAGATTCAGATGGGTCTCTTCAAAAACGTATAAGCTCACTCGAGCAATATGAGGCTGAACATTATCTTGTTGATACATACGACTTTACTACTTCCTGAAGATAACGTTATACTGCCTTGTTGCCTCGAACAAAGACTAAAAGTTACCTACTTCCATGTGCAGTAGCGCCCTATACCATAACGCCTACTGTTGGGTGTACATGTCAACATCAAATTGAGGTTGACGTCATTCTCCTCGACGTCTTCTAACCCTCCTTCGGCCATAATGTCCACCCAAGCAGAACCGAGATTCATCAGAAAAGACGACCTGATGTCATTCCACATTCCAGTGTTGTCGTTCTGTGCACCACTGTAGTCGTTGCCGTCGATGCTCAGCGGTCAGAGGTAGCACAAAATGGGGGGTCGATAATGCTGCAGTCCAAAGACCTTAACGGCGATAAACCATTCCGACGCCTACAAGATGACACGTCCGATTTAGGGTATTATCAAACTACGCTTGACAACATCTCATTACAGTAATTGGATTTCTGTTGATGTGGTTAGCGATTTCTCGAAATGAAAAACTCGCCTACAGTAAACCAATAATTCGACCTCTTTCACATTCACTTTGCTCTTTTACCAAAACTATTAAATTTAAACATCTCCTGAGTGTTGCAATCGCTTCCTCAGTGAGTAGATATCATTATGAGTGTTACAAATTAACTTAACCCGCGGTCGTATTTTAAAATCAATTTAATTACATTTTAGGTGCAATTTGTAGTGACATATATAGCCCCGTGGCAGATCACTTGGGGATCAGCATTCCACGCGTTTGCCCAACCGTTTTCCGTGCCGCATTCGGCCATGTTGTTTCTGCAGGCGATCGTCTCGGCGATTTTGTCGACACCGTTGAATCCGTTCTTGGGTAGCGCCATTTTCATCACATCCTACGTGAGACCACTCAAATTTTGGGAACGCGATTACAACACCAGACGAGTGGATCATTCCAATACGCCGTTGTCGTCGCATTTGGACCGAAACTTGGGGGCTGATGACAATAATCTCAACTCGATATTCTACGAGCATCTGACAAGATCTTTGCAGCATTCGCTGTGCGGAGATCTGAAATTGGGAAGGTAGGATTTTTACAATTTTTAATTTCTTTTAGTTTATTTATAAGTGAATAATTTCCAGACTAAACTGACAAACAAACAATAAAGTAAAGTCATTATTTGCAAAACTTGATATTTGCTATTTTCTTATGAAATTGAATAAAACATCTCTATATATAAATAGGCAAATACAAAACGGTTCGATTACATTTTCTTCTCTGTCCCTCAACCGGTTTTCTTTATTTTTGTTTTGTTTAGTAGCTACTGACGACCTTCAGTATAGAATATATAGATAATCCTTATTTTTGGCTTTTAAAATTTGCAATTTAAAGATAAATTATTAATAAAATTCAAGTGAGATGGCGCCCACCATGAACAAGTAGCTTACGCCTTAATCTAATGTTCGTAATTTGACAGCAGTCGACAGTAAAAACTCAATTATGTACAATCGTATAGCGAAGTATAAGTATTACTAAAATAATGTACTTTTACTTACAAAGATGTAAGCTCTAAAACGTTCTCTTCTAAACATTTATGACGTTACTTTTTTATAAAAACGATGATGGCAGCAACTATTAAAGTTACCAAATTGAATGTGTTTATAAGAAATTTGTGCATCTACAGAATAATCCAATTGAAAAGTTTTATGTAAGTACAATAACTATTTAGAGATTCTAAAGCTAAATGATAACATTTGATTTTTGAACCTCACAAGTTGAGTATATACATTCTTTCAGTTATGAATTTCTCACAAATCTAATAGCAATTTACTAATATTTTGGAAAACCATATGCATCCATTATCAAAAGGTGATATGTAAATATATTTTTAATTATTTATATTTACGCCATGTGCAAATGAAACTCGATTAAGTATTACATACAGTATTAGTAATAAAATAAGACGAATCATTTTGGAGTTTTATGGAATGGAATTGGCATATACTCTTTACCATACCTTATATCATTAAGCTAAGCATTAAGAATGTGCACACAAATAATTACATTAATTACATATGAAAAACAAGTTGAATTTAGGAATTAATTCTAGCATACGTTAATAGCCTATAAATAACAAAGCCAATTTGGGTATAAATGCAATAAAAGTAAGGCTGTGAATAGTTTATTGTTATATGTACTGACTTGCTTTTATTGTTAACTAGCTAGCGCGCTCGTTAACAATACTAATTACTCTATTTTCGAGTAACTAGAAGCGTAAGCCGAAAGATGCGAGAATTATGCGAACTCATCAGATGACGGCAAAGGTGACCCTTCCGAAACGTCGTCTTTCACTATCGTTTCCAGAAGGGATCAGTTATCAACTACAGGTTCAGAGTAATAATTGTGCTCGTAATTTAATAATTTAATTAGGCATAAATACATTGCTGAACTGTGGAGCAAATTCAACGAAACGGGATCCGTGGTTAACAAGAAACGCGAGCCAAGAAGAATGGATGACGTTGAAGTAACAGTATAGCACATATTGTAATTGAACCGAAAAAATCTTTAAGACAAATTACGTTAACATCAGGTGTTCCACGAAGTAGTGCTCACAGAATTCTGAAACGTAATTAATTCCATCCCTGCAAAATCAGACCGGTCCAAAAATTAAATGAAGACAACTTTGAAAGATGAATAGAATTCTGTGAAATATTGTCTGGTCATATAAACAGCAATCCCAATTTTTTATACAATACTTGCTTCTCTGACGAAGCCTCCTTTTATTTAAATGGTGAGGTAAATCATCATTACTGCCGATACTGGGGTAACATTAATTCACAGTTATTTAGAGAGACTCATACTCACCGACCTCTAAAGCTAAATGTGTGGGCAGGAATCCTAGGTGATCATATCGTTCGACCCTTTTTCATAGATCATACTTTAGATTGATATAAGTATTTAGACTTACTTACAAACACTGTAGATCCAAGAATAACTGAAATTGTGGAGGCAGATGATCATCTAGTAGAAGACGAACTTGGTTTTCAGCACGACGCGCGACGGTGCCCCACCACATTATGTCTCTCCAGTTAGAGCGTTTTTGGATAATAGATTTCCTGATAGATGGATTGGAAGACGAGGTGCCATCAAGTAGCCAGCAAAGTCGCCAGATATGACCCCCTCAATTTTTTTCTTCTGGCATTTAAAGACTTAGTCCTGATGTTTTTTTTTTTTTCTAAATGAGTGCATGAAATTTGAGGCACGATTATATCACTGACTTGCAGTAGATGGCTACCATTTCGAACATCTGTCATAATAAACTGATTTAAAATCCATTGTCAGTTTCTTTTCCTTGTCCTAATAGCAAAAAGCCTTTAAAATTATAAGCGAATTATCTACTTTAATTATTATTCGTCAATAACACCAGAGATCAGAAAAATATCCAGGAATCACGTTTGAAGTCCTTAAACTTCGATGGAATATCAAAAACGATACACCGTTGATTTTTTTAAACAGGCTTTAAACCGAGGTGTCACTTATGGTAGGGTTACATTGAAAAAAATTGAGTAGCTAGAGCTGGGAGGTTAATTAACGGTTAGTATGGCCAAATATGTCCCCCTTCTTAAATGTTGTTCCAGGTGGCTCGTTTTCATTCGGACTTATGCTTAGAGCATAAAATCGTAAAGTCTCTTGAACTAATATATTTATGAATAAAGCAGGTTTCGAAATTCTGTGCATCGATATACATTATGTACGTAGGTCAAACAGTAAGATATACTAAATAAAGGATAACTTAACATAGAAATTGTTTTAGAAAGTATTAAAACAACACTTGTATAGAAAATTTATTATTAAATAAGCATAGTTCATATAGATCGTTTTATCAAAAGAAAAATTAGGATTAAAACCTTTAAGCTCTGCCAACTTCTAAATATTTCAATAATTTTTTTGAGTATTTTTTTTAATTCAGCGTCATTAGTTAGAAATATAAACGAAATTGAGTAAAATTTTATTACAGATGGGGACCAGTGAACCAGGGCGACTGTTTTGTATTAGCATCAGATTATCTGAATTGCTTGGTACATATAATCGAAATGGGTAACGACTTGGTGACGTTTCAAATGAGAGGTCTGGAATTTCGCGGTACTTATTGTCAACAACGAGAAGTGGAAGCCATCACAGAAGGTGTTGATGAAAATGATGGTATGAATAAATAATTTAAATTTTTTCTTGTTATTTGTTTTTAATTTGTAGGTTGTTGCTGCTGTGATACTGGTCATTTACCAAACATGCTAAGCGTGAACGCAGCTTTTAGTCAACGTTGGTTGGCTTGGGAGGTGACCGCTGCTAAATACATATTAGAAGGGTATAGCATATCGGACAACAGTGCTGTTTCTATGCTGCAAGTTTTTGAATTTAGAAAAGTACTTGTTTCCTACTATGTTAAGGTAAGGAGTTTTACACTTTATTAAAAAATAACATTTTGTCAATGCAACTTCCGTTTTTAATTGAAATAAAATGTATTTAGTATTGTCTATTCTGCTTTACTCAAAATTGCTTATTTTGACTGTAGCTGCTTCAAACACACTATCTACACTCATGGACAAAATTATCGAATATTTTATTTGTCAAATAAAAAAAATTTATGTTTATAAATGTTAACGATTAATACGCTACAAATAAGAAAAAACAATTTATTTTACACATTTTAAAAAAGGAATATTAAATTATTGTTGAGAGAAAATCGTTAATGCTAAATGTTATGAAAATGAAGGATAATTAGTTGCAATTTAAATACTACAGAGGTAAATAAAACTTTTTGAATGAAATACAAGGGCATTGTTAATAAGGAGTATTCCCACCTTGAGCTCTAATTACTGCTTGTACCCTTCTTAGCATGCTACTAATTAGAGTTTAAATATATTCTTGAGGAATTGCATTCCATTCATGTTGTATCTCTTCTAGTGCATTTGGAACCTGATTTCTTCGACGTAAACGACGTTTTAGCTCATCCCACAAATGCTCAATTTAAGTCTGAGCTATATGGTGGACAATCTAATCTGGACTTCAATAAGAAAATTAGTCAATATGCCAGCTGCGTGTGGTCAAGCGTTATCGTGCATAAGTATGAACCTGTCGTATCCAATGTGGCCCACATATGCTAAAACATGATCTTGGAGGATATTTTCAATATACCACTAGTCATTCGTCCAATAACTTCCACGAGTTCGGGGCGTGCCTCTCAATGAATACCTCCTCAAACTATTATACCGCCACCTCCAAAACTAACAGTCTGTGTGAGGTTGCAGCTACTGTATCGTTACCCAACTCTCTTGTATTCTAGTCTCATCAGTGAACAGAACTTTTTCTTCAGTTCTGAATATTCCACTGGGTATGTGTTCTGGCAAATTGTAATCCTCGAGTTTTGTGATTTTGGAGAAGACGTGGAACTTTGGCGGGTCGTCTTGGCTTTAAACCCACTTTCTTTAATGTTCTTCTAACAGTTCTCGAGTTAACATTAACTTGTCTTACATTTAGTAACTCATTTTTAAGATATATGTATGTCAATATTTCCAGTCTTTTGATATCTTTTTAAAATTCGAGACTATAGATTGACCACGTCTAAGACGCCGAGCGATTTCTTTTTGTCTATATCATTCCGCATATAAAGTTACAATTTGTGCTGCTTCAGCTTACTTGCAATCTCTTACTGGTGGCATATTTCTTTTAAATAGAGAAAACAACTAATTAAGGTCACTAACCACTTATTCAACTTCACTACAAATAACTGAATTCACTATAATTCTTGATTTATGTAAGGAATGTTTGAATATCAAAAAGGGCATACGCCATTGAAATTAATTAAATGTCAAAATATTTTAAAACGTATGAATATATTCGCCTACTAGAAGAGTAACGTTAGCAAATAAATAAATATCCAACAATAATTTAGAATCGAGTAACAGTGATACCAAATACTATTCGATAATTTTGTGTATAAGATTCAAATGTAATAATATTCTGTTTTTATTACAGTTAGGCTTCGTATGTTTTTTGGAAAATCATGTATTCTAATTACACCAAAATAGAATAATTTTTAGTTCTACTAGTGTCCATAATTAAAGCACTTGTATCTTCATCATAGGCTTATATATTTGAAAAGATAATTGATCTAAATAAGAAATAGAATAGGACCAGATACAATACCTTGCGACACTCCCATATTTATAGCTAGAGGATTGCATTTAACATCATTTATTTTTACAGTTTTTTTCTTCATATACAGATATCTTTTCATAAAAATGAAAGATTAAACCCCTATATGGATTCACCAGACATAGCGTTAATATATTTATTTTTAAGAGTGTTATATATGTTCTTTTTGTTGAAGTTGAGGTTAATACAGAATATATTTAAAACAATCGTTTTATCAGCATCATTGTGAATTGGAAATAGAAAAGAACCATGTATAGTACCTTGGGGGCACTCCAATAACTATAGTTTAACATCATTGACTTTGACCGTTTATTTCTTGTACCACAAATAGTTATTAATAAAAAATAAACCTTGATAATAATTTACCAGCAGCAATGCTGACTTATCTGTTTTTTTTTTTCACAGAGCATCGTTTTCTATACGATACGATCACCGAAATTAGAAGAATGGATAACAGATCAAAGCATAATGAAGGCCCTACAGCAAATGGACAATCGGAATTTCGTCGATCTCGATCCGATTTTTAATTACAACATCGACGAAGATTACGACATCCCCAACAGCGGTATGACGAAGAACGCTTTTGTTCACGTGCACGGCGACTGGATAAGTTATTGCGTGGAAAAAAGTGAAAAAAATGTAGAGTCAGGAATCAATTCGCCACTGGTATTGCTGTGTTTCGCTTTGAGTTTATTGGGTAAGTGTTGCAAGTAAGTCTGTTTTTACCATTCTCTCTAGGGGATAATCTATTTTGGAAAGGTTTTCTTATTTAAAATAGATAAAATAATGGTGTTTATAAATAATTCGATCAAGTGCGAGTTTGACTCGCATACTAACAGTTCCGTACCACCTTCAAGATTCTAATATTCTAGTTACAGACAAGCAGGGAATGAGTGCATTTTCTTATATTTATCCTAATATCTTTTAAAAGAAGCGTTTTGTATTTATAAAAAATATATACTTTCATTTTCCACACACTTAATTTGGCGCTCAAAATTAACATTAGAGTTTTATTTTACTAATAAAAAATAAAATAAATAACTTTCAGGGAAGCTTTTTATAATCTACTGTCTGAATTTTGAGACTCTGTAGATTGGAAGATAAAGGGGAAAATAGGTCAAATTTTAAATAATGAATTATTAAATCTGTTAGACAAATTATTTAAAAATAGAAATAAAATAAATTAGATAGTGTAGTTTCTAATGTGGGAATTAAGTCGATGTTTAATATTTTTGTTAATATGCAAATGATTTAAAAATATGATATATTTGTAATTCACATAATGAGTCTTTTATTTGATATATTACATGATACGTTTGAAAATTGAATTTTATTTTCCATTTAATTGTATAATTTGTCCCTAAAATTACTATGGGGGTTTTCTACTAATTTTGTAAACAATTAATTGTAAAAATATGAAAAATATATATTTGTATTCCTCATAATGAGGAATACAAATATTAAGGATTTCTTCGTATTTCTTCTTCAACAAAATTTTTTAGGTCTTATAGTTTGGTTAATAAAAGGGCGAATGGGTAATTTTTTTGAATATTTTTGTTAATATATTTTAAAATATCCATTTTAAAAATATGGAAAAAATATATTTGTATTCGTCCTAATGAGCCTTTTGATTTGATATATTACATGATGCGTTAGAAATAATTTTAATTTTACATTTAATGCTGTAATTTGCCACCTAAAATTAATATTAGGGGTTTCTCCTTATTTTTCCAGTAAAGTTCACGTTAGGTCCTATATCCCTATTTTTTTCAAAATTTTACAGATTATAGTTTCGGAGATAAGGTAAAATAATTTATTTTAAAAATATGAAAAAAATATATCTGTTGATATGTTACATGATGTTTTAGAAACAATTTTAATTTTATATTTTTCATTTAATTCTGTAATTTGCTCCCCAAAATTAATAGTAGAGGTTTCCCCTTATTTTTCCAGTAAAATTCAGGTGACGCCCTATATCTCTATTTTTTTTTCAAAATTTTACTTCTATTTTCGGCGATAAGGGGGGAACGGTCGGTTTTATTAGTTTTCCCCCCCCAGAAGTACCCCTAAAATTAAAATTTCTTCATTTACGATATATACTCCTCATCGGGTCAATAAACTATACACTGTTACCAAATTTTAACCTTTTCCGTCCAGTAGTTTAGGAGAAAATTGCTGTAATGTGAAAGATGCAGAAATCCGTGATATTATAGGGGTATCCGTACATTGTATATACGGAAGCCTAAAGAAGAAAATTTTTCGAATCATTGTTAGCTAAATAAATGGCTTTAAGATACTAAAAATCTATTAAAAAATAAACCAACCTCAAATAAGAACTGAAGTCTGTCAGGGATTACAAAAAATATATTTTTTTAACAGGCCGACGTACACTTAGTGCTGCTTCCCACAACACGGCCTCCAACGTAGAGTTTTTTCTCTACGGTCTCCACGCATTGTTCAAGGGTGACTTTCGCATAACTTGCTCCAGGGATGAATGGGTGTTCACCGACATGGACTTACTCAAAACTGTAGTGGCTCCGGGTGTCAGGATGTCTTTGAAACTGCACCAAGACCATTTCATGTCGCCAGACGAATACGAAGAACTTCCAGCTCTGTATGACGCCATATGTAAGCACGAAGAGGAACTCGTGATTTCACACGAAGGAGATCCTGCTTGGCGAAGTGCAGTTCTCAGTGGAACTCCCAGTCTCTTGGCTCTCAGGTAGGAACTAGTTTGAATTTTTAGAATACCTAAACGACTGGAAGGCGAAATATTGTTTCATTTATCCGTTTGGGCTCAAATAAGTTGAGGTATTTTTATTCAAAATGTAAATTGACTATGCCACTCTCTTTAGGGTGATTTCTGACAACAGAGAAAAGGAAATCGTTTAGTTCAAAGTGCAGTAAGGGCAATTGTGGAAATTATTACTACTGTTCTCCTTAAAGTAATTTTTGAAAAATTTTCACTTGAAGTGTAAAGTGTAAATTGCCCTCTCTGTTTTTCTCAGTGATTGCCGAACGGCAGATCAATTTTAATAATTTTATTCAAAGTGTAAATTGCCCTTACTATTCTCAGCACAGTAATTTCTTAAAAACAGTTAAACTCAAATAGTATGGTTCAAAGTGTAAATTATTCTTAGTATTCCTCTTAACAGTGATTTCTGAAAACAGATAAAGTGAAATATATTTTTTCGACTTGATTTCTGAAAAAATAAAAAGTGAAATATTGTTATTTGACGTGTGAATTTTTAATCAATCCTCACAGATAATTGGAAGCAATTTAATTCAAAGCGTATTATGTCAATTCCGAAAATTTCCCTTACTATTTTGGCGAGTGATTTCTGAAATACAGTTTAACGAAAATATATTAGTTCAAAGCCCAGTAAGGGTAATTTGTTATAATTATCACTACTACTATTCTCAGTGATTTGTGAAGAACAGATGAGTTGAAATATTTTCATTCAATGTGTAAATTACCTGTACTATTTTTATCAGTTATTGCTGAAAAACATATCAATCCAAATGATTTAAATTTACTTCTTTTTCAGAGTTATTCTAAAAAACAGATAAATTGAAATGTTTTAATCTAAAATAATACTTGCAAATTTCATCTTACAATTCTTCTCACCTTGATTTCTAAAAAACAGTGAATTTCCAGTGTAATTTATTCTTACCGTTCCTCTTAATAGTGATTTCCGAAAAACAGATGAAATAAGTAGTAAGGGCAATTTATTGAAAATATCACTACATTGTAGTGAAAGTTGCATTTTCAAATTTCTGCGAATTGGTGGGTTGACATATTTGGATAAATTGAAATATTTTAATTAAAAGTGTAATAAGGACAATTTTTAGAAATTGTCCTTACTATTCTGCTGACAGTGATTTCTGAAATATATTAGTTCAAAGTCCACTAAGGGCTATTTGTTGAAGTTATCACTACTACTATTCTCAAGGTGATTTATGAAAAACAGATCTGTAAAATATTTTTATTCGAAATGTAAATTGTGCTTACTATCTTCCTCTTAATGATTCCCAAAAAAAATCTATCAAGATATGTTTATTCAAAGTGTAAATTGTTCTTACTACCATCTCTAGTTATTCGGAAAAACAGATAATTGAAATCTTTTTACTCAAAGTGTAATAAGGGCAATTCTTGAAAATTCCCTATGCTACCCTGAAAACTGTGAAGTTGAAATATTGTAGTTCAAAGTGTAAATTATTCTTAGTATTTCTCTTAACAATGATTTCTAAAAAATACTTAAAACGAAATATTTTATGTACAGTTAGGCCAATTTGTGGAAATAATCACTATATTGTAGTGATAGTTGCATTATCAAAAGAGTTCTGCAAACTGGTGGGTTGACATATTATATAAATTGAAATATTTTAATGCAAACTGTAATAAAGGCAATTCTTGGAAATTTGCCTTACTATTCTTTTCATACTGACAGTTGAAAAACCTCAATTGAATTATTCAATTTAACTTACAGTCAGTTCTAAAGAACAGATAACTTGAAATATTTTAATTCAAAGTCTAGGAAATGCAGTGTGTAGAAATTGTTGCTACTCTCCTTCAATATACATCTTGCACATACTTTAAGTACATTTCATTTTTTGGCTTATTCACATACTGTTTGGTACTCACGTTGTAAATATATTACTAGAGATACTACTCCTTATCAAATTATGGTAGCTGGTAGTCTGTTATAGCTCACAACCAGAGGGCACCCCATAACAACAGCAACTTCTCCTACTCGGTCTTTAACATATAAAAGTAAAGTTTTCAGAACTAGCTCTACGATGTAGAGTGTCATTGCAGTGACAGTTGCATTTTCAAAAATTCAAAAAGATCCTTTACATAAGATGTTTTTTTTAAAACAAGTAAACATTTTTTTATTTGTTGCAAACTTTTAGGCACGTTTTAGATGACGGCACTGACGAATACAAAATCATCATGTTGAACAAACAATACCTGAGTTTTCGGGTCATCAAGATCAACAAGGAATGCGTCCGAGGTTTGTGGGCTGGGCAGCAACAGGAGCTCGTTTATCTGAGGAACAGAAACCCTGAAAGGGGCAGCATCCAAAACGCCAAACAGGCGTTGCGAAATATAATTAATTCTTCCTGTGATCAACCGATAGGGTACCCGATATACGTGTCGCCACTGACCACTAGCTACGCAGAGACCAACGAACAGTTTTGTTCTGTTATTGGGGGATCAGTTAGTCTGAAGAAGATCAGGAATTATGTGTTTACTTTGTTTAGGAGGTAAGTGAAAATAAAGCAT
This sequence comes from Octodonta nipae, assembly GCA_034190945.1. Taxonomy (NCBI): domain Eukaryota; kingdom Metazoa; phylum Arthropoda; class Insecta; order Coleoptera; family Chrysomelidae; genus Octodonta; species Octodonta nipae. The sequence continues at coordinate 58,109,449 of CM067224.1, read as the reverse complement.
AATCGAAAACTTTTTTCATATAATTTTTAAGTCAGGCATTCTTAACCTGCTTTTCTACATTGCCGAATAGTAATATTCATTGTGGTCTACGGGTCAAAACAAAATTTTATAATATTTTTATTGTATTCATTTCACGCGTTAGAGCTTTGGCAAAAATCTAAAATTACTACTAGCTGGCCCGCGTCGGCCTCGCATGGGTTTCACAAATCGATGTTTTTCTTTGATTTAAATTAAAAATATCCTAGAACCCAATCGCTGCGCCACCTACCGGGTTCAAGTGTCAATTTAAACGTTCCAGGGATCCACTCAAATCCATAAAAAAGTTGCTCGTGGGGGATCGAACCCGGGACCTTTGCGTTAGTAGCTCGACCCAATAACCAACTGAGCTAATGGGCCTGTAAATCCAATTTGCGAATACCGAGTTAAGAAAGGCGATCATACACGTACAGAAGATATACAGGATGTTTTGTTGTTGCATTAATTTTTTATAAATTTTGTTGAAACCGCTACGGATGCAAGCACGGCATCCTTTTCTGACTGCTACAGCCTTAGTCTCTAGTCGCATCTTATCCCGCATTTTTTCAAACTCAACATTTATTCTTTCCCTTTACTGCTTCTTGGGTTCTATTTCCCTCTCATAAACGACTTGAATTGTTAATGATCTTATTAGATGATTGAATTGGGAGAGCTGGCCCTATACTGACTTCCATTGATTTTTTTGTATGTTTGAAAAAATGCGGGATGAGATGCGACTAGAGGATACGACTGTAGCAGTCAGAAAAAGACGTCGCTGTTGCATCCGTACTGGTGGAAGCCAGTTTGAACAAAATTTATAACAAATTATTGGGACTTGTATGTTTTATTTTTTGCTGTTCTAACCTTGCAAGTTACAATCTCAAATTTTATTATGATATTAATTAGTTTCCAATACATGTGATATATCATTGGCAAGGGGCTGACGTATAGAAGTTTTTGTAAGCATTCGTTATCTATGTACCTCTTTTGTTTTTGTAATGTGGTAAAGTGTTTAATTTAATCACTTTTTATGGACCCCGCCATTTGTAGACTCGTATCACTTTTTCACTCAAATATTTGTGTCAAATATCGATTGCAGAAGAGCAACAAACGTCATAGATTACATTTAAGTTTAGTGGTGAAGTTACAGCAAAAAATAGATAACTTACAAAAATATGAAATAATTTGGTCAAGTGAGAGTTGGACTCGCATACTAAGGGTTCCGTACCACCTTCAAGACTCTAATATTCCAGTTTCAGACAAGCAGGGAATGACTGCACTTTCTTATATTTAGCCTTATATCTTTTAAAGGAAGCGTTTTAAATTTATAAAAAATATACACTTTGATTTTCCACACATAGACTTTTTATTTTATCTGTTTTAGGATTCGCTTGATTTTTATCACAATACTTATGTATTTAATTTTCTAATTTGGCCCCCAAAAAGTAACATTAGAGTTTTATTTTACTAATAAACTTTCAAAGATGCCTTTTATAATCTACTGTCTGAGTTTTGAGGTTCTGTAGATTGGAAGAAAAACGGAAAAATAGGTCAAAGTTTAAATTATAAATTATTAAATCTGTTATTAAAATTATTTAAAAATATAAATAAAATATATTTTTCAAATTTTAAATAGTGTAGTTTCTAAATTGGGAATTAAGTCGATGTTTAATATTTTTGTTAATATCTTTTATACAAATGATTTAAAAATTCACATAATGAGCCTTTTATCTGATCTATTACATGAGGCGTTTGAAAATTGAATCTTTATTTTCCATTTAATTGTATAATTTGTCCCTAAAATTACTAGGGGGGTTTTCTAATAATTTATTTTCCGTTTAATTCTATTATTTGGAGGCCAAATAACAGAATTAGGGATTTTTTTCATATTTTTCCTATAAACAAAAAAAATGAGGTCTTAGAATTTGGGGAATAACGGGGAGAATGGGTAATTTTTTTTAAATATTTTAAAATATTCATTTTAAAAAATTTTTAAAAATATATTTGTATTCGTCATAATGAGCCCTGGAATTTGATATATTACATGACCCATTAGAAACAATTATAATTTTTTATTTTCCATTTAATTCTATAATTTGCCCCCCCCAAAATAGTGGTTTTTCCTTATTTTTCCAGTAAATTTCAGGTGAGGGGCTATACCTCCATTGTTTTTTCAAAATTTTCCAGCTTATGGTTTCGGAGATAGGGGGGGAATGGGTAAAATTTTTTATATTTTTGTTAATATCTTTTAATTAATTTTATTAAAAATATGAAAAAAATATATTTGTTTTCGTCATAATGTGCCCTTTCATTTGATATATAACATGATGGGTTAGAAACAATTTTAATTGTAATTTTCCATTTCATTCTGTAATTTGCCCCCCCCCAAATAAATATTAGGGGTTTCTCCTTATTTTTACAGTAAAGTTCAGGTGAGGGGCTATACCTCCATTTTTTTTTCAAAATTTTCCAGCTTATGGTTTAAGATAAGGGGGGAATGGGTAAATTTTTTAATATTTTTGTTAATATCTTTTAATTAATTTATTTTAAAAATATGAAAAAAAATATATTTGTTTACGTCGTAATGAGCCCTTTCATTTGATATATAACATGATGGGTTAGAAACAATTTTAATTTTATGTTGTCCATTTAATTCTGTAATTGGCCCTCCAAAATTAAAAGTAGAGGTTTCTCCTTATTTTTCCAGTAAACTTCAGGTCAGAACCTATAAATCTATTTTTTTCAAAACTTTACGTTTTATAGTTTCGGAGGTAAGGGGGGGGGGGAATGGGTAAATTTTGGTATATTTTCGTTAATATCTTTTTAAATATTTTTTTTAATATGAAAAAAATATATTTGTGTTCCTTAGAATGAGACCTTTCATTTGATATATTACATGATGCGTTTGAAACATTTTTTATTTTTAAATTTTTATTTAATTCTATAATTTGCCCCCCAAAATTAATCTTAATGGTTTCTCCTTAGTTTTCCTGTAAAGTTCGAGCAACGCTCTATATTTCCTTATTTTTTTCAAAATTTTAGTCTCAATAGTTTCGGAGATAAGAGGGGGTGGGACGGTCGATTTTTTTAGTTTTTCCCCCCGAAGAACCATTAAAATCAAAATTTTTTCTTTTACGATATGTACTCCTGATCGGGTCACCAAACTATACATTGATACCAAATTTCAACCTCTTCCGTCCAGTAGTTTAGGAGAAAATGGCTGTGATGTGACAGAGGCAGAAATCCTGAGTGATATTATAAGGGTATCCGTATATTGTATATACGGAACCCTAAAAATCACGGAATTAAGGAAAAAAAATCCAGATGTTATACGGGCTGCATAATATAGCACATGAACCTCTATGTCTCTCTCCTCTATGTTTGGCTAACCTTCTACACGACACTCTGAAGTTGGGCCAAACTACACACGGTGCAAATTTCCTTAAAATTTCTTCAGTAAATAGATATTTATATATAAAGATTTCAAAATATACTGTAAGATAATATATGTAAAGAAACAAATGAAACTTACAAACAAAACTATTTCTAAACAAAAGTTCAAACTATAAAATTATATAATTTTGTTAGCATGTATTAAAGAGAACAATAAAGAAAAATTACATTGACAGAAACAGGAAACAAATACACAAAGAAGAATACCGAATAGTTGTACACATTAACCTAGTCATAGCGGAAGAAAATTCATAGTAAATGCGGTAAAATGTACTCAGAACCATTCTAAATGCTATTAACTGCAGGAATATTTTCCTTTGAATTTTTCTATGTGATCTGAGTCTATCTGAACAGAACTTATTCTGAAAGAATAAAATTCATATCTCCTGCCAGATTCGAAGATGATTTATGACTGAACATATGGTAGTGCCTAGTGGGACAAAATTTTCTAGAACAATGTAAACTAATGGCACACGTGTTGAGGCAATTAACAATAACAAAAGCAAGGCGGCCGTGTACCACCTTTCTAAAAAATCTGGCACCCAAAAAAAATTTAGCCGGAATCTTTTGTAAACTGATTATAAAAACAATGACATTAGGTTTATCCCAACTTGATGCAGTGTACCGTTACCGAGTCATACGATACACCGTTCAGGAACTACTCAAAGCGCATATCTGAGATTTGTACGATTCTAGTTTTAGAGCTAAGTTGGTACGTTTTCGAAACTGAGATACTGCCTGCAATTATCAGACCGGTCAGACATGATGTTAATAAGTACAATTAATTTCTTCACAATGGTAGTGACTATAGCGGAGAAAAATAGCCAACGTTACTTTTTGATTTCTGGCTGAATTCCTTTAAAAATATAAAATAAAACATAAATTTACTTCCAATTGTACATTACTTTCGTTATATATACACGTACATCAATAATTTTCTTTGTTTTACTATTACTTAATTTGGTTGAATGTTTTTTTTTATAATGAAAATAATCTTATTTCCATTACTTAACCGCTTAAGGCATAGAATGTTGTTGTTTAGATGTAACTGGAGAATAGGACTGCGCAAGTCATAAGGGAATGAACTACCAGTTCCTTTAAAAATCGGGAACTGAGAAAACCGTACGAGAACCGTTCATATACAGTACACATTTTGGTTGGTACAAATAGCTGAATAATTCCGTGTTCCGTGCAAGGTCTTGTTGGTACACTTTGAAATAATTGGCATGCGCTGAATCGTTCACGTACGCTTTTGCATCAAGTTGGTACAAACCTATTGTTAAATACTGTAAATATTTGCTGACGTCTAAATATAAATATTATTCTTGGTAATAGAGACTGACTGTGGCATTATAGTGTATTAATGTATGGATTTTGAGGTAAACCAACCAAATTGATCTAATTCCTACGTCATAGGAAGTTTTTCGTTATAACAAAGGACATCATAATAAGTTTAGTATAGTATTCATCGTTAATTAAAGTTGTTACCTACTGCTTTCATTACCTATAGAGACTAAATATCTGTTACTCTAAAAAAATCTAATTGATTTTCGTTTTCACATATAGGTACTTAATAATGGCAAAGGTGCTAGGAAAATAGTGCACAATATATTTTTTTTTAGAATTAGAAAACGATGTGGTGAGGGCTGCTCCAGCGGTGCTGCTAACAGAGAAGACATCGGCATGGGCCACGAAGGCATTTATGCGATGACACCAATTTCTACGTTGACTCACCACAACAGCAGTCAATCCACAGACGGGTCCCATCTTGGAGGTAGCATAGGAAGGGGCTCCAGCTTGAGTAGAACATCTTTAGGTCAGTATAGTTTCCGTAATAAATAAAATAATTACGGTTAATAGTAATCGACAATAACTGTCATTTTGTAACATTCAGGTGGTAACAGAGGCAGTTTAGTTTCCATGGGTAAACCCACCAGTTCAACGCTGGCTAGTTTAGCAGGTCTGTTCAAAGAAAGGGACGAGAGGTCCGTATCTCAGGCCCCAGATGCTCAGTCTGGTACAGACGAAAGACTAGGAGACACAAATGATGGTGGCGAGAAAGAGAATGTCATTTCTAGAGCTAGGGTATGTTTTATTTTCTGCTGTATGACTTCGAACGTATTTGGAGATTGCATTTTTTAGATTACGGATCCCAATTTGGTATATGACGCAATAAATCTTGGTAGACGGATAGACGTTCACTGGCCGACGGAGTACATGAGGCTGAGAGGTGGGAGATCATATTGGAAGGATTGGGTACCAGAAGTTGGCATGGAGGGACCGGTAAGTCAACCTTTGTAATCAGTTGCATTGTTGTTTCTCTTTGCTTACATGTAAAGGTCTTGAAGTATCACCAGTACAGTACAGTGTGTCAACCAACACAAGGTACACTGTACACACATTAACAGATTTTTAAGAAATTTGATTTTAAAACCATCTTAACTTAATTTCAACACTAAACGGAGAAAAGAAAAATCTTACATATTAGAGCTTAAAATCAGATAATTTGTGTGGGTTTAAACGGAAGGTCGACTATTTTTAACACAATATGTCAGGAAATAGAATTTATCGAAAAACAAATAGAGGTACACCACTACTTAAGTTGATTTTTTTCGAGATCGTCTCTCCTGAAGCTGGTCTCTGGATACGCCCCTGCTGACCAGTATATGTGAGTCCCCAAACACAAGATACATTGTAAACACATTAAGTAATTTTATTTGCTAAAAGTCTATTTTTTTTTCTAAAACCATTTTAAATTAAGGTTGGAACATACAAGCTGTTTGGTTGAGAATTGACAAAACTTTAATTTTTATTCAACGTAAAGTTAACCTTTGAATTTTTTTCACTTCTAAAACCTTGTGGGTAAGTGTTTGTTTTTAAGCTGCATAGTTGTTCCGTTTTGCTAAAGGCTTTAAACTCTTACCAGTATATGTGTGTCCACAAACGCAAGATACACTGTACACACATCAAATATATTTTGGATTCAACATAGGATTGAGCTTTAAGTTTACAGTTCCAAAACTTCATGGTCAAATAAGTTTTATTAAGTTGATGCTTCCTTAATTTACAAAATTGGCTAGAACGTCACACCATTTGACATGATGTAATGTTATATGCATTTTTTAGGTAGTTCATAAGTGGATTCCTTGCCACAAAGATCCAAAGAAAAGATCTCACGTAGACAGAACAATATTGCTAGTCCAATTCGAAGACAAATACGTTCCTATAGCGGAAAGCGGGGTCCAGGATTTAGGACCTGAAGTATAGCATTCGGCATTACCACTAATATATAACGACGGAGGTTTCTGTAAGACTTATCTTTTTAGTAACTTTTTAAATTTAATTTATTGTTGTCAACTTTGAATGTGTTAAATGACTTATTTGTTAGGATAAAACCGATATTGAAAAGTTAAAACTACCGTAGTATTGAATATAACGAATATACCTCAGTTCATTCCGCTGACACCTACTGCAATGTAAAAGGCATTGACATAAAGATTTGAGATAATAGAAAACAACAATCTTTGTCGATAGATTTACTTTTATATTTTTTTTAAATGTAAATTCGAAAAAAAATTATCAATCATTTAGTTTTTTAGTTAGCCCGGATAGTTTTTGTAACAAATTTTCTGTTTTGATGAGTATTTTCACGACTCTGACATAATTTCACGCATTTCTTTTCAGGTCTTATTGTTGACACTTCGATTTATCCCACATTCGTGTTTAAAATAGCTCTCGAAATTTTTTAAAATTATTTTGGCTTTCAAAATGGCATGTAAGGTTTACGTTGATTAACTGCGACTGTTTTTGTTTTAAGTCAGTTCATTTTCATTAAATCCATCAAGATGTAAAAACAGCTTTTGCCGACAATCTCTGCCATGTTTTCACATTTAAAAAAATCTATTATTGTATTTTGAGGTGTTACATGCATACATATATATGTAGTCAATTGTTCAGTTTGTTTCTTCTTTTTATTTTTTTGGAGAAAAACATTATTTAACCTAAATACTCACCTAACAATATTCAATTCGAATCATAAATGCATTGTTTAATTACTGCTTACCATCCATTTGTATCTACAATGCCAATCTTGGCACAGGTGAGACAAATGAATTGAAATTAGCCAAATTTTAAATATTTCTGAAACTATTTGTCCCTACGTAAAGGTTATTCTTAAGTGAATTACAGGAAATGTGCCACTCTACAACCGTTTAATATTTTCTCTGCAGCTAATAGTTGAGAAAGTAATCACACTTTTAACCAGTAAATTCAGCAAAATTTGCGGAAAATATTCGTTCTTACAAACATATCTTCCACAGGTGTTTTATAAGAACTTTTCGTTGTGGGTTTATATTTTCTCTTATTATTAAAAATTGAGTAAAACTGTTTGCATCTCATACAACTTTTTCGAGTAACGAACAGGAGATTTTTTAACAGTTCCACAAAAAAATCCCATTTCCCATATTGTCTGTGACTCTAAGATTTTATTCAAAAAAGCTTTGTCTTTTTGGCGGACCAAGTGTGTGGATTTTATATAGTTCCGAGTTTTTTTCATGAAATAAACTAAAATTTTAATCAATCCATAAATATAATACAAATGCCTGTGCAATTTAGTTAAATTTTTATTTTCGTTTATTCAAATACTATTTATCTCCAACATAAATCTTAGTAAGCCCTCCAACTATTTCTAAGACTAATCGTAATTTGGCATTCAGTCGTTGCTGTCAGTCATTGGTATTTGCAGAGTTTTTAAATTAAAAGGCATTTTTGAGGTACCAAGAGTATATTCAATCTTATGGTAGCAAAACTATTTAGCATAAAGAAATCTTTAATCTTCAGTGATATTAACAACAAGTTTTAAGTTGCATTTTTAATTATTTATAAGAAAACTATGTTATTTTAAAATCGGAAAAATCAGATGAAATAAGTTAAAGCAATCAATAATGAAAGAGAAAATTTTTAAATCATTTAGATTAACATCCTGAGTAATTTATTTCAATTATATGAGGCTGATTTAATGTGTAACTCAATTTGATATTGAAGATAAAATTTGGCAAAATCCAATTTGTTAATTAATGTTTTTATTCAGTCTGTCCTGTGTGCAATCTGATTCATTCAACCCCAGATTTTTATGCCTTTGTTTATACTTGAAAGTTTGACCATTTTTCTATAGGCGCTAGAGGGCGTCCTCTTCTTGTTATAATCAAAATGCGTATAAGTAGAATGTTGCTAAGCCCGAAAACAAGACAATTATGCACATCTCTCATGAATAAGAATTAAATTTAAACTGCATTAAACCAAATAGAGGGAGGTTATGCAACCATGCAAACTAATAAGCATAACGCAGGTTGCCAGAATTCCTGTAGATAAAATAATGAGATCATCCAGAAATATACTTTAATATGGTGATTGATTTGATAATAATTAGTTATAAGGAAAAGCTGAAAGAAATTTTACAATGGATCTAAAACATAACATACATTTTCTTAAAATTATTTAAAATAAAAATCCACTACGCCCTCTGGTGGTTGGCATGGTTACCTTCGTAGAACCGCTATCACTTTGTTAATGTTTTGTATAAACTCTTGGTAAATGTGAAAATGAATTTATTTGCAAAGAATAGAAATGGACGTCTAGTTGAAAATGCATGATTAAAAATAGAACCTATCTAGAATGCCGTTTTTTGTGAACAAAGTTTTCTAAATTAAATTGTATGACTAATGATTGAAGGCTCATTCATTGAAAAATTAAAATCGAAAGGTCTCGCCGTGAATCTTGAGATTACGCAGCTCTGCCACAAATACTAAACCAGCCATCAGGGCAGTTAATGTCGCAACCAATCAGCATTTAGTACATAACTTGGCACGACTAATACTTATACGCACTCTGGTGAAAATATGCCTACTGCCATTTTACATTTTTAAGTTAATAATTCACACTTTTTTCACGTCATATTTATGCTGACATTTTCATGAGACAATCAAGAGCATTGAAGACATGTAAAATTTAATCCAAAGTTTTCACCGTTAGATGATAGTACGATTTCAAAGGGAAAAAAATCTTAAATTCTAAGACTAATTCAGTCTTGCCATACTTATCCTTGAAAAAAATTGGCATGGTATGTTTTTGATAAAATAAATGAAACTTGCATTTCTTCCATTTAAGTTTTCTCGGTCATTTTTTTCTTTAAACCTATTTAGTTTGATTTTTCATAGCCAGACCTATATTTGCATTGCCAAATATTTCATTCTTGATCACCAAGTTTTATATTTTAATTTTTTATCCTAAAGACATATCATTTATTTTGAATGGGAATCTTTATTATTTTTATTGTATTTTTATTCTCTATACATAATTTAGGATGCAAGGATACTTATTTTAGAATATACCGACGAGATTTTTGGCACTGATTTTAAACGTAAATTTTCATATCGAAAATTTGTATTTAAAATTTCCAAAAAAAAAAATTCTCTGTATATTTGCATTTCAAGAGATGTAAAGAATTGTTAAGTGGTTGCCTTAAAAGTGATAATAGACTGATTTTTGAATATTGTTTGTTAGTTAATTTATATATTAGGGTTCTTCCAGTTATTTATTTGTTCCTTGTATACATTTTTCTCCGATTATTTAATAAAGGTGTTTTTAAAAATAGTCTATACATAACTCTGTGAATTGTGTTTTTGTTGGGAATTTAGTTTAAAGTTAATCTGCTTTGATGTAAGTTTATAAAAAATGCGTGTAAGAATGTCTGTACTGAAATCACAATTTAATTCTTTCAAGTATTTGATGAATTTTTGGTCCTGGTTGTGCTACCGCAAAAATTTTGGTTTGCATTCTATGTTAAAAAAAAGTAGGCGATCCACAAATTGTTGCTTTTTAACGATCACCATAACGTATGAAGATTTTTTTATGTTTATGTATCTCAATGTTTTCAGCAATTTTTACAAACATAGTTAAAGTCCTTTCGGTTCACGGGATACCGTAGTTCACTTTATTATATTAATGTAGATTTTTATAAATTCAATACAAATTGTTACGAAATTGTTTTTACCATCAATCGTATATTCGGGAAATACCCCTTTCTGTCGGCACTGTTAATTTAAATGTTTTTTTACAATTCATTTACTAGCAAGATTAGTTTCTATTGACGATGAATAATTTCTTGAAGCTGAAGTTATAACACTGCCTCCGTTTAGTCCAGATCGTCTCGAGAGGGAGCCAGTCGATCCAAATGAACCACCTTCATCATAGTTGTCGGATTTCGATAGGCGACATCATTGATCCTCTTGACTACTTGGTATGGATCATCCCAGGTTGGTGTGAGCTTAGGAGACTTGCTTTTACTCCTCTGGGGGTTGTATAGCCATACATTATCTCTCTCTTGGAACCAGACTGAATTTACCTTAAGATCATAACGTGTCTTCTTTTAATAGCTGGCCCAACATCTGGGTTCGGGCTAGTTTGTGGTTGCCAGAATGGCCAGCATGCTTTGTCGGAGTTGATCGGCATAATCGTTAACCTCAAAAGTCGGTTCTCTGGTGAACCAAAGGCCAAATCACATAGTAATCAAGCTGGTTGTTGCTGACGACCTTAGATATTGTTCCAAGGTCCTGTTGAATCTTTTCATCATTCTTTCCGATTGTGGATGCAAAGGTGTGGGTCTCGTTTTCTTGATTCCCAACATCGTACAGACCTTCTGGAATACGTTGGATACGAAGTTGCGCCCCTGGTCTGAATGTAACATCCGAACACCAAATCTGCTTAATAGCTGTTCCACCAGCACAGTCGTCACCCACCGTGGTTGCCCTTACTGGTTCCCTAGGTCTCACATTTCCGGCACCAAGGTCTGACGTCTGCGAAGTAATATATCCAGTAGTACCGTTGGCGAAGTTTATCCAAAGTTTTGTTCATGTCCAGATGGCCTCCGGTAATCCCATTATGTACTTCGGTAAGGACGGCGGGCCTCTTTTTCTTTGGGACTACCAGTTGGGACTTCATTCTCTACTCTCAATGAGTCCCATTCCAGGACGCCCGAGTATCTAGTCATTTGTTCCTGTAAACATTGCACTGTTGTTCATGCACCTACAAACGAACCTGTCGGATGGGTACTGTCGTGGAGTCTCGTGGTGGGTTACTCAGCGTATGACCCCTTATACTAACTATTTGACTGTTCCTGGAGGTCGTATAACTGCTTGGCCAACTCTGACTGGTGATCTGCCTGATACACTTACTCTAGAGTGATATTGGAAATGCCCTGTGCATTTACAAACTCCACTGGTTCTTCGTGTCTGCTTTATCTCAGTTATTTTGGACAGTACTCCCCGAGGGAACGGCTCTAATTCCTTCTGACAGATGGAAACTGCTTGTACCGTTGGTTTTGACATGTTCATGATAGCATCTACTTCCAAAGTATTTTTTATATTTCTTATATCGCTAAGTCTCAAATTCAGTTGCATCTGATACACTTGACTTAGTGATTGGTTACATAAGATTGCAATGATTTTGTCAAAGTTATCGTCTTTATTCACAGAAAGGCATTGAAAAAGTTCTAACCCTGGATCTCTTAAATAAATTACTAAAAATGTAGATTTTTCTGGCTATTCCAATCGCTAATTTCCGCCACTGCTTCGAAGTCCCCCCAATCATCTGAGTTGTATACTTTTTTTAGTGTTTATTTTGGTAAAACCCACCTTCGGCGGTGTCCACCTCTCCCTCCAAAACCAAACCGGACTAAGGATCCAAACCACCTGGGCAAGCCCCCAAACCAGATCTAGCCCACAGAGTAAGGTCTATCCCCCCAAAACGAGATCTAGCCCCCCAGAAGCTTGGTCTAGCCCTCCAACTTACAATCCTGGATCCGCCACTGGTACATAGATGAATTACCATCAAAAGTGGGTGGTTATATAAAGGATACTTTTGGTACTTAAGGTATTCTAATATGTCCCTTCCTGTTAGCCTCGTTGCATTTTCTTAATCACGTTTTTATACCGTTTGTTGAATATCACTGTGTAGTGTGTTTTGGATTAAATTGATATCCTATTTAACCTTATTATCCAGACTAGCCATTGAACTTTTTAGAATGGCAATTCCATCATTTATTGCCTTTATGTGATTAATTGCTTCGATACCTTGCATTACCAATTGCATTAGTTGTTTTAATTGTTCCTTTTGAATTTATGAATCATCTTGCCTTTTTAATTCTGCTATGTGGTGCTCATCTCGTAATTTCGAAAATAACATAACTTTACTCTTTTCTACCTCAACTTAGTCAAAGCAGATTACAAATATGATGAATGACTTCGTATTTTTCATTGTTTGAAATAGTAAATATTTTGTCGCCGGGTGTATAAAATTTATAAATGATCAAATCTGTATAGTTACTTGTTACTGTAAATATTTTTGGAAATACCCAACAACAATGAATAGAAATTGTTATTGCTGAATGTAGATATATTTTATAATTAGCTGTAAAATAATGTAAAAAATATTTTTCCTTTTTTATATTTGAATATCACGGCCTAAGCTGTGGGTTGTATATAAAATTTTATTTAATTGCCAAAAATAAACCACATTTATATAAAAACTAATGACGTTTTATTAAAATTTTCATACCATTACATATTTTCATGTATTGAACAAGAGTATACACAAATTTTTGTTTGGCTTGTTACGTAACGAGAACGTAGCATGACCTTGAAGGTTAAGTCTTTTTTAAAATATACCCTGTTTTGACCTCAAAAATGGAAGGGGAAAAATTCATAACCTTGAATGTCGAATTAAGGTCAAATAGATTTATTACATATTTTTAAGGCCGGGATTTGAAAGATTGGTTAGAGGTTTGGGGGGGTCAGTGAATATGGCGACAACATTTTACAAAATTTGAGAGCGCTGTAAAATGACCTTCAGTGTCAAGGTAATACAATATCACCATCAAATATTTTTAGAAATTTAGAACTTCTGCCGTCAATTTTTTTGTATGGTTCATATTTTCATTATTCTTTCATCTGACCTTGAGAACACCTAAAGGTCACAATTAAGGTCAAGGTCTAATCAGAATGTAACATTCCGCCCTTTTCCATTAGAAAACTAGAGATTACCTTCAGGGTCAATCTCATATCCCACGTATTTCCGTGGTCCAAACATAGTATCTCAAAAATATCGAATTCAGCTTTAAATGACCTTGAAAATCAGTAGCCAGGAAATAATATTCCTGACAAGTTCTACCTGTATTTTGACATTTAAATTCCCATATTACTGAAGACAAGTCATGACATTTCGTTCGTGTTCTTTAAATCTTTATTTAGTTTTCTGATTTTCGCAAAATTATCTCATACGTTACGCAAAAAATATATTTAGTTTTCCTAATAAATTGATTGGTAGAGGTAGTGAAATATTATGGCCTCCCAGATGGCCGGATTTAAATCCGTGTGATTTTTGGAAAAAACGAAAGAACAAATAATAAATGTAATTCTTTCATTTGACTCTTAAAGCTTATGATTAAATTCAGGGACACATCAGAACATGAAATTTGTCCGGTACTTCAATTTCAGGGAACATAAATACATTACCTTCACGGTCAGGGTTAGATCTGACGTAAGATTTTCCTCTATTTCCGGGGTTAAAAAATAATAAAAATAATTGAATTGACCTTTCAACGTCCTTGAAGCTAAAGGTCACCGGTAAGTAACGAGGGGAAGAAATTAATTCCTAACGAGTTCATCCTGTTTATTGAAATTAAATTCCGATATTATTGAATACAAGTATTGACATTTCGTTCAGTTTCTCTAAATATTGTAATAATATCCTGATTTTCACAAAGCAATGTGCTTTACGTTACAGAAAAAGTATATATACTTTTCCTGATAAATGGATTGGTAGAGGTAGGGAAATATTATTGCCGTCAAGATTTAAATCCGTGTGATTTTTTTGTGACCCAGCATTAAAAATAAAATTCACATATTTAATACCACTGACTCTTCGAAGGAATTAAAACTAACAAATGCTATCCTGTCATTTGAATTTGAGATGACCTCCGATTTTCTTAAAACTTACGTTACAGAAAAAAAATATGTGAAATCACGCAGGACTTACCTTAACAGAGAAAAATAGAATGTTATAGAAATATTGGACGATCCATTCTGCTATTTAAAACTTTTTAAAATTTTCAGGTGACGTCTTTATTCTCATATTTGATTTGAAAAATAACACACAAACAATTTTATCATATTAATATTTATTTTATCACACATACAAAGTAGAAATAAAATAATCTCATACTAGAGTGTATTAAGATCAATAGAATATACAAACGGTTAAAAAAATTTTAACCAGAAAAAATAAATATAATTGGAATGTGGCACATCTAAGAAAAAAAACTTTCAATTAGTGTGATAGATCACTTATTCTAAACACAAATTTGCTTTTAGGTCTTGCGTTGTCGAAACATAACGACAAAATAAAAACCGAAATCAATTGTTTTACTCAAAATATCATTTTTAGATCAACATATTTGCTACTTCCTGCATGATTTCTAAAGGCCACACAATGAAATATTTCTAGTAGACTTTGAGATAGTAACCTGATATTTTAAACGCGACGAATCGCCGAAAGTCCATTTAAAATACGTAAAATCTATTATGTTATTAAAGTATCATAAAAATAATATTCTGCTATAGAATTAAGGCAAAATATTTCTTAAGTAAAAACAGATAGAGATGTCGTTTAAGAGACCGTCCATTGGAAAACGGCGGTGTCTTTTCCTCCAATTGAAACGAGCCTGCTGTCGTCCGCTAAGAAATTCACGGCTGTCACGTGGCTGCTGTGGCCACCATAACTATGGCATAAGGACTGCAAATAAATTATCGTTTAAATACGCTAAATCGAAACAGAAATCAATTTAATGTTAAAAATTGGCGAACGCGCCGGTATCACTAAAAATTTATATTTATATTCAGATGAGGCCCGTGACACTAAATTATTGACTTAACTATGGTTCGCGATAACTTAACAAATCTACAGTCCAATAACACATTAAGATGAGCCCAGCTATACGGAAGAGAATTACGATGCTAGCAGTGTGTCCATACTTTATGAAATTGGTAATTTAAAAATCGGTAACCGAAAAATTTGGTTCGAACCACCAAAAACAAAATTACACTACAAGCACACCAAATTTGGCCGGAAGCCGATTTCCATAAGAATATGGTGCAAGTCCCAATTTGGAAGGGGGTTAAGTTTTCAGATTAATATATATTTTTTTAATTTCGATTTCAGCAGATCAAAAGCATTTTAAAAAATGGTAATGCCCCACCCAGACCTAACATGGGTATCTACGCCGTTGGATCCACATTTGTAAACCAGATGTTAGATGAAAATAATTAGGTACATTTTACAATTTCAACTAACTTATTGCCATCAATCTGACTGGCGTTCACTAGATACAGAGGATTCCTGTTTTTTGTTCCTCTAGCAGTAGGTTATCCCATCCCGGTTTAATGCATTAAAGGTGCCCCCGATTTAGACGTTGTCTACCATCATAAAGCTGCTTTCTTTAAGTTTTCTCTTTTTTGACAAACAACAAAATGTATATCAAAGTGACTAGTTAAGAAAAGCATTCAATTAAAACAAACAGTAACTGATAACGACCAGATTTTGAGTTGAAACGTTTCTAAACACATAAGTATTACATAATGTACACTACTTATACATACTGGAATTGATGATATTGTAGACATCACCTTCCCTCGGAATATCTATGAGAATCGAATGTACTTTGTTACACTTTTAAATTTCAAGTATTTATTTATTTCTTGCATGAAAAAAACTGAGGAAAGAAATGCCCTTCTACAGGCAATATAAATAACAATCATTCAGAAATTACTTACAATAAAATTTTCCATAAAACTCCATCTTATATAGACACACTGTATACAGGGTGTAAATGAATAAACGCGAAAAATTTCAAGATGTGCTTCCTCGAGTCATTTTATGACGAAAAGTTTCTATGAAAATTCAATTTCTCGTTTTGGTCATACTTCCAAAGATGGCTAGCTATTTTTTATGTGATTTCTTGTATTTCAATGTTACTTCTTATATGTTCATTTGTTTTCACCTGTTGCAACATTGACAGTATTCATTTTTTTAGTTGTCAAAAGAAGTTTCTTAATTTATCTGTATACAGTGTGTAAATGAATAAGTGCGAAAGATTTCAAGATGTCCGCAAACGCTTCGTTACCGATGTACAAGGTGTTGAAACCTTCAGATCTTCTCAGTTTTTTTCTTCTGACAACTAAAGTTTTCGAGATATTTAGTTCAATTTTGGAACATTAATGCCTCTATGAAGCCTTCACAATAAGATCACAGAAACGGTCCTGAAAATCTACAGGGTGGTACTTTTTCTGGGGTCCGTGACTTTCTGCCCCTACAACTTTTTTTCAGTACGACGTACGACACTGGCAATTCACAAAAATCGTATCAATTTTGAATATTTTTTTATTTCTTGCGTTTTTTGGTACCTCCCATTGTTTTTTTTTCTAAAAAAATTATCAATTTCATGTGTACCATAGAAACAAACAATCCCTCTGTTATTTATTTTTTTTATTGACAACTCAGTGATAGCTGTGCGTGACTTCTCTCGAATTTTCACCAATATGGCGGTTTATTCAAACGCAGAAATGGCTGACGCATTTCGTCTACTATCTCTTAATGGTAATTTCTTATAAGCGCCGAGAATATATGCTGCGATGTATCCTCAACGTGTAGCTCCTCATCACACTTTGTTCGGTTTTATCAACGACTAAGAGAAACAGGTAGCTTCAAACATAGAAAACATGATTGTGGTCGCAACCGGGATATTACAACACTAGAATTAGAAGAAGCTGTAATTAATTTAATTGATGAGCAACCCGATACCAGCACTAGGAAAATTGCTTTACAGCTACATGTTGATCATATAATGGTATTTGCCATCTAAAGGAACAGCTGTTATGTACAAATAGTACAGGCACTGTTACTTCGTGATTTTTCGAACCGTCTCGCATTTTGGTTTTGGAAGTCATTGTTAATAACTGTCTCAACCACAAGAAGAGGAAGAAAATCCTTATGCTATCGTTGAAGCTCACCACCAGGAACAATTTTTCTTTAAACGTGTCATTGGAACTATTGGAGATCACCTAATTAGCCCACATTTCTTTCCACCTACATTAAAAGGAGATGCACACACTCAGTTTCTAAGCGAGAGCTGCCAGTTCTACTTGATCCGATTCCTTTAGATGTCAGAGCGGGAATGTGGTTTATGCACGATGGCGCTCCTGCCCATTTTAGTATGAGAGGACATCAATATTTGAACGAACATATCCAGATCGCTGGATAGGTCGAGGTGGACCTCAATTTTGGACAGTCCATTCACCTGATTTAAATCCGAAAGAGTTTTTAACATTTAAAGGCGTTGGTTTATAGTGGAACTCTTGTTTCAAGACAGAAGATTTAAGAAACTGTATTATTGTTTCTTGTAGAGTTACTCAAGATTCTCCTGGGATTTTCAATCGAATACGAAGATCTATGTGTCGACATCTAGACTCCTGTGTAATGGCTGAATGTGGTCATTTTGAGCACTTAATTTGATCTCTTCGTTTTCAAAGTTATGCAAACTTGTTTTTCTAATGATTTTGAAATAAAAATGGGATATTGCATCACAGAAGGATTATTTGTTTTTACGGTACACATGAAACAAAAATAGAATTAAGAAAGATTGTAAATTCACAAGAGATTCATTACAATTTTTCTCAACTGGTACTGAAAAAAAGTTGTACGGGCAGAAAGAACACTTGAAAAAGTACCACCCATTGGCGGATCCAGCCAAGGAGAGCCCCTCTCTGAAGCTTTGTAAAAATGGAAAAAAAATATTAATAATAGTACACAGTAGACAGGAAAGCAATAACTTGTTATACTGAAAGGAGTATAGGTCCAAGAAATAAACCTTTGTAACGCGTCTTATTATTACAATTTTCATTTTGCGCCCCTCCCTTAGGACAATTCTAGATCCGCCCCTGGTACCACCCTGTAGAGTTTCATGACCGTCTCTGTGATCTTATTATGAAGACTTCATAGGGTCATAAATGCTCCAAAATTGAACTACATAAATATCTCGAAAACTTTAGTAGTCAGAAGAAAACAATGAAAAAATCTGAAAATTTCAACACCTTGTACATCGGTAACGAAGCGTTTGCGGACATCTTGAAATCTATCGCACTTATTCATTTACACACTGTATACAGATAAATTAAGAAACTTCTTTTGACAACTAAAAAAATGAATACTGTCAATGTAGCAACATGTGAAAACAAATGAACATATAAGAAGTAACATTGAAATACAAGAAATCACATAAAAAATAGCTAGCCAACTTTGGAAGTATGACCAAAACGAAAAATTTAAAGGCAAATAAATAATGGAATATTGTTATACACAAATGGAAACCACTGAAAAATAGAAGAGCTCGACGGCAATAAGGAGATAAAGCAGATTTGGCCAATGGGCTGTGACAATGAGCGATATTACTTACTTTTGTTTGTATGACCGGCCAGCTGTACAGTTTCACTCTACCGAAATCATCTCCGGTCGCCATTAATTCCCCGTCGTGGCTACGATCGCAATAATTCAGATCAGTACCGTCAGCATTCTCAGGCCAGATGCCCACTGACGTAAATGTCAACGTACACGTATTTGTGGCCCATTCCACGTCTCTGGTAATACTGCTTTGCGGAATTTGACGACACGTTCCTGGATTCCCTGTGAAATAAAAAATGAAATTAGTTAAAATGCGAAACCTAAAGCTACGATTGCTAAAAACTGCGAAATCATACTTACAGAATAACAATTCGTAATCTCCTGAATTGCTTCTTAACGTTTGGTTATCGACTGACCAATCTATGTGTTTGACGTAGCTAGAATGACCCTGAAATAAAGAAAAATGTAATCAATTTAGATAAATAAAAAATATGAACTATTTGGAAGTAAAACAAAGCGATTAAATGTAATTTGCTTGAAAATCCTAATACCTGCGCCAATTAAGATTTTTTAAACAAATCGGTGACTTTCGTCTAATTATATGAAAAATATATTTTATTCCTAAAATCATAAGAATTGGGTGGTTTTCTGAAAGATAGTTGTGGCATCTCTGGATATTATTTTTTGGGAATAGCACCACATAAACTTGAAAGTCTGTATGTTTCAAATAGTCCAAATGTTTCAAGGTCTAAATAAGACCCCGTTTTCAATAGTAATGAACGTAACACAAATGAACAAGAAAATTAAAAATTAAAAGGATTCGTACTGACAAATTTAGTTAATCACAATTTGACATTAATATTTGACAATTAAACTGATAAATAAAGATAATTTACTGGAAATTTGATATATACAGAGTAGCACTAAAAATTCTAAAGATCCTGTGAAATAAGAAAGCTTCTTTCACATTGGAAGAATTTGAAAGAGTTATCTTCAGAATTTCATTTGGCACTTCTAGGTACGACTTTGTTAAAAAAAATATATTGGAGATCCTTTAAACCTATAAATGTTCGAATAAATGAACACAAAATTATATAAAGAAACGACCTTGGTCGTAAAAAACAATTTCAAAATTCAACCATATTACACAAAGATGAACACAATGCAAAACGAAAACTGAAAGAGTCTGCTTTAATTTTGCTAAATGAAAGCGATTGTATAGCTAGTAGTTCTATAGAATTCAGCCGTTCCTGGTTATCAATAATCAAGGATGAAATTAATAATGGTAATGTCCTTTTAAACAACCCTATATCGGGATAGTTCATAAGGTTTTTCCTAGATTTTCCCTTATGACTTTAATGAGATCTCTGGAACATCAGAATTTCTTTGGTCTCATTTTTGTCGAATGCACTCTCTTATAACAAAGTCGTACCTAAGAGCGCCACATGAAATTCTGAAGATAACTCTTTCAAATTCTTCCAATTTAAAAGAAGCTTTGTTATTTCACATGATCTTTAGAATTTTTAGTGCTACCTCGTATATATCAAATTTCCAGTAAATTCTCTTTATTTCAGTTTGATTGTCAAACATTAATGTCAAATTGTGATTAACTAAATTTGTCATTACGAATACTTTTAATTTTTAATTTTCTTGTTCATTTGTGTTAAGTTAATTCCAATTGAAAACAGGTTCTGATTTAGACCTTGAAACCTCTGGACTATTTGAAATATACAGACTTTCAAGTTTATATATATATATATATATATAAATATATAAAATAAATAAGAATTGAGGTTTTGAAATAAAGATGTAATAAGTGAGAAGCTCAGATTAGTTTATTTTAATTGCTTAGTGGGTAAATAATGGTCAGATTTTACTGCCATTGACAACGACGTCAGACTGAGACTTTGAAACGTTTAGATTTTTTAAAATATACAACCATTTTTTCTCAAGTGTGGTATTATTTATATATATCAGCTCAACAGGCCTAGTGGCCCTTCCCTTCCAGTCCCTGATACCCACTTCCTCCAGATCCTTTATAACTTCCTCTAGCCTTTTTTTCCTAGGTCTTCCTCTTATTCTTTTTACTCCCTCACTTACAAATACTACTCTTTTTACCCATGGTTTGTCTGACATTCTTGCAATGTGTCCGAACCATCTAGCTCTTTGTATTCTAACCTCCAAAACAAATGTTTTTTGTATAACTCTTGAATTTCCTTATTTGCTCTTCTCCTATATTCGTCCTGGTACTGGTATTTTACGTTCCCAAATTTCTAGTTTACGTTCCGTTTTCTTCGTCATTGTCCAAGTCTCGCACGCATATGTGATTGAGGGTCTTATTATTGTTTGATACAACCTTTGCTTCGTTTCTCGTGATATATTTGTAGCTCTTAAAACCTTTGAAAAGATACCTGCGGTCTGCTTTCTCTAGCTAGCCGTTTTTCTATTTATTTCTCTTCATTGCCATTACTTGTTATTGAAAATTCCTCGGACAGATTCCCATTGATAATAACTTTGTTTTCTGTTTTTCTGGTCGTCATCTCTATTAGCTTTCTAAGCTTTTTTTGGGACTCCTAACTGTTCTAATGCCTGATATAGCTTATTCATTTTAATAGTGTCATATGCTTGTTTGTAGTCTATGCATATCAGATGTAAATTTAAATTCTGTTCATAAGCATTTTGTTGGATCTGTTTCATAATAAAAATCTGATCAGTGATTGATCTTCTTGTCCTGAACCCACTCTGGTATTCCCCTACGTGCTCTTCTTGGTATTTTTTATTAACTTTGCTAGGACCTTGTACGTCACATCTCTCAATGCTTTTCCCGGAGAGTTCCTACATTCCTCTTTATCTCCGTTTTTATGAAGGGAGATTATCAACGCTTTAATCCATTTATCCGGCATTCTTTCTTCTCTCCATATTCTTTCTATTAGTCTCCATATCCTAAATTCACCATACTTTAGCATTTCTGCTGTTAGGTTATTTTCTCCGGCAGTCTTGTTGTCCTTTAGATGCCTGATACAATCCTCTACCTCTTTCTTAGTGGGTTCCTTAATTAAGGAATTTTAATTTATACTTTCCACTCCTGTATCATGCTCACTCCAACTATTATCTTGATCAATAACACTTAACGGCTGTGAGAAATATTGTGCAAATCTTTTCAGTTTTCCTTCGGTGTCCCCTACTAATGTTCCTTCTTCAGTTTTTAAATAAAGGGGTTCTCTTCCGACACTACTTTTACTTTTTTTTAATTCTTGGTAAAAATTCCTGGTTTCATTATTAGTATATGCCTTCTCTACTGCTTTTAGTTTTTCTTCTAAATGGGTTTTCTTTTTCATCCTACACAATGACTTGGCTTCCCTTCTCATGCGGCAGCATAAAGCTTTGTTCTCTTCACTACATCCTTCTATAAATCTCAAGCGTGTATTGTTCCTTCTTTCCAATATTATTTTGCACTCCTCATCAAACCACATATTTTTTTGGTTCTTTGTGGGGTTTCCCAAAATTTTTCTGCGGACGTCTTCATAATTTGCTCGATATTATTTACCAAAAAAAAAAAATAAAAAGACACTAAAAGATACCAGAAATATGATCAGAAGACATTAATTTGAGGAATACTCTTTGTATTTGAAAACTTCCTAAGGTTTCAATGTCTAAATCAGACCCAGATCACAATGGTCGTTAAGACAAATAAAAATTTTTTTGTGTTTACAAACTGAAGGTGTCGTTTATCGCCCTTTTTTGCTATTTTTATGGTCTCTCAAAAATAGCACAACTAGTGCCAACATTTCAACTTTTATGTCTGCCTAAAAAATATTCCCAGAAAATTACTAGCTGTAAAAAATTGAGGGCGTTGTTTGGCACTCTCTTATATTTTTATGGCTTCTCAGAAATGCTATAAAGATCGAAACTTTCGGACTTTTATGTTTTCTAGTAAAAATCGGAAAATTCTGAGAATTTAATCAGATCACTTGTGTTTATAAAGATACAGAGGTGATGTTTACCATTTTTTCTTATTATAGATTAAATGGAATTCTAAAAGAACTTGGTTGTCAATAGTTTCTGCCTTTATTAGTACCGAGATTTCAGACCACATTAATCATAACAATACTTTGTTAAACAAGCTTATATCCGAATGGTTAGTATTCATTTTTGACTGCATATCAGATATATAGTTATAATATTTTCTAGAATAAAAGACATATCAAAGAATCTTAATTTGCAACGATAACAAAAATCTGAAGTTGTCGACTTCACGCTAGCAGTATGATTGTATGTATGTACATGTTCGGTTCGACTCAGGGATCGATCCGCAGATGGGCATCGGGTTGCAGGGGCAGACTCAGCCGGGGAGCGCGAGGAGCAGGCCCCCCTGAAGCTTTGCAAATATAGAAAAACCTAATTAATAACCGTCAGGGGCGGATCCAGACACGTGCTTCCGGGGGGCGAATTCATGCTCAGTGGGCGGTCCTGTACTTAAGTTACCTAAATATAATTTTAAAGCCACATTTCTTGGGCTACTTTATTAAAAATAGCATTTGTGGGGTTTAAACCCATTCCTACACGCTTGGAGTTAAGATTACCTCGTTTTAATATTAAATTTACTAACTTCGAGGCTCACGGTGGGGGCGATCGCCCCCCCCCCATGGATCTGACCATGATAACCGTAGAGCGTGGACAGTAGACTAATAAACTGAAAAAGTTAAGTTATATGATCCTAAACAATAGGCAAAAAATCAATAACTTAAATAAAATGATGGAGTTTAGTTCTAAGTAATAAATTTTGGTGACAATTTCTATCATTACAATATACCTGCCCCTCCCCAGTCAAGACCATACTATACCGCGCTTCAGGGAGGATCTTGTACTAAATTTCCTGAATAGAGGGAGGGTCCTTCCCTATGGTTTTGGACACAGTCATTATACTGATCTGAGGTCTAAATCCACATAAGTTACTTTCCCCCTCTCCTTGGATCCACCCCTGGTACTACTGTGAATTTGGTCGTGATTTTTAAAGCAAAATTGTCACAGGCGACGAAATATGGACAAAATCGAAACAACAACCAATGGAATTATAGAATTCAATTTTACCCAAGAAACAGTCCAATATTATTCCTATTCGACATAAGAACGTGGTATTGTTTGTGGATTTTAGCTAAACTGCGCCTTGCAATCTAAAATAAAAGGTGCCAATCAATTAGTTGGAAACAACTTGAACATCCTCCATGCTGATATGATCTAGTCCCTAGTGACTACCACTTCAAAAGCTGGTTGTATGTTACAAGCTGGTTTTACGGTAAGAACCAAATTTCAAATTGATCTTCTTCTTATTGTGCCCTGTCAGGTCCCACTGACTTTGGCAATCACGATGGCGAGCTGATCCCTGTTTTCAGCAACTCTAGTTGTTCGGCGCGATGTATGCCTGTCCATTCCCGGATGCTCCGCAACCAGGACAATTGTTGTTTTCTTCCTACGCCCCTGCGGCCCTCCATTTTGCCCCAAATTGATAAGTTTTATAATTATTTTAAAAACGGTAATTATAAAACAAGTTTCATTTTTATCTAAGTAGAGGGTACTTAAGTGTACTTACCGTACATCTGCCGACTCTGTTGTACCGGAGCCCATTTTCTGACACTTGATAAACATAGATCTGGTTGTCTCGAGATCCAAGAGCGATCATGGAGCCGTCAGGTGAGAACTGTATGACTTGAATGGGCTCATTGCCGTCAGTGTGTTGACCAAGCAGTTCTCTGGTCATCGTATCGAAAATCATCCATTTTCCCGTTACTCCACCAACAAGTACGGTGTTGCCATCTCGTGAGTACGTGACACACTGTGCTTGCTCCTACAAAGTTAAAGTTGTTAATCATTATTATCTTCAACATTTATCATAAACAACATTTCTATAAAATAGAATGGGAAAGGAATTCCTCCCAAGCTTCCAAATGTTTATCAAATTAAATTTTAAGATTGACAATGAACTCACTCCAATATCTTTACTCCACAAAATACAATGAGCCATCGAATCCCACAGCTGAAGAACTTTGTCGAAGCCGGCAGTCGCGAACTGCGGTAAACTTGGATGAGCCGCGAGGCCCCAGAGCTCGTCAGTGTGCCCCAAAATAATCGGTTGGAAACCTAGATCGCAGGTTCCGTTCAGGATGCAATTTCTCGTAGTTCCTATCAATAGCTGAGATCCTCTACCTTCCGATATCACTCTGATTCCTCCATAGTGACCTTCAATCTGTAAAAAGAAGAAAATTCTATAAGGTATTTGCAAGTACAATATGAGTCAAAACTAAAAAAATAGTACCGAAAATGTACCCAAATATGGGTGTTAAATCTGGTGAACAAGGAGGATACTCTAAATCTATACCACCAGAAATTGTTCTCAGCTAAAAATTCCACTGAAACTAAAAACAATGTTCCTGTCTCCAAAACACTTCTTGTGATAAAACAACTGTTAGAACATTACTGTTCCTTAAGTTAACATACTCAGTTGTCTATTGAAACAATAATGAAACTATTATCATTTTGTACAACAACAACAACAGATTTTAAATTTCTCAAATGCAGTATGTATATAGAAACTAAACGAAATAAAAATCATGTACCTTATTGAGACATTTTAATAGTAAATTCAAACCCTTGGTACCTCAGATTATCCAGATACTGTAAAAAGAACTATTATTAACATATAACAGAGCAAATAACTGTTCTGGTGTTAACAAATAAAGAAAAAATATATAAAAAGTGTTCTAGCTGGATATAATTACCCAAAAAACTATTAAGAGTTACTAAAATTGGGCACAAAAGAATTGTTAAGAACCAATATCAAAATTTCTTTCTGACAGTTACAATAAAAATTGTACCATTTATACGGGATCTTTCAGAAAGATTGAAGAGGCAGGAAATTTTATGTAAACACCACATTAAAACCAAAAATGTAATAATGTAATAGCGGAAACACAACTGAAAATTGTATTTATAAAATCTCTTGTGAATATAATACAATTTATATTGGAGAAACAGCCATCCTTCTAAGTATTCGAATAAATGTACATAAAAATTTACGAAAATTTGCAAATATGCTTGGAACCTTAGTAAAAATACAAAAATGATGCATACCTGACTTAAAATTCCAGTAGCACTCAAATTGCTGTCGAACTGTACGATTTTACCGTCTTTACCACCTCCAGTGATGACGCTGCCGTCCTTGAGAACGCAGATGGAGAATATGGCGCCTTCGTGAGCGTTTTTGACGAACTTCCAAATGGTGTTGGTCCCTCTACCCCAAACAGCAAGGTTGCCATTCGAATCCCCCGTAATGGTCTCTCCAGTTTGTAAAAATGCAACGCAAGTCACGTATTTCGGTTTCTCACGTGTTTCGAAAATACCCATTCGTTTATGAATCGTTCCTCCGACGTCCAGAGACCAGAAAGCGATGTGGGATTTCCCGCAGGTGACGATGGTGTTGCGGTCCAATGGATGGAATTCTGCTGCGACTATGGTATCCACAGAACACTAAAATGACAAAAAATACTAACAAATGATGATAACCTTAATTTGGTAAAAACCTACCTTAGTTTCTGTGATTTTGTATCCGTTTTCCCCTTTTTGCCAGTCCCACACTGAAATTATATGTTCTGGTGCTTCGTCCACGGCGACCAATAGTGAGCCACCGTCTGCTTTGCTGAATGATAAACAACACACTGAGTGGTCGAAATCGCTCATGCCAATGACGGCTTGGGTATGTAACGACACTGAGTTCCACACTCGAATGTGAGGCTAGAAAAAGACAAGCTTTATGAAGACTACATGAAATGAAGATCCAAAGCTATTGAAACGTTGTGAGATGAAGCAAACTCAAAAAGATGGAAGTTAAGGGAAACTCCGATGAACAAGTTTCAAGTCTTCCACCTTCAAACCAGATCTTTAGTTTTTACTCTCAACATGTATTTTAGTAATTGGATTATCAAAAGGAGTATATAAAATATAACTTTTATCAAAAACAAAAAATTTTACATACCCTGGCGTCTCTTCTGTCATGCCCTGCACACTGTCCTGTAGCTACTAACATTTTATTAGGGTGAATGGCCAAACTAAAAAAGGAAATAGAAATTAATGCATTTGAAGTTGCATAAAGTTTTTCAATAAAATTGTAGCAACATATTGACTTTCAGCAACATTGTAGTTTGATAACGTTACTCAGACGTATTCTTATATATTTAATGCAGTTTATTAGATCACAGATGAATACACAGGGTCACAATGTGCTCATGTTAAAACTTATTATACAAATAAGTGTTCTGGAAAAACACCAACAGTCAAAAATATATAATTTCAATAGTTTCACTTTTTAACAATACCGTTTTGACTTGATAAATCCTTTTTGGCGCAGTCAATAGGATCGCTTGGAAATTGTCGAAATCAAACGTGAAATTTCTCACTCAATGAATAAAGCAAAAAGCGATCATTTGAACTTGGTCACTGTACTAGCGGAAGCAATTGTTTAGCAGAGTGGCTCTTTGTATCTCAGGAAACCCGTTTCGTTGTCAATCTGCTTTTGCTTTTACATTTACAGGATGTAAATAGTTTGAGTGCATATATTTCAGATGAAGATAGTATAGACAAAATCAAACAAAAAACTCTTACACCATTATGGCCTTAATAAATTCAGAAATATTGTCTGTCAATACAACTGTTTATTCAGTAATTCAGTAATTAGAATGGTTTTGCCGAGAATTAAATTTGTTTTGGTAAAAAAACAATTGTAAAATATTTGTGAAAAAGATTTCGTCTTAGCTATTAACTTTTTGATGAAAAATACGCGAAATTATGAGCAGGTAGGTTTTCGCGGCCAGAGTCATAGCTGATTCTGCTTTTTCCGGATTTGGACCGCGTAATTTTTTTGAATTAATTTATTTATATATCTGAACCAACATATAAACAAAGTTTTCCGACGTTTCGTCCACACTTCAAGGGTGAAAAAATACAAATGTTACTTACCTTACGCCGAACACATTCTCACAAACACACATTGAAACTTCACTTTATTGAACTTGTCACACTAAATGACCAACACTTTGGATCCAAAGTGATAGTTATTTACAATTTGTGCTTCAGTGTGACAAGTTCAACAAAGAGAAATTTCAAAGTGTGTTTGTGAGAAACATTTGTATTTTCTCACCCTTGAAAAGCTAAGTGTAGGCGAAATCAGCTTCGAGAAATTATGTTAAAAATAAATTAAAAATTATTTATTAAATATTATTTAGAAAGAAATTTAAAGAATTTATTTTAACCACTACAATATTCACAAACACATGAGTTCAAATCAAATCTTTGGGTTAGGCACATATAGATACTTATATAATAAATAAACTCCAAAGTTACTATGTACAACACAAAAATCGCAGCAACCTGCACGATATTAATCCATTTCTTGTAAAATCTGGCATTTTCTGCTATAAATAAAAGTTTCACGAGAACTACACACTTATAAAACTAGCGTTTACAATGTAAACAAAACATGCACAATGCAAAAACTACAAATACAGACGTTATATTCGTCTCAGTTATCGCGATGTTGCAATATCTTTTCAGTCAGTTTGCGGTGTAGTTCCGATTTATGTTTAATTATCAACAAAGTGGTCTGTCAATGGTGAAGTGATTAGTAAAGCTATGGGATCTGGTTACTAGTTAAATTTCAAGTTTCACAAGCGTGCGAAATAAGCAACATTTCCATTTTTGGAAAAAATTACTACAGCTATTTTTTAAAAAATGAATCCTCAAAATATTTACACTCATACCGTATTTAGAGCATTTTATTCTAAATCAAGATACCTTTTTAGCATAAAATATATTTTTATTATTCTTCTCGAGCAAAAAATAATCAGCTACTGATGATTCAAGTTATATCGAATAGTGGACTTACCTTTTGATGTCGTCTGTATGTTCGGCATAATGCCTTTGACTCTGTTCTTCTACATTATATAGCACCACGACGGCTGCGACGAAATACACCATTTCACCAGTAGGCAAAAAGTACAAGTTCGATCTGCAGTCTCTTCCTCTGTAACCGTATACCCAATCGAGTTTCAGTCTCTTCGACGGAGCTGTAGACACTTTGGTGATATTATAGTTTTCCGATAGATCGCTAGGAGCGTACAATATGATTGGACGGCCTCGAAGGTAGATTTTAATCGTTTTGTCTTCTTCGTTGTACACGGCATCTTTCGTACTGAAAGTAATAAATATGTTATACTGGGTGTCAAACTAAAAAAAATAGCTATATGTCGAAATCAAAAAAAGTAGCAGGGAAACATTAAAAAAAGTCTAGCTAGTCCGATGGGGGCACAAAAACGGAGTACTACACAATTTTTGTCAAAATTATTTTTCAGAAAAATTGCTTTCCTTCTCTCCAGGAACCTTTTTATATGCTTCCCTTGAAATAGCTCGACATTTTTTAATATTTTATCGCCTCAACTCTTCCGTTGCCTGTTTGGAATTTGTACCCCGGTGGACTCAAGTCTGGTGATGCAGAAGGCTATTTGATCACAATTCTTCTATGAATTCATTGATTTGTATGCGATTATTTGATTACCACTTTCCCAGGACTCCAGTGTAAAAATAGTTTCATACAAGGGTGACAACTTGGCTCCTAGAGACTTATTGCCTTTTTCCCTCTCACAAACTTACGAGGAGTGAAGTCCCTCTTCCCCTTTCGCCCTATATCCTACCCTCCTTTTCAGAGGAAGATTAAGGTTAAAACTAGAACCCAACAAATGGTGAATTTTACATTGAGCGCTGTCTCATGGAATATGGAAGAAGGAAAAATTCGCCAAAGACGAAAAAAACAAACAAAACACAACTCCGAACAAAATGAAATTACAACTTTTAAGATATGATCACAAAAAAAACTGATGAAAATTGAACAAACAGGATATAGTTGTGGTTAGTGTGGTCAAAAGAATAGGAGAGAAAATAAACATACCAAAATCAAGCAACATTTTTGTACTATTGTGGTAAAGAGCAAGAAAGAAGAGGGGGGAGTCTTCGTGCACAAGAAACAATAGAAAATAATCCAAATACACTTGAAAAGTGTGAGATGTCTGATCTAGAGACTCCACTTTAACTAATTTTAACGATAAAACGGCCAGAAAAACATGGAAGGATAGAAATTCTATTAAAGTTCCTACTAGAACACAATTTATATCATATGAACCATTTCTTTAAAAAAATCAAAGGATATAGATATGAAGGAGTCCGATGAAACAACACAAAATGAAATTAACTATATGCTATCAAACAAAAAAAACAGACGTAACAGCTTTGCAATCGCAAGTGATCATGGAATGATTCGAGTGCAGATAAATATAGATACCTCAAATGAGAGAAAGAATAATGCAGAAAAAGAAAATCTAGACAAGGACATAGTACAAAGAAGAATAAGAATAAAAGAAATACATCAATAAACTAACAAAAAAATGACACAAGTATTTAAAAGATTAGCTCCGATGAAAATTGAAAAAAGGAGGAATTTGCCCAATATATAAATATGAAAACCAACCTGAAATAAATAGTTGTGTTAAAGTAGCTTGATTGTTTTAGAATTTCTGAAAAAGGTCTGGTTTTTTTTGTGTCCGAATAAAAGCAAAAAAGATTATCGGCCCCAAAAAGTTATACATTTTCAACGTTCAAAAGTTCAAATGGACACTGTTACTTGACAATGGAAGAGAGCTGCAGTTGAAAAAAAATAATCGAGTATTTGAAGTTAAAACACTTTTGAAAATCAGATCAACATGTTCAGAAACAACGAAATTTAATTTGTGGCAAAAACTAACAGTTTTCAAATTTAATGCCAATATTTACGAAGTGAATGAAACCAAATTATGACAGGACTGAATTAATCATAGTTAAAATGTTTATTATATTTAAAAATGTGTAGGTTGAATTTTAGTGAGCTTCAATATTGTAAGATTTTAACACATAACTGAATATTTTAATTTACGTTACATAAAACATAATTAGTTGCAACAGTCCTACCCGTGCACTTATATCAAACGTTACTTAAAATTATACAGAATTCCATAATACCATGGTCCGTTAAATAAATTTAATAACATATTTTCATTTATATTTCAACAATAACAACCGTACAAATCCTTTATTCAGAAACAAATTCGTAAACCTGCTTTGAAATCAAATGATTTTATATGCAAAAAGTGAACACAATCGACTAGACTGAAATTAGTTTCATTCATTTAAAACTAACTTTCATTTTCACTATAACTTATTTAATTTTATACAGCTTGTTACATACAGTTATTAGCCATAACTTATTGATACGTTCATTTATTGTAGGAATTTTAGTTACGATATAAAATGTTTGTTGTTTAATTTTTGTGGTCAAATCTTGCATATTGTGGGTTTTACCCCAATGGTTCCGTACAATGTTAATTATGTACATAGTTCATCCATCGCGGGAGTCTAGAATATCAAAATTTTTGCGTGTTTTAGATACCCATACTCACAGGAAATCGGTCCCAGAAATTTCGAGACTGACGAAGTTAAATTAAGTTTAATATTTTTTATATACTCTCTTCGAGTATATATATATATATAATATACAGGGTGAGTTTTTTTAATGATCAGTATGGGGATCTCGGAAACTAGCGGAGATAGAGCAATGGTTAAATTGGGAAAGATTAGCAATTTTACTGGCCCAATTTAATGACACTTTCGGATTTTTGTAAAAAGTCATGGCTTACTAGATATTTTGAAAAAACTAAATTCTGTCGATTTAGTCAAATCCCTCTAGCTCCTTTGTTTTTGATTTTATAAAAAAGTGTAAATATCAAAATTGAAGGGAATTGTATCCCAAATATGATTGTCATGTCCTCGTTTTCGAGATATGACACAAACTTATCTTTTTTTGAATGGAAATCATAGTTGGCTATGACCTCAAAAAATCGGACATTTTTAGAGCTTTTCAACGATATATTACTCGACATAGTTATTCATAAAAATAACGGAGTTATGGATGCTTTTCTCTCTTATTTTCACTTTTAACGTAGTTAGCCATGAGATAGATTTATTTATTAATAACTATTCCAAAAAACATTGAACGATTTTTTTATTAGGTATATCAGATATAACGAAAAAACTAAATAAGTAGGTACTTACTAAAAACTTAAGAAATTAAAGTACATAATAATGGTTACAATTTATGTTCGAAAAGTCCACCATTGTTATTTAGACAAAAATTGCATCTTTTTAAGATTGACATTACCGCTTTCCTCACAGACCGCCTATCAATTTCTTCAATTGCTTGTAATACCGCCTACCTTAGGTCACCAACTGTCTCATACTTTCTTTTGTATACTTTGTTTTTTAGCGCACCCCATAAATAGAAGTCTATAACTGCCAAATCGGGAGACCGGGGTGGCCATTCGCGTGGGCCATTTCTTCCTATCCAAGAGCTTGGATAGATATTATCTAAGTGTTGTCTTACTAATAACGAGTTATGAGCAGGTGCTCCATCATGTTGGCACCACTCAATTTCTAAACGAGTTCTCAAATTCAAATTATGCAACATGTCTTGAAAAGTGTATTGCAATAAATGCAAGTAGCGTTCCCCAGTAAGTGATTCGTCATAGATAAAAGGACCCAGAATAGTAGACCTATGATACCACACCAAACAGTAAAACCAAATTTCATCTGGGGTCGTCTTTGTTCTACATGGAAAGGGTTTTCTTTAGCCCAGATATGCTCATTGTGTCTATTGAACATACCGCAGTTGGTAAATCTAGTTTCATCTGACCATAACACCTTTAATAGAAACTGTGGATTGTCAAGGCACAGTACCTTAACTACAGTTCGTTGAGATGTGCCAGCTTCTGCCACAACCTCACGAGTTGATGTAGATGGATTTTGATTTAGCATTGCCAAAACATTTATTTGTGCTGGTTCGTTAATTTGATTACGTTCCTTTGGTGGTTTAGTAAAAGATCCATATCTGCGTAAACTATCGTAAAGCTTCTACATAGAGCAGGTTGACGACGATTAAAATATCTATGAAAGTATTCCTCAGCTGCACGAACTGAATTTTTATGGCATATGATATAACATTCCACCATATTCAGTTTTTCTTCGTTAGAATATTTAATTTTATCACGAAAACTTGTCAATATCGCTGTTAGTTCAGCACTAGTAATGGAATTACTCTCAAATGAGGAAACGTAAAAGTGAAAACAATCTTTTTCATGGCTACCTACGTTAAAAGTGAAAATAAGAGAGAAAAGCATCCATAACTCCGTTATTTTTATGAATAACTATATTATATCGTTGAAAAGCTCTAAAAATGTCCGATTTTTTGAGGTCACAGCCAACTATGGTTTCCATTCAAAAAAAGATAAGTTTGTGTCATATCTCGAAAACGAGAGCTGTCACGCAAACGAGGACATGAAAATCATATTCGGGATACAATTCCCTTCAATTTTGATATTTGCACTTTTTTATAAAATTAAAAACAAAGGTGCTAGAGGGATTTGACTAAATCGACAGAATTTCGTTTTTTCAAAATATCTAGTAAGCCATGACTTTTTATAAAAATCCGAAAGTGTCATTAAATTGGGCCAGTAAAACTGCAAATCTTTCCCAATTTAACCATTGCTCTACCTCCGCTAGTTTCCGAGACCCCATACTGATCAAAAAAAAACTCACCCTGTATATTGTTTCTGGTTAGGGATCCTTCATCAGTTGTCACGATGTGTAAGTTTACTCGTTGCTTATTTACTTAGTTATCAATTTACTGAGCTGTATTAAATAGATAATAATATTAATAGTCATCTGCAGAAATAGGGGCTGATCATAAATTCATAATAGAGAAATACGAGTGACAAAACCAATTTACAATAAAATGAATCAACCAGAATACACCCGACAGAAGGAATCGACAACCAAATTTTGGAAAACGACGAAGTAGACGAAAGCTGGCTAAAGATCAGAATCAATATTTTAAAGGCTGCAAAGGAAGTTAGCAAGAAGAAGTAGACAGGAATAAACAATATCAAAGAGAAAAACACCATGGTTGTCTAAAGAAGTGAAAGAAAAGTATTAAGAAAAGAAAAACGCGTATCTGGAATATATGACAAACAAGACAACAAATTCATATCGAAATTTCAAGAGAAATAGCAATGAAACCAAAAGTTTATCAGAATAACGAAAAATCACATTGTCGTAAAATTTATCTACGCCGTCCCTGGCTAAAGCAACGTAAAACATTCAAGTCGACTGAAGTATATAAAAAAAGAAAATCCTCAAGGTCGACCGTGCTAGAAATTTCGAAAAGACTCGACAACCGAGAAGATGACCCTCGAAATTTGCTGGAAGAATTCGATGCAGATTAGAAAAGGAACAACCGATCATCGCAGAAGTTAGTACAACTTATTTCGTGTTATTATTTTGATGCTATTGTATTAGAATCAGCTGTTGAAAATATTTGATGTTTACGTGTAAATATAAGTTCTACAAAGGGAACTGAATAGTTTTTTTTAATTAATTAACTTTGAACCCACGGAGTTTATTGTAATATGAAGGCTCTTCAAAAGATAGGAAGGACGACTTCAATAGATTATAAAAGGAAATGTGGAGCTTCATAAAAAGAAAGAGTAAAGAAATATAAGAGATATAGAAGTAAATATATAGAAATAAAAACATGGATAGATTACTTACAAGAAACTTGATGAAAAGACCAGAATAAGCATAAGAAAAGTAGAGAAAACGTAAAGAATTTGGTCAAGTGCGAGTTGGACTCCCATACTAAGGATTCCGTACCACCTTTGAGATGTGATAAAATGTAGGTGAATCAACGTATATATTTTTTTTAATATTCAGACAAGCAATGAATGAGAGCATTTTCGTATATTTATCTTAATTCCTTTTAAACAAAGCGTTTTGAATTTATATATTTTTTATCTGCTGTAAGATTTACTTGAATTTTATAAAAACATTTATTTAATTTTCTAATTAGGATTTTCGCTTCATTAACAAACTTTCAGTGAAGCCCTATATAATCTTTTGTCTGAGACTTAGGCTCAGTAATTTGGAAGAATGGGTCAAATTTTAAATAATAAATTATTAAATCTTTTAAATAATTATTTTAAAAATACAAATAAAATATATTTCTATTTTTATGATGATTCCTTTCGTTTGATACACTACGTTAAGGGTGCACTTTAAAAAACAAATTTTTATTTTCCATTTAAGTTTTATAAATTACTGTTGAAAATTGTATTTTACTTTTCTTAATGAGTCGACTTTTGTATATTTTTAAAGAATTTTTTAACAAATTATTTTCATTTGATATATTTAATGATACGTCTGATTTTTTTTTAATTTTCATTTAATTCTGTAATATGGCCTCCAGAATTAATATGAGGGTTTTCTCCTTATTTTTCTCTTCAGGTCAAGTGAGACTCTATATTTCTATTTTTTTTAATTTCGTCTGTAGTTTCTGAGATAAGGGGCAATTAGTCGAGTTTTATATTTATGTAAATATATTTTAAACAAATCATTATAAAAATATGGAAAATATATATTTGTGTTTCTCATTTGATACATTGCATTCCCTTTTTTTTCAAAATTTTAGGCTCAATAGTTTCGGACACTGGCGGATCCACAGGGGGGGGCTAAGGGTGGTATGCTTTTTTGGTGTTTATTGTGTTAAAATCAATCTTCAGGGACTTCAAGCCAAACATAAAAATTTCGTCGTTTACTTTATGTGCTACTGATTGGGTCACCAAACTATACTAGATACTATACAAATATGTTGCTCAAATACAAGAATAACAAATTGTGATGGGAATTCATCTGATATCTCGTGTAATCGTCATTCATCCAATATTTCATGGGGTTCAAAAGGTTCTTTACCTGGCGCCTCGAAGGATGGTGAATAGCACTATTGGAATTCCTCCGTGGAGGACCAATGAAGGAGATTTCTCGGCGGCTCTTTGACCTTCAAGAACCTTCTAAGGAAAATATATAAATACGGAGAGCTCAGGAAAGGATTCATTCGGCATTCGATTGCAGTATAGTAGTTCAAGATAAAATGTAAGTAGTTGTGAGAATATAAATAAAAGTAGTGGAAATAAAGTATAGTAAGTTCGGCTGTGTTTTTAAATAAATCCAAGAACCCGAAGTGTAAATTAAAAGTGTAAATTAAAACATTACAATATCCATATGAAAACAGTTACAAAAAAAAGTTAAAACAAAAACCAAGAAATAGTATAGACATCTCATAAGAATGATTCTAAACAGAACATTAATAAAAAGAGAGGAGATTAAGTGAAAGCAATGAGTAATAAAAGAGAAAAAACTATAGAAGAAAAGAAAACTACAGGAAAAGATAGAAACGCCTCGACAAAAAACGAGGCTTGAAAAGACAAGAATATATGACGAAGAAGATTAATTATAGCATAAATCATAAGATACATTTTGAACTTTAAACATTGGGTATGAATTTAGGCGTCCTTAATGCTGTTTTGACCGCATAGCCTCTAAAAACATTTTAATATTTTAGAACACATGAACAAGTCTGAATTTCGATCATATCAGGCTTTCAAATTATATATTTTCCTTTCCAAGAAACTCAAACATGCTATAGAAAATCAATAATCATTATGCAGTAAATATTTCATACTCACAGTGGCACTGATAGAATTAAAATATTTATCCACGTTTCCTTTGTAAATTATTAATGAATTAGGTTAGATTTCTGCATTATTAAATTGCTCGATATTCCGTTAATGCAGTCCATTAGATAACGGATATACTCAACTTGAATACAAATATAAAAAGTAAAAAAAAACAAGACATTAAAATCTCATTAGAAAAGATTTTCGATCGTTAAACGAAAGAAACGGGTACGAAGAAATTAAGTCCAGTAAATATTAGCTAAAAAGAAAGAACTTAATTGACATAGATTTCTTTTGAATAGCTATCGTCTGTTGCTTGAATTCAGTTGTCCATAAAAATCAATTTTTGCTTCTAACATGAAATTTTTTAACTTATTTTTATGATTAAATACACTGACAATGAAATCGCACAAGGAGATGTTTAATTAATATTTGGTAAAACCTAGTTGCTATATACGGAGTAAATGATTAAAATGATTAAAATTTGAATAAAAATTACGAAGAAGTTTAATTTTTTTAAAGTTTGTTAAAATTATGTTTTACGCCAGTTTATAGAACAAAATTGACATTTTCGGACATAAAATTCAACAACAATTCGCTTATACCATCACTTCAGTTTACCGATAATTATTACTAAGATTTTAACGGCAAACTCGTAGTAAAGAACTATCTAAATAATAAAAACTCACAAAAATACGAATTTTGTTTGTTTATTGCTTATATAATGAAGGAATCGTAATGCCGTTTACAGAAAACTTGTAATGAATTAGAAATCCTTCTTAATGAGCGTTTATATATCTTGATTGGATCATTTTTTTACCGAGTAAACTCAGAAAAACTGGTAAAAAGTGTTTTTTTTTTCTGAAATTTATATCTTTCTGGTGACTAATACAGGAATACTAATCATCGTCAAAACGATAGTTTATGGTGTTATATGGGCTCACGAAGGATACTATTGAATAAGTAGTTTTTGAAGGATTGGAATTTAAATAATTTATAGCTATTTTGCACAACCCACCGTATTAACTATGACTAGCCCGCTCGTGATATACTAAATATATTTTGAAACTTTATAAATGCCGAGAAATTGATTTAAAATATTGGTAGATATTGCAGTAAATGTACGAATGTGCGACAGCCAGCCAGCGTTACACACAATAGTTGGCAAGGCACATGGACGGATCTAGAATTTTTTTGAAGTGGGGACATAAGATGAACATTATGGTATTGTATTTTTGTAAGTTTTTTCTCAACAGTTTATTACGTTTTTATTTACATAACTATTACCTGCCCATATTGGTCTACCTGTATATAGCTTACTGATATTAATTATACTAGCTGTCGCCCAGTGGTCGAAATTCGATCAATTGTGTCAATATCTCTGGCAGGTT
This sequence comes from Octodonta nipae, assembly GCA_034190945.1. Taxonomy (NCBI): domain Eukaryota; kingdom Metazoa; phylum Arthropoda; class Insecta; order Coleoptera; family Chrysomelidae; genus Octodonta; species Octodonta nipae. The sequence continues at coordinate 58,071,387 of CM067224.1, read as the reverse complement.
AAGTAACATGAAAATTTTATGGTGACATTCTATCCTAGGACTTTAGGGAAAACAGCAATTACACAGAACGGATCCAGATTCGGAACCTCTGTGTGATAGTTTCCTCGAAAATCCTAGATGTCGGTCTTACATCTCGCTTCTACAAATAAGTAATGAAATTCAAGTTTTTTTCAGATATAATTCATAGAACTTTATTTGTTTTCAAATTCGTAATTCTTAATTTAATATGACAATAATTCAACTGCTAATAGGCTACCCTACATATTTATTTTTTCTAACCCCCCTGTAATAATAATTCCATCTCATTATATATTTCCACCACCCTGTGATATGCAACTGCTTATGGACCACGCATAATATTTTTTAACATTTTTCAACCACCGGGTAAACCATTCTGTATATGCCACTGCCTATAACCCACCATATTTACTCTTTTTGTTTATGAAATTTTTAATTATCTTCTGTAACTATAATTCTACTCCGACCTATATTTCAATCATTATATATATATGGAACTCTTCGTGGTCTACTCTATAAATCATTTCCTTTTCTAACATGTTTTATCACCATCCTGTATATCTATAATTCCTCTTACCCTATATTTCATCTTAACTTTATATACAACTGCTTATGGGTTACGAAATGTTGCATTTCCATTTCCGCCACCCTGTATATGCATCTATGTATAACATTTTTTGCACCACCCTGTATAACTGTAATTTTACTGCACCTTCTATTCCAAGAACCCTGTAAATTCAACCGCTAATGGGCTTCCCTATATAATTATTTCATTAGTTATAATTGCACTCTACTCTATATTTTAAACACCCTAAATATGCAACTGCTTATGTGCCACCCATTAAAAAAATGATTTCTAACATATCTCGAATCGCCCTGTATAATTATGATATTCAACGATTACTTTACCCACTAAACAATAACAACGCTTGCATGCCACTTCCAGAAATACATGCTCTAAGTATATTAACAGCATTGGTCTGTCTATATATAATTACTCAATGGTTTGAGTCTGGCGGCGGCGGCACGCGGCACGGCACATTCATTTGTTTGGCATTGGCATTATTGACGTAAATAATGAATTTTTATTATATTTTATTTAATGAATGAACCAATATTATTAATTAAGATTAGCATTCTGCACCGAAGGTCGTCAGTAGCTACTAAACAAAACAAAAATGAAGAAAATCGGTTGAGAAACACAGGAGAAAATGGTACCTAATCGTTTTGTCTTTGCCTATTTATATATAGATTACCTACTGTTTTCCACTGACTGAATCCGCCACTGTCAAAACATCGGAGGAGAAGTAAGGGTTCGTCTTTTCAGCAAAATTTTACAAGCAGTATTAATGTATTTTATGGCTCCATAACAAAAATCCAAGATATACGAAGTGAAGAGCATTTTATGATGTTTCAAAACATATTTTGCATATCGCTATCGAACTATGGTCGTTAATACGATACGTTCTGCAAAATATTTCTACAAATTACTTAAATTGCAATTCTGAAAGGTCTACTAAAAGTACAATATCGATCTTCAGCGTTATTAATTTCAACGATATAAGATATCAGTAGAAGGCAGATTAAGGTTCCAGCTGTTATTACAACCAAGTTATGAATTTTTTAAAATCACTCACTTTATACCGGTTCTTCCAGCTTTACTTTATGAAAAATGCTGCCATCAAAATTTATAAACACTCATTTTGAAGATTTTCTGATTCTCTACAATTTTTCTAATGAAGGCATTATGAACAGATTATTACTTTTTAGACTAGACGCGAAAAACGAATCTACCCCATATTTTTTTGCTGTTAAAATTATGTAAGTTAAATAAACTATTATTTACGTGATGGCTCATGCGGTTTGCTGTGTAATTTTGTCACTTAAAAATCTCTACTGACTGGTGTATTTGTCTATACACTCCCTAACACGTCTTGGCATTGCTTCAATAAGGTGTTCTATTTCTTCTTGAGGAATACAATACCAAGCTACCTGTATTTCTTGTCTTAGAAGCCCCAAAGTCCAAAGGGGCTGTGGTAAATTTCCGAGCCTTCTAACCATCATAACTCAAACCTGTCCTATGGGGAGAGATCCGGGACTCTACCAAAAAAGTCTAAACTAACTCGAGCAACATGAGGCCGAGCATTTTGTTGTTGAAATATAGGATCCATAAGCAACCAAGCAGTATCGAGATTCATCAGAGAAACCGACCTGATGCCATTCCACATTGCAATGTTGTCATTCTTTGCACCACTGTAGTCATTGCCGACGATCAGAGGTAGCACCAGATGGGGTCGATAATGCTGCACTCCTAAAAACCTTATACGGTGGTAAACCGTTCAGACACTTACAATATGGCTTGTTCTCCTAATCACTCATCAGCCAAATTTCATGTTATCAAAAATCGGTCTCTAAAGACAATAAGTCTTAGAGCCGATCTTGAACTTCATTCGTGCTCCTTTGACGTCCAGTGATTCCGATTTTGGGTATTATCAAACACGCTTGATAACACCTCATAAAAGTAGTTGGACTTCTGTTCTTCTTCTTTCAAATTCATTTAGCTGGCGATACATTCGTCGAACACGTACTCTAGGCATTTTGACATTACTAAATATCGATTTTGGATCCCATCAAGCAGTTTGTTTATTGGTAATTTAAAAAAAAAATTCAAAAAACAACTACAATATTAATTAACAAGAAACAGTTTACATGAAAAAACATTCACCAAACGTTACCAAATTTTAATTATTTACTCTTTACTATAGCATCTATGTTTTACCAAAACAGTTGTAAAAACCTAACTCCAAATTGTTGAAACAGCGCGGCGTTGAGTGTTTAAATAAAGGTTTGGTGTTACGATGCAAAACTGTGTTTTTACATTTGTGACACACCAAAGATTCCACAGAATTTCCATTACCAAAACAATATTAAATTTAAACATCTTTTTCTGGATGTGGTGATTTCTTTGTCAGTGAGTATAAGGATCGCAGATCCATTATTACCAAAGTAAACTAACCAATTTAACATTTAGAAAAATCAAGTAATGCAACAAAATATGATGAGATTAATGTTGTGAATACTATTCAACGTTAAAAAGAGACTTGGGCAGGTTATGTGGCTAATAGACGGGTAAATGGAGTGAGGATCACTCGCTGCAAAATGGACAAGAAAGGCTAGTGATGATGATGATAAAGAAGAATACTTTATGATACGACAATTTACGCCAAGGCAGATGAGGTTTCATCAACCTAAGACAAAAAAACAACAAGTAAAAAATTCGGCAGGGAAGAAATTTCGACAGCTTCAGGTTGACCAACCTGTGATTACCTAGAAAACTCTGGGTAAATCCACAAGAAAATATATTTTTTTCATGTATTTGCAGGATATAGAAAATTGTATAAATATAAAATTTATTCTTATGAAAAAGATGATTACTTGGTTAAAATTGAGACTTTAAACAAAAAATTCCAAAATTTAGGGGGGGGGGCGCTGGCTACGGGTTTGCCGTGTACATAACAATGGAAAAAGCTAAAGTCGGTCAAAACCTCCAAAATCACAAGTCATTGGGCAAGATGCTGCCAAAGAAAAAATTACGGTTTCTCCAAGACAATGTACCGATTCATAAGTTGATGGAAGACGATTATGAAATTGAAAGATGTAAGGTTCGAATTGCTTCCACATCCCCCCTATTCGCCAGATCTGGCTCCATCTGACTTACATTTTCGTAGATCTCAAAAAGATGTCCAGGGGCCAATATTGTGGTTATAGCCCTAACTGAAGTCTATTTTGAGACAAAAAGCAAATCGTTCTATCAGTAACTCAACGAAAGTATATTAAAACGTTGAAACTTAATTAACCAAGTGTTACTTCAGTATAAATTGTTTCAGAGCAAGCCTTAGTCTGTATCCCGTCCCCAACCTTTGGATGCTGCCTTTTTAGGTTTCCGTATATACAATATACGGATAGCCTTATAATATCACTCCAGATTTCTGCCTCTGTCACATCACGGCAATTTTCTCCTAAACTACTAAACTACTGGAGGGGAGAGGTTGAAATTTAGTATCAATGTATAGTTTGGTGACCCGATTAGGAGTACATATCGTAAAAGAATAAATTTTGATTTTTGGGGTACTTCTGGGGGGAAAAACTAAAAAAATCTACCGTCCCCCCCCCGATCACCGAAAGCACTGAGCCAAGAATTTTGAAAAAAATAGGAAATATAGGACGTTACCCGAACTTTACAGAAAAAAATATTAATTTTGGGGGGCAAATTATAGAATTAAATGAAAATTTAATTTTTTTTCAAACGCATCATGTAATACATCAAATGAAAGGTCCGATTTAAAAAATATATAGTTAAAAAGATATTAACGAAAATATACCAAAATTTATTTTAATTTTGGGGGGCAAATTACAGAATTAAATGGAAAATATTAAATAAAAATTGTTTCTCACCCATCATGTGATATATCAAATGAAAATATATTTTTTTCATATTTTTAAAATAAATTAATTAAAATATATTAACAAAATTATAAAAAAAATTACCTATCCCCCCCCCCTTATCTCCGAAACCATAAGCTGGAAAATTTTGAAAAAAAATGGAGGTATAGCCCCTCACCTGAACTTTACTGGAAAAATAAGGAGAAACCCCTCATATTCATTGTGGAGGGCAAATTATAGAATTAAATGGAAAATATAAAATTAAAATTGTTTCTAACCCATCATGTTATATATCAAATGAAAGGGTTCAATATGACGAAAACAAATATATTTTTTCATATTTTTAAAATAAATTAATTAAGATATTAACAAAAATATAAAAAAATTTACCCATTCCCCCCTCCCTTATCTCCGAAACCATAAGCTGGAAAATTTTGAAAAAAAATGGAGGTATAGGCCCTGACCTGAACTTTACTGGAAAAATGAGGAGAAACCCCTAATATTCATTTTGGGGGGCAAATTATAGAATTAAATGGAAAATAAAAAATTATAATTGTTTCTAACGGATCGTGTAATATATCAAATCACAGGGCTCATTATGACAAATACAAATATATTTTTTTAATTTATTTAAAATAAATATTTTAAAATATATTAAAAAAATATTTTAAAAAAATTATCTATTCCCCCCGTTATTCCCCAAACTATAAAACTTATGTTTTTTTGTTTACAGGAAAAATATGAAGAAATCCCTAATATTAATATTGGGGGCCAAATGCAATACATCAAATGAAAGGGTTCATTATGAGGAATACAAATATATATTTTTCATATTTTTTAAATTAATTGTTTACAAAATATTAACATAAAGATATAAAAAAATTTAATTTCTCGCTATATTTCCGAAACCTTACTACCTAACATGTTGAAAATAATTAGGCGTACTGGGGCTCACTTGAAATTTATAAGAAAAATTATTAGAAAACACCCCATAGTAATTTTAGGGACAAATATATTTAAATGGAAAATAAAAATTCAATTTTCAATCGCATCATGTAATATATCAGAAAAAAGGCTCATTATGTGAATTACAAATATATCATATTTTTAAATCATTTGTTTAAAAAATATTAAACATCGACTTAATTCCCACTTTAGAAACTACACTATTTAAATTTTGAAAAATATATTTTATTTGTATTTTTAAATAATTTGAATAACAGATTTAATAATTTATAATTTAAAACTTAACCTATCTTCCAATCTACAGAGCCTCAAAACTCAGACAGTAGATTAAAAAAGGCTTTTCTGAAAGTTTATTAGTAAAATAAAACTCTAATGTTAATTTTTGGGGACCAAATTAGAAAATTAAATACATATGTATTCTGATAAAAATCTAGCGAATCCTGAAGCAGATAAAATAAAAAGTCTATGTGTGGAAAATGAAAGTGTATATTTTTTATAAATTTAAAACGCTTTCTTTAAGATTTTAGGGTAAATATAATTTCCTGCTTGTCTGAAACTGGAATATTAGAAAAAGAAATACTTTGATTCACCTACATTGTATCTAATCTTGAAGGTGATACGGAACCCTTAGTTTGCGAGTCCAACTTACCTTGACCAAATTATTTTTATAGAGGTTAGAACCAAACTGTTTACAAAGACATAATTTATAAACGACGATGAAGAAACAGTCAGAAAAATTTTACTTGACGAAATGAACATGAAGAGAATCTATGCGAATTTGGTACCAACGAATTTGATCTCCGACCAAAAGCTCATCCTTCAACAGATCTGTTCGGATTTTCTCGAGAGGTTAGATGAACAGCCTGAGTTGATGGAAAACAGTATCACTTTCAATGAAACCTGGATATCCCAATACGATGTTGAAACTGAGCGGCAATGCATGTACTGGAAAATTCCTGCATCACTAAGCCTGAACAAAAACAAGGACATCGGAACCAAAAGTAAAATCCCTTCGAATCATTTTTTTACATCAACGGCATTGTGATGACTAAAAGGGGTTCTGGAGAGTCAAACTGTAAACCAAGCTTACTATTTGAAACTTTTGAGCGAGTTTCGAAAGAAACGTTCAGAGTTGTGGACAAACAAGTCCTGGATGCACCTGCCCATAACTCGCTGTCTCTGAAGCGCTATATAGCTACTCCATTGCTTGAACACGCGACCTACTCGCCTGATTTAGCACCCTGGGACTTTTCATTGTTTCCGAAGATCAAGTCTGCCTTTAAAGGGACCCAGTTCGAGTCAATGGAAGAGGTGAAACGAAAATCGGTGGATCTTACAAAAGAAGACTTCCAAAATTGCTTTGATCAATGGAAAAAACGAATGGAAGTGTGTGGCGAGGGGAGTACATTGAAGGGGAGCATTCGATTGTAAAGTAAGTTTTAAAATAACACTATTTTTCATAAGCAGTCTCGTTATTTAATAGCCAGACCTGGTACTTAAGACAATTTCTGGACCTTCACCATCTGATAGATCAAAACAAATTGCAATAGTATGATAGATTGTGTTTTTTTTCAATAATATATATGTATATATAAATGCATTTTAACGCCTTACATTCGGTCTTATAATCGACAAGATTACAATTTTATACATTAGAAACGGAACACGATTTCCTGCATTAGATAACTTGAAGGTGAAACAATTTTAATCAAAGGAAATCCCCCATTAATTCATAATACTTAATGTGCAAAAAAAACTTACGTCATTTCTTCTTCGAACGACATCTTGCACACCGATTCAACTGCTTTTTTCGGTCAATTATATTCGACCAGAAGATTGTACCGAATATTACGAATGCGGTTACGGCCAAAAACAAACTGGATTCGCGAATTTACTTTTTTCGGCCAAAACCAATATTATAAAACGCGTCACACCAAAGATCTCAAGAGAAATGACCGTATTTACCGCATAGGCTGCTTCTCCCTCACCGCCTGTACTGCTGTGCCGAAGTTTTCAGACAACATTGAACGTTTCACTACACCGTATGACCGCAATTTGTTGCTGCGCGCTTTTGTTTTATACGAAAAAACAAATGAAGTATAGTTCGCACATTAGATCGAAATACAACTTGAGGGATTTCGGCTTATTAATTATAGTAAAAGCCGGTGACAGGGTGTGACGCCGGTTGTTGTTTTGGTTCTAGCTTTATGGAACTATTGGTAAAGGTTTTGTTTTTCTCACGAGACTTGATTCGGTTTTGGTATCATTGCGATTATCTAGTTGTTTCGTAAAATGATGAATCATGCGAAATTTAACGCAAATTTAATCATCAGTGGAGTAAACGTGGAATTAACGCGGCTATTTCACTAGTGATAAAGCGAACATGTTCAAAAATGATGCAAAATATATCATCCGCCTACTAAGATTTATGCCACCTTCAAGATGGTTATCGTTAGATAATTTAGAATTAATCTTACTTTTATAAACCACTAAAATTGCATTATGGTGAATGCGATAGTTAGTTATGAAACAAACGAAACAACTGCAAGTAACCTTGACATTAAACTGTAAGGTCATACTTAGTCACATTAGGTCTTAGTCGAGATCAAGATGGGCCAATCCTTGCCGCTTTATCTATCTAATCTAACTAGTGGTCGCCCATTGGTCGAAATTCGACCCTATTTCATGAAATGGTAAAAAGTATATTTTTATAAGAAACAGAGTTGTGGAGAAATCGGATAAGTAGATGTAATGACCAAAATTGTTCACTCATATTGACAAATCTATTGAAATAAAAAGATATTAAAAATGTAATCAAATATCGGTATACCAAATATTTTTGACAAATGAATGACCCCCCAAATTTTTGGCTGGAACCGCTCCTGGCAAAATATTCGATATAATAATTGGAAGATTGTTCTTTGCAACCTAAAAGTTTTCGTCATTTGGGGTTTCATTCAAGTTCAGGAATATTAAAGAAAAGAGAGGACCAACATCCTTAGGAGAACTTACATATTTAATACATTCTCTATTGTCCGCTGTCTGACAATTTTTAACACAACACCTACGGGCGGCGGCGGCACTGTCAGTTGTTTGGCGTTGACAGTATGGACCTTAACAATGAATTTTTATTATATTTTATTTCATGAATGAATCAATATTATAAATTAATATTAGCATTCTGCACTGACGGTCGTCAGTAGCTACTAAACAAAACAAAAATGAAGAAAATCGGTTAAGAGATAAATTAATTAATAAATTAATATTAGCATTCTGCACTGACGGTCGTCAGTAGCTACTAAACAAAACAAAAATGAAGAAAATCGGTTAAGAGATAGAGGAGAAAATGGTACCTAATCGTTTTGTCTTTGCCTATTTATATATAGATACTATAATACGAGCAATGTTTGTATATACATATGTAATTGAGTTCTGGAAAACGGCTCTAACGATTTTGAGGAAATTTTCCCATATGAAAGATCCGGTGGATAGAAATCGATTAGTGAGGGTCTCATATTTGGGAAAAATCGTTTTATTTACTGAGAAATTAAATTATTAAAAAATTTATTGACAGTTTGACAATCAAGGCGGCTGCTTTGTAATTTTAAAGCGTTCAATATATGGTGATTTGGTAACCTACGTAAGAGTGAAACTACTGTTGTAAAAATTCTTTTAATACAGGGTGATTTGGTGATCTATTTGAGAGTGAAATTTTTTTAAACATTCTTTCAATAAAAATTGTGTTTGTATGTTGCGAACATGTAACTGTATTATGCCTCCGTCATATTTTCCTAGCATTATATTTTTATATGTAGACATTTCACATTTTCCATGTGAAAAAAATAGCACGGTAGGCAATTTTTGGATAAGTAAGATGTCATAATTTCGCATGTTAATTTGATGCATATAATATGAATTGGTAGTGTAAAATTATAATTATACAGAGTCTTTTAAAATATGTTAGATGGTCCATAAGAGTTGCTATTCAGGATATGGTTAAAATATAGCGTCAAATGGAATTATAATATAATTAGAAAAAAGCGAGAAAAAATAATTTTATAGGGTACCCCATAAGCAGTTGGAAATTAATGATAGCTGACATACAGGGCGGAGAAAAAGTATTGTTATGCAGGGTTGCTAAAAAAATCTTAATAGAATGTTATACCTATAGGGTAGCTTGCTAGCATTTGTATGTACAGGGTGGTTGCAATATAGGATGTACTGGAATTATAATTATACATGGTGGTTGAAAAATGCATATACAGGGTTGTTAAAACATATGGTGGTGTGAAATTATAGTTATACAGTGTGATTTAAAATATTTTATATTAGGTAGCCGGTAAAAAGTTGCATATATAGGGTGGAGCGGAATTATAGTTATACAAAGTCTTTACAAAAATATTATAATATAAATGAAAGAATTGGGAAACAAAAGTGTTTGCAGAATGGCTAAAAGCGGTCGCATATACAGGGTTTTTGGAATATGGAATCGAGTGGAATTGTAGCGTGATTAAAAAATGTTAGAAAAAAATGTTTGGATGGGTTTTTCATATATAGGGTGGTTGAAATATAGGGGGGAGTTGAATTGTAGTAACACCATGTAAATAATAAATGTAAGAAAAAGGTATTACGTTAGGGAGTTCAAATTAGTTTACATAACAAATTTCCGATTATTTGGATATATGTATGTTTATGGCAAAAACTTGAATTTACGAGTGAAGCTCGGTCACCCAGGTACTTATAATTAATACTAACAATTTGGGTGAGGGGCAGTGGCGGCTGGTGGGTTATGAAACTGGTGTGCACTTTACTGGTCAAATATTGGGATTCAAAGATCCAACAAAACAAACCACAGCTTTCCTAATACTGCACTTATTTTTTATTCATTAAAATATTCGTTGACTTTTTTCGAAAGCGGAAAGTTTATTAGTCTGGCATTGATTGAATATATTTTTTCAAAACTAAGCACAGAAAGAGCATTTAGCCAGTCGTGAGACATCGTACTTCTAAGAAACGTTTTAATCAATCACTCCAGTTTCCGTCCAGATGGATTCCCCGCCATAAATAATGCAAGGCAAATAAAATAATGTATTGATGGGATCACATCCACACAACCATTTATTTTTATTATAAACTTCACTTTTAACACTTGGTGAACATTCTTTATTGTTCATTTTGTACTCTTGTTTTCAATTTAGATATGGCTTAGGTGGGTCAGCCAATTTTATATCTAATTTGTTTTGAAACGATTTATTATTGTTTGTTTTTAATATAGTCAATGTTAAAGTTGATACTCATTTTCACAGTTATGTAAACACACACATACTCTGTATATTAAATATTCTTTCATATACTACGAGGACAAAAACAAAACAATCACTAATTAAATCACGTAAACAAAAATTTGAATTATTGAAACGTTCGGATACGTCCGGTCAATATCAGCACAGATTGGTGTCTCCGTGCGGCGTACGAGAATCAGCCCATTAATCCATATAGTTTTCATTAACTATCTTCTATCTCACGCGCTAAGGGTGTTATATCGTATTTCATAGAAGCTCTCTATATAAGTTTCACCGTGCGCTAGCCGAAGTGCACGGTAAAATATTCTTTCAAGCGGATATAAGTCTTAATACAAGTTTGGATTAGAGCTTAAATTGTTTTTTGATAAATTTGTTGTTATTGAAATGATATTTATTAAACATTTTGTGTTGATTTTTAACCTTATTAAAAGCTTATTAAATTTGGTGGTTCAGCGCACGAGTGCACTTAAAGGACAGCCGCCCCTGGCGCGGGGTATACATAAAATCTTGTTGAAGATGTTGAATTGAACGTTAATAATGTAAATAAATAAAGTAAAAAAATGAAACCGAGAAATTTAGAAAATAAATAAAAATATAGTCTTTAGTAAGTAATCACTGCTTACTTACTAAAGACTCCCCAATTTCGATGAAACTTCTTCGTGGCCTATACATAACAGAGAGTTTGCTGCAGTTGCAATAGCCAATGCATAGGACAATCACGAAAACATCATAACTTTGCAATTTTTAAATCACCATGTCCTGATTATATATAACTTTCTAGAAAAATAAACTTTATCCTTGTATCAATGTCTGACAATCAAAGTCTTAGCTTTTATAGAAATCTGGGAAAATTTGCAAGAGTTGCAAACCGATATTAGACTTTTGGTGCACCTAGCCTATCCAGATACACTTGGGGACGCATGAGAGCCAGTATCAAATAAGCGCCCATGCTTTAGAAATTGAAGCTGTTATAAATATGTCTGAGTCAAAAGTGAAAGTTATCTCGTTTGAGCAAGAGGACCAAAAATGCACCACTCGAAAAACTCACAGCCAACCTATCAGAGCAGAATATTTCCAGTACGGACTGTCATAAAACAAACATCCAGAGACAGCCAACCCCGTCATCAAGGATACCATTAAAAGCAAGTCACTATCACATTTGACACTGGTATTGTTATGTCCATTCCAAAGTCCAAAATTCTAAGGTCGTAATTCATCCCACAGGCGGCAATATTAGGCTAGAAATGTCACATGTGAGTTTGTGTCAACATGTCCTTACGACAGGTAGAGGAATTCAGATACTGAACCAGGTTCCCAACAGACATTGACTTTATCCTCACTGGATAGTACCTCTTCAAGTTTAACTCAAGCTACGACATACTGAGTACACAATTTATATTGGAAAGACCAGCTACACAGAAATAATGGAAGCCGTACTGATTGGGCGAACCAGTACATGAATACCAGATCGGACCAACCTTAGTGGAAGCTGAACGCCAAATAGCCATCAGATTGAACCTGTTTCAGATCGTTTGTTTCGAACCAATCGATCATCATGAATTGATGAGGTATGTTAATATAATTATTTTAATAATAAATACGGTTTAAAACTTCGTAGCAAATTTTATACGGGTTCTTTTACAAACAACCCAAAAAACCGCAAGGATTATACCTGGATTACCACATAAGCCCTACATCATGCTCATCGTGGGGTTATTCCTCGATAAAAAAATTGTTATGGTAAACGAAAATAAGTAGTGTTGACAAGTTCAATGTATTTACTTTCAGATAAGATCAGACGAAAATGGTTTTGGTATGTAAATCAACAAGTACGATAGGTACTACTTGTTTTTAACACAAACACTTTCTTTGCTAAATAATGAAGTATAATGGTTGTCATGTTATTGCAATTAGGTTAGCTGTTTGCTGGCTTGCTCGATGGCCAGATCTGAAACACCTGGATTTTTAGGGGCAGGAACTAGTCCTTCGAATCTTAAAAGCGTGTCGCAGCAATTCAGATAATTTTTGTTGAATTTCATATCTAATTTTATCTTTTAAGTCTTCTGTATTGTTCCACTTAATCACATACACTTTATGTGTTTGGTAACCTCACAAAATACAACTGTAGGGGTTAGTACAAACTTTATTTCAACCTTTCGTGAAAACGCTTCCTTTATATATTGACGCAGCTGTCTACGAAATAGTAGAGGAGTACCATATTGTTGAAAGCAATCTGAAACCCTCCTTTGTGCTTACCGAGATATTCTACTACCAAAATGTTAAATAATTATGCCTGTTCATTAGGGTTTTCTCTCCTCAAGAGACCAGATGAACAGCCAAAATAATTCAAGACCTCCTCAACAATCTTTTCGAAATTACTTAAGATGTTAAATATTGAACATTTCGCAATTATCATTAGATCACCGCATCCTATCATAATATATCCGTTCTCTGAGGTTCGCTTATTGTATTCATCTTATAGGAAATTTACTTTAAAAAGTAAAAACTGCGAACAATTGAAAACATCGATAAATACTTGTAAGTAATTTTCTCGATAACCTTTGATTTGACTAAATTTGATCATATTAAATATTTTTATAATCTTATAGATGTCAAAAGAATCATGATTTAACATAAGGAAAACAATTAAGAATCATTTTTACATAGTTTATAAATGACCCTGTATACTTACCGGTTACGTCAAAACTTAGGCAACTTAACAAAATCTGCCGTGTACAAGAGTTTTCTGAAAACTTTATGGTTCCAATTTTTTCGACTAATAGTATAACTTATTGGTTAAATCCGATAGCAATACTAGCAGTGACACACCTAAGTTTACTTCAGAAAGATATCTGACAGTTGTTTCGCTGATACTGCAGCTTTTTGAGGCAATAAGAGAGTATCACAAATAGAAGAGTTAAATAGATTGAATTTGAAATAGTTTTATAAAACTATAATAAATTTAGGAATTGCCAGTTTGACAATATCGGGATTCCCAATGACACATTCATTAACAGTTAGAGAGTTAGATAAAATATTTTATGATAAGGGTGTATTCCGGTCTAAACTATTATTTCGTTTACTTTTATTCGCATTGAAAAATATATATGAAACAGAAAATTTGAAATTTTTCTCGAAATTATGGTTATGTTAAGATTATTAAAGTCTGGTTTCTTTTTTTCGAAATATGTGTGTTTATAGATTCTATTTTTAAAGTGTTTACCGGTTTGGCCTATATACTTCAAGTTCAGTCTATTATTATTAATTGTTCGTGTTGTAATTTTTTCTGATTGTACACGAAGCTGCAGTATCAGCGAAACAATTGTAGCCTCAGTCGCAAATCCAAATGACCCCCTCATTTGGTCTCAAGGTCGAAAAAAATAAAATCTTACGTCCAATGAATTTCTGTGGCTTTAAACAGCTTATCGAATATTTTTAATGCACTAGATGAGGAAATATAATTTATCGAATGCTGTAGAAAGCCCCCCCCCTTCACTTAAAACAAAAAATCGCCTCCACCACCTAAACCTGATCTCTAGATAAGTCCCTGTGTCACATACTTGTATGAATAAAGTGAGTGTAATTAATTACTAGTATTATTTATTCATCATGAATTTCAGCCAAATAACAGCCAACTCGATACGATTTTATTAAAATGAAAATAAACGATTTTTGAGAAAATCTATCGCGGTATTTTGTCAAATTACATACATCAAAAAGGACACATCCCCTTTTAAGTAATATCTGCAAAAAAATCCCAAATAATCCTAAATAACTAAAAACGCCTAATTTATACATGTGAAATTTGAAATATATAAAACTTTTTAGAGTACATACATAGTAGTTGACTTCTTTTTAATCCTCTTCCGAAATCTAAACGAATTACTCATACTGACTACCGAATACAAACACCTTTTATCGATGACGGGTTAATCGCGAATATCAAAAATTCCTTGAAGACGGCCTCACCCCCTTACGAGTGATAACCAAATCGGTAACTAATCTTGCGTTTTGTTTACTCATGATAAGACCCATACATTTTTCGAGTTGTTTATAAAGTGCAAAACCGGATACATTAAAATTACATTTTCCAATAAGCAAAACAAAAAAATACATACCCATGTTTATAATTTGGTGTGGGAAAATTATTTGTTTTGCTGAAGAGGTTTAGAAAAGATTTTGCTGAAAACCTATAAACAAAAAAAAATAAAAATAAAAAAAAAACAAAAAAAAATCAATTATAAAATTATAACTTAATAAATGCTCACTACTACTATTTAGGGGTTTATCAAAAAGATTTACTTATCCTAGTTGATTATTTTATTGTACAGCATGTTGAAAATGATACTAACAAATTTTATAAATTTTATATTTAACGTTGCCTGTATAAGTGCATCAAGGATGGTTGAAACACAAATATAGGTCTTGTTATATATAACCATTTTTATTGATCTATCCAACGATATCAGTAAGTGAAAAGTAATTATATTTTAATATTGTTTTGTTTACTTTCGATGTGATAAGAGATCACTGAAAATACTCGATTTTTTCCCCTTATCAAACAAGCATTTTTATTACGAGTATTTCCAGGAATGATGCTCTAAAATTCAACTGATTTGACGTGTATGTGTCAGTAGAGAGATTCAGGAAAAACATCGAGAAATATCTAAAATATGTTTGGGTATATACCATGTATATGCAAACATTTAAGTAAGTGAATGATGTACATTGATCAATAAGTTCCTGAACTAACACTATACTGTGCCTGTGGCGAATTTGGGTTCGATGGTAAACTGACGACGTTTCGGAATTCACAGCTGCCTTCCTAAAGTGGTTTCACGCCTCTAGTTACTCCAATATTAAAATCCACAGAAGCCGGAGCTCTATTTTATAGTCGCAGTTCAGAGGTTATTGGTTAGTCCCGTAATCTGCTTCGTATCATTGGCCCTTGGCGCTCCGTACACACGCCCTCGCTTACTGATTGGTCATTACCGCTTGAGATGTTATAGGGAAAGGGCCGGTTCGGTACGGTGTTTAATACAATTTTCCATGAATTCCATAGGTTCTAGATTGCATTGCATGCTTTTAGAGTGTGACACCTTGTCGTGATCTCAACTACCTCTCTGATCATTCTTGATTTCGGGTGTTCTATATTTGCTAATACATTCGTTTTTTCAAATTCTATTCTGTGTGACGTCGTGGTGGAGTGTTCTGCAATCGATGTTGTTTTTTCTTTCTTTCTTATAGCATTCTCGTGTTCATCAAGTCTGGATTGAATTCTTGTGTTAGTTTGGCCCACATAAGTTTTCTGGCAGTCTGCACATGGAATCTCACTTTTTATGTCCCAAAGGGATCCTGGTCTTCGGAGTGCTTAACACTGTGCTGCTGTTTCTGTCTGTATTGGAAACAGCTTCCATATTGTGCCTACGTAGCATTCTCGTATTACTATCTGTGGTGTCCCTGACTTACGGTAAGTAAGCCTTTATTTATTGGTGTCTCATGTTCCTCGTCTGTTGGTTTCGGTTTTACCTTTATGGTTCTTGGTGTATTTCGGTCTGCAAATCCGTTGTATTTAGAGCTGCTTTTACACTGTCCATTTCCTGTTTGATGTTATCCTGGTCAATCTCTGTGATCTAGTTACTAAAGTCTTAACGACGGATGTAGTCGGGCTGGGTGGTGATTATTTCCTTTTTATCGGAACATCAAGGAATGACAATTTATTATTGGCTTCAACCTTCATGGTAAATTTTATTTTGTGATGAATTAAGTTGATATATATACGATTTATTTTTCTAGAACCTCCCCTGTAGTGTGTGAGGCCTTCAAGTACTCACCACTGACGATAATTATACCGATACCATCCGCATATCTATTATCGTCTGTTATAACTCAGCTTACTTTAATTCATGGTTTTGTAGGATTGAACATTAAAATACTTTTTAAAAGAGATATTGCAAAATACAAAAATACGCTCTCACACAACTATCTGACTGACCGCACCTCAAAATTGATATAATTTTTCAAAATTTTTGATTTGCAACAAAATGAAATTAGTTAGAAAATATACACCATACCAAAAATAAATCTAAAATAATTTCGTTTAACAATTGCATTTATTGTTCAAATTTTTATCAAGTGTCAATCTATACACTTACTGATATCAAAAATTTTCAAATCGATTAAACAAAAAAGTAATGAAAATTCCACTTACTTGGAATGCATTCCGGTGGACGACCCGTTGTTCTGATTGAAATCCCCCGTTGAACTCCATCGCTTGTGTAATGAACTCGTCGTTACTGAAGGAGTGGAATTATTGTTGGTCGACGAATTTCTTTTAAGACTTAAAGGTAATGGTGTGGCACGTGGTGACGGGGACGGAATCGGGCTTACGCTGCTGGAGCTTTGGCTGTCACTGTGTAAGCTTCCTGCAACAAAAAACAAACATTGACTTATTGAAAACGAAAACTAAAACTACGATCAATGATTACTATTCTATTCCATCACCTAAATATAATAAAAAATCAATTACATGTAATAAGTATAAGTTTGAACTGAAGAGCAAGTATAAGCCGATAGAAGAAGTAATTGGAACATTAGGATAAAACACATTAAACAAAATGATCGCATGCAAAGACAATTTGCAACGTAAAACAAGAAAATTTCAGTTTCTATACATCCTGTATACTCGGAGCGCAAGAAGTTCATACGCTCAAATAACATTACCAGAAAAATCAGTTTATTGCAAAATCATATTATTAAATATATTTGCCAATGGAGACTATTAGAATGTCTAGACAACAAATCAACTGTTGAAAACATAAAAATAGAATGGCAAAATATACACAAAACTGCATGAAAGAGACGCTTTAGGAAAAGAGAACAAATATACTCTAGCAAAGAAATTGCAACACCCAGAAGGAGATGTTTTAATTTAATATTTACACCAGTTTATAGAGCAAAATTTAACTCATTTTCGAACATAAAATTCAACAGCAATTCGCTTATACCATCACGTCAGTAACAGTTTTTAGATAATTTTTGCTAAGATTTTAACAGAAAACTCGTAGAAATAATCGATTTAAATAATAAAAACCCACAAAAATACGAATTTCTTTTGTTTTTTGCTTATATAATGAAAAGTAATGGAGGAATCGTAATACCGTCTAGAAGAAAGTTGTAGAGAATAAGAAATCCTTCTTAATTAGTGTTTATACATCCTGATTGGATCATTTTTACCGAGTAAACACAGAAAAATTGGTCAGAAGTGGATTTTTTCAAAAATTTATAACTTTTTGGTAACTAATACTGGAATATTAGTGATCGTCAAAACCATAGTTTATGATTAAGTTTATATGGACTCACGATGGATACTATTGAATAAATAATAATAAATAATTTTTGAACAATTCGAATTTAAATAATATAGAGAACTATTTTGCAAATCCCACCGTATTAACGAGACTAGTCCAACCGGGATATACTGAAAATATTTTGAAAGTTAATAAATTCCACTTTAATTTGTCTATCTTGAATTTTCGCTATAATGCCCTGAAATTGGTTTAAAATAATAGGAAACATTGCATTAAATGTACGAATATACGACAGCCCGCCAGCGGTGCACTGACAATAGCTGTCAAAGCACATGGACGGATCTAGAATTTTCTTAAGATGGGAGCACGAGATAAAAATTGTATTATTATATGTTTTTTTCTCAGCAGTTTATTACATTTTTATTTACATAACTATTGACTGCTCATATTGGTCTATTTTTTGATTGGTTTATTAAGTTAATGGTTACCTGTATACAGTTTACTGATATTAATTAAATGTCTTTTTTTCCACTGACTGGACCCGCCACTGTCAAAACATCGGAGGGTCCATCGTTTAAGACAAATTTCAAAGGCAGTATTAATACATTTAACGGCACTATGAGAAAAATCCAAGAAATACGAAGTGAAGTGCATTTTATAACTTTTCAAAATATATTTTGGATATCGCTATCTAACTATCGTGGTTACGGATACAACCTGCAAAATATTTCTACAAGTTATTTAAAATTCAATTTTGCAAGATCTACTTAACGTACGTACAATATCGATCTTCAGCGTTATTAATCTCAACGTTATAAGCTAGCACTATGAGCTATAAGGCATATTGTTCCAGCTGTTATTACAACCAAGTTATGAATTTTTTTAAATCACTCACTTTACATCGGTTTTCAGCTATTCTTTAAGAAAAATGCTGCGATAAAAATTTATAAACATTCATTTTGAATGACACCTCGAAGAGAGTTCATTTTGAAGATGTTCTGATTCTCTACAATTTTTCTATTCACGGCATTATGAACAGATCATTACTTTTTGCACTATAAGCAAAAAACGAAAATATCCCATATTTTTTGGGGTTTTTAAGGCTCAAAAAATCTACTTCTACGAGTTTGCTGTTAAAATTATGTCAGTTTTGACTTATAAACTATTATTTACGTGATGGCTTATGCGGTTTACTAAAAATCTCTATTGACTGGTGCAATTGCTTTGGTAAAATATAGATGGTAAAGTAAGGAGTAAATAAATGAAATTTGAATAAAAAATACCAAGGAGTTTAATTTTTTATCCCGACTTGACCATACAATGTATGGGATCACACTCCCTCTAAGGCACACATAGTGCGCCCTTAGGGGAAAATTCACTAAACCCCAGATATACTACATATCAAAAGGGTTTAGCTCTGTGGGAGCCCTTGCCAGGTTATCAGGCCCGTGGTTGGCGTGGCGTAATTTTTTATTATTATTAAGTTATTTAACAATGTGTTTGTCCACAGCCGTTGTCTATACGCCCCCCAACACGTCTTGGATACATTAAGGTAGCCAATTTCTTCTTGAGGAATACTATCCCAAGCTATCTCTATTTTATGTCTTAGAACCTCGAAAGTCCGTGGGGGCTGGGGTAAATTTCCGAGCATTCATATTCCAAACATGTTCTATGGGCGAATCATCGGGGGATCTGGGCGGCCATGGCAACAGATTCAAATGGATCTCTTCAAAAAAGTTTAAACTAACTCGAGCAACATGAGGCCGACCATTATCTTTTTGAAATATGGGATCCATGAGTCGCTTAAGGGATTACATACGGCTCCACTACCTCCTGAAGATAACGTTGCGCTGTCATGTTGGCTCGAACAACGACTAAAGGTGACCTACTTCCATATGTAATAGTACCCCATACCATAAGGCCTACTGTTCGGTGTACATGTTGCTCAACATCAAATTGAGGTTGACGTCTTTCTCCTCGACGTCGTCTAACTCTTCTTCGGTCATCATGCCCACCCAAGCAGAATGAAGACTGATCAGAGGAGACGACCAAATATCATTCCACATCCCAATGTTGGCGTTCTCCACTGTAGTAGTTGTCGTCGATGCTCAGTGGTCAGAGGTAGCACAATATGGGGTCGATAATGCTGCAGTCCAAAATGTCTTATACGGCGGTAAACCGTTCGCACACTTACAAGATGAACATGTTCTCCTAACCACTCATCAGCCAAATTTCGAGTAGTCGAAAATCGGTCTCTAAAGGCATTAATCTTAGACGTCGATCCTGAACTTCATTTGTGCCCCTTCGACCTCGGGTACCTACTCTTGTCCGATTTTGGGTATAATTCAACCATGACTGATAATTGGTAATGTCTCATAACCGTAATTGGATTTCTGTTCGTGCGGTTAGCGGTTTCTCGAAACGAAAACACCGCCTCCCCATTAACCGATAATTCGACCTCTTTCAAATTCACTTAGCTGGCGATACATGCGGCGTACACGTACTCTAGACATTCTAACATTACTAAAAATCGATATTGGATCTCATCAAAGAGTTTGTTTTTTGGTAAATAAAAAAAATGCCAAAAAAAACTACAATATTAACAAAAAAATTCACCAAACTTTACCAAATTTTAATCATTTAGTCCTTACTATAGCATCTATGTTTTACCAAAACAATATTAAATTTAAATATCTCCTTCTGGGTGTTAAGACATTAACATTAGCGTTATTGAAAAAAGTAGATAACTAAATATAGTAAAATATGAAACAATGCGTTTATATATATACTATGAGTTATAATACACATTTATAAAAAACATTGCTTAAATGTTCAGAGTGCAACCCTATGACTTGAAATCCAGTCTATTTAGCAAAATTTACTGTAAAATCTGGAATAATATTCTATTTTGGACCATGGAATTGATTTAATTATAAAATATAGTAACATTTATTCAAGCCCATTCTTATAGAAGTATAATGCTTTAATTCAAAAATTACCTGTCGACTGATAATGCACTGCTCTTCTTTGAGGCAACGCAGATCCTTGGTACGCCCTGGACGACGGAGCAACTGTAGAGGAAGATGTCCTCAGCGAATCGACTTTGGATGAAGAATAACTAAACGGTCTTTGTCGTAGGGGATCTTTGGAGGCAGTACCGTTGATCCTGACTGGTGTCGAAGGTGTGGAAGGAACTCGGCCATTTTCCAAAATAGTGACTCGTCGTAAGGCTTCGGCCAATGTGGCCTTGAGGCAGACAAGTTCGTCACCTTGCTCTAAAAGTTTTCGTTCTAAATCAGCCACGCGACCAGCCAGACCGCCTTTTTCGGCTTCAAGCATTTCATCTGGAATGAAAATATGAAAATTAATAAAACATATTTATATCTGATGAATTGATTTTCTATAATGGAATTTATGGGTGTTCTTTGACGATTTTATTGAATAAAATTATTTCTGATCTAAGTCTGTAAATACCAAAAATACTTGCGTTTTGAAGATATGGATATTGGATGGGATGTGACACGTTTAGGAATTTGGGAAATACGTCTCATCAGAGTTTATTCATCAGATGGGATCAGCACGAAAATTTATCAGTAGCATATTCAAAATTTTTATTTAGCACTCATAATTAACCTAAGAGTTAGACATTCGAAATGACAGTTCAACTGCAACCATTTTTTTTTGTGTATGTACAGCGAAATCCCAAAAACAATATTTTGTAATATTTAACAGTTTCCAAAATAAATGGAAAACGTTTTTGTTTTTGAAATGCCTAAAACTTCCAGCAAATGTTATAAATTTAAATAGTTTTTTCTTAATTCTTTAGAATCTCAATATCAAAAAATGGTATTATATTTTATTTAGAGTCTCATCCCGTATGACTGTTAAGGCGGAAACAAACACATTATCGTCACGTCACGTGGGAACACAAGCTATTACGTCACGTCAAGGCACGCTCGAAATATCTGCAATACAATTAACGCATGCTTTTAAATCAACTAGAAGTACAATATGGTCACGTCACGTCGCCTCATGTAGCTCATGGCAAGTTATACATGACAATGTGAGTTCGTTTCTGCAAATTTACATTTTCAGCACGCGTGTCATAGAGAAGCTAGAGTCGCCTCTTTCGGAATTTTTTTGTGTTTATGTGTGAGACCGAGATATTTGTAAACAAGTTATTTGATTTAATTTTTCTAAACACAATTAAGTGATAATGGCTGTAAACAAAGTTAAAAACAGATTTAGTAACGTAGGTCATTGTGTTGTAATGTCACAAGTCTCATAGTAAAACGGCTATATCTTTACTTTTCGATATCCCGGAAACCTAAAAATAATTCTAGTGCATAAAAAAAATTGTATTTTGCGATTTAATAATACCTTTATATTTTATATAGGGACCAGCACTATGTAGTTCAATTTATAAAAAATCAAAAAACTAATTTATCTATTTCTCTTGAGAATTTTTTTTGAATTTTGAATTTAAGTCACAACATAAATATGTAATTTTAAGAGAAATTAATACATTAGTGAAATGATTATTATACTTTTGGGATAGCAGGATTAAAATAAGAATAATAATAAGTTGAAACACTAAGAAAAATTAAATTTTATATATTTTTAATGTTTTCGAATTCTGGGAAACTCGTCGAGCTATAATCTTCACGTTCCATCATGACACACAACATAAAGAAATAAATGTGACGTGAGTATAGTGTGTTTCAAAGGCATGACAGCATGTGTGAGATTTCGCCGATGTGACAACAGATGTCCTCACGTAACGTGACGGTAATGTGTTTCCACCTTTATTATCATTGACTGGCAAAAAAAAGTTCTGCAGTTATAAAATAAGTGATTTAATATGTAATTATAATTGAAATGAATTCTAAAGTTAATTCATACTTATAAGGGAATGTAGATCAATGCCAGATATACATTAGACACTAATTTATTGCAGGAGACCCAAATTAATTATTTATCTTTCCTTAAATAATAATAATAATTTTACATTTTGGCATGTGTTCTAGTTCTTAAAGAATTACACGAGGCCTGGTTGGTGTTATGATATATTAAGAATGTTCATTTTGATCCTATTCTTTATTTTTCTGTGATTCTTTAACAATGAAAATGGGAATGATACTATCTAACTGTTTAGGCAAATCAGAGACACCACCCAGAGTTAGTTAATTGGAGGATGGTACCAACTCGACACAGTATGAATATGCTAAAGTGTGGTATTCATGCTCCACCGAGAAACATACAGGGTGGGCAAATAAGAATGACCGCAATCTATATCTCAGGAACTGCTTTGGGGGAAAATATTCTCTGGACTAAAGTGGCCACGAGAAAAACCTGGAAATTATTCAGAATGCTGTACGATAACCGCTAGAGGGCGAAACTGAAAACCAAAAGTGCAAATCGCTCATTCTATATAAAGTTTACCGAATTAAAGTATTCAAAAAACTAGAAAATCGTAATTTTAGAAACATTCCGCATATTTTTTATTAGACGTATTTGGTTCTATGTTGTCAAGTAAACGGTAGGGGTGAGTGGGAAACTTGTTGAAAACAAACGCTTGTCATTCTGGTTTAAGCTAACCGATTTTTACGAACTTGAGCTTTTTGGAATTGACTTTTCTCCACTAATCTATCGACTATGTAGTTTGGACAACGGAATCAGAAAGAAGAATAAATTATCACAATCCAATGAAAACCGTATATCGATATCATTTTTCAATCTCAAGATATGTTACAAAAACAGAAAGAAGAATAAATTATCAACAATCCAGTAAACAGCGTATATCGATATCATTTTTCAGTCTTGAGATGTTAACAAAATGTATCGGTGAGGGGAATTTTTATTTATATTTCGACTACTCCGGTTTCCCCCAATATAATTGAATAAGGTTGGTTACGTTAGGAATTACTTTTTATGACCCATAGATAGCGACTAAAATTTTTTCAATATTATTCATACTACCACCGCTAGGTGGCGTTTAGAAAATTTCATAATATAAAATAGAATGTTAGTTTAACTTATTCAATATGATAATGAGAACAAATTACCACTAAATCAGGTAAAGCTGATTAATAATATCGTTTTCCAACCAGAAAACACTTTAAGAATAGAGTTATATAAGGAAAAATTTCCTATATATATATATATATATATATATATATATTTGTTTTTAAGTTTTCGCGGGCACTAAATGTATTAGAAGGTTTCCGGGAATTCATCCACGTAGTTGATAACTGATCCCTGCCGGAATCGATGGTAAAATGGCGACGTTTCGGCAGAGTCACATCTGCCCTCTTCAGGTCGGTTCGCATAATTCTCGTAGCCTTCTGCTTTCGCTTCTAGTTACTAGTTAGTCCGTTGAATGTTTTGTCCCTGTAAAGGAACGGTCGCCTGACGTTTCGCCAAAATCTCACTTGGCATTTTCATAAGGCTTTTCCTCTTCTTCCAACACGAAGGGTGGTTGCAGGTTCGGACCTTTCCGGACTACTTCGTTTCCGAGATCGTCGGCTAGGTAGTTCTCCGTGGCGTCTGAAGTGGAAGTGAGCTCTGATATGTGCGCGCCGCTATTTATGATTTATGCTATCTCCCGAGTCCCCTCCTATTTCTTTGCCCCGCCTCCGATTGTGTTGAGGGGGCGGTGCCGTTTGTTTTGATTGGGTGACACACCATTGCGTTGTCGCAAATTGTACCGATGACGTGGTTCTGTTTGTACCGATGGCGGCCGCAGATGTTCGTTAGAAGGGTGGGCGTCCTGATAGTTAGCTACGAGTGACGGAATGCAACGTTGTGGTATTGTTGCGCTCTCTTTTAATTTGTTTTCCTTTTCCCGTAAGATGTTCTTCCAGGCTTGATGCAGGTGCAGAGCTTCGTTACGGTTTTTGGTTTCTCCCTCCATTTCAATTTCTATAGCTTCCCTAATTGTTCTTCTTTTGAAGTTGTTTTATGTTGCCAGATGCTTAGAGCCCTCAAAGTTGATTCTATGTTCTGTTTGCTGTTGATGCTGGTACAGGGCCGAGGTTGTGGTCTTGTTTCGTATGCTGAGTTTGTGCTCTTCGATTCGGGTTTCGATCCTACGGTTTGTTTGACCTACATATGCTTGCTCGCATCCGCCGCAAGGTATCTTGTAGACTCCGTGACTCTCTAGTAGACGTTGGATTGCCTAGAATGCTTTTTATCGTCATGAGGTTTGTAGGAAGTTTTGATGTTGCTTTTCCTAAGGATTCATCCGATCTGTCACTCCTTGTATGTACGGAACAGTGGTCGCTGCCTTTGGGGGGTCTTGTTGGGTTTCTTTGTGCCTTGGTAGTTCTTGTTGATACATATATATATATATATATATATATATATATATATATATATATATATATATATATAAAAGTTACCCTGGTTTCCCCGCAAAGCAATTAAATATAGTTGTGTTTGAGAAATTTTTCCTTGCTATCGTAACCAGTACGTGGCGATAAGTTAATTTAAATTACAATTTAAATGTAAAATTATAGTTATATTACCTCCTCTTAGTAATTAATAAAAACAATGAATATAAACGTATTGAAAATAATATCATTTTAACAAACACGCAGACTAAAGAAATGCAACAAATATTGGATAGTGGCGCGCCAGTTGCTAAAAATGTCGACCAACATTGTCAATATAAGACTACATACAAACCTCTGACGAATATACAGAACGGAATTTTCAATTTCTGCTGCTGAGAAAGTTTGAGTAACTCTACCAGGTCATCCCTTATTGTGGGTGTGTTTGCAAAAACTAAATCCTTTATTCGCCCCCATAAATAGGAATGTAGGCAAGATAAGTCTGGGGATCTGGCTGGCCAATGAAATATACTCCCACGTCCTATATCCACAGATCAGGATATATTTGATGTAAAAAAATCCGGACGCCTGCAGAATAGTGTGCCGGACACCCATCATGTTGTAAAAACATTTTACAAAGAATTTCTATAGATATATATTCTAAGAGAAATGGCAATTCATTAATTAAGAAATCTAGATATCACTCTCTAGTTAGAATCTCATTTAAAAAGAAAGACCCAATAATTTGTGCACCTAGAATTCCGTGTCAGTGACTGTTATCGAAATCTCGAGCAGTCTAACTTTGGTGAAGAATCACATGATATGGGTGCAATCTAAAAGATTGTGGTTATCAAATATTTCTCAATAATTATTGAAACAATAAAATTCTCTAGATTATTATCCAGAAGTGACTCAAAATTTACCGGAGATAAATCTTTGTTTTCTCGTTATAACACAGATATTTTAGTTTTAATGAATCAAGTTAATAGTTAAATGTGGTTTGTTAAAATATCGCGATCTGTGGTTCTACATATTCCCAACTCCCTAGCTAATGTTATTGTGCTTATTAGTGGTTTAAAATTCACATCTACCTTGTCTTCGACATATAGCACAGTACACGTTTCCTGTGGTACGCAAAAGATGGGTCAGACGAATAAAACTTTTCGTTAACAAAGCAGCAATAGTTGCATTTTTCATAAATTGGAAAGAAATTTCCAACTTGTTGAATATTTCTTTATTTGCTATATAACATTTGGCTTGCAAACTCTAGCATCTCAAGCTTAATGAAGCTCATATTGAATAAGGATTAATAGAAACTAGCTTTTTTATTATGAAATTTTTTATTTAAAATTAGTTATCGCTACCTAGCGCTGACGGCAAAAGTAGTACTGGAAAAATTTAACTTACTTATCCATAGGCCATAAAAAGTAAATCCTAACTCAACCAACCTTATTCAATTATATTGGGGGAAACCGGAGTAATCGGCATATAAATAAAAATTCCCATCACCGATACATATTGTAACATGTCTCAAGACTGAAAAACGATATCGATATACGCTGTTTACTGGATTGTTGATAATTTATTCTTCTTTCTGATTCCGTTGTTCAAACTACATGTTCGCATTTAATATTTTTGAGAAAAAAACATAATTTCTAAAAAAAATTGGATAGCTCCCTCTAGCGGTTCGATTATTCATTATAATTTTTATAATATTTAGTTTATAGATTAGTGGAGAAAAGCCAATTTCAAAAAGCTCAAATTTTCAACAAGTTTCCCACTTACCCCTACCGTTTACTTGACAAGATAGAACCAAATACTTCTCATAAAAACTGTGCGGAATGTTTCTAAAATTACGATTTTCTAGTTTTTGGAATACTTTAATTGGGTAAATTTTGCAGAAAATGAGCGATATTCACTTTACGCATTCAGTTACGCCCCCTAGCGGCCGTCTTTCAACACTATAAATAATTTCCAGGTTTTTCTCGTGGCCACTTTAGTCTAGAATATTTTTCCCCAAAGCTGTACTACGAGCCGTTCCTGAAATATAGATTGCGGCCATTCTTATTTGCCCACCCTGTACATATAGGCAACATGTTCAACAAATGTGACGGTCTATTGCAGATAGAAAAAGAATCCATACAATCTTTTTGTTTATTAATTCAACGCATAATCAAAAAACATGATATTACCACTATTTTTTGTGACGGTGAAATGAAGACATAAACAGCCTACTCACAAAATACCTCCATAGCCCTCTGAAAATGTCGGGAACTATCAATGAAGCTGTAACAACTCGGCTTACTCATACACATATTTTACTACCTGACCAATCCCTTCGTAACCGTCACGGTCATTCATCACTCCTCAATATATTGTACTAACCATCATACATTCGACAACATTCTGCGCCTCCTTAATAAGCCCAGCAATGTTCCGAAAGCTTTTTTTTATTGAAACTAGCCTACACCGTAGTAAGCAGTACGTAAGGGTACGCCACCACTCTAACGCTACTATCGAAGAACAAACTAAGAGTGGCAAAGAGCAATAGACGCCCTATGTCGGGCAAAACATTTAGAGTTTACAGCACAAATGCCGGGACAAGAAACATAATAAATTATAACCTCCTCCTTTTTGGAAGTCGGTTAAAAATAAAACAAGCAATACTGGAATTAAAATGTAACTATGTAGGCCAGGTAGCAAGAGATAAGGATCAAAACTTGACCACTACTCTTGAAATAGGGGCCTTATTTGGCGAGGAGATCCAGCCCCTCCCCCCTAGAAGGGATATATTGACGATATAAATAGATCTGCCAGACTGATGAACCGTGAGGCTCAAGACAGAGACAAATGACAATCGAATCATAAAGACATATGGCCAAAAATGAACCAAAGAAGACTGAAGATATAATTGATGATTTTGTGCTTATGTACAAAAAAATGGTATAAGGTTTGTAAATGGCCAAGCAAGATTAAGAACAAAAATTGTTCAAATTTCTAGAATTTCCTTAATCTTACTTGTCTATTCGCAAAGCTTATGCGCAGAAGTAGAATATTGTGGCATTTTTGTTCCGTTTCCTTACGTGATCACATCCTTATCTCTACTCTTTGGTCACATGCGACACTTATGTCTGTTGTATTTTGATGCTGGGTTGTAACATAGAAATCATTTAGTGAACATGGCTGAGGCGAGAAAATCTCTCCAAACCATTGCTTTTTTCGGATAATGAAAAAGGAGTTTTTCTTATGTTAGCCACGCGGTATTCTCCCGAATTTCGCCTCATTGTATTCAAAAATAATACACTTTTCATTCCCCTTCGAGGAAGAAGCAAGAAAATGGTAGACCAGAATTTCTCACCAGCTGACAAGCTATAACGACTATTACCGTTTACTCAAAGATGATAATACATTGTTGATAAGCTCGAATCAAACAAAAACCTCTACGATCAACGTAGTACGCATAGTACTGAGAAATCACTATAACAGAAATATATCTTCAAGAAACTGCCTTACAGGCCTTACAGCTGAATTGAATTCAATTTACGTGTTAGACTTTCCCTACGAAACACTTATTCCTATTGTGGCAAACTGTTCATGCAGAAACGTATTTACCTATTAATAATCATCTATTAAAATTATATTTGAATTAAAAAACAGAGGATGTAGTAATTAGGCAGTGAGATCTTAATAGTTATTCCAATATAACATTTAATTTCTGACATCAAATCAATTACACTTGTACCGTGTTATATAATTATGCGGTGAGATCTAATAGTCGTACCAGCACAACGTTTAATTTTTGACATCAAACCAATTATATGCAGTGTGGAACAGCCAAATGGAATAAATTCGATGAATAAAGGAGGGCTTGTAGGAAAAAACGCTTTGACACGTCGATTTGTATTTTTAAATGTGCATTTTTTCAACAAAAAAAATTATGTAGGGCGTGTCTTGTGACAGTGACCAGTACCAACTTTCTTATATATTATTTATTTTTTGGATTCCCCAGAAAATTCTAGACATAATTCATGTAAAATGTCCTACACCTGTTTTCAACTGTTTCGGAAATATTAAGTGTTTTCAGATTTATTTCAAAAATTAACATTAAAAAAAAAAGAAAATTATTTTATTTCACAAATTCGCTAAATTACACTCAATACTTAATTCCCATTTTGCTCTTGATATTGAAATAGTAAGCAAAAACCATTCCTGCGAATTAAATCGTTGTCCTTCCAAAATAACTTTTTTAAAAACAAAATTTATTGAAAAATTATTACAAAACCTATTTCAGACTGATACAATGCAAGCGAAGGTATAAACAAGAATGATCATAATTTAATATTTAACGTTGAAAACAATTGCGATGAAATGAAACTTGATATCGTCTGCAGGTGTGCGCTTTGTCGTCTCATGAAGTTCACTGCATGTAACTCCTCCCTCCTTAAGCTGCGAAAATAGAGAAATTTGTTTTCGCAGATGGGCCATCGGGGTTTTCTTCCAAATTTTCTTCGGTTTTCTTTTTTGACATTGGGCAGCACCATGGACAGGGCTTCTTCTTCTTAATTTTCAGAAATAATATGATGGCTACTGCAATAGATAGGATTATTAAAAATGTACTGAATATCGGCAATGTGTAGGTGGTCGATTTTTCTTCCTGTACGGGAATCAGCTGTTTGGCTACGTTGTTGATTTCGTATAAGTTTTCGAAATCTATCTTCGTGATATTGGTGGCCTGGAAGTCTCTTGATTTTGAATTGATTTTGATTTCTAGTTTGGGCAGGATTAGTGGTTTGCCTTTCTTAATTTGTTGATTGTTTATGAATTTCTTATCAGTAATGCGGACTTCACAGTTTTCTGGTACTTTAATTAGGCTTGGTGTAGAAATATCGAAGTATTGATCTGTATTGCAAATTGATAGTATTCTCTCAGTGTTTAGTGGCATGACAATTATTTCTTCTTGGCTGATTTGTTCGATTATTGATTCTTGGGCGTTAACGGTTAACAGTGGGCAGTTTTCGGATGATCCTCCATTTATCAATTGGATTGTACAATTATCTGCGGGCAAATAGTGCTGCTGGCAATAGTAGATGTTGTCCAGTGCAGGGCATTCATGTTTTTCGGGGGTTGATATCTTCTGGTTTCGTGCCAAAAATGGGTATTCGGGTATAAACATTTGGTGATTTTGGATAATCGGGAAAAGGTGATAAAACTCAAAGGGTTTTGGATCGATAATTGGAACATGAATAGCAAATATTACTTTATTACCTGAAAAATGAACTTGAGTTCCTAAAATTTGATAATAAGACAAGGGATTCTCAAAATGAGGAATTTCATCAACTTTATATAATTTTTCTAAGTACTTTATCATTTCCTCTATATCTTTTACTGAGATGATTGAATTATGAAGGGTATTAAGTTTTGAAAATAGAATGGCACTTTCTAAGTTGTCTAAAATGTAACAAGATTTTGGCAATCTAAATTTATTGAAGAAATCACACCTTGAAAGCTAATGTATTGACCGATATCTGTGATCTTTTGATCCATTGCTACTTGAAATCGATTTAGATTTTTACTAAAACTTTCTTGATTTTGGCTCAAAGTTGTTATTGACTTATTATAATGATTTATTAATGTTTTAAACAAGGTTGTTTGTAAATTAGTTTCTTGAATGATCGATTTTTGATTTTCTGAAAGCACTTTAATCGCGTTATCGTATCTAATACCGTCTTCAGCATCAAGATTTCCAAAAATCCATTTATTTACTTTTCCAAGAGCATTAATTAATCCTCTTTTTTGTCTAACAAAGGGGTGGAGATTTGTTAATTTCTTGTGCAAAGTTTCAATTAAATATTCTGTTCTGCTTAGGAGATTTTGAGCGAGAGCATGATAAGATAATAAGTTTGTTGTTTCTACTTTTTGGAAATTATTTGAAAGTATTTTGAAGTTTTCTTCGAGTTTTGCCGTTTGCTTTACAATTTCTTCTAAATCTACGTAATGTAAAAATCTATGCTTGCTATATATAATTCTAGCGTTTCCTAATTTTAAGGGTAACAATAAGCTTTCTAAACTAGTAATGGTTATTTTATTTTCACTACTTTCTACTAGGTTAATTATTTGAAGGACCAGGTGAAGGGTCATTATCTTCGTCTTCATTTTGAACCTGTAACAATTGTTTAGGATTATTACGTGGTTTCCTGAGGGATTGTTTATGATAAGTTCCCTTTTTTGTTTTTATGTATATGCCGTCGTCATCAAGTATTTGGGTTTTGTCGAATTTTGGTAGTTTTTTGTCGCGGAATTTTGTTTTAACGTAAGCCGCTTTGTCTTTAAGATAAGTCGGTGGATCTTGTCGTTTCAGGTTTCTTTTGGTAATTATATTTTCTTTATGCTGAGCATTTCTTTCACGGATTTTTTCGTAAAGTTGTTTTTTGGCTTGTTTGTGGTTTTGGACATAGGTTGATAAAATTAATTGATCATTTAGGTCAAAAGGGTTCGATGTACTTAAGTGTCCATGTATGATTTCAAAAGGAGTGAGTTTCGTTACCGAATGAATGGAGTTGTTGTAAGATAAAATGGCGTGTTTCATAACTTGTTCGCTAGTTAACTCTCTATTAGTTTCTCTAATACATCTATAGTGTTCGATAAGGGTAGAATGAAATCGTTCTACTGGTGAATTAGAGTTGCTATTTTTCGCGGTGGTAAAATGTAATTCGATACGGTGTAGTTGACAAAAGTTTTCTAAGTCTTTGTTCTTAAATTCGGAACCACTATCGGACGTTATTTTGAGGGGTAGTCCATGATGGGTTATAAAGTTAAATATGCCATCTACTAATGATACTCCAGTTGTAGTTTTCAAAAGATAAGCTTGTCCATAACGTGAAAATGTGTCAATAATAGTTAAGTAGGGTTCTTTGGAAATTTGGAAAACGTCTATATGAATATGTTCAAAGGGTTTTGTTGTCGTGGGTGTTAGATTGAATTTAATGACAGGGGGATTTCGATCGTACTTGTTTTTCAAACAGGTTTCGCATTTATTAATGAAGTCTTCGATGTCTTCTGACATTTTGGGCCAATAATATTTAGTTTTTAGTGAATTTGTTACTTCATTAATACCTCTGTGTCCGGTTTTGAATACGTGATAATATTTTATTTTTTCGTTTTGAACGTCTATTTTGATAAGGTCAGTTAAAAATTTGGGACAGTGAATTAGTTTGAATGAAGAATGCCGGAATGTATTTTGAATCACTATGGCGAAATTTTCAGGGGGTAAATTCCTGTGAAAGTATAAAGCGTATGTCTGTTTTGGGTCAAAGTATTCTTTCGCTAATTTAATGATATTTTCGTTTATGTGTCGGTTTGATAATGTCACATAAATTCGGGTGTTCTCAAATATTTTCTCTCTTTTTACAGTCAAATCTGGTATATCTCCTGTTGTTATTATTATTTGATTTTTATAAGTATTTATAGGTTTATTGGAAATGGGAATTGTCAGTATTGGGTTTTCGGCTGAAGTGTGAACCGTTTGAAGATCCTCTTGTTCTTCTTCTCCTTCTTCTTCTTCTGGATTTTTCGGGTTCAGTAAAATCTTGGAGTGTACTGTGATTTTTGATGAATTTTCTTCAGGTCCGTCTAAAATTTCTTCGATATCTTCGTTGGCTAAATTGGGTAGTTCGTTGCGTGTTTCAAGTTCTTTCGAGATAATTTCGTCTAAGTCATCAAGATTCACGTCTAGGGATGCTGTTTCGATTGGGTTGAAATCAATCGATGTCGGATTTCTTGATAATGCATCTGCCGCTTGATTACTTTTTCCTTTTAGGTAATCGTTTTTTGCTAAAGTTAAAGTTCCGGGTATATAAAGTTCACTAAGAAACATTTCATTTATTAAAATTTCTCCGTCATTAATGTCTACGGGGATGTTCATTAAACATTGTTCCTTTGCTTCAATACTGAATGATAAATTTATTTCATTGTCTTCACCTCTATATTTTAGGAGAATTTGGACGTGATTACCTATAAGTCTTTTATTAGTTAAGTCGATGTTAAGATTCATATTTACTAAGTCGTTGAGGCCAATGACTCCATCGAAATATTCGTGAAAGTCAAATAGAAGAAAGTCGATGTAATACAAACAATTAAATTCAGGAAAAGCGGGTACATGAGCTTCGTATCTGATGGTTTTGCTACCAAGGGTAGTTTTAATTGTTACGTTTGAATCGAAAATACAATTTGGAAAAAAGCGTTCTACTATCTCGGGTTTGATTATTGATTTTGAGCTTCCTGTATCGATTAGTAATTTCATTTTCGGGTGATGTATTTCGATATAGGGTAGTGTGTTGCTAGAAAGGGCGTTAATTTCTATGGTTTCTCTCTCTTGTTCGAGGCTGGTTTGGGAAAATTTTCGTCAGTCTCGGTGTTGTCGTTAGTATTGGAATTTGGCATGGGGTTGTTTTCATAGTCTGAAAATGATTTTTCAGTTTCAGGGGGATAATTATCATCATAATAATTTTCTTCACTTGGGTAATAGTAAGACATGTTTGGGTTTTCATAGTCGTATTGGTATTCAGGGTAATAGTCATCATAAGGGTAGTGTTGGTATTGATCGTCATTAAAATAATCATTAGAATGTAATTCTTCAAAGGTGAAATTGGGTTTTCCAGTACTCTGGAAATGATTATAATTTCCGGGTTGGAATTGGGGATATTGTGGTTGTCTATTATTTCCTGAAGAGAGTCTCGAATTAATCGACATAGGTTCTGGCTTTGGCAAATTTTGTCTATGAGTCGGGTGTGGTTTGAAGACATTTATATTTTTTGGTTTCCCAAAAACTTCTTCGTTGGTGAAGAGTCGTCTTTGCGGAACGGGTCTCGGTTGTAAGTAGACTGGCTGTCTCGGAAATTCAGGTCTTTGATTAAAATTAGGAGGAATGTTCTGCATGAAACGATTTTGATTAAATTGCGGGGGATAATTATTGAAATTTCTGTTTTGGAAATTGAATTTATAGGGGTTCATTTGGTTAACCTGAAAGTTCGGTTGTGGAAATTGAGGACGTGGAATATTTTGAAAACATTGTTATTAGGGGTAAAGTTTTTTCTTTACATTATTAGAATTTCCATATAAATTTTCAAAATTTTCAAATTCTGAAACGTATGCTAGTGCATCTTCAAGACTAGTGGGTTTCTTTAAATGTAAATTATTTTTCAAAATACCGTCGCAACCTGCTATAAAGGTATTAAGGGCTGTTTTTATTAATGATTAATTTGACAAAGTTTATCGTTGTTGCTAAGTGTGACGTCATTACTTATACGTTGTACAACACTGCTTCGTAGGAGCTGTAACCTACTTCCAAAATCTAAAAGATGTTCATTTTTATTTGGTCTAGTTCTAGTTAGTTCTTGAACTAAACAATCTAAATCGCGTTTATCCGAAAAACATTGTTGCAATGCGTCTTTTAAATCAGGCCAGTTATTAATTTCGGTTCTATTACCTACCATGAGTTCTGCTTTGCCTACTAATTTTTCTTGAATACTTTCAAAAATATGTCTGTTTAAGTCATTATCATTATGTGTGCTATATAATAATAATAAATTTTCGCACCTATTGATAAATTTATTTAAAGTATTGCTGTTACCATCGTAAGGTTTTATATTTTGTAATTTAGATTTTAATAGATCCCAATTGATGGTCGGTGTACTTCCTGTTGGTGTCATTTCGTCTGAATCTTTTTCAAAATTCAAAACGCTAAGTTTATCAGACTGATCTGAGTCTGAAGATAAACGTTCGCGAAAGCGAAGGTTTTCAAACAACGCAGATATGCCCTCTACGTTCATAAACTTAAAACTAAACTATTCTACGATTTTTCAAAAAAAATTTTCTTTATTTATCTTTCAATATCAATATCAATTCAATTCAATTATATTCAATATTTCAACACAATTATTTATTTCATCAATATTTCATTTCAAATCAATTCAATATATTTCAAAAATCAATTCTTAACAATTATCTTTCCAAAAGTCCTGCGATAGGGTTAAGGAAAGGCAAGATTGGAAATTTTCGACACTTACCGGTGATTTCCAAACTCCGACTCTGTTTGACCTCCCTGTAGCGCTTGTTTTTTTATTGATATCTGCCTTGAAGGACGAACTGCTTTCCTGGATAGATTACCAAGTTAGGATTCTGTCTCGAGAAAAGCTGCTTTCCTGGATGGATTACCAAGTTAGGATTCCCTCACGAAGAAAGTCTTTGTGTTCTTCTGGTCGGATTGCCAAGTTAGGATTCCAACACGAGAAGATGTTCTCCTGGATGGGTACCACAGATGGGAACTCAACACGAGAAATGTTCGATCTGCGTTTAAAGTGTTAAAACACTAAAATTGGCTTCGATTTTTACCGCTCGATGCGATTTCGAATCAATCACACAGATCCTACTGACTGCGCCAATTAAATCGTTGTCCTTCCAAAATAACTTTTTTAAAAACAAAATTTATTGAAAAATTATTACAAAACTTATTTCAGACTGATACAATGCAAGCGAAGGTACAAACAAGAATGATCATAATTTAATATTTAACGTTGAAAACAATTGCGATGAAATGAAACTTGATATCGTCTGCAGGTGTGCGCTTTGTCGTCTCATGAAGTTCACTGCATGTAACTTGCGTTCCTTTTTACTGATTTAAAAAAAACAGTTTTGCTTATTTTCGTCAAAACTCATAGCCTCTTGTTGTATAACTGCATGACAGTGGTGATCAGTGTCAGTGCTATTGTTGTTTGAATTTCGTAACTGTACTGTACGTAACAATATCAGAAAAAATGGTTCATTTAACAGAAATGCACAAAATAACCATTCTACAAATGATTGGTTATGGAGATAACACACGGACACAAATGGAAGTTTCTCGCTTCTTATTTCACGAAAATTTTTCAAATTTGCCGCCAGTATCCCAAGGAACAATTAGCAAAATAGAAAAGCAGTTTCGCGAGCTTGGTCATGTAAGACAGATACAAAAAGTAGCTGCCAATGCTGTAAGTGATAATACGAAATTTGATATTATGCTTGGGTTTCTGGTCGAAAAGCAGCCCCACTGTTCAACGTTTGCCACACATCAATTTTTAGAGTATTAAAGGAAAGTAAAATGTATCCCTATAAAATGATGACGACTCAGGAGCTCATAGAAGACGATTTCGATAGCAGAACGTATTTCTGTGAACAAATGATGGTAAGGTTAGATAACAATGTGATCCATTTACACTTTACAGGCATGTTAATCGTCAAAATTGCCGCTATTGGTCTAATGTGAATCCTCACTAGATGACAGAGAAACATACGGAATATCCCGAAAAAGTTAATGTTTGGGAAGGAATTGTTGGAAATTGTATCGTAGGTCCCTTTTTCAATGATGGCAACTTGAATGGAGATAAATATTTAGAACTGCTCCAAAATAATGTCGTGCCAACTTTGACAAACTTATTTCCTGATCCAGTAAACCCACAAGTTCCTGCCAATTCAATTTGGTTTGAGCAAGGTGGAGCACCGCCCCATTACGAAATCAATGTCCGGCAGTACCTGAACCAAGTTTTTCCAAATCGGTGGATTGGGAGGCGCGGACCAGCACGATCTCCTGATTTGACGCGATTGGACTACTTTTTTGTGGGAATATGTCAAAAGTACTGTATACTCCACTTAGATGACCTAAAAAGACGAAACACCCGTGCGATTAGATCAATCACGCCTGAGATGTTGAGCAACGTTAGAAGACATGACGTTCCCGGCGAGCATTTTGAACATTTGCCACATTGACATTAATGTTTTTTTTATTATTAAGAAATAATCAGTATTACTTATTAGGTTTTTAGTGTAGTGTAGCGAATTTGTGAAATAAAATAATTTTCTTTTTTTATTAATGTTAATTTTTGTAATAAATCTGAAAACACTTAATATTTCCGAAACAGTTGAAGATAGGTGTAGGACATTGTACATGAATTATATCCACCGGTGCATTTACACTAGGGGCAGTCGGGGCTAGTGCCCAGGGCGGCAAATTCTCTAGGGCGGCAAAATTTGGAAAGTGGCAAAAAATTCAGCCTTATCAAGATTGCTTAATATAAATAATTAATTCTTTAATTAATTCAAGTAATTCAATTAGTGCATTATTTGTAAATTGTAATTTTGGGACTTCAAATAAAAGTCTAAGTGTAATAATCAAAATGATTTAATTAATTTATTTCCTTGAATATTTGGATTAATTTTCGATTTTCTTTTATTTTCTGGAATTAAATAAATTAAATTAGTAGTTTTTTCGAGAAATTGAAAATATTTTGGAGTTATATTTGCATTTTTCAAAATATAAATTTTAACCAATCAACGAGTTTTTGAAATAATTAATAATTTATCGATTATAAAATTTAATTTTCATTTAAAATTTAAAATAATTTCTGATTTGAATAAACTTGCAAAAGCGCATGCTGCCACCTACAGTCTATTTTATTAAATTAGTTACTTTAATTTAAAAAAATTTCAGTATTGACTGGTTCGGCATTTTTTCCGGTGTCCAGGGCGGCATAAAGTTAAATCGGGCCCTGACCTATCTAGAATTTTCTGGAGAACCCAGAAAATAAATAATATACAGGGGCTTGCATTTAAAATAAGAAAGTTGGTGGCCACTGTCACATGACACCCTATATATTTTTTGTTGTTGAAAAAATTCGCATTTAAAAATACAAATCGACGTGTCCAAGCGTTTTTCACAACACGCCCTCTTTTATTCGATATCGAATGTATTCCATTTGGCTGTTCCATACTGTATGTACCGAGTTAACCGTAATAACTAATTAGGCATAAAACAAATGTTAAGTACATTTTGACGTTTCATTCACGTCTTTGTTTTTGGTTATCTATAAACCTACGAGACCCCCTAGTAATGCATATTAGTTAGACTTACTATAAACAGTTATTAAATGCATATTCTGAATGGCAGTCTTGTAAAGGCTCATTTTCCAAGTTTACTGCACTCCAACACAAAACGTTTGAAGTGACATGAACATTTTCACGGAGACCGTCACTTCCAATAAAAAAACCTTAACAAGAGTTGTTGAACAGAAAAAAAAACTGTTTACACGACTTTCACTAGCCCGGGATTCGTCCGTACATCAAACTAATTAATTAAACAGTCGAATTTGCGGCACGTCTCAAAATAATCCGAATGGTAATCAAGGTCGTGAACCAGATAGTATATTATTAACAATCTGTGACCTAATATGGTTTATTTTTTTCTTTTTGATTATCTAAGTTTTATTTAGATTGTACAAAACAAGAAACGATACATTATTTTGCATTAAGTGAACCGCAAATATGTTTGATAGAAATTTTAATGTTAACATTATTTATGAATTTTGGCAACTGTTGAACAAGTCTCCAGCTCCAGCTAAAAACGCAACATGTAATAAAATAAATAAACTCATGCATACTAAATGATATAGTCTAAAATGGCTAAGGGTATTGACCTTTATATGAAATCAATCCGTTGGTATGTTTATTATGCCACATCATCCAATTGATAAAGCCGAATTCGGACCTAGTCTATAATTTATTGCTAATTGATTGCTATTTAATTATGTACAAAGAAAATTTATTGCTCAAAACCGAGAAACCATGGCAAATGTGGCCATACCCAACTCCTTCCAAAAATCTTGCTTACGACTTATGCAACAACAACCATTCCCATATCCCAGTTCTAATAGATATCGAAATGTTTCTTGTGTCCGAATTAATTTCTAATTAATTGCTGTTTTACTACACTAAAAGAAAATTTATTGCTCTACCACCTTCCAAAAATCTAGGCTAATGTGGTATACGGCATATACAACAACAACCATTGCCCTATCCCAGATCTAATAGAGATATCCAGATGTTTCTTGTGTCGGAATTAATTCCTATATTTAATTTCTCTTCTACTACACTAAAAGAAAATTTATTACTCTAACTCCTTCCAAAAAATCTTGGTTAATATGACATACGATTTATGCAACAACAACCATTCCCATATCTCAGATCTAATAAGAGACGAGATGTTTCTTGTGTGGGAATTAATTTCCAACCCTTCCCAAAGAGGCATGATTAATGTGGCATAAGACTTTTGTTACATTAGCCGTACATAATATCTCCCGATCTAATCAATATATCGGGATGCTTATTGTACCATAAACAATTACTAATTAATTGCCCTTCTACTACACAAAAGGAAAATTTATTGCTCTAATTCCTTCCGAAAAACCGTGGCTAACGTGCCATAAGACAACAACGTCATTTCCATATCTCCGCATCTAATAAAAATGCTGAAATGTTTCTAGTGCAAGAATTAATTGCCAACTAAATGCTCTTCAACTGCACAAAAAGAAAATTTATTGTTTCAACTACTTCCAAAAAGCCATGACATAAGATAATGTGGCAAAATCTATGGATCTAATAAATATATCGGGATGTTTCTCGTACCAAAATTAATTGCTAATTAGTTGCTCTTCAACTACACAAAAAAAATATATTGCTTTAACTCCTTCCGAAAAACAGTACCTAATGTGGCATAAGACGTATGCAACAACATCCATTTCCATATCTCCAGACCTGATAAAGATGTCGAAATGTTTCTTGTGTCAGAATTAATTGCTCCCAAAAGAAAATGTATTGTTCCAACCCCTTCCAAAAAGCCATGGCTAATCTGGCATAAGAGTGATGCTACATTAGCCATACCTAATTCGCTAATTGCTCTTCAAGTATACAAAAAGAAAATTTATTAGGTACTGTAAACATGGCTGATGTAACATAAGCCTTATAACACATTAGCCATAGTTTTACGTCGAGCAATTAACTAGCAAGTTACCCTAGCATAAGAAGCATCTCCGATCTGTTTGTTTGATCCGGGTATCGCTGGTCAGCATATGAGATTTTTTATTATTTTTTCTATTACTTATTCCTGGCTTCTCTTTTTTAAATATAGTTAATATACAGACTTGGAGATTCGAAGATTTTATTATATGTATAGATTTCATTTTCCTACAAAAAATTAATATCAACGTCTATATAATACGTTAATAGAACTTTATAGCTTATTTCGTTACATAAATCATATACGGTAATAATTGCACAAGATTTTTAATTACTGTACTACTGCAATTCTTATAATGATAAAATATCAAATAATACAATCGACTTTCTTGTAATATCAACAATAAACCTCATTTTAAACCCTCTATATGTACGTACCTTTAATAAATATGACCATACAATATTTTTATGAAAATTACAACTAATATAACGTACCTATCTATATGAAAATTAATTGCAGATTACGATCACTTGGCTATTTTTATCGTTCTCAATTGTACTTGTACGTCCTTGTAGAGTGGAAATCGATCAAGCACTTAGTCATTGATTTTATGATTAGATAATAATTGGGAAAACGCTGATATACGTCATATCCAATAGACGAATCAGACGAATTAAATTGAACTGCGATAGAAAAATTGTTTTGAAAAACAGCATATAAATCGTGAATTTCTAAGTAGTCATATTTACTCCGCAAAAATTATAAACTATTTATCTAGTATTATTAAATGAGCAATGTTTTTATGTTACGACAACTTTTGTCTTTCATTCCGTTTTCACACTTTTATTTTCGGATGGTATAAATTTTAGCTATCTCTGTTTAAACTGTATATTATTGTATTTTACTTTCATTCATATTTTTACACTTTAATTATTGGATACACTTCTGTTTTCTTTAGCATCAAGAACGAATGATACTGACAGTTCATCTGGAAAACGGCTCTAAGGATTTTGATAAAATTTACGGCAGACCAAAATACAAAATCATATTGTAATATTGGTTGCATTACTAATTAATCATTATTATTTCATGTTTTTATGTTGCTTTGGTTACAAATTTGTAAACTATTAATATTAGTAACATACTAAATGATTGTTATGCCCCAAAATTATTTCAATTTTGCTCTATAGATAGAATATTTTTGGTAGCTAATACTAATACCAGAATTTGTTAGAAGAAAGC
Organism: Octodonta nipae; assembly: GCA_034190945.1. Classification (NCBI taxonomy): domain Eukaryota; kingdom Metazoa; phylum Arthropoda; class Insecta; order Coleoptera; family Chrysomelidae; genus Octodonta; species Octodonta nipae. The sequence goes on along the minus strand of CM067224.1, from coordinate 58,029,953 downwards.
ACAAAATAATCTATATATCATAGGCAGAACGCTTAAATTTTTTTATAATATTCCTTCATTTATTAAATAAAATTAAAAAAAAATTATAATTTACACACTGTCAAAGCCAAACAGTGCCGCCACATTGCTTGGAGAGAAAATCGTAAGATTGATTGACTAGGAAAACAAACTAAATTAAACAAAAAACTAAGAAATTTTCATCGGTTCAGAAAGTTATTCCACATTATCACGCTATTCAGATCAAACACATAAAAATTTATATTATACTAGCCGTTACCCGCGGTTTCACCCGCGTACGGAATGTCTACCAATAACGAATATATTTCAGCCAGACTGGAAGTACTTATGGGCCACCCTTTATAACAATTTTGTTCGACATTTGTTTGAATAACTGTAACTTTACTTCACCCTATATTGCAACCATCCTGTATATGATGCTATTTATTTTTCACTCAATATAACTTTTTGAACACCTGGCTATAACTCTTCTCTACCCTAAATTTCAGCTATGCAACTGCTTATTGTCTACACTGTATAACAACAACATTATTTCTGATATTTTTTGAACCACCTTTTAAAGTAAAATTTGTCTTTACCCTATGGTTTAATTACCCTTTATATGCAACTTTATCTAACATTTGTTAAACACACTCTAAAACTATATTTTTACTTCTCCCCATATTTCAAATATTCCATATAGTAGAATGCAACTGTTCATGGTCTACCGTGTATAACCATTTTTTTTTAACTTTTTTTGATCCACCCTAATGGAAATACTTGTGTAACCCTTGATGTGTCACAAATGTCAAAATACAGTTTGCAGCCTAACACCAAACTTGTATTTAAACACTCACACAAATTGCAACTGCTTATTGGTCACCCTATATAACAATTTTATTCAACTTTTTTTTGAACTGCCTTTTATAACAAACTCTACTTCCATGTACATTAAAATCATCCTGTATACACTGCTGCCATTTTGTCAAATATTATAACTTATTTTTGAACCATCCTGTATAACCATAATTTTAGGCTACAAAATATTTCAACTACCCTATATGTGCATCTGCTTAGAGGCCACCAATTATAACATTTTTTAAACACTTAACTATAACTCTGATCCACTCACTATCTTATATACGCAACTGCCTATGGACTACGCTATATAACTATTTTTAAACACCTTTGAAAGTATAATTTGTCTCGACCTTATATTTCAACCTCCCCTTATATGCAGCTTTTTCTAACATTGTTTTAATCACACTATATCTTTATATATATATATATATATATATATATATATATATATATATATAAATCTTCTGTACGTGTGTTAGTCATTGAACTCCTCCTAAACGGCTGGACCGATTTTGATGAAATTTTTTGTGTGTATTCCAGGGGGTTTAAGGATGGTTTAGATTCACAATACGGTCAACTAGATCTTGTTTTTTTAGTTAAATTATTTATTTAAAAATTGTTGTTGATTTTAGCACAACTTACATAGGATCCGGCAGACTGCGCTGTAGTCGCTGTGTCAAATATTCAAGAGTGTGCTTTAGTTTCAGTTACGTCTGATAGATGGCGTTCAGATTATATTGTTAAAGCTAATTTTTAAAAGTTTACATGGGACAGGACAATGTCTGTCGGGTCCGCTAGTGAACTATAATTTTACATGTTCAGTCCTACAAAAAAAAATGTATTTACCTGTTTAACTATATTTCTAGTCGAGCCGCTATTTCAACCACCTATATGCAACTACTTATCGGCCACCCAGTACAAAATTTTTTGTACCACCCTGTACTATAAATCCATCAATGCCCATTATATTTCACCAAAACTGCAACTGCTTATTGGGCACCCTATATAACAATTTTGTTCAACATGTTTTTGAATCACCTTGTATGTATTACACCTACCCTGTATTCGCTACTGCTTATTGGTCAACCAATATAACAAATTTTAAAAAATTAAACATAACACTTCTCCATCCTATATTTCAACTATCCTATCTTTGCAAGTAATTATGAACTAGGCTATTTCACAATTTTTCCTCTAATTTTTTCAACAACATTATAAAGTATAATTTGTCTCCACAGTTCATTTAAACCACCTTTCATTTGCAATTTTTTCTAATCTAGTTTGAATCACACTATGTAATTATAACTTTACGGCGCCCCATATTTCAGGTACTGCTATATAACAAAATATTTCTAGCATTTTTACCCACCCTGTATAATTATAACTCTACATCACCCTATATTTCAACAACCTTTTATACACAACCACTTATTTGCCACCCAATATAACATTTTTGTACCACTCAGCATCCAGTATACTTGTTATAGATTTTTTAAATCCATGAATTCTATTCCGAACTAAATTTCCTATATCCAAAACACACTGTATAATTACATTTACGCTTGCTATATCAGTTGATTTTTTTTTAAATCGAAATATGTTACATTGGCACATTCCGAAATTTGAATAAAAGCTAAGCTGATGCCAGTAGAAGTTTTTTCGCTATATCTACCGTTTGTGTCAATTTAGAGAGATAAAATGTCTACCAGATTTTAAGTCAAATTATAGGCTTCGCAACACAAAAAAGATTCAGCAAAATGCGTAGTCCTTACGTGATGCCCGAACAAACAAACAAACAAATAAAGAAACAAACAAACAGACAAACTTACAATTTTATAATAGTATAGATGATAATAACCATTTATTTGATACTCGCAAGTTTGAGAATCTTTCATTTCTTTCTAAATATGGTTTGTCAACCAAAAGTAGAATTGTGTATTGTGTGGCAACTGATTAATGTGTTTCCGATAATATTTTATAATTTTAAGATTATGCTTTTAATTTACATTGTGGATATTTTATGTGTTAATAGTTTCATACAATTTAACTAAGATTACAGAGCCATTATGAATACAAATAGTGACATTTAAGATAAATAGTTAGATCTGACATCTTGGAAATAATTTCAGTTTGACATATCCTAACATTGTTAGCCGTTAGGTGAGTGTATCTTGTCAATTGAATGTGAAAATTAATAATAAAAATTCTCAACATGTATAGTATTATTTAACATAAAGCAGGTGCATTGTATTTCTTTATATTTTTGATATAATACAGAAATAGTCATCGCTAAGTTTGTGTATTAAATTCAAATTATTGAGATTACTCGTACATACATTGCAGTTTAAGGTGTAGTAAAATGTAAGTACTTATGTATCGTAGTTATTTATATTGCATCTTCATAGTTACTTATAAGTTGGTTTCTTACATTTTCTTCTTAGAAAATGGAATTGTAATTGTGAAATATTTGAATAATCGTAGAGTAAGCCCGTAGCCAGCGGGGGGTCCTGGGGGGTTCACCCCCCCCCCTCCCGAAATTTTGGAATTTTTGGGTTTCAAGATTCAATTTTAACAAATTAATCATGTTTTTCATAAGAATAAATTTTATATTTATTCAATTTTATATATCCTGGATATATATTAACAAAAATATACATTTTCAGACCTGATTAGCCCATCACCAATCAAAAAAAATATCGAACCCCCCCCCTCCGAAAACCCGCCCCGTTTATTGAATGTACGTTAGCGTCGTAAATGTACATTAACTAGAACCGTAAGACAACAAAACTGAAATTATTATCCTTTGCGAAATAATTTCTTAATTATAATGGCAATGAACTATTTTGTATAAGTACACAAAAAAAGTGTATAATAGTAGAAAAAAATGTAGGAAATATCCCAATTCATATAGGTATATTATCTTCAATTTTTTAATAATGATTTTGGTCGAATTTCGACCACTAGATAACCGCTAGTTAAAATTATCTGTCAAATTTACCTAAAATTATCCTTTGAGAAAAAAAAAATGCAAAACAGTGCACTATTTCATACAATATCTTTTGAATACTGGAATTTTCCAAAAATATAGTTCAATCTTCTGGTGATAGCAAATTCTAATCTAAATTAGTCATATGACAATTGACAAATTAAATGACTCTATATGAAATTCCTAAATCTTATCTCATTTTATTAGAGCAGTGAAATTGCACACTGTTGTAGTCAACTGTTTATTAAATTGTCTCTCTGATTACAATAATAAAAAAAATGATAAACACTTGATTTTGATAGATACCTACTGCACTACGAATGTTTACAATTCTTTCACTGGAGTAATCCATTTACTTATAAGAACGATTCTGTATGCAGTTTTTATTTTATTTAATTTTTAAAAATAGATAAACAATTCACTTTTTCCAATACTTACGCCAGGCATTGTATGTGTCCATAAAAGTGGGGCTTTCGTACTTATTTGATCTGTTCTTAATAGAACTATCACTATCACACATTTTCATGTATTATAACTAACAGTCTTTTTATTAAATCACAAAAACTCGGGAATTATCAATTTTACAACCTTTGTTGTAGCATTTGAAAATGTAACTAACATAAATTGTAATTTGAAAAATCAAGAAAGTAAATGCATTTAGGCCAAAATTCAGGTAAACGACTTATCCCTACTTACAAGTAATTCTTAAAAATGGCCATAAATATGTACGAAAATCATTTGAAATATAATAAAAGGCCTAAACTTACAACATTAAGTTGTAAATACCCTTCATTCTTAATCTATGCTCAGTTTTAGAACTTTAAGTGGTCTTTATTTCTAATAAAAATACTGCCATCAAATTTATAATAATTACTAGTAAATTTAGATATTAAAATAAATAATTAACTGTTTTAAGTAATTTAAATGATGTAGACGAAAAAGCATATTAAATTAATTATTTTTCAAATGATGTATTCAAGTCTATTGTTTTCCACTACACTTGATCTTACTTATTGCAAAAACAGAACAAATTACTAATATTGACACTAATATTAAAAATTTTCCTTCATTATTTGTTTGATTAAAGTTCACAGCACTATATAACACATCACTAATAGTATTTATTAGATATTTCTTAGAGAGGTGACTGCACTACATTTTTGTTTACAATGTGACGACCGAACGGCTCCACTGGCTAGTTTAAGGGATGAAATAAAAGGGGGCGCCCCACAGGCACTTGTGTTTTCTCAATGGCAATATGTGATCGATAATCTGTGACCGCCCTCCCGTTTACTACGGAACAAGCACTCAGCTGGTGGAATATGAGTTACGTGACTACAATAGACAATGGAAAGGTGCAGTTGACTGTGCACCTGTAAATTAAGTTAAGTGAAAAGAGATCCTTCGTTTGAAATTAGATATTTGGAGAATATTGTTTTATGCTTATTTTGTATTTAAAACGTGTTTTCCGGAATATATAATAGATTTAAGTTACCGAGAAATTGTAGCTGATTATATAAGGCTTTTGATACTACCAGATTATGTACATAGTACTCGTCATTATTCTCGCCAAAGTAATCTTTCTAAGGATCATATACAGTGCTTTGTTCTTTTATGTAAAACTTCTTCAGGCATGAGGCAACTCAGATATGTTCGAGGCAGCATGACAGTGCAACGTTGTCTTCTGGAAGTAGAGGAGACGTACGTACTCCCTTACTTTAATCGGCTCATGGATCCCATATTTCAACAAGATGATGCTCGGTCTCATATTGCTCGAGGACTTTGGAGGTTCTAAGACATAAAGTACAGGTAACTTGAGATAGTATTTTTCAAGAAGAAATAGATCACCTTATTGAATCATTGCCAAGACGTGTTGTGGAGTGTATAAATAACCGCGGTGGACAAACACTTAAACTCCTGGTATTTTTAATTCAACTTTTAATCATTTACTCCTTACTATAGCATCTAAATTTTACCAAAACAATCTTAAATTTAAACATCTCCTTCTGGGTGTTGTGATTTCTTTGTCAGTGAGTATATTTTTGGTTAGAAATAACAATGACAAATTGTATATCTATGCAACCAACATGAGCCTCCTTGAAACATTAACGGAACCAACATTACAAAGCAGAAGTTACTCTCGTATCGGAAAATATGTCACATAATTACACATGTCTGGTCCACTTTAAATGTTAATTACAGTAAGGTCTCACGTGAATTTTTAAAATAAGACAATTTGAATATAACAGGAAGCACCACAATGTCACCAACATTAAAAACTAAGCTCGGAAACAATATAGTTGCTACAGAAACGAAGGACCGACATCCAACGTTTAGAAAATAGCAAACTTTCCAAAACCCCTGAAACTTTTGAAATAGCTCGACGAAATACCAGGGGCCCGATTCTCGAAACAATTCGACCTCTTTACCACTCGAAAGATGACGTCAAACGAATGAATTTTGACATAAATGACGTTTATTTGATATTCTGGAAGTACGTATACGACAAGAGATTCTAACGGTGAAACGTATACGAAATTTTGACATTTATAGTAATCAAATTTGTCAGCTAGTTTTGTTTTGTATTGTTGTGTTGGGCCGACTAAATTAATTTATTTGCTGTATAAATTTTATAATTTCTACGTAACATGGAAGATATTGAAGAAGTTCTGGCAATTCCCCATATTTTAATTTTATATGTCCAAAGACATATCTCGTCTACCAATTCGAGAATACCAATTTGGCCCGGAATAGAACAAACTTCGTGTACGGCTGCGAAGCCGTATACGACCATTTTCGTCGCATAGCATGGTTTCAAGAATCGGGCCCCAGAAGTACTCGAGTAAGTAGTAGAATCAGTGGTAAAGAACAAGAATGGGGCCAACGATGTAACGGGGAGTCACTCAAATAAACTGGTAAAGTAACATGAAAATGCTTGAACCAAATCAATATGGATTGTCAAAGAATTAGATACATACCAGGACAATGGAATAGCGCCCTCACAGTCATAGTATTAACCTACATAAAGAGTGGTAAAGAATACATATAGTATTACAGTCTAATAATTCTTTCTCATAGCTTTCAAGAAAGCGTTCGAGTCAATACCAAAGGTAATACTCAATACATTGAGTGAGCAAGGTGTAGATAGGCCATGTATAGACACTTTGGTCAATATATACTATTCACAGCGCCTTTAGAAATTATCTTCCAAAAGCTAGATTGCATGAACTAGATGGTACAATTAGAAATAAAAATAAAATACAGCGTGGAACAGCCACATGCAATAAATTCGATAACGAATCGTGTTGATAAAAACGCTTGGACACGTCGATTTGCATATTTAAATGCTCATTTTTTCAACAAAAAAAAATATGTAGGGTGTGCCATTTTAAATGCTCCTGTATATTATTTATTTTTTTAGATTCTCCAGAAAATTCTAGACATAAATTTTGTACAATGTCCTACACCTATCTTCAACTGTTTCGGAAATATTAAAAGCTTTCAGATTTATTACACAAATTAACATTAACAAAACAAAATTATTTTATTGCATAAATTCGCTACATTACACTGAAAGCTAATAAGTAATACTGCTTATTTCTTAATAATACAAAAAAGAAACCAAAAAAAAACATTAATATCAATGTAGGAAATGTTCAAAATGCTCGCCGCGAACATGTTAATCTGGTATAGAAATGTCTTCTAACGTTACTCAACATCTCAGGCGTGACTGATCTAATCGCAAGGGTGATTCGTCTTTTTAGGTAATCCAAAGTTGAGGGGTTTAGTTTTGTATACTGTACTTTAGATATATCCCCACACAAAGCAGTCCAATGGTGTCAAATCAGGAGATCGTGCTAGTCATTGTAAAAAATCCGGGCCTCCCAGTCCACTGATTTGGAAAAACTTGCTTCAGGTGCTGCCGGACATTGATTTAGGAATGAGGCGGTGCTCCATCTTGCTGAAACCATATTGTATTGGTAAGAATTTGTGGGTTTGCTGGATTACGATATAAGTTCGTCAAAATTGGCACGACATTATTTTGGAGTAGTTATAAATATTTATCTCCATTCAAGTTGCCATCAATGAAAAAGTGACATACGATATGATTTCCAACAATTCCTGCCCAAACATTAACTTTTTAGGATATTGCGTATGTTTCTCTGTCATCCAGTGAGGATTCTCATTAGACCAATAGCGGCAATATCGACGATTAACATACTGTGAAGTGTAAATGTGCTCTCATCAGAAAACAAAACATCTTCTAATTGGATCACATTGTTATCTAACCTTACCATAATTAGTTCACAGAAATACGTTCTCCTATCGAAATCGTTTACGTGAGCTCCTGAGTCAGCATCATTTTATAGGGATGCATTTTACTTTCCTTTAATACTCGAAAAATTTATGTGTGGCTAACGTTGAACAGTGGGGCTGCTTTTCGACCAGAATTATGTGGGTTTTCTTGAAACTAAAGCATAATATCCAATTTCGTATTATCATTTACAGCATTGGCAGCTACTTTTTTTATCAGTCTTATTTTGCTAATTGTTCCTTGGGATACAGGCGGCATATTTTGGAAAATTTTCGTGAAGTAAGTGAGAAACTTCCATTTGTGTCCGTGTGTTATCTCCATAACCAATCAATTGTAGAATTGTTATTTTGTGCATTTCTGTTAAATGAGCCATTTTTCTGATATTATTACGTACAGTTAACGAAATTCAAACTATAATAGCACTGACACTGATCACCACTGTCATGCAGGCAGACAACAAGACTATGAGTTTTCACGAAAATAAACAAAACTTTTTTTTTTCATATCAGTAAAAAGGAACGCAGGAATGATTTTTGCTTAATATCTCAATATTAACAGCTAAATGGAAATTAAGTATTGAGTGTAATATTAAATTTGTGAAATAAAATAATTATCATATTTTTAAGTTAATTTTTGTAATAAATCTAAAAACACTTAATATTTCTGAAACAGTTGAAGATAGATGTAGGACATTGGATATGAATTATGTCTAGAATTTTCTGGAGAATCCAAAAAATGAATAATATACAGGGGATTGCATTTAAAATAAGAAAGTTGGTATTGGCCACTGTCACATGACACAACCTATTTTGTTGTTGAAAAAATGCGCACTTAAAAATACAAATTGATTTTCTCTACAAGCCCTCCTTTATTCGTTATCGAATTTATTCCATTTGGCTGTTCCACACTGAGTGTAATTTTATTGTAAAATAACAAACAGTTGTAGGTGATATTTTCATGGGATGCAGTAATTCAAAACACATTCGGTTTTATTTATGAACCATCATTAGATCCGAATAAGAATGCATATTGTTTGGTAATAAAATCCTAAAAGACTTATTTTTTTAAATTATTTTTATATAAAATTAATGTTATGTAAAGCTATTAACCTACACTACTACTTACTTAATAAGTTAGACAAACATATGGAAATGCAAAACGGCTTACAGAAAAGATTAACATTTCAAATCTAATATAGCAAAATAATTTTTTAAAATCATTTGGTAAACTATTGTAACTATTCAAAGTCAGCTGATGGTGCGACATACACACTATTTAGCTACTAACAAAATCGAGACTATGGATTTTTTTTACGTTACGTGGGTGTAAAAACACTTTACAAAAATATACTCGTGTAATTAAAAATAATACATATAACGATATACTGAGTTGATGAAAGAATATGCAACCACCTTTTATTATGTATGTTATGAAATATCACATATATTAAAACACTTGTTGGATTGAAACACTAATAAAGAGTTTATTGAAAATAGGTTGTGATAAATGCTGCTTAGATTTTCAACATCACTACGATAGTTTATTAAGTTTTCATTTTGTTTAATGTGAATCATTTCTTTTATTAACCTTTTTGAGTTATTCGACTCTGTTTCTAAAACTGTCGTGTGTTAAAATCAAACATATTATTATAAAATTTATATTCGCCGCCGCTGGAGTTAACTAATAAATAAAATAAAACATTGACCGCCTGGGAGTAACAACAACGATCCGGGACTTTCAATGCGACAAAAAGTAGTATCATCAAACTCTGGAACAGTGGAATGGCCATCGAGAAAAATCGATGTAGATTATAAAAAGGACAGCTGGACATTGCAGTAGTTAGTTCAGCTTAGATAGTCATGTTATTATTTTCGATGTAAATTGTTTTCGAAATCAGCTGTTGTAAATAAGGGATTACTTTAAGTGTAAATAAAGTTCTAGAAAGTGATAGTAAATGTCAGTGTTTTAAATTGAATTTGAACCCATGAAGTTTACTACAATAAGACTATTATTTATAGCATGTATAAGTGCAGCACTTTACAATTCATTATTTTTTTAATGTATATTTGTGACTGTTTATTCTCTTATACAAGTACTATTTACTTTGACCGATGTAACAACTATTGCAATCTAAGCAGTTAATTTTATATATGGTGTTGGTTTTGATTTAGAATTTCAGTTTTAGGTAGCATATGTGGTTTGAATGACTGAATCCCATGAAAATATCACATCAAGTATTTACAACAGTTAGAAGTGACATTTACAGTTGTCAACTGTATATTTTCATAGAAATAGACTCAGTCGATCAAAGAGCTGCTATATATTATTTTCAAAAAGGCGTGACTCATACAACAAATCTAATATTGATGGATAATAGCTCCTGATGAATGTAATACTAATTAGTTTGTTCATAAAATGTTGTGCACCTTTACCATTTTGTTTACAACAAAGTTTAGCTTATGTTTACCATACCCTCCCTTGGCAAACTCTATCTCCCCATCTTTACACAGCCATTTACGAAAGGTAGGGTCTTAGCTTCCGCATACTTCCTGTATACTTTTCCCACGACGACCACGAAATGCCGAGCAGGTTAAAATGTCGTTATATCGCTACATAGCGTGACATCCTCAAATAATCGCACCACTTTGTAATAGGAGAGTTTATCTAATGGAGAAAACGCAACAACAAAGTCTTCTCCGTGGCCGGAGCCATTAAAAAATCGAAATTGAACACTTCAACAAATCTTCGAGTCATTTAAGTCTACTTTGGAATTCTAACCGATGCGATAAGAGACTCCAGAGAAGAGCAGCTCGGTGTTAAAAAATTAACTCTCGACAAACATGCACAAGCTCGGCTGTGTAATTTAAAATAAAGTGTAAAAATAAACAATGACGTTAAAGTGCCGTAAATGGAACATACCAAGATTAAAATTGTGAAGAGAAGTCTGTTGAGGTCGTAAGTGTCATAAAAAACAAATAACTGTAAATTGTCGATGCTTATTTCTTTGAATAAAGTGAATTTTAGGGAAAGTACTAAATTTGGTGGCTGATTTCAATTTAAACTGCTTTTACTAGTAGAGGGCCAGTTCCAGTAAAAACGTTAATATCATTAAATAGTGTAAAAATGTAAATAATAAGATAATATACAATCACAAGTGAATTCTCACAACCCAAAATAGATATTACAATGAAGCGTCTAAAACAATCAAACAAAACAATAAAAAAATATTCCTCTAGGTTTGTTAACTAGAATTACTAGTAGAAAACGTTTATAACCAAGGGTTTTAGAAACAGAGACATATATTTACCGACAAAGAAATTGCAAAACCCAGAAAGGAACGTCCATAAATTACGTAAGATGAATTTTAACTGTTTTCTGACTCCCACCCACCCCCATGTAAGAAACTGTAAGATATAATTTCATCACCCACCCACCCCCCATTCCTTACATAAGATATTCATTTTTTCAAAATTCTTTATTTTAAGGAAGTGATGTTATATATTGTATACAATATAGCTATTATAATAATAAAGTTTGTATCATAACATACTTTCATAATAAATATTACATTTTTTAATCTAAAATATAAAAATCTCGTGTCAGCGTGTTTGTCGTCCGAAACGACTCGACCAATATTTTTTATGAAATTTTGTATGCATATTTGATAGGGATGAGAGGTCGTAAAAATTGTCATTCCGCTCGGGGATTCTATTTTTTTTTGAAAAATGTCATAAATGTCAAAGGTCAAAATCTGCCAAAAATGTATATGCTAATAAAGTATCTTTGACAACAGACATTTGCGCCATCTCGTGTTTTATTTGTGGAACGCTGGTTCTGTCAAGGTCGTAATTTATGTTTGCTGTGTTATAGATTAAAATTTAGTTATCCCATAAAATGGAAAGAAAACATCAAAACGACAGTGCGGTGTAGTTGATTTTGAAAATACACCAAGAAAAAACCCAAAATTACAATTATACCGCTTTCATGGATTTCCATATCAATTAGAGATGAAGAAAAAATGAATTGCCGCAGTTCGACATCATGGGAAAATAAATTTGATTTCCACGTCGTTAGTCATTATTGTATGTATAAAATTAATCATAATTGTTGTTCTATTAACAAAACTGAGATTTTTTAATTTCATCAGTGGGTCAATTCATCTCAACCAGAAACAAATTTAATGATTTGCAGTGGTTAAATTGTTTGGGAAAAAAGTAAACAATGCACATAACAAAAGTTACAATCCAACTATATTTTCTGCAATATGTATATAAAAAAGCAAAATCTTCATGCTGGTTTGGGGGCTGAAAGATTACGAGTACCTACGATAAGAAAAAATTGCATCTTCAGGAGTCGATGAAGCTCCAATTAAGATTAACAATATTAAGTAAATATACATAAGAAAAAAAAACATATTAACTTTATTCATTATATATAATTTATTGGTAGATTTCACTAAAGATGAAGTTTTAATGGATCAAGATAAAAATTTTGAAGTTGGAACAAGGATAATAAAGCAAATATCTATATATAAATAGGCAAAGACAAAACGATTAGGTACCATTTTCTCCTCTGTTTCTCAACCGATTTTCTTCATTTTTGTTTTGTTTAGTAGCTACTGACGACCTTCGGTGCAGAATGCTAATCTTAATTTATAATAATGGTTCATTCATTAAATAAAATATAATAAAAATTCATTAGTTACGTCAATAATGTCAATGCCAAACAAATGAATGTGCCGCGTGCCGCCGCCGCCAGACTCAAACCATTGAGTAATTATATATAGACAGACCAATGCTGTTATATACTTAGAGCATGTACTTCTGGAAGTGGCATGCAAGCGTTGTTATTGTTTAGTGGGTAGGTAAAGTAATCGTTGAATATCATAATTAAACAGGGCGATTCCAGATATGTTAGAAATCATTTTTTAATAGGTGGCACATAAGCAGTTGCATATTTAGGGTGTTTAAAATATAGAGTAGAGTGCAATTATAACTAATAAAATAATTATATAGGGAAGCCCATTAGCGGTTGAAATTACCGTGTTCTTGGAATAGAAGGTGCAGTAGAATTACAATTATACAGGGTGGTGCAAAAAATGTTATACATAGATGCATATACAGGGTGGCGGAAATGGAAATGTAACCCATAAGCAGTTGTATATATAGTTAATATGAAATATAGGGTTAGAGGAATTATAGATATACAGGATGGTGATAAAAAATGTTAGAATAGGAAATGATTTATAGAGTAGACCACGAAGAGTTCCATATATATAATGATTGAAATATAGGTCGGAGTAGAATTATAGTTACAGAAGATAATTAAAAATTTCATAAACAAAAAGAGTAAATATGGTGGGTCATAGGCAGTGGCATATACAGAATGGTTTACCCGGTGGTTGAAAAATGTTAAAAAATATTATGCGTGGTCCATAAGCAGTTGCATATACAGGGTGGTGGAAATATATAATGAGATGGAATTATTATAATGAGGATTTTAATAAATGTTAGAGAATTGAGTGCAATTATAGCTATACAGGGGTGTTAGAAAAAATAAATATGTAGGGTAGCCCATTAGCAGTTGAATTGTTGTCATATTAAATTAATAATTACGAATTTGAACACAAATAAAGTTCTATGAATTATATCTGAAAAAAACTTGAATTTCGTTACTTATTTGTAGAAGCGAGATGTAAGACCGACATCTAGGATTTTCGAGGAAACTATCACACATAGGTTCCGAATCTGGATCCGTTCTGTGTAATTGCTGTTCTCCCTAAAGTCCTAGGATAGAATGTCACGATAAAATTTTCATGTTACTTAACCTGCCAGAGATATTGATACAATTGGTCGAATTTCGACCACTGGGCGACAGCTAGTACATCTTAATTCACAAAGAAATGAATATTGATTATATATTATTTATAGCTTTTGTAATAACTAATAATAAAGAAGCACTCATAAAATATAAATATAATGAGAATAAAAAGTGTTATTTATTTAAAAGAGTCTAAATATTGATATATTACAGGAAAGATAGTTGAATTGTAAACTTTGTTATGTATCTACATTATTTGATTTTTCTACTCCATCGAAATGAGTACAGCAGATCTTTGAATATGTTCCTGGTTGTCGTGGCATTACATCCCTCCTGTAACTAAAAAGGTACTTTTTTTCTATTATTAAATAAAAAATTATGTTACCATTAAATTTCAATTTATTTTGGAAAGAAAAGTATTTACATGATTAACTTTTCTGATTACAATAGTTATTGAATCTTATTTTGGTTAAGAGAACAACAATTGTGATTAATTTTATGTATTTAGTAATGACTAAAAACGTGGAAATTTAATTTAATTGCCCTTGACGACGAACTGCTGTAATCCATTTTTTCCTTCGTGTCCGATTGCTATAGAAATCCAGGAAAACGGTCGATTTTGATTTTTCCTTGATGTATTTTCAAAATCAACTACACCTCACTTCCGCTTTGATGTTATTCTTTCCATTTTATGGGATAACTAAATTTTAATCTATAACACAGCAAACATAAATTATGGCCTTGATAGAACCAGCGTTCCACAAATAAAACACGAGATGGTGCAAATGCATATTGTCAAAAATACTTTACTAGCATATTGCCCCTACAATGGACCTCTGGCGAGATGGGACCGTTTTTGTCCTATTCTTGTGGAAAAGACATGAACAGAAACTACTACACAAAGAAAGAGATGTTTAGGGAAGGCGAAATTGAAGCGACAGGAGAAGATTGTTCATGATAGCGATGTCAATAAGCGACAACGCTTGGAAAAATTAGTTTGGTAGTAGCTAAACATAGAGAAAACGAATCATTAGAACAACACACTAATAGACAAGATATCGATAGAATACAGACACAAGATAGAAGGGAAAATGAATCACCAGAACAACGTACTCTCAGGATAGATAACGTTAGAATACGTACACAAGAGAGAACAACAAATGAATTATAAGAAGAACACTTGGCCAGAATCGAAAGGAACAGAACGCTCAGGCAAGCAAGTCAGTTAACACAAACGGCAGAGAATGAACGACAGAAAAAGACTAATCAGAGGAATATGCAACGTGGTAGCGTTAAGTACTTTAATAACGAGATAAATTCCTTTTGCGATAAAGTATGTAATATTTGCAGGAGATGGACTTATACCTGACGTTACACTACGATTGTCGCAAACTGAAAAGCGCCTTCTTTCTCGAGTAGTACCAGTTTTAAAAATATGGATTTCGTGTCAAAGCAGTACTTTTTGCCAAGATCTTTTCGAGGTAACTGAAAAACTGCCACCTATGCTGCCTAGATCTGGGTCCTGTTTCATAATCAACTTGTAACTTGTAGTTTTGTAACTTGTAGAATTTGCAACATCAAAATTATTCTACAAGTGGCAACTTGAAAAATCCAAAATATTAGTATTCGAAATATACAGGGGAATAGCACAGAGCACCGATCATGCAAAAAAGAGTGAGTAGCACCACCTAATATGCGCAACTATTGGCGAATATGTCAAATTTGTCCTGAGAATTCAAGGAAGTAAATGTCAACCCAAGGCTGATAAAAATGAAGTAAAAATTTAACTTAGAAATATTATTACACGTCAATACTTATTAATTTGATTGTGAATATAACTATCAAAGAATATATGTCGGACAAAATTAATTCCTAAACCAACCGTTACTTGGTGCCACACATCGCCTAACCGGTCCCTAATATAGGAATATTAACAAGGTAGGCTTTCCCAATTTAATTTCTCTACTATTACTAGACGTGAAAAGTTTTAAGTTTGAAACGGAAATTACAAGTGCAAGTATATTGTAACTTGTACCTCGTATTTTTTTACGAATAATATTAGTGTGATGATTATCCGTTAATTTACCATGTGGCAATCTATCCCAAACACGATTTTAGGTCCGATTGTGTTCCTAATTTATATAAACACACTTTTGTCTTTGGAGATGGACGCAAGAATAGTATCATACGTAGATGACAACGTTATAATATTTAGTGGAACAACATGGGAAAGTGTCGAAGAAAAGGCGAAATCAGGCCTCTACAAAGTTAAAATCTGGCTAGACATACATCAATTATCCTTAAACGTCAATAAAACTAACTTTATAGCATTTGGTTTACATGAAACCAACAACCCTCACTTTAATTATATTAAAGTTGAAAATATAAACGAACCCATCAAAGAAGTCGCACACACAAAATATTTAGGCATAATTATTGATAGGCATTTAAGGTGGAATTACCACATTGAGTGTGTAACAAAACCCACGCGCTGGTTATTTAATAAATTTTATCAACTACGGGATATTTTATGCAAATCAGTTTTAATTATTGCCTATAAAGCTTTCGCTGAATCGCTGTTTAGATATGGTATTTTGGTATGCGGTGGTTTATATCAGAGCAATTTAACAAACCATTGTACTAACTGATTCTGCTATTTCCGGATTTGGACCGCGTCATTTTTTCGAATTAGTTTATTTATATACCTAATCCGGGATATAAACAAAGTTTTCCGACGTTTCGCCCACACTTATAAGGGGTTTTTTCAAGGATGAGACAAAAAACAAAACAAATGTTACTTACCTTGCGGCTACTCCATTCATTTCATCTTTTTCTAACGAACACTTCAAAACTTCACTTTTTATTCAACTTGTCACAATGATGTACAAATTCTAAATGAGTAATATGTACGAAGAAATAATAATTGGCCCCCCGAAATTTTTGAACTGTTCGTGAGAAAAAGATGAACTTAATGGAGTAGCCGCAAGGTAAGTTACATTTGTTTTGTTTTTTGTCTCATTCTTGAAAAAGCCCCTTATAATGGTGCCGATACACACGTCCCTCGTCCGCAAGATATGACCACCCCCCATGTTGGGTTCGTACCCTTCTTTAAAATGCGTTTTTTATGAATGGATATATTCATTCTACTCCCTGAACTACCCAAACATTTTGCGAAGATGAAAGATATTTCGACCAATTTGTACCCTTTTTTGCTTGCCTTCGGTGTTAATTTTATTCATGCAGGTGTTTTTCGATCTGTCAGTCCTATCCGCCAAAGGTCGGTAACTACAAATGCGCGACTCGATGCAAGGGATCGATGGTTTCGGGTCGTTTCCTAGTAGGAAATTTCAATAACTGCCAGACCAAAATATTCAGAGTGCAATAAAAAGTAATAAAAGGTAAATCTGCAAATGCCGAAAGAAAGAAAGCTTACGACATAGTTCAGTTACTGGAGGTTTTTAAGTGATATAACACTTAACAACTTTTAAAATTTGTATATTGAAATGCCCTTAAATTTTCTCTTGTCACTGGTAGATTGAATCCTAATCGTCTTTTCGGACGACGGACGTATAGAGGACCTGTTTAAAGGTGCCGATACATACGTCCCTCGTCCGCCAGATATGACCACCCACGTTGGGTTCGTACCCTTCTTTAAAATGCGTTTTTTATGAATGGATATATTCATTCTACTCCCTGACCTACCCAAACATTTTGCGAAGATGAAAGATATTTCGACCAATTTGTACCCTTTTTTGCTTGCCTTCGGTGTTAATTTTATTCATGCAGGTGTTTTTCGATCCGTCAGTCCTATCCGCCAAAGGTCGGTAACTACAAATGCGCGGCTCGATGCAAGGGATCGATGGTTTCGGGTCGTTTCCTAGTAGGAAATTTCAATAACTGCCAGGCCAAAATATTCAGAGTGCCATAAAAAGTAATAAAATGTAAATCTGCAAATGCCGAAAGAAAGAAAGCTTACGACATAGTTCAGTTACTGGAGGTTTTTAAGTGATATAACACTTAACAACTTTTAAAATTTGTATATTGAAATGCCCTTAAATTTTCTCTTGTCACTGGTAGATTGAATCTTAATCGTCTTTTCGGACGACGGTGCTCGCGATACATTTTTTATGTAAGTGGAAGGTTGTAAAGTATCCCCGAATTATACCTGGCATCTTACAGACGAGGGACGTGTGTATCGGCACCTTAAGTGTTTGCGAAACGTCGGAAAAGTTTGTTTATATCCCGGTTTAGGTATATAAATAAACTAATTCGAAAAAATGACGCGATCCAAATTCGGAAAAAGCAGAATCAGCTATAACTCTGGCCGCGAAATCCTCCGTTCTTAAACCTTTGTACTGTTCAAAATTACACCCTCAAAATAATTTTCCGAAAAGACATATATTATCCCACAAGACTGCTATACACGGACATTGCAAATTTCAGACAGCTCTACCTGCATGCAGTATGTATGCATGCATTTAAGAACCATAATGCACTGCAAGTATGTACAAACAATTTTTATGAAACACGATGTTACACTCAACAGCTAATTAAAATATCTCAACAAAGTGTCAATAAAAGATTTTATACAAACTTAGCCCCTAAAATATTTAATTTAATACCTACTGACGTAAGGAATGAAACTTCTGTGAAAAATTTGCTAAATAATCTAGAGAATTTATTGCAAAAATTACAGTAAGTTTAAGCAGCTAGTCGATTAAGATTGATTATATGAACCTAGTAAATCCCTACCATCTTTTATTTAAAATTATAAGGTTGTGTATTATAGAAAAAAATATGTTTTTTGTTTCGTATGTAAATATTAGTTTTTTTTATTCGGTGGCATATTTGTGACCAGTTGCGGCTGGTGGGTTATGAAACTGGTGGTGCACTTTACTGGTCAAATATTGGGATTCAAAGATGCAACAAAACAAACCATAGCTTTGCTAATACTGCATTTATTTTTTATTAATTAAAATATTCGTCGACTTTTTGGAAAGCGAATTGTTTAATGACCTTTTTATTACAGTCTAGCATTGATTGAATATATTTTTTTCAATACTAAGCACAGAAAGAGCATTTAGTCAGTCTTGAGACATCGTATTTCTAAAAAACGTTTTAATCTTTCACTCCAGTTTCCGTCCAAATTGATTCCCCGCCATAAATAATGCAAGGAAAACAAAATAATGTATTGATGCGATCACATCCAAACAACCATTTCTTTTTATTATAAATTTAACTTTTAAAACTTCGTGTAAATACTTTCATTTTTCATTTTGCACTCTTGTTTTCAATTAAGATATGGCTTAGGTGGACCAGCCAATTTTATATCTAATTTATTTTAAAACGATTTATTATTGTTTTTAATATAGTCAATGTTAAAGTTGATACTCATTTTCACATTTATGTAAACACACACACACACACACACACACACACACACACACACACACACACAGTTTACTGGTGGAATGACACGATCTCACAACACCGACGAGAGTGTCTCAAAGCACGAAGGCTGCATCAACGAGCACGGAGACGCGACAGGGTCACAACAGAAGAATTAAGGCTCGACTATGAGATCAAAAGACAACAACTACGAAGAGCCATTTTCTCAAGCAAGAGATCCTACTGGAAGGAGTTGTGTGACGAAGTTGACCAAGATCCATGGGGAAAACCGTATAAAATCGTGATGCATAAAATCAAGGCCACCCCCATGACATCAACGAACTGCCCCGAATCATTGCACCGCATTGTCACTCACTTGTTTCCTGCGAAGCCTGAGCTACCCGCTTATCCTTCGTGGCAGGTGAGGGACGAAGATATACCATCAGTGACTATGAATGAGCTGATGGGCGCGTGCAGCCGGCTCCAAAACGGTAAGGATCCCGGTCCAGATGGCATACCAAACATCGCGCTAAAATGCGCCATAGCCAATAGGCCTGACATGTTTCTACACATGTATGAGACCTGCCTAAAGCAGGGGGTTTTCCCGACTAAGTGGAAAAAGCAGAGGCTTGTGCTCCTACCTAAAGGGGGAAAGAAACCTCTAGACGAACCGTCATCATATCGTCCCCTCTGTATGTTGGACTCTGCGGGAAAACTCCTTGAAAGAATAATAGCAGATAGGCTGGAGCCCTACGTTGAGCCAAAACTTTCCACCAACCAATTCGGGTTCAGAAAGGGGAGATCAACCATCGATGCCGTGACACTCGTTACCAACATCGCCAGAGAGGCTATCTCGGGAAAGAGATGGAGAAGAGGTGGAAAAAAGTACTGTCTAATAGCCACCCTGGATATCAAGAACGCCTTTAACTCGGCCCGCTGGGACCGCATTTTGGAGGCTCTTGCCAGGATGGAAGTTCCGCAGTACTTGCGCAGAATGGTTTCAGCGTATTTCAAGGACCGCATCTTGTTGTACCAAACTGAAAATGGGCAAGTAGACTATAAGATCACAGGAGGTGTACCTCAGGGCTCTGTTCTTGGCCCCCTCTTATGGAACGTAATGTACAACGACCTGCTCCTGCTCGGTCTGCCTGAGGGCGTCAGGCTAGTGGCATTCGCCGATGATGTGGCATTGATCATAGTGCGCAAGCACATAGAGGAGATACAAACAACCTTCTCATTCGCTATAGCCACAATTCAGCATTGGATGCTCGCAGCGGACTTGAGTTTAGCAGAACAAAAGACCGAAACACTTCTTGTTAGCAGTCGAAAGGCAAGGGAAACCATCACCCTCAAAATAGGCGATACCTACATACAGTCGCAGCCCTTCATCAGCTATTTGGGGGTGCTCCTGGACGCACGGCTCAACTTCAAAGAGCACATAATCGCGGCCAGCAAGAAAGCAGCTGGGGTACAGGGGGCATTATCTAGAATAATGCCGAATGTCGGAGGCCCTAGACAGATAAGAAGACAGCTACTGGCAACAGTAACTACTTCTGTTTTGTTGTACGGGGCACCGGTATGGGAGAAATCGCTCGAGCTACCATCGTACCGCCGGAAAATGAAATCAGTCCAGCGGCTCTTACGAGGCGGTGAGTGTGATTGCTTCTACCCTACCAGTCGACATCCTGGCTGCAGAAAGGGGACGGCTTTATAGCAGAAAGTTAGAGAAAGACCAACCGACAGGAAACAGCGATGAAAGAGCCATGAGTCTAGGGCAATGGCAGGAGAGGTGGGACAGCTCTACTAAAGGCCGGTGGACATATCGATTGATACCTAACATCAGTCGTTGGGTCAACCGCCAGCATGGGGAGGTTGGGTTTTACATCACTCAACTCCTGACTGGGCATGGATGCTTTCGAGCATACCTGCACAGGTTCAGGAGGGCAAACTCTCCAAACTGCCCACACTGTACGGACGTGGTAGAGGACGCGGAACACGTGTTCTTCTCCTGCCCCCGGTTTCAGGATCAACGTGCTGAAGTGGAGAGGATTCTGGAGACTAATATCGTTCCAGAACAATTAGTAGAAGCCATGCTGAAGGGCCCCCAAGCCTGGAACTTGGTATCAGATTACGCGGAGACTATCCTTAAAGAGCTCCGCAATACCTTCGAGGAGTAGGCTTTAGAGGCTTTCAATGTAAGAGCAGTTAACATCTGCAATGAACCACCCTTGCGAAGTAGTATTGACAAAGAGTGCCGCAGGGGACCATGGTTGTAGGAGAAAGAGGTTAGGGTTTTAGCGGGTATACGGTATACTGGTTTCAATGCAACGATTTACTCTTGCTTTGAAGTCATTGCATCGGGAGTCCCGCACGACGGCTAGCACGTGCTAGTTAAGTACGCAATGTATTTCCCCCCTCTTCGGATAAAAAAAAAAAAAAACACACACACACACACACACACACACTCTGTATATTAAATATTAAGCAACCACTAATTAAATCACGCAAATAAAAATTTGACCGGATAGGTCCGGTCACAGCTCGGTGTCTCCGAGCGGCGTACGAGAATCAGCCCATTACTCCATATAGTTTGCATTAACTATCTTCTATCTCACGCGCTAAGCGTGTTATATCGTATCTCATAGAAGCTATATAAGTTTCACCGTGCGTTAGCCGAAGTGTCCGGTGAAATATTCCTTCAAGCGAATATAAGTCTTAATACAAGTTTGGATTAGAGCTTAAATTGTTTTTTGATAAATTCTTTGTTATTGAAATGATATTTATTAAACATTTTGTGTTGATTTTTAATCTTATTAAAAGCTTATTAAATTTGGTGTTTGTGACATAAATTACACTAGACAAGTGTTAAATCACTTAGAGTGCAAACCAGTTAGCATAATGGCTTATTACTGTTTTGTATACTACCAAAATGTTTATAACATGATTACTGTAAACATTAATACATTATATCTTTGGAAATTACAGAAAAAATAAAAACCAGAGATGCCACAATTAATACATTAAATAAATAAAAAAAAATTGTGACAACAATCACTGACACGGGGTTAAAAATCACACTTGCCTTTGTTTACAAAAACTGTAATAATTCCTGAATGAATAAAGTTAGAGATAATGTATTTATTTGAATGTAGACTAGAATAATTACACTTTCAATTGATATATAAATACCATTCCTTAGCTTAGAACATGGATAGTTGGATAGTAAAACTGAACAATAAAAAAATGAGTTCCAAACCCGGTCTCCCCTACAATGATAGGTGCATATTACCTTAATAATGTCATAAATGCAATCTTTATACCTCGAGGTAATGAATTAGGCGACCAGTTTATTTTAATGGACGACAATGTCAGGACTCATCGGACTAGAGCGGTTCAAGCAGAGCTGCGAAATCAAAATCTCACAAGATTGGAATGGCCACCGATGTCACCTGATATGAATCCCATCGAACATGTGTGGACTACTTGAAGACGGCCATTTTCAACAAACCAAAAACCATCTAGAACCTTACAAGAACTGATTATTGCTGTTACAGAGGATTGGGAAAATGTATCTCAAGAGATGATTAATAACTTGATTAAAGGGACTAGACGTGTGGATGCTGTTATAAAAAGGGGAGGTTCCAATAGTCAATATTAATTTGCTTTGTTTAGTGATGTGTTGAGATTTTTTAATGGTTTATTAATTTTTGTAGAATTTAATTGTTATACATTTATTATCAATTAAATAAAATTTATTTTAAACATTTATTATTGGTTTTGTTAAGATGGAACACTGACATTTGTGCAAAACATTTGAAAGTTAGTATAAATAATGACCTTGGTATTTTTTTTTGGAGATCGTTGTTCACTTTAGCGAACACCTCTTACAGTTGTTATTAATAAATAATCCTGTAATAGTGATTCACACGATAATATTTCACTTGACAAAAATTCCCACATAGCATTCAAAATTGATGAGTTTAAATATTTGCCGATCAACCCACAGGGTTCAAATATTAATTTGCGTATTGACAAAACTAATACATCCGTTTAAAGCAAACATCATCTATTACCTCAACGGTGTATATGGTACCCGCAGTTATTGCATAATTCAAGTTGCATATTAAAATTATCATTATGCCTTAACATTGGCATATACACATATATATGCTAATTGTTCGATTTAAATACAAATAGGGGGGCCTTGCGTGGGCAAAAATCTATTGTTAACATCGCATGATGTTGCCTCAAATGAATTTTGATGATGTGTGACAGAGATATTGTAATCGCTCTTTGCCGGCGATTTTTCCGTACAGATTTACCGGAATCTAACATTATTTTTAATGTTGGTTTCATTGGAATGAAACTACCGTTAGTCGTTTTCCTAATTTAATTGTAAAATTGAATTGTTATTGATTTCTACAATACCAGGAAGACATTTGAAGAAACTAACATATTAATGGAGGTAATCAACGGATTTAATAAAGATATAGTTAAACTTTTTGTTGGGCCACATGTCGCTTAATTACCTAGCTCTAAACAATGAAAGCGTAGAAAGTTTTACACTCATGACAATAAATTTAAGTACTGATGCAATACTTAGCTACATTTCAACATTGTTTTAAATGATTTTTAAATTTGCATTACCATGGACAAACAATATTACACTTACTACATGTAGACTTGTAGAAGTCGTAGACTACTACCAACCTGTCTTTTAATATTTTTCTTGTATATAACAATGAACAGAGTGAATAAAATAAAAGCTATTACATACTCTAAGCCCTACTGTCCACGTAGAGTCGCTTCATACGCACGCTTTCGTCATTCTCCCCTTGGTGTACGCTTGCTTGCATCTTGCATATGAAATAAACGGAACTGTGTGCACGAGGCAGCAAAGTCGCATTTGTGTGGCATGCAATCGTCATGCAGCTTGAGCGGCAACATGTCATTACTTCAAGCGTATTGCAAGACGCAAACATGACATGTCTATTTATAATGGCCACTTCAGCAAAGAATTTTGTCCAAATAAAGCCGTAATACAAAGTTTTCTACAGATTTAGCTGAACTGCAGGACTTCGAAAACTTTTAGTTTGCATTTTATAATACTCAAGTATGTATAACTATTAAAGGTAATATATAAAATGCAATTTAATACATTTTACTTTGATATATTTTTTATATTTGTATATCACGATGAATAGGTTATCTTTTATAACACTATTTACAAATGTGATTGGTTATTTTTTACTCAATCACGTAAAAAGGGCACCTTTCTTCTAGGATAAGAAATTCTCGCGTAACAGTATGGTGTGTTTGTTATATTTAAAAAACGCGGCGAACTGATAACCTCCTCCTTTTTGGAAGTCGGTTAACAATAGAGATTAAATTCGTGTATTTTATTCATTATGTAAATAATAAAATCATTCCCTTAACCTCACTTGCAGCAACAAAAAATATACAATAAATGTTATTTTCGCTATATGGATGAAGAGGATGAAGCCAATATTATTTTATTATTATTTCGTCGTGTTCTAAGAAAATTGTATACTAGAATCATCATTTGCCATTTTCTTTAAAATGACGTTTGTTCGCGATATAAAATTTGACAGAAATGAAACATATTTGTAGCTTGCATGCATCTTGATTGATGCTACGTGGACAGAACGACTCAAAATGCAATGATAATAGAAAAATTAGAAAATGATCCTCTACTACATGAAGAGCAATTGCATTTCCAAAAAGATGGAGCTCCTCCTCACTACGCCACACTAGTTAGTCAATAACTTGATTTGGAATACCCTCGTCGCTGGATTGGAAGAAGAGGTCCTATAGAATGGCCTGTCCGATCACCTGATCTGAACCCTTTGGATTTTTTTGTGGGGACATGTTAAATCCAAAATTTTTATGACTCAGCCTGGGAATTTGGACGAACTACGTCAACGGATCATAGCGGAGTGTCGTCAGATAACACCGACTATGCTGAACCATGTCAGAGACGGCTTTCAGTCAAAGTTGTACTATTGTATGGAAGTCAATGGAAGACATTTTGAACATTTGCTTTAGAGGCATTGTAATGCAAATTCGTTTTTTTAATACTCTTTTATTATTACATGCACAGAAATTGCAATAAAAACTCTTATGACGACGGTATAGTCCGTAAAAAGGGCTTTCAAATGATATACGACAACACCTATTTTCCCTCTCTCAAATCTCAAGGTCATTGAATTGGCCTGTTTATGTTGAAAAAAAATTTCCCCCTCGAAACAAAAATAGACCTGTTTTTTCTTATAGCAATAATTTTGAAAATAACCAAGATATTCAAGGTGGCTCGTTTGAGATAGAATACCCTGTATGTATAAGCATAGGGTGTTACCTTTAGCCTTTGTTCGAGGCCACATGACAGCTCAACATTATCTTCAGGAAGTAGTGGAGCCGTATGTACTCCCTTACCTTAATCGCCTCATGGATCTCAGATTTCAACAAGATAATGCTCGGCCTCATATTGCTCGAGTTAGTTTACACTTTGTTGAAGAGACCCATGTGAATCTGTTGTCATGGCCATCCAGATCCCCTAATCTTTGGCCCATAGAACATGTTTGGGATATGATGGGTAGAATGCTCGGAAATTTACCCCAGCTCCACGGACTTTGGACGTTCTAAAACATGAAATACAGGTAGTTTGGGAAAGTATTCCTCTAGAAGAAATAGACCACCTTATTAGTTCAATGCCAAGACGTGTTGAGGTGTGTATAGATAAAGTCGGTGGACATATATACATTATTAACGAACTTGAAAATTGAAACTCCTTGGTATGTTTTATTCAAATTTTAATCATTTACTCCTTACTATAATAGCATATATGTTTTCCTAAAACCATATTAAATTGAAACATCTCCTTCTGGTTGTTGCGATTTCTTTGTCAGTGAATATATATTTTATAGTGTATGAATTCAGATTTGTACAGTTTCACTACCTAAAAGAAAAGAAACGCTTGATTCGTATTAGTAAAAAATGAGTGAGAGTGAATTTTGAGGATCGGAAAATGGTGAAAAAGTACAAATTTGTAACTTATCCAGGCGTTAGCAAACCACACAATTTTGTGCAACAAATCGCAATTGCCACCAATTGAAAAATCATTGAGCTGCATTAATAGCTATGCAGGAAACAGTTACTATAAAACAATTGAAATAAAAAATACAAAATATGAGCAATGTGTTAAATTTCCTGCTAAAAGAATAAAACATTAATACTCAAAGATTGGGAAATAAAATTATTATATGTTATTGACAGCGATCAATAAAATACATGGAGCTGCGGCTTCAGGATTGGACCCAGTCGCAAAAATTGTGATCTTCCTCAATTATAATTAAAAACTACTCACGAAAATGAAACTCGAATGACATCATCGAGCTTCAAATGATGAACTAAAGAGTAATCAACAGTTTCCAAAGTCTACGCCGTTTCAACGGTTCTAAGTTCTCATCTTCATACAAACTATAGCATCCCGGGTTCCTCTTCCTTTCCTAAATCTAACCTGATCTAAGTTTTCTGTAATTTTATTTTCAGTTGTTTTTAACAGTATCATTGTTATTAATTTGGTGAGATGGGAGAAGCTTATGGTTCTATAATCGTTGCGTGGAGTTGCCTTTGTTTTCTTAGGTAAGGGAACTAGAAATTTAAAAGATCGTCAGACCAAATTCCTGAATCATACATTTTGTTTTATAAGGTCCGTGATTCTAGAGATAGTACAAGGTTCTAGTACTTAAGTGCTTCTGACATAATGTCACTGCTTGGTTGTAATTTAATTCTTTAATTGTTCTTTCAAATTCATGTTCTTCTATTCTAGATCCAAGTTTATTTGGGTCCCACTGCTCGTGTGGCTCTATATCATTCATATTTTCAATCGCATTACTGCTATAAAGATATACATATTTCACCCATACTTCTTTGTATTCGTCCGCCTTAGATGTTATAGTACCATCTTCTATCGTCATCCCAGTTTTTCTTATGAGTTTAGGTTTACTCTTTGTTAAAGATTTTACTGTTTTGTTTAGTTCCTCTGGCTGGTTATATTTTTCCAGATATTCTATTTTCCACCCATTTCTTTCTGGCCTTATCAGTCATTCTTCTTACCTCATTATTTATTCTCCTCTACTTCCCTTTACCTTTTTTGCTTTTATTTTTTTACATTTCTCTCTATCTTCCATTTTATCCAAATAAGTAGTAAAAATCCATGTTAATTTAAAAAAATAGTATAATCTGTACCTCAAGCTTCAACTAAAAATTTTTGATGACTTTTTATACTATGGGTTGCCTTGGAGATCTAACTATTCACTTGTCTTTAGTATGATTAATAGGGACTGCTTAATTCTTCTGAATTATAAAAGTAAAACTAACTATGGCCATCGTAACAAAACACTTTTTTTCTAATAACACGTGATGGTTCGATTGTTTTCCGCAGGATGCACGCTTCAACGCTCTTTTCTTCCTTCCGTAGGACTGCGAGGCGAGACATCTGCCTGCGTTCACTTTTTTTCCACAACACGTAGGGCCCTCGACCGTCCACAGCCATTGTCTCGACAATCGTAAAATTAGTACGAAGCACCTGAACACATTAGATAGGACAAATGAAAGTCATTTCTTCTTGAGTACGAACGAACATACGACGCCAGCGTACATCGAACCATGACCTAGCGCTGGGTTTGTATTCTCTATTTGTGGAATTCTCATGAGTAGAAACGAAGAGCGGAATTTATGTATGGCGAACGGTAATGAAAACTATTTAAACGACCATGTGACAGGTCTGAAGGGGTATTTGCGATGAATAGAATTTTCATTTGTTGCGAACGGTAATAGCGAAATTATTGGCGTCCGGTGAATAACTTTGTAATATATCTTCATAAAGAGATGTTTGTGATCAGTTTATTAAAAGGATATTAAAAGTTTTTAATTAAGAATGAACATAATTGCGAAATGGTTGTTGAGAATGGATGTTCTTTATTATTTCGTCTATTTATTAGGACTAGTAGTCGCACAGTGGTAGAAATTCGACCCTATTTCAAGAAATTGTAAAAAGTATATTTTTATAAGAAACAGAATTGTGGAGAAATCGGAGAAGTGGAAAAATGTAATCAAATATCGGTATTCGAAATATTTTTGACAAATGAATGACCCCCAAATTTTTGGCTGGAACCGCTCCTGGCAAAATATTCGATATAATAATTGGAAGATTGTTCTTTGCAACCTAAAAGTTTTCGTCATTTGCGGTTTCAATCAGGTTCAGGAATATTAAAGAAAAGAGGAGACCAACAACCCTAGAAGAACTTAAATATTTAATACATTCTCTATTGTCCGCTGTCTGACAATTTTTTGCACACCTTCGGGAAGGTTGTGATAATAATATATTAATCAAATAATTAAATTAACATTAAAAACAGAATATTTAATATGAAAGTTATTGCAATGCGTCCGAAAAATCAATACTGATCTACTACATTGACTATTTTACCAAAAAACAATAACGACGCTTGCGTGTCACTTCCAGAAGTAAATGCTTTAAGAATATAACAGCATCTAACGATCGTTCCCTCCACATATAATTACTCAGTGTTTTGAGTTTTGACCGTCTGGCGGCGGCGGCACGGTCAGTTGTTTGGCGTTGACAGTATGGACGTAAATAATGAATTTTTATTATATTTTATTTAATGAATGAACCAATATTATAAATTAATATTAGCATTCTACACTGAAGGTCGTCAGTAGCTACTAAACAAAATAAAAATGAAGAAAACATGTTGAAAGACAGAGGAGAAAATGGTACCTAATCGTTTTGTCTTTGCCTATTTATATATAGATTCTCCCTTACCAATTCTTTTCTGAACAGATAAAGATTTGTGACGGAAACAAAGTGTAGTAGGACAATTTTTGAACATTGCCCGGACTACTAGTTTTGCTTTAGAGGAAATGCTCCTTACAGATGTTCTGAAAAAAGGCCATATCTACAATAAAATCAACCAAACTTCCTGTATACGAATAAGTGTTCTGTATATTGTACAATACTTAAGTTTGAATTTATATTTTGCAGTCGTTGTCCATCTCTGTGACGTTTGAATTTATAATCTGCAGCCGTTGTCAATCTCTAAGTCGTTTAGAAATATACTATTTCTTAAATTTTTACAATTTTGCAGAACCTGTCTTGTTTTGCAATTACATGTTCGTTTCTTCATCTAATCCCGTAGCATTTTCAGACCTTTTCATCTGTTGCTATAATTTTCATCTCCTTTATAGTTTTCCCTACCATTTAACCTCTTTAAATTGATCTGACAATTTTATTCTGACTTCAATTCCTTTTCCTATAACTGATGTCATCTATTTTTCCTGCTATTCTTAATTGCTTTACCTGTGTAGTGTTTATCTGAGAATGACTCGCTTTTTATGCAGTAATAATAATTAGTTAATAGACAAATAGTCACTAAATATGATAAGATAAAATGCAATACATACATAAAAATAGGCAATTACAAAATAGTACGGTGTCTTTGTACCTGGGTTTGTTAACCGATTATCTATTTTTTGTTTAATAGCTATGTGCGAGTTTTAGTGATATCAATTTAACATTTTTGTACATGATAAGTATAATTTCATGAATGTCTAGCCATCCAAAACTTCCAAATGTGACAATTTCATTTCAAAATTATTAGAGCCGTTTTGAGAAAAGCTGTACATACATGGTTCAAAAATATTGATCTTTTATTAGTATAACATAAATTAAGATAAATAGACAAATTCCTTGAGAAAGAAATCGTAACACCCAGAAAGAGATGTTTAAACTTAATATTGTTTTGGTAAAGTTAAAACATAGATGCTATGGTAAGGAGTAAATGATTAATTTTGGTACATGTTTTTTCATTGTTTAATATTGTAGCAGTTTTTGAATTTTTTAAAATTTACCAAAAAACAAACAGGTGGCATCCAACATCGATGTCTAGTAAGATTAAAATGCCTAGAAACGTGTACGTCCAATGTATCGCCAGCTAAGTGAATTTGAAAGAGGTAGAATTATTGGTTTATGGGAGGCGGGTTTTCCATTTCGAGAAATCGCTAACCGCACGAACAGAAATTCAACTACTGTTCTGAGGTGTTGTCAACCGTGGTTTGATACTACCCAAAATAGGAGAAAGGACGTCGAAGAGGCACAAATATAGTTCAAGATCGAAGTCTAAGACTTATGACCTTTAGAGACCGATTTTCGACAACTCGAAGGAGAACAAGGCCATATTGTAAGTTGTAAAAAAATCTAAACTACTTGATATTTTTTATTCAAATTTGAATCATTTACTCCTTATTATGGCATCTATGTTTTGCCAAAACGATATTAAATTTAAACATCTCCTTCTGGATGTTGCGATTTCTTTGTCAGTGAAATGAAATTATGGGATATTCACGGTAAAAAGACATAGAATTAACAGATTCAATTCAAAAATTTGAAAAATGTCAAAAATTAATAGTCTCTAAAGTGAAAACAAATTTAAAGTTTAAAAAATCTAAATATTAAAAAAAATTCTAAACCTCATAATTCAAAATATCTTTCAAAATATTTTAAATGTTCAAAAACCACAAAATTCAAATATTCAAAATCAGTTAAAAAAATTAAAAATAAAATATCGCGAAACTAATAAAATCAAAAAATCAAATAAAAAATAATTCAAAGAAAAAAACAAATATAAAAAATGTGAAAATTCAAAATATTATAACCTTAAAATTATTTAAATAAAAACGATTTTCATCAACATGTTTTATTATTCCATATCTTTTTTCGTCGTATTTTTAATCTTAATCTGACCAGTTGAGGGCATTTCGGATTGCTGAAGGCCAGGATGAGTACTGAATTTTATTGTATGTTAAAGAGTTTGCGAATTTAGATTTTGATTTGTGGTAGTTTACCGGAATACCACCGCTGGGAGCAGCAGCACTTCTATCTTGTAAAAACCAATAGTGCCACATACATCCTGAGTACTAAAGTTAATAAAACTATTGGGGCTGTCCAAACCTTGTGCAAAACTTTAATATATAAAAATAATTATGGCATATTCAAGTTACAAAATAATTTGGTCATGTGCGAGTTGGACTCGTATACTAAGTAAGGGTTCCGTACCACCTTCGAGATTTGATACAATGTAGGTGAATCAAAGAATATCTTTATCTAATATTCCAGTTACAGACAAGAAGGGAATGGGTGCATTTTCTTATATTTACCCTAATATCTTTTAAAGGAAGCGTTTTATATATATAAAAAATATACCCTTTTATTTTCCACACATAGACTTTTTACTTTATCTGCTACATGATTCGCTTGATTTTTATAAAAATATATATTTAATTTTCTAATTTGGCCCCCAAAATTGTATCATAAAGGGGAAAATAGGTTAAGTTTTAAATAATAACTTATTAAATTATTCAAAAATACAAATTAAATATATTTTTCAAAATTTTAAATAGTATAGTTTCTAAAGTGGGAATTAAGTCGATGTTTAATATTTTTGTTAATATCTTTTAAAGAAATGATTTAAAAATATGATATACTTGTAATTCACATAATGAGCCTTTTATTTGGTAAAATACAGGATGCATTGGAAAATTTAATTTTTATTTTCCATTTAATTTGTCCCCAAAATTAATATTGGGGTTTTCTACTAATTTTTCTTACAAAGCTCAAGTGAGCCCCAGTATCCCTAATTATTTTCAAAATTTTAGGTAGTATGGTTTCGTAAAAAAAAGCGGGAAAAGAGAATTTTTTATACATATATATATATATAAGTTATTCATATTTTTAAAATTATTTTTTTACAATTTATTAACAAAAATATACAGGGTGTAAACGGTTTGAGTGCAAAGATTTTGAGGATCAATACTTCAGGTCAAAACAAATCAAAAAGCTTTATAACATTTTCAGAAATAAACTATAGTTTTGCCAAAAAAAATGAAAAAGTTAAAAGTCCTGTAGCCTTTATTACAGTGAATAATAGATTATTTCCGGCTTCAAAATGATTGTAAAGCTAAATATGTAAATACTCAATAGCGTATACACCTTTAATAACCGTATTAACAAAGAAAATTATTATTTAAACTCTAAATATTCTGTTATAATTTGCCCTACGTTTCTCCGATCAGATGTGGCAACATACCATATACTCAGTACTACAGCTGGCCGCTGCCATGAATGCTTTTTTGCTGCCCGGTTCTTTTAAGAATGTGAAAGTGATTTTTGCGTAACATTCGACATAGCGTAAGTTATTTGATTTTCATTTTAAAATATGAATTGGAAAAATTAATAAAATCTGTTGTGAATTGTGAGTTCGAGTGTATTATTTTGTGACAAACAGTGACAATCATAAAATTAGGTAAAGACCTGACATGCTATTAATTTGTGGGGAAAGCAAATGTAATAACAAGAATTTTGAATATTTACTATAAATAATCCGTTTGCTCGCCAGAGCTCTATCATAATGACATCCTGCAGGTCAAAGGTTTTTATTTGTCTAAGATAAGTAATATTAATTTCTTAGTAACAATTATTTCTCGAAGAATTTAACACATAAAAGAACTACATATAAGAAATGTTTTGTTTAATATAGTTTGTATCGCATTATTTTTGTATCATAATGTAAACAACTTTGTATCCTCCTTTCTTCAACTGGATGCATAAAATAAATCGCCAAATATAAATATTCATTTCAATACATAGATATTAAAATTTTTGAAAATAATATTTCATAAAATTTTATGTACCTAAATAAATCTACCCTCACTCGAAACTATGAAATTATTTAATACAAAAAAATAACAGGTGTTCATTTTTTTGTGGTGACTCATGCCTTTATTATTCACGCTACAAGCAAATCTCATTTTTAGCGCGACGTTGCCACATTGACAATAATTTACTTAACATGCATGTATTTCAAATTTTCTTGCTTATTAAGGCCTTTAGACCATAGTGTTATAAGAGTTTTTTGTTTTGTTTGGTGGGTACTATTTGCACCTAAAATATATGCAGTCAAACTATTTACACCCTATATATATATATACAGGGTGTAAATAGTTTGACTGCATATATTTTAAGTGCAGATAGTACCCACCAAACAAAACAAAAAACTCTTATAACACCTTAATAAGCAAGAAAATTTGAAATGCATGTTAAGTAAATTATTGTCAATGTGGCAACGTCGCGCTAAAAATGAGATTTGCTTGTAGCGTGAATAATAAAGGAATGAGTCACCACCACAAAATGAACACCTGTTATTTTTTTGTATTAAATAATTTCATAGTTTCGAGTGCCGGTAGATTTATTTAGGTACATAAAATTTTATGAAATATTATTTTCAAAAATGTACCCTTTTAATATCTATGTATTGAAATGAATATTTATATTTGGCGATTTATTTTATGCATCAAGTTGAAGAAGGGAGGATACAAAGTTGTTTACATTATGATACAAAAATAATGCGATACAAACTATATTAAACAAAACATTTCTTATATGTAGTTCTTTTATGTGTTAAATTCTTCGAGAAATAATTGTTACTAAGAAATTATTATTTCTTATCTTAGACAAATAAAAACCTTTGACCTGCAGGATGTCATTATGATAGAGGTCTGGCGAGCAAACGGATTATTTATAGTAAATATTCAAAATTCAAAATTCTTGTTATTACATTTGCTTTCCCCACAAATTAATATCATGTCAGGTCTTTACCTTATTGTATGTTTGTCACAAAATAATACACTCGAACTCACAATTCACAACAGATTTTATTTATTTTTCCAATTTATATTTTAAAATGAAAATCAAATAATTTACGCTATGTCGAATGTCACGCAAAAATCACTTTCACTTTCTTAAAAGAACCGGGCAGCAAAAAAGCATTCATGGCATCGGCCAGCTGTAGTACTGAGTATATGGTATGTTGCCACATCTGATCGGAGAAACGTAGGGCAAATTATAACAGAATATTTAGAGTTTAAATAATAATTTTTTTTGTTAATACAGTTATTAAAGGTGTATACGCTATTGAGTATTTACATATTTAGCTTTACAATCATTTTTAAGCCGGAAATAATCTACTATTCACTGTAATAAAGGCTACAGAACTTCTAACTTTTTAATTTTTTTTTGGCCAAACTATAGTTTATTTCTGAAAATGTTATAAAGCTTTTTTATTTGTTTTGACCTGAAGTATTGATCCTCAAAATCTTTGCACTCAAACCGTTTACACCCTGTATATATATATATATATATATATATATATATATATATATATATATATATACATATATATATATATATATATTATTTGACTGTATGAACGTGAAAAAAAATGCAATTGAATTTAATTTAGAATTTATAATTTATAATTTTCTCAAGGTCTTTTTCGCTTGGGTTCAAGTTTCCAAATTTTAAATAAATAAATAAATTTTATACTTATCTTATAAGTTACACTAACACTTTAAATTTCTATCAACAATATTTCAATCATTCAAACACAAATATTTATTATACTAAATTTTTAAAAACCTTTATTACTATCACTGATTGACTATTTATTTTTTTATAATCTGTTGCCTGGCTTTAATTTCCCTTCTCCTTGCTTTTGGTTTTAAATAACAATTCCTGATTTCTAACTTTTGTAATATAACATTTTTCTGTTTTTTTAAATTGACTTTTCGGACTGTTGCACCAATACTTATTTTCTTCCAACAAAAAATGATTTTTATTTCTCCATTCAATGTATTCCAAATAATTCCTTTTATGGAATATTTATTTTATAATTTCAAATTGTGATACTTCAAAAAATTTACTTCAAACTCAATTTCTTGTCAAGTTGACATGGAACACTTATTTCAATGATACCACAGATCATTTATCTTGTTGTCATGGAAACGTAATTTTACAAGAACGAAATTTTGAACTGCGCTGGTCGACGCTTGGTAAACAAAGAGAACCTTTTAAATGAGATTTTCTATTTATGTAATATAATTTGCCACCTGCTATTTCCATTTCCGCTTTTATTTATTTTATTAATTTCCAACTATGTTCCTTTTAAATCATATGCAAAAAACTAAACACATTTTAATTTGAATTTGAATACCGTTTACTCTCATAAATTTTATCTAAATCATTAATTCATTTTTTCAAAAAAAAAAATGATTTGACTTTTGTCACCTGTTGGCCACCAGTCATTTAACAGGTACTTTAAAAAAATGGATTTTATTAAAATTTAGACTTAATATCTGTTGAATTATTGAATTTTCATAAACTATGCTCTAAGCTCTTTCTACTGATATAAATCTCTTTACTGTTCCATCATTCCTTAAAATTTATAACGGTTTTTACAATTCTGACGTTTCAATTCTCTCTTTATTTAACAAATTTATGTATTTAAAACTTAATTTTGATCTAAAATGTGTTGTATACAGTGTTCTCATGGCCTAATATGTGATCTATACATGTTTTACAAACTCTACTGTGATTTTCATAAGTGAATTTAACCTTTTTGCTGTTTGACCTAAATATGACTCCCTGCATAGATTTCTTTATGTAAGTATTCAAAATCTATTAAAATCTGCATGATAGAATATCTAACTTTATATGCCACCTTTTATCCTTTCAACAATTTGCTTTTCAAACATTCTTTTTACATGGTTTGTATTTTTAGGTTAACTTTATTTTTGATATGATTTCTGCAATTTCATTTCTTTGTTATATATGTATGAATTTTATTTACATTTTCCCAATCATTTAATTATTCAAATTGCTAAACTTTTATATTATCTTATGTCTGTTTAAATCCATTACAATATATATATATATATATATATATATATATATTAGATGGTTTCCGGGAATTCATCCGCGTAGTTGATAACTGATCCCTGCCGGGATCGATGGTAAAATGACGACGTTTCGGCAGAGTCACATCTGCCCTCTTCAGGTCGGTTCGCATAATTCTCGTAGCCTTCTGCTTTCGCATAATCCATAATAATTGTATATATATATATATATATATATATATATATATATATATATATTTCTTATAATGAGCCCTTTCATTTGATGTATTGCATGATATATTTTTTTTTATTTTCCGTTTAACTCTATAATTTGGCCACCAAAATTAATATTAGGGATATCTTCGTATTTTTCCTGTAAACAAAAATTTTAGGTCTTACAGTTTAGAGAATAAAGGAGAGAATGTGTATTTTTTTTATATTTTTGTTAATATTAAAAATATGAAAAGAATGTATTTGTATTCGTCATAAGGAGCCCTTTGATTTGATATGATGCCTTAGAAATAATTTTAATTTTATCTTTTCCACTTAATGCTGTAATTCGCCCCCTAAAATTAATATCAGTGGTTTCTCCTTATTTTTCCACTAAAGTTCAGGTGAGGTCCTATTTCCCTGGTTTTTTAAATTTTTACGTCTCATAATTTCAGAAATAAAGGCCGGGAATGGGTATTTTTTTATATTTCTGCCAATATCTTTTAAATAATTTGTTTTAAAAATATGAAAAAAATATGTTTGAATTTGTCGTAATGAGCCTTTTGATTTGATACATTACGTGATGCGTTAGAAACAATTTTAATTTTATAGTTTTCATTTAGTTCTGCAATTTGCCCCACAAAATAATATTAGGGGTTTCTCCTTATTTTCCGATAAAATTCTAAAATTCAGGTGAGGCCCTATACCTGTATTTTTTTCAAATTTTTTTGGGCGTATTGTTTCGGAGCTAAGGTAGGGGGAATGGATAAAAAAATTTATATTTTTGTTAATATCTTTAAAATAATTTATTTTAAAAATATGAAAAAAATATATTTGTTTTCGCCATAATATATTACATGATGTGTTAGAAACCATTTTAATTTCCGGAGTGATATTATAAGGGTATATATAACCTAATTGAATCAATGCCAAGACGTGTTGAGGAATGTAAAGATAACCGCGGTGGACAAATACATTATTAACAAACTTAATAGTAAAAAAAATAAACTCCTGGGTATTTTTTATTCAAATTCTAATCATATATTTCTTACTCTCTTCGAGGTGTCATTCCTTTGTACGAAAGACAATATATATTATATATAAATATAATATATATTGTTTCTGGTCGGAAACCTTCATCAGTAGCGCTTCCCACAATTGAATGTCCTCTCGAACACTTCTTTATGCATTTGATGCATTTCGTTAAATTTGAAAACGCGAGATGTAAAGACCGACATCTAGGATTTCCGGGGAAACCAGCACATAGAGGCTCTTCCGGTCTTTACTCAACTTTGTACAAAGGAATGAAATTTTATCGTGACATTCTGTCCTAGGAGTTAAGGGAGAACAGCAATTACACGGAACGGCTCCAGATTCGGAACCTCTGTGTGCTAATTCTCTCGAAAATCCTAGAAGTCGATCTTACATCTCGCGTCTTCAAATATATTTCTTAATATAGCACGTATGTTTTACCAAAACAAATTTAAACATCTCCTTCTGTGTGTTACGATTTCTTTCCCACTGACTATACAATTAATTTCTTCACATAATTGTGATACTTTAACTTAGTTGAACAAAGATTAAAATAACTTTGCAGGGCAACTTCCGGTCAAGATGGCTAGGCTGCCACACACTTGTACAGTGCATCCCATTTTGGTTGAGATTGCCAGGTTACTCGGTTGTTACTGAAGATAGAGTCTTGCGGTTTTCACATACCTGTTCTACTTTTTTGTGAAACTCAGGATGGCCATATCAGATTTTGCATAAGTGTTTCCATTTATAAGATACAGGGCGATTTTGATAATTTATACTTTTTGGACCCCTTCCATATCTACGAAGTTATTAGAAATACTCTTGCGCTAAGAACTAACGTCTAATAGAAAATTTTGCATAGAATCCAGTGGAGTACTCAATTTTTTTTCCGAGTATGGTTTTGAAGATACTACACAACATTATATATTTTTAAATGGAACACCCTGTATTTTATTATTTCATTGGATTCGTTATTTTTTTCCCTTTAAAATAATGTATAATACAATATACATGGTATTATTAGAAATGTTAAAAAACACTAAAAAATGGAGAACAATTTGAACAGTTAAATCAATAAGGTAATAAATAATGTCCAAAATTAATTTTAAGATAGATATTTGATTTGTAATAGTTGTTCTGTTTGTCATACATAATGAACGATGTATAACTATTTATTAGTTGCTTTTAGGTACCTAAATTTCGTGTTTCATGTTATTGAATTATTGTTAACATTATTTTTCTTTGCTGATAAACTCCTATAAAAAATCTCAAATGGAATTATTTGTTTGATTCTCCTTTTAAATGGCAAATACATGGCCTACTAGCAAAAAACTCAGCTTTTTAGTGTTTTTTAGCATTTCTAATAATACCATGTGTATTGTATTATAAATTATTTTAAAGGGAAAAAAATAACGAATTCAATGAAATAATAAAATACAGGGTGTTCCATTTAAAAATATATAATGTTGTGTAGTATCTTCAAAACCATACTCGGAAAAAAAATGAGTACTCCACTGGATTCTATGCAAAATTTTCTATTAGACGTAGTTCTTAGCGCAAGAGTATTTCTAATAACTTCGTAGATATAGAAGGGGTCCAAAAAGTATAAATTATCAAAATCGCCCTGTATCTTATAAATGGAAACACTTATGCAAAATCTGATATGGCCATCCTGAGTTTCACAAAAAAGTTAGACAGGTATGTGAAAACCGCAAGACTCTATCTTCAATAACAGTAACCTGGCAATCTCAACCAAAATGGGATGCGCTGTACAGTACTTGTTTAGAAAATTCAGTTTAATATATAAAATTCATCAAGTTAAGTCTAAATTTACGCAAAAGGAGAATTTTGTTTTATTTGGAAGAGTTTTTATACATGGAAAGTTTAATTTCGGGTGTGGATTGTGATGATAAGGGTTGATAATGTTTGTGAAACTCTGTATATTTTGAAAAATTTAGAATCCCTATTGATACATTTTTTCTCTATTCTATTAATAGACGCTCTATGTAGTGAAACTCTCCAGAAGTGATCAATGTTAAGTGTCTAGTGTTAATGATACGTGATTTTAGGTTAGGCCGGAAGTCCCGTGTGGCTGCCATAATATTTAGATATTTATAGTTTAATGCAGAATACCTACAATAATTAAGTTATTTTCATATATAAAATTATGGCGAAAAGGATATGTCCAGTAATCAATTAAGGTACATATTATCTACAACAATTAAAAACTGGTAGCTGGTCAATAAGGACCACACTAGGTTCAAGACCATTTTCGCCTGTGCACCCTTGAGAAGAAGAACTTTGCAGGGAAAAAAATTGAGCAAAGAAGACAACTCAAATATTTACAAATCTGTTTGGAATTTATTACATTTCACATTGTATTACATTAGTCCAATTGTCAATACCGTTATTATTAAACTGACATCATATTTTTAGATAACACGAAAACACCACATAAGCATTAACTTTTATTTGACAAATTACAACAAATTCTTCCAAAATTACTTTCTACAAACGTTCTAAAAACAACAAAACGATCGTTTGGTAAGTTGGTAGAGCATATCAAAAAATTTCCACACAAAAGGCACATTGTACGGTTGGTTGTACGTCATTTCAAGAGGTACAGTTTGGTATTGTTCGCGTTGTTTGTCAAGAACAAACAATTGATATAGGCTGTCGGATATTGAAGATTAATTGAGCATGCACACAGCGGTTTGTTTTTTTAGTAGTGTCATCAAACTTCGATTTGGAATTTATTGTACGCGAAAATGGAAAGTGGTAGATGTTAACTGCGAAAATCTATTAGAATATTATACCAAAATTAAAATTTGCTGATACGTTTAGTATAAGTACATATCAGTATTAACTAACTGCATGTTTTGTACAAAGTTATTTTCTTATTTTTCCTATGTTCTTCTATAGTTAATTTCTTAACCATATAGCTCAGATCTTTCTTATGGTGTATGGTTATATCCTTATCATCTGCGTAACAATGGAAATCGCCAGACCTGTTTAATCCAGAAGATGTTTTCAAAATATAAGAATAGGAAGAAGAGGTCCAATACCTGAACAACTTTTTTTGAATACCAGTGAACTCTACAGTCATGGATGCGTTGACATCACCAGCAGCTTATGTTTACCATGCTCCTTGTTATCATTACATTACATATCTACATAATTACGAAGTTATTAAAAAACCATGGCGAAAATTGCTTTTTTTAAGTCCGCAATCGTGCACGGTTGTTCCATATTATTTTTTATTCTTATGACTGCTATGTTTGGGATCCCAAATGCAAGGATGCATTTGGTACAACTCCAGAAACTTCATAACGTTTTGGTTCGACTAGTGCATTTTGCCACAAACACCACTTGCCATGAAAATCAACACTAGTTGATCACGATCGAAGCGCCTCGTGCAAGTATGTGAACCAAGTGTGGAGGGTTAAAGCAAATATTTGGCTTATTTGACTCCTTTGATCTGTGTTGAAAACCGACAAGTGGATGGTAAGGCGTATTTGCTCCTAGTGGTATTCGACTTATTTGTTCAAATAAAGCAAAAATAGCGAATAGCCTCTCCACACATCGCCGTTTTTGGACAAATATAGCAAATAGACGAATACGCTACACCAAGTGAAGTGCCACCTTTAAATGTTTCATTTACCCAAATCAAGCAAATCGTCGACAAAACATAATTATTCAATACAAAACCATGCAGTGCATTTTTCGTGGTTAAGGTCATTTTTTTACTAGTAAGAGAAAAGAGTAAAAGTGAGTGTATCGTCCGATAAGCGATGTTGTCGCATTGACAACAATTTAGTTAACATATATGTTTTCATAACTTGGTTATGAAAGTCCATAGACCATTGATTTATAAGAATTTTGTGTGACTTAATGTGGACTATCTCCACCTAAAATATATGCACTCATACTGTTTACACCCTGTATTGTACAATAAATAAAGTGAATGTGGTGAATCTTTTAGGTTTCTAACTCTTTGTAGATGATCAATCGCTAATAGGTGTTTTTAGAAACTAGCTGTTCTACAGATTAGTATAAAATGGGAGTTTATCACGACAATATGCTATATAGATTCCTCGTTGAGTTCGCCATGGGAACTGTAATCTCGTATTAAAATTTTTTTAACGGCATGTGTCTAATGTTATAATGTATATTATGCTTTAAGTATGAGATGAATCGTACATATAAAATTTAAAGTACCCAACCCTATTTGGTTATATAATTTTCATATTTATCATGTATTTTTAAATGAGATCGTTTGTTTTTTAATGCAAATATAAAAAAAAATTCTTGCAAGTAGATTGTGCGTGCTGTTGTTTTAATTGCAATAGAATTGATTTATGAGAATACTAAGAACGCCTACTTCAAGAGAAAATTGTTATCTAGCAGGAAGCACCAACAAGTTTTGTTTTTGTTTGAAGATGTGTAGCTGTTTATATGCAAATTCGTTCGATTGCACTAGATTCCGAAGAAATGCATCTTCTTTATAAGCAAAATAGCGGCACAATCGGTGCACAAACAGGTCGTCGACGTATCCTCATTTAAACAGCAGACTTATGAATTGTTTTCAGCGTACGTTTCCTGAAATTTGAAAAAGGGAAATATTTCAAACACAAGGGAAAAGCTGTGAGTTTCCATTTAAATGGATACATTTAGACAAACCTTTTTCCATTTTTTTTACTCCTCAAGCCACTCATAACAGTTGTTTCTTTCAGTTATAACTTCTTTACTTTAGTTTATGGTGAATGGGACAGCAGTTCGTAAACCAATTCATGGATTTTTGTCATGGCCTCAGGCACTTTCTTTCTCCGATCGTCAAGTATAATTTCATTTATTTTATAGACTATTTCTGGCCTGACGACCTCTTTTAGGGTACCCAAGAATGTCACTTACTTATCAAGCTATTATTTCACCTATTTTAAAAGGACCATTAAAAATTATAAAGCGTCAGTTTATTTAGAAGATAAATAAAATAGATAATAACAAAATATATTAGATCAGATTTTCATTGTGTTCGATTGAGCGATAAACTCCCGTAAAACGTTTAGTTTAAAATAACAAACAGGACGGAAAAGATATAATATTATGGTAACTAATTAGAAAGGACTGGGATTCATTCAAAAGGACTAAAAGACAGAATTCCTTCAAAATTGAGAATACTAACAGAACCCATACTTAAAAAATACCAGGAACAAAAAGAAGAATAGGTACGAAACTTAATCTATGACAAAGGACCAGCTCTAAAAAACAACATATTTCTAATAAACATGAGGTAATCAAACCTAAAAACAAATATAGTAGATCAAATACTCTTATATTCATTCAATAAAAATAGTGACAAATGGCTCTTAAGAACAAAACACAAAAAGATTAAGAACCCGCTGAAGAAACAAATAACATAGAGAAACTGAATTGCGATGCATTGCAATGTGAAAAGATATTAACAAAAAACTGAAGAAAAAGGGGTGGAATTCAAATGACATAAATGAATGCTAAAATAAAATAAAGCATGGTGGAAAAAATAACTAAACTCAAAATATCTAAGATACAAAATCAGACAAAATCCTAAAACTAAAATTGAAATTAAAGGAAAAAAATAGCAAAGGAAACTAGGAAGATGATAAGATCTACAAAACTACTACGAAATTAAAGTGAAAAGATGAATATAAATGAAAACAAGAATTAAATGGACGGAATGGGAAGCTGAGATACAAAAGGGGAAATTACAGTGTGGAACAGCCAAATGGCATATATTCGATTACGAATAAAGGAGAAAGTTTTGGTAAAAACGCTTGGATACGTCAATTTGTACTTTTTAATGCTCATTTTTTCAACAAAAAAATATATATTTTTTGGATTCTCCAGAAAATTCTAGACATAATTCATGTACAATGTCCTACACCTATCTTCAACTGTTTCGGAAATATTAAGTGTTTCCAGATTTATTACAAAAATTAACATTAAATAAAGAAAATTATTTTATTTCATAAATTTACTATATTATACTAAAAACCTAATAAGTAATACTGATTATTTCTTAATAATATAAAAAAAAACAAAAAACCATTAATGTCAGTGTAGGAAATGTTCAAAATGCTCGCCGCGACTCTTGGCAACTGGCTAATTTGGTATAGAAATGTCTTCTAACGTTACTCAGCATGTCAGGCGTGACTGATCTAACCGCAAGCGTGATTCGTCTTTTTAGGTCATCTAAGTTGAGTGGTTTAATTTTGTATACAGTACTTTTGACATATCCCCACAAAAAATAGTCCAATGGCGTCAAATCAGGAGATGGTGCTGGCTATTCTATCGATCCGCGCCTCACAATCCAAAGATTTGGAAAAATTTAGTTCAGGTACTGCCGGACATTGATTTCGTAAGGGGGCGGTGCCATATTTTATTGGCAGGAACTTGTGGGTTTACTGGATCAGGATATTTGTTTGTCAAAGTTGGCACGACATTATTTTGGAGCAGTTCTAAATATTTATCTCCATTCAAGTTAGCGGCAATTTTGACGATTAACATGACCGTGAAGTGTAAAATCAGAAAACAAAACATCTAATTGGATCACATTGTTATCTAACCTTATCATCATTTGTTAACAGAAATACGTTCTCCTGTCGAAATCGTCTTCTATGAGCTCCTGAGTCGGCATCATTTTATAGGGATGCATTTTACTTTCCTTTAATACTCGAAAAATTGATGTGTGGCTAACGTTGAACAGAGGGCCTGCTTTGCGACCAGAATTATGTAGATTTTCTTGAAACTCGAACATAATATCCAATTTCATTCCTCGAAGTTTCCTTGGACTTCCATCGTCTTGAAGTGGTGATATCAACCACTTCAAGACGATGGAAGTCCAAGGAAAGTTCGAGGAACAAGTTACATTATCTACCAATTTCAGACATCTAATTTCATATTATCACTTAGAGCATTGGCAGCTACTTTTATCTGTCTTACATGACCAAGCTCGCGAAACTGCTTTTCTATTTTGCTAATTGTTCCTTGGGATGCAGGTGGCAAATTTGGAAAATAAGCGAGAAACTTCCATTTGTGTCCGTGTGTTATCTCTATATACAGTCATTTGTAGAATGGTTATTTTGTGCATTTCTGTTAAATGATCCATTTTTCTGATATTATTATGTGGAGTTAAGGAAATTTAAACGACAATAGCACTGATACTGAGGGTATGAGTTTTCACGAAAATAATATCTCAATATCA
The DNA here is from genome assembly GCA_034190945.1 of Octodonta nipae. NCBI lineage: Eukaryota > Metazoa > Arthropoda > Insecta > Coleoptera > Chrysomelidae > Octodonta > Octodonta nipae. The sequence continues at coordinate 57,985,274 of CM067224.1, read as the reverse complement.
AGAGCTAAATGGGAATTAAGTATTGAGTATAATGTAGCAAATGTTCTTCTTTTAATATTAATTTTTGTAATAAATCTGAAAACACTTAATATTTCCGAAACAGTTGAAGATAGGTGTAGGATATTGTACATGAATTATGTCTGTAATTTTCTGGAGAATCCAAAAAATATATTGGGGCTTGAATTTAAAATAGATAGTTGGTATTGGCCACTGTCACATGACACACCCTAAATTTTTTTGTTGAAAAAAATGCGCATTTAAAAATACAAATCGACGTGTTCAAGCGGTTTTCCCTACAAGCCCTCCTTTAATCGTTATCGAATTTATTCCATTTGGCTGTTCCACACTGTATAAGAGAAATATAGATATTATGTACGATTCTATATGATACAAATTCATTTCAATTAATGAAAGAAACATAGTCAAATTATTGTCGTAAGTTCTGAAAGATACAATAGACCGGGTGATTTTCAGTTTAACCACGTCTTTCTACATTATGCCTCTAAAAGATACAATAGTTTCTAAGATATGAAATACAGGTAGCTTGGAATAGTATTTCTCAGAAAGACGTGTTGCGGAGTGTATAGATAAACGCGGTGGACAAACATTATTAACAAACTTATTAAAAAAAAAATTAACTCCTTAGTATTGTTTATTCGAATTTTAATCATTTACTCCTTACCATAAGATCTATGTTTTATCAAAACAATATTAAATTTAAACATCTCCTTGTGCGTGTTGCGATTTCTTTGTCAGTAAGTATAACTTAAAAAGTATTTCTTTATCAAGAAAACTTCATATACCTTTTTTGCTTACAATATGTCCCTCTAATGATTTCTAAGGTGATTTTGAGGAAAAAATGTCCACCCCCTAGAAGTTTGTCCCCGCTCTGAAAAGCTTCTGACTTTAAACAACATACAAAAAATTAAAAAATCATGAAAATCGGAGCCGTTCTTTAGGACTTCCAAAGATTGCCTGTTTCACATATTCACCGACTCCACTAATGAGATCAAAAAACTTCACTGCCTGATCTACACTGACAAAAATTGCAATAATTCATCAACGCAACGACAGCACTGAATTGCCATCAGAATAATTCACTACTCACCTGTCGAGTCCAAACTTAGGCGATAATACTATAGCAACTCCGAATCAAGAAGAATGAATAATAATCAAATCGGGTGGGCAGTTCTCATACGAGAAGAAATTAGAATAACCGCACACATACACACGAAAAAAAATGCACGCACGGATTCCGTAAACGGAATTAGCCGGTTGGCAGCTGATCCACTCTCGCGTATACTGATCGGAAAAAAATTAAATATTACGGTGATTAATCCATGCAGCAATCGATGCAACGTCTAACAAGGTCAAACCGGTTCTGTTGTGTTTGACTTACCTATTTGATAGGAGTGAAAAAAATCAGTAATCCGCGTGGGCCGTGGGATGGACGTTTTATTAGTTTTTATTACATAAGGTACTTGAATATTTTTAGAGCTTATGGTAATATGCAAATTAGTGTTTGTATAGATTTACAATTGTTGAGAATAATAATTAAGGACATAAACGGGTATTTGTTCAATTCCTAAAATACATTTTTCATTAGTTTGTTTTTGTTAAAATAATTAATTATTAAAGATAGTAAATAATAGAAAAGTGCCATGACTTCTATTTCGAAATATTTTTTTTTGGAGACATTTCATAGGTCTGATGTACTTAAATGCATTGACATGTTGATAAATTTTTGCTTAATTTAATCTGTTTTACATCATAATAATCATATTAATAAAATTTTCTTTTATCTTTAGACATTTCTTAGTATCAGAAAAATTGATATTTTAACTTGGAAAAAAATTCCAGAGGTGTGTGTTGTTTTGTTTTTTCTTGAAGAAGGTACATAACAAATTACATAAGAAGTGTTGTTAATAGTTTTTTATTTGTTAATTTATTAAACTGAGTGTTTAAAGTTGCAAAAATCGCGGTTTGTGCAGTTTTGTAACTATTCAGCAACAGTTTGAAAACTTTTAGTGTCAACAATAAGCTTGTCTCATACGTATTTTTAATAGTTACTAAATGATTGATCTAGCTGGTTTGATAATTATTTATTGAATTATTTGCAAAAAACTGAAAAATGTTCATTTTTTTATTCGGTAATAATCTTTGTTTACAAAATGTTAATTTTTTTTGATAAGGTTATTTACCTCACTGGTCTCAAATTAACGGCTTTGAATGTTGTCTTGTTTTCTCAGGGCATTGTATTATAGGTGAAATTTACAATGCTGGCATTTTGCCACAAATTTATTATTCAACCATCTCAAAAAAATATTAATCAAATCTTTGAATACAATCCCTGCAGATTCATTTTCTTTTGGATGAGTTTTATTGTATGTACATTTAGTTTGAAAGCCTGCATTTCGGCACTCGAAATCAGGAAAAAAAATTGTGGTGGGGAAATATCACTTCCCCTAACTTTACGCCTATGGAACTGATATTACTTATAAAATGTTTGTCACATATGTTAGTGTTTTTTTACAGATTTTATGTAAGTATTATTTTTAAATAGATCATTTGTCTTCTAAATGTTATTTGTGGATCTTGATTATTTTTATGTTTTTTGGGAAATAACACCACAATCAAAATAAAAAGCTGCATATTGAAAGAAAATACCAAACGTTTCAAAGTCGGTTCTGACTTCGTTGCCAGTGGCTTTAAAATATGTATTGAAAATGTAAAATGCAAATTGAAAGTTTGATTTATGAAATTTAAGTTGACATAAGAAAAATGTTGTTGTTTTTAAATATACAGGTAGCACAAAAAATTCTAAAGTTCATGTATTAAGTTAAACAGCTTTCAATTTGGAAGAATTTGATAGAGTTGTCTTTAGAACTTATAAATGGCGTTCCTAGGTACGACTTTGTTGTAAGATAGCGCATTCGTCAAAAATGCGAACAAAGAATTCTGCTGTGTCAATTTGCATTTTCAATACATATTTTAAAGCCACTGACAACGAAGTCAGAATCAACTTTGAAACGTTTGGTATTTTCTGTCAATATACAGCTTTTTATTTCGATTGTGGTGTTATTTCTCAAGAAAACATAAAAATAGATCATTGTAATGAAGAATTAATAATAATTCATATCCTACTTTTAAATAAATGTTGATTTTCATGACAACTCTTAATATAAATTCCATCTCAACGTTGAAAGATAAGGTACGAGAAGCGATGGCTATGTTAATCGGGTTGACTTAAGTTCGAATCTTAATAGTAGGAGAGATAGAGTGGGATTTTGCTCGTCATCCTGAAAATGAACAGAATGTATCGTATTAAGTTCAATTCCTGAACTACATCACGTTTCTAGGCAGGCGTCAGTGGAATTGATAACCGAGGATAGTTACAGGGTGTGAAAATGGTAATTTTTTTTAGTCATGCTCATCATCGAGTAAATGTTCCAAAATTGGCTGCATACAAGATTGTGATATATTTAAGCAAATTTCCGAGAGCGTCTGCCTAGAACGTTACCATCAAGGTGGCGGACAGGGGTAAACTTGTCAAAAATAGGGGTGAACTTCGTCATTAAGTAAAAAGAACGTCATTTGCTCAATTTTTTTGCTTACACAAAAGAAATCATAATCCAAAAGGACGTACAGCTCAATGACATAAATATATTTTTCATGACGTCATTAATGTGGTCTATATGACATCATACACAATTTTTTTAAATGCCAAGCCACATTTTTTATTAAGGATTCGGAAAGAGCGGAAAATTTCATGTCTGAATATGACTTTGACCATGACCTTGAACTTGATCTTCCGGGTGATTCAAAGACCTTTTTTTGCAAAATCAACCAATTATAGCTAAATTAGGTGTACGGGAGTTTTCGACATCGCTGATTTTGAATCTGAAATCAGTTTTTCAAAATTCACAATCCAATCCAATTTTTTGAAAAAAGGCAACCAATTAACGGTAATCGATGTTTTTCATCTGATCCAAAAGATGACTGATTCAAAGAGGGTATTCCAAATTAAAAACAAATTTGACGTTGAACTTGGGCACTACCTGTTTTGAAAATTTTCCCCAGTACACCTAATTTGGCTATAAAGGGTTGATTTTTTAAACAAACTTTGATCTTGGAATGACCTTGAAGGTCAAGTTCAAGGTCATGGTCAAAGTCATATTCGGAACTAAAATGTTCCGGTCTTTCCAAATCAGTTATGAAAAATGTGGCTCGCATTTAAAAAAACATTGTATAACGTCATACAGGTCACATTAATGACGTCATGAAAAATATATTTAGGTATGTCATTTAGCTGTACGTCCTTTTGGATTATGATTTCTTTTATGTAAGCAAAAAAATGGTGCAAATGGCTTTCTTTTTACTTAATGACGAAGTTCACCCCTATTTTTGACAAGTTTACCCCTGTCTACCAGCTTGATGGCAACGCTTTAGACAGACGCCTCTCGGGAATTTGCTTACATGCATCACAATCTTGTATGCAGTCAATTTTGGAACGTTTACTCGATGATGGGCATGACCAAAACAAATTACCACTTTCACCCCCTGGAACTATCCTCGGTGATCACTTCTAGAAACATGTTGTGGTTCAGGAATTGAACTTAATACGATACATTCTGTCCGTTTTCTCGATGACGAGCAAAAACCGGCTCTATCTCTAAGACTATAACAACTGATCACTTTACTCTCGTTTTTGTACTTTTACTATAATTATATTTTTATGTAATTATTTAATTTATTTTTCTATTGTATAAATTATGTAGACAAGTAAACTTTATGAATTTGTTTATTATTTGACGTTACCGTTTTCTAAAGGTCCTAATTTAGTACAGTATAATATTCAATCACTCATTAAAATTTGGTTACAACTTAGTTTTGGCTGTAATATTAAAGATGGGTGGTGTTCTCAAGAATTCAAGAGGTTGAACACTATTTTTAAGGCAGAGACGGGAGAAATTTTCTTCTGACCAATAAGTCAAATAATAGATATTGCCAAACATTTTAATTTTACATTTTAGAATTGTGTCTTTTTTCATAGTTTTTTTGCCATTGACAACCTAGACTCCGAAATATTTGGAAATATACAGAAATTTATTGGCTTGTGTTATTTCTCAGAAAGTGCTTAAACAATTGTCTAAGTGTAAGATTTCAATATTTGTACTTACGACTTTCATCTGGAGATTCCATAAAGTCGCCGCCGTTGAGACGCATCTTCCAAAAAAATTATAAAAATCCGCTACCGTTAGTGTCGTTCATCTTGGTGAAAGCCTGTAACAATAAAAAACAGAAACAATTACAACGGAGATTTCCCACGCGTAATTAAATAAACAACCGAACTTGTAAACAACGCCGATACGATTAAATTTCACCAAAAATTCACAAATGCTGATTTCAGAGATAGACGAGATAAGATCTTAATCGCAAGTTTGTCGAATCGCGTAATTGTGTTTAATTACGATTAATAGATAGAAATAGAAAATAACCATAAATTATGATAACACTAGTTTACAAGGTTTGTATACACGGTTACCCATTTTGTGGTCGCGAAAATTTACGTAAACAAAACACACTTTTTATTGAATTTTCGATCAAATTTCAATATACCATGTGTCAACCAGTCAACCCTTCCATTATGTTAACATGTCATGAATTTAAAGATTATTAGCATAAAAACAAATATATGTCTAATCTAACAAAAAAAATTCAGTCGTCACATATCACATATCATACGATCTCAATCTACGAGCCATGCTATGAAAAAATAACATGCTTGAACATCGGTCAAAATGTGAAAAAAACCTACTTTTAATTACTTTTCAATACATGTTCCACTTTTCCCGTTGGCGTTTCCATATGACGCCGGTGGAATTTTTTTGCCACATTGTAGTCACATATTCGGTGAGATTTTTCGTAGTTAGCTGCGAATCTAAAACCAAAAGAGAAGGTGTTCCGTGACATCGTACTCTTAAAACCACCTCCCATATCCTCCATATCCATACCCATATCTTCAATATCACGCCAAGAAAAAATAGTGGCATTAACGAAACAAGCCCAAACAGGGTCCTCTTATGAGAACAATGAAATCTGGTCCAAGAAGGTTATCGTACAAACTGCTAAGAAGCCAAAAAGCAAAGACGCAATAATTTGTGTGAAATAAAAACAAACAAAAGCATGACAACCCCATAATAACTCCTTAGGATTACGTTTTAGCAAAAAACTGGTGACACCGACCATGCCATTGGAGATAATATCAACATCAAGTTAATTTTTCTAAATGGAAACCCCAATTTTTTTATTACGGACCTTAACCATGACCTCAAAAGTCATGTTGAAATACAATAAAAGTGAGATAATTCGCGTGAAATGAGTTTTAAAAGAGTCTACATAAAGTGGCATTGCCCATGATCAGTGAAAGTATGGAAGATATCCCGACCACTGAAAGCAAGGAGGTTCAACCGAGCCTGTCAGCAAGGGTGGACTCACTTGAGGATAGGGAAACATTGATGTATGCCGCCAATGACCACACCCTTTTGCCGGCACGCTATTGGTAAGCTGCACTTGTAGGGTAATGTAATCCCTCGTATTGGTAAAATAATTGGTAGCGCCAATTACAAATTTCAGATCTCGCAATTGACAGCTGACATATGCCATAGAGATCAGCGTGGACTATCAGCAATATAGTGACGAAAGGTATGACGTCATCAACCGGTGGTACTAACAAAAAGATGGCGGTTGTGAGAAAAATGTCATCAAGCGGCTGACGTGAGAAAAATTGTTACTCTCTAAGCAATCGAACACGGGTGTCAAAGTCAAAATCCTCCACTATACGAACAGGTCAAGATACAAATCCCAGCCAGTGAAAGTAAGAACGATTACCCCGGCCAATTTTAAATTTTGATTGATGAGTTGAATTCGCAATAATAAAATGGAAAGTTTTGCAAAAACGCAATTTTGATCTGATATCGGACCTAGCAACCTTTCAAGTTAATGGAAATGTGAATGAAAATATGAATCGACATAATTTTAGGTATTGGAGTGGCGAAAACCCATATTGGATGCTAGAGGCAAATACACAAAATTCACCAAAACCAAATGTTTTCTATAGAAGAGAACTTACAAGGCAAAAAAAACCTCTAATGACTAATGGAACAAAGTGCTGCAGCAATATAGTAAGTTAAATAACTGATTTTCAAAATGTATGATATGGCCAGCAAAATCTCTTGACCTTACACCACTAGATTTTTTCCTTTTGGGGACAATGCCAAGAAGTTAATGGTGAACATTTTGAATACTTGTGGTAAAATCTCTGGCCGGTTTTATCATTCTTGTCTTTCAGACGAATGATCACACTTTTAAAGCATTCGATGTTGCTATCAACATCGGGGTCATGGTCAGTTATGAACAAGGTATTGTAAAATTTTTCGTTCTTCTAAATTCGTAACAAAAAACGAGGGTTCCTACTCATAAATCCTAAGTCGGCCTTGATATTAATTCAAAGATAACTCGGGGGAACGTTATAAAACTACTGGCTGTCAAGATACTTGCTCTAACGTAATCTCAAGGAATTATTATTGGGTTGTAATACTTTTGGAACACCCTGCACATAATTGCAACAACAACAGTGCTAATTTTTTGTGAACTATGTTTCCCACAGCATCATGCTGTTCTTGATATTCAGTTTCAACAAATGCTTGAGAACTTCCTGGGCCCCGATTCTTGAAACCATACGAACGGTCTACCACTCGACGGATGACGTCAGTCGAATTAACACTAATAGAAATAGGTACTCTCGAAGATCATGTACGACCAAACCAATTTGTTTCTTGCAATGGAATAAATTTCGTGTACGATGGCAGGGCCGCATACGAGCGTTTTTGTCGGTATGAATTCAGGAATCGGGCCCCTATAATACGCCGGGCATCACTTTAGACCAGACTTGCATCTACCAGCGTGATCCTGAATAAATACAAGAGGCCAAGGAGAACCGGGAACCCGGTTCTTCGATAGTAATAAGCCCGTCAGGATTCAGTAATGGGCCAAGAAGATGTTAGTATCAATTTCTGGGATGCAAAAAGAATTTCATCTGTGGATTTACTCTTAACTGGTAAAACAATAAACTCAGATTATTGAAGCGAAAGCTTCTTAATGGAGACCCACATTTACACATAAGAAAATAGATGAGCAAGGGAATGAATTGGATAGCTTGAGATTTCATTTGTTTCCACACCGACACTACGCACTGCTTCGATCTTGAAATGCCCATCCAATTTAGTTGTATGTGTAAGAAACAGGGACCAGGTAATATATTAAGAGTCTCTTCTTTCATAGAAAATCAATAATAACATAAAAATTAAACTAATATGCAATACCTGCACAAAATTTGCTGTTCGTTCTAATAAACACTTCAATTCTCTCTTTGTGATACATTAAATTAGAGACTTGACATACGTCAGATATCAGAAAGAAACTTGCCATTAAATGTATGTATTGACTAGCTTCATATTATCAAGCAAACATTTTACATTAAGGCTTCTGAATAATAATTTTATAGAAAATCAATAATGAATAGGAAACAAACCAATATAACATCCAAGTAATATAGAATACCTGCACAAAATTTGCTTTTCGTACTACTAAATACTCCAATTTGCTCTTTGTGATAATTCTCATAGGTCAGAAATTAAAAATAATACCACACAAAAATGCAACTTGGCATTAAACTTTCATATTATCAACGAATATAGACTCATAGAAGGATACACATTAAGCAAAACATGTCCTTTGCTTAGATCGTTTTGTTACCATAATAATAAAACAAATTACTCAATGGAGGGACTGATGGATTATATACATCCGGAGTGTTTATGTTCACCAAAGACAAGTGGTCCAGTGTCTCTGAATCAAAGTTCTCCGGTTCAAAAACGAGAACAAATATATTTTTTTAATATTCAATGAGTAAAACTCATTTTAATATTACATAGAATGAGAACTTATGAATGTTTAAATTGTTGGTACCGTTGAATATACAGTGTGTCCGGTTATGGACTAGCGATAATCTATATACATGTAAGGCAACTATTATAATACACAAATACATCATATACTAGGGCTCAATATCCCACCCCGCCATATGGCAGCCATTTTGTTTTTTTTTTGATAACCTATTCTCTACGTGTAAACAAAAAAGTTCAGATCTCTTAAAGTTTTGGTCTTAATGAGATAAAAATAGGCTTATTCGATGGACAAAAATACTGTATATCAACAACATTTCAAAACAAAGTTTTAACGTGTTCTTAACTTTTGAAAAAAAGATGAAATGCAAAAAAAAGGGTAAAAAAATGATGCATTTCAACAAATTATTGCAAATCAATGCAAAAGCAGCCACGATAACCTTTCATTTTTTTTTCACTAAATCGAAAGTTTTTGAGTTAAGCTACAATACAACATTAAATTCACAACTGTATGTTTATTACTTTAGAAGTTATTGTTGTTTGAACATAGCGTATGCGCAAGCACAAAAGAGAGTAACCTTTATTATACCGTCAACATATGTGGTTGCAGCTAGATGGTGCACCCGCGCACTATTCTCGAGCACTACCATGCACCGTGGATCGTTCACGGTAGTGTAGTAGCGTGGCCAGCTCGCTCGCCCGATTTGAACCCCTTGGACTATTTTTTGTGGCGTGATATGAAGCAAAAGGTGTATGCTACAGTTCCAAACACCAGATAAGACCTCGTCGCCAAAATTATGGCAGTCGCCGAAGAAGTAAGATCAGACTTAAAACTAATTAAGCGTTCAACTGCCCAGATAGCACACAGAGCATTAACTTGTCTGCAAGCTGGAGGTGGGCAGTTTGAACAACTGCTGTAGGATGAAATTTAATGTGTATAAAAGATTGTAAGTATCAAATAAAAAGTAATACGAATTTTATGTGGTTTTATTGTTTACCTGTTTAAAGTCCCCACAAAGGTTTTTCGTGCTTGCGCATACGCTATGTTCAAACAACAATAACTCCTAAAGTAATAAACATACAGTTGTGAATTTAATGTTGTATTGTAGCTTAACTCAAAAACTTTCGATTTAGTGAAAAAAAATGAAAGGTTATCGGGACTGCTTTTGCACTGATTTGCAATAATTTGTTGATTTGCATAATTTTTTTACCTTTTTTTGCATTTCATCTTTTTTTCAAAACTTAAGAAAACGTTCACACTTTGCTTTGAAATGTTGTTAATAGACAGTATTATTGTCCGACGAATAAGCCTATTCTTATCTCAGTAAGACCAAAACTTTAAGAGATATGAACGTTTTTTTTACACGTAGAGAATAGGTTATCAAAAAAACAAAATGGCTGCCATATGGTGGGGTAGGGTATTGAGCCCTAGTTTATGGTGTATTTGTGTATTAAAATAGTTGCTTTACATGTATTTAGATTATCGCTAGTCCTTAACCGGACACACTGTATAGGTACATATATAATTAATTGTTTTGTATAAATGTATTTGTAATGATTTAAGCGAAGAATAAAACAAATGTTTCTTTCATATATTGTCTTCAAAAACTTATTCAGATGAACAAAACTATTTGCAAACACTTACTCAATATATAAACTTATATTTCTTTGCAGATGTATTTAATTTAAGAACCGGAAAAAAATAAATTAGCATTAATACTTGACTCGTATCAAAATAGTGACAATTATTTTAATTCACCTGATATTTATACCCATTAATAAGAGTGACACAAATAAAGAAAAATAGAGACAGTGAGATAACGAGAAAAGGGAAGTATATTTCGTAACAAGCTTTCGCTCCCATCGTTCAGTCTCAAAGGACTGCCGCTCTTTTTATTGTAACCTTTTGGAAAAATTCGTGGGGAAAGACCTCATTCTCAAAAATCATTTTTCATCAAGACAACGCACGTTCAAAAAACCAATGATTGTTCAAGTACTATATGGTCGGAAAGCAAGTCTTCGGTTGGTATTTTGTTCGGTTCAGGTACCGAAGTGGGCCGTTGTTAAGAGGTACTTAGTATCAACATTTTATTTTATCATTTGAATAACTTTTAGGCTCATATGAACTGTACCTTATAGATTGTCTTAGCTGTACTAATTGTATTGTTCAAGGCAAACATATTAATCTAACACTCATTCCATGTAACTATCTTAACAATGTTTTTTTTTAATAAAACAATTAAAATTACCGTGCACATTCCGCTTGATATATCAACAAAAAACACAATAAATAATATCTCAAGGTAACAAAAGCCACAGAATGTCAATAGCATAGAAAGCAAACCGTTTGAAGTAACTCGATATTTTACCATTTCATTTGAACAAGTGATAGTTGCCACATTATGCTGGTCGGTGGTCAAATAACAACTTTTTCTTTTCCAACGGTCCATTGACATACGTATATATTTTACGTCTGTTTATTGGTATGTTCGATTTGATTCTGTGTCTAATTAGTCGATCTATTGTCGATAGAATCGTTCCAGCAGTATTAGTTACCGAGTGAAAGGTGTACCTTCTACTTCACCTTTCAACTATCTAGCGTTCGAATTGTTGGTGAGATTGTACTGCGCAAAATCAACATACATCTTATCGACAGGATTAATATAATACACTTTAATACGGTCACTGTAGAGTAATATATTATTTTTTATAACTATCGTTTCTATATAAATTGTAAACTGTCTGAAGAAAGATGGTATAACACGGCATAACTGATTTGAATAGTTTGAATTCTATTCTATTATGGCAAATCCCGAGCTGGTGTCATAAATTTCCCGAAAATATGAAGCACACAGTTTTCCAGTAATTCGAAAAAATCAGCAGCTATTACAAGGTTTTCCTATTTTTGTTTTAACTATTAACAAAAAATAATGTTGCACGCGCTAAAATGTTTCCCAGATATATTAAATATGCTAAACTTGATTCTACGAATATAAACAAACGCAATCTCATATCGAATAAAGTACGGAGTTTAAATAAAACGTAAGGAACTTCGTTTGAGATGCATGTCCCTCGACCGCATACGTTTTCCTTTTTTTTTCTTTTTAAATTAGTTTTTTGATTTTTTTGTTTTCAATTTTTTCATCTTGAATTTTTTTAATTTTTGAACTTTTCATTTTTTGATTTTATAATTTTTAACATTTTCTGAAATAGTTTGTGTTTATTGAACGTTGGAGTTTCGAAAAAAAAAAATAGTTATTATATGATATAAAATTAATTTTGTAATCAATACTTGCTCACAATGATGATATTCCGAAAAACTACTACAAATATTAAAGACTAAATTTGCACAGTTTAAAGTTCTGCTTTTCTTCTTTTCCTTAACCAATACAAGATGCCCTCTAACTCTTCAGAATAAAAGAAAAATAATAGTCGGTGGCGAATCAATAAAAAAACATGTTGATGAAAATAGGTTTTTAGTTCATTTTGATTTTTTTTTTAATTTGAATATCTGCATTTCTTATACTTACTGGAATTTTTGATTTTTCTTTAAATACGCGTTTTTTTAAATTTTTTTTAAATTCAATTTATTGTATTTTTAGGGTTCCGTATATACAATATACGGAATATGGATTCCCTTATAATATCACTCAGGATTTCTGCCTCTGTCACATCACAGCAATTTTCTCCTAAACTACTGGACGGAAGAGGTTGAAATTTGGTATCAATGTATAGTTTGGTGACCCGATCAGGAGTACATATCGTAAATGAAGAAATTTTGATTTTAGGGGTACTTCTGGGGGGAAAAACTAAAAAAATCGACCGTCCCCCCCCTGATCTCCGAAACTACTGAGCCTAAAATTTTGAACAAAATAGGAAATATAGAACGTTGCCCCCACTTTACAGGAAAAACAAGGAGAAACCATTAATATTAATTTTGGGGTGCAAATTATAGAATTAAATAAAAATTTAAAAATAAAAAAATTTTCAAACGCATCATGTAATATATCAAATGAAAGGTCTCATTCTGAGGAACACAAATATATTTTTTTCATATTTTAAAAAATACATTTAAAAAGATATTAACGAAAATTTACCAAAATTTACCCAATCCCCCTCCCCTTATCTCCGAAACTATAAAACGTAAAGTTTTGAAAAAAATTAGAGGTATAGGTTCTGACCTGAAGTTTACTGGAAAAATAAGGAGAAACCTCTACTTTTAATTTAGGGGGGCAAATTACAGAATTAAATAGAAAATATAAAATTAAAATTGTTTCTAACCCATCATGTTATATATCAAATGAAAGGGCTCATTACGACGAAAACAAATATATTTTTTTTTTTCATATTTTTAAAATAAATTAATTAAAAGATATTAACAAAATATAAAAAAATTTACCCATTCCCCCCCCCCTTATCACCGAAACCATAAGCTGGAAAATTTTGAGAAAACAATGGAGGTATAGCCCCTTACCTGAAATTTACTGGACAAATAAGAAAAAATCCCTAATATTGATTTTGGGGGGCAAATTATAGAATTAAATGGAAAATATAAAATTAAAATTGTTTCTAACCCATCATGTTATATATCAAATGAAAGGGTTCATGATGAAGAAAACAAATATATTTTTTTTCATATTTTTAAAATAAATTAATTAAAAGATATTAACAAAAATATAAAAAAAATTACCCATTCCCCCCCCCCCTTATCTCCGAAACCATAAGCTGAAAAATTTTGAAAAAAATGGAAGTATACCCCTGAACTTTACTGGAAAAATAAGGACAAACCCCTAATATTCATTTTGGGGGGCAAATTATAGAATTAAATGGAAAATAAAAAATTATAATTGTTTCTAAAGGGTCATGTAATATCTCAAATCACAGGGCTCATTATGACGAAACAAATATATTTTTTTGATTTTTTTTAAATGAAAATTTTAAAATATATTAAAAAAATATTTAAAAAAAAATACCCATTCTCCCCGTTATTCCCCAAACTCTTTTTTTTTGTTTATAGGAAAAATATGAAACAAATCCCTAATTCTATTATTTGGCCCCAAATAATTAAAAATTAAACGGAAAATAAATTATTAGAAAACCCCCATAGTAATTTTAGGGAAAAATTATACAATTAAATGGAAAATAAAGATTCAATTATCAAACGCATCATGTAATATATCACATAAAATGTGAATTACAAATATATCATATTTTTAAATCATTTGTTTAAAAGATATTAACAAAAATATTAAACATCGACTTAATTCCCACTTTAGAAACTACGCTATTTAAATTTTGAAAAATTTATTTTATTTGTATTTTTTAATAATTTAAATAAGAGATTTAATAATTTATAATTTAAATCGACCTATTTTGCCCTTTATCTTCCAATCTACAGAGCCTCAAAACTCAGACAGACTTCTCTGAAAGTTTATTAATAAAATAAAACTCTAATCCTCGAAGTTTTCTTGGACTTCCATCGTCTTGGAAAGGTTGATCTCACAACGTTTCAATAGCTTTGTATCTGCTATCGTCATCAGGAACGAGGGACATTGTCTACCAGATTCAGACTAACATAAAAATCTAATGTTAATTTTTGGGGGCCAAATTAGAAAATTAAATATAATAAAAATCAAGCGAATACTGAAACAGATAAAATAAAATGTCTATGTGTGGAAAATCAAAGTGTATATTTTTTATAAATTTAAAACGCTTCCTTTAAAAGATATAAAGGTAAATATAAGAAAATGTACTCATTCCCTGCTTGTCTGAAACTGGAATATTCGAATCTTGAAGGTGGTACGGAACCCTAAGTATGCGAGTCCAACTCGCACTTGACCAAATTATTTTTATTTGAATTTTGTGATATTCCATTTTTTTAATTCTTTTGCAATATTGTAATTTTTTGGATTTTCATTTTTTTTGTTGTCGTTTTGATTTTTATTATTTTAAATTTATTGATTTTTGATATTTTTAATTTGTTAGAATTTTTTTATTTTAAATGGAATCTTCTAATTGCATGTCTTTTACCTGAATAGCCCATAATTTCATGTAGTTTTTCATTTTCATATATTAATTTTTTGACTGACAGCTTCAATAGTTTTAATTGCCACTACCTTACTACTTATGATTTGTATAGCTTTTTTAGTTTTTACAACATTCTTATTCAGAATGATGCTATTCTGATAAACACAACAGGTGTTAAAAACAAATTCCCAAACATTTCAGGCATACAATAAAACACAGTTTCTAGTTCTGCTTTCGTCCTGACCTTCACCAATACGAGATGCCCTGGAACTTTTCAGATTAAGTGAAAAATACGACGAAAAAAGAATAATAACAGTAGATGGCGATTCAATAACATAATATGATGATTTGAATCATTTTGAGTTTGTAAAAGATTTAATTTCCAGATTTTTTTGTAAATATTTGAATTTTATTCTGAATTTGTTGAATTTCTTGATTTTGTATTTTATTTATTTTTTAATTGAATGTATTGTATTTTTTATTAGAATTTTGTAGTTTTTATTTTTTTTTTAATATTTTGTTTCGAATATCTTATTGAATTATAACAATTTGAATTTTTTGTATATTATCATTTTTAAGATTTTTAAATTGACTGAATTTTGAGATTTTTCGATTTTTTCTTTTTTTTTTTTTTTTGTTTTAGCAAATTGAACCTTTTAATTGAATGTTTTTTTGACTTGAATACTCCAAAAATTGATTTTTTTTTATTTTTAAATAATAAATTGTTTCACTGACATATTTTGCCACAGCTTTAGTAGGTTATCATGATGTACATACTTTTTTTAGTTTTTACTAGATACTTGCTCATAATGATGCTATTCCGATAAAGTGCTACAGGTGTTGAAATCTAAATCCGCAGTTTCCAGTTCTGCTTTTCTTCCAGGCCTTCGCCAATACGAGATGCCCTCGAACTCTTCAGATTAAGTGAAAAATACGACGAAAAAAGAAAAGGAATAACAGTCGGCGGCAATTCAATAATAAAACGATATTGAGTCACCGACTCGGCTATTCCTTATTGGGCTGTAAAGGACGTTCACGCAGATCTATCTGCTGCCATATGCGAGAGAGAACTTGACTTGAATTCGTATGACATGGCCTAAATATCTTTCAGTTATCACTCGCATATTTATTTTTTTATTTGCTAGATTACGAGTTACGAACGACATGGTGATGAAAATCGCCAGTTTAACATCTATCGTACCCTTGGAACAGTTTCGTGCCGCTATATATATAAATAATCGATTGAAAACTTAAAGGTGGTGCCTTAATTTGACGAATTGAATTGCGGAGGCACTTTCGTGATTCATACTTTTATTGCTGATCGTTTGAATTAATTAATGTTATTTTCCAGTAAGATAAAAAAATAGCTACATATAACGGAATATTGTCAGATTGTGGCAAAATTTTTTACTAATCGAAGTTACAGTACAATACTGTCCAAAAAGTCCTATATTGCTGAATTCGCTCTGTGCGCGACTTCAGCGCCATGGTATGGTTGAACTACAGGGGGCTATTGTAATATATTTTACTAAGTATTGAATGGCTGTCAGTAATAATAATATCGAATGATAAATAAAAAAATGCTTTTTTAATTAAAGGGAATATTTATAATAAATATTTGTTAATGTAAAGTGTTCTTGTGCATTACAAAATAAAATGTAAGTATAGTTAATACTGAAAAAGTAGCATAGAAGTTAGCACACATAAAGATAGGTTAACTGAAATCAAATAAAAAGAAAATAGAGAAAAATTTTTATAAGTAAATTTAGATTGAACGAAATTACCAAAATATTTTATTGTTTCAAAATTCTACAAATTAAAAGTGCTGATTGTTTTTGAGTACAAAAAAACGATGTGTTGTTGATGTGCAATGTAATTGCGTTTATAATCAGAGTAAAAAATGTAAACACATCGCTGCGCTGATTTACTTCATAAATAATGAAAATAGTGCTTCAAAAACAAGTATTGAACAGCAATGGGGGAAACCCAGTGCTCGGCAATTCGCCAAAGACAAGTACTCGAAGGGAGCATACTTTGAAAACATGATACCTCACAAATATAATCAACTACATGATTCAAAAGACGTAGAAATCTCCGAATTGGTGTCTGACTGTCCGTTAAAACAAATTTTAATTGCTCAATCTAGTAAAAATAATTTCCACACTGTTCGAAATGTCCTCAACTCTTTAATAACGCAAGTTGAACTTAATATCGAGAAGGAAGATTGTTCAGAATGCGTAAATAATTTTTTAATTTTTTACAAAGAACATCCTACGTATTCACGTATTTATGAACTAGATAACAATATTAAAGAATTTTATATGAATAATATTGTGTTATCTGAAGAACATATTGTCGCATTAGCCTGTGAAACGTTGGATCAACCATTATTTTTTTAATAATAATATTTCCTAGTATTTTCTAAACTTACTATTTTTTTAAGTTTCACTCCTTTCAAGATTTTTATTATTACGGATAGTAAGGTTATGATTCTACTTACTTTTGTCTCCTAACAGCAGCTATCCATTTTTTCCTTTGATTTATTTTCCAACTTGCTGTAGGAAATTTATAAAAATGACAAGCACTTTTTCTACCTGTATTCTTACAACTTACAACACAACAACTTTTGTGACTCATTTTATGTTATTTTATTTAAATAAATTTTAAATAACAATTCACGTGTATATTTAGCTAACTCGAAACATAAAAACAGCCCGCCGTAGTATCGGATATAGTCACGGGTAGCGCTGACGGTAAATCAGTTTCTCCCCACCATGGCTTCGCACTGAGCGAATAGAGAATTGAAAACTCTTTTAAAAGTGGTATCACATCCCTTTTCAATTATTTTTTAACCGACTGCCAAAAAGGAGGAGGTTATCAACTCGTCGGCATGTTTTTTATGTATGTTCAGTGATTATTCAGAAACGTCTTGGGCAATTTTGATGATTTAAACGGCATTGTATTACGAAATATTACACAAAGGTACCATATAATTTTCTAAAAAGTGATTTTTACGGTTTTTCAGAAAATCAGAAAAAACAGTAATTAAGGGACTATACTTCAGTGAATTTCAATGAATCTACACTGATTTCTCTAAAACGGCTCAATCAATTTGAATATTCTAAATTGTATTCTACAAAGAGATGTTCCAGCATAATTTTCTAGAAAGTAAAAAACATATCATTTTTTCTAAAAATCAGAACAATATGTCCAAAAACGGTAAACATCAATGTAAATGTCTAGCTTAAATGTCAAGATATGCCATAAAAGTATATCGTACAGGGTGTTTGTAACCGTTTTCATTTTACGACCCTACAGTCGAGTGAAATTGAACAATGCTTAAAATATAAAGAGGAATAGAATTAAAGTTATACATGGTGGTTCAAAAAATGTTGTATTAAGTGGCACATAAGTAGTTATGTATACAAGTTGGTTGAGCTAAGAGTGGAGTAAAACTTTAGTTATACAGAGTAGATCAAAAAAACGTTAAAAAAATTGTTAAATAAGCATATGCAGTAAGGATATTTGAGTTAAAGGGTGCAGGGTTCAAAAAATGTTAGAAGCAGTTGCATATACAGATTAGTTGAAATATAAGGTAGAGTGGAATTATAGTTATACTGGGAGGTTACAAAATGGTATATAGTGTGCAACATAAGTAGTTGCTTATACTTGACATATGGGGCGAAGTAAAATTATAGGTATACAGGGTGATTTAAACAATAGAAAAAACGAAACAATTAAATGATTAATATTTATACAGAGCGGTTGCTCAAATAATAATGCAAGAAGACCTCTAGTCCCGGGCTCCCAAACCCACATACCTAGGGCACAACAAACTCTCAAACCCAAGATCCTAAACCCACATACTCTCGGTAAAGCAAGTTTCATAATCCTAATCTTCCAAACATACATACCTTGGCAGCAGAAAGTCACCCTCATCCGTATTAATGCCGGCCATAATTTGGTGGTTTTGGGGTTTTAGGGTTTTTCAGCTTCGAGATTTTAAAGCCTTCTGGTGTTTTCATGTTATGACATTTTGGGTTTTTAGGTTAAAAATTTTACTATTAAAAACTAAAGGTTTGTCCCTATGTGTAAGTTTACTCGTTGCTTATTTACTCGTATTTAGTTATCAATTTACGATTTCTCGAGGTCGTTCGAGATCATAAGGATGTGCAGTTATAACACGCCTGGGTTTAACCCAAAGGTCTTTCCACCCAAGATTTTTTTCTTGGGATTCATAAAACTAAACATTGTTAATAATTATCAATTAAAACTAAAATCGTAAGAAACTTTAAACCTCGACCACGTAGATAAAAAATCATAATATACGGATTCCATAGCTTGTTCACTGAAATAACCCAATCCTTTTTTGTTTTTTTCACAAAATTCTTGAATATGAAAAAAAAACTGCATGAACTTTTGTAAAGACATTGATTTTCAAGCTCAAATAACTTTTTATATATAATTCAAATATTTTCGTTATAGTTTTCTTTCGGTTCATTCCCAAACATTTGTTAACTACAGCATCGAACTTTTTAAGTGCATATACGTATTTCAAACACTCTAATTGACAGAAAGATTGCAGACTATCAACTTCCTTCTATGAGCAAATTCTTTTGCAAGATTACACATTTTTATCCATTTATTTACATCTTGTTCACATTCTGTTACCATGTAGTTCACCAGAGTGTTAACGACTCCAATCAGCAAACGTAATTCAGGCGGCATGATATTATTTAAAATTTCAGTTTCCGGACTTTCACTTAAAATTGGTGAATTAACACAGTTCATAAACTTTTTTGCGTCTTCTTTTTCTGCTCCAGCATCTGTAGTTACTTAAATAGTTAAAATGCCATTACAATACTTCTAAAACTAATACAAAAACCCTTAAAAATGAAAAACTTCTTTATTTTCGAAGGGCACATCAAACGATTTCAGTTTTGAATGATATTTACTCAGAATATTTAGTTTTACAATTCCCATTAAAAATTTGTTGGGTGGCAAGACTTCTGGGTCAAAATTATTTCAAACCAGGCGTGATAAGGTTTTAATAGGCTTGTTTTTTGTAGACGCGAGATGTAAGACCGACAGCTTGTATTTTCATTTACAAAAGAATGACAACTCAAAGAGAGTATTCAATATCTCTTGACAGGTGAAGTAACCTGAAGATTTTATCGTGACATTCTAACCTAGAAGTTACGGGAGAACAGCAATTACACGGAACGGCTCCAGATTCGGAACCTTTGTGTGATAGTTTCCCCGAAAATCCTAGATGTCGGTCTCAAATCTCGCGTCTACAAATTTACTGTTATCTATCAAATACGTAAATAAGTGTTCGAGAAGACATTCTATTGTGGGAAGCGCAACTGATGAAGGTCCTCGACCAGCAACAATATATATCATATATATTGTCTTGCGTACGAAAAAATACACCTCGAAGAGAGTAGGGTTGATTTTGTTGAATTCTACCACTTTTCAGGTATTTTTTGAGGTTAGAAAAAACTCAGACGTGATTAGACCAAATAAGTTGCAGATTTGGATTCATCCACCCAAGAAACATATAATATAATAGGTTTGGCCGAGGAGACCTTTCGTCGATTTTTTGGTGGTTTTATGTTATTAAAATTGGTAAATAAAAATAAATTCAACATCTACAACAATCCTTTAAACCTAAAGCAACTCTTCTCTCTTGAATCTCTAAATTGTTATTAGACACATTGCAAGAAAGAATACAAAAAACTCACAGAATATTACTAGAAACAAGACTATAATATACTCTTCCATCTAGATGTAAAACATTATCAAAAAGTTTTTTAAAGTAATTTATATTTAGACCAAACTAAAAAAGCCCTAAACAATGAACGTGCAATAAAAAAAATTAAAAATTGGGTATTGGTGAATCAATAAGTGCAAGTAGAAGAAGAACTTGGAATAGTTTAATTTTTCATCTATAACTATAATTGCTTAATTAATTAAATGCAAAATTCTCATTGTATTGTTATCTGCTGAATACTACTTGCCAACAGTCGTATGGGAGATTTAATAAAGAATTCCACACGTTATTACCTTGAGGCAACGTTTAAAATGGGAGAAAGTTTCTCTCCTGAGATGTTTTAATGTGTTACTTCATTATCGCAATTGATTTAAAGATCTCGTACTCACAGTTTTAATTGGAGGGAAACCTGTTCACATCTAGTGTTCCAAAATTGCACACTTAACAAAGAGAGGTTTGAAAATGAAAGAAATAGCTGCATGCAATGGTTATCCAACAGATATTATAGATAAATTATTTAGGAAGAAACAGCTTGGGTTACGAATGAATGAAGTGTCAACTTTTCCAAATGAGTCACAAGAACAAAAGTTTGTCTCTGTTCCGTACAGTCGTTATACTAGGGGCTTTTAGAAAAATTTTAAAGAACTTGGTATGAAGTCGGTGTTTAGAATAACTACAACACTACAGAAATTGTTGGCAATCCTAAAGATAAACTTGCTGATTTTGAGAAGTAAGGTATTTATGAAATCAAATGTAATGACTGTGATTTAAAGTATTATGGACAGACACGCAGATCTATCAGTACCCGTTTCAAAGAGCATATTGCCCATTTGAAATACAGAAAAGCGGATACATTTAGTGTTGCACATCATGTTTTAGAACATACCACTTCCTTGATTCAACTTCTTTAAGATTAGTTAAACAAGTAAATAATTTTAGGGACCTGGACTCTTACGAAAGCATAAGTTGTTAATAGTTTACTGGTAGGTACAAATTAGAGAAAATTGTAAGTTAGATTTAGAGTGGTTTACTCCTTGATGATGACAACTTAGAGTTGTTGAAACGGCGTTGAGTGTTTAAAATAAAGGTTTAGTGTTAGGGTGCAAAACTGTGTTTTTACATTTAGCCGATTAGAATTAAGACCAATACCTATTAGAATTAAGACGTTTACTCATTGAGAAACAGATTTTTTTAAATTAATTTTGGATTGGAAAACTTTATAGAGTCAATAGGATTTAAATCTGGTGCTCTAAGAGACCAATTTTTCTCTCCAGTCTCATAGATCGTTTATTAATCGGTTTAATGTAATAACATCATTCCGTTAATAAAAAAATCTAAACATAGACGTTACATTTTGTGGAAAGCCTATTCGCATTAGCAAACCATTACATCAATCAAGGATTTTTCACCAGCCCATAACGTAACCTTTTCTATCACCGGAGCGATAAAAACGTAATCAATTAATGTAAGAGAGAAAATTATAACGTCAGTGTAATTAAAGGTATAAAAACGTTACCTAACCTTAACGTTAGTTAAAACATCATCATAATTATTTCGCTGTTCACAATCAGTTAATGTGAACTGTTTACAAACGTTAGCTATAGTTTTAATGAGCAGTTCTGTTATGGCGTTGTCTTTTTTCATTTGTACGTAAAAGTCTTTTGTGAAATTTCGGTTGGGTACACCCGAGTCGACTAATTATGTGACACAATGAAAGCATCTGTGAATTGTTCTAATAGAAATAATGATATGCGAAACCCAACCGGTCTAATTATAAAAATGTGTCACTGTTCAAATACATGTATATATCAAAGATAAGATATTTTACGATTTATTTTTATGGAAATCGGTAAATTTATTACTCAAGTTCTAATTCCAAAAAAAAATTGTGATTCTTATCTACTTTAAAAAGCATTTATTTTAGACTAATGGTTTCAGAAAATTTATTGCTAAAAGTCGTCTGAAATTTGTAAAATTTTAATTATTGTATATTTTAATAATTACCTATATAAATAACTTATTTTTAATACAGCAGTAACCTCAAATACACCAAATGAATACAGATACAAACACCCTGTATAAGCAATACTTATTTTCTGGTATAACTTGACATTTAAATGTAGAAAGTTTATGTGAAATTAAAGTTAACGGATTTTGCAAATATTTTTTCGGCATGTTTTACGTTTAGAGCAATCAATAGAGCAAAAATTAACTGATAATGTGTAAAAAATACTATCAGGATACCGACTGTGCCATCAGATTAACAAAGATTTCTAGCGATATTTTGCTATGTTTTCCACTCGCAACTATGGTTTTTTACTTTGTTATAAACAATTAAAGCAAGAAAATTACGTTTTTTTTTCTTAGCATGTTTATAAAATCAAAAATAATAAACTAATCTCAATGGTCTCAACAGGTCAATAGTAAAGCATGAAAATACCAATGAAATGAGCCCAGGCTCGATCCGATTGGATCATTAGTAACAGGACAAAACAAAAAATACTGAAAAATGTAGAATTTAAAAAAAAAATCATATCTTCGTCATTAGCTGTAGAATTGGGCTTGTAGGAACTGATAGTAATTTGCATCTATTTTATGTATGCCAAAACCAGGCGCTACCGGTTTATTAGTTTTTGAACAATTGTGATATAAAGTTTTCTGTTCACTATTTTTGCATTGTGCCCCCATGCGTCCTAGATAATCAAATTTTAATTTTGAAAAAAGTTGTTAAGGTAGAGGTGTCTTTCTACAAAGCCTCTATTCTCATTTTTCACTAAATGTCTGTGAAATATCTGAAAAATGTTAGCAAACATGGGCGAGCGTATGAATGTATCCAAGGAGTGGGGGAAACACGGTTATTGAGGGGAAGCGTACCGTAATATATAGTAGAGGCACATACATAGATCGTTTTAATATTTAAAATCCTCACAAGTAAGAATTTTTTTCCTTCGATGTTCCGTAAACCCAAAATCCACAAATTAAAGCAAAAACGTTTCCGAGAAACCATTTACATATAAATATATTAATAAACAAACAGTTCTCATTTGATATAATAAAATCGAATTCTTTCACCATCTGTCAGAGTGACAGTTACTATCGATAATAATTATTGTTCTCCTCAACAACCGTGTTCCCCTGCTACTCGAACACATTCATAAGCTTACCAAATTTTGGTCATTTTTGCTAACATTTTTCGTATATTTCACAGACATTTAATGAAAAATGAAAATAGAGGCGTTGTAGAATGATACCTCTACTTTCAACATCTCTATTCTGAATTGATATTTGACGATCCATGTCGCATGGAGACACACTGCAAGAATAGTGGACTAAAAACTTCAGATAGCAATTATTTAAAAACTAATAAACCGATAGCGCCTGGTTTAGTCACGCATAAGGTAGATATCAATTACTATCATTTCCCACAAGCCCAGTTCTACAACTTCGATAGTGACAGAGTTATAATAATATAAAGAAAACCGCTAAATTTTCCAGTATTTTTTGTTTTTCTCTATTACTAAAGATCTTATCGGATCGAACCTGGGCTCATTTTATTGGTATTTCCATGCTTTACAATTCACCTGTTGACACCATTGAGATTAGTTTATTATTTTTCATTTTATAAACATGCAAAGAAAAAAAACGCAATTTTCTTGTTTCAATTGTTTATAATAAAGTAAAAAACCATATTGCGAGTGGAAAAGATAGCAAAATATCACTACAAAGCATTCTTAATGTGATGGCACAGGCATTATCCTGATAGTATTTTATACTATACAAAATATTAGTCAAAAACAAGTTGTATAACAAAATTATAGTTACCCAGTGTTATCAATATTTTTTTCGATGTACTTCATATCAGACTAATTTAGCATTGATCAAAGGTCGTATCTAGATATTCTAGTTTCTTGACAAATTTTATTATATATTTTATAAATAATTATTATTATCCATTAAAACATGAACAATACAAGCTACTGTAATCAGTTTATATTTGTATTCCTCATAAAACGCTTTTGTTTGATAAACTACTTGGTATTTTTTTGTTTTTTCATAAATTCTATGATTTGGCCCCCAAAATTCATATTAGTGTTTTTCCTTATTTTTCTTGTAAAATTCAAGTGAGTTCCTAGACTTCTAATTTTTTTCAAAATTTTTCATTTATTTCTTGCTCCCCAAAATTTGTATTGCTGTTTTTTCCTTAAGTTCAGTAGAGGCGCCATATTTCTAATAGTTTTTCAACATTTTAGATCTTATACTTTCCGAGATAATAGGAGAGAACAAGTCAATTTTTGTATTTATGTATATATTTTTAATATCTCTTAAACAAATTAACTTTAAAATATTCTATTTGAAAACAATGCAATTTTTTATGTAATTCTATAATTTGCCCTCAAAAAGGAGAGTTTCGCCTTATTTTTCCTGTAAATTTTGGGCAGTCCCATATTGCCTATTTTCTTCAAAATTTTACGTTCAATAGTTTCGAAGATAAAGCTGAGAATGGTTGTTTTTTTGTCAAGTTTACCACCAGAACTACCCTAAAATTATATTTTTTTTTCATTTACGACTTGTACTCCTGTTCGGGTTGACGGATGGACAGATCAGGAGTCATTTTATAAGGATTATCGTATATTGAATATATGGACCCCTAAAAACAATCCAACTTCAAAAAGAAACCTGGACATGATATAAGCCCTTATTGTATTATGTTGAATTTCAATAGATTTTAATTCAATTTGGATAGTTTAAACCGTATTCTATTAAGCGTTTTCAAGAAAATGAAAAAACTGATGATTAAATGAAAATCAAGTGATTATCCGACTTCGAGAAAGATGAAATTTCTCAATTCTTAAACAAAGTGTGCATACTATGCTAGGATTGAAAACCTTCCTATCCAATTATAAGAACTTTTGATAAAGACGTGTGAAACAAAAACAGTAACAATGTTACATAATTTCGCTAACTACAACCAAAAATGATATACATAAATATATCTCCATTGCGTGAGGATACCGATCTATCAATGAAAACACGGGGTTCGATCTTCCTTATTAGCGCCTCCAACTCTCCTAAAGACAAAACAGAAGTGTAAAAATGTATCTACTAGAAGAGGTTAGTATTAAGAACATTTACCAGACAATAATAAATTGAGTGTTAACAGACTTAGTAACAACAAAAGACGATCTATGAAAGATCTCCTAAAGTAGCAGATGAAAAGGAAAAAAAATTACGGCAGCCGCCAAATAAAAGAAGCTGTTAAAGAAAAACAAGAAGCATACAAAAAGTTCCTCAAAGACCCACTAAACAAATTGGCAAATGGTATAAAGAGAAATAAATAAAACAAAACATTTTTTTATTTTAGTCTCTTTGGTGTCCTGTGCTTTAAATCAGTTGTATCAACTAATAATTGATAGAGAGTTTGAAAATTAAACTGGTAATTCACCATAAAAGAGTATGCTCTATTCGTAGCAATGAGAATGAATAAAGTGTGAAGATTTTCTATCAGGGTACGTAGTAAAACAACTAGGTGTTTGTTAGACAAGAACGCTTGTCTATACAGGGTGCAAATGAAGTACGAAGATATGCTTCCTCGAGTCATTTTATGAACATATGTCCGCAAACGCTTCGTTACCAATGTACAAGGTCTTGAAATCTTCGTCAGATATTTAGTTCAATTTTGGAGCATTAATGCCTCTATAAAGTCTTGATAATAAGGTCACGGAAACGGTCGTGACAATCTACAGGGTGGTAGGTACTTTTTCTGGGGTCACGGGGTTTTTTCTGAACAGAAAGTTAGTTAATTTCATGTACTTCACAAAAACACTAACTAACTAATTATACAAGATATACACACAATACACATTAAAAAAAATCAAAATGACTACAGACCATAAAAATCACTCAACTCAAATACTAAATTACCAAATTAAATTAAACACAAATCAGTGCAAGCATATTTCCAATTTAAGTGCAGCTTTTTCCCACATTAGCTCAACCTGTTACAATCCAACGGAACACAATGAGTGGAGAACTCAGTCTTTTTCGTGCTCTTGCCCGTCTAGCATTTGTGGAGAAGCAGCTTCAGGACCATCTGTCTCTGTCGGACAATTTTCTAATTCAGGTTCACTATCATGACCGAAAGGATTTGTTCCATCTCCAGATGGGTATTTATTGTCTTCAAAGGGATATGCAGAATCAGCTTGTTGGTTTTGACTTTTATGACCAGTGGGCAATCTCCACAATCTTGTATTTCTGCAAGTTCAACTCCAAATTGATTATTCAATTTTCCACATTAACGATTGGTTTTAAAGAACCTCGGTTATTTTCGCTAAATGGGCGTGGGAAATTTTATCTAGCTTTAGATTTGAAGTATAAACAAAAAGTTTTGTACCCTAACAGCAAACCTTTATTTTTCCACCCAACGCATGTTTCAACGTTTCATTATAGAGTGAACCATAACTGAGTTTTGGCTTACTCTATAATAATGACAGCTTTGCTATTGAAACATGCGTTGGATGAAAAAATGAAGGTTAAGCCTTCGGGTATAACTTTGTGTTTATACGTCTGTGACACACCAAAGCATCCACAGTTTTCCCAGTGGCTTTACACTTCTTTCAAATTTTCGAAATCAAAAACTAACAACAACAAATAATTTTGATCCAAGTGGTTAAACCCAACCTGCTAAGCAGTTTATTTAGTTAAAACCAATACAACAAAATAAAAAAAGTATACAATAAATTATAGCTGTTTTTGTTGTCATGTTTTACATTATCTGACTTGGTTTGGGTAATACACTTCATAAATATAAATCATCTTCTTTAAAAGGATATAAATCATCTTCTTTAAGCCTATATAAATCAGTTTTTTTTAATATCGTTGATAGGCCATAAAATTTAAAAAAAAAACTACCAAATAACACCTGCAAATCTTTGTAAACAAACTTGACCCAATTCTGTTCTCAGAATAGTTTAATTTTTCTTTGAAAACCCATAAAAATTGTGCCAAACAACACCTGCACTTATTTCAAGACAAACTTGACCCTGATAGATTCTCAGAATTACCGGAGATATCTTTGGAATTATAACCCAAACAATGAGGCTTGATAATATTTGAGATTTATTTTTTAATAGTTTAAAACATTTAAACAAATCAATTAATTAATTATTTGAAAATTTATTTCTTAAATGTTTGCGTCATTTTTATTGGACCATTTTTTGCCCTATCTTTTAAAAATTCAAATATCTGTGCATGGAGGGGGCGTGCTACCTTGAAATTTTGATATTTTTCTATGTTTTCCTGCACAATATTTAGTGTTTTTGATTTTTTTTAAATAAAATCTAAAATCTTAATTGTTGTTAATTTACTCTCGTTGATTTTTACTGACACACAATGATAGTTGTGAGTGACTTCTCACCAATTTTTACACATATGGTGGTTTATACAAACGCAGAAATGGCTTATATCCAATTCGTCTACGGTCTCTCCAATGATAATTCCTTAGAAGCGTTGAGAAGATATGCTGCACACTTTTTTTTTGAACGGCTTCATCAACGACTAAGAGAAACAGGTAGCTTCAAACCTGAAAAACTTGATTGTGGTCGCCACCGGAATATTAGAACCAGGGGCGGCTGTCCCTTAAGTGCACTCGTGCGCTGAACCACCAACTATAATAAGCTTTTAATAAGGTTAAAAATCAAAACAAAATTTTTAATAAACATCATTTCAATAACAACGAATTTATCAAAAGACAATGAAAGTTCTAATCCAAACTTGTATTAAGCCTTATATTCGGTTGAAATAATATTTCACCGTGCACTTCGGCTAGTGCACGGTGAAACTTATATAGCTTCTATGAGATACGATATAACACGCTTAGCGCGTGAGATAGAAACTAGTTAATGCACACTATATGGGGCAATGGGCTGATTCTCGTACGCCGCACCGAGTTCTGGTGATATTGACCGGACGTATCCGAACGTTTCAATAATTCAAATTTTTGTTTACGTGATTTAATTAGTGGTTGCTTTGTTTTTGTTCTCGTTGTCTATGAAATAATATTTAGTTTACTTAACTGTGAAATTGAGTATCAACTTTAACATTGTCTATATTAAAAACAATAATAAATCGTTTCAAAACAAATTAGATATAAATTTGGCCACCTAGGCCATATCTTAATTGAAAACAAGAGTGCAAAATGAAAAATGACGTATTTACACGAAGTTTTAAAAGTGAAATTTATAATAAAAAGAAATGTGGTGTGGATGTAATCGCAGTAATACATTATTTTGTTTTCCTTGCATTATTTATGGCGGGGAATAAATTTGGACGGAAACTGGAGTGAAGGATTAAAACGTTTCTTAGAAATACTATGTCTCAGGACTGGCTAAATGCTCTTTCTGTGCTCAGTATTGAAAAAAATATATTCAATCAATGCCAGA
Organism: Octodonta nipae; assembly: GCA_034190945.1. Lineage (NCBI taxonomy): Eukaryota > Metazoa > Arthropoda > Insecta > Coleoptera > Chrysomelidae > Octodonta > Octodonta nipae. The sequence goes on along the minus strand of CM067224.1, from coordinate 57,956,070 downwards.
CTTTAGTAAAACGGTCATTGAACATTTCGCTTTCCAAAAAGTCGACGAATATTTTAATCAAAAAAAAAATAAATGCAGTATTAGCAAAGCTATGGTTTGTTTTGTTGCATCTTTGAATCCCTATTATTGACCAGTAAAGTGCACCACCAGTTTCATAACCCACCAGCCGCCACTGATTAGAACACTAGAATTAGAAGAAACTGTACTTAATTTAATTGAGGAGCAACCCGATACCAGCACTAGGAAAACTGCTTTACTGCTACATGTTGATCATATGACGGTATTTGCCATCTTAAAGGAACTGCGGTTAATATCCAGTTCATGTACAACGAAAGAACTGTCACCTTGTGATTTTCCCACGTCTCGCATTTTCGTTTTCGATGCTAAATATGATTAGACAACACCCAGAATTTCTTGAGCTGCTTTTATTCACTGACAAAGCAAATTTTTCAAGGAAAACCACCTCAACCACATATGGGTGGAGGAACTATTTCCTTTAAACTTGTCCATTGGAACTATTGGAGATCACTTAATTGGCCCACAAAAAGCAAGAAATAAAGGAGATTGCAAATTCATAAGATATTCATTTACAATTACTGTCAATTTTCAAATGGCGTACTGAATAAAATATATAGGGGTAGAAAAAACACGTGACCCCAGAAAAAGTACCACCCTGTAAATTTTCATGACCGTTTCTGTAAGCTTATTATGAAGACTTCACAGGGGCTTTAATGCTCCAAAATTGAACTAAATATTTCGAAAACTTTTAGCAGTGAGAAGAAAAAACTGAAAAAATCTTCAACCCCTTGTACATAACGAAGCGTTTGCGGACATATGTTCATAGGAAATTTTCGTCATAAAATGACTGGAGGGCGCACATCTTGACATCTTTCACACTTGTTCATTTACACCCCGTATAAGAGAAAACGATTTTTACGTTGTTATTCCTAGATTAGAATAGATATCATGTTTCTAGGGTAGATGCTCACCGCCAAATTAAGGGTTAAAATTGACTTGAGAACCTCCATGCGATGACTACTTTCATTTTCATGACAACAAAAAGTTTTATCTATAAATTTTAATTTATTTGTGGTTCTTCGAATTGACAATAATGTCTTTCATCAATTGTTGTTATTCAGATTGTTTTAACAAATTTTTCACTGTAACTACAGTCTACTTAAAACATGATATGATCCCCTTACGTTGAATAGATTATTCTTTCAAAAACATATTTTCATTCACTTTCATTTCTGAAACACTGTAGACCATATATAATCGCTTATCATAATTTATTTAAGGACATGTTCATTTTGAGTACAATGACATGGTTTCTCCTACAAATGTCACTCCACCGAACAAAAATTTATTGCCCCAAATGTTGTTTTTCCGTCTATAGCAATTTCCACCCACTTTCAACGACAGTCAATGAGCAGAATTATTCCCACACGCTAAAAAAATTACGATTATATGCGATATTGGTTGGGCTACAACATTTTACCATAATAAACTTAATTAGAGTCGTAATCTTTTAAGTTTATATCTCAATTAAGTAATTTACTAGTGCTGTTTATTAAACCACCAATAACATAAATTTTTATTATTTATCTGCTCAAGCTTAACATGTTTTTGTTCTGAAAAAAATAGGGAATTAAAAAGTTGGCAATACAGTAACAAATGGATATTAAAACAACTTCACTCTGTTATTTCGGTTCTTCCTTGAGACTTTCAGCTCTGCAGCCAAAATAGCCGACGTTACTTCTTTATCGTTGGAAAATCTGACCACTGTGCCATATTTTCAAATTGGGGAACAGGACCATAAATTTGCTGACGAGCCCCCCCCCCCCCTTGGACCAAAAATTTTTCTGAATTGTCTCTCTTTCTAGGACACATTTTTTTCCGATTTGGCCCCAATAGGACAATTTTTTCTCAAATTTGCCCCTTCCTAAACCAAAAGTTGGGTACGCCCCTGAGTACAGCACTTGGTAACCATTTGTTTCATATTAAGTATTTCCAAATCTATTTTTAGGGTTCCGTATATATAATATACGGATACCCTTATAATATCACTCCGCATTTCTCCCTCTTTCACATCACAGCAATTTTCTCTAAACTACTGGACGGAAAAGGTTGAAATTTGGTATCAGTGTATAGTTTGGTGATCCGATCAGGAATACATATCGTAAATGAAGAAATTTTGATTTTAGGGCTACTTCTGGGGGGAGAAACTAAAAAAATAGACCGTTCCCCCCCTTATCTCCGAAACTATAAGAAGTAAAATTTTCCGACTTTAGAAAATACACTATTTAAAATTTTAAGAAATATATTTTATTTATGTTTTTAAATAATTTGTCTAACAGATTTAATAATTTATTATTTAAAACTTGACCTATTGTCCTTTTTACCTTCCAATCTACAGAGACTCAAAATTCAGACAGTATATTATAAAAGGCTTCCTTTAAAGTTTGTTAGTAAAATAAAACGCTGATGTTAATTTTGGGGGTCAAATTAGAAAATTATAAAATCAAGCGAATCATAAAGCAGATGAAAGTGGAAAGTCTATATTTTTTATAAATTTAGAACGTTTCCTTGAAAAGATATTAGGGTAAATTTAAGAAAATGCACTCATTTCCTGCTTGTCTGAAACTGGAATATTAGAATCTTGAAGGTGGAACGGAACCCTTAGTATGCGAGTCCAACTGGCACTTGACTAAATTATTTTCTTGATCTATCAAAATGAATCAATAATAAACGAGTTCTTAACTTACAGGGTAATTAAATTAAATATAATCCAATTTCGAACTTTCCAACACAATTTTCTTGAATAGACCAACAGGCATAACACAGTAATTTATGTACATGTATATTAATCAATAAAATTTATTTACAGGAAATCAGTATTACTTATTCATCGAACGTACATCTTTATGTTTTCATATTATATATATCCGCTATGACGTCTCCTGAATTACTTTGATAGAAAGCTGACATACTGGGTGAAAAAAACTCATTATGAATTTTTATGTTACTCGCTTACATTAGCATATCGGTTTCTCTTGATTGGCGTTTAATAAGGTACTTGAGTAATTGCGAAAGTACCTTATGAACGATAATAACCAGTACTATTTAATTGTACTATTTCTATGAAAACTTGAAGAATATTGTAGATACGACACATAAGTATTTGAACTTTGGTAAAGAGGCAATATGTAACAGGAAATTTTAATATGACAATATGACCAATCAGTAACCTGTGTCCAAATAGGTGTATTTTATACACTAGTTTATAGAGCAAAATTTAACTCATTTTCGGACATAAAATTCAACAGCAATTCACTTATACCATCACTTCAGTAACATAAGTAGAAGTAAACCATTTAAATAATAAAAACCCGCAAAAATACGAATTTCTTTTGTTTTTTGCTTATATAATGAAAAGTAATGGAGAAATCGTAACGCCGTCTTCAGGAAAGCTGTAGAGAATAAGAAATCCTTCTTAATGAGTGTTTATACATCCTGATTGGATTATTTTTACCGACTAAACTCAGAAAAACTGGTCAAAAGTGGATTTTTTTCAAAAATTTATAACATTCTAGTAACCAACACTGGAATATTAGTCATCGATAAAACGATAGTTTATGATATTAAGTTTATATGGGCTCACGATGAATACTATTGAATAAGTATTTTATGAACAATTCGAATTTAAATAATTAGGGAACTATTTTGCACATCCCACCTATTAACGAGACTAGTCGGACCGGGACATACTAAAGTTATTTTGAATGTTCATAAATTCCACTTTAATTTGTCTATCTTGGTTTTTCGCTATAATGCGGAGAAGTTGGTTTAAAATAATAGTAAACATTGCATTAAATGTACGAATATGCGACAGCCAGCCAGGGGTGCACTGACAATAGTTGTCTAGGCACATGGACGGATCTAGAATTTTCTTAAGGCGGGGGCACGAGATGAAAATTGTGGTAAATTGTATTATTATATATTTTTTCTCAGCAGTTTATTACGTTTTTATTTAGATAACAATTGCCTGCTCATATTGGTCTATTTTTTTCATGGTTTATTAAGTTAATGCCTACCTGTATACTGTTTACTGATATTAATTATATGACTTTTTTCCACTGACTGGATCGGCTACTGTCAAAACATTAGAGGGTCTATCGTTTAAGTCAAATTTCAAAAGCAGTATTAATACATTTTACGTCACTATGACAAAAATCCAAGATATACAAAGTGAAGTGCATTTTATATGCTTTCAAAATATATTTGGCATGCCGCTGTCGAACTATACTGGTTAATACGTCCTGCAAAATATTTCAACAAATTATTTAAATTGCAATTCTGTAAGATCTGCTTTTTCTGAAGAAGATTTATCACAAACAACTAATGAAGAACGAACACGTTTATGCTCGGAAGGTGAGACAAATGACTCAATAATGCAAGAACAAGCGTCAATTGGTTGCTAATGTTGTGTAGTTCCTCGACTACCAGAAATTTATGCTCACATTGAAATTCTTTTTAAAGTTACAAATATTGGTATGGAACACTGAACACTGTGCGAGATCCACATTTCACTGAGAATATTTGCAATAAATATAACTTCCCATGTATATACAGAAGAAGGTGAAAGTCTCCTATTGATAACCCATTGTCTTAAAAACTTACGGACAAAAACCTGTCAGCTTGTGATATCGGCAAGAAAAAAATGGATGCTAAATTATGCAATACTACCGTAAATCTACACATTTTAATGAAAAATATGTTCTTTATTTATTCAAAAGTGCCGTTTACCAGAACTACGTATTTTACAAGATTATGTTAATCAATTGTTTTAGGATGGTTTAATTGCTCTTGTAGGCCGCGAAATACCTTTTTTATGGCCACGTAAACTTAAATTGGGTGCAAAAAATTCCCAAGGAGAAATTTTTGAAGAAAATATCTCTAGAAAATCATTGAAACAAGCAGACAACTGATAGATCCAGAGATTTTTAGCGATTGTGGACTATTAAAATTCCTTTCGTTTCAGCATTTAAAGCGATAGGCAACATAGTGACCAAATTATTTTCTTTAAAAAAGATTTTAAAATTTATAGATGCCAAAGCAAACTAAGAAAAGCTTTTGAAGCTACTGGTGTTTCAAAAACTGTGAGTAAACTTCGCATAATTATTTTAACTTTATACTTATACCTATATGCATTTATACGAGGGTGAATCAAATATGAACCGGACTTTTCTGTTTCTCGCCCTGTAGGTAATTCGAGTGGCGTGACGTCTCGATATATGTTAGGTAGGGATGTTGGGATGTTAAGAAGAGGGGAGTTCGTCGGTTTGGCGAGGCATAGTCGATGCGCTGTTAGTAGAGTAGCATCATGTCAGAGCAAGAGGTGCATACGTCTGTTGCGCAACTTGTTTTTTTTTCAAATTTTTTGCGCGGGAGGGCGTTAGACCGTCTGAAATTTTGCGTCGACTATCTGCACAGTTCGGCAATGAAACACTTTCAAGGACCCAAATGTACGACTGGCACAAAAAGTTTTCAGATGACCGAGAGACAGTGGAAAATGAGCCTCATGCACGCCGTCCCACGACAAGCATCAATGAGGCGAATATCTACGCAATTCGTGAGCTGATTGAAGGTGACCGCCATCTTACAGTATTGGCAATTGCTGAACACGTTGGAATATCATACGGGAGTGCTCAATCAACCATTTCAGATGAGTTGGGTTACCGAAAAGTGTGTGCAAGATGGGTTCCTCGCCTTCTATGGGAAGATCAGAAAGCAAACCGTCTTGCCGTATGTGAAAGGCTGTTAGCAAGATATCGAGCAGAGGGGGATGAGTTTTTGAGACATATTGTCACCTGTGATGAGACATGGGTGCATCATTATACCCCGGAGTCCACACATGCAAGCATGGAGTGGCGAAAACCTGGAGAGGCAGCACCGCGGAAAGCCAAGACCCGTCTTTCAGCAGGCAAAAGTCTTGCAACAGTTTTTTGGGATTCGAAAGGCGTACTGCTGATCGATTTTCTGCACGAACGCCGTACAATTAATGCTGAGTATTACTGCGAACTACTCCAACAAGTGAAACTTGCCTATCGGCAAAAGAAGCGGGATATGTCTATCCGAAGTGTGATTCTGTTGCATGACAACGCTCGGCCACATACAGCTGCATTGACTCAGGAAAAATTGAACAAAATGCATTGGGAAACTCTTGAACACCCGCCTTACAGTCCTAATTTGTCGCCATGTGACTACCACATGTGTGTGAATGAGTGTGAGCGTGTATTATGCTGTATCATCTCATCATATAAAAGAGTTTGGTGAGAACATATAGAAAAAAATTAATAGCGAAGTAATTTTTCAAAAAAATATATTTAGCTATATTTTGCAAAAAGAATCCGATAAGATTTTGACTACAACGGCGTTTTCACCTATAACTTATCTTTCAAACTCCATATGCAAATTTCTTCCACATTTTTTAAAAACTTTTCTTAGCCAGAGGAACACCGTGTGGTGTATTAGGTGTGTATACTTATCTGTTCAAAAAATAAAACTTAACTAATACATTCAGTGATTGACAAAGACTTGGAGTTGAAATGTCTGCAATGCAGATAAGTAAACAAAAGGTATTTCAACCTTTTCCGACAAGCCTTAGTATGGTAATAATAGAGTTGCTTTCCTCTTCCTGCGTAGGTGTTTTACCCAGTTTTTCAAACGCCTTGATAATGATGGTTTCCTTATATCCATTCGACTAAAAGTCTTCTCGAAGTTTCACTTGTTCATCTTTGAGGGCCTCAAGTGAGCTGCAGATATTTTTGGCCCTATGGAATACTGTTTTGATGATGCAAGGTTAGTTGCGGATAGGTTGTTAAAATTGTACTGTAGGTAAAGGGTGTTTTTTTAGAGGTATAGAACTTTAAGTTGGCAAGACTCTTTTTAACGGCGGCCATCTTGTCAGCTGTCAAGTGATTTATCTTTAGTTTGGTTTGGCATTTTATCATGAATAGACTGACGCCTGAGCAACGCTTCCAAATTGTGCAAATTTATTGTGAAATCATGGTTTTGTTTACGCTCAACATAATCGTCCATCGCACCACGTTTACTCTCAATGATAATACGCATCCACAGAGATGTACAGTGCATACAGAAGAATCCATTGCTGCTGTAGAGCGTAGCGTAGAGGAAAACCCGAATCAGTCTATCCGCCATCGTGCACAGGAATTGAATATGTGTCCATCCACTTTATGGAAGATTTTGCGGAAAGATCTTGGTTTGCGTGTTTACAAAATTCAACTCGTGGAAGAATTGAAGCCACACGATCACCTAGCAAGGCGTACATTCGGTGAATGGGCCCAAAACAAGATTGCCGTTGATCCCGATTTTCATAAGCGAATTTTGTTTAGCGATGAAGCTCACTTTTGGTTGAATGGATACGACAATAAACAAAACTGTGCCGTATTTGGAGTGATGACAATCTTCAAGTTCATGTTGAGACACCGTTACATCCAGAAAAACTGACTGTTTGGTGTGCTTTATGGGCTGGTGGAATAATTGGTGCGTACTTCTTTAAAAACGATGCTGGCCAGAACGTTACAGTCAATGGCTATAGAACCATGATTACTAACTTTTTCGTTCATCAATTGATCATGATGCACACAAGCTGTGGTTTCAACAAGACGGGGCAACATGTCACACAGCTCGTGCCACCATTGATTTATTGAAAGAAAAGTTTGGTAACTGCATAGTTTGACGTTTCGGACCCGTGAATTGGCCTCCAAGATCGTGCGATTTAACGCCGCCTGACTGTTTTCTGTGGGGATACGAGAAGTCGCTAGTCTACGTCGATAAGCCCAAAACGATTGACCCGTTATTGCCGATATACGGCCACAAATTTTGAAAAAAGTCACCGAAAATTGGACCTCCAGATTAGACTACGTCCGAGCCAGCCGTGGCGGTCATATGCCAGAAGTCATATTCAAATTATAATGCCAGAAGATTATCTTTCGAATAAAGTAAATTTTATGTGAATTCAAAAAAATATATCCTTGTTTTATTCCATTTCAAAGTTTTATACCTTAAACACACTGTATAAGCCTGTATGTGTAGACTTCCTATAGACTGTTGTTTGGATTTCGATCCTAGTCATTTGGCACTTCACATCAAGGAATGGTAGGCACCCACTCTCTTACCTCTCCATGGTGAATTAATGGATGGTTAGGATCGGTTTAGGTGCTCCGGAAATCACCTCAACCAGAGCTTATGTTGCTTCTCGTACGGTCTCAATATTTATTCTTCGAACAATCCATCTTCTTGCATGAAGAACCAGTCATTCTCCTTAAAGTAGCAGATCTTGAGGCAACATTGTAAAATGTTCATGATTTAATCTATTGGCAACTCTGTTCAAACCATCAGGGTTTCGTCCTCAGTTTCTTTCTTGGCATGTCGAGAGATTCGTCTAATGGTTGGTGAGTTACGTGAGCTTGTAATCGGTCTGAAAGGTACTCAAGCTTTGTGTATCTTGGGTAGTCCATAAAGATTTTGTAAGTTTTCCATTCTATTTTGGAAGTTGGATGAGTTGGCCATGGATTGTAGACGTATTAGACACAGATAGGGAATCAAAATGATTTTCAAAAACAGCAAATATAAAGCAGGTAGTAGATTTAAAACTACTGAAACATTGTAAGGTCAACAATTTCAAGACGATGGAAGTCCAAGGAAACTTCGAGGAACGAGTTACATTGTCTACCAGGTTCAGACTAATAATCCTTAAGAAAAAAGTTATTCAGAACACTTCAGACCCCTCCCGAATAATTTTCTGGCTTAGGATTTGCATTTGTACCTAAATTAACATCGTCAAAACTGCATACAAAAAAACATTTTTAAAAAAAATATAACCGACTTCTACCTATAACTAAAAAGCTAAAAATAATTATAACAAAATACAACTCTAACAAATAAATAGCACATTCAATGTTGTAAGGTACCTACCCAGGAAGTAAACAATGTAAACATTAAAAGGTGGTCATTCTGTATTTGTACAGAATGAGCACCTTTTAATTTAATTTAATTACCTACCAATCTAGTATATTTTTGAAGTCGGTGCCAAGCAAATCTAAAATGCTTCATTGCGTACTTATCTACTAATTCATCAAACTTGATTGTTGCTTGGCACCGACTTCAAAAATATACTAGATTGGTAGGTAATAAATTTGTACAGAATGAGCACCTTTTAATGTTTACATCTTTTACTTCCTGGGTAAGTACCTAACAATATTGAATGTGTTATTTATTTGCTAGAGTTGTATTTTGTTATAATTATTTTTAGCTTTTTAGTTATAGGTAGAAGTCGGTTATATATTTTTTTTAAATGTTTTATTTTTAACTTTTTAGTTTTTTTCAACTCAGGTAGTTTTCATTGTTTATTTTTTATTTTGTATGTATAACCTTAATCGACAGAACCAGGTAACATCGAAAGCCTCAACATTACACAATGATACTTTATCATTTAAATTGACAGGTATATCTTTACGAACAAAATGTACTAGTACGCGTTGACTTAATAAGCCCAAAATATATTTATGCCTTATGGACTACGCCATGTAACCTTTTTTCAACTTTTTTGACAACCCTGTATAACTAGATAATAGTACGGAGTAGAATCCATCCTATATTTACGGAGTCAAATCCGTCCTATATTTCAATCATAGTATATAACTCCTTGTGGGCTACCCCATAAATTATTTCCTTTTTAACATTTTATGTTATCGCCCTGTGTAACATTAATTCCTCTCCACACTTTATGCAACTTCTTATGGGCTATAAAATAAATAATTTTTTAATCACACTTTATAAATATAATTCAACTCCAGCCTATATTTCAACCATCCTGTATATGATTTGCTTATGTCCACATCATATAACAGTTTTTTAATCACCCTATATAATTTTAATTTCACATTTTTATACCACCAAACGTCCAGTCGACCCTATATTCCAACCATCCTGTATATACGGCTGCCTACGGACCACTATCATTCTAGTCCTTCCTATATTTCAATTTTTATATAAATGCTACTCCTTTTACCACTTTACTGTGTGATTTTGTTTGCTATAACTAAACACCCTGTCTATAGGCCACCAAGTAACAGTTTAAAGTTTGACATGTGTTGTCACTGAATTTTCCATTAGGCCGGGAGAATGTGACAACCAAAAGTACCGTCTTCGCAAAATGGAAAAATTTGCATTTAAATAGGTATTTACCTGGTATACAAACAAAACGAGCTTGGTACTCATTGATTTAAGGAGTCGAAAATACTATGCTTTACTATCTATATGCTTGAGATGTACATAGAAAATTTTCAAATTCGCAATTAAAACTTCCAGTGCCTAAAATTACCGCACTATTACGTTGGAATTAAAATATTTAAGAGGAAATGTCTGTTATGTCATTTCGATGAAATTTTTGATAAGAATTTTGGAATTTTCGGCGATTATCTGTAAAACTGCAAGTTGCACGTCGCAGAAAAGTATATGAGATCACCTAAAGATCTTCCTTAATAGATTAAACGTTAAAAAACTATACACATCCATAAGGAGTTATCGAAAAATCGACTAAAATATTAGGGATATTGGACGATTTCCATGCACGCATGTGTTCATTCACAAATTTTATCACTTTACCAATAGAATTCTTTTCCAAAATTTGAAGTTTCACCAATCCGGATATATACTCTATTAAACAAGACCATATTCATTCAAAACGGTGCACCACAGGAGAAGAAATAAGGTAACATACATACAAAAAAAAGCGAAAAAATACGCGACGAATTGATAACCTCCTCCTTTTTGGAAGTCGGTTAAATATGTAGTATTTGTGAATTTACAAACAAGACAGTACACAGATAATTCAAGAACACACATATTTTAACAAATTAGTAATAAATTTTAATTATTAAATTGATTTTCTTACGTACCCTACTTATTTCTTATTACTGCTTAATTGAAATATAGAATCTGATGTAGAAAATCATGCTGACGAATTATTATTACCGCCAGCTGCTGTAACTTACCTTGTATTGAAATACGAGACAGCAACTTTCAATCCAAATGTTCCGTTTTAGAAATATCGAAATTTATTGGAAAATTATTAATTATTAGAAGACTCTGAAGAAAATGGAAAATACGGAAGTAAATGTCGATAATGAATTGGAACAGCATTAAGCTAAGTTGGCACCACCTGTTCTGAAGCACCCTATACATAGTAATTGAAATACCTAGAAAATATGATATTTCCGTATTTGTGGCCCGCGGGCTCATATGGCATCCGAGAAAACCTCGTGATTCTATCCGGTATTGACCGCAAGAAGCCAACGAACTGCATGATTGCACCAACACCTGACTCTCTGCCATTTCACTACGTTATGAAACCAAATTCTTCGATGGATGTTCAGTTATTATGAAATGCATAAACTGAATTTTAAATAGAAAGGTAGCTTACCCTTCGAAATTCGTATAAAACATCGAAAACTATAATAAACCCAATATGTCGAAGAAAAAACTTTTCAATTGGAAATTATTTCTCTTTATTCAACGGTAGCAACCTTGAGCGTCTTCAATCAATATATTGATACATTTTTTACAACTTGTATAACATTGTTATTGAAATGTTCGTTTTATTACCAAAAATTCGGGAACTAGAAATAGTCACATGGAGGCAAATCAGGCGAATATTGAGGATGGAGACCGCAGCAGATCAGAGAATTTTGTACTCACACAAAAAGTGAAGAGGTCATAATTCCACCTCTATTGATGCAGTTATTGGCAAAAACTTAAACAAATTTAAGGTAATTTAAATCTCAGGCACTGTAAAAGATCTTTCACAACGATTTTTTATAAACAATTTTATCAAATATATGTTAAGAATTTCAAAAAAATCTCAAATATTTATTTAAAGTGGAAGTGCAAATTTATGCTTGTGCTGCTGTATTTTCTATTATTACAGTTTGAATTATTTTAAAAAAGATAAAGGAAAACATGTTATTCGTGCCAAAAAAAGTAATGACACTTACTGGAAAAGCTAAGACAGAAAACAAGAACGGTTAAGAATTTATTGAGAATGTATGAATTGTATTAATGTAGAGTATTTTACAGACAAATTCTACAATGAGCTGTCACTATCTTCTATATTAACTGCTTTATAATGTGAGATTTATAGGTTATTATTTAGGTGCAAAAAATATATTACGTTTATTTTTTCAGTATAGTAACTGACTTTTTAATCCGTTGGTATTTTTTCTTACCAGCCTTGTTAAGTATAGTTACAATAGTACTAATAATTTTCAGAGTAGGCGTTTAACCTTTATTTCAATTTTTGTAGTCATTCTTTCGAAAATTATACCAAATCTTCTGACTGACCGGGCAACAAGATTTTTGGGTCTGACATCTACATGTTAAGTAGATGTCAGACCCAAAAATTTTGGTTTCTCCTTGGTCAAAAATAAAACCATTTTTTTTAAGATTGCTTTTGCAGTTTTTCATTTTTGTGGCTAAAATCACTGATTTTCATTTTTTTTATATAAATTCAGTCTAAATTATGTTCAGAAAAGTTTTTGCTGGATATAAAAATCTTTTTATTGGCGATTCGTGATGAACAATAACATATAAATGTGAAATAATAACAAATAATGTCTAAAAGTGAATATTTCTTTTAGGTTGGTATGAGCTTTCACGTATTAAACCCCAAATGTAATCTCCCATCATGATCGTCTTGTACTGTCCTTGATATCGTTGTACAAAATCCATCGCATGAAAACGTTCTCCGTGTTCCTCGGAGTAGACACCGACGGTATCTTTAAATTTGTCTAGATGAGAATGTAGCATATGAAGTTTATAAGACATTCTGCACCCAATAATTTTGAAGATTTTAAGCATGTTTGCAATCAATTCACTATAGTTGTTAGCTCTGATTTCCTAGAAAACCACCAACTACTGCTTTAAAACTCTCCCACGCTCGTTTTTCACTAGCTTTAAGAAGTTTCGTAAAGTCATCACTCTTCATTATTTGTTTTATTTGCGGTCCAACGAAAATACCCCCTTTAACTTTAGCTTCAGATAATTTGGAGAAAAATCCCCTTAAATATTCGAAAGCCTTAGAGTTATGGACGTTATGGACATTATTGAAAAGTGGTGCGAAGTTGTGTTCAAATCAGTTAGCAACAAATAAAGCCGAGAAAGCAAAAAGCATCAATCTAACTACTATAACAAAGTACACTGGGGCGTCGAATTTGATCCTGACAGTTGTTTATAATCTTTCTATTTGATCTAAGGAACGTTATAGACTTTATTGAAAAGTGGTGCGAAAATGTGTTCAAATCAATTAGCAAGAAATAAAGCCGAGACAGTAAAAAGCATCAATCTAACTACTACAACAAAGGACACTGGGTCGTCGAATTTGATCCTGACAGTTGTTTATAATCTTTCTATTTGATCTAAGGAACGTTATAGACTTTATTGAAAAGTGGTGCGAAGTTGTGTTCAAATCAGTTAGCAACAAATAAAGCCGAGAAAGCAAAAAGCATCAATCTAACTACTATAACAAAGTACACTAGGACGTCGAATTTGATCCTGACAGTTGTTTAGAATCTTTCTATTTGATCTAAGGAACCTTATAGATATTTTTGAAAAGTGGTGGGAAAATATGTTCAAATCAGTTAGCAACAAATAAAGCCGAGACAGTAAAAAGCATCAATCTAACTACTACAACAAAGTACACTGGGTCGTCGAATTTGATCCTGACAGTTGTTTAGAACCTTTCTATTTGATCTAAGGAACCTTATAGATATTATTATAAGTGGTGGGAAAATAGGTTCAAATCAGTTAGCAACAAATAAAGGCGAGCCAGTAAAACGCATCAATCTAACTACTACAACGGAGTCAGCTGTTATAGACAAGTTTACACTTACTACTGTGCCTCTTACAAATAATAATACAGTTTATTTGCGGGTTAATCAAAGTGCTGCCATCTTTCGTTTATAAAATAATTTAAAATATACTTATCGACGCGAATCAGACAAAAGGAAATTAAAAATGAAAATTTAAGTGTATTTCAATGTTAAAGAATTTAAGCATGAGAACAGAAACCCAATTTGTTGTGGCCGGTGTTGTTTCTTTTATCAAACGATCCTTTAGGGGTCAATAATGGTCTTCTATGAATCTAACTGCCCAGCCACAAATGGATTAATATTGTAGAATATTATAACATGAAAACTATGTACGGGGGCGAGGCAGCCTGTGACTTCCGGTCTATCACTATTCACTCTTTGAGCGTCTTTTATCACTTTAATAGAGTCTATATGGGGGAGATTTATCTAATGAAATTTCCACAGAACTTTTTTATTAATTTTATGTTTAACTTAAATCCTAACCTTAAGACTAACACACTCACACATGCGGCCACCTCGCCGTCTTGACCGGAAGTCCGCCGGTGTTATTGAGGTTCACAAAAACTATTATCATATTCCCTGACAATTAACATCAAATCTTTGATCACAGATAAGATAATGGGTGTAATTTTGACAAATGTCAAAGAAAGGATTTAACAGTATAATAGCGGCTTAATCTGTAGACCAAACATTGAAAATTTCACAGAATCACATCGTCAAAGTTACAATTTGACTTGCTTTGTCTTTTTCATAAGCATTTAAAATTCTTACCTAGAATTTGGGGTGTTTTTTTAATGCGATTTTCGGACACACCCTGTATATTAACATTGCTGCATAATAAATAATGTTTACAAATTTCATTAAAAACTAGGACAATTTCAACAACATTTAAATATTTCATCAATTATGTCAACAAAAATTAAACATTAAAACTAATAAATATTTCTGCTATTGTTTTAACAAACCGCTTGTTTTACAATAAAAAAATGTTCGGCTTGCGTTTTGCAAAACCACAAAATACGGATTTAATTGAAATGTGTCAGCGGTACCAATTTCCTAAATCGCTGAAATAAATACTGAACTCGATAAAACGACCAAGACAGAGCAGCTATTAAATAGGGCGTTATAATCCATTTCTGCTGCAATTGACCTCTAAGCTCCAACTCAAATGAGAAATTGGTTTGCATGAAGTAAGCCATAAATCTGAAGTTATATAATGGCGATGACAAAGCCTTTGAATTAACCTAATTAATATTTCGATCGAATGGAACGCCCTGTTTCGTAATCAGCGGCAAGGGTTTGTGTGCTACAGTGTGGAATAGCCAAATGGAATAAATTCGATTACAAAGGAGGAAATGTTGGGAAAAACGGTTGAGCACGTCGATTTGTATTTTTAAATTAGCATTATTTCAACAAAAAAAATATATAGGGTGTGTCATGTGACAGTGGCCAATACCAACTTTCTTGGTTACTTTTATGTTTTTTTGGGCAATAACACCACAATAGAAATAAAACGACGTATATTGCAGGAATACCAAACGTTTCAAAGTCTATTCTGACTTCGTTGTCAATGGCTTTATATTTATTGATGTAGATTGCAAAATGAAAATTTGATTTCAGCACGCATAACCTTCCTAAAACTAAAAAAAAATCATTACAGCAAGGACTGAACCCTCAGTCTCAGATACATAATGATGAGATGCTATGTCTGGTCAGACCTTTTATATGAAGGCGTGGACTTTGAAACGAGCTACAATTAACAAAATCGAATCTAAATGTGGACCCTACGACATATGCCCAAAATATCCTGGATTAATGTTGTAAGAAACGAAGAAGTCGTACAAAGAGCTTAACTACCAGATTGACAACTCTTCGATACAATCAAAAAAAGAAAAATTGCATACTTTATTCTTCAGGGTAATCGAAGAGGCAAAAGGGGGAATAGAAAGGAAACTACCTTGGCTTAGAAACAGTCGCCAGTGGACATGAATAAGAGACCTCGGAGAACTACAAAACGCAGAGGTAAATAGAGAAATTTGATAAGAAGACTATGAACGCCTACTCAAGAGCTTGTATGTCACTCTAAGAAAAAGAAAAATACCTTCCCAAAAGGAACAAGTAGTTTAAAGAATCAAACATGTTGAAATGATTTGGTCATTTGCATCGCTGCTTTGGGGCTATGCGAAGGTGAAACTAACAAAGACATACATCCATTCTTCCAACTTGCGTGTTAAAAGCAGACTTTTCTAATGGCACCGATAATTGTCCGAACGGCCAAGTTGCATATACTTACGCTCCTTGTTTGGTTTTCGTTCCGTCTTATCTGTAAGGTCTCATTTGACTCAATGGTTCACTAATGTATTGACGGGGACGGTAGCATTACAATCCAAAAAAATCCGACGTTTGTACACGAAGCATTAAAACAATAGAAGTCTAAATGAAGTCATAAAGTAATTCAAGAAGAAGAAAGAAAAGGAAGATATTCTTCAAAAACCTTATCGATGTTTGTTTATTACATTTTTAAATCCGGTTGAGAGCTAGGCCACCCTCAACTTTTCGAAAAATCACTGAAAACATTCAGAAATAGTCAAAAAAAAATATAATTCCAAGATTTTTTGTCATACGATTTAGATTAGATTAATGCACTAATTCGTTTCTGGTGCTGCTAAATATGAATTTGGAATTCATTGGACCCTATCAGGACAAGATCTTTCAAAGTTCAAATAAGATACAAGACCATTTTCAAGATCAAACTTTTTTTGGCAGAATAAAATTCAAATCCGGCAAGAACTCAGACATGTAAATCAAACCCGAAATGCTAGGGACAAAGTGACAACTCCTGATGCCGGCAGAAAGCAGGTTCAATACTCGTAAAACTACCGAAAGGCATCTCTGCGTGGTGATGGTGGGCAGGAAATTATTTCAGCAGTCTTCAGGTCGCCTTTCATACGGTTATGGCAGCCAAAGGCAAAATTCGGCGATTGATCAGGATCAGAAAGAGGACAAGCAGTCAGCATCATTCACCGACCGCAGAGCCTCACATGTCGGTAACTTGGCTTCAGGGAGTTTAAGAGCTACAAGAAGAAATAATCCCTTTCATCAGTAATCGAGGTGCAGACATAATTTGCTGTTTGTGGTATTTATGAAATTGCAAAGAACCGGATATCGAATCGGAATTGAGGAAACGGATAAATGCTTAGTTAAGTCGGGTTCCTCAAGGGTTGCACGGTTTTGATGTGAGATTCCCGGTTATGAGATGAGGAATTGGGCCTTTAGTCTGCCTAGAACATGTTCAAAGCATTTTATTGGCTATAAACTGATTTTACAACCCAATAGACCAAACCGTATACTTTTTTCATCCACTTCATTAGTTTTCTAGCACGGAAATCACAAAGCCTCATAATCTATTATTTGAAATATGCTAAAAACATTTTCAATTAAGTCCAATAACAAATGTCAATTGATTTAAGAAACACTACATACCGCATTTTTTAGTTTATATTTCCTACATTTCCATATTATCTATTACGAACACGATTTACAATATGTTTCATTAATTATACAGTATGTATATAAATCATATTAAGTTCAGTGACACATTTCAGGTAGATAGATGCCGGTGACTAGCCTTCTATGATAATAAGTTACACAATATATGAGTGTGTGCAATTTACGGCGTAATGATTTTATTCTCATCCACCTCGTTAGGAAAGAATAAGGTCAAATATTTTCGGTCGAGTCATAAATTCTTCAGCCGATTTCTACTCAAATTCACTCCACCATTACAATTACTGGGCGGGTTCTTAAATAGCGATATATTTTGATTGTTCAATTTGTTTCACTGAAATTCTAAACCATTTAAAAACAGGCTTTGAATCTAGAAATAGATTATTTAATAAATGGAGAAGAACCTCTGATATAAACGTTGAGATTTATGTTTAAACGAGTTTGATAATCAGTAAATTCCAGGTTTATAAACCAAACTTTCCCGGTTCCTATGATAACAGTCCATGTAGAATGCATGATAGAACAGTTTTTATGGCAGGGGAAAATTATTATACAGGGTCGTACAAAGCAGAAAACTGTCAGTCACAGGCTTGCATGCCAGAATTGTAAACGGTATGTGTGCAAATATTTTGAAGAATAACAGTTCAGGTGAAAATAAATCAAAAACTCTTGTCAGCTTTTTTAAAACGAGTTGGTTTTGTCAAAAAAGAATGCTTGAATTTCGCACCCAGTTTTACAGCCACAAACAGATAATTTTGCATTTAAAATGCTTATTAAGCTTCAAATTTAGAAACTAAACAGATTATACGGCTTACTAACATTTTAACTACGAAAAAATAAATTGAAAGTACATCACAAATTTACTAAAAATATATACAACATCGCCGCAATAGCTGAGCCGCTCGTCAAACGAATATAAAGTCTGTATTCGTTGTTTTTTGTTTTGTCTACATTTTAAAGTCTAGTTTACATTTTAAAGTCTGCGCATGATGTTTACATTTTAAAGTCTGCACATGGTCAGTCAACGCTGTGTTAACAAACATTAAATAATAGACTCCTAATGTATTTTTAACCGTTAGAAAGAAGCAGCTGTGAGAGACGTAAGGAACAGAAGCATTGTTAGAAATATATCATGTAAATAGTTGAAAGGATAATTGACCATAAGAGAAATAGGTGTAAGAAACTAGTGCGGGTATCGTATGGGTGGAAATAAATATATAAAAAAAATGGACAGACGTTAAATTAAGTAAGAAAATATAATTCAAGAAGTTTAGCTGATAATGAAGTTCAATAAGGTTAGTTTGTTAATGGAGCTCGGTCATATAATTCCAGAGAGTTCGTTTGATGAAAGTGACAGGTCGATAAACCGCGAAGTACAGTGTGCGGACAAGAAATCATGTACATTTCAACAAACAAGATTGTGTGATTGCTTAATTTGAAATTTGGTTAAGTATTAAAATAATAATAAACTAATTTAAAAAAACATTGCTGGACGAGTGATATTACTGGAATAGAAAGACCCATTTCAAAACAACAGATTGCTTTGTAAACACTAAGTAATTTTCCAAATTGTTGGACACTTTGCCAATAATTAATCCACAATTCAAGAGTTCTTGCAAGGCCAGATGGATTCGCCAATGTAATACCAGGTACTGTAAAACCATCTATGTGAAAATTATAAATATCAAAATCATATATAAATAGAAATTAGTCAGTATTTTCGCTTACATGCGATTTTTAAAAAGTAAATTTAAAGAATAAAAAAAGTTTTATTTGCATTTGTAGCTGTAGAAAAAGAACAATCAAAAACAAACACGCAGACATATTAGGCTTAAAATTATATGTAAATTTTCTTCTTAACCATTTTGCACTGAACTATTACCAACATTTCCAGAATTTCATTAGAATTAAATTAAATATAATACTTAAGCTTTTTCAATAAAAACCACACCCAAAAATTATTTTCAAGAAGTGAGAAATAAAAATTGTTAAACAAATTAAATTATTAACTTAAAATTTCACAATTGTGTATTTCAAATTAAAAACAAGTGAGCTAAAAAAAATCAGTATATAACGTATACTCACTGACAAAGAAATCGCAACATCCAGAAGGAGATATTTAAATTTAATACTGTTTTGGTAATATAGTATACCTATTAGTAAGGAGTAAATGATTAAAATTTGGTAAAGATTGTTGAATGTTTTTACATGTAAACTTTTTTTTTTAATCAATTAATAATGTAGTCGTTTTTGCATTACTTACAAGACCATCTTGTAAGAGCCATCTTGTGCTATCTCTGACCGCTGACAACATTGGAATGTGGAATGGCATCAAGTCGTCTTCTCTGATGAATCTCGATTCTGCTTGGATAGAGTTGGCCGAAGAAGTGATAAACGACGTCGAGGAGAAAGATGTCAACCTCAATTTGATGTTGAGCGACATGTACACTGAACAGTAGGCGTTGTGATATGGGGTGCTATTGCACATGAAAGTAGGTCATTCACATTCTTTATTCAGTCAAAAGTTTACAATTGACAAAGTAAATAAAAGATATTTCAACCATGTTATTACCTGGCTGTGTGGCATTACAATGTTTCACCAGCAAGCTGGGAAAAGGTGTACCTTAACTAACCTATACTAAAATATAAAGTTACGGACATATAATTTCGAAACATTAAATACAAACAAAACACTAGTATAAAACAAGCAAAATCATTGTCAGTTTCTCTACCAACGGAGAATTGTACGTTTGTATTATTTCAAAATGACTGGAAGAGGCAAAGGTGGCAAGGGTTTAGGAAAAGGAGGCGCAAAACGTCATCGTAAAGTGCTGCGTGATAATATCCAAGGTATAACAAAACCAACCATAAGACGTTTAGCAAGACGTGGTGGTGTTAAACGTATATCAGGATTGATATACGAGGAAACTAGCGGTGTGCTTAAAGTATTCCTTGAAAATGTTATAAGAGATGCTGTCACATACACCGAACATGCCAATAGGAAAACAGTCACAGCTATGGATGTTGTTTATGCATTGAAGAGACAAGGACGTACTTTCTATGGATTTGGCGATTCATTAATACGTTGGTGTACAAAGGAAAAACAATTATAATTATATTTTTTTAAGCGCGTTCACCACGTATACGTCTTGCCAACTGTATGTCCTTCGGCATGATGGTTATACGTTTCGCGTGGATAGCACAGAAATTAGTATCTTCGAAAAGACCAACCAGATAAGCTTCGCTGGCTTCTTGTAAAGCCATTACTGCTGAACTCTGAAATCTCAAGTCGGTCTTGAAATCCTGTGCGATTTCCCTAACAAGACGTTGGAAGGGCAGTTTTCTGATCAACAATTCGGTGCTTTTTTGATAGCGACGAATTTCACGAAGAGCTACTGTGCCGGGTCTATAACGATGTGGTTTTTTAACACCGCCTGTAGCGGGCGAACTTTTACGTGCTGCCTTTGTTGCTAATTGTTTTCTAGGTGCTTTACCACCAGTCAATTTTCGAGCGGTTTGCTTGGTACGGGCCATTTCAATATGATAACAAAATTAATATGGCTCATGGATACCATATTTCAACAAGATAATGCTCGGCCTCTTGTTGCTTGAGTTATCTTTTTTGAAAAGACCCATGTGAATCTGTTGCCATGGCCGCCCAGATCCCCAGATCTTTCTCCCATAGAACATGTTTGGGATTTGATGGATAGAAGACTCGGAAATTTATCCCAGCCCCATGGATTTTGGAGGTTCTAAGACATTAAATAGATGCAGCTTAGAACAGTATTCCTCAAAAAGAAATAGACCACCTTATTGAATTAGCGCGAAGACGTGTTGGGGAGTGTATAGATAACCACAGTGGACACATTATTAACAAAGTTAATAATAATAAAAAACTGATAGAACAACAAGTTCAAGTATACCACTAGACACCTGATCAGAAGCTGCTCAAATGGAAAGGGAAGCCCCTTCAGGGAAGACATATAAATGACGTCAACCAAGATTATGTCGACAGTTCAGCGTCGAACTACTGGTTGATCTCTGGTCATACGTTTCCTGAAACGGAAGGCTTTATATTGGCAATCCAAGATCAAGTAATTCCAACTAAGAACTTTCTAAAGTGCATGGTGAAAAACCCTTCTATCAACAACGACAGAGGCAGATATGGTTGCCAAACATCTGAATCTATCCAGCATATTACAGGAGGTTGCCAAGCGTTCGCTGCAACTGAATACAAAGAACGACCTGATGATGTGGCAAAAATACTGCACCAGGAGGAACTAGCGCTGAAACTGGAGCTATCACAGTCGGTAAGAACACCCTACTATATATATACAAACCAGATTCTATTTTAGAAAATAACAACTACAAGCTGTACTGGGACCGCACGAAGTATCGTAGTAGTAGACCGATCGGACTGTTGCTCACAATAGACCAGATATAGTTTTAGTAGATAAAATCTCTAGGAAAACAACCTTAATTGGCATAGCAATCCCTAACAACAATAACAACAACTAAGCAGGCTGAAAAAATAGCCAAATACAGGGATTTGGAATTTCAAATAAAAACACAGTGGGACATGAACAACACACGAACTGTACCAATTGTTATGTCAACAGGAGTAGTCCCAAAACGCCTACTAAATAATTTAAAATACCTCGGTCTGGACGAACATCTTTACCAACTAATGCAAAAAGCCGTTCTGTTGGGAACAGCACGGACGGTCAGAAAATTCATGGGAAGCTGTCACGACTCCAACCACGGGCCTGATAACCTGGCAAGGGCTCCCACAGAGCTAAACCCTTTTGACATCTAGGATATCTGGGGTTAGTGAATTTTCCCTTAAAGTCGGGATAAAAAAATTAAACCCATTGGTATTTTTTATTCAAATTTTAATCTATATGTTTAACGATTTCTCAAAAACGACTTAATTAGCAAAGCATCCTTAGGAGGTTTACTAAAGACTGTAAAATAAATAACCTTTTATAACGACTTCAAAATATACAAAAATAACTCAATTAAAAAAATATATTTTCTGCAACATTAAACATTTATTAGTTGTACCATTTAATGAAATTAAAAAATTATTGTTTATTATGTAATTATTAAAAGTTTTACATAATTTGGAAGTCAAAATTATATAAAACAATTAATAATAATTACATAATAAACAATAATTTCTTCATTTGATCAAACGAAACAACGATTAAGTATTTAATAGTCTCCGAAAAATGTTATTAGTTTATCTAGACTTAATTCTGAATGCCCCGAACCTCACGCCATTGTATTGGGTTTGTGAACTAGTAAAATGAAAAATTACTATAAACTTTTTTTTATCATTGACTACAAGACAAAAAATTTACACATTTCAAACGAACAGTGCTTCAATTTAAATTAGGTTTCGGTAGTCAAACACACACACAGACGCCGAAAAAGCGGACCAACGGCCCGTGAAATCGTCCGCAAAAAAACTTTTAAGACCTTTAATGAATCGAATAACTGCTTCTTTGTACGGGCAACTTTTTTCGCCTTCGGTGGGCGGTCGGTCACGAGATAATCGTAAACGCAACGTCCGCAATCGAAAATAACGAACGTTACAAGTTCCAACAACCATGAACGACAATGTGCGCGCTAAAATTCGATCTAATGAACGAAAGAAGAGGAAGAATGAGAAGAGAATGTATCCGAATCGTGAGAGAAATATTTCACGAGACATTGACTCTCTTTGGCTGCAACCTACTTTGTCTAGTTTGTGTGTTTTTCATAGAACAGTAAATAATAACAAGATA
Source organism: Octodonta nipae (assembly GCA_034190945.1). Lineage (NCBI taxonomy): Eukaryota > Metazoa > Arthropoda > Insecta > Coleoptera > Chrysomelidae > Octodonta > Octodonta nipae. Next base: position 57,932,822 of record CM067224.1, on the reverse strand, counting down.
AGCTATCACGAAATCTGGTAATTTCGTATCTTAAACGAATCAACTTAGCGGTACAGGTAAGATATCAGTCATGATAGTAACTGTGTTCGTTGTTCATCGACTTTAATTTCATGAATTTGGTGTCTACAATACCCTGAACAAACTTCACCTGCAGTACTACTAAGTTTGAATCAAGAAAAAAAAAGATAGTTCTGAAGAATATCAAAGACAACATGGAACTAGATAAAGGTGGCATAGTAGCAGAAAACATAAAAAGCGTAAAAAGCAAACTTCAAATAAAAAACGAAGACTCCAAACTGCGTAAAATATGAACTTTAAACAAGGTGGAAATAAGGTGATCTATTTCTGTCTCCAACACTGCACCCCGTAAATACACTCGAAGCAGAGACCATGCTCATTGGCTAGTTGTTCCTAATCTTATTCTGCCAAGAGTATTATTCGTGGTCGCCCTATCACCAGTTGAAGCACTAAGGCCGGACACAGACCTACAGTTTCTGTATTGTTCTTATAGAACAGAACAAAAAAGAATTGTAAACGGAAGGCTAGATCGCAATGCAACGGTAAGAAAGAGGCATAAATTACATACTAGCTCCGTACATCGGCACACACAGCCCGGTTACAACCCGGCGCCGGCGATTTTACCCCAGTTCTCCTACAACTGTGCTGTTGATCAGTTCGTCATCTTCCATTATATATTCGATGTGTCTATGATACCACAAGCGCTAGATAACGACTGAGGGCAAATCAAGAAAGCTCGGCAACCGGCAAGTGTGTGGCGATGAATCCTAATTCCCTTCTGTTTTTATAGAACAGACCAGCATAAAAGGTCTGTTCCAGGCCAAAAGCCCATCTGCTGTACAATCTCACAGCAATCTCATGTAGGCGGGGGCAATATTGCCTCGAATGCTACACGGAAGAAGTTAAGAGAATACCAGAAAGAAGAAAGAGGCTCTCTTGCACTACACAACAACAAAAATCATTCTTCAATTGTCGAATCAACATTCAATGAATTTTTTCGACCACTTCTGTAATGACGACCTCTTTTGGTCAACCTGAATGTTCGGGGCCACTTGTGCAGATACAACCAGAATGAAAGTAAACCACTTCTCAATCATGGAAACTGGTTGTACCCATATCATTTATCATGCATTTTCGTAAGGATTCACGAGGTTGTTTGCTTTCAGAGGTTGTCAAACATAAACTAAATGTGTAGACGATCAACAAATTTACCGTTATATATCAAATACATAAATAAGTGTTAGAGAGGACATTCTATTGTGCAGCTTGCTCATACTTTTAAGTTACGGAGCGGGAAATTAAAAAATAAATCACTGACTACGCAAGCTGGCCTCGTATTTTCATATTCAAAAATCGTTTATTTTGAATCTTGTGGTCCTTGCAGAAAACAAAAATGCCCTGGCAAGCCCTGATCAAAGATAGGTTGGAAATCACTGCTCTATAAGGAATTTAATGGAAACTTATCTATGACCACAAGTACAAAAACAACTGGTCACATGTTTTGAGTGAAATTTGGAAAAACTTCAACACATTATGTTGATAATATTTGGGAGTTATCGTGATGAGAATAAATTTAAATTTAAACCGACTTTATAATAAATGTCTTAATCCATCATAATCTGTCTTAAAATGATTAATGGCTTTTTATCAAAATATTATTGCGGCTATCTTTAATAATGCCGATGCTATTGAATATTTATGTTGGATGAGAACACAAATTTACTTCAAAGACGTAATAGAGAAATATTATGATTTCTTAATAGAAGGTCATATAGCACTCGGAGATTGACCACGTGTCTTTTATATTAAACAACATTTTTTAATAAAATTTCATCACATTTAAGTGATATTTGTAACTACTTAATGAGCCATTTTGTGACATCTGTATTTGGAAAAATGTCGATCTATCGAGCAATCCTTTGTATACTATCCTTGGTGATCCCTAAGATCAGTTAGAAATTTAACCAACAAAAAGTTAGTCATGAAACCTGTAAATACAGCCAAATATTTAATATCTACCGACAATTGATATATTAATACTGAGAGAGTTATTAGCCTTAAGCAAACATTTTTTATTTAGAATCTGTAAAATCAACCCTTTACATACACTGTAGCAGTGGCGGCTGGTGGGTTATGAAACTGGTGGTGCACTTTACTGGGCAAATATTGGGATTCAAAGATGCAACAAAACAAACCATAGCTTTGCTAATACTGCATTTATTTTTTATTGATTAAAATATTCGTCGACTTTTTTGCAAAGCGAAATGTTCAATAACCTTTTTATTAATGTCTGGCCTTGACTGAATATATTTTTTTCAATAATAAGCACAGAAAGAGCATTTACCCAGTCCTGAGACATCGTATTTTGCTAAGAAACGTTTTAATCCTTCATTCAAGTTTCCGGCCAAATTGATTCCCCGCCATAAATAATGCAAGGAAAACAAAATAATGTATTGAGGCGATCAAATCCACACAAGCATTTCTTTATTCTATTATAAATTATATTATATATATATATATATATATATATATATATATATATATATATATATATAATTATAAATTTAATTTTTAAAACTTCGTGTAAATACCTTATTTTTCATTTTGCACTCTTGTTTTCAATTAAGATATATGGCTTAGGTGGACTAGCCAATTTTATATCTAATTCATATTGAAACGATTTATTATTGTTTTTAATATAGTCAATCTTAAAGTTGACACTCATTTTCACAGTTATGTAAACACACACTGTGTATATTAAATATTCTTTAATAGACTACGAGGACAAAAACAAAGCAACCACTAATTAAATCACGTAAACAAAAATTGTATTATTGAAACGTTCGGATACGTCCGGTCAATATCAGCAGAGCTTGGTGTCTCCGTACGGCGGCGTAGGAGAATCAGCCCATTACTCCATATAGTTTGCATTAACTATCTTCTATCTCACGCGCCAAGCGTGTTATATCGTATCCTCATAGAAGCTATATAAGTTTCACCGTGCGCTAGCCGAAGTGCACGGTGAAATATTCATTCGAGCGAATATAAGTCTTAATACAAGTTTGGATTAGAGAGATTGTTTTTTGATAAATTCGTTGTTATTGAATTGATATATTTATTAAATATTTTTGTTATTAAAAGCTTATTAAATTTGGTCGTTCAGCGCTAGAGTGCACTTAAGGGACAACCGCCCCTGTTTTTGACTATACTATACCTACTCTGGTACCTAACAAACTTCGTGTAGGTAGTATTTATTATTCCCTTGCGATCAATAAGACTCATTTAGTTAGCTAAAATATCTGCAAAAACAGAAAGCGAATTGGTTTCAATATCAAGGAAGGAAATATAGTCTATTTACTTAATAAAGTTCATTTTTTTAATAATGTGTTTCTCCACCGCGGTTATCTATACACTCCCCATCACGTGTTGGCATTGATTCAATAAGGTGGTGTATTTCTTCTTGAGGAATACTATCCCAAGCTAGCTGTATTTCATGTCCTAGAACCTGCAAAGTCCGTGGGGCTAGGTTAAATTTCCGAGCCTTGTACCCATCATATCCCAAACATGTTCTGGGGACCGATTCTTGAAATCATACTATGGGACAAAAACAGGAAGTATATTCTGTGAAAAAAAAATTTGTTCGGTCGTACACGTTCTTCGAGAATACAGATTTCTATTAGTTTTCATTCGATTGACGTCATCCGTCGAGTTGTAGCGCGTTCGCATAGTTTCAAGAATCGGGGCCCAAAGCTATCATGGCAACAGATTTCAAATGGGTCTCTTCAAAAAAGTTTAAACTAACTCGAGCAACATGAGGCCAAGCATTAGCTTGTTGAAATATGGGATCCATGAGCCAAGGGAGTACATACGGCGCATACATTTTGCCTCGAACAAAGACTAAAGGTGACTACTTCCATGTGTAATAGTGTAATAGCACCCCACACCAGAACCTCTACTGTTCGGTGTACATGTCGCTGAACATCAAATTAAGGTTGAAATCTTTCTCTTCGCCGTGGTCTAGCCCTTCTTCGGCCATCATGACCACATAAGTAAAATAGAGATTTATCAGAGACGACGACCTGACACCATTCCACATTTAAATGTTGTTGTTCTCTGCACCACTGTAGTTGTTGTCGTCGATGTTCAGCGGTCAGAGGTATCACAGGATAGGGTCGATAATGCTGCAGTCCAAAAGACCTTACACGGCGAGTAAACCGTTCGGACACTTACAAGATGGCCTTGGTCCTCCTAACCGCTCATCAGTCAAATTTCGAGTTGTCGAAAATCGATCTCTAAAGTCCATAAGGCTGCAGTCAGAATGGCTCCAGCATCGGCAGAATTTTTTACTCTGGCGTATACGGCCGAATACGCCTGTTCGAATATTGTGATCAGATTCATTCAGTTTTCTGGTGAAATCGGATAAACCATGTCATTAGACAAAATGGAGTTTAATTGGAAAATGTACTTAATGGAAGTGCTGAAAATATTATTGTTCGACGAAAAAGATTTTTGGATAAATCCTAATACAAAGAAAGAACCCAACCTAGATCTCTGTTATGACAGGTCTTATATTTTCCAACGCCTTCCTCTCAAAAACTATTGTAATTAATTTTTCAGAATCAACCATATTGATATTTTTGAAATTTAATACTATTTTAAACTAAAAATATGAATGAAATTGAAATTATCAGACACTAGACTGCCGTGCACTGCCGAATAAAACAAATTTATTTGTTTTCGTCCGATCGTCGGCAAATACGGCAGGGTATTATGGTGATACTGTGACCAGTGCTATCCAACAACACCGTTTTGATTTTTGGCCAACTTCGGCAGTGTAGGCAAAGTTAAAAATACTGCCGATAGCGGTGCTACTCTGACCGTACCCTAAGTCTTAGACGTCCGGTGCCTACTCTTCTCCGATTTTGGGTATTATCAAACCACGCTTAACAACACCTCATAACAGTAGTTGGATTTTGATTCGTGCTGTTAACGACTTCTCGAAATGAAAAACCCGTTTCCGAAAAACCAATAATTTGACCTCTCAAATTCACTTAGCTGGCGATATATTCGGAGTACATGTACTCTAGGCATTTTAACATTACTAAACATCGATTTTGGATCTCATCAAACAGTAAATTTTGTTTGGTAAATTAAGAACAAATGATTTTACAGTGAGTATATAAACTGATTCAATTTCCAATTTAACTATAATTGAAAACAAGTAGTTACTCCAGATGAAGATAAATATGCACACAATATCTTTGAATCTACTGAATAAAGTAGAAACTTACGTTAAAGTGATCGTCACTTGTGATGTCACCAGGGGCAGATCGCCCCACTGAGAGCTACAAGATCATTGAGTTTAACACAATAGAACGAGGAATTTTACATCCACAACCTTAAAATAAAGCCATTTTTGTGAGTTAGAGCGAGAATTCACTATTTGAAATATAAAAACACGGAAATACAATATTTTCAAAACACTACAGAAGCTACTCTACTTAGGTCAATGTCGTACGAGATCCCCCCCTCCGATGTACCTGATCACCCCCTCTAACGTACCTGATCGCCCCCCCTAATGTACCTGATCGCCCCTTCTGAAACTCGAATCTGGAACTGTCCCTGGATGTCACCCAGACGCTGCCGTAACGGCGTTAATTTTTGAACTTAAAATTGAAATAACTTTTTCTCATACAATTTTTTTATTTTTTGCAGAAATAAAACTGCAAAAATAGTGGGCACCTAATTTTAATAAAACACTGTTTCTAAATTGTGTCATTATGCCCATTGAAAGATTTTTAAAATTCACATCGTGTATACTGAAGATATCGATATGTAACAAACAATATAGTGCATTGTATTATCCTTCATAATTTCTTTCTAATTTCTCTTAGGACTTCTGTTACATCATTTAAGACTGGTTAGTATCCATTAAATACCAATGTAACGGAAGCCTCTTTACATATTTGAATATCTAATGAAATGTCGAAATTCAGCGAAGAATTCGCCAATCCGTCAAACGGTGATGACATAATGACTTCTATTCAACCACCTATGCAGTATGAAATTTTATGTAAAACGTTTTGTAGGCTTCTTGATTTTTTCAAATAAAGAATCTCGAAACAAATATTACCGTAAGGATAAAAAATTATTTCTTTTAACCAGCCATATTTATTACTCGGCTCTTCTACAGTCTATCTAATTGTATTTTTTTTAATTTGTCTGTTTCATGGAATAAATTTTGCAATCAATTTTAACCCTAAATGGCGTCATACAGAATTCAAATATTTGGAAGTTAGCACATGTCGGTAAAACATACGAGGTTTGTAAATTAAGTCTTGGACCCAACGATGCCGGAAGTCGGCATAGCTGCGTACTGGTCGCAAAATGACGTCCCTTGAAGTGATTTTTCAAACTCGTAAAGACGAGACAGTCCTAAGGACTCAAAGCTGGTGATTAAGGAAGCTAAGAAGTAACAAGAATATATTTATTGGCGTTATGTAACACCCACTTGTTTTGGATGTTTAGTCTAACAAAACACGACTCTTTTGCGAAGTCATCAAGAACCTGTCAATAAAAGTGTTAAGTAGTTGTTTGACATTGAGACACACACTCTTTGTGGATGATTTCCTGGCTATCGAAGAAGCCAATCAGGTTTTGAACACTGACTCGGACATTTTGATTTTTTCTGTGCATTTTAATGTCCATTTTTAAGCGACTCAAGAGTCAACGAACCTGTCTGCCCTGATGTCATTTGGTTTTTGCGAAGGGTTTTTTTTGCAGACATTTGCCCCTAAGTGTTTGATAAAAATTTCATAAAGGGAGCAGGTACAATTCAAATTTAGCTATTCACTGATCATAGTAACTGTCAATAGAGGATCTGGACAAGCTAACTCTCGGATTTCGTCTACATTTTCATAGGTTAAACTATGGAACTTTCCAGTGCGTAATTCATCTTCAATGGGTTTGCTTCTTTCTGGAAATCACCGAAAATTCAGTATCATGACAAAACACTGTCTCAGTAGGCATGCTGAAGCAGCATTTCATTTCAATCATTTTCAGAGAGCACCAACAAAATGTATTTTACGAAAACAATTGGAACAGACAAACAAACGACTATCGTACAAATGTACGTCGTTTACGCTCAAATTCCGTGTTTGCCGAGTTGCCATTTCAAACACTATGTTTTCAATTTAATTATTTAATTAACGCACCTGGTATCAAGTCAGTGAATAAATCGATTTGCATTTAACGATTTTTAAGGGCATATGTGGATGATTCTTGGATAACTGTGATTTTTACAAATCAACATTTTTTTAAATCAAAAATGCTTTAAAACTTGGTCTTTTATTATGCTCAAAATTAAGCCTGTAACGTAGTTCTACTATAACTTCAATAGAAAGGAAACTAGCACAAAAATTAGAAATTTCATAACCACGGTACTGACACCAAAATGAAATATTCAAAATACTTGCCTAATAAATCTCTTTATATTCTTAAAATAATTAAACAAATGATAAATTATAGAACTTTGATAATCATACAGAGACATTTACGGTATTTTCTTTCTTGATTTTAACAATCTTTAAAATTTACTAACAGTAGCATTAAAATAACATTTTTTATAATAGTCTTAGAATAAAACAAAATTTAACATTAATTAAATATATTATTCCTTTCTACCAATCAATATTGGGGGTATAATTGCAGCATAATTTGATGAATTATAGTATAATTCATCAAAGGGGGTGGCCAACTTGATTAGACCTAAGATCTACTGTTTACTAACGAAACCTTGTGCGATCTACCAAGTACATACTTCTTGAAATCTTAAATGAAACATCATAGTTTAGTACACACTCATGTATTTGTTATTGGCCAGTCTTAGTAGTTTCACATGTGAGATCGTTTCCTTAAATTTACTTAACATTATATGGGTCCTATATATTAGTGTGAGCATTACGCCTGAGCATTTTCCACTAGTTTAGCATAATCAGGTTTGTAGTTGGAAATTTCCAGCCTTAAACAATCCAATGTAAGAGCATCTGTCAAGGGAGAACGGTGTTTATTTTTTGTTTGTTTTAAGTAGGAAAATGCTGACTCACATAAATCTGTTGAACCAAAACACGAATGAAGTTGTTCAACACATTTTTTTAAATTTGTATATTTTTTGTTGGAAACCAATGCCCAGAAATCTTGACTTGCGGTTGACCTTGCTTTTAGAAATATGTCGCAGCGCAGCGTAATAATTTCGTTTTGTAACATCATGTGCTCCATTTGAAATGTATCTGCAAATTTTGTATCCAATTCATTTCATATGATCAATGAATCATATGAATTGAACCAACTTCTCAATTTTTCTGAAATCACTAAAGCGAATTTCGAAGTCTGCTATCACTATGAGGCTTGCGTGATATAGAGTCTAATCGTGATTTACATCGGTAATATTCGAAACGTAACTCCAGTAGTCAATGTCATCAACTGTCAACTGACTGACTGATACGTGACAGGGAACGGATTGATACTTGACACACGTCCCTCCCCTGCATCCCTCACGTTTCCCGCTTATTGGTCATTGGGTGCCGAAAACAAAACACTATACTGCCTAGAATAGAGGATAAATAGCGTGACGGAACAGCGATTGAAAAATAATACAAGATGATGCTGCGGTAGTTGATAATTACGTTGCGCAGTCTGGTCTAATTATTTATATTTTTTGCCTGGCCACGATCGACTGGACTAATAGCCGCGATCGACCGGTCGATCGCGATCGACCGGTTGGCCACCCCAGAATTATACAATACATTTTAGTTATAAAATCTAAACTTTAGATTATAAGACGATTCTATAGAAATTTTTACATTTAGTTTGAAAAACGAAAATCAGGCATGCCAGGATACTGACATCTTGGGTATATTTCTGTAAGTTATTCATGATCCATGAATACTTAGGCTTTAATATACAATGTCGACGGTAAAATACTATCAAATTTAATATATTCATAATTTTCTGATCAAAAAAAAATCATTTTGAATAATAAATAAAGTACTAGACATAAAAAATCACAGTTATCTAAGAATCACCCATACACCATATTACGATATTTACATGCTATACAATAGTGTACAAAGGTGTAGTTCAGAAATGTAGATTTATAAGATCGACTGTCAGAGTATGAGATAAACTTCGCAAAAATGACCGCACTAATTTAATAGTCTTAATTAATGAGACAATTACTGCTTATAATTTTGCCATTGGCTGGCATCAAAGGCGAGAGATTTGTTTTTATTGATGCGAGGTTCATTAGGGATCAGATAGAATATCATGAGATTTCAAAAATGCACCAGATATCAACTCCATTGAAAAAGTTAAAAAACCTTAAACAACACTATTTTGAAAGGTTTATCCAATATCTGCTTCAATTGTTACGCAGGGACTTCCGTGTAAGATGGCGAGACGGCCGCATGAGTAGTTAAACAAAGCGGTTTCTGGAGCGGAAGTGGGCATAAAGGTAACCAGTCATCGAGTTCTCGCCGGGAGCTGCTGCCGAGCTGTTGGTAGTTGTTGTTTGGATAAGAAGAAGACATTGGGAAGAAGAAGAAGACATTGGGGGTGGTCGTAGGGGTGCGCGAAAGACATTTGGGTGTGTCGCAGAGGTGCGTGCCATCTGTTGTTAATAAATGAAAGCAATTGTATTGTGGGTTGCGTGGGTTGCAGAGTGCACGCCATCTGTTGATGGTTGTGGTGGTTACAAAGAAAAAAAGCTAAATACTTGGCCGGGTATCGAACGCGGCTTGCCTGATTACAAAGTCAGGTGTCCACCGAGCTGCGCTAATGCGGTTAATCGAGAAATGTTTATTTGAAAACGTATAGTACATGCCCGTTGGGTGGGCGCGGGTTTTTGGGCGTTGTTCGGTTAGATATTTGGGGGCTGGATGGGGGGATATGATATTTTGTTGTCTGTAAAAAAATTTAAAATCTTGGTATTTTGTTGTCTGTAAAAAAATTTAAAATCTTTTGCTTAAGCCTGCATGCGCGAGAACGTCCACTCCTTCGAGTCTATAGTTATCGTAAGCGACCGCCTACCTGCGCAAGAACGGCAACTCTTCGAGACTCTGATTTTGTCGGATGATTCAAGGCATTGAACGCCTGCAGGCGCAAGAACGTCCACTCCTTCGAGTCTATAGTTTTCCTAAGCGAGCGCCTACCTGCGCAAGAACGGCAACTCCTTCGAGTCTCTGATTTTGTCGGATGATTCAAGGCCGAGCGTAATAATTTTGAGACTTGGAAAAATTTTTAATGATGAATCAAGAATTTGATGTTATGGTTTCTAGTAGTCTGCTAATAATTTTTAGTATAAAGTAACGAAAGAGGTGCAAGATGAGCATAGTGTCTCACCAACTACTGTTGAATGCAGATCGATAAAAATGACTTTACTTAAATCAAGTTTTATAATATTCACATTAATTTTGAAAAATGTCTTGTATGTTAATATACCTTATGGAACCAAGGACATGGCTGTATGCCCTTCAGGGAACTGTTTGAACCGCTCCAACTACACATTGATGGCTCGAGATAGATTAAACGATGGACGGCTGCCTGTATATTTTGCTCGCCTGTCAAACACAACAAAAAATTTCAAACTGAAGCTGATATTTTCTGATGACACTGAAGGTGACACTGACTGGATTTCAGCAGCTTCATGCCAAGATGAAAAAACTTTACTATCCAACAGCTCAATGACTATACGTGATGCTAACCTACAAGAGGAGCTCCACAAAGTGCTAATTCTTATTTGTGTAACACTCTCTACAATTACAATATTATTACTTAAATTAATTGTGAAATGTATTAGGAAAATAATGAATAATTAAAACACATAGTTATATACAATGTTTTATTTATGTAAAACACTATTCAGAAGCCAATAATAAACTACATCAACATTTTCTTTTGCACATCGTACTGGATCATTGCAGCGGCAGTGAAAAATGCATGGAGAGTCAGAAGGTTTCAGTTCAACAGCGCCATTGAAGTTTTCCAGATTGATTAGGTGATAGTGTGATTCCTCATCTTCGTTAAGCAGTTTTCTCAAATTGTTGATTTTCAGCTCTTCAAATAACTTGTTAAATAAAAAGTCATATTTCTGATGGCCTCGTACATATATGTGCGTGCATTTGGTTAGGAAAATTCTCAAAATGTCGTTCATAGTATTCAAATCATAGTGGCCATCAGAGTAGTGGAGTCCATGTAGCCGTTGTTCCAAATATCGTACTTGCCTTTTGTCTGCTGCTGATAGATAGTTAAACGGTTTAGGTGGTTTAAACAAAAACACTCCTGTGCGTTTACGTGTCTTGATAACCAATTCCTTGGGAACAAATCTTCCCTCGATTTCGAAACCTTGAATGTCGACAATTGCAATTTCCATGGTGAACCGTTGAAAAGCTATAACGAAACTGGTTTTCTAAACAGCTGAGTGATCTAATATAAGCTTCGGACAATTTCGCTGAGTGGGAGAAATTCCATTAGGCAATCGTGGATAATTATGCAGAAGGCTCGGGTCTTATCGGGAAATCCCGTCTGGCTTTCAATATCCAAGCGAATATCTACAGTCGAGGATTTCATGGTGTCCTCACGTCGGGAGCAATCGATGACGAATAGGGTGTGCGTCTTGAATGCAACATAATCCAGTAGAGGGTGTTTGCCGCCGCCAAAGCTGGGATAAAAGTCCGTATACCTTTTGTACGCCTCACCGTACTCACTCTTTGAAAAATCTAAATCAAATCTCTCCATAGGCCAAAATTCGCTGTTTAGATTTAGACGAATATTGGAAATGTGAATATTGTCAAATTCCGTGGGATCTTCTTTGATGTTGCTGTGGCGATCCGTTTGAAAGGCTAAGATAACGTAACGAGGGCTTTCCAGTGCGGCACACGTCTTCACAGCCCAAATTTCACGAGTAGCACCTGTTTTGAGAGCAGGCAACTCATTTAGCTCCCATTTACGAAACGGTAAAATTATACTGGAATCCGCTTTGACGGCTTGCAGTAAATCCAATTTAACGTCATCGTTTGGAAAAATGTGACGGACTTTGAGTTCGATGTTGTTTATTGTCACTTTACCCTTGGTAGCAGCATCCGTGATTATAAGGCAATCATCATCGCTACGACTTCGCACCAGACGAATTGTTTGTTTACCACACATCACTTGCTTGTAGTCGTTGAAGATGGAAAACAAATGTCCCAATGGAATGTACATGTGAAAAGTTTTATCGGCGGCATTCATATACGCTTTATGTGGAAAATTCCACCCGGCTATGAATAGGTCCTTTGAACTGTTGGGGTCGTAGCACAAGTATCCACGAATTGTACTCACGCGACCAGGGTCTCTCACGGTTTCAATTTCCTTGCCGCACAACTCGTACGTAACGCTGTCGAAGAAGAAAGCTCCAGCATTTGGTGATAGAGAAACATCTCCATTGCCTGCTGTCTTCACCACTTGTCCCTGGATTGAGATGCAGGAATCAGCCATGGAAAACCAACAATCTGTTTGATTGACGGTGATTTCAACGATATCATTGTTGCCGAATGACTTGACGTATGGATAGTAGGTTCGCAACTCCTCGCGTCTTACACTATCATCAAAATTTGGTTTGCGGAAGATATCGAACATTTGAGGAGTTGACATGGTAGCCGAGCGTTTGTAGAAACAATCTGTTTGAGAGCGTGAGTGATCTCTTGAGAGGTTTCATAGAAACTGATGGTGGACGAGGAGCGGTTAACCTCTTATATGGTTCTTCATCAAATACAAGTCGACCCATTATTATTGTAGTTGTTTCAGCTCAAGTCGAATGATGATTTCTTCACCACGAAAATTCACAAGTTCAGAGTCTTGATTCAAAATTTGCAATGTGAGGTTATGTATTTCGCTTCTGTTAATCGGCAAATAGATTAAATGCTGAGGTGTTTCGTCGATGGCAAAACCAGGATCAACTGCAACGGCAAACTCGTAAATGGTGTGTGAAGGAGTGTTATTGTAGAAGGCTCCCGATGTGATGTTGCTATCGAGATGAATCGTTCTAACTTTTATAATGTTCACTGGTAAATCGGAACTGTGAATTTGATTGCGTGGTAGCAGCTGTTTAGAGAAGCCCAGAATATCACCGATGCTGTCTTGCGGTTGAAAATCCACAGCGTACTTGCTGCTGAAAAGCTCACACTTGAGAGTATTGTTGTTGGGTTTCAATGAGAAAATATTCTCAACGCCCTTTGCCAAATGAATGCCAAGTGCCTTTCTAATATAAGCTTCGATGTCACCAATTTCGTATGAACCTTCGGGCAAGTCGATGAATGTTTGCGTGTTTTGATCGTCAAACAGGTAGATCTTGTCACCTCTCTCAATGTTTGGGATGCTGTTGTACGAGTGAAAACTCAATAAAGCTAGTCCGTAGTTGTAGTTGGGATCCAACTGAATAGGTGGTTGAAAATCAATCGACAGTATTGGGCTGCGACCTTTCAATGTGATGATCACAGACATGACTGATAATTATCAGCTTGTTAGCTGCTAATATAGGTTAAAGTAAAACAACAATAATGCAAAATTATTATTTTTTATTATAGAGAAATTTCAAGCATAAATGGCCACAATTTGATTGATTGTACGTCTGATAAGAGTCATTGTTGTAGAGGATTTTCACTCCATTGCCAAAGTAGTTGGCTAATTCTCGGGGTGGTTTCAGACATCCAAAGCTATCAAAGTACTGAACGGTGTTTCCATTTCGCACATAAGCTACCCAATGCGTACCGTGATGACTGCTGGTATCCAAATTAACGATGGCAGACTCCTTTGTTTGTGAATGTTTAGGTAAAGTGTTTCGCATAAAGACTCCCCTAAAGTAGGGGATCTTCAAATGTTTGGCATATTGCTCAAGCTCGTGATTGTAAAGTGCTCGATTGGGTAGCTTTATTGGGAGTTTTTTTGCTTCTTTAAGTAAAGCCCGAAGCCGTTGCGGGACTTTTTAAGAAAAATACCGCTTCCTTTCTTTGCAAGCTCTTCCATGGCTTGATTATGGCGCTGGTCCTCCTCCAACTTCTTGCGGGCGTTCTTTGCATCTATCACGGCTTTGGCTACTCCACTGGCTCCCCCGGCAAGAGCTCCTAGTGCTGACAACCCCGCAAATAGGGGTATTAGTGGGAGAAAACCACCAATTTTCGACTCAAAAGGAATGACTCGAGGTACATGGATTTTCTTGCGACCACCTGCCTTCTTAATGACTGCTCGGGCTGCTCTCAACGCCAATAACGATGTCTTACGGACATCGCTTCCAGATCCGGCAATAGCTCTCTTGATTGGTAGAACCACATTCTGTCGAAAAGATTTTTTTCCACATCGTTTTTTGATTCCAAGCCCCATCTTGCGTTTAGCCTTCATGCCTGTAGTTATAAGCCAAGAAGCTGCTTTTTCTCCAAGTGAAGCGTCCTTTGACTTGAATCTCTCCCAGGCTCGATTTTCCAACTCGTAATCAGCCTTATGACGATCCGCCAAAGACTTGTATTTACTGTAGGCGATATCGTGCGCTCGACAAGCAGCGTCTGTCTTATTGATTCCCTGCTGACCCTTGGAGAGACGGTCTAGAAGTTTTGTACCGGGTCCACAAAACTGATAACCAGGTAGATGTAGTTCAAATGGTAATTTATTGATTGCACTATTCAGTAGACTACCTCCTTTGGGAGTTAGCATGACACTGATTGAAACTGAGATAGACTGCTGTATTTAATTTGTATACACAATAAGGATGATGTCAGTATATCGTAAGATGTATATGAAGCAACAAGATGTCCAACTGCCTATCGAAAATTTGGACTTTGTCGAAGAATCACCATCATCAGCAAGTCGACACGGACAATTGTTACCAAATTCCCTACGAGCAGCATTCTGCGGACCTAGTGGTTGCGGAAAGACCAACGCATCGTTATCACTGCTATTCAATGAAAACGGCCTACGATTCGAGAACGTCTACATCTATTCCAAGTCACTCTACCAACCAAAGTACCAGCTCTTACAAGACGTTCTCAAGCTGGTTAAAGGTGTATCGTATTTTCCCTTTAAAGACAACGAAGAAGTAATTGATCTGAGTGAGGCACGCGAATGTTCAGTATTCATTTTCGATGATGTGAATGGTGATAAACAAAACAAGATTCAGAATTATTTTTCGATGGGAAGGCACAGGAATATCGATTCAATATATTTATGCCAAACGTATAGCAAAATACCTAAACAACTGATTCGAGACAATTGCAACGTAATTGTCATATTCAGACAAGATGAGGTAAATTTGAAGCACGTCTTTGATGAGCACGTGTCTCCCGACATGGACTATGATAAATTTAAGACAATGTGTTCGGAATGCTGGCAAAATCGTTTTGGCTTTATTACAATAGCTAAGGACTTCAACTTGAATGATGGCCGCTACCGTAAAGGATTCGATAAATATATAAAGGTTCAATAAAGATGATTGCTGTTAGTTGATAAAAATGTCTTCATTGAGTAGCAACATTGCTGCCACTGCTCGAAAGAAAAAGATCAAGCAATTGGCACGTTCTATTCGCAAGAAATATCTTAGTCTGAAGCTGGGAAAGTCGGAACATGATGAAACATTGAATAAACTTTTTAGACCGGTAATGACACCGCTACAAGATATTGCCTCAACTACGGCAAAAGTTCTCACTAAGATACCAACACAGACCATTAAGCGTGAGGTAATTAAACAAGAAGTGCAGGAGCTGCCATCAGTCAAAAAACATGAGTTGGAAGAGACACAATACCTCGATGAAGAACCAATCGCTGAAACTAGTATGCACACCAATGATGATGATGATGAGGTGGAGAACGAAACCTTTTACGAGGATCCCGGTAATCTCTCTAAAGAAGCAATAGAGGACTACATGGATCAGTATCCTCCAGTTGCACACAAATATCTTGAAGAATATATCACTAAAAGCGATGTTATTGACAACATATATGGACCTATATATGACGCTGCAAGTTCCAAATGGTTTCTTGGGCAAAAGGAAATCAATTTCAGTCGTAGTACAGGTCACATTATCGTTGATGGGTTACAGTTTCGAGGTACTCCAGGGTTATATCAACTAATATTTTACAAGTCACCTGATTATGCTCCCGATGATTTAGAAGCGTACCGAAGAGTGTTGGTAATGACATCAGCACACAAGAATGCAGCAGGTCGTTTGAAAGCTTCAAGTCTATATAAATATACTGAAATTATAAAGCCAATGTTTCCTCCCTTGACAAAAAAGCAACGTTTTGCTGGAACTGGTATGGAATTAACTTACAATAACAAGCCAATGGAATACGTCTACTGGGATGATCCCAACGAATTGGTTGAACGGCTGAAACTACTGATTGCATCCAAGGAAGCAGGCAACACCTCTCACGACAACGAAATAATTGCCATTTTAAATGAACTTAAGGAAGCTAATATTATACGAGATAAATAAATTTCGAACTTGAAAGTGTATATTATTCCTTATCCTATGGCAAACATGTCAGTTTCACGATGACTTTAAACAAGTTTGGGCGTAGTGCCCATCAGCAACTAATGTCATCAAAATCACATAACCTAGCTTTTATGAAAGTACCTTTTTCTTTTACCGCGGAGGGAAATATCGATGCTGAGAAGCTGAAAATTACCAATGTCGAAGTACCGACGAAGGCTATGGATGCCGCCAACAAGCAGTACGTTGATAAGAAAATAGCAAACGGACTTCAGCAAATACATAGTGATTTTCAAATAGCTTTCAGCAACTACACTGGTGAAGTTCAGCAAACCTTATCTGTGTTTAAGCAAAACGAAAAGGTTAGCGAGGAACGTGGAGCTCAAAACTTTGCTGCAATGAATACTCGCATATTGAAAACCGAACAAGCTATGGAAACCCAACTACAAAATATATCGCTTCTCATTTCTAAATTCAATACATTAGAAGCTCAGTTGGAATCTGCTCGGAAAGAATATAAGGAAACCATCACAAAATTTGAAGCCTCGTTTAATGACAACCGTATATCACAGGAAAAACGTATAAACGATCTGGAACTTTCTATGAAACAAGCTCCTAAAGGTGTTGATGCAGCAGAAGTATTAAATATTGTTCGAAAGGATAAGGCTAAAGATCTTTCTGATCTAACTGAACTTAGAGACAAGATGACAAAAGTAGTGCCTGAGCTATACCGAGACATGCAAAAACTACATGATGATATTGCAAATCAAATCTTGGACCAAAATCAAAAACTTGAAGCAATCGCAGACAGTATTGCTGCAATTAAAAAGCATCATTAGGATCAATAAAAACATGCCTTTGTCTATTTTTAAGCAGTATACAAGATGGCTCCTATAGCGAAACATTCCAAAGAAAAAGTTCAAGTTGTTAAGGAACTGCATAGACCTGTGAGACGAAAGTTTCCTCGCCGACGTGTAATAATTAAAGGTTTCGATGACTCCTGGCAGTCGGACCTCGCACAAATGGATCTCTATGCAAAATCCAATCGTAATTTCAAGTTCTTCCTCGTGGTGATTGATTGCTTTTCAAAGTACGTGTGGACGAGACCGCTCAAAACGAAATCCGGTGAAGAGGTAACTCGTGCCTTTGAGAGTATTCTCAAGGAAGGACGGCACCCGAAAAATCTACAAACCGACCAGGGTAAGGAATACTACAATAGTTGCTTTCAGAAACTAATGAAGTCATACGGAATCAATCATTATAGTACATTTAGTGGACTGAAAGCCGTAATAGCTGAACGAGTAATTAGAACGCTGAAAGAACGGCTCTACAAGTACTTTAGTTTGAACGGCACCTACAAATGGATAGATATTCTACAGGAAATCGTTAAGGACTACAACCATCAAAAACATTCCAAGACAAAGATGAGACCTGTGGACATTAATAGGAAAAACGCTCGAGATATTAAAGTATACAATAACCTGAAAATTGCTGGGCCAAGAAAACTGAAAGTCGGAGATGTTGTGCGAATAAGTAAAACCAAGCACGTTTTTGATAAAGGTTACCTTCCCAGCTGGAGTACGGAATTGTTTAAAATTACGCAGGTTAAAATAACTAATCCAGTTACGTATAGTTTGGAAGATATGTCTGGTACACCGATTCAAGGGAGCTTTTACGAAGAAGAATTGCAAAAGGCTGCCTATCCTGATGTGTATCTCGTTGAGAAAATTTTGCAACGAAAAGGCAACAAGGTTAAAGTTCGGTGGCTTGGGTTTGATTCGAGCCACGACAGTTGGATTGGCACTGAAAACAGACTATAGCACCAAGGTCAATCATAAATTGATAATAAATTATCATAAATATAGACATGTGCTTGCATTGCAAAATGAAGACTCAGGGTGAAAAACATCACTGTAAAGTATTCGAAAAGTTTAAGTCAACATATCACCAAACTTAAACGATTACAGAAAGATATCAAATTTTATTGTGAAAAACAACAAGTGATGCAATATTTAAAAGCCTTACATATATGATGATGGTGATGGGGAACAGAGCAGCTCTTAGCAACAAGAGATCTACTTTTCCATCTTGGCGTAGGAACACATAATTGAAATCAACCGCAATCAGGTAGTGGAAGGGGTACAACTATAAAATTGTGAAAATTCCCTACATATATTCCCAGTCCCAGTTTACCTCTCGAGTGATTTGTGAAAATGAGTAGTATCAGCAGTTTTGAAACCATGGATAGTGGTTATAGTAGTGATTCCACTATCAGTTACAGTGCGGACTTGGATAGAGTGTTACAAATGTATGATGAAGCTGCCAAAAAGGAAGACTATTACTTGCTGCATTCGAGATTTCCATTACTGAGTTCAGAGTATGATGTTCAATGTGCACTCAGTCCTGCAAGATCCTATTCTCCAGTGGTTATCTTGCAAAAAACACCTGTAGCCGCTGGAACACCAACGAAAATTGTAATGACTATGTACGAGTGGGAGGATGTCATCATTGAGCTCAAGCTCCTGAAAACAAACTTTTTTGAAAATGCCACACCTCCAGAGTTTGCTGCCCCAGTGACCTGCGGAGATTGTCTCCATCTATCCCAGATCCAGTATGAAGAGATGTCAAACAAGTGTTGGTGATGAAAAACATTTGCGCGCTCTATTTGGATTATAGTGATGTGATTGAACTCTTAGCTATTAACCCTATTATCTCAAGTAAAATAATTTATTTGGAGCGCTTAAATTACTGTACTTTTTTATTATAAAAATAATAGATGAAATATGTTTATGGTCAAATTTACTAAATCGTTTGCCGATTGAAAAATTGTTAAAACCATTTTGTTTAGATGACAGGTCTCCATTATGTATTGCATTAAAAGAACATATTTATTATTATAAAAAACATTATTTTAAGAGATATTGACATTAAGAAAATTGAATAAATGCTTATAAATTAAAAACATTGTTGTTTATTTCATCAGTTCTACACCATGGAGTGTCGAGAATACTTCCAAATATACGAAAATCGATTACGTACCTTTGAAAACTGGCCTTCCAACTTCCCTGCTGAAAAGTTAGCAAGAGCAGGGTTTATCTACCGACAAGATGCAATAGAATCTGATGGCAGCTTAAATGATGCTGTTGAATGTCCATTTTGTGATACACGTGGTTTCAACTGGGAAGATGGTGATGACCCTGTTGCCGATCATCTGGACTGGAATCCATATTGTCGCTTTTTTGATTTTGATGACACTTACCACATCACCAGACCTATCAGACATAAAAGCAAAGTGACATTTGAGAGCAGACTTGAGACGTTCAAAGACTGGCCTATTGCCTTGAAGCAGACACCCGCCGAGCTTGTCAACGCCGGCTTCTTTTACACGGGCTACGGTGACAGGATCACTTGTCATTGCTGTGGCTTAGAGCTCAAGAATCTCTTACCTTGTGATGATATTACAGAGCTTCACAGAAAGGGATCAGCTAAATGTTTTATTGCTTAGAGACTGCCCACCAAATCCCCACACTGACTCTAATCATAATACTTGTAAAATTTGCTTAACTAATGAAATGACAATTGTTTTTATGCCATGCAGACACTTTGCTAGTTGCTTTGATTGTTCTCTGAAAATAGATCATTGCTGCATATGTAGACGGAAAATTGCAGGTTATTTAAAAATATATGTATGCTAAAAATAAAAGACAAAGTTACCAATATGCTGTTTTATTTAAAATAAATAAACATAGACTAATAACATAACTACATCAAATATTACTTATACATATATCTTGAAAGTAAAAATTAATTTAGAGGCTGTAGTGGCCCCAGGGTAAAGTATCATATGAGTCTTTTAACAGATAGCGCTTGTCATCAAAAGGACTGAGGGCAATTTTTGTCTGCTCTACACTAAATATGTTATGAGCATATGATCTAATACAGCGTTGGGAAGCAATAGTTTGCTGGTTTTCTTGCAAACAATAGAGGTAATCATCAAACGTAATACTATTTTTAACTACATTGTATTTTACGCCTTTTGACTTTTTGATGCATTTTCCTCCTAGGATTAGGTAGGGGTACATTTTCGAACGGAGGCCTACAAAATGTGAAATAATGTAGCCCTTAGCCTCATCCTTCATTAAACCAAGCACCTTTTTATTAACTAGTGGGATGTTGTAGATATTATAGGGGGGATAGTCTGATGTGTCGAAACGATGGAGATTGGGTTTGACGAGCTCTTCATATATATCATCAGAAATTATCTCAAGCAAAAATGAATCAGTATCGATGTATAGAAGTTTGACTAGATGATGAGGGTACTTTTTATAAATGAAATCATAGAGGAAGTCATACATTAGGATTTTTGAAAGTTCCAGAATTGCGCACCCGATATACAGAGGTTTATTGAAGAGCAAATCAGTTTTGTTTAACTCAATTGCCATCAACTCATCATCGAATATGGTGCGACTGTGAAATGCTGGGGAAGCAATAAGATTTTTAGCACCGTATCGACCTTCCCAATGGTTGACTAGTTTAACGATACGATGCTTTCGGATATTCTCCATAGTTTTACCGAAGACTGCGTTATTCATCAATTTGAACAAATTCTTCTCAAAATCATTAGTCGCCTGAGCTCTTAGGGAAGTATTTAGATCGATATAGGACTTGAGCCACGGAGACTGTTTGAATTTCAACACCCGGTGAATGTGTTTGAGAATGATACCATTCTCAAGAGCTTGTTTCAGATTTCTATAGTGAATAATATATTTTTCCTTGTCATGCAAGGTAGTCATGAGTTTGGGAAGTTTAGAGCCGGGAGGGGTGCGGCGCTCCGGACAGAAGGGAAGGTCTTTATGATGATCATGCAAATGCTTGGGATACTCCAGATCAACTTCCAAAAAATAACCAATGTCTGAATCATCGGGAATTTGAGTGACATCGATGTTGGTATCAGCAGACCATTGGAATCCCCCGTAGGGTAAGGGTTGACTTTGACTATATCCATATAAATTATTAGCGTCTACGTGGTAAATGAATTTGGAGGGTTTATTAGGATTATAATTGGGCATATACTTGTTATTCGCCTCGGAAAACCTATTAGAACATTGGGAAATACCTCCACGTATTCCACGTTCAATGAACATCAGCATGTCAACATTTTGAAGAATTTCCAATTGGCAACTTGTGTACTTGAGCATACACTGCCAAGAATATCCAGGTAGAGTGTAACAATGGGCTGGATCTAAGTCATATGTTTGATGGGCCCTATCACGGAAATTTTCAAACACGTCAGTTAGAAGAAGAATGTCCACTTTCATGTACAACTCCATGTAGTTGCGAATGGTTTGGCATTCAAAGGAATCCCATACTCTTTTAGCATGTTCGTAATCAGCTTGAGAAACGTTCTGGTCATTCAATTTATTATAAAAATTCTCTATAGGCGGTAATTGGGTTTCACTTAATTTTTCCAATGAATCAACATAATCATAAGGAAAGATTCCCTTTCGTTTTAGCATCTTTAGTTTCGCTAACGACACATGATTGAAGATTGAAGTTAAATTAACAAATTGATCGGTTTTTAAAGTGGATGCCAGCTCATCCAAAGAAGATCCCAGAAATCTAAATGAGTCGATAAATCTAAATTTTATTTTTGTGTCCTTATCATGTTTAGTAAAGGCAATATACTTCTCTTTATTGATTGGTACAAGAGTTATTTGATCATGCTTGGCGAGATCTCTAATTATAAAGTGGGAGTCGTATCCACTTAGGTTGTGGAACACTACTGGAACTATGAAAGACTCTCGGTACCTGAGGTTACAATAATTATGTGAATAGCCTCTAAATGCACCGGAAAGGTGAGAGTGGTCTCTAACGATTTTATCTTGAGGTAAAAAGGGCTTCTCACAGATATGACATGTGCCAGATGCATCTTTGAGACTAACCTCCACATTGAGAGGTACAACATCGGTTAGTTTGGACTGCACGAACTTTGTCAAGTTTGCCATTTCATTGGTGAACCACTCCATACAGTTAGAGCCCGTGAAGCTCCTATAGTACGAAAAAGAGTCATCATAGGAACATTTGAAATAATAACCAGCACATATGGCTGAATGCTGCTGATATTTATGAGTTTTGGTAGAAGTAGTATCGGAAATTGGTAAAAGTATCGACTCAAAATCTGCATAAACAATAAAAGGAAGCCTTTCCTTGAATGAAAAATTATTAAACTCAACTACCGCCTTCTTAGGAAAAGATATTTTGCAATTATTTACATTTTTACAATATTCAATGTGGCTCTCAAGGCTGCTGGAGTCACTAAAATAATTTAGACAACGATCGCATATTAATTTTTTACTTTTATGCTTGCTAAGTTGATTTGAAACAAGACGTGATAAATTTTTAATTAGGCAGAAATGATATTTTATTTCCACGTCGTTTGCTGTTATTTCTACATTTTCGAAATCATTGACTTTAGGAACATATTTATTTTGAATCATTAAGAGATTGACATGTTTGTCTAACTTACATTTAGTGATTCGAGCTGGAACTGTTTGATAATACTCATTATCTTTTGTTTTTATCAATTCTAAGACATATACATTAATAGAAATATTATTAAGTTTCTCAAACTTAGTAATTTGCTGTAAAGTCATAGGAAATGTCAAACCAGTTAGATTTAATACAGTAGATGGCTCGGGGTAAGCTGATATTCTATCAACATTAATGGCTGTAGGGTACAAATGAGCAATAACGCTGTATAAAAAACAAAGATCATCATCATAGTTCTTAATATTGATTACAGCATGTTTTTTAGAAATTGATTCTGGTAATCTTATGAAAGATGAGGCTCCATTTCCAATTTCAAATTTATTTATGTTTATTTCTAAGTTTAGAACTTTATACAAACTCCATCCTGATGCCTTTTCCTGAAATTCCTCTAATTTACGTAAAATTTCATTCCGAATGTGTTCATAGAACCACCCATTCAAATCTGTACCCCTATCTATTATCGCGTTTTTCGTATTAAAATATTTATATTCCATAATTTCCTCCATTCCAGATTTCTTTATGAATTCACCACAAAAGGTTGTATTTACTTTAAGAGTAGGCATTGTTTTCAAAGTATTATTTATGCGCGCCTTAAAAAGGAAAAATGCATCATCTAAAAATTTAAAAATATTGATATGAATGAGATTAATGATTACTCCTGTTCGAACACGTGAGCGAAACGCTGACTCTACATCATACCATTTAACGCGATCACTTCTTTTTGACTTCTCACCAATTCCCCCACCCCTTTTGATGTTAGCATAATTTTTCAAATCATTTCTAAATCTTTTTATATGACTAATTTCAGACTGAAGCTTATTCAAAGTTCCTATATGTAAATCTGATTCACGAATAGCTCTGTTACATAAAATTAATTGTTTTTTACTTAATTTCAGCCAGTTAGATATTTGCTCTGGAGAGCAACGTTTCTTTGAGAAAATTATATTTGATGCTAATCTAAACTTGTTAATAATATCGGTACTAATATTCGCTATAGCCTCTGAATTCATTTTTACTCGTATAACAATATAATAAACTATTACAAACTTGAGAAATATCAATGGAATATTAACAGTAAAAGTATAACTGAAGCATGCAAAATTTAAAATAAAAACTTACAACTAAATTCTTTTATATTCACTCCGCAGAAATTTGAAAAAGCACTCGGGGTTGTAGTTTGCCTCCAAGTTGCTGCAGCCCGATGAATTCGATGTGGAACTTTCCACCGCCAAATTTGTCTAGGTGTGGTTTATATACCTGAGTGACCCGTTTCGGCAGGAAGGTTACGTGGTCCTCTAATTCAAGTAAGATGGTTTCACCGTATCTTGGGTTGACCAGTTTGGCTGCCAGAATTCGATACTTCTGGTTAAGCTGCAAGTCTTGAATTTTTATTGCCGGCTTGTTGTCAATCTCTGCGGAGGAAACTGCATTAAGTTCTTTCAAAAAATCCATTTTCTATAACAAAAATTAAATACTATGAACTTGGTTGCGTCTAAACTCTAATAATTTTTGAAAGACAGGCGCAACATATTGGAAGCAAATTACCAAAAATTTAGGAATAGAACATTGAAATTTTTAAGAAAAGCAGACAGAAACTACCTGATTCGAATAACAAAACTACAAATTTATAATGAATCCAAACACTCCTAATAATTTTTGAAAGACACACACAAAATATTAGATGCAAATTAACAAAAGTTGGAACTAGAACATTGAATTGAAAAGCGGGCAGAAAATATTCAATTCGAAAAACATACTCTATTAATTTCAAATATTTTGAAGGGCAGTCACAAAATACTAAAAGCAAATTAACATAAATGAAATTAAGTAAATACTCACATAATGTTTTTTGAACAACACACACTATCACTAGATACACTTTGCAAGTTGAATTAACAGTTAATTTCACAAAGCACAAACACAATCACTGTAGTTGATATGTGATCTCTTTGAGAGTTGAATTAACAATGAAATAAAAATTCGCAATTATTTTATTTATCAGCATCGAACTACGTCATTTGCGTATAACGAAATTTCCGTTAGTTCTAGAAAAACAACTAATTAATGCTTATCATATGGGAACTTCCTGCAAAAGTTTGTTGCTGCAAACAACATGATAACCTAATCAAACCACAGCTTCCTGTAAATTTATTTAGCTCGGTTTCAATTAGCGTAAACAAGATATGACAGTTTCCTTTCACTGCGGTCATCATTTCCGGTTTGTGGTTTTGATATCTAAAATACCAGATATAATGTGAATTTATTATCAGGAAATTTCCGGTTTGTGGTTTTGATATCTAAAATACCAGATATAATGTGAATTTATTATCAGGAATTTTTAAATAATCACGGATTCATGATTTATATTATTTTTCGATTTTATTAACATTACATTTAAATAAATACAGATTTATGATTTGAGAATTTATTATCAGGAATTTTTAAATACATTTATGATTTTATTGGCATGAATTTTTAAATAAATACAGGTTTTTATTCATCTCTCAAGACGTAAAAAATTCCTGGTTCCACCAGGAGTAAACTAAAAGTATCTGGGAGTCCTCCTATTGCTGGGCGCTGAGTTCTACCTCCTCCACGTGTGAACTGAGCCTCTATGAAATCAGTACGACCGCCCATACCTGCACGTTTCATTTGAGGTGGCCCTATATCTATTTCTACCCCATTTGGTAATCGATGGCTAAACAAGCAAGTGTTTCCAAACGGACATTTGGGTTTGCTTTTTCGGAAATACCTACATCGCATTTTCTTCATTTTTTCGTTTTTCTCAGCTATATAACGATCTTTTTCCGCTTTCTGGTAATAAACCTCAGATTGATAGACATAAGGAGACACAATACGGCATTCTGGACAGCCTCTGCGAATATTCAATTCAAAGTCTTTATTTTGATGCCATCTTTTTACGCATGGGAAGCAGAAACAATGGTTACAATTTGGCAATAGCCCAAAATTATTAGTTATCTCTTCCAAACATATTCCACACCTTTTATTCATAGTGAATTGAATAAGACTGCACCTATAGCCACAAAAATCTAATATTTGTAGTGTTTGCTGTCGTCACACACTCACGACAATAAGTTAAAAGAATTTATTTCTTTTATTCAGTCTTGAGTTGAAGCTGTAACAATCCAGTCATGAATTTGGAAAGTTTACTTGATGACCAAGTAAGATTTAATATGAGTGCAGTGTCAACGAGAACTATACAACCGAAAGATTTAACTGGAAAGCTAAATCCCAAAAATGGATGTTACGTGGTACCAGACGTTTTAACAACTGTGATGACCTACAACGGACGCACTTGCATATATGCGGCAGTACCAGAAATTTTAACAATTAATATTACCGATACCGAGACCACTCTCAAAATTGGTGAAACAATTATACATTTAACGGTGGAGAGTTACACGGTGCTTAAAAAATACTTGGAATTTGCATATGGTTTCCATAACGATCCTTCACATGGAAAGGATGAACCTGACACTGTATGGGATGATTGCCAGCTTTGTTCTGATGGTATTTCTTTGGATTTGACTATGTGGTTGGATGATGGCGGCCTTACTATATATTGTACAAAAACAAAACAAAATATAGCTTTAATTATTAAGGATGCTCTGAAAATTCATAATATACTATATGCTAATAAAGATATTTAAACAGTTGTCTAGTTTTAATATATCCATTATTTTCACCTTAATTAAATTTCAGACGCTTGAAACAAATTTTTCCAAGTCTCAAAATTATTACGCTCGGCCTTGAATCATCCGACAAAATCAGAGACTCGAAGGAGTTGCCGTTCTTGCGCAGGTAGGCGCTCGCTTAGGAAAACTATAGACTCGAAGGAGTGGACGTTCTTGCGCCTGCAGGCGTTCAATGCCTTGAATCATCCGACAAAATCAGAGTCTCGAAGGAGTTGCCGTTCTTGCGCAGGTAGGCGGTCGCTTACGATAACTATAGACTCGAAGGAGTGGACGTTCTCGCGCATGCAGGCTTAAGCACCACAACCATCAACAGATGGCGTGCACTCTGCAACCCAGGCAACCCACAATACAATTGCTTTCATTTATTAACAACAGATGGCACGCACCTCTGCGACACACCCAAATGTCTTTCGCGCACCCCTACGACCACCCCCAATGTCTTCTTCTTCTTCCCAATGTCTTCTTCTTATCCAAACAACAACTACCAACAGCTCGGCAGCAGCTCCCGGCGAGAACTCGATGACTGGTTACCTTTATGCCCACTTCCGCTCCAGAAACCGCTTTGTTTAACTACTCGCATGTGTGTGTGCGTCTTAAGGCGGCACTTCTGTATCGCTGTATTCGTTCAAATATTTGATGTATTCGCCAATATTTCTAACAGCCATCCACATATATCGCAAAATACTCAAACATGCCAAATATGTTTGAATACCAGTCATGTATGCGTCCAACACCACTTGTCATTAAAAACAACACTCGCTGATCACGATCGAACCGCCGCGTGCAACTATGTGAACCTAGTGTAGACGGCTAAAGCAAATATTCGGCATATTTGACTACTAATGTTTATGGAAAACCGACAAGTGGACGGTAAGCCGTATTTGCTCTTATTTGTTCAAATAAGGCAAAAATAGCGAATAGCCTGCACACATCGCCGTTTTTGGACAAATATACCAAATATACGAATACGCTCCACCAAATGAAGTACCGCGTTTAGGGTTACGTTTGTGGTTTAGTGAAATAAGATCCGTGCAGTGGTAACCCAATCTGATTTTTTGACTTCGTCTAAAATGTCCCCCACAAGCGCTTATTTAAAGTGACAAAGACGCTCTGGTAGTGAAATCTATGTGTTAGAAATAGTGATAACGCCGGAAGTTCAAGGCCGCCTCGCTTTGTAAATATCGTTTTGCTCATTATCTATTTAAACATACTCTCTTTCACGAATTTTTGAAGAAGAATGTTTCATTTTCATTCTGAAGGACAATTTATTTACAATATTTTCAGTGAAATGGAGAAAATAGAATTAAATTTTTTTCTACAAAATTAATCACTTGTAGCTGGCTAATAAGATCGCGATATCGAAGCCATCCCCCGTCCCAACAGGAACAACTTTGGAAGAGGAAGAAATGATACGCATGAAAACCTCGTCTACTTGATATACCCCAAAGCCTTTAGACGTCATTCACTGACATCAGAATATTTTAAAACTTTTATGTTGACACCCGGTTTATACAATCAAGTCTTTAAAATCCAGCTCGCGATTAATGCAGTGAAAAGACCATAACTCCATTGTTCTATTCATCAAACGATCGGACATATCTGAGAAAGAAGTACCACAGTAGGTTTTTCTTCTCTCGTTGAAAAAAAAGTTTATTGTCGGACACGTAGATGAAACGCATTCTAATGACTTCCGTAGAGGTTCGTGGTTGGTTAATGCTGGTCTTCGAGAAGAAAGAACAAAGAAATTCTCACATCCGTTCACAAGATTATACGTTGATGATGTGGGATAACCATACTATGGTGTTCTCAGGGTATATCTTCTTCAACATTGATTGGGAAAGTGTATCACTTTGCTTATTAATTACAGTAGGTTAAATTAGTTTAATAACGCTCATAGCTTAATGCTTCTGTTAAACATCTTTTAAACCAGATGTCTTGAGTTGCTTTGATGTTTTCTGACACTGTTACAGATTTGCAATTTTTTTTTAGTGTCAGCTGGAGCTCAAGATTAGGTAAAACTGACACACATTCTAAAAGATTTTTATAGAATACAAGAACAATATTCAAAACTACTGCGAATTTACAATAATCGGTGTGGATCTCAAAATATTTGCTAGAATTTTAATCAACTGAACTAATAGAAGTATGATAAAAACACACTAATAGACAACAACACTAAATAGACTCGCACACTTTCTTTTATAGAGTTTCGAAAAACTTTAATAACATACCAATTCCAAAATTATACTTCAAAATACAATCATTAATCAGTTAATAAGGGTGATTCATCCCCAGAACTCAGTTTGTAGAGGATCACATAATGTACACTGAGGTTCTAAAGTAACGATCGATTCAACCCTCTAGGGGTAATAAATACCCCTAAAACCTTTCGACTGTCCTACCATTCGACCTTCGTCGTAAGTGGTATGAAAATTGGCATAAATGAAGCTTTTTTTCAAAATGCCACTTTATGGTCCAAATTAGAGAACATCAGCTGCAAATAAAGGAGTAATTGATTTAAATAATGAATCGATGCCTCTATTATGTACGGATGGCACCCTATATTCATTATATAGTGTGGAACAGCCAAATGGAATAAATTCGACAACGAATAAAGAAGGGCTTGTAGGGAAAAACTATTGGACACGTCGATTTTAATTTTTAAATTTTTTTCAACAACAAAAAATTATATAGAGTGTGTCATGTGACAGTGGCCAATACCAACTTTCTTACTTTAAATGCAAACCCCTGTATATATATTTTTTGATTCTCCAGAAAGTTCTAGACATAATTCATGTACAATGTTCCACACCTATCTTCAACTGTTTCGGAAATATTAAGTGTTTTCAGATTTATTACAAAAATTAACATTAGAAAAAGAAAATTATTTTATTTCACAAATTCGCTATATTACACTCAATACTTAATTCCCATTTAGCTCTTGATATCAATTCCAGCGTTCCTTTTTAATGACTTGAAAAAAAAACATTTTTGCTTATTTTTGTCAAAATTCATCGCCTTAGCATCTTGTAGTCTGCCTGCATGATAGTTGTGATCAGTGTAAGTGCTATGGTCCTTTGAATTTCGTTTACTGTACGTAATAAAATCAGAAAAATGGTTCATTTAACAGAAATGCACCTAATAACCATTCTACAAATGATTGGTTATGGAGATAACACCCGGACACAAATGGAAGTTTCTCGCTTATTTCACGATAATTTTCCAAATTTGCCGCCTGAATCCCAAGGAACAATTAGCAAAATAGAAAAACAGTTTCGCGAGCCTGGTCATGTAAGACAGATAAAAAAAAGTAGCTGCCAATGCTCTAACTGATAATACGAAATCGGATATTATGCTTGAGTTTCAAGAAAACCCACATAATTCTGGTCGAAAAGCAGCCCCACTGTTCAACGTTAGCCACATAACGTTAGCTCATGGAAGACGATTTCGATAGGAGAACGTATTTCTGTGAACAAATGATGGTAAGGTTAGATAATAATATGATCCAATTAGAAGATGTTTTGTTTTCTAATTTTACACTTCACGGTCATGTTAATCGTCAAAATTGCCGCTATTGGTCTAATGAGAATCCTCACTGGATGACACAGAAACATACGCAATATCCTGAAAAAGATAATGTTTGGGCAGGAATTGTTGGAAATCATATCGTAGGTCCCTTTTTCATTGATGGCAGCTTGAATGGAGATAAATATTTAGAACTGCTCCAAAATTATGTCGTGCCAACTTTGACAAACTTATATCCTGATCCAGTAAACCCACAAATTCCTGCCAATCCAATATGGTTTCAGCAAGATAGAGCACCGCCCCATTACGAAATCAATGTCCCGCAGTACGTGTACCAAATTTTTCCAAATCGGTGGATTGGGAGGTGCGGATCGATAGAATGGCCAGCACGATCTCCTAATTTGACAATATTGGACTACTTTTTGTGGTGATATGTAAACCCCTCAACTGAGATGACCTAAAAAGACGAATCACGGTTGCGAATAGACCAGTCACGCCTGAGATGTTGAGTAACGTTAGAAGACTTCTATACCAGATTACCATGTTGCCAAGACGTTCCCGGCGAGCATTATTAACATTTCCTACATTGACATGAATGTTTTTTTATATTATTAAGAAATAATCAGTATTACTTATTAGGTTTTAGTGTAATGTAGCAAATTGGTGAAATAAAATAATTTTCTTTAGTTAATGTTAATTTTTGTAATAAACAGTTGAAGATAGATTTAGGTCATTGTACATGAATTATGTCTAGAATTTTCTGGAGAATCCAAAAAATAAATAATATACAGGGATTTGCATTTAAAATAAGAAAGTTGGTATTGGCCACTGTCACATACACACCCTATATATATTTTTTTTCTGTTGAAAAAATGCGCATTTAAAAATGTAAATCGACGTGTCCAAGCGTTTTTCCCAACACGCCCTCCTTTATTCGTTAATCGATTTGGCTGTCCCACACTGTATGTGATGAAAAATGGGGCATCAGAACTGAACACTTTTCTACCACAAGACAATTCCACTGTTAATGGAGTAACAAAATATAAAGTAGCAAAAGGTGGCGACTTAGAGGAGTTGAAAAGCGACTTTGATTCCATCAAGGCAATGCAATTCTGTGACTGTAATACTCTAACTCATCTACTCAAAGCCTCACTGGGTACGGGTATATTATCTATGCCAGCTGCGTTCTGTGTAACTGGTCTTGTATTGGGGATTTTCTCAACCATTGTTGTATCAATAATATGCACCCACTGCTTTTTATTTGCACACAACTATTCAAGAAATCAAGGAAAACTCAAATGAGTTTTGCAGAGGTCGCGGATGAAGCATATTTAAGAGGTCCGTACTGGGCCTAAAAATTCGCTACAGCAGCAAGGCAAAGTGTTTTAATCTGCATTTTCATTACCTATTTCATGACGTTCAGCTGCTATTCAGTAATCGTAGCGAAAAATGTCAACTATGTAATCAATAACTATGTGGGATATGATGCCAACATAAGACTGACGATCCTAATACTTCTAGTTCCTCTTATTATATTAACTTATGTACCAAACTTGAAGTATTTGGCACCAATGTCTACGGCAGCCAACGTGTTCATGGCAGTAGGTTTGGGATTTGATTAGTGAGTGATTATTATCGAATAAGAGTGGCGGCACAGAATAGATATGGTACGGTATAATGTTTAACAAAGGAACTCTACTGATTCATATACCCGGTACAATATCAGGCGTATATTACCGTCATAAATGCAATCCTTATACCTCTACGTAATGAATTAGGTAACCAGTTTGTTTTAATGGACGACAATGTCATGCCCCATCGGACTAGAGCTGTTCAAGTAGAGCTGCGAAATCAAGATCTCACTAGATTAGAATGGCCACCGATGTCACCTAATATGAATCTCATCGAACATGTCTAGGACTACTTGGAACGAGCCATTTTTGACAGAATTAAACCACAGCAACTGGTTGTTGCTGCTGCAGTGAAATGGCAAAATTTATCTCAAGAGATGATTAGTAACGATTAAAGGGATGACCAGACGTGTAGATGCTGTTATAAGAAGCACAGGTTCCAATACCCAATATTAATTTGCTTTGCTTAGTTATCTTCGAGAAAATTTTATTTGAAATGATTTATTAATTTTTATTTTAATTATTATAGATTTATTATTACTGAAATGTATTTAAAACATTTCTTATTGTTTTTTTAAGACTGAGCATTGACAAAAAAATCTATAAAACATTAACCAGATATAGCATAACCTAGGTGTGCAAAACTTTTGAAAGTCAGTAAATAAATTTATCCATTACTTTAGAACCTGACTGTATACTACTATGTCACTTATGATGAAAAAAAAATAACACCAAAATTTGAGTCTTTAGTTTTAATATTACGCATGTTTATCTTAAATCTAAATCTAAATACCTATAGGTATCTGAAAAATGTAAACAATACTTATTTTTGAAGGAAATTGATACATTCCTCCATTTTTACGATTTAATTTTTCAACTTTAAATCGTGTAACTAATAATCCAATCTGTTTAAGAGAAAATGATATATGTTTTGAAGAAAATTAGAAGCTCTACAAAAAAGGTCTCATTATATTTTCATTAAAGGCACTTTTTCAAATGTTATCCGAAGTTCAATTTGATTACAGATAACAATCAATTAATAAACATATTATTTTCTATCCTTACAATAATACAGAAAATCATAAGTATAACTTTTACTAATATTAGAACAAATATTTGATTGGAAATAATAATTAATTCATTAATAATTTATTTTCTATCCTACAATACTGTAGAAAATCATAAATATAATTTTTACTAATGTTGGAACACATAACTGATTGCACATAATAATTAATTGATAAACAACTTATTTTCTATCCCACAATTCTGCAGAAAATCTGTCAAGTAAGGATAATAAATACGTTTGTTATTAGCGGATTTAGTGACTCAGCTAAACAATTTATGAATACGCAAATCTGTTTTCACCCGTTAACAAAAAAAAAATTGTTTGAGTAATCTTCTACAGAAGGAGAATGTCAACGATTCATCGACAAAAATGAATATATGCTAATGGTTTGTTGAATTTTAGCAAGAAGTGACCTCATAGTTGTACCGTTGTATACATTTTGGGGTTTGTTTAACAATATAAATAATCGCATGAGATATATCAATGTTCTAGAATATTTACGAACACCCTCTTTGGTATATTTTATAAATGTTACAATTTATTTTTCACACTAATATACTTACCTAACCATTTGGGGCATGTTTAAATTTATGTCTTTTAGTTTATAGTTATATTAGATTTATTTTTTTAATGTGTTCTTCAGTTTAACTAAAATATGTTTTATGATTTTTCAGCAAGACTGTTTCCGAATTCCCAATTTTGGGGAAATTGATGCCTTTTATTATGAGGTGGATCTTCTAATATTATGGAGATAAATTAAGTCTTTTAATACATCCTTTGTACATGCATTAAGACAAATTTTTCGAATTATGTGAACCCTGCTTACAAAAGATGGTCTATAATATTCCCACTGACAAAAAAAAATCTGATTGGTGGATGGGATTCAAAATCGATGTTTAGTAATGTTAAAATGCCTGGAGTACGCGCACGCCAAATGTATCGCCAGCTAAGTGAATTTGAAAACGGGTTGGGGGAGGCGAGTTTTTCATAATACCTAAATTCGGAGAAGAGTAGGCATCGGACATCGAAGAGGCACAAATGAAGTTGAAGACCGCCTTCTAAGACTTATGGCCTTTAGAGAGCGATTTTCGACAACTCGAAATTTGGCCGACTGGTTAGGAGAACAAGGTCACCTTGTAAGTGACCGAATGGTTTACTGCCGTATAAGATCTTTTGGACTGCAACATTATCGACCCCATCTTGTGCTACCTCTGTCCGCTGAGCATTGAAGGCAACGAATACAGTGATGCACAGAACCGCAACATTGGAATGTGGAATGGCATCAGCCGTGGAACTCGGATCAATAGAAAACTATTGTAGAAAAGTGATGTAATTTTGTCGTCATAATGTATAACTGAGGTATAAAGATGATACGAGTTATGAATACGAATATTTCTAAAGCGATGCCATTTTTCGGTTCCTCAAAAGTTTGGAATTGATCGGAGTCCCACGGCTGGTCTCTGATGAATCTCGATTCTGCTTGGGTGGACATAATGGCCAAAGAAGGGTTAGATTATAGTATGGGGTGCTATTGTACAAGGAAGTAGGACACTTTTAGTCTTTATTCGAGGCAACATGGACAGCACGTTATCTTCAGGAAGTAATGGATCCGCATGTATTCCCTTACCTTAATTGGCTGGTTGATCCCATATTTCAACAAGATAATGCCAGGTCTCATGTTGCTGGAGTTAGTTTAAACTTTTTTGAAGAGATCTGTGTGAATCTGTTGCCATGGCCGCCCAGATCCCTCAATATTTCGCCCATAGAACACATTTGGGGTATAATGAATAGAAGGCTTGGAAATTTACCCTAGCCAGCCACCACGGACTTCGGAGGTTCTAAGACATGAAATACAGGTAGCTTGGGTTAGTATTCCTCAAGAAGTAAAAAACCACCTTCTTGAATCAATGTCAAGACCTGTTGGGAAGGGTATAGATAACTCTCACATTAATAACCAACTTTTAAAAAATTAAACTAGTTTTTTTATTCAAATTTTAATCATTTACTTCTTACTATAGCATCTATGTTTTACCAAAACAATATTAAATTTAAACATCTTCTAGGTCTAGGCGATTTCTTGGTCTGTGAGTATACGTTTAGTAAGTATTAAACGAAATTATAACACTTTTCAATTTACTAGCGGTCGCTCAGTGAAATTCGACCACAATCATTATTTTTTGAAGATTCCAACTTTTTGTCTACTATTATACACTTTTTTGTGTACTTATACAAAATAGTTCACTACGGTTCTAATTAAGTAAACAATTATTTCGCAAATGATAATAATTTCAGTTTTGTTGTCATACAGTTCTAGTTAATGTACATGTACAACGCTAAGGCATATTGAATAAGCAAAATCAAATAACGTTCTGTTCCTGAATAAAAACAATATACAAATTTTCATGCCATCATACTATTATTGAATAAATTAAAAATACAAAAACACTTCGAGATACAAAACGTCAATAAAAATCAAGAATGTATTAAAAGCCTTGATTTGAATTATTAGAAAATATATGAAATAATTTTGTCTAGTGGTGGAAAGTTTAATGGCGCTAGTTCAGCTGTTATGGAATAGATGTGGCAATAACTGTTATTATCGGAAAACTTTGCCCCTTGATCCAATTTTTTATTAATAACACTAAAATTCGTCAATTAACAATTAAAAAAAACTCAAGAGAATTGATTCACAAACAGAAAAAAATGGTACTGAACTCTTTTGCATTTGCGTAATTATATAGATTTTTAATAAAATACACATATTTAAAATGTCAGTATGTTCATTTTAGGTAAAAGTCATTCACCCTGTATTAAGAGGCAGGAATTTGCAGGAATTCTATATCAAATAATAAATTAATATTAAATATAATATTTTTAAACTTTAGTTTTTTCTAAAAAGCGTTACGGTTATTCAAACATTTCACAATTACGATTTAACTTTCTAAGAAGAAAATGCAAGAAACCAACTAATAAGTAACTCTGAAGATGCAGTATAAATAACTACTACTTACATATTAGTACACCTCAAACTGCAATGTATGTGTAATCTCAAATAATTTCAAATTGAAACACAAAGTTAGCAAAGACTATTTCTGTATTATATCAAAAATATTAAAGAAATACAATGTCTTGCTGTTAATTTATATTAAATAATATTGGTTATGTTGACAATTTTTGTTAGTGTATTGAAATTGATTTTTTTTACATAATACATTGATAATGTTCACATTGAATTGAAAAGGTACATTAACCTTAGGGCTAATAATGTTAGGATATGTCAAACTGAAATCAAAATAATCAAATTCGCTAAAACGAAGATGGCGGTGCACATTAGAATTATTGCCATGATGTCAGATCTAACTATTTATCCTAAATCGCATTAATTGTATTCATATCATGGGCTTTGTAATCTTAGTTAAATTGAATTAAACTATTAGCCTTTAAAAGAGAAACAATATAAATAAAAGCATACTGTTAAAATAATAAAATATTATTGGAAACACATTAATCAGTTGCCAGACAATACATAATTTTAATTTTAGTTGACAAACCATATTTAGAAAGAAATGAAAGTACCAAATAAAAGGTTATTAACATATAATATAAATTGTTATGCGTGAGATCTGAATAACGTGATAATGTGGAATAACTTTCGGAAGCGATCAAAATTTGTTAGTTTTTTGTTTAATTTAGTTTGTTTTTCGAGTCAATTCATGTTAAGTTTTTCTCTCCAAGCAATCTGGCGGCACAGTATGATATTGACAGTTTGGACATAAATTTATGAATTTTTTATTTTATTTTATGAATGAAGATTTATAAAACAAATTAAGTATTCTGCACTGAAGGTCGTTAATAGCTACTCAATAAAACAAAAATAAAGCAAATCGGTTGAGGGATAGAGGGAAAATGGTACCGAACCGTTTTGTCTTTGCCTATTTATATAAATAATAAATAGATAAATATTTATGTAAGTGTTATATACAGGGTGTTCCTAAATTGGAGGTACAAACGAAAAGGGGAGATTCCTTGAATAGTTTTAGGAAGAAAAAGTCCCATAAACATGGGTCCGCAAACGTTTCGTTTTCAAGATACAGAGTGTTAAAGTTTCAATTTTTTTCAATTTTTTTTCATAGTATCTGCACTTTACAAGATATTCAAATGAAATTTGGCATAGATATTACAATTAAGAGTTTACACCTTGTGACATGCCAATTTCGATTGCAAATCTACAGGGTGATATTTTTTCGGGAACACTGTCCACTGTTGTCTTTCAGAACTTTTTTTTGATGAGCCACTGGTACTTTCAAAAATTGTAAAGAAAAGCTTTGTTGTTATACCAAACTTTATGTTCTCTTGTAGTTTTGTCGTATCTACTACCCGTTTCGAGAAAAAAATTTTGAATGATTCTCTTGAAATCCTCAGAAAATTCCGAATTGTCATAGAAATCTAGTTACCTACCTAGTAGGCTGTGGTGAATGAATAAATTTATTGTTAGTTTTGACACATCAAATTAAACTCCTGTGTTTTGAAAATTAAAGATGGTTGAATTTTAATATCAAAACATGCCGAATTTTACGAATTCCGAAATGGCTGACATGCATTTCATGTATGGTGTTGCAAATGGTAATTCAAGAGAAGCTAAGCGTCTTTACATGGAACGCTATCCCAATAGAGTGATGCCTGGTCAACGGATGTTCTCTAATATTCACAGGCGTGTTTCAGAAACTGGATCTTTTTCTGCGAAAAATATTAATGCGGGTAGACCACGACTCGAAGAGGCAGTGCTGACCGAAATAGAAGAACATCCAGGAACCAGTACAAGAAAAATTAGTGTAAATACAAGTCCTCAAGTTGTTTGGCGGATCTTGCGGGATTCTTTGCTCTATCCTTATCACATTCAGAGGATGCAGGCGCTCTTGCCTCGAGATTGTCATCCAAGAATTATTTTTTGTCAGTGGTACCTCAACAGACTATTGAACAATCCTATTTTGATTGCCAAATCCTATTCACTAATGAAGCGTGTTTCTCAAGGACTTCAATCATAAATTTTCATAATGAACACATATGGGCTGAGGAGAATCCACATGAAATTGCAGAAGCTTATTTTCAAGAGGAGTTTTCATTAAATGTGTGGGGTGGTAATATTGGCGATTATTTGATTGGTCCTTTCTTCTTGCCAGGGCGACTTACTGGTCAATCATACAGACATTTTTTAGAGAACGATTTGCCCTTGTTATTGGATGATATACCTCTTATGATGCGAGGTGAAATGTGGTTCATGCACGACGGTGCTCCTGCTCATTTTTCACTTTTGGCTAGGGAGTATTTGAACGAAAATTATGTAAACAGGTGGATTGGACGAGGTGGACATCAGCCATGGCCCGCCAGATCCCCAGATTTAAATAGTTTAGATTTCTTTCTATGGGGCCATCTGAAATCTCTATTGTAAATAACGCCAGTGAATACCGTAAACGAACTAAGAAATCGTATAATAGGCGCGTTTGATACAATTAGGAATACTCCAGGAGTGTTTGAAAGAGTTCGATCGTCTATGAGAAGAAGAACAGAAGCTTGTATAAGGGTTGGGGGAGGACATTTTCAACAATTGCTGTGGTTTAGTTCCTTTGTTGTTATTTAGTTTTTTTATTATGATTAATTTTTGAGTTGTACGTTTCTTGCAGTAATACATTTTTTTTGATGATTATACCAGTTTATCGAATCTTTAAGAATCATTGCTAGTTTAATAATTAAATTTTTTTTCTCTCGAAATCGGTAGTAGATACGACTAAACTACAAAAGAACATAAAGTTTGCTATAACAACAAAGCTTTTCTTTACGATTTTTGAAAGTACCAGTGGTGCACCAAAAAAAAGTTCTGAAGGGCAACAGTAGACAGTGTTCCCGAAAAAATATCACCCTGTAGATTTGCAATCGAAATTGGCATGTCACAAGGTGTAAACTCTTAATTGTAATATCTATGCCAAATTTCATTTGAATATCTTGTGAAGTGCAGATACTATGAGAAAAAAACTTTAACACTCTGTATCTTGAAAACGAAACGTTTGCGGACCCATGTTTATGGGACTTTTTCTTCCTAAAAGTATTCAAGGAATCTCCCCTTTTCGTTTGTACCTCCAATTTAGGAACACCCTGTATAATTCCAGTATTCTTTACCCAGAGTCTACAATTTCGTTAGGTCAAGGCTCAAAATTGTACAGTTTTTAGGTGCACAACCCATTAAGAATATATCGTAGCATTTCAACTAATACACAAAATAAATAACCATAGTATTTTTTTGAGACTGACTAGCATTAATTTAACATTGTTAAAATTAAATACTCTCGATGTTTTATTGTAATTTTATTAACAATTTATGGTAAAAAGTTATACGATAAATTGTTGAATAATGAGATGCAAATATAGTAATAAGTGAATTATTTTTTTTTGCTCTGACCCCTAAACTATCCCAACTGTGTCCTGAACTTTCCCTCTAGGGGTAGATGCGGCTCCAAAGGGAAGAGGGTGGTAGAAGCGGCTCCAAAGGGAAGAGGGAGGGTAATCGCCCCCTCTACGAGCCTTAAAGTTAGTAAGTCAAATACCCAAAATCTTTATTCCAAAAGCATGGAGGGAAGTAACCTCCTTCACGGGTCAACATAGCACAAGACTACCCCCCGAAACACATTTGGGAGACTTGCAGATTTTTTAATGTGTTTTTTATCACTTGTTTTATTTTCTTAGAGCTATAAGACTGAACATTATAAACTAAATTAATTTGTAGTTAGATTAATTTTACACTATTTAGAAACAGTTTCAACCATCTCAAAAATGTCCAATAGTGCCCTCTTCAGCCCTTCACTTATAAAATTATTTCTTTCATAACAATACTATCTATAAAAATGCAATAAGTTTTTATGTGCCAATAAAAAACTTTGGCTGCAAACAACTGCTATTTTTACGAGTTCAAGGTGTGAACTTATCTCACGTCAAAACATTTTTTTTACTCTCAGCAATTTATTCTAATGTTATCGTCCTTGGACACACACGTATTCAGGTGAGGATTATTTACAAGAGACACAGTTACTTAACATCATCAAAAAATTACGTAAACAATTAATTAAACTATCGTAACACAACGCAACACACACATGACTTAATTAGCAAAATTATCTATTTGCAATTCAATTGTTTTACATAATTGTTTTTAAAAACCAACTAGGTGTAACCGACAAAAGTAAAATTGAATTTTTACGATTCTACTTACATTTTCCTTCGTCCAGCAGTGTCACAGTGAAAGAAACACACAACAAACACAAAACAGTGCAAAATTCCGGGATCTGCAAAATAAAAATGTCACTCGAACGAAGGTAAGGTATGCGAACCGGTCGAAGCCAACTTAGCAAATCAGAAATCAGTTACTATACTTGGGCAACTGCTCGTAGCCGAGTCGGAAGTCCAAACAATTGAGAATCGTCGTGCACGATGGTGTATAAAGGGAGAACGAACACGATGCGGTATACGGTGCTTGCTTGACGCGATGGTTTTTCAAACTCTCTCACATACGGTGATCAGTGATCAACTGACGAAGTGGCAGGTGAATGTTCCCCACCTATCACTCTAATTCCCTTCGTAGATATAGGTATAAATTAATATTCGGTTAGGGGGAGTACATTCAGTACTGAGGAACTTAGCATACTTTTAGTATGTTTTTGTAAAAAAAACTACACAAATATTTTACTGCTTTTAACAGACTCTAAAAAAGGACGTTCTCAGCAATTTTTTTCGTACTGGAACCCTACCATCAGTGATATGTCATTTTAAAGCCTGTTTAAAGAGGAATTCAACAGTGTGTCGTTTTTGATACTACACTACATCAACATTTAAGGAATTATTTTGTCTATTCATGGGTTTTCTCTCCTCCAAATTTTTTCCTGTAACAGATAAGTATTTAAAAAATTGTATATGTAGAACAAAGTGTAGTAAGGTAATTTCGTAAAATTGCCCGGATTACTGGTTGTCTGTACAGAGATTCTTCCTCACAGTTTTTCTGAGAGAAAGAGATGTCTATAAAATGATCAACCAGTATTCCTGTATATAAGTAATGTATTGTATATTGTGTAATACTTATCTGTGTATGGAGACGTTTCAACTCCGAGTCTGGAGTCGTTGTCAATCGTTTAGTGTTGTTTTCGAGGCTTTTTTCTAAAAAATTTTCGCTTTGATTTTGAATTTATTATATTATTTAAGGAATTTGCGAATTCAAACGTGAGTTTTGGATACTTTTCTGATCTCTGATGTTATTGACGAATAATAATTAAAATAGATAATTCGCTTATTATTTAAAATCTTTTTGCTATTATGACACGGAAAATGAAACTGACAATGGATTTAAATCATTTTATTATAACAGGTGTTCGAAATGGTCTCCATCCACTGCAAGCAGGCATATAATTATGCCTCAAATTAATGAATTTTCAGATATTATTATGTCTGGAGTAATTCGGCAACATTCTTCTTGGATACGATGTCTCAGGTTATGCAGTGACTTTGGAAGAGTAGTATACACGTGGGTCTTTAAATGCGCTCAGAGAATTAGAAGGATCATATCCGACGACCTTGCTGGCCACTCGATGGCACGTTGCCTTCCAATCCATCTGTCAGGAAATCGATCATCCATAAACTTTCTAACTGGCAAGACATAATGTGGTGAGGCCACTGTCATGCTTAATAATTTGTCTAAGTGCTTCTTGGGAAATAACACCACAGTTTAAAGAAAATTGCTGTATATTCCAAACGTTTCGGGGTCTAGCTCAGACCCCGTTGTCAATGGTTAAGAAACTACGGATTAAATAGGCACAATTCTAAGATGTAAATTAAAATATTTGACAATGTGTATTATTTGATTTCTGACGTAACTAAGAGAATTTTATTTGTAATATACAGGGTAGCACAGAAATTTCTAAAGATCATATAATCATAAAGTTCCTTTCAAATTGGAAGAATTTGAAAGGGAGATCTTCAAAATTTTATGTGGCGCTCCTAGGTGCGACTTTGTCGCCAAAAATGCGACCAAAGAACTTTGTTGATTCAGTGATCCCATTAAAATCATAAGGGAAAACCTAGGAAAAACCATATGAACTATCCCGATATTGGGTTGTTCACAAGGACATGACCATTAGCAGTTTCTTCCTTAATCACCGGCAACTAGGAACGACTGAATTCTACGGAGGTAGTAGCGATACAATCGTTTTCATTTAACAAAATTAAAGCAGGCTCTTTTAGTTTTCTTTTGGTGTTGTGTTCTTCTTTGTGTAATATAACTGAATTTTGAAACTGTATTTTATGACCAAGGTCTCAAGCATGTTCACAAATTTTGGATTTTTCAATTTGTCGTTTTTTTATGTAAGTTTTGTGTTTGGAATATACAGCAATTTTCTTTAAACTGTGGTGTTATTTCCCAAGAAGCACTTAGACATTGAAAAATATGCCACAAGTATCATTGAGAAAACAACTAAATAATTTGGTCAAGTGCGAGTTGGACTCGCATACTAAGGGTTCCGTACCACCTTCAAGATTCTAATATTCCAGTTTCAGACAAGCAGGGAATGAGTGCATTTTCTTATATTTACCCTTATATCTTTTAAAGGAAGCGTTTTAAATTTATAAAAAATATACACTTTGATTTTCCACACATAGACTTTTTATTTTATATGCTTTAGGATTCGCTTGATTTTTATCACAATACATATGTATTTAATTTTCTAATTTGGCCCCCAAAAAGTAACATTAGAGTTTTATATTACTAACAAACTTTCAGGGAAGCCTTTTATAATCTACTGTCTGAGTTTTGAGGCTCTGTAGATTGGAAGATAAAGGGCAAAATAGGTCAAGTTTTAAATTATAAATTATTAAATCTGTTATTCAAATTATTTAAAAATATAAATAAAATATATTTTTCAAAATTTAAATAGTGTAGTTTCTAAAGTAGAAATTAAGTCGATGTTTAATATTTTTGTTAATATCTTATAAAGAAATAATTTAAAAATATGATATATTTGTAATTAACATAATGAGTCTTTTATCTGATACATGCGTTTGAAAAAAAATTTATTTTCCATTTAATTGTATAATTTGTCCCTAAAATTACTATGGGGGTTTTCTAATAATTTTTCTTATAAATTTCAAGTGAGCCCCAGTACCTCTAATTATTTTCAAAATTTTAGGTAGTTTTTTTTTCGGAAATAAAGCGAGAAATGAAAATTTTTTTTATCTTTATATTAATATCTTGTAATTTGGCCCCCTATATTAATATTAGGGATTTCTTCATATTTTTCCTGTAAACAAAAAAAGTTAGGTCTTATAGTTTGGGAACTGGGGGAATGGGTATTTTTTTAAATATTTTTTAATAAATTTTAAAATATCAATTTACAAAATCAAAACAATATATTTGTATTCGGCATAATGAGCCCTGTGATTTGATATCTTACATGATCCGTTAGAAACAATTATATTTTTTTATTCCCCCCCACCCAAATTAAAAGTATAGGTTTCTCCTTATTTTTCCAGTAAACTTCATGTCAGACTTTAAAAAACTTTACGTTTTATAGTTTCGGTGATAAGGGGGGGGGGTAAATTTGGTATATTTTCGTTAATATCTTTTTAACTATTTCTTTTTAAATATGAAAAAAATATATTTGTATTCCTCAGAATGGGACCTTTCATTTGATGTATTACCTGATGCGTTTATTTTTACATTTTCATTTAATTCTATAATTTGCCCCCCAAAATTAATATTAATGGTTTCTCCTTATTTTTCCTCTAAAGTTCAGGCAACGTTCTATATTTGCTATTTTTTTCAAAATTTTAGGCTCAGTAGTTTCTGAGATCAGGGGTGGGGAACGGTCGATTTTTTTAGTTCCCCCCCCCCAGAAGTACCCCTAAAATCAAAATTTCTTTTTTACGATATGTACTCCTGATCAGTAGTTTAAGAGAAAATTGATGTGATGTGACAGAGGCAGAAATCCGGAGTGATATTATAAGGGTATCCGTATATTGTATATACGGGACCCTAAAAACAAGTTCGCCTTCTACTAGACGATCATCTGCCTTTAAAATTTCAGTTATTCTTCGATCTAAAGAGATTGTAAGCAAGTCAAATACTTATCTCAATGTAAAGTGTAATCTATGAAAAAGGGTCCAACGATATGAACACCTAGGATTCCTGTCCACACATTTAGCTTTAGAGGTCGCTGAGTACGAGTCTCTCTAAAGAACTGTGGATTTCCAGTATCGGCAGTTATGACGATTTACCTCACCATTTAAATAAAAGCAGTCTTCGTCCGATTGTATAAAAATTTGGGATTGTTGTTTATATGGCCAGATAATGTTTCACAAAATTCTATTCTTCTTTCAACGTCGTCTTCGTTTAATTCTTGGACCGGTCTGATTTTGTAGAGATGGAACTGATAACGTTTCAGAATTCTGTGATCACTATTTCGTGGAACACCTGATGCTAACCCCATTTTTCTTATAGATTTTTTCGATTCTTTTACATGTCCTAAAACTGCTACTCAACGTCGTTTCTTCTTAGATCCCGTTTCGTTGAATTTGCTCCACAGTTACGTAATATATTTATGTCTTACGAATCATTCTGGATGTCTCTCATTGAAATTATGAGCAGTTTCTCTAGCACAATTATTACTCTGAACATAAAGAACAATAGTTTCAATTTTTTAGTTAATGTGTAAACCATTATGTCAAGCAAGAAGAATAACGAAGTAAGACGTAACTACACTGAAACGACTATGGAAAGACACTAAAACATTTACTAGCAAAGATTTTTTTCTCTTTTTTAACGAAATAT
Organism: Octodonta nipae; assembly: GCA_034190945.1. Lineage (NCBI taxonomy): Eukaryota > Metazoa > Arthropoda > Insecta > Coleoptera > Chrysomelidae > Octodonta > Octodonta nipae. The sequence continues at coordinate 57,887,940 of CM067224.1, read as the reverse complement.
TCCAGGTGGGTCGTTTTCGTTGGGACACCCTGTATATATCTAAGTGCTTCTTGGGAAATAACACCACAGTTTAGAGAAAATATTCCAAACGTTTCGGGGTCTAGGTCAGACCCCGTTGTCAATGGTTAAGAAACTACGGATTAAATAGGCACAATTCTAAGATGTAAATTAAAATATTTGACAATGTGTATTATTTGATTTTTGACGTATCTAAGAGAATTTTATTTGTAATATACAGGGTAGCACAGAAATGTCTAAAGATCATATAATCAAAGTTCCTTTCAAATTGGAAGAATTTGCTCTTAGGTGCGACTTTGTTATAAGATAGTGCATTCGCCAAAAAATGCGACCAAAGAACTTTGTTGATTCAGTGATCCCATTAAAATCATAAGGGAAACCCTAGAAAAAATCTTATGAACTATCCCGATATTGGGTTGTTCACAAGGACATGACCATTAGCAATTTCTTCCTTAATCATCGGCAACCAGGAACGACTGAATTCTACGGAGGTAGTAGCGATACAATCGTTTTCATTTAACAAAATTAGAGCAGACTCTTTTAGTTTTCTTTTGGTGTTGTGTTCTTCTTTGTGTAATATAACTGAATTTTGAAACTGTATTTTATGACCAAGGTCCCAAGCATGTTCACAAATTTTAGATTTTTTCGAACATTCAGTGGTCTAGAGGTTTCTCCAATATAGAATTTATTATAGTCACACGGGGTTTTATAAATGCAATTTTTTGTATTTTGAGTTGTGTTATTTGGTTTGGTTTTTGATATAATTGATTTTAGTATATTTCTTGTTTTAAATGATGTTTTGATATTATATCTGTTTCCCACTCTTTTTAGTCTTTCTGATAGACCCTCTATGTATGGTATAGTTATTGTATTAATGTGATTATCAGTCAGTCAGTGTTGCTTGGTAAAGTTTGATGTTTGTTGTTAGGGATTGTTTGGTATTCCATTTTGTTTAACTCGTTATTAATAAATTTATTTGGATAATGATTGACAGAAAGTACATTTTTTATAAACGTTTTTTCTTCATTGAATTTATTGATATTAGAAGTTGGTTTTTGCTCTGTCATATAGAGATTTAATGATACCTCTTTTTACTGAACTTGGATGATTAGAGTTAAAGTTGAGATACCTGTTAGTATGAGTTGGTTTTCTGTAAACTTCTGTTTCAAATATCGATTGTGTTTTGGTTATTAAAATGTCTAAGAATGGTAATTTGTTATTCTGTTCAAGCTCTAGTGTAAACTGAATAGTTGGTTCTGTGTTGTTTATGTCGTTAAGTAATGCATGTAAATCCTCATGATTATGTTCCCAAATAACGAATATGTCATCAACATAACGCCACCAAACCAAAGGTTTAATCTGTTTTGAGAAAATTGTTTGTTCTTCAAATTTTTCCATAAAAATGTTGCATAAAGCGGGAGACAAACAGGAACCCATTGCCATGCCAAAATCTTGTTGGTAGAAGTCATCATTAAGTTGAAAAATCTTTGTTCAAAATGTTAGTAGTTCCATTATTGTATTAATGGACAATTGAGTAAGTTGATTTAGTAAAGAATCTTGTTCTAATCGTTCTTTTAATATAGAAAGTGTTTTTGTGACAGGAACATTATTGTATAGATTCACACTGTCAAAACTTGCTAGTGTGAAAGTATTTTTGTATTGTATATGTGATAATTTTTCTAAGAAATGTGCGCTGTTTTTAAGGTTCCGTATATACAATATACGGATACCCTTATAATATCACTCAGGATTTCTGCCTCTGTCACATCACAGCCATTTTCTCCTAAACTACTGGACGGAAGAGGTTGAAATTTGGTATCAATGTATAGTTTGGTGACCCGATCAGGAGTACATATCGTAAAAGAAAAAATTTTGATTTTAGGGGTACTTCTGGGGGAAAAAACTAAAAAAATCGACCGTTCCCCCCCTGATCTCCGAAACTACTGAGCCTAAAATTTTGAAAAAAATAGGAAATATAGAGCGTTGCCCGAACTTTACAGGAAAATTAAGGAGAAACCATTAATATTAATTTTGTGGGGCAAATTATAGAATTAAATAAACGCATCATGTAATATATCAAATGAAAGGTCTCATTCTGAGGAACACAAATATATTTTTTTCATATTAAAAAAATATTTAAAAAGATATTAACGAAAATATACCAAAATTTACCCATTCCCCCCCCCCCCCTTATCACCGAAACTATAAAACGTAAAGTTTTGAAAAAAAATACATTTATAGGTTCTGACCTGAAGTTTACTGGAAAAATAAGGAGAAACCTCTACTTTTAATTTTGGGGGCCAATTACAGAATTAAATGAAAAATATAAAATTAAAATTGTTTCTAACCCATCATGTTATATATCAAATGAAACGGCTCATTATGACGAAAACAAATATATTTTTTTCATATTTTTAAAATAAATTAATTAAAAGATATTAACAAAAATATAAAAAATTTTACCCATCCCCCCTCTATCTTCGAAACGATAAGCTGGAAAATTTGGAAAAAATAATGGAGGTATAGCCCTTCACCTGAACTTTACTGGAAAAATAAGGAAAAAACCCTAATCTTTTTTGGGGGGCAAATTATAGAATTAAATGGAAAATAAAAAATTATAATTGTTTCTAACGGGTCATGTAATATATCAAATCCCAGGGCTCATTATGACGAATACAAATATATTTTTTTATTTTTTTTAAATGAATATTTTAAAATATATTAAAAAAATATTTTAAAAAAATTACACATTCTCCCCGTTATTCCCCAAACTCATTTTTTTTTGTTTATAGGAAAAATATGAAAAAAATCCCTAATTCTATTTATTGGCCTCCAAATAAATTATTAGAAAACCCCCACAGTAATTTTAGGGACAAATTATACAATTAAATGGAAAATAAAGATTCAAATTTCAAACGCATCATGTAATATATCAGATAAAAGGCTCATTATGTGAATTACAAATATATCATATTTTTAAATCATTTGTATAAAAGATATAAACAAAAATATTAAACATCGACTTAATTCCCACTTTAGAAACTACACTATTAAAATTTGAAAAATATATTTTATTTATATTTTTAAATAATTTGAATAACAGATTTAATAATTTATAATTTAAACTTTGACCTATTTTGCCGTTTTTCTTCCAATCTACAGAGCCTCAAAACTCAGACAGTAGTTTATAAAAGGCATCTCTGAAAGTTTATTAGTAAAATAAAACTCTAATGTTACTTTTTGGGGGCCAAATTAGAAAATTAAATACATATGTATTGTGATAAAAATCAAGCGAATCCTAAAGTATATAAAATAAAAAGTCTATGTGTGGAGAATCAAAGTGTATATTTTTTATAAATTTAAAACGCTTCCTTTAAAAGATATAAGGGTAAATATAAGAAAATGCACTCATTCCCTGCTTGTCTGAAACTGGAATATTCGAATCTTAAAGGTGGTACGGAACCCTAAGTATGCGAGTCCAACTCGCACTTGACCAAAATTATTTAAGATGGGAATTAGACTTACCAGTAAGTGGTGAAATAATTGCTAAAAGGAATTTTGAGAGCTCACTGCATGGAGAATTTATGGAGCTGACAATTGGTCTTAATGGAATGTTGGCTTTATGAATTTTAGGTAACCCGTATAAATGGGGCGGTTTAGAATAGTGTGAAGTAAGATGTTTACGTTGTTGTTCTGTAAATTCATGTTTGTGATTGTAAAGTTAGCGGTATATTTTGTTTTCTATAGAAGTTGTTGGATCTTTGTTTAATTTTGTACATTGTCCTTGGTTTATTCTGTTTTGAATTTTGGATTCGTAGTCAATTTTATTTAAAATAACTGTAGCATTGCCTTTATCTGCAGGTAAAATCTTAATAGTGCTGTCATTTTTTTTAAACTTTAATTGAATGTAATTCATTTTTCGAAAGGTTATTTTTTGTATGCATAGGTTTTTCTAGTTCAATTTTTGCTCTTGTTCGATACTCTTGAGCTTCACTATTGTTTAATTTGTTTGCAGTTTGTTCTATAGCACTGATGATATCAAATGTTGGAATAGTTTTTGGGGAATTTGCAAAATTAAGGCCCTTTTGTAGAATTGAGGTTTCAGAAGCGTTTAACTGTTTGTCTGAAAAATTAATGACAGTTTTTCACAGATCAAAATGTTGGTTTTTCACATAATATTTCGGCATATTTTTATTGGAAAGAAGTTGATTAAATTTACGTAAATGTGTTTGTTTTTGAGACCTGAATTCACTGTTGTAACTTATAAGAATACTATTTTTAATTCTGTTAAATTCATTCTCTGGTATTCGATAAGCAAGAAAGTTCTGTACATACCCAATATCTTTTTCTAATTTAAACTTATTGTAACGATGAAATTATATGCGGTCTCTAATAGCAGCGAAGCTTGCTCGTTCCAATATGCTGTGAATCCTTCTGCCTGAGTACGGTTGACGAAATCTTAATCCTTTGGGAATAATTCTCATCTCCCGACATCTGCACAAGAATGTCAAGCTATTCTTGGTTCGTGCAAAGCTTCTTATACAAGTCCTCTAAGTCCCTAAACGCTTTGGTTACTCCAGTCCCATGGCTGATTCCTAGTTGTTTTCTGAATGATACTTGTATCATTCAGAAAACACCCTGTATATATTTTTAATCTGTTCAGCTATTACACTAAAACTCAAGGAATTTAAAACGTTTTAAATCGAATGCTGTTAAGGGAGGTACCGAAGTAGTGTCATATATTTATATAAGAACTTAGCTTATATCGTTTTTTAGAAAATCGGCAAAAACTTTTTAACCGACTTACTTACATAGTAACATTTGGCGGAGGCGATAGTATTAAAAATGGATATGACTGTTCGGGACCTAGGGTGTAATAAATTAAAAATAGATTGCAATTACATCAAAATAAATGGTTGTTAATCAACTTCAAGATGAAGTTTCTCAATTGGTCTCTATATACAAGGTGCCTTCATAACCCCGAAGTTTGAATAGCTTTGGATCTGCTATCGTCATCAAGTGAATGATGGGAAATTCAGATTATCAGTCGTATTTATACCTTTAACCGGTTATGCTCATTGGGTCGTTTAATCCTCCGTCTCGTCTAATCAGTGTCGGCGGACCTGGCGAATGGTTGTCGGTGATGCGTAGCGGCAGTGGCTCAAGGAGAGGTCTCCAAACGTTTAGAATTTGGACGCTGGATCCGCTGATTATATTGTCATTGGAGATTATGTGTGAAGTCTATGAATTTTCTTTTATACCAGTGCTCCTCTTTCTGAATTACCCTCGCCTGGTCCCAGTTGATGGTGTTCATTTCATGCGTGATTATTAGCAAGCCCAGACTTCGTTAACTCCGTCCTTTGAGTAGCTATGCGGTGCTCCTTAACCCCGGTGTCTAGTGGTCGCTTAGTCTCCTCGTATTTGTTATTAATGGGAACTAAAATAGTTGATTTTACAAGACATTTCATTTATGTTAATGAATGAAGATTGGTTAAAAACAGCTTGTCTCAAGCATCAGAAAATATGACACAAGTTCATAAGTTCTGTAAGCACAGAAATTCAGAAATAAAATGCTAAAAGGAATGGACACATCGGAACTAAAAATGCAGGAAAGACAACTAGATCACACTAATCACAACTTGCAAGTCTTTGGTTTCCAATTTAAGCTCCGCTCAGAAAAACAGCTGAGTTGTGTTTTTTTAGTGTTTATTGTGCTAAAACCTACACCCAGTGGGATCAACCCTCCCCCCCCACGAGGTCAGACACCCCCCAACGACAATCCGGGATTCGCCACTGCAGCACATTCTATCTGATATTGGTATTTCTTGAAATTTACACAATTCCTAGAACTAGTGGTCGCCCAGTGGTCGAAATTCAACCCTATTTCATGAAATTGTAAATGTATGTTTTTATAAGAGATAGAGTAGTGGAGAAATCGGAGAAGTGGATGTAATGACCAAAATTGTTCACTCATATTGACAAATCTATTGAAATAAAAAGAAAATAAAAATGTAATCACAAATATCGGTATTCTAAATATTTTTGACAAATGAATGACCCCCCAAATTTTTGGCTGGAACCGCTCCTGGCGAAATATTCGATATAATAATTGGAAGATTGTTCTTTGCAACCTAAAAGTTTTCGTCATTTGCGGTTTCAACCAAGTTCAGGAATATTAAAGAAAAGAGAGGACCAACAACCCTAGGAGAACTTAAATTTTAATACATTCTCTATTGTCCGCTGTCTGACAATTTTTTACACAACACCTTCGGAAAGGTTGTGATAATAATATATTAATCAAATAATTAAATTCACATTAAAAACAGAATATTTAATATTAAAGTTACGGTAACGCGTCCGAAAAATCAATACTGATCTACTACATTGGACTATTTTACCACTAATAAATAATAACGCTTGCATGACACTTCCAGAAGTGCATGCTCTAAGTATATAACATCTAACGATCGGTCCCTCTATATATAATTACTCAATGTTTTGAGTTTTGACGGTCTGGCGGCGGCGGTACTGTCAGCTGTCAGTTATTTGACGTTGACAGTATGGACATAATGAATTTTTATTATATTTTATTTAATGAATGAACCAATATTATAAATTAATATTAGAATTCTGCACTGAAGGTCGTCAGTAGCAACTAAACAAAACAAAAATGAAGAAAATCGGTTGAGAGACAGATGAGAAAATGGTACCTAATCGTTTTGTCTTTGCCTATTTACATATAGATACCCTTTACAAGAGAATTAAATTAACGAAATGTTCAAATACTTTCTAGTGTGTCTTGATTAGGTCTGCATAATTGGAAATTTATGATTTGGAGATCAAATTTAACATCTTGAAGAAGTTTATAAGAAATTTTAGAGATGCATGGCTTATTAACCCATTATGTTACTTCCTCTTTAACAAAAAACTCATTTGACTTCATAAACAAGAATTCTTAAGAAGCTCTTCTCTTCCAAGTTCACAAAAGGCTTCCCAAAGGAATTGTTTTTCTGACTTATTCAGAAACAGGATAGAATACATTCATACTTAAGGCGTCTTAAATATGACTTCTTTGGTAGTTGCTGTTTTGGATATTTATCACAAGGGTATAACCATTTATTACTGACCTTTTATGAAATATGGAAACCTTAAAAAGGTAACTCTTACAATGCAGCAGCCTACTGATACCACAAGTATTCTTCTTCATCTTCTCTCTTAGATTACAATTGAGCCCAGATTAGTCGCTATTTGACTTCTATATTTCATAATCTTTTTTAGTTTTGGAGCAAATAACTAGGGCAGTTTGTCAAATACATAATGATTTACACTAACACTTGTATGTGTAAAATATGTCTAGAATACATATATTTGTTTAAGGGGTGTTTTAAAGGGGGTGGGACAGGCAAAAGGCCTAAGTGGTATTTAATTTAATTACCACCGCCTACAAAAAGTAATGACTTTTGGAAAAAAAATTCATACTTCAAATCATAAAATTCACGAAAATTACCATTTTATTATTGTACAATATTTACATAAAACATAAACTTAAATACCTTAAAACATTTGTACTTAAACACCAGCCTTAAGAGCACAGCCGTAGAAAAACCCTTTCTGCTAATGTCATTTCATACTCCTACTTCCCATCCCTAATTAATCCAAACAACCCTTATTTACGAAACTACGTATTCCTTCTGTTTCTACTGAAGAGATTCAAATATTTCCCTCGAGTAATCTCTTTGGACTCTTCAACGCCCAGTTGATATGCTATGTCATGAAGTTCTTTCACTTTGCTTATAAGACCGGATGTGGAAAGGGTAGCCAGCTCTACAAATAAAAAAAGTTTCTTCTTAGCAATTTAATGCACTGATACCATAGATGAGTGGGAACTAATTTGATATTAATATATGATAATGCTCATCCTCATGTAGCCAGAGAGTTTATTAACTATTTCAAGGTTCTTGACAGTCCATTAATGGAATGGTCATCTAAAAGTCCAGACCAAAACCCCATTGAATATTTAACATTTATTTATTGCTGTGCTTACAAATAAACCAATTAATATTTGAAGTATCCAGATAATTTGCAACAATTCCCCAAGAAGAAAACATTTTCAAGAAATTGGTTAACACTCAGAAGGAGATGTTTAAATTTAATATTGTTTTGGTAAAACATAGATGCTATAGTAGTGATTAAATGATTAAATTTTGGTAAACTTTGGTGAATGTTCTTTCATGTAAACATTTTTTATAAATTAATATTGTAGCCGATTTTTAAATTTTTTAAATTTACCAAAAAACAAACTGTTTAATGGGATTCAAAATCGATGTTTAGTCATGTTAAAATGCTTGAAGTACGTGTACGCCGAATGTATCGCCAGCTAAGCGAATTTGAAAGAGGTCGAATTACTGGTTTACGGGAGACGGGTATTTCATTTCGAGAAATCGCTAACCGCACGAACAGAAATGCAACTACTGTTATGAGGTGTTGTCAAGCGTGGTTTGATACTACCCAACATCGGAGAAGAATAGGCACCGGACTTACGGCCTTTAAAGACCGATTTTCGACAACTCCAAATTGGCGATGAGTGGTTAGGAGAACAATGCCATCTTGTAAGTGTCCGAACGGTTTACCGCCGTATAAGGTCTTTTGGACTACAGCTTTATCGACCCCATTTTGTGCTACCTCTGACCGCTGAGCATAGACGACAACGACTACAGTGGTGCAGAGAACGAGAAGATTGGAATGTGGAATGGCATCAGGTCGTCTTCTCTGATGATTCTCCACTCTGCTTGGGTGAACATGATGGCCAAAGAAAAGTTAGAAGACATTGTCTTTCTCCTTAACGTCAACCTCAATTCGATGTTGAGCGACATGTACACCAAACAGTACATGTTATGATATGGGGTGGTATTGCACACATGGAAGTAGGTCACCTTTAGATTTTGTTCAAGGCAACATGACAGGGAGTAATGGAGCCATATGTACTCCCTTAAAAATTCTTTATTCAATAAAATGTATACATTTTACAGAGATATATAAAAGACATTTCAGCCATCCTGTTACCCGGCTGTAGGGTTTACAATTTTATGAACAGCTAAGCTGTTCTTATGTGTCGTTAACCTAAGTGTCAAAACCTATCTAAACAAACATGAGAATCCTATAACCCTAATCAGTATAATTATAATATTAAAAAATAATCTATCTAAAATTATGTCAAATTGTAAATGGTAACAGTAAACATATAAATTAAAATGACAGAAATATCAGTTTAAAAAAACATAATATACAAAACAATTGGGCGATTAACATTACAATACATTCTAACTAAAAATATCCAAACCGCGCTACACCGGAGAGACGAGAGCTGAGTTTATCGACGATGCGAGCGAACGTTTGGAACCCGATAGCCTTATGGAATTTACATTGCGGATAACAAATGAACAGAATTTTTAAAAATAACCGTGACAGAGTTGACAATTAAGAAATTTTAATAGGATCATTTATTTAAAAAGATAGAAAATAGATGAAAATGGCATAGCACACAATGTAAATGAATAAAGGGAAAATTAAAGGGAAAGATTGATGAAGATTCATCTCCATACGGCTTTGTTGAAGAAGTTATGACACGATAGCGAGCCTACGATGACGCTATGGATCAGTCTACGTTTAAAAGAAAGAGTGTTGCAATTTAGAATAGTGAGAAGAGCATCGTTATTGCCACACCAAATACCCCTAGCTCCAATAATAATAGGGTAGACTTTAACGTCAGTGGAATTCTTGACTGCCATAATTTTGTTCGTGAAGTCAGGTTCTTCATAATACTCCTTTTTCAGTCTATAACTCTCGGCGAGCGAACGAGGACCTTCCCAGAAAACACCTACTTCAATAATAATGGTTTGTAGGCCTTTGTTGATAATAAGGTCAGGAATTCTTAAGGTCCCAGAGTCTGCTCTAATCCTCGGCTCGACTTCAGTTTCCCACCCACTCTTTTTGGCGACATCCTCGATGATATTAACGATGTTGTTATGTCGTTTTATTCGAGTGCCATGGGTAATGTAGCATCCCTGTAAAATATGGCAATTGGACTCGCGTTTTTTACATCCCCCGCGGCAGTTTCGTTGTTCTTTAGGTTTATAAGGCAGGTCCATTGACGGTAATAGGTTACCGCGGAGGTGAATAGCTTTAACATAGCTATTTCCTGACCAAAGTGGGGGAGGGTTGGCTATCCAAGAACTCGAAGCACTCGAGGAGGCACATTGTTTGATACCATTCCCAGACCAGGATTTGTCTAAGTCATTTATTAAACTATTGGTTATAGCGCTGGTTGTATGTAGATTGGTTAAAGACTTGATTTTACCAATGTGGTGTTCGGTAAAGGATTTGGCTATAGGTGGAATGTGGGACATAATGTTTGACAATCTTCTGGCCATAATTTCTGGAATCTTTAACGCGAAGGGGAAAATGCCAAGACCTCCACCTCGTTTGGGTGCATATAAGAAAGGGTTAGTTGTGGAGGAGGGGAGATGAAGGACAGTCTTGACCAGACGACGGATTAGTCTGTCAGCTTCTTTAAGAAGTTTTTTTGTGATATAGATATTTTGTAAGGAACTAATCCATCGCGGGACAAGATAGGAATTAAGGATAATGAATTTTTGGGAAGGTTTGAGAGGGGATCTACGAATACGGGAGATTTGGGTCTGAAGGAGATCAAGGTTAGGAAGTTCGGCACCCATCCGATTATAGCGAAGCCCTAAATATTTTAGGGTGTCCATCCCCACTTGTGGAATGGGTTTCCCGTTGACAAAAAATAAGCTTTTGGTTATACTAAAAAGTTTCCTTTTCTTTGGCACAGTGCGAAGAGAAAGGGCAAAGGACTTGTCGGTGTTAAGTGATATTCCTGCTTTGTTGAAGAATTTATTGGCCTTTTTTAAGAGGTTATTGGTTTCTTTTGTGGACCCAGAAATAAGCACGAGATCGTCAGCATAGCCGAGACAATTACATTCGATATAATTGACTGCAGGTGGATTTTCTTCTTGCAGCTGGACAAGTAGCTCGTCAAAGAAAAGATTGAATAGACAGGGACTCAAAGGGTCGCCCTGTTTGACGCCATTGTTTAATTTTATTTTGATGTTATCATTATTACCTATCTGGATGTAAGTATAGGCATCTTGAAGAGTGACCATAATAAATTTTATGATATTAGGGTGGACTTTAAATCTTTCCAAGGCTGTTAAAATTCTCGAATGAGGAATAGAATCGAAGGCTGCTTGTAAGTCGAGCGAAATGATATCGAGGGGCTTTATACCTTTTCTGGAGTATTTGATAGTGCTATTAAGAATAACATTGTTAATTAGTGTGCCATCCCGATTAACAAAACCTTGCTGACAACGGTTGATAGGCAATTCTTTTAATCTCCAGCTCATAATTTTATTTAATAAACGCAAGAAAATAGAGCCAATTGTTAGCGGACGCCAATTTTTAATATTTTTCAAATCCTTACCTTGCTTGGGAATTAAGATAGTACGCGATGTTCTCATAAATTCTGGAATATTTTGTAGTAAAATCATTGCATTAAAAAGGAGCCATAACTTGTCTTTAGGAAGGCGTTTAACGTCACGAATATTATATCCATCAAAACCCTTAGCACTGGATTTAGTTTCCATAATAGCTTTATTTATCTCTTGCGGTGAGATAGCTCTATATAAGTTCGGCCCAACCTCATTGTTGATAATAGAGGGATAATGAGGAGCAACATTTTTCGGAGACTCAAAAAGATTGCTAAAGTGAGTTTGGATTTCATTAACCGATGGCAGATCCTCAGAATTGTCAAAAGGCAGATCGTCTATGATTTTATTTGCAAGCTCTTTTTGGTTCTTTTTAAAGAGGATTTGACATTTTTTATATAGGATAGCCCTGTTGGTGGCTTTAGCAAAGGGTCCGTAAAGTTTTGTGTTTGAGTTATTATGTCGCTTATCGTTTGGGCGTTTTTTTATTTTGTGTAGTAAATTTGTGCACCAGTGATTAAATACTTCCAGTTTCTCCTCGTTTGTTGCATCATAGTTACCTAATATCCGGGCAAGATGTTTATCACTGTCAAGATTTAACGTGGCAGCCGAAAGAGACTCCATTACCGTATCAATGGGGCGAAAGGGTTGGCTATTAGGGTTTAGTTGGTTTTCTACCTGTTGGCCGGCGGTAGCAGGGGGTGAAGGTACAACGATAGAGGGTGGTAATGGTGAAGGATAATTATTAGAGTTTTCAGTGATAGATATATTATCGGACAGCTGTTGATGGTTGACGTATACAGAAGGTAGAGGTGATATTTTCTCAGGAGGCTGGTTCAAAGGCGGAGGATCGGGTGGTAGGTCTATAGGAGGGGGTTCGGGGGAAGAATTATAGAGAGGGGTAGCAATAATGGAAGGATACTCTATAGTAACCGTAGTAGAAGGACTAAGGGGGGTAGTAGGAGGTTGAGGAGAAGGTAGTGGTACTTGTGATAGTTCTCCACCCGCCTCTATGATATCATTTTTGACAATATTAAGGAGATCCTGATAAGATTTTCTCCTTCTTCTGAGTTTAATTGTTTCGAGGGTTCTATCAGGAAAAATCGAAGCAATATGCATATTAACGGCTCTACCCGTGAATCGCAGCTCGGCATGTACCATATCCAATGTTTCCTGCGCTGACCATAGGGGAGTTTTAGTGGCTTCGTTCTCCATTTCTTGATTGTACTCGATTGGATGCTTTTTCGCAACATGTTGTCGCAGACCTAAATATGATGCATATTTGTCACCGCATAAATAGCAGGAGAATTTTCTTTCATCATCTTTAATTTGCAGAAGGCGACAATATCTTCGTTGGTGGTTTCGAAGATTTTTTTTCGATGAATAATTATTACCGCAAGGGCAAAGGTGTATTTCTGCATTAGCATCCATAAGGCACCGACGAAAATAAATAGAAAACTAAGTGAGGGGAATTAAAGAACTAAAAAAAAAAGAACACCGAAATAATCCAAGAAGTTTCTTTGGACTATTTGAAATTTTAAAGAAAAAAAAACGGTGTTATGCGGAAATCGCAGCACAATGCTGGGAAGATTCTCCAAAGTGGGGAAGTATAATACAACTATACCACGCAGCAGATAATTGCAACGATAGAAAAAGACCCTAAAAGAGACTTTATCAAGATAATTGTATAGATGCACCGTATTAAACTCACTCTCGGTTTGAAAGTGGAAAGACTCTCCGAGTGTTACACGTTATCTAACCAGTTATAAGTTAAGACATCAAGCAAACACATAGTATAATATAGATTAAAATGTCCTAACGTTATAAAAACAGTGGCAAAATAAGATTAAAAAAACATATACAGTTAAAATTTATGCATCATAGTGCACCGAAGTCCGACATAAGGGTTTTTTTTTAAATTCGGCATTCATATTTACTATATATAAATGATAGGCTGTTATGAGTATTCGGTTGATTTTGAGCAGAAATGAGTCGAGATTTTTGATAAATAAAAGAATTTTCGTTTTGTAGATAACAGTTCGCCGACAACTATTTTAGTGTATAACATACATATATAGACTCAACTCTTATACTCATGTGCCGTAAATTTTTTTTTTTTTACATAGGAAACAGTAAAATATTATTTTAGACAAGATTGAATGAAATAAGGTTAATTTAATACACAAATTACTGTTTTATTGACGAAACTACACTGAACACACAACACAAGATGAAAATACCTCTTTTAGCTGTAATGGCGGTCCCTTACTTGTAGGTGGGTGGTGCGGTGTGGGTCAGTAATTAGACAGTCGTAATTGGCCTCCTTATGCACACAGGTCATAGGTGCGAATTTATATTAGTTCGAAGACCACTTGCTCGATCCTTGTCGTGTATACTCGTGGCCGAATCAGGATTTCGGGCTGGCTGGCACAAATATATTGTTTACTCACTTTTTAGATTGAATGGATTTTTTTTTTCTTTTATTATCGCTGATTAATTTTAATTGTGTCATTAAAAGTTGTTAATTGTAATCAATGCACTGTTGAGAACTGGATTATGCTTTACGCGAACAGAGACGGAGGCTTATTAACGATAGATCGATAATCGTTTCTTAATATTCGATGGTTAGATTGTTGCACTATCACTTTAGTCGCTGCATAGATACGGATTGATGCATAAACGCACTGGACGGGGTGGATGGTTGCACAGCCGTGTAGTTGATCCGATATTACGCGAGAATTAACACATTTACGTTTATACAGCGATATAACTGGTAAATAATAATACAATTGCGGAGCTCACAGAGAACACGTCCGCTCGGTTCGAACGCTTAATCGACTCGCTTTTATATACGGCTCTGAACTTTGGTAGATCCCCCCCTGCAAAACCTTTTCGATTCTCACCACTAAAAAAATATCGGGATGAGGATTGGATATGCTGAGCAAAGCCTGCCGCGGATACAACATCCACTCGTGAGGTACGTCTTCGGGGAGGTCCAACTTTGAAAGGCAATTATTCAAACTACCATTCACACTGCTATTAAACGTATTCCTTATGCTACTACTATTAACGTCGAAATGGAAATTTTCAGTCAATTTTCTACCGTTTTTGGCATCGAATAGGCACAACGTTGTATGGTACGGTTCAACTTGGCAAAGATTATCTCTATCGTCTACGACTTGTAGTTTCAACTTGATGCTGTCGCATCGGAGAAGGACCCTGTGACCGAACACCTCCCTGTATGGCTCCACTTGATCCTGACTAGAATTCTGCGACTTGACATTCATCGCCAACGTGGGATAATCATGGATCCCATATTTCAACAAGATAAGCTCTGCCTCATGTTGCTCGAGTTAGTTTAAACTTTTTTGAAGAGACCCATGTGAATCTGTTGTCCTGGTCGGTCAGATCCCCTGATCTTTCGCCCATAGAACATGTTTGGGATATGATGGGCAGGAGGCTCAGATATTTACCCCAGCCCCCATGGGCTTTAGAGGTTCAAAGACATGAAATACAGGTAGCTTGTTATAGATTTTTTTTCAGGGGGTTGTACAATTTTTTGTAAAGATAGATTAAATGATTAGGATGGCAAAAGTTATTTTTCTTTTCATGTATTTCCAGTACATAAGAAATGTATAGAATAAAAACAAATTCTAATGAAAAAATTTGTTACTCTGTTAAAATTGAATCTTCAATCCCAAATTTTTGAGGAGGTTTGAACCCCGAACCCCTGCTGGATACGGCCTTGTCTTTAGCCCAGAGAACATGTTTGGGATATGATGGGAAGAAGCCTCGGAAATTTACCCAAGCCCCACAGGCTTTGGAGGTTCTAAGATATGAAATTTAGATAGCTTGGAACAGTATTCCTCAAGACGAAATAGCCCATCTTATTGAATCAATGCCATGATGTGTTGGGAAATGTATAGATATCAGTGGTGGACAAATACATTATTAACAACAACAAACTTAATCATAAAAACAAATTATACTCTTTGGTATTTTTTATTCTAATTTTAATCATTTACTCCTTACTATAGCATTTATTTTTCACCAAAACAATATTAAATTAATACATCTCCTTCTGGCATCAAATATAATGCATTTTGTCAGCAATAAAACAAAAACTAATTTGATGAATCCAAATCATTTATATTAATTAACAATAATCTGACTGTGATAAAAATATTCAGGGTTTGGCAAAAACTAGTAATGTTTTATCAAGTTTTCAATCAGTTGGGGGAGCACAAGTGATGAAGGTTCTTGACTAGAAATAATACATTCTCTTGTGTTCAATGGATTGAAAGTTCAGGAAAAGATAGTAATGTAACAAGTAAGTACATTTTTGTCCACTTGGAATTTGTATGACAAGTGATGTTCACTCAATAATTATTTTAAAGATTATAGGAAATTTAAATGAATAAAATATTTAATGTTTGATTAAAATTAAAAGCTTTATATAATGACTCAGTTTATCTAATTATTACTAATGCACATTACAAAATATTTGTCAATAATTTTCAGATTTATACAAATAAAATTTCATCATTTCACTATATTAATTGTGAAGTATTTGTTCTGTGGTACAATACCCCATTCAAACTAAATATTGTATCATTTCACACTGGAACTGAGTTTTAGTAACTCGTAAAATAAATCTTTTTACATGTCCTTGAATTGTTCTCAATACAATTACAAATATTTAATTAAACTATCCTCAATTTGGTTTGTTTCTACAACAAAGGTTTCTATGTTTACATTTTCAATAAAACATGTCTTTTGAACAATAATTAAATCTCATTTATTGCATTAATTATTGAATTGACACAGAAACCAAGGGGTTTTAAACAATAAAGTTTTGAAAGTGTAGACTTGCAAGGTATTTATAACCTCTATTATATATTGTAGATAATAAAAACAGTCACTTTAAAAAAAATTGTACTTACGATGTAGATAATCTTGATCCTCTTGTGTCAAGTCCCTCGAATACGGCAATTTAGCAGCACTTTGTGGAGTGGACTGAAAACTATTGATGAAATTTGTCACACCTGGAACTTTTTAAAAGATACACATTAAAAAAATGCTTCAGACATAAAAACTATCCACAAACTTTTTTCTGGCCACAATTCGGGGGAAGTTCTGTCCAGATTTTCCATACTCAACAAGCTGTGTCCAAATTCTTGCAAATCTTGCTCTTGATGATCTGCAAAAGTACAAATCGATAATTTTTTTGACAGCTCTTGGCGAATGTATTTTTTGGGTGTTATCTGGTTCGCTTCGGAAAAGAAGCCCCCAAAATGCCCCGACGGATTAATCGTTTTTGTATTTGTCGTTCAAATAACGGCATTTTGAAACGATTGTTTCGAAATTTAAATAAATATTAATAAAATTTATTTACCTTGTTCAATGCTCCCGGGTTTATCGGACGCCATCTTGCAATACCACCAATTTAATAACCGTTGGTAAAAATCCCTAGATATTTGAATTTGATATGAAGCCTTGCTAAACCAAGGGAAACCCTGTGTAAACCTCGACCAACATAAAAATATGAGATATTTTTGTATTAAAGCTGAGGTTAAGTCAATTTTCAACTGCAATTTTTTACGTATTTATGTTTTTACTAAGCGATAACCTTATATGTAAAATATTAGAACACTGATTAATTTTATGTCTACGTTGGTAATCTGTTTCGCACTAAATAACCTAAATATTGCGTAGTCTCGTGACACATTTCATAAAAAGGGAATATTTAAAAAGAGCACATTATTTTTATTTGCCAGCAGTGCAAAAAAAGAATGCTCATTGTTGCCACGTGAGAATGATAGTTGTTTTAAAAACACAAAAACGAAATAAAACTTAGGTTTGTATCCAAGCAATTAAATGTCATCATGATATTTAATGTGTATGATAATCATATAGAGAATAAACCGTTTTATTCTAATGATTGGTTTTTTGCAGAACAATGGGACAAACACTTTCAGAACCAGTAACGGCGAAAGATACGGCATGTTGTCAGGACTCCTCCTTTCGGGTCGGTTCAAGTTGCATGCAAGGATGGAGGATAAATATGGAAGACTCACATACACACATCCTTTCATTACCTGACGACCCAGGAACAGCTTACTTCGCTGTTTACGATGGGCACGGGGGTGCTAAAGTCGCTGAGTATGCGGGCAAGCACCTCCACAAACACATAATTAGTCAAGCTGAATACAAAGAAGGGAACATTCCAGAAGCACTGCGAAAAGGTTTTTTGGAATTTGATCAAGCAATGTTAGAAGATGAGAATGTAAAAAATGAACCTTCAGGAACGACGGCGGTTACAGTTATAGTAAAAGGTGATAGACTCTATTGTGCTAATGTAGGTGATTCAAGGGCTGTGGCATGTGTTGCTGGCAAAGCAGAGCCGTTGTCTGAGGATCATAAACCTGTGAATCCCAAAGAGTATGAAAGAATAACAGCTGCTGGTGGCTGGGTGGATTGTAATAGAGTTAATGGAAATTTGGCTCTGTCGAGGGCTCTAGGGGATTTTACATTTAAAAGGAATACCAGCAAAAAGGCTGATGAACAGATTGTTACAGGTAAGTTTTGTTAATGTTTTCGATCCACAATATACTAAAAATCACATTTATACATAGTTTAAATTAATGAATCGATTTTAAACAAGGCCTTTTTAATAACTTGAAAGAATATTAAAATAACACATTTATTTAAATTTCATTTCGTTTTTAAATATACTTCTTGTTGTATTGCAATGATTTTCATGACTAAGAAAATGACTCATTAATGATGTAATTTCTTGGAAGTGGTTTTTATTATAGTGGTGATTTTGAACATTTTCCAAGATTTTTAATAATAAAATTTAGTTATAGTGGGAATTTAATTGGCACAAATTCTTGAAAATTTTTAATTGATCCCATATAAAATTGAATTCAGTCAATATTTATTGGTTATAAATGTGAAATTTTGCTTAGTTTCTGAATATTTATATTAATAAGTTTAGATATTTTCGAACCAAGTTAAACTTTTCTCAAAAAATCAATATTTGTTGTATTTCATCACTTAAAAAGCATAATTTGTTGTTTGTTATTTACATCTTTTAAGAAATGTCATATCTTAATATGAGTAATACTGAAAAGGTTCCAATAAAAATAAACCATCACCATTTTTGTATTATATATTTTCTGCAAGTAATTATAGAATAATATAAACTTGATAAATGACTATAAAATGTCTGGTGAAGTCATATCTGTTATCAATATAATACACATGTTTAATATTTGCTTAAAAGCTGCAATAAAACAAGCTATAATTTAAAAATAGAAAAACAAGATTGTCATATATATATACACTAAAGCAAAAACATAACTTACATACATATTTCAGAGAAGTGAAAATAGTAAATTCATTAAATATGGAAAAAACAGTTAAATAAATAAAAAAAAAATTATTGTGATTATTTTGTATAATTTTTAGTAGTTTCTGACAACAAACTAAAAATTTCTAAAAAACTAATTAGCTTTTTTTTTTCAATAAATAAAGAAACATGTCAATAAAGACACCTGTAATTTTATACTAATTAAATGTGAAGTATAATGCATTGGTTTTATCAATGTTGTTCATAAGTTAAAGATTTGCTTTATTGAAATTTATTGTTTCATTTAATAAATAAATAGATAAAAATATATATAATCATCTATTGAAGTCAACAAAAATTCTGATATTATTGTAAAATAATAAACCAGGAGTATTTTTGGATTTTGATTTTCTTTAATTAATTATAAAAGTTTTCAATATCAACCATATAGTAAATGTTGCTGTAATTTGTTAGCATTAAAAAATGTGTAATTAAACAAATAAAAACAAAATAATCCAAATTATGAATTTGTGAATCATTTAATCAATTTATTTTGCAATCTACATCAATAAATATAAAGCCATTGACAATGAAGTCAGAATAGACTTTGAAACGTTTGGTATTCCTGCAATATACGTCATTTTATTTCTATTGTGGTGTTATTGCCCAAAAAAAAACATAAAAGTAATCATTTAATCAAAGATCTTATATATCCAGAAAATAGAATCAAAATTGGTATAGTGTAGTATTTTCATATATCAAATACAGTTGAAGACAATAATTTGCCTAATTTCAGAATTTGGAAATAATAGAAACAGTTGATTTTAATTTTTTGAAAAAAAATTAAAAAAACTTTGACAAACACAATCCATGTTATGTTTAATAATGATTTAATAATGACTAAGAAAATGACTCATTTTTGATGTTATTAATAGATCATAAATCTTAGAAGTGGTTTAATTAAAGAAGTGGTTTAATTATAGCTGTGGGTGATTTCAAAAAACTCCAACATTTTTAAATATTTTTAATTTCCATAAATATGTATCTGTACCTGGTTGGTTATATTTATATCTGGTGATTTGCATTTCAGTATCAAGGGTTATATTGTATTTGTTTAAAACTTATAAAATCTGCAACTAAAGTTCAGTAGGTAAATAAGATATTTTTTACAAATTGTACTGTTATAACCAAAAAATTTACAAATTCAAATATTATTAGAATTTATATTAGTTTAAATTGGTGAGGCTATTTTTGGTATATATTCACATATGTCTGATCTTGGCCAAATCTTTTTAACTAATATAGTTGAGATAGGATATTTGACAGGAAGTTTATTTAGGCTGTTTAGGTACAACATCTTTCATAACTTCAACACATTTAAACCTTTTACATTCAGTATTTTTGAAAAATGTTATAGTGGAATTAATAAAAAATCTAATGATAAAGGTTGGAAAGTCAACAACACTTGAAGCCACTACCAGTCAAAGTGTGATATATATTGTAAATTTATTCATAATTGAAAACATTCACATTGGGTTTCAAGCAAAACATCTTTTAAGGGATGGGATAACAAATGTACTGAAAAGATCAGTTCTATTCTACTTTCAAAGTCAACTACTTTTTTTAAAAATTGGAGTCTATGTTTTTGATGCTGGAAATAGATAAAACTGAAAATTGATTGCCACAAGTTTGACCAATTCCAATTGAAGATCAAAAATCAAAAAATTCATATACACAGAAGACTATTTGAAACAATTTGAGAGAAACTCAAAAATTAATGTATTTAGGGCCCTATGGCCTTTCCTGGCTATCCTTGAATTTGACACTTGCATTAACCTTAAAGGTCATTTCAAGATCAATTGTATTTCTCAAATGGAACCCATATTTTAACACCTTTTCACCTTTTGATTTTTGGTTATTGAAAAAATTTTCAGCAGTATCCATCCATTTTTGGCATGAGAAAAACAGGGTCCACTTTTAAGATATCCCCGGTTTATTTCAGGCACACTATTATAGGCCTTTCTTAAATCTATAAATACACTGACAAAGAAATCGCAACACTCAGGAGAAATTTAATATTGTTTTGGTAAAACATATATGCTATAGATACTAAGGAGTAAATGTTTAAAATTTAAATAAAAAATACCAAGGAGTTAATTTTTTCTTTATTAAGTTAATAATGTATTTGTCACCACAGTTATCTATACACTCTCCTACAAGTCTTGGCATTGATTCAATAAAATGGTCTATTTCTTCTTGAAGAATACTATCACAAGCTACCTGTATTTCATGTCTTAGAACCTCCAAAGTCGAAAGTCTTTTACCCATCATATCCTAAACATCTATGGGCATAAGATTGGGAAATCTGGGCCATGCCAACGGATTCATATGGATCTCTTCAAATAAGTTTAAACTAACTCAAGCAACATGAGGCCGAGTATTATCTGGTTGAAGAACTACTTCCTGAAGGTAACATTGAGCTGTCATGGTGCCTCAAGCAAATACTAAAGGCGACCCACTTTAATGTGCAATAGCACCCCATACCATAACGCTTACTGTTAGGTGTACATGTCTTAAGACGTCGATCTTGAACTTCATTATTAACCCTTCGACCTCTGGTGCCTACTTTTCTCCGAATTTGGGTATTATCAAACTATGCTTGACAACATCTCATAACAGTGGTTGGAGTTCTGTTCGTGCGGTTAACGATTTTTCGAAACCAATAATTCGACCTCTTGCAAATTCACCCAGCTGGAGATACATTCGGCGTAAGCGTACTCTAGGCATTTTAACATTACTCTACACATTAATTTTAGAACTCATCAAACAGTTCGTTTTTTTTTGGTAAATTTAGAAAAATGGCATAAATTGACAACAATATTAATTAATAAAAAAAAGTTTACATGAAAAAACTTTCATCAAACTGTACCAAATGTTAATCATTTACTCTTTACTATACCATCTATGTTTTACCAAAACAATATTAAATATAAACTTCTCCTTCTGGGAGTTGTGATTTCTTTGTCAGTGAGTATAATATAGGCAATTGTCTTCCATATCCTTGCAAAACAAATTATCAATACATCATCTTCTTGGTCTGAAGCCACTCTGTTACTCCCAATCTCCCAGTAAATATTTACTAGTCAAATTAACAGATATTTCCTCAAAAACAAATCAGTTTCTAATTGATTTTTGTATGTTTAAGCCTATCCTGATGTGGAAGAACGAACCGTCACACCCGACTGGGAATTCATCGTTTTGGCTTGCGACGGTATTTGGGACGTGATGAGCAACAAAGAAGTGGTGTCCTACGTTCGTGAAAACATCGCCAACGGCCTGGAACCTGAGGAGATATGTGAAAACTTGATGATGAGATGTTTGGCGCCCGACTGTCAAATGGCCGGTTTAGGCTGCGACAACATGACGGTGGTGATCATTGCGTTTTTGCACGGTGACACTTACGAGAAGCTTCAAGAGAAATGCAAAAGGGAATTCAAATACGATGAAGAGGAGGACAATGAAAAAGACAATGATTTAAGTATTTCGGATTTGCTGTAGGCTTTTTTTACTATACCGAATCAGAGCTGAAGAAAATTGAGTAAGATTTCCTCATATGTTTTACAACTTCAATAATTATTATTATTATTACTACAATTCTGTTAAAAAACCTTAATTTGTAGATTAAATTATTAAGTAGAACTACCAATAATCAATTAAATTTTTATGGAAAGTAAGGTCAATTAATTACAAACACTTTTAGAGAAAAGTAATGTCAGAAAACATTGCACAGTTATTATATGTACATAAACAATAAATTTTCATTGACAATTTCCATTTTAATTGATCAAAACTAATTAATAAATTTATTCATACTACCTCTGAAAAGTATACAAACAATAATACAGACAATATTGAAGAGGTCTTTTAGTTTATAATTTAGAAAAATTCCAAAAAATGCATATTTTCGATAGGAAAAAACGGGGTATATTTTTGAAATTTTGCACTTAATATTCAGTAATACTTTGAGGGTACAAAATTTTTTTAAAAATTTTCACATTTTTTGTGTCAATTTTTTATATGATTCAATATTTTTAGACACCAAAAAATGATTAATCTGAATAAAAAATGAATCCTTGTTCAAGTGGCTATCTTATGAACTAAGACAAATTTTTTCATGAAAAATAACAAAATGCGGTCATTAAAAAACGATTTTGGTAGTTAGAAATGCGGATGAAAATCGAAAAAACATTTAAATTAATCATACCAAAAACAAGATAAAAAATGTAAAAAAGAAGTATTTTAATATTTTTGTACTCCCAAAGTAGTAATAATTATATTTTTGAAAAAATGTAAAATTTTAATTTTTTTCTAAATTGTAAGACCGCTTAAATGCCATTGCATAAAATATAATCATTTTAGATAGTAAAATCATAAATGCTGTGAACAAGTTATAGTTTTAGTTATTTATTCAAAAATAGCCAATGATGCAGTTATTTTTTGTAGAATTCAACTACCTTTAAATGCAATTTATCTAAACTGATCAAATCTTTGCAAATGCAAAATTATCGCTAACCTATTTTACTAGCTGATTGATATGTTGCATAAAAATTATCATTGTTGTCAATTAATCTGTCACAATTTTTCATTTAATTATATGCTCAAGTTAATAATTGAAATCTAATCTTACTTAAGCAGCCCATTAACAATGGAAATCGCACAGGAACAAATCAGGTCAATAGGGTGGATGTTTAATCACTTTGACAATGTTTTCACGTAAAAAATGAACGATTTGCTACCTATCGGTTCATGTCATAAATAGCCTTAAGAACTATAATTGGTATTAAAAATGTGTCACAATTTTTCACTTAATTATATACTCCGGTTAATAATTGGAATCTAAACTTACTTAAGCAGCTGATTAAAAATGGAAATCGTACAGGACCGAATCACATCAATAGGGTGGATGTTCAATCACTTTGACAATCTTTTCACGTAAAAAATGAACGATTTGCTAAGTATCGCTTCATATCACAATATAAAATTATAATTGGTGTTAAAAGGGTGTCACAATTTTTCAGTTAATTATATACTCCTGTTTATAATTGAAATCAAATTTTACTTAAGCAACTCATTAACGATAGTAATCGCACAGGGCCAAATCAGGTCAATAGAGTGGATGTTCAATCACTTTGACGTTGTTTTCACGTAAAAATTGAACTATTTGCTAACTATGGCTGACTATGACAACAATCTAAAAAATTGCAATTGTTGTCAGTTTTTCATATAATTATAAACTCCAGTTAATAATTGGATTAAAATCTTTTTAAAGCAACTCATTAACAATTTACTGACCTTACTGCATTATTAGTTTGTCATTGTGTTATTTAATATTAATTTTCAAAAAATAATCTAGTCATAATTTATAACAACAGAACATTTACAAGAGTAAGAAACATCTGAAAGTCAACCCATTTTTTCCGCTCTGGTCGTTAATATACAAAAAAGTTGTAAATAAATCATACTGTGTTCGTAAGATGTAAATAATCTGTAAATAAAAGTTTTTACAAGTGAATCTTTTTAGATCAATAATAGAGTGGTGAGCCAAGCCTTATTACTTCTGGAAAGAGTAAAACAAATCAAACTTTTAAATATTTCCAACCATTGTTTTTTTTTACTTAACAAATAATACGCCACTTTTCAGAAAAAACAAATTCACATATTTGTAATTTTCAAACTTGTGATACTGAGAAAAAAAAGATTGTAAAAATTTGTAGCGTTTTATTTCAGTTGTCTTGTAACCTTTGCAATTTGTTAAAACATAAAATTAATTTAATCAAAATATATTTACAAATTAAACATAGAATTTGTACTGGGCTTTGTGTACAATTTTGTTAAATATTTATATTTGCCTGAATTTTTTTTCATTATTTAATTAAAAAATTCGACCTGTTTGGGATTTGAACCCGGGTATGGAACTCGGTTTCGGTCTCCAAAATTTCAACAATTCGTAGGCCGAAACCGAGTTCCATACCGGGTTCGAATACCAGACAGGTCCGGTTTTTTAATTAAATTTAAAATATTACCTGAATGTTCCAAACAACCAAAGTCAATTTTGATTTTTTGCACAAGATGATTTTTGTTTCGAATTTCATTAGTAGTTACGTACCGAACTGATGAAATTACGCAAACCCATAACAGTTATTTGATAAAATTATATGTATGGTAAGTTTGATGAATTTAGAGGTTTTTGATGTTACTTAAATTTTAATTTGTGATAATACTCCTATTTTTAAACATGTTAGCAAGACTGTTATTTAGAAATACATGGACAAAATACCAGATGTTTGTTTTATTTCTAGGAGCTACCGCTATGACAGAATCGTGATCCTTGTACAAAAACAATTGATGTATTAACACGTTTTGTATAATTTTGAGAATTGTGACTCAAGACTGCCCAACTAATTTTACCAAAGAGATTAACCATGATTACTTCACACATTAAGAGGTCTCCGATTTGTGACAAAGGTGTGACTAGCGAGCAATTGTCCTCTTAACTATCTGTATCACCACCTACATCGAGATATGCATCGGGTCCCCCGACCCCCAAATAATCCTACGTCATCCCCTAATCCGTTACATGTCCTTACTTTTTGTTCGGTCTTACCAGCGCCAGGACATCAGCATAGTGGAACATCCTTCCGATAGTCAACAATGTAGAACCCAGTACTGACCTCTGTGGTAGCCCTTGACAGTAGCAGCGTCTCTCTCCCCATTTCGACAATGCTCACTGAGATACTGTGCTAAAATATTTAGCATGTACTTACTCGCCCCTAGTCTCCTTAAACTGGTCATCACGTTTCCCCACACTGCGGCATTGAAAGCGTTTTTAATATAAATATATATCGCGCCTCCTTCACCTTTGCCAACACATGCACTATTGCATACAGTACCTTCCTACCTTCGCGAAATACACCGCTATTCGTTTCTAATTGAAGTGTTATTGTTGCTATGTGGCTGTACGCCCTCCTTTGTCTCCCAAGTAGTCGGTCGATAACAGATCTGGTTTCATCCTTGCCGTCAGGTCCAAAGGTCTTACCTATCTTGATCAGTCCACCTCCTCTTATAGATTTATAGCAACATAAATAATAGAAACTGTTGAGTTTTAATAAAAATTTATTAGTTTTATCATATATTTTAATTTTACTTATGTGCATTGTAAGTATTAGGGATGTAACGAATATTCGCGTGTTTTTTAATATTCGCATTCGTATTCGCGGTTATTCATGGGATTTTTTTTGCGAATGTGTTTGAGAATGAAAAGCCTAAATATTATGATGCTACTCATTAGGTAATTACACACTGTATAACTTGTGATTTCAAAAGTTAAGTGGTACAGGTAGGTATTAACTTGTACTTGCAATGAGAAATAACAGTTACTTTTATGCTTTTTTGGGCAGTAACACCACAATCGAAATAAAACGACGTATATTGAACGAAAACCAAACGTTTCAAAGTCTATTCTGACTTCGTTGTCAATGGCTTTATATTTATTGATGTAAAAAATAACAATTGTATGATGACATAAATGTCAACTACATATATACATTTCTTCTGGAATCCTCACATGTATATGTAATCAGGCAACAATTTACAAAATTTACAAAAGCCCTAATTTAATTTACCGTAAGGACACAATGAATGCTTTGTATGTGTTTACCTGGGACATAGCCTATAAAACCTCATTATTTAGATAAATTGAAATAAAAGCACCATAACTGTCGTACTTGCGTTATTACACTCCTTGGGCACCTGCCTAGTTTGCGCCCGCCTGGCAATTGTGTTAGGTAAAATTTCTTAACAAAATTGTAAGTTATGTTTTTTTATTATATCGCCTAGCAACAAATTATGGCAGAACTCCCCATGTATCATTCTCTAATTTAAAGTATTGATGTAAATTTTATCGTCATTAGCTAGTACCATTTTCGCAGCTGTCAATTCAAATTAGTAGTGATAGCCAGCGAAGCGAAATTTGTGTTTACGCCTAGTTAATTTTGCAAAATAAGAGAAATTAGCTGTCAGGATGTTAAGACATACGTCGTCATAAGTCAGTTATTTTTTGACCGATTCTCATGCATTCAATCTCATTTTACTCAGAAATATACAAGCTTGCAGAATCTTACGTACTTTTAAATCTATACAAAGATTAGACTCATTCGTCACTTTATTTTTGAAACTGATTTTAAAAATATGTAAATGAGTCCATAAATAAGATAAGTTATAACATGACAATAAAATTCCTTTTTTTGACAATCCTATATAATTTTAGTTTTTATTTGACTCCATAAATTTAATTTTTCTGTTTAATGAAAAATCATAACTTCTTATAACTTCTCTCATAAATCAAAAAAACTTTGTTGGTTCACTCCAATGTGATGACCGCAAAACTGTTGAAAGAGCGTTTAGTATAAGGGTTTGCTGTTAGTATACAAAATTTTGTGCTTATACATCTGTGAGACAACAAAGATTCCACAGCTATTCCAATTTGTGTATTAAAAATAGAAGAGTGGCTTTCTATAATAATTCCGAAGGTCAATTTACGTTATAATTTTTGATTAAACCACAGTAGGTAAATTTTGATCTGGATAGGCAACCTAAAGAACAAGTAATCCTAATAGATGGTTACAGAAATAATAAAAATTACAATCGAATATATTGATTCTAGGCGTAAACGTATGATGTGTCTTAAGCTAGCAGAGCCATTTCATAACGCCCAAATGGGACCTACTCCAGAAATTATTGCTAATTTATTGCTAATTTATTACGCAAAAATTAAATTTATTGCTCCCACCCCTCCCGAGAAACAGTGGCTATGCTAACTTTAGACTAAAGTTAGCATAGCCATATTCTATATCTCCGGAACGAACAGCGCTACCGAGGTGATGTTGGTGGCGTATTTTATTGCTAATTAATTGCTATCGAATGGCACTAGAGCAAATAACCAAAAAATACCCCTTCATTCCCAACTGAATTTCTCACCCCCCGACAATTACGAAGAAATTTAATTTCAATATTTTGTGTTGTTTAAATTCAGTAGACTTTTAATTGCTAATTAATTGCTGAAGTTTTACCATCATTACGATTTCATTCCTCCAACCCCTTCCGAGAAACTGTGGATACGCCAACTTTAGAATAAAGTTAGCATAGCCATATTCTATATCTCCGGAACGAACAGCGCTACCGAGGTGATCTTGGTGGCGTATTTTATTGCTAATTAATTGCTATCGAATGGCATCAGTGCAAATATCCAAAAACTACCCTTTCATCTCCGACTGAATTTCTCACCCCCTGACAAAAAACAAAAATTTTATTTCAATGTTTTTCGTTGTTAACTTCAGTAGACTTATATTTGCTAATTAATTGCTGAAGCTCTTCTTTCGTTACGATTTTTTTTCTGAGATACTGTCGTTATGCCAACTTTAGACTAAATTTAGCATAGCCATATCTATATCTCCGGAACAAATTACGTTATCGGTATGGTCTTGGGGGCGTATTTTATTGCTAATTAATTGCTATTGAATGGCACTAGAGCAAATACACAGAAACTACCCCTTCATCCCCTACTCAATTTATTACCCCCTGATAATTAACAACAATATTTATTTCAATGTTTTTCTTTGTTAAAACCAGTAGAGTTTTAATTGCTAATTAATTGCTAAAGTTCTACCCTCGTTACGAGTTCATTCGTTCAACCCCTTCCATGAAACTGGCTATGCCAACTTTAGACTAAAGTGAACAAAGCTATATCTATTGGGGTGATCTTGGAGGCGTATTTTATTGCTAACTAATTGCTATTGAATGGCACCAGAATAGTAACTCAATAACTCTACCCCTTCATTCCCTACTCAATTTCTCACCCCCTGACAATTACCAAAAATATTTATTTTGAATGTTTTCGTTGTGAAAATGTGTAGACTTTTAATTGCTAACTAATTGCTGAAGACGATTGTTGTTTGTTACGTCATACTTGTATTTTTCGATGACATTTGTATGGTTTGTGACCTGGTCTCAAAAATATTATATGTCCAACGTATTATTCAAGGACATTTGTATGTTTTGGAGGACAGGACTCAAAAAAACATTATACATGTACAGATTCAAATAGCTTTGATTCTAGACTGGAAAGACCACTTCATCCGTTGCAGTTTAAAGCCATTTAAGTATTATTCTAAACAAAGGTTCTGATATGAACATAACAACAGGTCTTAATACAGTTCTGACCTTGATTATTAAGAAATTGATGAAGAAAACATAAACTAATTAAAGGACCCTTCTTTTAACCTTACTCATGAAGTTATTACTGCATTAAACGGTATGCAAACGAAAACTGGGAATAATGTTTAACGAAAACTTTGAAAGAAATACAAGTTATTATTTGAGGACATTTATGTATCCAAAGTATCATATGAGGACTGTTACTATCTCATCTCAAATCAACATGAATACTAAGCATACCATGATTAGCTAGCGTTTAAATTAATTCTGCTAGGTAGGAGTATATGAAATGAGATTTTATACTTAAAAGGTTGATAAATATACTCTTAACATTTGTCGGTGAATAAGTAGTAAAACATCATTAGTAGAAGTATTGAGATATAGTAAAGAAGTAAAAAAGAACAATTAATTTAAACATGTAAAGTATATTTTCAATAATGAAAAAACATCCGACATACTATTAGGAAAGAATGAAAA
Organism: Octodonta nipae; assembly: GCA_034190945.1. Lineage (NCBI taxonomy): Eukaryota > Metazoa > Arthropoda > Insecta > Coleoptera > Chrysomelidae > Octodonta > Octodonta nipae. The sequence goes on along the minus strand of CM067224.1, from coordinate 57,858,315 downwards.
TAATTAAACTTGAGCTGGAACCTGCGGTTTTACAGACCTTCAACAGAAGCAACTATCAACACTGTATGATATATTTTTCAAGCACATAAATTATTCACTGTTATATCAAAGAAAGAAGTACAGATTAAGTAATTTCGAAAAGATTGTTGAGGAGGTCTTGAATTATTTTGTCTATTCATGGGTTTTCTCTCCTCCAAATTTTTTCCTGTGTATGGAGACGTTTCAACTCCGAGTCTGGAGTCGTTGTCAATCGTTTAGTGTTGTTTTCGAGGCTTTTTTCTAAAAAATTTTCGCTTTGATTTTGAATTTATTGTTTGTCAAAAAATTTGACACTGACAATTTGTCGTTTGGCGATCACTTGACGCTGAGGTTACCGTTTTTTTGTTCTGTTAGCAGTAAATTCTTCCAGTCCAAATGAAGGTCGGCTGAAGGTGCTCCGATTTCAGTGTTGTTTATCATCATACAGCTGGCTTCTTTAAGTTTTCTCTTTTTTAAGTTTTCTTCTTTCAACAAGATCTTTGTTTTATCCCAGTCTATCCTATGGCTGCCGGTGCTCGTTAATACATGATTGGCCAAATTTGATTTGTCCACATGTCTTCTGGAAATGTTATATTGATGTTCTTTTTTCCTTACTTCTAAAGGTCTTGAAGTTTCACCGGTATAAGAATGGCCACAGTCACACAAAACACTGTACACACAATTTTTAGAACTCTGGGTTGCGTTAAACGGTTTGGTATGTGTGAGGATAGAGCGCAAGGTATTATTTGTTTTAAAAACAGTTTTAACGCTGTATTTATTTCCTAACCGCTTAATTTTTTCCGATACACCTGGGATATATGGAATTATGTTCATAATTTGGTTGTCTGTTTGTGTTTGGTTGGTATTAGTGTGATGGTTATTTGTGCTGGTTTGTTGTTGCGATTTTCTTTCTAACTGATTTATAGTTTTATTTATAAAGTCTTGGGGATATTCGTTTTGAAGTAGATGTTCTTTGATAATATTGACTTCTTTGTTAAAGATTTGGGTGGATGAAGATATGTTTTTTGCTCTATCATATAAGCACTTTACAACACCTTTCTTTACATTTAAAGGATGGTTGGAGTGAAAATTCAAATATCTATTAGTATTTGTAGGTTTTCGATAAGTACTTGTACTTATTGTGTTGTTTGTTCTATCTATAAGTACATCAAGATAAGCAAGTTTATGCAAATTTTCCATCTCCATTGTAAATTTTATTGTGGGTTCTTGACTATTGATGTAATCTAGGAATGAGTGCAGTTCTTCAGCACCATACTCCCAAACCACAAAAATGTCATCAACGTATCTCCACCACACTTTTGGTTTATTTTTATATTTGCCTATGAATCTTTCTTCAAAATATGTCATGAATATATTACTGATTATAGGAGATAAAGAAGAACCCATGGCCATACCAAATTCTTGTTTATAGAAATCTCCTTCAAATTGAAAATATGTAGTGTTTAAGCAAAGTTCGGTTAGTTCCATAATTGTGTCAATGTTTAGTTTTGTTTTGTTGTGTAAGGTAATATCTTGTTGTAATTTATTTTTTATAATTTGTAATGATTTATCAACAGGTACATTTGTAAAAAGACTAACTATGTCGAAACTTACTAGTATATCATTTCTGTTGATAATAATGCTTTTTAATTTTGTTAAAAAAATCGTTAGTGTTTTTTAAATTGTTTGGATTATTTTCGTAAGGTTTAATTATATTTAGTAAAAATTTTGATATGTTTTGTAATGGTGAATTTATTGAACTTACAATGGGTCTCATTGGTATTGTGTCTTTATGTATTTTTGGAACGCCATATAAATGTGGAGGTTTACTATAGTGTGGTGTTAAGTGTTTTCGTTCTAATGGAGTGAATTCTTGTTTGTGTTTTGTTATAATGTCTCTAGCGGCTTTTTCTATATTTAAATGTAAAGAAAGGTGTTGTAAAGTGCTTATATGATAGAGCAAAAAACATATCTTCATCCACCCAAATCTTTAACAAAGAAGTCAATATTATCAAAGAACATCTACTTCAAAACGAATATCCCCAAGACTTTATAAATAAAACTATAAATCAGTTAGAAAGAAAATCGCAACAACAAACCAGCACAAATAACCATCACACTAATACCAACCAAACACAAACAGACAACCAAATTATGAACATAATTCCATATATCCCAGGTGTATCGGAAAAAATTAAGCGGTTAGGAAATAAATACAGCGTTAAAACTGTTTTTAAAACAAATAATACCTTGCGCTCTATCCTCACACATACCAAACCGTTTAACGCAACCCAGAGTTCTAAAAATTGTGTGTACAGTGTTTTGTGTGACTGTGGCCATTCTTATACCGGTGAAACTTCAAGACCTTTAGAAGTAAGGAAAAAAGAACATCAATATAACATTTCCAGAAGACATGTGGACAAATCAAATTTGGCCAATCATGTATTAACGAGCACCGGCAGCCATAGGATAGACTGGGATAAAACAAAGATCTTGTTGAAAGAAGAAAACTTAAAAAAGAGAAAACTTAAAGAAGCCAGCTGTATGATGATAAACAACACTGAAATCGGAGCACCTTCAGCCGACCTTCATTTGGACTGGAAGAATTTACTGCTAACAGAACAAAAAAACGGTAACCTCAGCGTCAAGTGATCGCCAAACGACAAATTGTCAGTGTCAAATTTTTTGACAAACAATAAATTCAAAATCAAAGCGAAAATTTTTTAGAAAAAAGCCTCGAAAACAACACTAAACGATTGACAACGACTCCAGACTCGGAGTTGAAACGTCTCCATACACAGGAAAAAATTTGGAGGAGAGAAAACCCATGAATAGACAAAATAAGTACAGATTAATTAAGAAATGTATCATTCATTTAAAATTGTTAATATTGGAACCCATGAGAGAAATTGAATGGAATTAATGTTAATTATAAAATAGCGTCTCAACTAGTTTAATACACTTTTTAAAGACAAAATTACGAATATTTATTGTTTATGAACAATCTTTTGTTATTGTGAATTAATTACCTTTATCCTATTTTAATAGTATGCAAGTTCAGTTCGGCAACGCTGTTCGTTCGGGGAAACCGAAGAATGGCTTGAAACGTTCTTGTTATTGTTTTGCAGGGAGTGGATAGTTTTTTGGGTGCAAGGTCCACTAAATTCACCGAATCGGACTCGGAAGTTTCGTTTTAAATATTAAAGAAATTGAAATTGAACACTTGTGAACAATTTAGTAAATACGTATTTTGATTATCAAATTTTGTTTTCTTCAGCATAGAGTCTGTGAATGTCAGTTATAAAGAATTAAAATCAATGTAACTATGATTACTTTTATGTTTTTTGGGCAATAACACCACAATCGAAATAAAACGACGTATATTGAAGGAAAACCAAACGTTTCAAAGAATAGACTATTCTTAAATAAGGTAAAAAAATATGTGGATAATATAAAAAAATAGAAATTAGAGGGAGAGGGAGAGATAAGAATTTGCTAACATAATCAATAGAATTGTACCGTAAATCAGATAAAATAGAATGTATGTCAGGAAATAGTTATTAATTTCACACGGTTTCTAAACGGTTTTTGTTTTAAGCCAGTTGAAGTCGGTTCTTTTTTAAATATAAATTGTAAAACTTTATACGGTGCTATATATGCAGATTGGTGCACTTAAACATTTTAAGACAAGACTACCTTTGTACTTAGTAATGTTTAAGAATGTATAATTGAGTGAGATTAGTTCATAGAAAGTGTTTTTCTACTGTTTGTTTTAGTTATGATGAACATCAACAGTTAGTTATTTAAACGCCAATTAAATAATGACATCTAGAAACGTTGTATTTTATTTTGATTTGAAGCAGTCTGGGATATAGTTGTGAAAATACAAGAAAATGCTTGAATGTGAATTTTTTAAACTATGAATATTATTATCTTAGCTAACCTCAACAATTGAAAACTACTCAGCGTATAGGTATTTGGTCAATATATGGTTAGCATATAGCTAGGTAAAGAGACAAGATTTCGAAGTTTGATTGTTTATTTATAATAAATAGTATAAATATCAGATGCTAATCATACTGAACAAACGGAGACAACTCATATTTATTTTTCTGTTAATTTTTGGCTCTACTTGAATATGTTAGGAGATAGAAGGTCTACTTCACCACAACTAATACGAACTATCATGTGTCGTGGAGTTTAATATTTCAATAAGCGGTATTAAAAAATTTCACCAAATTGCGGTATAATTTAAATTGACTATCGGCCTGAATATAGAAAATTTCCATAACTTTTAAAGAATATGTTGAATAATCAATATTCACTCAAAAATTACAGTTAATAACATCCTAACAAGTCACATATTTGATCGAATTGTTTCATCGAAAATGTTTGTATTTTAGTAAAAAACCTTAACTAAAAATTCTCAAATCCAAAGATTAAGTTACTAAACTGAATTCTACATAAACTTTATCAAAAATCAGATGTTGAAACAGATAATTAAATCAAATTCCTTCAATAAAAAAAACTAACTAACTGTAAGATTTTTTCTATACCAAACTATATTACTCTATTTGTTGAAATCAATTATTAATTTAACGAAACAGTTAAAAATATGACATTGTTTTTTACGTGAATGACGGATTATCAACTAAAGTAGAATACTTATCGAGAATTGAAAACTAACTTCGTTTTATTTTGAGACACACTCTATCTCATTTCAGTAGAGCTTAGATTTTGCCTTAAATGCGTGTTTTATATCTTTCGGGCTTCAGCAATACAACAAAATAAGAAATGAGCAAATCAATTAAAACCTTTAACTTCAATTACTTAATTTCAGTTTGGTAAAATCCTTACTTATATTATTCAGTATGTGTATATTTAACATGAATATTTCTTCTATTACAATACAGATCAATCACGATTAATATCATGTTCGATTGTTCTTGTAAAATTTTAATAATACTGAAAATAATTTAACATAATATGCAGGCATTTGTTAACGTACTGCTGAACTTAATATATTTAAGGATAAAATACTACCACTATTCATGTTTCTATGAATATTTTTTATGCACCATCTGCCGACGGAAGAACTGCCTCAAATAATCCTTCTAAGAAAAGTTGGTAAATAAATACTCAAATTACAGCATTATCATCAATAGTCTTTCCTATTTTATTTTTAATTCTTCATAAATTGGAAAGTGTTTTACATATTTTCAGATCAGAAAATAGACTGTCCCAAATACTTTACATAAAACAATTTATTGAAAGTTAACTTCAATTGTCGGAAAATACAACATGCATAATAAGGTGAATAATGATAATAAGGTGAATAATGACTCAGTTAGTTAACTTTTAAGTTGAATCCACCTGTATTTCGATAATTTTGACCTATTATTCGGAGAGACACTTAATATTTTTTCGCAGTAATGTAAATTCCCAATATTAGATCGAGTCTTTTACAAGGTTGTCAAACGTTCTGATTTGTACCGGTATATTAACGATAAGTGATTTAAATGTTTTAAACTTTATCTTAATAGTATATTTTTAAATAACGTTAAATAAATGATGTTTTGGTGTGTCTTAGCACTGCCGAAATTATAATAAAGTTTTTATTTCTTATAGGTATCTTCCTACATTGCGTAGTATTGTTTGGTACCTATATTATGTTACTTACATGGAGTAACCAATAGCACCATTCGTATACTTTGTGCAGTTTCTTTTGAAATAGCATTTTGTTAGATGTATGTAGGCCATTTGTATAGGAAATTTAAAAGCCAGGCTTGGTAGTATCTAAATGAAATTTTTTGAAATAAACTGACTAAAAATAAATAAGAATGGCACAAATTCTAAATTCAATCTTGAATATCGATTATAACAACAAAGTTCCAATTGCAGTAAGGCTAGAGGAAAAATTACCATAAACGGGATACCGAAAAAATAAGTAGGGTAATGTATAATTTGAGAACATTCATGGATACGTATTACTCGACAACCATCCTATAATTATATCTATAATTAATAAATATAGTTTTATTCTCCTAATCATATAGAGTCTACTGATTTTAATAACGAAGAACGTTGAAATAAATATTTTGGTTACTTGTCAGAGGGTGGGTTGTTGGTCTGGTGCCATTCGATAGCAATTAATTAGCAATTAGCAATAAAATACGCCCCCAAGACCATACCGATAACGAACTTCGTTGCAGAGATATGGACATGGCTATGCTAACTTTAGTCTAAAGATGGCATAGCCACAATTTGTCGCAACGGGTTGGAGCAATAAAATCGTAAGGAAGGTAGGCCTTCAGAAATTAATTATCAATTAAGAGTCTGTTGATTTGAATAACGAAAAACATTGAATTAAATATTTTTGTTACTTGTCAGGGGGTGAGAAATTGAGTAAGGGGATGAAGGGGTAGCTTTGGGTTTTTGGTCTGGTGCCATTCGATAGCAATTAATTAGCAATAAAATACGCCCCCAAGACGATACCGATAACGACATATGTTCCGTAGATATAGATATGGCTATGCTAAATTTAGTCTAAAGTTGGCATAACCACAGTATCTCAGAAAAAAAATCGTAACGAAAGAAGAGCTTCAGCAATTAATTAGCAAATAAAAGTCTACTGAAGTTAACAACGAAAAACATTGAAATAAAATTTTTGTTTTTTGTCAGGGGGTGAGAAATTCAGTCGGAGATGAAGGGGTAGTTTTTGGATATTTGCACTGATGCCATTCGATAGCAATTAATTAGCAATAAAATACGCCCCCAAGATCAATCCGGGAGCACTGTTCGTTCCGGAGATATAGATGTGGCTAAGCTAACTTTAGTCTAAAGTTGGCGTGTCCTCAGTTTCATGGAAGGGGTTGAACGAATGAACTCGTAACGAGAGTAGAACTTTAGCAATTAAAACTCTACTGATTTTAACAAAGAAAAACATTGAAATAAATATTGTTGTTAATTATCAAGGGGTAATAAATTGAGTAGGGGATGAAGGGATAGTTTCTGGGTATTTGCTCTAGTGCCATTCGATAGCAATTAATTAGCAATAAAATACGCCCCCAAGACCATACCGATAACGACATTTGTTCCGGAGATATATATGGCTAGGCTAAATTTAGTCTAAAGTTGGCATAACCACAGTATCTCAGAAAAAAAATCGTAACGAAAGAAGAGCTTCAGCAATTAATTAGCAAATAAAAGTCTACTGAAGTTAACAACGAAAAACATTGAAATAAAATTTTTGTTTTTGTCAGGGGGTGAGAAATTCAGTCGGAGATGAAGGGGTAGTTTTTGGATATTTGCACTGATGCCATTCGATAGCAATTAATTAGCAATAAAATACGCCCCCAAGATCAACCCGGGAGCACTGTTCGTTCCGGAGATATAGATGTGGCTATGCTAACTTTAGTCTAAAGTTGGCGTGTCCTCAGTTTCTTGGAAGGGGTTGGAGGAATGAAATCGTAATGAGGGTAAAACTTCAGCAATTAAAAGTCTACTGATTTTATACAACACAAAATATTGAAATAAATTTTTTTCTTTATTGTCGGGGGGTGAGAAATTCAGTAGGGGATGAAGGGGTATTTTTTGGTTATTTGCTCTAGTGCCATTTGACAGCAATTAATTAGCAATAAAATACGCCACCAAGATCACCTCGGTAGCGCTGTTAGTTCCGTAGATATAGAATATGGCTATGCTAACTTTAGTCTAAAGTTGGCTCTCAAGGGGTTGGACCAATAAATCGTAACGGAGGTAGACCTTTAGCAATTAATTAACAATTAAAAGTCTACTGATTTTAATATCAAAATACATTGAAATAAATATTGTTGTTACTTGTCAGGGGGTGAAAACTTGAATAGGGGATGAAGGGGTAGGTTTTGGGTATTCGCCCTGGTACTATTCGATAGCAATTAATTAGCAATAAAATACCCCTCCAAGATCACCCCGGTAGCACTGTTCGTTCCGGAGATATAGATGTGGCTATGCTAACTTTATTCTAAAGTTGGCGTCTCCACAGTTTCTCGGAAGGGGTTGGAGGAATGAAATCGTAATGATGGTAAAACTTCAGCAATTAATTAGCAATTAAAAGTCTACTGATTTTAAACAACACAAAATATTGAAATAAAATTTTTTCGTAATTGTCGGGGGGTGAGAAATTCAGTAGGGGATGAAGGGGTATTTTTTGGTTATTTGCTCTAGTGCCATTCGATAGCAATTAATTAGCAATAAAATACGCCACCAACATCACCTCGGTAGCGCTGTTCGTTCCGGAGATATAGAATATGGCTATGCTAACTTTAGTCTAAAGTTAGCATAGCCACTGTTTCTCGGGAGGGGTGGGAGCAATAAATTTAATTTTTGTGTAATAAATTAGCAATAAATTAGCAATAAATTCTGGAGTAGGTCCCATTTGGGCGTTATGAAATGGCTCTGCTAGCTTAACACACATAACTTATGTCAGTTGTGCAATGTTTGGATTCTCAAATAATTATATATTTATTTTGAACATACATGACAAATTAACATTTTAATTATTTTTATTTAAATGCAAAGAATAAAACCATAATACACAAGTCGTTTCATAGTCCAGTACGTCTGAAATTCCCCGATCTAATTTTCGGTATATTGTCCTTTAAAACTTTTAGGTGGATTCCTCATTAGTTGGGCTACTATCAAAAAACTGCCGAAAAATTAAGACTGAATAGCTTTTAGAAGCTTGAGGAATACAAACCACTAGACTCCTAAATCAGCAGCCGTAACAACTTTTCTTAAAACTAGAGGTCGAAATTCGACCCTATTTCATGAAATTGTAAAAAGTATATTTTTATAAGAAACAGAGTTGTGGAGAAATCGGAGAAGTTGATGTAATGACCAAAATTGTTCACTCATATTGACAAATCTAGTGAAATAAAAAAGTGAAATAAAAAGAAAATAAAATGTAATCAAATAGGTATCGGTATTCGAAATATTTTTGACAAATGAATGACCCCTCAAATTTTTGGCTGGAACTGCTCCTGGCAAAATATTAGATATAATTATTGGAAGATTGTTCTTTGCAACTTAAAAGTTTTCGTCATTTGCGGTTTCAATAAAGTTCAGGAGTATTAAAGAAAAGAGAGGACCAACTACCCTAGGAGAACTTAAATATTTAATATAGTCTCTATTGTCCGTTGTCTGACATTTTTGCACACAACACCTTCGGGAAGGTTGTGATAATAATATATTAATCAAATAATTAAATTTACATTAAAAACAGAATATTTAATATGAAAGTTACTGCAACGCGTTCGAAAAATCAATACATTGATTATTTTACCACTAAACAATAACAACGGTTGCATGCCACTTCCAGAAGTACATGCTCTAAGAATATATCTAACGATCGCTTCCTTCATATATAATTACTCAATATTTTGGGTTTTGACCGTCTGACGGCGGCAGCACCACACATCAAATAGGCGGCACTGTCAGTTGTTTGGCGTTGACAGTATGGACGTGAATAATAATTTTTTATTGTATTGTATTTAATGAATGAACCAATATTATAAATTAATATTAGCATTCTGCACTGAAGGTCGTCAGTAGCTAGTAAACAAAACAAAAATGAAAAAATCGGTTATAGTCTAAGACCCGTACGAAGATCGACTTTCACAATTGTGTCGACCAGATGAAAATAATATTTTATTAAATAAAATAAGTTTCTGAACCTGACTTAATATGGCAACCCCAATAAAAAAGTTCAAGATTATTAATAATTAAAATTTAAAAAAATATATAATTTTCTACAATTTCACGTCTACCAAACGAAACAAACTCCAGTAGAAAGTATCTACTATACATAATATGCAACACCTCAGTAGCTTACTTTTTTTGGTCAATATTACCTGGTAGCTGCGATCAAACAAGTAAGGTGATGTTAATAATTACACTCTTTTGTCAACCAATACGGACTAGTCTGAAAATGAAAGTAATTTAATTGCAAATAATGTAGTATAAGTTTGCTTGAAAAAAAAAGTTCACAGATGCTAGTTGCAAGACTTTTAAATTGCAAAATTCGGAGCGAGCCAAAACTGGAATTTTCTAATGCTGACAAAAAAAAGTTAATCTCGAAATTGCTCGGCAGCTAAAAAGTTGACACTCGATTGTGCGAGAGAATTCGATGCTGATTTTAAAAGAAGCGACCCATCATGGCAGGAGTTAGTTAGACAGCGAAGAGCTTATGTCGTGTTATTATTGTGATATTCGAATCAGCTGTTGTGTATATTTGATGTAAATAAAAGTTCTAGAGAGTGGTAGTGAATATTAGTTTTTAAGTTTTAATTAATTGAACCCATGGAGTTTATAATAATTTGGTGATCAGAAGTAAAGGATTAAGTGAAGTTAAAATCGCAATTTGATTTATGGAAACCCGAAGTATGGAAAAAGAATAAATGGACGATACCTACTACCAAAAAAATATTCAAACAGGTTACGGATGGACTAGACAAAAAATAGCTCAGATCTTGGAAAAACGTGACTAGAAGGAGAAACATCAAGAAGAAATTCAACAAAGGTTAGTAAAATAGAATTAGAAAATCTTGTCACTGCGATTAAAAGCGAACAACAAACTCTAGTTTCCACGACGAAAAGTGAACAACAAAATTTAATTGAGGGATTATTCTTGAAATTTGAATTAACAAGACAAAATGAACTTAAAATACTAGAAGAAAAACGAAAAAATGATTTTAAAGTACTTGAAGAGAATCAAGGACAAGTTGATTATCCAGAAAAAAACGAATCTAAAATATCGCAAGTTAATGAAAGAATGCAAATAGTTGAATCAGACAAAGAAATAAACGACGATATAAAGATCCTAAAAAGTAATGTGGAGACTCTTGAAATCAAAGTACATGACATCGATTCCATCCAGAGCCAGGTGCAATTTGAAATCAGTTCCATTAAAAACACGGTACAAAGTGAAGTAAGTGAAATACAAGATAAAATCAGTGCCATCCAAAACAAGGCTGAAACAGAAATTAAAAAAATGCAACAGGACTTACAGCGAGGAAAATACCAGAACACCATGAGTACCAAAGGTTCCGTTAGCAAACCACCCACATTTAATGGCAGCTCATCTTGGCCCATGTACAAACGGCAATTTGAAGCCGTGGCTACAGCTAATGGATGGGATAACCAAGAAAAATCTACGTCACTTGTAATTTCCTTAAGAGGCCTTAGAACTCCTCCAAATCATTCCAGTCGATGAACAAGGCAATTTCGACAAAATCATCGCCATTCTGAACAAGAGATACGACAATCAATCCTTGAGCCAGGTATACCAAGTCCAACTCAGTGGAAAAACGCAAAAATCCGGTGAAAGTCTCCAAGAATTCGAAACAGAGATTAGACGGTTAGTACACTTGTCCTACCCAGACCTGCCAGAGGAAACGAAAGACCAGTTGGCCACACAGAGTTTCATAAACGGCATCAGAGATGTGGAAGTACACAGAAATTTAAGACTGAGTGGCGTCAAGAAAAGTAATGAAGCTTTACTTCGGGCCTTGGAAGTAGAGGCAGTCATGAAAATGTCCAAACCAAGGGTGCGAGCAGTTTCCTTCAACCAGGAAGATCCAGAGTCACCATTTCAAGCGCTGTTGGCTGGTATGAACAAACTACTAGAACAGTCACAAAGAACTGGCGCAAGGGGGGCATGTTACCGATGTGGACGGACAGGACATTTCCAACTTGACTGCAGAGTGAGGCTTCCTGAACGATCACCAATCAGGGGTAACCAACAGAACAGCCACATGTCCAGGGACCGTCAGCATAAGGGGGCGAATGCTGACTAGCCCCCAAAACGTTATCCATCCGGGGATTTTGCCGAGATAGGAGCAGCCTACTCATCAGGGGCACCATCAATGGCCGAGCAATTACCATCACCATCGACACCAGCGCCGCTGTGTCCATTGCCAAGTCCAGAGTTTTGAAGGCATCACCGGCGAGTCCATGTCAATATAAGGGGAAGCAGATATAGTACTGCAGATAGGGGACAACCGAATCCGGAATAGGGTCCTTGTAGCGAATATTGAGGACGATTTCATACTGGGTATGAACCTAATCAGTCAGCATGGATTTATGTTCTTCGGTTCCTAAATGAAGAATTTGTATTGACACGGCCCGTCAACAACTCAGCGACCTCCATAAAAATTGTAGCAAAATCTTCAGCCAGAATTCCCGGTCGAACGGAACAGATTATTCTTGGGCAGCTAGAAAGCAACCCTGGGAGCTGCCCATGACTGACTACTTAGTTGCAAGGGATATAGTTAAAACCGGACGAGATATACCAATTAGAGTCCTGAATTTGTCCAACAACGACATCGGAATTGCCAATGGTCAAGAGATAGCTTGTTTCGAGCCAGTCGAGAACATCATCAATTGCGAAGAAGGGTACCAGACATCGGTGAATGAGACAGGGTCCAGTAAAGAGTTCCTACAACAGTTCGCTGACGATTTAACATACCTGACACCAGAGCAACAGAAGGAAGTCAAGCAATTTATCACAAAGCACTGGCAAATTTTCAACAGTCAAGATGGAACCCATCAGAATACCACCTAGGCGACTACCATGGGACAACAAGAGGCAGTCGAGGAAAACATCGAGTCCATGTTACAAAATGGAGTTATTGAGCCATCCATCAGTCCATGGTCCGCTCCCGTCATGCTAGTTAAAAAGGATGGAACCACCCGATTTTGCGTGGATTACAGAAAGCTGAATGATGTCACGAAGAAAGACAGCTATCCACTACCCCGAATTAATGACACTCTGACCACACTAGCGGGCTCCCGTTGGTTCTCCACACTAGACCTGAAGAATAGATGTTGGCAGGTTGGTCTCCACGAAAACCATAGAGAGAAGACGGTGTTCTCCACCAGCAAAGAGCTGTTTTAGTTTACGGGCATGCCCTTTGGGTTATGTAATGCTCCCGCTACGTTTGAGAGGCTTATGGAATATGTGTTGAGCGAGTTGACATGGATGCTGGTGGATGCCGTCGAGGAATACTAAACACCCATCACCAGATGGGTTATTCATTCGACGACCACCTGAGGAACCTGGGCGAAGTATTTTCCAGAATTAAGAACGCCAACCTCCGACTCAACCCTAAGAAGTGTTCCATGTTCCAAAAAGAAGTAGAGTTTTGGGCCACGTCGTTTCCGAGTAAGGAATCCGCACCAACGAGGACAAGATAGAAGCCATTCGTGATTGGCCAGTCCCCAGAGACAAGCATGAACTCCGAAGCTTCTTGGGGCTCTGTTCATACTACAGGCGATTTGTTGAGGGATTTGTCACCATTGCCGTGCCTCTACATCGGCAGACCACTGAGAAAGAGACCTTCCGTTGGAATCAGGATTGCGAAACATCATTCGGACGACTGAAGGCAGCACTATGTTCCAGCCCAATCCTAGCCTTTCCTACACAGTCCGGCAAGTTCATTTTAGACACCGACGCCAGCAACACAGGTTTGGGGGCCAACACAGGTGCAAGATGGTGAGGAGAGAGTGATCGAGTACTACAGCCGTGGATTCTCGAAACCGGAAAGAAATTATTGCGTCATCAGAAAAGAACTTCTTGCATTAATAAGGGCTGTAGACCATTTCCACAAATACCTCTATGGTCGTCATTCTTAATTCGAACAGATCATGCCGCCCTCAACTGGCTGCTGGACAAGACACCGGAAGGACAACTAGCCAAGTGAATGGAGAAATTGCAACAATACGACTTCAAGGTGGAACACCGTGCAGGCCGTTTGCACAATAACTCCGATGCCCTATCCAGAAGAACCTGTAGAGCAGAATGCGGACATTATCTGAAGACGTAACAGCAAGAGGGTATCTCCATCAGACAGATCCGAGTGCAGGCCAATGAATACTGGACAACGGAACAGTGCATCCAGGACGAAATGGCTGATGCAAACATCGAACCAATTCTGTCACTCAAAAAGATACTCAGGCGTCCTGAAATCGTTATGGGCCAAATGGGACTCACTAAGAGTACAGAATGGTATGCTCAAGCGAATTTGAGAAAGCACTGAAGGTCGAGAAACCCAGTCCCAACTGGTATTTCCAAAGAAAAAGGTATCAGCCATCCTGACCGAAGTACATGATGGGATTACCGGGGGTCATCTGGGCATGAATAAAACCCTAGACAAAGTTCGCCAGCGGTACTACTGGGTAAGTTACTTCGAAGACGTCAGAGCTTGGTGCAGGAAATGTGACACCTGTGCAGCCAGTAAGGGCCGGAAGACTCGGACCAAGGGCAGAATGCAGCAGTACAATATGGGTGTCCCATTTGAGAGAATTGCCATCGATGTCGACGGTCCGTTTCCCGAGTCTGAGAGGGGGAACAAATACATTCTAGTCGCAATGGATTACTTCAGCAAATGGCCTGAGGCATATGCGATCAAGAGGCAACCACGGCAGCGACGATGCTGGTAGAACAGCTATTCAGCAGGTTTGGCGCCCCGTTGGAACTACATTCAGACCATGGGCGTAACTTCCAATCGAATGTATTCCAGAAGGTCTGCACGAGGTTGGGGATCAGGAAAACGATAACACCATTGCACCCACAGTCAGACGGAATGGTGCAAAAATTCAACAGGACCTTGGAACAACACCTATCCAAGGTCGTTAACAATAACCAGCCTGATAGGGATGAGCATATTCCCCTATTCCTGTTGGCATATCGCTCAGCCGTACATAATAGTATAGGCCTGACTCCAGCCAGGGTCCTATTCGGAAAACTGCTACGATTACCTTGCGATTTGGCTTTTGGCTCCCCCGAAGAACCTTCCCAAGACATCAACGATTATGCCGAACAGCTCCGACATAAGATCTTAGCAATACACGAATTAACCCGAACGCAGATGTTGGTCACCCGTTACCGCATGAAGACAGGATATGACCTCAAGGCCAATTCAGTCCGGTTCCAACAGAGGGACAAAGTCTGGCTATACAACCCCCAACGGAGCAAGGATAAATCTCCAAAGCTTACACCCGCCTGGGATGGTCCATACAAGGTGGTAAAGAGGATTAATAACGTCGCCTACCGTATCCGTCGAAACCCCAGGGCTAAGTTGAAGATGATCCATTTAGATAGATTCGCTCCTTATCATGGATGTATCTGATCGGGATGATCAGAATTAAAGGGAAGGCAGTGTTGGAAATCCGTCCCTGCTGAAAGAAGCGTAAAACACTTTATTCCAATAAGTCATCAATTGCTGGGCTTAAAAACAAGAACTGGAATTTTCTAATGGTGACAAAAAAAAGTAATCTCGAAATCGCTCGGCAGCTGAAAAGTTGACACTCGATTGTGCGAGAAATTTCGATGCTGATTTTGAAAGGAGCGACCCATCATCGCAGGAGTTAGTTAGACGGCGAAGAGCTTATGTTGTGTTATTATTGTGATATTCAAATCAGCTGTTGTGTATATTTGATGTAAATGAAAGTTGTAGAAAGTGGTAGTGAATATTAGTTTTTAAATTTTAATTAATTGAATCCACGGAGTTTATAGTAATACAATGCTACAGCTGTGCGGCGCACAGACGCCATCACCTCTGAGAGAGTGCACATGTTTCACAGGCATAGTAAAAACAAGGATAAATTAATTTACTATCGAGCAGTGTTTTGGATGGGTATACCTTCTTGGTGGTGGGTATTTTTCAAGACAAGTTCAGATAACTTACTTTATTTAATAAAATATTTTCATCTGGTCGACACAATGGTGAAGGTCGATCTTAGTTCGGATCCTATACTATTACGTAATACTTAAGTTGAAGCAGCGCCCACACGAGATTAGACAAACTCAAAAAAAATATATATATTAAAACACCATACATAATTAATAATTATATTTAATAAACTAGCCTACTGATATTAACCTTACATAGATAAGATATTTTTGTGTAAAACAATGTAAAACTCCCTAATCGCTTCAAATCATGACAGAAATGAACATAAATAAAAAAATTCTACTAAAAATAAATAAATCTATGAAACTAATCATGTGAACAACAACTTAACCTAATGGAAAAACAGAAGAGACAAAAGAAACAAACGATAGTGAAATTATTGCGCAGAAACGACACATCTTGTTCGTTTTTTGTTTTTCAATACGTTCCGCTTATGTGCAAAGCTGGCCAACTCAGTTATCGATACAAAACTATCTCTCTATTATATTTATAGTCTATTTACAATATGTAATTGTTTCAACTAGTAGGAATTCAACTTACGTTTCTATGAAGATTATTTACAAAACGTTTTGTGACGGTGATGGTGCGACAAAGCTTCAAAAAACGTTTAAACGATGACGCAACTTTAATGTTTACAAAAACACAATCGTGTTTTGTTTCTTTAGTTCTTTAGTGGGAATATTTTCATTATGCACGTATAAGAAACACCTTCTACTTCTATTGTACATTTAAATTATTAGGAGTTACCTTCAGTTGTACTATCTTCCAGTGGTGCCATGTGTTCTTTCAATTGTTTTGTAAAGGTAACTAACGAAAACAAAAACAAAATTTTGCCCCTGATGTGAAAAGTTAAAATTGATTTTAATCAATTAGGTTTCTATTAAATCAAAAATAAAAATCTTTCAATTTTTTATCTATTTTTTGTTTCAGTGGTAAATTCATTTTAAATATAAAATTATTATGATAAAACTGACTTTCAATGTTCAGAGTATTTTTGCAAAGGCTTTTTTGCTCATATCTTAAATATGGACATTTTTGGCCAATTAGATGTACATTATAGTTAGGCTATTAAAAAACTATTAGGATTTTTTCGAACTTTAAAACTCTGGTTATAAAATTCATTATGTCTGATGAAAGTGGATAATCCTTTAAAAATTGTTCACGCCAGTGTTTTTGAAATCTACAAGTTAGTTTCCCTACACATATGTATTAGTAATTCTGAACATATGTGTATAAACAGAGGCGTATTTACGGGGTTAATTTTAAATTCCTATCCAGTTTTCTATTTTTCTTGTTCTCCCATTGAAAATGTCACTCTATTGTCCCCCCCCCCCAATTGAAATGAAGATATGCCCCTATTTATTAAATCGTAGCTTCATTTCTTTTTCTCTAATCACATACATGTTAAATCAGATAACATTTACAAAGTTAGTTTTTAGCGTTTGTTTGATTCAGCAATTTTTAATTGTCATCCAAAACTTATTTGGGTCATTTTCAATTGAGAACAAAAGGCTGTATATTCCAAAAGTATTTAAATGTTTCAAAGCTTTGATCAGACTGTGTTGTCAATAATATTAAGATTTTATTAATTCAGTGTTAATGTCATTGATAATGAAGTCCGATTAATACTTTGAATCATTTGGATTAATTTTGAATATATGACCTTTTTTTCATATTTTCTAACAAACCATAAAAATAGAATTTTGAGTTAAAAAATGAAGGTGAGAAAGACAACTACATTGCGCTGGATAGCCCTCAGACTATTAATTAAGTTAAAAGAGAAAGTGAGAAATAGTTAAAACCTTAGACATGGCACCACTATTATGAAAATATAAGACATCTTAAGATTTTTAGAATTTTCAAAATAATAACTTGCTTTTCAATAATGTCAAAACACAAAAATTGTACCAACAGGTTCAAGACAATTTAAAAGAATCTGAAAAGACCTTTCACTTCACTTTCAAACAGAAAAGGAGATAGTTTGAGATACAAGGTAGAATATATAAACATTCACCACAGCTAAATACAAGTTAAACAGGTTTAGATTTTTGTATACAAAAAGTTTTTGTAGGGACTGTTGGAGTGAAATTATGGTCACAAAGTCTTTTTTGCGAGAAGAATGAAACCCAGAATTTTAAGATGTACTTAGCTGATAAAAATTACGGTATTAAGTACATATAAAGATAGCCAGCTACTGATAAAAGTAACAGAAACTGAAACCATACAAGTAAAGATAAATACTAACCCAAAAAATAGCAGAAAAGAAAAAGAAAAACTCGAGAATGAATTGGGGTTAACAAATGAAGAGAAAGTAAATGAATTTATAGAAAAGTAAAGTACTGAATTTCAAAACTAAAAAATATAAACATGATAAATGGAGGGGTGCAAACTGAATATATTGCGAAAATAAATATCAACCAGATAAATTTGAATAGAAAAGAAAACACTATGTGAAAAGTATAGGAGATCCACCTATCTATCATCAAGTAGCATATGAAATATATGTAGAAATAATAAAGACGAACATATTTATTCTGAAAAATTTAATGGAACAGAAAATTTCGGTTAGAGAGCAAGTAATAGCAGTCAGTTTTTAAAACTTAAGTGCATCTGATGCGATAGACAGAACAGCTATCTAAAAGTGCCCTGAAGATCTGAACAAAACAAGGAAACCAACTCAAATGACATATGTATAAAAATGGGGCGAGATATAAAGCCATAACACTGACTAAAAACGAGGCTATATCATAGATCAAAAATCACCATTTGAATAATCAAATGTCGTAAAACAACAAATGATGAACATAACGAATTTAGAGATAGCATTTAAAACAACGAATGAAGATACTTATTTTCCTAGCACCTCCACCAAAATGCAATATATGAACTTATTTTTTCTAGCTTCTTCCAATAAATGCTCACGTGACGAGTAACTATCGGATCGGACAGAAAAATAAATGAATAAATTGTAACATTTGACGCAATTTGTATTTGTGTACTGTTGAGCAAGAAGGAAGTATTTAATTTTGGGTACAACAATATCATACTCGAGCAGAACCTGGGTGATGAACATGAGAGTTAAATGACATTAATACAAACGAAATTCTATAGGAAAATTGTTGGAAACAAAATACAGATACTCAAGTAACAATATATATATAGATACTAACAACAAGAAGGCTTCAGAAAACTCAAATAGGCAAATACAAGTAGAGAAGTAACAGACAAAAAAATATATTGATAAACCTTTGGTGGCTTCCTCTGTATACGTCCGTAAAAGTTTTAACCCAATAACTAGATGAATTTAGCACAGGAAATATGTTTCCTGGCGCCTCCTCCAAAATGGATTATATGAATCTTTTCCGGTTGTTTCAAATAAATGCTCATGTGACGTATACTTGGCACAAAAATTTAAAGGATAACAGTTTTTCACAACTTTGATTCTACCACAGGCATAAACACAGAGACAGACAACTTGACTTGATCTATAATTATTAGTTGAACCTGCTGGTGCAGCGTTTATAATAATAAAAACAAGACAACATTGTTTTGCTTCCTATAAATCATTTCATCCGTTTTATTTTTAGGAATTACTGAAATATTAAATGCTTTGTAATAATAACTTTTATTTTATAAACTCTAATCTTCACATATTGAATTGGGAACCAAAAAATACTTCAAGTTCTTGGAAGCAAAGGTAGTGAAATAATAAAATTTGGATGTAATGAGGATCGGTGGTTTAGAAAAACATCACATTGGATGAGAACATTTGCTAGTTTATTTGATCTTAAATTGCAAGGATTCTTGATTTTTTTTAAAATGCTGGTTTCTAAAAATTAATAATAAACTTCCCAATGTTGATGACCATCCAATGTAAAAAAATGAAACAAAAATAGATACATTTTGAATTTGATAACAATTTGTATTCAGAAGTGTGAATGCTGCTTTAAGAGTAAACGAACACATTACTCTATTTTTTCCTCACCAACGAAAAATACGTACCATTATAATTATCATGATTTCCCATGCATTTTTGCCTCCTGATTACGAATCTGGTGTCAGAAATTCACCCTACACGTCACACTTTTCATAACCTCAAAAAAAAAACACGAAAAAATAAGAAATTTTTAAGGTGTAGGTTGAATTTTTTTACATTTAGGCTATAATGCAACACCAGGTTTGTGATCAAGAAGTAAAAATACATCGGAAAAAAAGCATGAAATTGCTATACCACAGTATTGAAAATTACAGACGTATCCTTCACCCCAATAGTTGTTAGTTCCCATGTAGAAGCTAGTCATAGATGTAACCAAAACGTCAATAAATACTTTGAATCTACAACTGAAGTCTCAAATCTTACTAGCGGAAATATTTCCAATGCTATCAAAAACTGGACGGGCTTAACACTAAAACTACATCATTTCTCCAATTCGTTGCATTTGAAGTCATTACATTTAAATTACACATTTTAAAGGAATTTATAGGAAGCACAACATGTATAATAATTTACACTATGTGACACTCGTAACATAACCTAACTTTGTGACAAATGTCAAGTTGTCATCTGTCAAAAAATGAGGTTATGTCGATAAACATGTTTGAACGCACTGTTTAATGTCTATAAAATTAATTTGAAAAATAAAATCGCTACAAACGACAATGATACAAAATATTCTGGTATCTGATTCGCCATTTAGGAATATCAAAACATGCAATAATCAACGTCAGTCATGATCGCCTGACTGTTCACACGTCAGTTTGTAAAAATCTTCACCGTTCACATTATAAAATTATAATGATAAAAATTACGGGTAACCCAAAATTAATATTGTAAAAAAGATTATTGAACGTAAATAAGTAAATAATATAATGAATTTAACTGAGAACGCAAAATCATCATTTCGTTAGTTGCGACACCTTGCCGTTTTTCATGTCCTTCTTTGAACTAGGTGGTGACGGTGACAAACAGATGACGTCATCATCGTTGTCATTTTCGCTTTTGACATCAGTGTTGTCGTCGGGCAGGGGGCCGTTGTCTTTTTCCCATTCTTTCAAAATGCTGTCCAAGTTGTACCTAAAACATAAAACATCTCACTAATATACTTCTAAAAACTGTAACTATACAAAAACAATCTTCAGAAAGCCCACTCACACTAACAGATATCTCAATTTCAACTGTAATCCTTTAATTACTGTAAAAAGGTTATATTTAAATCTTTATATAAAAGAACCTAAACCTAATGTTCAGATGTCAAGAAATTTAATGAAGAAAAAAAATTATAAAAAATGTACTGTAATCTGCTAACAATTTTCCTAAAAAATTCATCAATAAAGAGTCAGATAAAATTGAACACTAAACTGCCCCTAACATTCAACACCAAGATGCTCCAAATAATCCTGATACCATTGATAATTACATTATTACAACAACCATACCATACATAGAGCATCTTTCAGAAAGGCTAAAACGAGTGGGCAAAAAATTTAATATTAAAACAACATTCAAAGTAAGAAATACACTGAAATCAATTATATCAAAATCTAAACCAAATAATGTAACCCAAAACTCAAAAAATTGCCTTTATAACATTCCTTACGAATGCAATAAATTTTATATACAAAGTAAGTATCGGTAGGAATCGATAACGGTATCGATCAGAATCGATATTGGTATCGATACTGTCATCATATCAGTAGTATCTCAAAATCCCCTAGATTAGAAATAGATCCTCTGGTATGATCAGCACTAAACAATTATCTTCAACTTTATTTTGAACTCGATTGAATAAACATCACCAATATTGTTATGCTGCAGCACTCACCTTTTGCGATAATTTACGAAGAAGGTACGGACGTGGTGTTCGGTTTTATTGCCAATCATTTCGGCGATGCTCTTGAAGTCTTTGCCGTATTTCCTGACACCCTGGACGGCGATGAGTAGTTCCTCGTTGGTCCACCTCGAGTTAAATCTGGTGTTGTTGTCGCCGGGTGGACGAAGGTCTTCGATGGAATCTGAATGTTTGCGTTTCAAGGAACTGATGTGTTGTTTGTTTTGTTGAATCTGGAAATGAAAACGTAGTAGATTCGGACGAGTTCCTAATAGAAGACAAATAAAATTAACATAAATGCTAATGATTTTATACTCTTGCAACTACTCCACAGTTAGAAATCATATATTTACATATTTCTGCATGCGAAAATAAACTTTGTAAAGCATGCAAATTCTTACGAAATTAAAAATATTCAAAGTCTACAAAAGTTCGCAAAACGGTAGAGAATATTGACAGAGACGAGTTGTAAACATTAGTATTTCTCTGCGCATGTCACAAATTGCAGTTCTACTACGATTACCGAACAGACAGAATGATCACGTCTTGCTCTTGACTTCTGTCCTGCTCCAGTTTTACAGTCTACGAATTCCAGTACCTGTACTTCAAAGAAATGATTTCAAGCCAAACCCATTTCAAATATCAAATGAAGGAGTTGAAATTGATTAAAATATACTTACTGACAAAGAAATCGCAACACCCACAAGGAGATGTTTAAATTTAATATTGTTTTGGTAAAACATAGATGCTATAGTAAGGAGTAAATGATTAAAATTTGAATAAAAAATACCAAGGAATTAAATTTTTTTTATTATTAATTTTGTAATATTTAAATTTGTCTTTTGTGTAATTTTTAAATTTTTTATAATTTTTAAATTTGTCATTTTGAAAAGAAAGACATTTCTTTTGGAGTATTTATTATATTAAGACGTACTTTCTATTGTTTGAACCAATGAGTACTAATATAAATGGACCCGGCACCCTCATATACGACTAAACGAAAAATGGGTTGAAACATGAGACAAAAATAGAAACAGACACAGATATATTTGTTTACAAATATTCCGGCACCAACAGTAGCGCCCAACTACATTAAATTAAAGGTAAGGTTATTCAGATCCATTAAAAGAGGTGCACAATAACAAAAACAATTAGTGGCTTACTTACTAATATGTAACTGTAATTATCAAAACATTTATTTATTCGCGTGAAATGTAGTTTTAATTACTGCTTAAATGACCTTTTGTAAAATTCAGTTAACACGTTTATGATCTGACACTTACCGGTGAGAAGATAATTCTGCAAACGAATATGCCGTTTTCCTGCATGTAAAACACTGAAATAACACTTTATTGTTTTTTACACTTAAACAAATAATCACTGATTTCAAACAAGTTTCAACCCCAAAACACTTTAAAAAATATAAATTACGAAGTTAACCTCAATTCAAAATGTAAATAAGCAAACTTGCGCTGTTGCCTGCTGGAGATAAACAGCGTAAAGTACCGCCGTTCAGTCAATGCGTACATGCCTACATTTATGTCTTAGTGGTTACAATGGAATGAAGTCTTTTAAACGTCGTTTGTGGCATATTCTTGATTACTTTTGTTTTTTTTTTTTGGCAATAACACCACAATCGAAATAAAACGACGTATATTGAAGGAAAACCAAACGTTTCAAAGTATATTCTGACTTCGAAACGTTTGGTTTTCCTTCAATATACGTCGTTTTATTTGATTGTGGTGTTATTGCCCAAAAAAACATAAAAGTAATGGAATGAAGTTTGGCAATTTGGGCATCGGTAAGCGGTGGTTTACTATTTTTCGGCAAACATCTTTCAACACATTTTTAATGTAAACAGGCAGGTCCATTTATATTAGTAGTCATTTCGTTTGAACCGATGGTTGGCTTTCAACGCATGCGCAATGGCTTCAAACCGTCGTACAGCTGGCAATCGCTATCCTCGTCTAACTGGTGATGTTAGGCACTAGCTCTCTTTCACTCTACCTTTAATATTTACAATCTTTAACAGCCAGCAACCTTTATTTGCGGTCAGATTTAATTAGGCAACCGTATATCATAATGAACAGAAAAAAATAAGCTTTAATTTGAAATATATATCTTTATATATATAAATCTTCTGTACGTGTGTTAGTCATTGAACTCCTCCTAAACGGCTGGACCGATTTTGATGAAATTTTTTGTGTGTATTCCAGGGGGTTTGAGGATGGTTTAGATTCACAATACGGTCAACCAGATATTGTTTTTTTAGTTAAATTATTTGTTTAAAAATTGTTGTTTATGTTAGCACAACTTACATAGGATCCGGCAGACTGCGCTGTAGTCGCTGTGTCAAATATTCAAGAGTGTGATTTAGTTTCAGTTACGTCTGATAGATGGCGTTCAGATTATATTGTTACAGCTAATTTTTAAAAGTTTACATTTGAGACGTGGGACAGGACAACGTCTGTCGGGTCCGCTAGTATATATATATATATATATATATATATATATATATATAATAAATGTACGTTGGGTGTATAAATGTAACAAAATCATACCTGACTGCGAAGAGGTGCGGCCAAGTGCGCAATGGCAACCGTGATTTTTCAGAGTCTTTACATTTATATATTGCCGTGAAGTGGACGATATTTTATTGAAAAAACAAGTCAATGAAATTTTTTACGAAAAATCAATTAATAATAATATAATTAAAATACTAGCGGCCACATTTTGATAGGCAACCTGGTAGATATATATTCTCCTAATCATAAATATGCGTAAAAATTTGGTTTTTATCACACTCGATGAGTGCACTAATTCTGCAGCCGAATCTCGTACTAATATTAACGCAAGGGATTCAGACATGGGGGTAATCACGATAGTAAATAAGTAGATGCAATAAGACTTGTTAATTCTTATAGTTAGCACCTATCAAATAATAGTTATGCCAACGGGTCCAGATTTCTTTCTGGTGGGGACACTGGTGTTATGGTCAAATCAGGGGTGCGAGGGATATAGCAGGAATAAGGCGTATTATTTGCTTGTAATTAGTTCATTTTTTGCCGCCAGATGGCACTGTTAGGATTCCTAAGATCCCGATAAAATCTCTTCACTTAATAAACAAATACTGGCCAATGCAGCGTTCTATTACTCCGTATGTTCGGCAATCGTAGTAAAATATCTTTGACGTACTCAGAAAAGTTTGTTATCGGATATTGCGGAATTTTATAGGCAAAATGTAATCACTCAATATAATTTTTTATTATAAATAAAAATTGTCAAATTTATGCTCACTAATATAACATGCAATTTGGACAACTAAATACACACATAACATACAATGTTAAGTTCAAAGGTGAAGGTAAAATATATTTATTTAGGCAAAGCGGATTGTGGTCTGTGTAGTGATGAAACGGAAACTATGTGGCAGTTGTTTCACACAATTTGTTTGAAGAAAACAGTTTCCGTTTCACCGGCATCAAACATACAACCTCAAGTGAGAGACATAGACAATTCTGTTGGGCATACATATATACGATCGATGAAATTGCATAAATGAACACATTATTACGTGTTTTGACTGCTGGCAAAAGTTCTAAACAAAATTATGAATTACTAATGAAAATTATACTTAATATTAGAATTTTATCATTTTTGAGATGATATAATGTAAAAACCCTATCGAAAAACTTCTTTAAAATTTTCTTACACTTTATTTTATGAAATTTATTTAATTCAATGGGATTGAATGCATCCAATAATGAAACTTGTAATCGAAGAAAACTTGTTTAAAAACGAGATTTGATTTATATACCATTGAACTAAAAAGTAAAATAATTTTTAATTATGAACAGTTTATATTATAGCAGTAGAAAGTAGAAAGCGTGGGGTGCTTGAAATATTAAATTTTACAATTATTCTATTGGCAACTATTTATAAGAGGAGAGTTATGCCATTATAGAGAAATGCACCCCACGCTTTTTACTTTCTACTGCTGTAATATAAACTATTCATAATTAAAAATTATTTTCTGTTTTTTAGTTGGGTTAGCTATTAAAGTGTATTTTTTAGTTTTTATAAACAATAATTATTTTCTAAGTTTTTAGTCTCATAACGATGTATTTATAATTAAAAAGTTTACTTTATGTTTGCGTAATCTTTCCATTTAATTGCAGTTCTACTACTGCCAACTAGATGACAGTAGTTAATAGACGAATTTGTATTTGGTCAAGAACAGTGACAAAAAGACAAGAAACGAGAAAATTCAACTTAAAGAATTGTATTGTCATCAGCCCTTGACATGTGTGCCAATTTTCAACTTAATTGGACTTCTTTAAGTTGGTGAAAATGACGTTGAAAGTTTCTGTTACATAGATAGATACGTACACATCGACCTAATAAAAGCGTATTAATTAAGATTTACTTACATAAATATTGAACTTTATTTTTAACTTATTTAGTTCAATAGTATATAAATAAGTTTTTTTTCAATATTGTTTTTCCTTATTTTTTAGTTTTAAGTGTTTATTAAGATTCTGTGTTCACCTTTATCCATTTTCAAATTACTTGCCAAGACTAAAATAGAGAAGGTTGGATTGGTTTAATATTCAGATCATATTGACTTTATTCAGGTCAGACTAGCTCAAAAGATTTCAGTTCAATTGAAATTCGGCAAGTGGGTCAAATTTAACTAGACAGATTTGACATAAAGGGACTGGTAAAACCAATTAAGGCTTGCATTTTTTAATTATTTTAAAAAATTCAATTTGTGCAATGTATGCACTTTGTAGACTGGAAACAGTCGGTCGAAACAAATGCTATGTGCATGCGCTTGAATGAACGTGCAACGATTGAATTTTTGACGGCGGAAAACATTACGCCTACTGAAATTTATCGGCGTTTACAGGCTGTTTATGGAGCTGAGACGGTTGACAGAAGTACTGTGCTTAGCATCGTTCTCAAGTCGACAATCTCATTCAAAGTGATCGCAAAATCACTCAACAACGAATCGCGGATGCTTTAGGAATACCAAAAGAAAGAGTAGACTTCATTATTCAAAAGTTGGCCTATCGAAAACGTTGTTTACGCTGTTTGTTTACGTACGTTGTTTACCGCGTATGCTTACGGAAGAAAATAAACGTCAACTCACCGGATTTGGCTCCCTGTGATTTTTACTTATTTCCTTTATTAAAAAGGGACCTTAAGGGAAACAGATACGCCAATAATGAAGAAGTAAAGGCCGCTGTAAGCAATTGGATACGTAAACAGCCGGAAGAACTCTTTAGGAACGGATTTGAAAAATGGGTTCAGCGTTGGAAGCGCTGTGTGGGACGAGATTCTTTAATGATTTTTTTTAATTTTATGGATATTTCATGTCATTCTCGAGTTATGAGCAAGTGTGCATTACTTTATTGCCGATTTATCGTTTTCATTAACGCTTATCGAGATACCAAAAATTTTTCTTTTTGGTATGCTTTGAACGAGTTCATTTCCAAATTGTCCATTTTCAAATTCAAATTGCCCCCTATAGGGTGTGGGTTCGAAGTTAGATAATAGTGGTCTAAAACCACGTTTCAAAGTCGATTCTGACTTCGTTGTGAATGGCTTTAAAATATGTATTGAAAATGTAAATTGCAAATTGAAAGTTTGATTTATGACATTTAAGTTGACATAAGAAAATTTTTTGTTGTTTTAAAATATACAGGTAGCACAAAAAGTTCTAAAGAACATGTATTAAGTTAAACAGCTTTTAAGCTGGAAGAATTTGAAAGAGTTGCCTTTAGAATTTTTAAGTGGGGTTCGTAGGTACGACTTTGTTATAAGATAGCGCAAAAATGCGATCGAAGAATTCTGCTGTTTCAATGATCCCATGAACGTCAAAAGGAAAAACTTAGGAAAAACCTTATGAACTATCCCGATACTGGGTTGTTCAAAAGGAGATGACCATTAATAATTTCTTCCGTAATTGTCGGTAACCAGATGCGATTAAATTCTACAGAGGTAACTTAAATGTCATAAATCAAACTTTCAATTTGCAATTTACACTTTCAATACATATTTTAAAGCCATTGACAACGAAGTCAGAATCGACATTGAAACGTTTGATAATTTCTCTCAATATACAGCTGTTTATTTCAATTGATGTATTATACCAAAGAAAACAAAAAAATATAATTAATTTCGTTTCTTTGTTAAAACTTAGATAATTACTCAAACTTTCAATAAACATTTGCTGATAACTACGACGTTCCTTCTTAAAAAAACAGTAAAATACCTATGAACTTAAATAATTATAAGCTCCAAACTATAAAAATTATACAGTGAGGACGCGTGGGTTGGAACAAATTCATTTAAAATTCAGGTGATGGTTTTTTGAAAAAACGCTCGGACTGCGGTTTTTGTGATGATAAACTCATTTACCGACGTGTCAAAGGGTTTTTCCAAAAAAACAACATCTGTATTTTAAATGAATTTGTTCCAACCCACGCGTCCTCACTGTATAATATTTCAACATCGTTACTACCGTCCTCGACACAAAACGTTCATTCGTTCAACTTCGTCTATTTTCGGGGACTATTAGGAAACTTCGGCTTCGGCTGATTTTTGGCTGAAGCCAAAATTGAGCCGAAGGTGCTATTTTTGGCCGAAGGTGGCCGAAGCCGAATGTTCGATCGGACCTTTGGTCCAACATCCTGGTTCTTCAAGAGTAGACATGAAAAAGTATTCAATCATATTTCACAGATACTGTATCCTTTTACAAAGTATTACAATAACCATTATTGGATGTTTTAATTCCCATGGTACATGAGCTGGTATAATTCTACAAAGTAAAATTTAGCAAAATAAATATATAAGAGATCAAATAACAATAGTAACCTCTAAAATGGATGTAAAATATCAATTAAGCAGCAATTTGTAAATGTGTTTTAACATAAACAATTTCGCTTGACGTCGATATGTCAATTAACGAATTGCAGAAACAACATTAAACGTAAAAATCCACATAAAAAATTCAACTTGCCAACATCTCCCACCGAGCGTATTCCCAAGCAGACACATTTCAGTTCTCTCACACACCAAACTCGCACTTGTACGCACTCCCACACACACTCATACACACAACCTCTCTAACAACCATTGGTGCGCGCGTTCACCTACTACTCACTTGTCTCTGCAGCGAATCGAGCTCCCTGTCCATGGCCTTGAGCAAGGCTACGCCAGTCTGACCGCTCGCCATGGCCGCCAGATCATCGTGATTGATGTACATGCCGCGCGGGGGGCGGCCGCGCTTCTGATGTCGACCGCCAGGTCCGCCGCCGCCAGGCGGACCGACGCCGCGTTTACCGCCTGCCCCGTGCATCGGACCGCAAGTCGGTCGCGAAACGCCGGTCCTTCTGCGTAGTCGCACCATAACAACAACAGGCACCGGTCAGTTTTTGTGTCATTTTTCATACTTAATTTCTAGTTTGCCAGTTCGTAGCCACCTTCGTTATATAGCAAATAAAGGGTTTACCTACGCAATTTGTTGAATGATGTTAGAGTTCAAATAAATTAATGAATAGCGCCATCTAGGAGATCGAGCCCTAAGTACATAGGTTAGTCAACCTGCTATCTAGCAATCCTCACACAGCTATAAATATTTCGGAAATGATGTTTACCATCAAAAAAGTCTTGAATTAATCCATGCAATATTGCAGAAATATTTCATGATATTTTATAAGAATGTTTCGTTAAATATTTCAGAAATAATACAATGAAATATTTTAGAAATATTTAAACAAATCAGAAATATTTCACAAGATTTTTGTCGCAAATATACGAATAGTGTAAAAACATTTTAATGAAATATTGGTATTTCCAAGACGAAATCATGAAATAGTACAGAAATAACTCACTTAGGATTTCAAAAGAGTTTTGTCACTGAAAACGAAAACTTAAGCAACTGAGAGTACGGATTTAAAAAATGCATTTCACTGAAATATTTACGAAATATTTGTATGTCCCCAACCAAATTCATTTGAATTACTTTATGAAATATTACAGTAATATTTCATGGAAATTACAGAAATAATTCATGAAATATTTCTGATGACTTTTTATCACGAATATAGGAATATTTCCGTAACATTTAATTGAATTATTTACGAAATATTCGTATGTACACAATAAAATTCATTTGAATTAATTCATGAAATATTACAGAATTATTTGATTAAAAATGTAAGGAATAATTCAAGAAATATAACATATGATTTTTTTCACGAATACAGAAATATTTCAGAAACATTTCACTGAAATATTTACAAGATATTCGTATTTTTACAAAAAAATTCATTTCAATTAATTCATGAAATATTAAAGAAATATTTCATGAAATATTTCAGATGATTATTTACGATATATTTCATGCTGTGTGGGTCAAAGTTTGTTAAGTCAGTTATTTTGGGTCTTTTGAGTCTTTATTGATTCGTATCCTTCCTAGATGTTGCAATTATTTTACTAGGTTTAAACTACGTGAATCACTTGAAACTGTTCACTAGTGAGCGAGACAGCAACACCGCCATTCGGCAAATGTTACGCCAATCACGATCAAACTACTTAGGTATTACCAACCTCTTCAAGAAATTCCGGGTGTAATATAATATCAATTATGCCTAGATACAAATTCTTTGTTACAAATTTTTGAAATATCACATAGCGAAGATGGCTAACGAACTTGGTATATTTTCGTTACCAGCTTATAATAAGCTCAAAAAAAGATACGCAGAGCTGGTATATGAAAGATGTTTTCAAATGATAATGTGAACTGACGTAGGTATATATTTGAAAATACTTATGCGTAATAAACATGAATTAATAAAAAACTGTCAAATGACAGTGAAAGACTGAAATCATTTTATTGACTGCACAGCACTGGATGTTTAATATACAAGGTGATTTTTTTTAGCTTTTCGTACCTCAAAATAAGTTTGCTGCTCTTCTGCCAAAAGGCTTTTTGTCATGAAAGGGTATTAAGTGGAAATTAATATCAAATAATAAGGTTTTTATGGTTCGTCGGGGGTATATATAGTTTTTTAATGCAATCAAAATATACAGTCAGTTATGTCACTTATTGTTTATGCTCCAAAGAAACAAATGCTTACATTGTTGGTCTCAGAAGTACTCGAAACCATAAAATTGATATCAGTTGCAGGCACCACCTCAGTGTTTTGGTGCATGAGGAAGCCATTAGAACTTTAACTTGTGAATTTTCTAGTTTCATCCATGGTTTATCATTTGAAGCTGAAAAGGGCGTTTCACGGCACCTATCTTGCACACAGGTTCCTCACCTCCAAATGTTTCGTTGTCTATCAATAATTTGTTGATTTTACGACTGGGTCACGTCATGCTCTTATTTAAAGTTTATCACGCATTAAATTAACGTAGGTACTGTATCAGATAACGGCAATATTTTTTTCCCTTGAGTAGTGATCTCCGACAAACGAATGCTAACAAAAAGCGGCATCTATGTCAGAGCGGGTACTTTGGGAACTATTCTCCTACCTGATGTATTTTTTAACAGTTTGCAATTCTTAATCTGCAAACCGATCTCGTTATGTTTTTTGTATTTCTTGATTCATTGCTGACACCATCTCACTAGAGTCTGATAGAGACATATTTCATGTCAATTGTTGTTGTTGGGACTTTAGCATAGTGGGAAATTTACGGGGAAAAATCTGTTGCATGTTACGTTTTTTTAAATACTACGCCTTATCGGTAAGAGAAACTGCAGGTCAACAAAATTGTTAGTTTAATCAATTGTTTTAAATAATTCTACTTCCCAAGAATAAGTTCACACATCAATGGAAAACATCTCAACAAAAAGTGTTTTATTCCTACCTCGAGTATTCAATACTTACCTATAGTGTTGATAGCAGCTATTACATAGGGCTCCCCTACTTGTCACTTGAGTGACAGTACAGATGACGCCGCAGTTAGAGCACGCTCCACCCTCACCCTGCACACACATACACGGCAATCATACACCAAGACCACATTTTTATTAAGGTGTGTTTTTGTATTTTTTTTTTAATTTGGATAGAGAAAAAGGAATACATTTTGAAAATAACGTTGCCAAAAAATTGTAAATAGTTTTCATTGCGTTAATTACTTTAACAACGTTATTTTCCTTGATCAGATTAGATATTGTGAGTAAACAGCTAATGGGGTTAGTGTGAAATTGGGGCTTAAAGTAGGGCAATAGTAAAATTGTAAATTTGGTCAATATCAACATGCATTGTTTTATTTTAAAATATTTGAAAATGATTTTTTTTTTATATAGAACTAAGCTGTAGATGCTAAGGCTTAGATTTTGTTCCAAATCTATTTTTAACAGTTAAATTTTAAAAAAAAATTGAACTGAATTTACAGGGTGTGTTTAAAAGAGTTGGAAATCTCCAAAACTCAAGTAATTTCAGAGTGAAATACGTGGATTATGCCAAGCAATTACCTTGGTCCACAGTTGATGGTTTCAGTCAAACAGGGCATCACAGAATTTAATTTTTAATTTGAAGTATTTTACGTTTTGTCAATTAGATATACAAGTTGGGGCATTATCTTCAGACAAGGAAATATATCGAGTAGATTGCATTATTTTCAAAAACGTTTCAGATGGAAGATAGGAAATGGCGTTTTCTTACCGGAACTATTTGTTGAATGGAAAAACTCCATGGATTTTGAACGACAAATTTAATAGGAACACTTTTTATTTTGTCAGTTTTTCATTTCGATCCATATTTCCGACGTTTTGACTTTATGACTTATCTTTCTGAATCCACGGTACAAACTGGGTACTTCCATTTAAAAAATGACATTTCTTGTTCAAATTGGAAGTCGTAATATATATCATGTGATGACCAACTTAAAACCTTTTTTTTTATGTGAAACTTTTTTCGGAAAAATGGAATCCACTCGAGAAATTCCTTTGACTCAAGAAATTCCACCACACATTATATGATTTTAACCCAAGGCCGTTGCCAACGGGGGGGTCTGGGGGTTCAACCAAAATTTTGGGTGTAAAGATTCAATTTCAACCAATTAATTTTTTTTTCTTTACAATATTTTTTTATTTATACAATTCTATACATCCTGGAAATATATGAACAAAATATAAATTTTGCAGTCTTAATCAGCCCATCACCAATAATAATAAAAAATGCCCCCTTCGAAAAAATTACCCAACCCACAACGAAAAAATTTTCTGGCTACGGCCTTGGCTTAAGCATATTAATAAGAAAAATAAAATGTAATCTTTTCTCGAAAATTACCAACTTCTGGAATAATGTTTGTTAGGCATAAACCACACATTTTGTTGTCTAGCTACTCCAGTTTGGAGAATTCCAGGACCGACATATTTTCAACAAAAATTATGATTTCGTAAGTTACCACGGCATCGAATTATAACAATAAATTAAAGAAAAAAAAAGGCTGTATGGCCTTAAAGGTAAAAGTATCTAGGGCATTACTGTGTCTTTGTGTCATCAAATTGATTGAAAAATATATTTTTGGAAAAATTAAAACTACACTTGTAACATTTTGTCAAATTTTTGAAACTCACATAACAAGTTTATTACCTTAGGACTTCGATCCAGAAACACAACTTTGCCAAATTTAAGCGTCATGAATCCTAGACTACGTACATACAGTATGGAATAAATTAATTTTAACTAAAGAAACAATTTTCAGGGAAATCCTGAGGCAGGTAAAGTTTTGGTTTTACTTTAATTTATTTTTATATAATAGTGCATATACAGAGTAAATGATCTGTAAGTATTTTTTTTTTTTGATTGTACAAGGCAATTCCAAAAATGTATCATACTTATGTTCGGTAATTAATATAGTTAAAGGTGCAATAATTTTAAAATCAGGATTTCAATACCCTTGTGAACTAAATATTGTAAAAACTTGTCAATTAGAAAAAAGTGTTTAATATTCAGTAGGCTACTTTCTAATAATCACTAGTCACAGTGACATTTCTGAAGGTGTTATCAGTTCAATTATTGCTAATTTGTTTGTTGTCGTTAAAAAAATGCGTTTATCCATAAAACAAAAGATTATAGTTCTTATATTAAATAGTTGTGGGGATAAGATACAAACTCAACAAAAGGTATGTGTACTGTTTAACAAAAACATCCTGAAGGACTCAAGCCACAGTAAACAAACCGTTTAGGAAGAGTTTGGTACTGTACAATGCTCTTATTTTTTGTGGAAGAAAATCCACACTAAAGTGTTCCAAAATATCTTCATCAAGTTTTCCCAAATAAGTGGATCGGTAGAAGAGGACCGACTGCTACTAGATTTGTTTGTATGGGGTTCATAAAAAATGTGGTGTATAAAAGTAAACCTGACAATATAAACGCATTATAAAATGTTTACAACATATGTTAAAGCATATTTTAAAACTACTTGTGCCAAGTTATACACTTTGACATGTGGAACAATCTTAGTTTGTTTTGAATAAGCATAGTAGAGCAAGGGAAGTAGACAACCACCCATACATCATAATTTGAAATCTTAATATAGAAAACTAATGACTAGGCGAACTGATTAAACATTATTTCAAGAATAAAATCAATTAATAATAATTCAGAAAATAATCACAATGATTAAATAATGGCGGTTTGAACCACCAGAACAAAAATTCAATCCTCCTCGAACTCACAGTCTTCATGATTACCGCATACCACTTACTTATGCACCAGAAATACCTGTCAAATTCACTTCGAATGTATTAATAATTTAATGTATTTAATATTTAAATTTATAATAAAATCGTAACATGTATTTCTGTTAAAAAAAATGTTCTTCAAATTAAAACTGAAAAGGTGCATTGCTGATGGAGTCAGTACACACGAACTTTTGTTTCTCATAATTTGTCTCAAGAACGCTTTTTTCTTCAAGGTCACCTGGAGATTACCTAAGATTGAGATAATTGATATAGGACCCTGCCCTGATGTTTTAAGGCAGTCATTGTCTTGTTAATTAATTATACCTTTCCAAAGACAGTCCAGTTATATTTTCATTACGCATTCAACGATTGTATTCTGTATGCACCTTTACTGCTCCACGGTTAAATGTGACTGTGGAGCGCGTCTTTTTGCCTATTATCAAACGAAATAGATCCAACTGTCTCTTAATAGTCTGACTACAAATTAAAGTTCTAGTAGATTGTCTGAAGAAGCTGTTAATCATTCACGCTGTTTCTTTTCTGGTTTATTTGGTTATCGTACATTTAATACATATATCTAGTTCGCTACTATCGGAAATAATCAGAAAGAACAAACTAGCATAGATGATATTTGTACAGAACTCAACTTTTTAGGTCAGTCAGTCCATCTCATGACAAAAAAGTATTTGATTAATAGAGTCTACCAGTACCTACTGGAATCTGAAAACAGATATTACATAATATCCTCAAGTTATACAAAGATCTATTGAGAGATGCATCATTGGAATAAGAAAAATAGGTGTCATCAACTGACAAAATATCTGAAATGACAATGGGTAGGATATTAAGCAAAACAACAACAAAAAATTAATTGGGTACTGGACCAAAGAAACACCCTAATATAAAATGGAACTATGATATCAGGAACATACCCTGGTCCCAAAGAGGTAAAAACAGAAATGCATGGAAAGCAATGAGAAAGGAACATGTAAGGGACCCTACAACATGAAATATCGGTACAATATAACTGAATGCGATGATAAAATAAGGAATATGTAGAGACAAGTTGGTACTCCTTCAATGTTTATGCATATAAAATTATAGGACACTTTCTATATATACACTTGAGAAAGGGATGTTTTGGATGTTTTCATTTCATTCCATTTTTTCATTTCTTCACATTTTATTCATTTTGGAACAATCTGACTGGGCGCCATTCACATTACGTTGGGCGCTATTCACGTCACGTTGGGCGCCAGTAGTGTCGCCCATATTGTATTCATTTTATGCTGTAACTCACAATTAACGAGAGTGAAACAAAGTAAACAATAGTTTCGTAGGCAGTTGTGCAAGTTATTTATCTATTGTCATCATGATGTACTATCTCACCAACAACCAACTTTCAGTAGAAATTTAAAGACACCAAAAAGTAAGCCATCATAATCTCTATTAACAATCAATCATCATTTACACAAATGTTCTCAATAAGCGTGATGTGATGTGGGCAAAAAAATGTGTGTGCTTTTCAAGAGAGAGTAATTTTATTAATAGTGATTGATAAACTAACTACCTGGGACGCTGGTGTCCCTTCATCATGAGACTTCGGAGCTGGCGAACAGCTCTTTCGTTGTATACCTCGATGAATTGTCCATTTCTGGAATTTCGTCTATGTCATTCAAAACAATAATGTAATAAAAATAATAAAAAAGTGTGTTTCTCTGTATTAAGAAAAACAATCAAATCAATAGACTAGTTCTCAAACTCAAAATGGTGATAATTCTTGCTTATGCTTGTAAAAATACCTGCGATGGCTCACTGGATGCGGAAAGAGCTCTAGAAAAATAGGCAACAGTGTTGAATTATTACATAAACTATTGCGAATTGAAAAAAAAAGTTTTTTTGCATAAACTTTTAAAACTTAAGGAAAATCAGGAGATTCTTTATAGATAAATAATTAATGAATAATAAAATGAGTCAATTGTTGGCCCAATATAAATAAATATATAAATTTTCTTCATAATTTTTTACATATTTATTGTTTGAAAAAAATTGTCAACAAATGTAAAATCATTTGCCATTATGTGAAGAAAATTTTTTCCTTAAGTTATATGTTTATTTAATATACAATATAACGAAACGTTGCATGTATATATTTTTTCATAAAGAAAAAATAACAAATAAATATCAAAACCAACATATGGGCAAAAATAAAAAAAACGTATTGCAAATAATAATAATACATTGAAACAAAAAAGAAAGTTTTTTTTTAGTCTTTTGTTTAAATAATAAAAATGAAACATTATAAAAATTAAAAAATATAAAAATACAATTTATTTCAACAAACTGTGCTAAAAATGTAAGTAATCTAATAGTATTTTCGTATGTAAAAAAATAATAATCTATATATAAATAGGCTAAGACAAAACGATTAGGTACCATTTTCACCTCTGTTTCTCAACCGATTTTCTTCATTTTTGTTTTGTTTAGTAGCTACTGACGACCTTCAGTGCAGAATGCTAATCTTAATTTATAATATTGGTTTATTAATTAAATAAAATATAATAAAAATTCATTATTTACGTCAATAATGTCGCCAGACTAAAACCATTGAGTAATTATTTATAGACAGACCAATGCTATTATATACTTAGAGCATGTACTTCTGGAGGTGACATGCAAGCGTTGTTATTGTTTAGTGGGTAAAGTAATCGTTGAATATCATAATTATACAGGGCGATTCCAGATATGTTAGAAATAATTTTTTTAATGGGTGGCACATAAGCAATTGCATATTTAGGGTGTTTAAAATATAGAGTAGAGTGCAATTATAACTAATAAAATAATTATATAGGGAAGCCCATTAGCGGTTGAATTTACAGGGTTTTTGGAATAGAAGGTGCAGTAAAATTACAGTTATACAGGGTGGTGCAAAAAATGTTATACATAGATGCATATACAGGGTGGCGGAAATGGAAATGCAACATTTCGTAACCCATAAGCAGTTGTATATATAGTTAAGATGAAATATAGGGTAAGAGGAATTATAGATATACAGGATGGTGATAAAAAATGTTAGAATAGGAATTGATTTATAGAGTAGCCGACGAAGAGTTCCATATATATAATGATTGAAATATAGGTCGGAGTAGAATTATAGTTACAGAAGATAATTAAAAATTTCATAAACAAAAAGTTTAAATATGGTGGGTCATAGGCAGTGGCATATACAGAATGGTTTACCCGGTGGTTGAAAAATGTTAAAAAATATTATGCGTGGTCTATAAGCAGTTGCATATACAGGGTGCCGGAAATATATAATGAGATGGAATTATTATATTGAGGATTTTAATAAATGTTAGAGAATTGAGTGCAATTATAGCTATACAGGGGTGTTAAAAAAATAAATATGTAGGGTAGCCCATTAGCAGTTGAATTGTTGTCATATTAAATTAAGAATTACGAATTTGAACACAAATAAAGTTCTATGAATTATATCTGAAAAAACTTGAATTTCGTTACTTATTTGTAGAAGCGAGATGTAAGACCGAAATCTAGGATTTTCGAGGAAACTATCACACAGAGGTTCCTAATCTGTTCTCCCTAAAGTCCTAGGATAGAATGTCACGATAAAATTTTCATGTTACTTAACCTGCCAGAGATATTGACACAATTGGTCGAATTTCGACCACTGGGCGACAGCTAGTTATTATAAAAATATAACTCTCTTCATTTCGATTTTTTTAACTTCAATAATTAATAAATAATATAATCTCGAATTTGAAAATAATTTTGATTAACAATTATTCAACCTACAAAATAAAAGCAAACTAAATATATTCATTAATTAAGAAAGGAACATTTTACGAAATATTAGTAAAACATCTTCACTATTATTTTTTTAATATTTAAGAACATAAATAAAATATATTTGTGACGGCCGGGTGGTTAAAAAAATGTTATATAGTGTGGAACATAAGCAGTTGCTTATACTTGGCATAGAGGGCGAAGTAAAATTATAGGTATACAGGTTAATTTAAACAATAGAAAAATAGAAACAGTCAATAGGGTGGAGAGGATTAATACTTATACAGGGTGGTTGCAACATCCTGTGGAGGTGAATTATAGTTGTACAGGGTGATTCAGAGAATGATAGGCAAAGTTTATATTGGGTGACCAATACACAGGAACATTTACAGGGTGGTTGCAATATAGGGTGAATTAGAATTATATTTATAGAAAGTGGGCCAAATAATAAAACAAATAAAAAAGTTAAAAAATATGTGGCTAATATAAAAAAATACAAATTACAGAGAGAGGGAGAGATAAGAATACGCTAAAATAATCAATAGAATTGCACCTTAAATCAGATATTATTTTTTTAATATAAATTATTCTAGGTATCATTCTGAATTCAGTGAGCACTTTCCCAAATTTTTATAAGCCTTAGCAATATTAACACAATTTTTAGTTTGTAAACTCAGACTGCGACCCCGTTTTTTTCTCAATAATTTCCTCCCAATATAAATTCAGCAGCATTCACTCGATATTTTAATCTGTTCATCTTTAAATGATGTTTGAAGAATGAAACCAAACGCTTGCTAAAAATCAGACTTCGGTCTCGCAAATACTTTCAAATTAAGAAGAGAAAAAAATTCACATACATGCCTTCAAGTAAATAATTTACAAGTCAAATCGCTGCTTAACATGCCCTTCAACTGAATGTACGTGAACAAAAAAATGAAAACCTACCTTTTCCTCATGATCGGATTCGTCGTTGGATCCGGCATCTGATCCGGCCTCCGATTGGGCACCGTCTTCTTTGGGGGCGTTCAGTTTTCTGGCTTGTTTGTCCATCAGGCTGGTTCTCGATCTTGTCTTCTTCCAACTGTAGTAGTACTTCACTAGGCTGGCTATGCTTTTGTCTGGCAACTAGAAAAAAGAATCATTTATAAATAATTCTGAACAAACTTCAATATACAAACATTTTGAGCAAAGTAGTGTTCTTATGAAAAGACAAATTATTTAGTTTGGTGTGAGATATAGACAACAAGTGGGAAGTTGGTTACAATATGAAAACAGGAAAAAAACATGTAAAATTGCTCAAAAGATTTTGATGATTTCTGATGAAACTAAGACTTTTGTCTGGTAAGTGATAATCATAGAATTATCCTATGCCTCCTATCAGAAAAAACTCAAGTTCTTAATAAAAATTATGTCTGATAGACACACTTAGTCACTTTGTGTTGAAAGCACAATTACTGGTGCAAGTTATATCAGAAAGTTCTACAAGGTCACCCACCACCATTGTAATAGTAGTGGACTACCCTGAAGTGGAAGAAATCAAATATTTCAACTGGCTTGCTTTGTCCCTAAATAAGAACCCCATAAAGCAGGCTTTAGATATGCTGAAGAAATCCTGCCAGAGCTTGTCATATCTCATAAAATAGGTAAATAAAGCTTTAATAGTAGGACAATCATTCTTTAACCCTAAAAAACTTTGAAAAATATGGTATTTTTGGGAATCTATTGCACTGGTTTTATAACTATCTGACCAACAAGTTACACAATTTGACTCCCATTTTATATATCTTCATAAATGATTTAATTCAATGTCTGAGATACTTTAAGTGCCTTTTATTTGCTGATGATTTAAAGGTATTCCTAATAATTAAGACTGCCTGAAGCTGCTAGACTGCAGCTAGAGGATTAGAATGGTAGAACAGGGTCGATAATTTTTGAAACCAAGAAAAATAATAGTAGGATGAAACCCATTGGAAGAGTAGGAAAATATAACAACTATAAAAGAAAAAATAATTTACGGGCGATCTGAGGTCAGGAAGTGGGACGGGGTGGGGTTTCAAGGGTAAAAAACGGTTTATCTCGATTTCCGGCCAAGTCCAATGGAAAAAAGTTAAATAGCAAAGTTGTAGGTAATAAAAAGCTCTACAACTTTTGGGTTTACACTTTTATAGACCCTCAAAATTTATATGAAACATTAAAAAAAACAAGTTTTTGGTTTTGTATTTTTATCCTTTACACACTGTAATTTTTTTATTGAAAATATTTATTTACTCACTTTATTTTGACTCAATATCCAAAAAGCACCTTAATTTTCATTCGAAAATTCTCAAGTCAAAATATTTGTTTTTGATGGTGTAAAAAATATATTCATTACTATGGTAAATGTTCTCAGAAAATGCAAAGAAACAAAAGAAACTCAAATCCGAAAATTAAGTAGTAATAGAGCTACCCCACTTCTCTATGAAATTGTATCTCCAATTTCTGATGAAAAAAGTGAAAATTTAAACAAGTGTTTGTTTTGTTGTTTTTAAGTAATCTTAAAAATGAATTTTCATCAAGTGAAGACTGAAACAATCATCACTTATAATGTTTATTCATTGACCCTTCCATTAGGGTAAATAAACTCAATTTTAAAACATAGATACTCAATATATTTCTATTGAACACTTTCCAAAGGAAGCTTCTGATAATTACAAAGTTTTTGTCAACTGATCTAAGCACCTTGTAGATCAGAGCATACAAAAGAAAAAATAAAGTACTTTCAAAGCACCTATGCTATAAAATGAGCTTAACAAAAATATATATAATTTACTAGCTTTGCCAATTTAATGTTCAAAAATTAAAGTTTGTAACAAACAACACAAGGTCATTAAACTCAAATGTGGACAGGGAGCATTGCTTACCAAATAATCAAAATTTAGATAATTCTTTTCTTGGTTAATTACTTTACACTTAGATACAATATAAAGTAGATTATTTTAAAAGCACCAATCATAACAATATTTAGAATTGGTTGCAGACCATAGCAATCTTCAGCACAAACAATTTCTACAAATTGTTACATGTTAGTCTACTTGAAAAGTCATCTATGAAAATAACAAATAGCAAAGGTCTCAGAACTGAGCTCTGAGAAACTCCCTGATGTAGCTAGGAATAAGTAAGATCTGAAACCATCTTTAAAAACATATTGGCTCTTGTGGTCTATATACACTGAAAAACATATTAAATTGACTACCAAACTCAAAATCAGGCAACTTAGGTAATAGAATGCTGTGGTCTAATTTGTAAGAGGCATTTGAGAAGTCAATTTAAATAACTTCTACTTGACTTTTATTACTGGGTTATAATGGTCAAGTTAATAAGAGCAAGCCATTTCATTAGGAATTCATTGTGAATCAAAAATGTGATATTGTGTTCCAAATAATTGGGCAGCAACTGCCCCCCCCCTTTTTCTTCTGTAAATACATCTATGGCAATGGAGATTTTTTCTATTATTGTTATGTTCATTTTCTGATAAAAGGTATTTTTGTAGTACAAACCTGGAAAAGAAAATAATGCTTTGATTTTCTCAAAAAAATAACCAACCAACTAAGATTTAATCAATTCATATACAATGAGCCTTTAAAAGTTAATGGAAAGTTGATAACATTTTATGACCTTTCATTTATATTACTGGAAACTCATATTTTTTTCTCCTGATTTGTTTACAACATCCAAACCACTTAAGAATCAACTAATGGAAGAAAATCAAGAATATTAAAAATAAAAATTGCAGGAAAATGAATATCTCAAATATGTAGATACAGAAATATGGATTTTTAATTTATGTGACTTGTTTTTGAATATTTATTTATTTATATGCATTATGCATTTTTTAAATCTATTTTGTTTTGTGACAATTTGTGTGTGGTGGCAAAATTCAGCTAACTATTATCTATCAATTTTTTCAAATATTTTAGCAACATTGGAGGCTGTGGAAATAGGTATGTAATTGGATAGCAAGTTTTTGCTGCCAATTTTAAAGACTGGAATAACTTCAGATATCTTAAGAGCATTATGTCTTACTGACTGCTCAACATGTGAATTGAAAATATGTGTAAGGGGTAAAGCTATAAATTGAGAGGAAGGCTAACAAATTTTGTATGAATTTTGTCCACTCATCACATAAATTAGTAAGTTACTGAAATTTGTTTACATGATCTCAGCTAATTCATGTATATTATTAGCTTGTTTATAATTTTGGGCAGTCATGTGACTTTGCTTGAGAGTTTTATACAGTTTTAAGTGGAAATATTCACAATTTTAATAATTTTAATTCTTACTGCTCAATGTTACTCTAAGAAGATTTTAGCTAAATAATTTCATTTAATTAAAAATACTATGATAAATTTTGCCCTCAGTCTCTATTATATCATAACTTTCATAAATATACAGCTTTTCTTTATGTTTACAAGATCTAAGATAGAGATTGTAATATATTTTTTTATTTTAGATTTGGTAATTTATCCATTTGATTATAACTAAGTTGATACATTAGTTTAAAAATGCTACCAATGAGTCAGATGCTTCATCACAGTTTTGTAGAAGGGGAATGGACTTAGAAAAACTTAACCTAACTAAGAAATTTCTGTCAATGAATGGGAATAAGGTACTTTCACATACTCAAAACAGCAATTAAAGGAACCAACCAAAATGGAGGGCAATAAACATCCATGAATCTGCTGCAATCTACAGAAAATAATTACTTCGTGTTGAAAATACAACTTTTTGACTATAATCATAATTACAAAAAAAACAGAAGATGATCACATATTTGTTTTCAAATCAATTTACACAAACCAGTTTTATTAATTATTAATTTCAACTACAAAATTGAATGAAAAATTATTATTTTAATTGATAAGATACCAAAATGTGATACTAAATATTACAAAAGTCTATCTAATCTTGGATTTGTTTGAAGTTATTTATATAAATGATCTTTCTGAGGGTTAAGTTTACCCCCAGAACTAATTTTAAATAAACTCTTCTTACACAAAGCTAACTCCAAATGCTCCTTCGAAATGAAAACTAATGTACATGCATAATAAAAGCAGGCATGGTTTATTTACCATTAACCTTCAAATAATTTATGAAAAATCTATGAACTATAATACTTACCATCTGACGTATTCTATGGAAGCTCTTCCCATGAAATTGGAATGCTTGCTCGAAAAGAACCTTATCTTCTACAGACCATTCATCAGGAAATGGTGTGAAATTGGCTAAGTCAAGCATTGCTCTCTCTAAATCGTGTTTATGCCAGAACAGCATCCCTAGGGCTTGTTCACCATTGTAACCATACTTATCCTTGGCAAGAACAATGTAATCTTCCACTGTAACATTAGTGTAAACATATTTAAATGATGTACAAACTGTAAATAAATTTTACATACATTTTGATTCTGGTATACTTTCAGTGGGGGACCAAACAAGAAGGGCTCTGTCTGCTAACAGTTCTGGTTTTCTTTGGTTTTCAGGTTGCAATTCAGGACAAACTGCTTGATAATCTCTTCCTACTCTAATTTTGTCCACTGGTACTTTAAAAATATAAGCGCCAGATTTATGATATGTTCGGCAAAACAAAAATAAATACAAAATATAAACAACGTAGAAAACTTACCAGAACTCTCGTCTTCGCTGGTGGACTCAGCTTGAACATGTCCGTTCGGACTTGGACCTCGACTTCTCCGGCCGTTTCGAGCATTCTCACTATTTTTTTCTGCCAAAACCATTTTTATGCATTCAACTACACATATAACAAAAATAAAATAAAACAATGACACTAAATCCACAATATAGGTATTCGTGAATCATGCACTGCTTCTTGCCAGCTTACAAAACAGCACCTAAAGCCAAAACTTCTCGCTGGACCAAAGTCCCTGGCATCAGAAACACGTAGTTTGGGTCATAGTTCCAAACTGCACTGTTAGGGGCGCTGCCACTACAAGCTTTGCAATTTATTCTGAATCATAATTTTGTAAACACTGAGATATTCAAAACGTGAGCATTATTTCTAATCTCATTCAAATTTCGGTATTTGTAAATGCAAAATATTTTTATTTTTATTAAAAAAAACCTTCGAATGAAAGCTTTGCAAAAAGGACAGCTGTGGCATACGAATACCGTTAAGTGATTGGTTTGATGAAATGTTAATCTTACTGTTTGCCACTTAAATAATGAGTTTAGTAACACACATGCTGATACGTTAAAAACGAACTTCCAATTATTTGACTCACTGTAAAGCTTAGTGAGAATTACAAAACAGAATTGCTGCCAAGTCAAACCAATCAGCTATCACGAATCATCAAAGCCTCTTGGTCGTCATTTTTTAAATGGCAGATTTAGACGACGATAGTTCCGCCATTAATTTTTGATAAATATAGTAGGTACTTAATTTCTTAGATCATTTACCATCTAGATATAGCCTGTCAAGCATAAAATCGTGGCAACGCTAGAAAGAGAGGGCAATAGAGACAGTAAGAGGCTATTTCACTTAGTGGGTGGAAGCAGCCAATGAACAACATACTGAACGTATTTCATTGGAAGCAGCTCCCAACCCTCTCTATTGCGCTCTCTCTCCTTAGTCTTACCTCGACATTTGTGCACTGCAGGCTATCTCTAGAAAG
The DNA here is from genome assembly GCA_034190945.1 of Octodonta nipae. NCBI lineage: Eukaryota > Metazoa > Arthropoda > Insecta > Coleoptera > Chrysomelidae > Octodonta > Octodonta nipae. Next base: position 57,813,560 of record CM067224.1, on the reverse strand, counting down.
TAAATGCTCTAAGACTTAATTTCTTAATTTAGATTACAATAAATCCTAAACAAAATAAAATTTTCCTTACTGGCGGTAAAAATGATTTCAATCTGTTCTGTGAATATGGTAAAATCGTTAAAGCTTTAATTATGCTCCAACTTAGAGCATACACCTCCTGGAGGTAGCTTGAAATGCATAAATGTCGTGCCAAAGTTAGAAAGAGAGGGCAGTAGAGAGAGAGCAAGAGGCTATTTCACTGGACTGGTAGGTGCAGCCTTGGAGCTCATTGAATGCAGTACCCAATACTCTTACCCTCTTTCTAACCTAGCCTTGGCACGATATTTATGGACATCCTTAGAGCTTGTACCTTCTGGAAATAGCCTGCAGTGCACAAATGTTGTGGTAAGAGAGAGGGCAAGAGGTCATTTCACTGGAAGCTGCTTCCAAAGAAATACGATCAGCATCTTGTTCATTGGCTGCTGCCACCTACCAAGTGAAAGAGCCTGTTACTGTCTCTATTGCCACGATTTTGTGGATTGGAGGCTATCTCCAGAAGGTACATGCTCTAAGTGTATAGCAGGCTACCTGTAGGAAGTAAATGCTCTAAGTGCCCAAAGGGTAAAATGCTAGAGAGTTATGCTCTAAGGGCAAAATATAGCATGCGCCCAGTGAGTAATACTGACTGCATGCGCCATGCCCTAATATTGTATTGTTTTGAACGTATGTCGTTTCACTTTAGTACTTTATTAAAGCTACATTTACGCTTTCCTAATTTAAAGGCACGCCCCCCGGAGCCCCTAGTTAACAATAGGGCTTTTCATATTCGAAAATTTTTAGTGGGCATGCGTCAACTTCTGTTATTTTTTTCAGGCAAAAAAACATTGTTACATGTCAATGGTGTGAAAACTGCTCGAAAAAAATGACGCACAGGAACAAAAAAATTTCGAATATGAAAAGGCCTATTTGAGAAGACCGGAGTGGGAGTGGAGCATGTGCACCCTTTAGTTCGTTAGGAACATAGATAAGAATTATATATACAGAGTTAGGAATTGGTAGGTGCATTTTAAAATGCAGTTTCCTTTTCCCGTTGTAGCTATTACTATATTAATGTAATTATAAAAGCCATCAGAATTTTGCATAAGTTGGTATAGAAGCTTAAAGGGAAATGCATCACTACGGTGCGATATTTGTCAGATACCTCAGACCTTTTTATCATAACAAAAGCCTGTGCTATGAAGCATACTATGAACCGATGCTAATATGTACAGGGTGTTTTTAATATAGGCATATAATTTCCTAAGGGTGCGTTTTAGGGCACATGTTAATAGGGACTTTTTGGCATACGTTAATGAGTTCTAAACACAGAAGTAGTTTGGAACCCTATTTTAGAAACACCCTGTATATCAGAAGCTGCAACCAAATGCAACCAACGGTGTATGACATGAGAAGGAAACTTGAAAACATGCCTGCAACAAACAAGTTCAACAGTCTTAAGGAAATAGGATGCACAAAGTGGACTAGCGCTATCTATGACTGTTTATTAGGAATATTATATTGATAAATTCATCAAAACCCCCGAAAACTTTTATTATTATTACAATTACTTAACTTTCTGGGCCTTTTACCCACTTTAGAATCCCATTTTGGACTGTTTCAACATAGCTGATTTTGAAACTTACTAATTCTCTACATATAAGCAGTTGTGGTTTACTCCATGAAGCTTTCAGCTTGGCTGTGAACAAAAAATAACGATTTGGAGTTTGCCTACAAACATTGACACTCCAAAGGTTCCATTCTTTTACCAGAATTCAGAAACCTCCAATTCGGTACTATGGTAGGCTAAAATGCGGGCATGATTCTATGTAAAAAAACTGCTTCAGTTCATGAGGGATGCCATTAGATTACCACGAAGCCAGCCAAGGTCTAAAGGCCCCAAAAGAAGAAGGAGGGAAGCTTCTTTATGTTTTTAAATACATAGATTTCTTGGGTTATTATATGAAAAATAGTCCATCTGAGGTTTAAACCCACAAAAGTTACTTTCTTCCAGACTCTTGGCGTTAAAATTACCTAGTTTTAAATTTACTTATTTGGAGGCTCTTGGAAGTTGCCATCGCCCTCATCCCCACAGAGCCGCCCCAGTTCTTGACCTTTAAAAGAGATACCATCATTGAAATATAACTCATCATAGTTGACAAACAAATTGTGCAAGTCACCCTTTTTTGCCTTCTAGATCGTGAATATCTATAGATAAAAAAAATGGATTAGGACCTGGCTGAAAAAACTAGTTCCTAATGAACTGATAAAACACTGCTTGTGAGTAAACTCAGTTTAGAAGAAAATTAAAGCTTATATACTTTGGTGGTTTTGAACAGCAGAACCTATGGCACTACCAATGCTGGTAGCATTAATGTACCTGATCTGATAATTAGCGACAACAAGTGTTCCAAAAGTTTTATTTCATTGCTACCTTTCTTTGTAATTGAAAACAATGCTATAGAAGACGTAATATATACAGACAAGTTTGAGGCTAACACATATTTGAAACCCATTTTCGTCAACAGTTGTAACCTGAAAACCCCTGTAGGTAAAAAACTTTGGTTTATTCCACGCAAAAAAGCTACATCTCGAGGTACCTAAATCCAGTTGACCAATAAAAGAAAGCTTCGGTACTTTGGAAGAGTAGATTCTGCTCTCCTACTACTGTTTGTAACGTGAACGTACAGGAACTGATAATTATCATCAAGTTCTAAAAATAATTATCATCAAGTTCTAAAAATCTGTTCTGTTTTCAGGAAGTCAGTAACATATCGTTTTGACGAATACCGAGTTCCACTTGTTTCCCATCACCTTGAATCAAAAGCATCTACAAAACCAGAAGAGCACATAAACTTGAAAGTCTGTATATTTAAAAAGTCCAAACGTTTCAAGGTCTAAATCAGACCCGTTTTCAATGGTATTAACACAAAATGAACAAGACATTAAAAGGATTCGCAATGTCAAATATCGTAATCATAATTTGATTACGATATTTGTCATTGTGAATCCTTTTAATATTTTTAATTTCTTGTTCATTTTGTGTTAATAAATACCGTTGAAAACGGGGTCTGATTTAGACCTTGAAATGTTTGGACTTTTGAAATTTACAGACTTTCAAGTTTATGTGGTGTCATTCCCAAAGAACTCAGAAAAAAATAAAAACCAGAGATGCCACAATTCTCATTCAGAAAACAACCAGAAAAGCACACTTTAGGTTTTGAGCAAAATCAAGTCAGTTATTTATGGTTAACCTTTACTTCTTTATAATATACTATATGTTTAAAGCAGCATATGCTCTGAAAATGAACTTTTGTTACAGAAACTTGGAGCCTGTAGAATCAGTTGTTACATCCCCTCCATCACCTATTGTCCGTTATATTATTAAAAATTGTAAAGCTATATCAATATGTTGTATATTTCATGAATTACATTAATGTATCTTGTCAAACAAATGTATAGGGTGTCATATGATTAATTACAATAGACAATATGTTCTGAACAAAACAAAAAAAATCACATATTGATACTTTAAGGAAGGGAATCTACTTTTCAAAATTCACATTCATTCATATTAGGAAATTGTCCAGAACTCACAAGAACAAATTTTATGACAGCTAAAGCATGAGATGAATACAGTCATTCATATTTAATCTAAATATCTAATAGCTGATCAATTGTACTACCTGATTTAGTTGTATCTTATCTGCACCATATTCAGCTATATTTTACCAATATTCCATAATGTGGTCTCCATAACAGATTTGTTTCCATGCGCTTCTATTTGAGCTTTTTGTTGGGACTACTTTCCATCTTACACTAGGAAGTTTCCTTGGTCTTTTTGTGCAGCCTGTGACACCGCTGAGTAATTCTTGTCGCCTTGTCAAATGTCCTTCACGGATTTTACTTTGTCTACTTGCTACTACGTGCTACTTGCACGGAGATATTATTTTTTTACCTTTCCTGTGGATTAATACTGAGGGCGGTGTTCCATTGTTCTAGTATGTCTGGGCCTTATACATTAGGTACGGATTTTGTCTGTTTTGTCCTTTTTCATGTTCTTCGCCGCTGAATCTCCAGCTTTCACGAGTACTTCAGGTGGTGTTCTTTTGTCACCTGTACTTCATGAGTTTTGTGGCATTTATATGAGTCCCTGTAGTATTTGGTAAAGTGCATCATTATTGTTTCTGTTATTCAAATGCTTTCTCCTTTTAATGCGATTACCTGCATTTTCCTGATTATTGTTGCTGTATAAGCATTCTTATAGCTTCTTGATGTTAAACTGCAGATTGTTTTGGTCTCTCATTGTAATTTTTAATATCTGCATCCTTTTCGTTATGAGTTTGGCCAGTTCAGTATATCCTACACGTTGATTTCGTTATGTTCCATCTATTTTCTCGCACAAGTTACTGTTGTATTAATTACTTGGGTGGTATTTTGAAATTGTAACTTTTCTTTCTTCAGAATTTTCTATCAGATTTTTAATTTGTGTTAGCTTGTCATTCTCTGTTTCAAATGCTTTTGATACTAACATTTGTTTTATCATAAGGAAACGGATTTTAAGGATTTTTATACTAAAAAGCAATCTATCGCATTTCAAAATATATTTTCAACATTCTCAATAAAAATATTTTAGTTTTTACAAACAAAAACTCTCTCCCTTACATTAACATACAGTACAAAAATAAAATCGATTTCAATGACAAAAATCAAAAATATAAAAAACATATTGTGAAGAAACAATTTAGAATTTTTTTATGGAGAACATTATAGATCTGGTTTTTGAAAAAGTAATAAATTTAAGAGAGTAATAATGAAAACAAATTGTTAATAACACTGGATTAATAATATGAAAACAGATAAAAAAACTTGGAAACGTGATAAGAAACAATGAAGATAAAAAAGTATGTTAAAAATTCCTTGGTTTTCTTGCACGTCCTCGTCCTAAGGCGGGATAGTTTGATGTAAATGAACTTTCGGCTGTAAAACAGAAACGATACGCACATGTTTCAACTACTGACAAAACAATCAATTGAATAATCCTGGTAATGTAATAATACAAAAATTATTATTAGATTACTATGAAATTGTGCCTCTTAGGGTTTCTAGTGTAAAGGCTTGTTGAATTGTATGAAAATGCTCAACATGTCATGTCAGATTACATTTAAGAATAGACAGTTGTTGTTTTTTAAATTACATAAAAATGGGCTCTTTGTCTAGTGGTGCAACATTTGTTGTTTTCTAAAGCTTCAAGGTCTCATTTAACTATAACCTTATAATCTGAATTATTAAAATATAAATTAAAAGTTTGATTTTGGTATTTTTATTTGACATAAATAGTCCAAGATCCCAGAGTAATCAGACATACCTTATTTTTACAAAGATAAAACATTAGGTTCTCAGTAGCGTTTCATATGCTTTGAATACTTGTGTGGTTGTGGAGTTTGCTCTGTGAAACCTGGGCAGGTACCAGGTGAGAAAGGTAACTAAAAATAAGAGTTACTTAACTTAAATTTGTATGGCTGATTTTTATAATTTGTAGAATATTGCCCTGAAGTAGTATTGTAAGTGACCAGAACTTTTGTCAGACTCTTTAAAGCTCCACAAAAATGAAATGAACATTACTTATTTTTACATTCCCGATTTTTTATGTTATTAAGGTAATTATTTTAAAGGTGTATTTCATCAGTGAGGCAAATTGTAATGATCAAACATCCCCTAAACACAAAAATTATTGAGCCGTAAGAGTACTATGCATGCGTTTCTGAGCTAGTGAGACGTCCATATTAACTCAGTTCCCCTTCTTAAACTCACAATATGTTTCAGTCTATTAAAATAAAAATAATTATTTATTAAATACAATTGTTCCGAAAAAAAAAAATTCTCCGAATATATGCAATAAATTAATTTACTTTCGTAATTATTAACTATTACCTTAATGTTGAAGTTCATCTAGTTTAAACAGAGATGCAAAAAATGGAATCGAAAGCAGTAAGTATTTATTAAATATTGAAATAATTTACTGACACGCATTGAATTTAGGGTATGTTTGGTCATTACAATTTTCCTGACTGATGAAATATAACGTTGTAATAATTACCTTAATAACATATTAAAAAATCAGACATGTAAAAATTTATTTTTTGTGGAGCTTTAAAGCATCTGACAAAAATTCTGGTCTATGAAAAGTGTCTGATACTTACAATACTACTTCAGGGCAATATTCTACAAAAAATAAATAAAAATCAGCCATACAAATTTAAGTTAAGTAACTCTTGTTTATAATTACCTTTCTTACCTGGTACCTGCCCAGGTGTCACAGAGCAAACTCCACAAGCACAAGTATTCAAGGCATATGAAACGGTACTGAGAACCTAAGGTTTTATCTTGAAATGAAATAAGTTATGTCTCATCACTTTGGAATATTACTCAAAAACGAGAAAATCATGCACTTCAAATTACAGGCGATGTTGATATTTTTGGTGCATTTAAAATATAAGAACCTGGGCGACCGAGCCTCGCTAGTGATAACGACATTTCACCATGTTTGCTATATACACATATTTTTGCGGACAAAAATAATATTTAAGGCTTCTCACTTACCTAACCAATAATTAAATTTCTATGATTTTATTATTTTAATTATCTTATTAAGTGTCAAACATGATTTCACCAAAAAATATAAATCAGACCAAAAATCTTTATTGGGTCTGTTAAGCAGTGAGTGAGAAGCCCCCTAGTGTGTTCTACTTTTACTTTTTTAAATACCCTTACAGGTTATTTAAAATAGTCCCTTTCAGATTTTGCAAACAATATTAAATAAATATTCAAAAATGCTCTGACCTAAAAACATATAAATGTGTAAGTTTGTGTGATAATACCTCACTCATGAAAAATATTTTGCTACATGCTTTCCCTTCAAATCCAAGCATTGGTCATCATATCTTACTATGATGTTTAAACCTAACAAAAACGTTTTTCAAAAATCTGATTACATCTCAATTATAAACAAAATAATTTGGTTAAGTGCGAGTTGGACTCGCATACTCGTTTGAAATTGATAAAAATTATGCAATTTTATTTTCCACACATAGACTTTTTATTTTTTCTGTTTTTAGATTAGAGTTTTATTTTACTCATAAACTTTCAGGGAAGCCTTTTATAATCTAGTGTCTGAGTTTGAGGCTCTGTAGACTGGAAGATAAAGGGAAAATAGGTCAAGTTTTAAATAATAAATTTTTAAATCTGTTAGACACATTATTTAAAAATACAAATAAAATATATTTTTCAGAATTTTAGATAGTGTAGTGTCTAAAGTGGGAAGTAAGTCGATGTTTAATATTTGTGTTAATATCTTTTAAACAAATGATTTAAAAACATGATATATTTGTAATTCACATAATGAGCATTTTATTTAACATATTACATGATGCGTTTGAAAATGGAATTTTTATTTTCCATTTAATTCTATAATTTGTTCCCAAAATTAATATTGGGGTTTCCTACTAATTTTTCTTATAAATTTCAAGTGAGTCCCAGTACCCCCAATTATTTTCAAAATTTTAGGTAGTATGGTTTCAGAAATAAAGCGGGAAATGAGAATTTTTTATATTTTTTGTTAATATCTTGTAAGCAATTAATTTTAAAAATATGTAAAATATATATTTGTATTACTCACAATGAGCCCTTTCATTTGAAGTATTGCATGTTACATTAAAAAAATATTTTTTTATTTTCCGTTTAATTGTATAATTTGGCCCCTAAAATTAATATTAGAGATTTCTTCCTATTTTCCTGTACCAAAAAAATTTTAGGTCTTATAGTTTGGGGATAAAAGGGAGGGATAGGTAGTTTTTTTTAATATTTTTGTTAATATATTTTAAAATATTAATTTTAAAAATATGAAAAAAATATATTTGTATTCATCATAATGACCCCTTTCATTTGATATATTACATGATGCGTTAGAAATAATTTTAATTTTATGTTTTCCATGTAATGCTGTCATTTGCCCCCTAAAATTACGATTAGGGGTTTCTCCTTATTTTTCCAGTAAAGGTCAGGTGAGGTCCTATATCTCTATTTTTTTCAAAATTTTACGGCTACTAGTTTCGGAGATAAGGTAGGGGGAATGGGTAAATTTTGGTATATTTTCGTTAATATCTTTTTAACTATTTTTTTTTAATATGAGAAGAATATATTTGTGTTCGTCAGAATGGGACCTTTCATTTGATGTATTACATGATGCGTTTAAAAAAATTGTAATTTTTTAATTTTCATTTAATTCTATAATTTGCCCTCCAAAACTAATATTAATGGTTTCTCCTTATTTTTCCTGTAAAGTTCCGGCAACGTTCTATATTTCCTATTTTTTTTTTTTAATTTTAGGCTCAGTAGTTTCGGAGATCAGGGTGGGAACGGTCGATTTTTTTAGTTTTCCCCACCAGAAGTACCCCGAAAATCAAAATTTCTTCTTTTACGATATGTACTCCTGATCATGTCACCCAACTATACATTGATACCAAATTTCAACCTCTTCCGTCTAGTAGTTTAGGAGAAAATTCCTATGATGTGACCGAGGCAGAAATGCGGAGTGATATTATAAGGGTATCCGTATACGAGTATTGTATATACGGAAACCTAAAAAGAAGTTAGTCAAAGTATAAAATCTAATTATTAAAATATTTATTTCATAAAAAATGCCTTGCAAATCAGAATTTTGAAAACACAAAAATAGTATTTCACTTGATACGTTGGATTTAGCACTGTAACTATTTTCGCTTTGCACAAGGGAATCTTCACCCTTTAAATGTTTAAATATTTGTTTTCAAGATATCAGGCTTTGAAAACTCGTTAATTATTCACTTTATATTATAATGAACCACATCAAACTTTGTAAACTTAAAAACTAACTGTATGTATGCATAATGTATATTTGAATATTGGCTATATTTTTTAAACTACATGTAAGGATATTAAAAATAGTATGATTACAACTGATTATGGCATCACTCACTGTTTAACAGGGCAAATAGGTAATTACTGAAATATAAATACATATATATTATTTAAGACTCATTTCACATATCCACACTGTACTTGAAATTTTGGTAATGAACTTGCTTTACTATCATATTCGACATTAGATACCAGATCAACATCTTAACTGAAGCTAAATGCTAACTGTAAATATATAGTTTATTAAAAAATCCATTTTTATTTGAAAGTTTTGTATCACACTTCATTATCACATTTGACAATATTCAACCAACTTATTTTCTTATTAAAGAAACCTATTTTCTTTTTTCGTCTTACTTCAAAATTATATTTCAATTTTTGATATTACGTTTAACATTTTTCATCTGTAGTTGATTAAAATAAATTTTGTGTTGTTTTACATTATACATCTGAAATTATATGTATTCCATATAAGTTATATCAGCAAAATTGTAAATATGTTTTACCGTTGGATTTTCTTTCCTGTATTGATTTGACTATATTTAAAAAAGTACTTCCCATATATGCAAGGTTCGAAACTTCCAAATGGGAAAATCTCATCAAAATCGTTAGAGCCGTGTTCCAGAACTCAATTACACACACACACACATATACCTATATATATATATATATATATATATATATATATATATATATATATATATATATATATGTTCTGAGAGGCTTCCGCGGTCATTATTATGAACTAAGCTAGGTTCCGGGTGAGAACCACGTCTGAATTTATTGAATACTCGACGTTTCGACTCCTGCTTCCGAGCCATTATCAAGAGACAAAAGTGAAAAAGAGTTTCAGAGTCTAGATCGAACTCGGGGCCTCAATCTGCCTACTCCCCAAGAGTCACTAGGTAACTGAACTGAATTTGTGTCTGCTCTGCTTCTTTTATTTATAGTTCTAACCCAGCGGTAACTATAAATAAAAGAAGCAGAGCAGACACAAATTCAGTTCAGTTACCTAGTGACTCTTGGGGAGTAGGCAGATTGAGGCCCCGAGTTCGATCTAGACTCTGAAACTCTTTTTCACTTCACTTTTGTCTCTTGATAATGGCTCCGAAGCAGGAGTCGAAACGTCGAGTATTCAATAAATTCAGACGCGGTTCTCACCCGGAACCTAGCTTAGTTCATATATATATATATATATATATATATATATATAATTATATGTGTTTTAGGTGGTTTCCGGGAATTCATCCGCGTAGTTGGTGATGGTAAAATGACCATCGATCCCGGCAGGGATCAGTTATCAACTACGCGGATGAATTCCCGGAAACCACCTAAAACATTTAGTGCCCGCGAAAACTTAAAAACAAATATATATATATATATATATATAAACGAACTGTTTACATAATATATATATATATGTTTTAGGTGGTTTCCGAGAATTCATCCGCGTAGTTGATAACTGTAAAATGACGACGTTTCGGCAGAGTCACATCTGCCCTCTTCAGGTCGGGTCGTCATTTTACCATCGATCCCGGCAGGGATCAGTTATCAATTGCATCTCGATAATTATAAAACTGCCAGTAATAAAAATCAATAATGCAGCCCAATAAATTTTGAATAATAATTTATTATAAAAAATGTTTAAATCAAAAATATTATGAAATAAAACCCCTCATAGTTAATTTAAAGCAACCACTGAACTTCTAACATTTATTAACGCAAATATAATAACTGAATTCACTTATTTTTGTTTAATAACAAAATTTCAGTTTCAAATGGAATTTACTGCAACAATAGCTGGAAGAAATAAAAATGATTATTAATAATTCTCCAGAGAACCTTACTTCGACCAAACTCTCAGTGTTTACATGAAGAGAACACCTGTAATCAGTTATTTTAATATCACTTATTGAGTGAACTTTTGATTAGTACTAAGCAGACATGTAATATTACCTAAGACAGCCTATTATCAATACACAAAGGTTTAATTGTATAAATTTGGATATCTTGAAGTGGCTTTAGAACAACAATACATTAGTTGTATCATGTTATTGAAAATCAGTTTATGCAATATATACTCATTGACAAAGACATTGCAACACCCTGGAGATGTTTAATATTGTTTTAGTAAAACATAGATGCTATAGTAAGCAGTAAATGATTAAAATTTGGTAAGGTTTGGTGAATGTTTGCTCATGTAAACTGTTTTTATCAATTAATATTCCATTTGCATTCTTTTTGTAATTTCCAAAAAAAAAAACTGTTTCGTGGGATCCAAAATCGATCTGTTGTAAGGTTAAAATGCCTATTACGTGTACGCCGAATGAATCGCCAGCCAAGGTAATTTGAAAGAGGTCGAATTATTGGTTTAGGGGAGGCGGGTTTTTCATTTCGAGAAATCGTTAACCGCACAAACAGAAATCCAATTACTGTTATGAGATGTTGTCAAGCGTGTTTTGATAATATCCAAAATCGGAGAAAAGTAGGCACCGGACGTGGAAGGGGCACAAATTTGATGAGGTTCCAGACCGATGTCTAAGAGTTATGACCTTTGGAGACCGATTTTTGACAACTCGAAGTTTGGTTGAAGAGTGGTTAGGAGAACAAGGCCATATTGTAAGTGTCCGAACGGTTTACTCGCCGTATAAGGTCTTTTGGACTGCAGCATTATCGACCCCATCTTGTGCTACCTTGACGGCTAAGCATCGACGGCAACGACTACAGTGGTGCAGAGAACGACATTTGAATGTCGAATGCCTTCAGGTCGTCTTCTCTGATGAATCTGGATTCTGCTTATGTGCTTAAGTGACGTCAAGAGAAAGACATCAACCTCAATTTGATGTTGAGCGACATGTACACCGAACAGTGGACGTTATGGTTTATGGTGCGGGGTGCTACTGCACATAAAAGTAGGTCACCTTTAGTCTTTGTTCGAGGCAACATGACAGCACAACGTTATCTTCAGAAAGTAGTGGAGCTGTATGTACTCCTTTACCTTAATCGGCCATATTTCAACAAGATAATGTTCGGCCTCATATTACTCGAGTTGGTTGAAACTATTTTGAAGAGACCCATGTGAATATGTTGCTATGGCCGCCCAGATCCCCCGAACTTTCGCCCATAGAATATGTTTGGGATATGAAATTTACCCCAGAGATCACGGGCTTTGGATTTTAAGACATGAAATCCAGATAGCTGGGGGTAGTATTCCTCAAGAAGGAATAAACCACCTTGAATCAATGCCAGGACGTGTTGGGGAGTGTATAGATAACCGCGGTGGAAAAACACATTATTAACAAACTTAATAATAAAAAAAATTTAACTATTATTTTTTGTACAAATTTTAATAATTTACTGCTTAGTATAGCATTTGTGTTTTACCAAAACAATAATAAATTTAAACATCTCCTTCTGTGTGTTGCGATTTCTTTGCCAGTGAGGATACTTTCTTCTTATAATCACGCGTGACTATAGTCTCAACATAGAAAGTGTTATTATCAGGCAAACAACACATTGATTGAGCCAAAAGTCTGAATCCATATACACCGAACAGTACGCTTTTTGGTATGGGGTACTATTGTAAAAACACAGTTTTGCAGCCTAACACCAAACCTTTATTTTAAAATAAAGGTTTGGTGTTAGGGTGCAAAACTGTGTTTTTACATTTGTGACACACCAAAGGTTCCACAGCTTTTCCATGAATATTGCACATGGAAGTAGGTTGCCTTTAGTCTTTGCTCGAGGCAACATGACAGTGCAACGTTATCGTCAGGAAGTAGTGGAGTCGTATGGACTCCCTTATCAAATTCTTTAATCAATAAAATGTATACATTTTACAGAGATATATAAAAGACATTTCAGCCATTCTGTTACCCGGCTGTAGGGTTCACAATTTTATGAACAGCTAAGCTGTTCTTATGTGTCGTTACCTAAGTGTCAAAACCTATCTAAACAAATATGAGAATCCTATAACCTTAATCAGTATAATTATAATATTATAAAATAATCTATCTAAAATTATGTCAAAATGTAAACGATAACAGTACAAAAATATAAATTAAAATGACAGAAATATCAGTTCAAAAGACATAATATACAAAACGATTGGGCGTTCAACATTACAGTACATTCTAACTAAAAATATCCTAACCGCCCTACACCGGAGAGACGAGAGCTGAGTTTACCGACGATGCGAGCGAACGTTTGGAACCCGATCGCCTTATGGAATTTACATTGCAGATAACAAATGAACAAAAATTTAAAAAATAACCGTGACAGAGTTGACAATTAAGAAATTTTAATAGCACCATTTATTTAAAAAGAAAGAAAATAGATGAAAATGGCATAGCACACAATGTAAATTAATAAAGGGAAAATTAATGGGAAAGATTGATGAAGGTTTATCTCCATACGGCTTTGTTGAAGAAGTTATGACAAGATAACGAGCCTACGAAGACGCTATGGATCAGTCTATGTTTAAAATAAAGAGTGTTGCAATTTAGAATAGTGAGAAGAGCATCCTTATTGTCACACCAAATACCCCTAGCTCCAATAATAATAGGGTAGACTTTAACGTCAGTGGAATTGTTGATTGCCATCGGTTCATATTGCTCGAGTTAATTTAAACTTTTTTGAAGAGAAGAGATAAACGCGGTCAATAGTTTAATGATGTTCTCCTTACTATAGCATCTATGTTTTACCAAAACATCTGGGCGTTGAGATTTCTTTGTTAGTGAGTTCAGTTCTAGTTGTGATATCAACCAATTTATATGCATAGAAATTAAAATTTTAGATTTATAAACAATTCAGTCTTTCATTGCATAGCAACTGAACCAAAGAATTAACTATACAATTTATGTAGTTTCTGTTTTTTTGATACAGGAGCGATATCCTTCAGGGGGGCGATCCTGTATTAAATTTACCTAAATATAATTTTAAACTCAGATTTCTTGGAGTATTACATTAAAAATAGTCGTTCTGAGGTTTAAACCCATAGAAGTGACCTTCTAGGATCTTGGAGTTAGGAATGCCGCATTTTAATATTAAATATACTGAATTTGAGGCTCTCGGAGGGGGCGGTCGCCCCATCGCCCCCCTTTAGATCTGCCCATGTTTGGATGTTTCGCCTTGGCTCTGCAAGTCCACATATAGGGGTAAAACATCAAGACTTTTCCAAATAAGTATAAATGAACACCAATTCAATCTCTCAAGAAGACTTATAGACAGATCAAGATTGGCAAATCTTATACTAACTGATGATGGTAATGGACCGAGAGCAGACAAAAACATTACTTAAAGAACATTTCTCTTAGAGAAATGAAACAAAGTTTCTGCATGCAAATTGATCACTGTATTCCTACAGTCAAGATTGCAGGTTTCTGATCTTGCACAAGTTACTTGAAAATGATTCAATTGTACGACAGCCCTGAAACGCCAGTATTTTTTTTTCAATTGTAAATAATTATTTTCGTTAGTGTCCAATATCACACTGGTTTACAATAGATTTATCCATAAAACACAAAAAGTATTACTTATCAAAGCAACATTAATGGAAATGTATAATCAACAATACTACGAGAAAATACAAAAAACTTTGGGAAACAATAGCCACAACAGGTTTGTCAAAACAAGACTAACTGAATTTTGCTTATCTTATCAGTTCATGATTTGTATACCTGGAGAGCAAACAATTGGGTGTTTTTTTTACGAATTTCAGAATTAGCATTGATTTTTTTCTGAGTTCTTTGGGAATAACATAACATAAACTTGAAAGTCTTCGTGTTATTCCCAAAGAACTCAGAAAAAATAAAAACCAGAGATGCCACAACTACCGTTCAGAAAACAATTAGTATTGATGTCAGATCGGAGAATACCAGTTTACAGAAAGAATGGAGAGATGTATTTTCTTTACACATACCACCATCAAATAATTTTGGAGCAGGGTCTATCATGTTGCAGAATAGAATATCTTTAGAGGGCCACGGAATTGCTACTGTTAAATTGGAGAAGCTAACTGCTCATAGGTACATTACAGAGAGAGTTGAAACTCCTTATTCTCCTTTTTGTCGGCAATTACTTGGTACTGATGCAAAATAACGCACATTCCCTAGTTACTGGAGTAACTACGGCGTACCTACAGTTTTAGATGGCCTGCACCCAGTCCAGACTTCAGCCGTATTGAGAATGTGTTGGACAATTCTCATAGTTCTAATCATTGTTCACATAAGGAGCTTATATAACTTCGATTTTTTTTCAAATTCGGTATTAAAAACTAAATGTTTTTTTCACTTCAAACAATAGACAATTTTTACAAACCATGTATTTATATGGCCAGATCAGATTAGACCATAGTTTTAATGTTTCTGATTTTTAGGAAAAAAATTGTTTAAATTGTATAAATTATTGATAAAAATGAGATACTTACAAGTAGTGTCATTAATGCTAATATTGTCGAAATCATCATAAAATGACGAAGCTGAAAAAAGTATATATTGTTAATAATGTATAACTGCAAAGGAGCATATGACGTGTAAGCTATTTTTTATATTAAAATATATGTTGAATTATAATGATTCAAACCTACTTCACCTCGTTAATATTCTGACAATATATAACGAGATCATTTTAATTATAATGTTTAACTTTTTGTTTGCTCTTAAAGTCATATGAAGTAAATGCTCTAAGGTCCGTTATTAATGTGCATTACATGTTACGTCCAGAAGTATATGCTCTAAATAACGATATTAAGGAATTTAAGAACCGGGTATTTAAACTCATATGTTACTCAGAAGTGTTAGTGCAAAATGTTTACTTTATAATATGAACTTGGTCAGCATCCAAATGTAATGGCAACTTGTTAACGGTAACTTAGAGCATACACCCTCTGGAGGTAGCCTGCCATTCACAAATATCATGCCAAGAATAGAAAGAGTGGAATTAGTGAGGGTAAGAGGCTATTTCACTCGATTGGTAGTCGCAGTTCCCAATAGAGTGAAATAGCGTCTTGGCCTCACTATAGCCCTCTCATTCTATCCTTGGGACGATATTAGTGCATTACAGGTTACCTCCAGAAGGTGTATGCTCTAAGACTGCTAACTACAGCGATAACGTTGCCCTATTTTGTGGTGTTATGACTTCTGACATACGTCAAATCCCAGAGCTGCCAGATCTCACGATTTATCGTATTTCAATAAAATCTCAGGAACTCACGATAGATGTTTCTCATTTCAGGAGTTTTGTAAAATTAGATCATCTAGATATAGTGTAAAGTTATGTCTACGTAAAAATATTAATTTTTGCCGATAAATGTTATGATGTTATTTCCGAGCAATCTGGCAGCCTATGTCAAGTCTCCAATATCACAAACAGAGAATTAGATTATTTATTAAAACGAAAAGCAAATTGTGTGCTGGTATTGTATATTAATTGGATGTTATATTTGTTTATTTATGATTTATTGATATTTATAAACGAAGAGACTTTTTAATATATAACCTAGTGCCAGTTACGCATACCAAGTTCTATGAGTATTTGTAGGTCAAAGAAGTGTTAAACTAATTTTTACATTTCAGTACCAAACTGATCTATTTTCTTATGTGTGTGGGCTTCGGTTAACAATATACCGCATTTTCATTTGCCAATTACTTTGTCCCTGTCACATATTTTAGAACAACGATAGATTTATCTTCGTCTAGTATCTGTGACATGCAAATAAAACGTGACATAAAAAGTTACCATAGTCCATATGAATCTTTAATTTTGTATGGTACGTCATACAGATCTAACCTAGATATGTAGGGTATGTTAAATGTTATCACAGCATGTTGTATTTCCAAGTTATGTAACATAAGATGCTTAATAAGGTTGTTTTACTGATTAGTAATGAAAAAAAAAAGAACTTACGCATCGTTGCTGGTTTTCTACCCAGTCCAGAAGGACCCATGACACCGGCATAGCTTCTACTAGACGTGTTAGAAACGTTCGACTCCCTGTTGGAGGTCTGCCATGAGTTGCGACTAGAATTCCCTCCTCCTCCTAGAGGTGGATAATCGCTAGGCAATCCAAAACTGGATTCTGAAGTCTCCGATTTATTGTCCCACTCTGTTTTGCTAGAGACCGAGACGACGCTATGCGTGTCGTCATCCTCTCGAGTGGTGGGCCTTATGGTTGACTAAATTATGACAAAAAAGGTGGAAATTAGTTTAATACAAAACGAGTATTTATTGGCAGTAGGTACAAAAGTTGTAAGAAATCAAAAGGCGTTTAACGACGATCTCAAGATCATCTTCAAGGTTATTTTTGGCCAATAGGTCAAGTCTTATGACATTTTAATTAAAAAACTATGCCTTATTTAATATTGGTACAGTGATTTTTAAATCTACCTCTATGTGGCCATGATTTTTAATAAATGGTTCTAAAGGACTAGATGTAAAGAAACAAACAAGCATTTTCCGCCAATAGTTCAAGGCCTTCTAAATTTAAATAATATATTGCCTATTTAAAATTTTTAAAGCGATTTTTAAATATAGATCTAGGTGGCCATGATCTTTAATCAATGCTTACAGAGGATTAGATTTAAAAAAATACAAACCATTTTTCGTCAATAGTTCTAGTATTATGGCGTTTTAAATTTAAAAAAATATTGTCTATTTAATATTTTTAAAAATATTTTTAAATCTATATCTAGGTGGCCATGATCCTTAATAAATGCTTCCAGAAGACGACGTAAAAAAATACAAACAAGCATTTTTCGCCAATAGGTAAAGTCATATGACATTTTAATTTAAAAAAAAAACTATGCCTTATTTAATATTGTTACAGTAATTTTTAAATCTACCTCTATGTGGTCATGATCCTTAATAAATGGTACTAGATGTAAACAAAACAACAATAGTTCAAGTCTAGGTGGCCATGATCCTTAATCAATGCTTTTAGGGGATTAGATTTTAAAAAAATACAAACAACCATTTTTCGTCAATGGTTCAAGTCTTATGGCCATTTAAATTTATTTAAAAAATATATCGCCCATTAAATATTTTACAGCAATTTTTAAATCTACATCTATGTGGCCATGGTGCTTAATATATGCTTCTATAGTTCAAGTCGTATGGCCTTTCAAATTGAAAAAAATATTGCATTTTTAGTATTTTTAAGATGAGCGTTTTTTATTTCTACATCTAGATGGCCATGATGATTAATAAATGGTTCTAGATGAGATGAATAGTTGTAATAAAATACAAATAAGCATTTTTTGCCAATAGTTCAAATCATATAGCCTTTTAAATTAAAAAAATATATATCTAGATGAACATGATCCTTCTAGGGGACTAGTTCAAGTGGTATGATCTTCTGGATTTATGAAAATCATTTTATTTATAAATAAACCAATTTCAAATGTAATAAGTTGTTAGATTTGATATGCAATTCATTTTATTAAAAGTGTTTATACAAAAATAGTTTCAAAAAAATATTTATAACAAATGGTAAATTTAAAAGGCTCATAATACTCAAACTATTGGTGAAAACCGTTTGTTTTTATTCAACTGTTTTACAGATCTTGTGGGATTTAATATGGATGACGGCTACCTAGATGTAGATTTAAAACTTGCTAAAAAATATTAAATAGTCACAATTTTTTAAATATTGCAGTTGTTTTAATCATTGCCTCAGAAATCGAAAAATATCACAATATATAGGGTGTTCCTATTGAAATTTGAATTTAAAATAAAATTATGCATATATTTTGGTGTTTATTACTCATACAAAATTTTATTAATGTAGCTCTAAACTCGAGAAGATATAGCTTGTCTAATAAAAGGGTTGACACCCTGGATCTGTTATGATGATATTTAATCCATTATACAATTTCCTTTTCCATTTATATTATAGTTTGGTTTACGTGTTACCGATAACATATGATACTATCAAGAACTTACCGAATACTTCGATGACTGCGAATTCAAACTCATCATACTCGACGATCTTTGCGAAAACACTTGAGCATTGTCGGGGACATGCCTTCCTGGTTTCAAAGGGATATGCAGAACATCACAACAATTATCGCAGATTATGTACGCATATCTTACGGCCACTGACCGGCTGCAATGATACGATACGTTGCTGTTTTCGTGAAACTGAAACACAACAAAAATCAAAAATATTATAGAGGCACTGAATGTTGTGTTCCAATCCTTCATCTGATATACGATTCGCTTCTGTTCAGGGGTTTTCAACTTTTTAAAGAATACGGAACACTGAACAATTTTTTTGATTAATTTTTTTTGGTAGAAAATACATTTTTCAGTACTTCTAAGATCTCATCTGCGGTAAACCATATTATAATGTAAACACATGTAGCTGAACAAATTAATTTATATTGTGTTGTTTATACATAACTGAATTTCTACTATGTCAAAAAGGGAAGTACCCAGCTTTTGGTTTCGGGGGGAGCAAATTAGAAAAAAAAAATCCTAGAGAGGGCCAAATCAAAAAAAATAAATAAAATAAATGTGGCAGAAAGAGGCGCCAATTAAAAAGTTTTTGTGGCAAGTAAGCAAAGGACCAGGCACCTTATGAAAAAATGGACTTCCTTCAAATTTTTGAAATTTTGTTATGTTGTAGAAGTTGATGTTCTGACAAAAAGAGTCCATTGGCTCAAACAGATTCTATGACTAGTTTTCGAGATACAGGGTGTTAAATATCGAAAATGCCGCATTTTTGATATCAAATTTCGCATGATAGGCGTGCTTTATTTCCGGTTATTGGAGAAATCGTGATTTGTATGTTATAGGACATAAATATTTTACAAAACAATTGCCATAAATTTTGGTGGATTACAAGGTATTACAAAAATACGCAACATGTTTTTTGGAAATAATCATTTTTTATTACAATGTTGAAAACATAAGATGTTATTGCACAATTAATCCATAGTTAAAGTATTAATTCCTTGGATATGCTTCATATAATATAGAGTAAGAGCTATAAATATATCTGGAGAGGGCATATAAATTATTTCTTCCTATTAATGAGTCACCCTGTACGAACCATTCGTGCTGCAATTTTAATAAGACATTAAATATATGTATGATCCGTCTCTTAATACGCAACAGGATGTTAAACTGATTGCAAAACTGTACGTATTGAAAAATGGTAGTTTTTTATAATACACTGTAGTTTTAAATTCTCTCCGTCAACTTTGTACGTTATTACGATTTGACGGTAACAAATGTTCAGTGTTTAACTGAGCAGAATATTATGACAATTGTATGACTAATTTTCGAGATATAGGCGTTAAACGTCGGAAATGTCTCCTTTTTTCTTATCAGATTTCTCATACCAGACGTGCGTGTATTATTTCCGTTATTACAGAAAACTTAATTTTCGCATTATTTGACAAAAATATTGAACAAAACAATTACCATTAATTATCTTTGATTACAATGTGTTTCCAATATATTATGGCGTAATGTCCACCTGAAATTAGTGGAGGGCCATATGGTGTAACCATGAAGGTCACAGATGTGCGCCGGCTAGGCTCAGGATTATAGATGTTGTGGTCGGGGTTCTACTGCTGAAGTTTTTGGTGACAACCAAGGAGAATTCAGGGATTGTTTGAAGTTATTGAGGGAGAGGGCGCCACTCAGCTTAGTTTAATCTATGCCTCCTTAAGCTGAGAAAGGAAGTTCTATATATTGAGATATTTAGAGAAATTAAACACTAATGAACTCTAGAAGGATCTATTTACAATTAACTAAATTAGTACAATATGATTCTGGGTCTTCTGAATTTAAACCAATTAAAAAAATGTTGAGATAAATATTGGAAAATAAGAAAAATTCTCTATAGGTAAGTAAACTTTCATTATACAAAGTTTTATTAATCTAATCTGGAAATTAATCATATGTTCTTTATAAAACTTAAATCTTTTGTTCAGTCATATCTGCAATGAGAGAATAGAAACTAAATATTCATTCTGAACTGAATATTAAACTTTCCTTGTCTATTCAGTTTTATAATCAACAATGAAATTCAGAAATGTATTCGTGTATATACTGGAATGTAACAAGTACTAATCAAAAAATATATAATCACCTTAATAAAGATTTGAAAATTTAAGATCTGTAACTTTAAATATGTATCCCTAAAATAAATATCTATAAAATTTTATCTACTAAACTGGTATCTTTATGTCCTGTAACTCATGAGTTATAGTTTACAATTTTTCTACACATCGACACTAGAGGTGTCATACTTTGTGACTGACTTATTCACAAAAATTTATAAATTAAATTTTTAAACACATTATCAAAATATCATTTATATATACATATTTTGGTAAACCTAGAGTAGGCTTTCTTAGTCAAAATGAAAAGGTCTGACCTTAATTGTCCTTGTAGTAAATTTTACTCAAATTGATATGGATGAACTGTCCAAGATCTAATATCAAAGATGGGATAGTGTTTGCTAGATGGAGCAACATGGTGACCCTGTCTGGGTGTTTCAATCATCCGGCGTAGCAAAATGTGTGGACATCCTAACCAGGTCCTTCGCTGACACTGCAACTCAATTTTGGACACAACCAAGGAGTGTAGACATCTCCATTAACATCCAGTTTGCTCTCAATTGTCGCTGAGCACAATCCAAATTTTAGATCTATGTTAGTACTATCCTAGACCAACCTCAGGTCTATTCTGGCTCATATAAAAGCCTTAAACCCAACCAAAATCCTACAATAAAGATTTTCATGAAATAAATTTCATTTCCAATCTGTGAAGTACTTAACTCTTGAAACATCTCTGTACCAAGAATTTTAATATTTAATAGAGTGAAATATCACCCATATAACAAATGAAAAGGGGTTGATACATTCAACTAATAAAAAGGGTATGTCTTCATTTTCACTTTTATAGTAACATGAAGAAAATGATCATAATGATTTTTACTATGTTATTAGAAAACTAATTTATCTTACCTTCTTTACTGGCGAAGGGTAACCACTCAAAAGGGGTGCCTTTCTTTAAATTAAACCCTTGCGGTTATTTCATAGGTTTCCCAAAACGAACTATGGAAATCGGTGAACTTACATTAACATTATAGTTGAGGGATATTTTAACAAATGGGAATCACTTTTATTACCCCTCGGAATCTTTCCGAGACCATTCTCCAAAATTCCCTTTTTTGTTCACCCTCGTGTTCCTCAGTTCACACAGGAAATTCTATTCTCCCGTCCAGGCAGTTCAATGGCGGGCTTTTTGAATCTTCCCATCCAAACTATCATGTAAAAACATATCAGCTGATCCGAGTCTGATAAACTCTGTTGGCAGAACTTTTGATAGTTCCACGTCGCGCGAAGCATGTGACCACTGTTGTCAACTGCTCCTTTTAGCTTGGCGATCAATCACGCCAACTGTATTTGTTTCTTAACCTCAAGTCAAAGCATCACATTTCGCATGCGTTGATATCCATTAAATGTTAGGCAACACTATATTAATCTATATACTACCAAAAGAATCTTTCGACATCTGTCTATTTAAATTCATTTTCTGTTTTCTTAACCGTATCGGTATTAATTGTTTTATTCATATGACGATTTAAAAATTTTAAGTAATCTAATTATCTTCAATGTTTTCCCGGTTGTATGGCATGTCAGACTTACAACCTAAAGAATTATCTTTTACTTTTTACTCAACTATTTGACCAAATTTTAGTTATTGAATTAGATACTAGAAGACGATAAATAATTCTAGTGCTCTTCGAATAAAATTAATAAACGAAAGTACGGGCATAACATAACTCGTTTTATCCAAATAATATTTATAGCGTTAAGGTAGGTTTACATTGCTTGTTCATTCGGGGTGATAATTTAAAAGAACCTGTAACTTGCACTGGATTATTTTGATAAGGCTGTGCAAATGTTACAATGCCTCTCTCCAAAAAAAAATAGTTTTGCTTGCCAAGACTATTTTAAGGGATTCAGAACTTATGTTCAGAAGTATCAGAAGGTATTCAAAAAAACTTCATTGTTTGATTCTTGATATCTTCGTGTATCATCCGTCCATTGTAGGAACTCTTAATTGGTAAGTCAAAGTCGGTAAGTCACTTAGGGTTAAATCATATTCGGTAAGTCTATCAAACAAATGAATACTTAGCAAAACAAAATCACCTTGTAAAGTTACATAAACCCATGCTACTGTGAACATTGCCCAATACTTCCTAAATAACCAGGCTATTTTAATGCCATTACACAACAAATTTCAATAACACAATCTAAGGGTGCATGCCCTTTTTTTTTATTTTTATTTATCTTTCACTATGTTGACAACGACTCATTTGAGTCACTTGACTCGTCTGTAGTTATCTCTTCAAAATAAGGCTTAAGATCTTTTATGTGCCACTTTCCAGCTTTCGTACCGTCAGTATTTACCAGTTCGTAAGCAACTTTGGAATATTTCTTTTTAACTATTGAAAGAATAAATTTGGGAGCTAGCTTTTTTGTGAATTTACTTGCCGCATCTGAAAGTACTCTATTTGTTCGCCACACCTTGTCTCCTACTCGAAATTCAAAGTCTCTCTTACGCAAATTGTATGTTTTTGCGCTTCTCAAATGAGCTTCATGCAATTTTCTTCTAACTTCAATGAAAATTTCTTTTAAACTCTTGACATTTTCCACGTACGTGTTCTTATCTCCTGGCGTAAAATTTGGTAGTGCAAAATCCTTATAATTATCAACTAGATCTGTACGATATCGACTATAAAATTTTCCAGATAGAGGTGTGTGTCTTCCATAGACTAGAACACAAGGAGGGTAGTTTGTTGTCTCATTTGTTGCTGTATTGATGGCTTCTTGTATCTTGGATATTTCTACATCCCAATTATCATGTGACTCTGTATAACACCGTATGGCGGTACCATGCGTTCGGTTATATCTTTCTGTAAAGTTGCAATGTGGTGAATATAATGGGGTAAACCAAATATTTTTTACTTCATATTTATCGCAAACAGATTTCAGTTCTTTAGACACGAACTGTTTACCATTGTCAACGATCATATATTCTGGTACTCCATGAACTAGAAAAACTTTATTCTCTATAATGTCGCTAACTGTTTTAGCAGTGGCGTTTCGGATCGGGAAAAGCAATGTATATTTTGAAAAGTAATCAATAATTGCCAAAAGCCATTTATGACCTTTCTTTGACCGTGGGAATGGACCCATTAAATCTGCTGCTATTAGCTGGAACGGACGGTCAACTATTTTTTCTTGACCCATAAGTCCCATTCTTGCTCTGTTGGGAGGTTTCTGTGCTGCACAAGTATGGCAATTTTTAACATATGGTGTAACCATGAAGGTCACAGATGTGCGCCGGCTAGGCTCAGGATTATAGATGTTGTGGTCGGGGTTCTACTGCTGAAGTTTTTGGTGACAACCAAGGAGAATTCAGGGATTGTTTGAAGTTATTGAGGGAGAGGGCGCCACTCAGCTTAGTTTAATCTATGCCTCCTTAAGCTGAGAAAGGAAGTTCTATATATTGAGATATTTAGAGAAATTAAACACTAATGAACTCTAGAAGGATCTATTTACAATTAACTAAATTAGTACAATATGATTCTGGGTCTTCTGAATTTAAACCAATTAAAAAAATGTTGAGATAAATATTGGAAAATAAGAAAAATTCTCTATAGGTAAGTAAACTTTCATTATACAAAGTTTTATTAATCTAATCTGGAAATTAATCATATGTTCTTTATAAAACTTAAATCTTTTGTTCAGTCATATCTGCAATGAGAGAATAGAAACTAAATATTCATTCTGAACTGAATATTAAACTTTCCTTGTCTATTCAGTTTTATAATCAACAATGAAATTCAGAAATGTATTCGTGTATATACTGGAATGTAACAAGTACTAATCAAAAAATATATAATCACCTTAATAAAGATTTGAAAATTTAAGATCTGTAACTTTAAATATGTATCCCTAAAATAAATATCTATAAAATTTTATCTACTAAACTGGTATCTTTATGTCCTGTAACTCATGAGTTATAGTTTACAATTTTTCTACACATCGACACTAGAGGTGTCATACTTTGTGACTGACTTATTCACAAAAATTTATAAATTAAATTTTTAAACACATTATCAAAATATCACTTATATATACATATTTTGGTAAACCTAGAGTAGGCTTTCTTAGTCAAAATGAAAAGGTCTGACCTTAATTGTCCTTGTAGTAAATTTTACTCAAATTGATATGGATGAACTGTCCAAGATCTAATATCAAAGATGGGATAGTGTTTGCTAGATGGAGCAACATGGTGACCCTGTCTGGGTGTTTCAATCATCCGGCGTAGCAAAATGTGTGGACATCCTAACCAGGTCCTTCGCTGACACTGCAACTCAATTTTGGACACAACCAAGGAGTGTAGACATCTCCATTAACATCCAGTTTGCTCTCAATTGTCGCTGAGCACAATCCAAATTTTAGATCTATGTTAGTACTATCCTAGACCAACCTCAGGTCTATTCTGGCTCATATAAAAGCCTTAAACCCAACCAAAATCCTACAATAAAGATTTTCATGAAATAAATTTCATTTCCAATCTGTGAAGTACTTAACTCTTGAAACATCTCTGTACCAAGAATTTTAATATTTAATAGAGTGAAATATCACCCATATAACAAATGAAAAGGGGTTGATACATTCAACTAATAAAAAGGGTATGTCTTCATTTTCACTTTTATAGTAACATGAAGAAAATGATCATAATGATTTTTACTATGTTATTAGAAAACTAATTTATCTTACCTTCTTTACTGGCGAAGGGTAACCACTCAAAAGGGGTGCCTTTCTTTAAATTAAACCCTTGCGGTTATTTCATAGGTTTCCCAAAACGAACTATGGAAATCGGTGAACTTACATTAACATTATAGTTGAGGATATTTTTAACAAATGGGAATCACTTTTATTACCCCTCGGAATCTTTCCGAGACCATTCTCCAAAATTCCCTTTTTTGTTCACCCTCGTGTTCCTCAGTTCACACAGGAAATTCTATTCTTCCGTCCAGGCAGTTCAATGGCGGGCTTTTTGAATCTTCCCATCCAAACTATCATGTAAAAACATATCAGCTGATCCGAGTCTGATAAACTCTGTTGGCAGAACTTTTGATAGTTCCACGTCGCGCGAAGCATGTGACCACTGTTGTCAACTGCTCCTTTTAGCTTGGCGATCAATCACGCCAACTGTATTTGTTTCTTAACCTCAAGTCAAAGCATCACATTTCGCATGCGTTGATATCCATTAAATGTTAGGCAACACTATATTAATCTATATACTACCAAAAGAATCTTTCGACATCTGTCTATTTAAATTCATTTTCTGTTTTCTTAACCGTATCGGTATTAATTGTTTTATTCATATGACGATTTAAAAATTTTAAGTAATCTAATTATCTTCAATGTTTTCCCGGTTGTATGGCATGTCAGACTTACAACCTAAAGAATTATCTTTTACTTTTTACTCAACTATTTGACCAAATTTTAGTTATTGAATTAGATACTAGAAGACGATAAATAATTCTAGTGCTCTTCGAATAAAATTAATAAACGAAAGTACGGGCATAACATAACTCGTTTTATCCAAATAATATTTATAGCGTTAAGGTAGGTTTACATTGCTTGTTCATTCGGGGTGATAATTTAAAAGAACCTGTAACTTGCACTGGATTATTTTGATAAGGCTGTGCAAATGTTACAATATGTAACACGGTTTTTCAGAAAACTAATTTTTTTATTACACAGATGAATATATAAGATGTAATCATACAATTAATATATGTATTTAATAGTATTGTTCATGTCAAACAATGTGCAAATCAAGTTTTTTGCAATAAACGAAAATAAACACATCAATTATTAGAAATCTGATAAGATAAAGGAGACATTTCCGACGTTTAACACCCTATATCTCGAAAATTAGTCACACAATTGTAATAATATTCTGCTCAGTTAAATACTGAACATTTGTTAACGTAAAATTGTAATAACATACTAAGTTGACGGAGAGAATTTAAAACTACAGGGTAGTATAAAAACTACCTTTTTTCATTATGTACATCTGGTTGAGTATAAAAGAGACGGATAATATATCTGTTTAATGTCTTATTAAAATTGCAGCACTCATTAATAGGAAAATATAATATATGCCCTATCTAGCTATATTTATGGCTCACACTGTATATTGTTATATACTTCGTGGGTTCAATTAAAATTGTAAAACTAATATTCACTACCACTTTCTAGAACTTTTATTTACATCAAATATATACAACAGCTGATACAATAACAATTCTACATAAGCTCTTCGCTGCACTAACTCACTGCCGCGATTATGGGTCGCTCCTTTTAAAATGAGCATCGAAAACTCTCGTAAAATTCATTATCAATTCTATAGCTGCCGAGCCACTTCGAGATCATTTTTTTTGTCCTAAAAGCGATCGATGTCGTACTGGAATGAAACAGGGCCGGCTTAGTTAAATTTCGTAACAATATTAAATGAAGCATATCCAAGAAATTCTTAATTTAACAATTTTCCATAAGAAAGGTGCCTGGTCCTTTATGGGAAGTTTTGTAGGTTCACGGCAGATTTTTCAGGTCCAGAGAGGGGGAGGGCAGCGTTATAATTTTCCAATATCATACATGCAGGGAATGTTTGGATTTTCTTATTTTTCCTTAGTATCTTTTAAACTGAGCATTTTAATTTTATAGAAAATATACTTTTATTTTTCAGAACGAGCTTTTTATTTGATCTTAATTTTTATAAAACTTGTATATTTAATTTTTTAATGTATCCCCCAAAATCAACATTAGGATTTTCGATTTATTTCACCAATAAAGTTTCAAGAGATCATATAGGGGATATGATCTTTTGTCAGAATTTTAGGCTCAGTAGTTTTTTAAATAATAAATTAATCACTATTTTTAGGCATATCTTGTTTTTTTATCTGATTTAAGGTACAATTCTTCTCTTTCTTTCTCCCTCTTTTTCAAAGTGGTATTTTTTTATCTATATTTTCCCCATATTTTTAACTTTTTTAATTCTTTTACTATTTGGCCCACTTTCTATAAGTGTAACTCTAATTCACCCTATATTGCAACCGCCCTGTATATACTTCTGTGTATTAGTCGCCCAACATAACTTATTTGTCTATCATTTTCTGAATCACCCTGTACAACTATAATTCAACCCCATACGATGTTGCAACCGCCCTGATATTTTTAATTTTACATCGCTCCATATGTCAAGTATTCTATATATGCGACTGCTCATAGTCTACCCTATATAACCAACTCAATCACCCAGACTAACTATAATTCTAAATCACCTAATAATTCAACCATCATGTGTATGCAACAACTAATATTTTTGAACTCTTCTGTATAACTGTAATTATACTCCGCCCTATAACTCAAATATCCTTACTGCTTATGCTTATTTCAGAATTTTTTGAACGTTTTTTGATCTACTCTCTATAACTATAGTTCTACTCCAGCCTTACTTTAACCACCTTGTAGACGCAATTACTTACGTGCCACCCAATAATTTTTTTTGGACCACCCTGTATAACTATACTTCTATTACTTTTATATTTCAACTATCCTATATATACAATTACTTATATCACATTTATTTAAGATTTTTTTAACCCAGCTATATAACTATAATTTTACTTTGCGCTATGTTTCAACTGCGTACATTACTTGCACAAGCAGCAATTTCTAGAAAAGATAATATACATTTTTTGTAATGATTTATATATTTTAATTTGAAAAATATACACTACATTAAATTAGTTTGCAAAAAAACGCTCATATGCACAAGTATTCTATTCTTACCTCTCAAGATTTACAATATATTTATACTATATATTAATATGTAATTCTGTCTGTTCAATAATAAAGTAAAGAAATAAATAAAATAATAAGTAGTGATGGTACCATGCACGTCTGTACCAATTCCAACAACAAACTAGACTTTTAAATATCAGTTCGGACAAGCTAATGTGCTAATATTACTACTATTAACATACAGAACAGTTTTTACCTGACATGAAATTCCTTTGGCATGAGCGTTGACGTCCTTTTCGATTTCCTTTACGCTGAATGTTTCACTCGGCCAAACCGAACCACCAGAGATGGTGTTCTTCAGAACCCAAAACATATGCTGGAGATTGAACACTTTAAAAAGGTTCTCCCTGTCGTCGAAATCGTAACTCATTGTGTCGAGTACTTGTTGAACCATTTTCATCATTTTTTCTTCTGTGTAAAGAATTGGTAGTTGCCTCGGATCTTCACATCTTTCCTGACAAAAAAGTGTCAACATCAAAGTTTAATTTAGGGGAAAGAATTTAAAAACAAAAGTACAGGTTCAGAAATATGTTATTTGGGTAGTAATAAGTAACGGATATGATTCGTTTGTGTGTTAAGTCAGATGTCCAATGACTACTAAGTTAAGTGGACCTGTCTGTCTACATTAAACAGATTTAAAAGATGGTCGCCTGAAAATAATAAACAAATACTTGACGATACCAAACTTCTTTCAATTAAAAAAAAACCTAAATTTGACATGTTATTGCAAGCTTACTGTTCATGTGCAATTCATTGTATTATGAATGATAACTGTTGCATCTCTACTTTGTGTTTATAGAATATGTTGGAATAACATCACACTTACAAAAAAATAAGAAAATTTAAACTTTTATGAAGGCCAATGACATTGTTCAATTTAAAATTAAATTTTAATTTCAAATTTTGTTACCAACGTTACCAGTGGCTACATGGTACCAAGTTCCCATTACATTTGTGTGCTGATATTATAAACACGTTACATTAACACTTTTGAATAATATTTGAGTTTAGACTAAATACCCTATTTTAAATTGCTCAATATCAGACTTCCAAAGGGAGAGTGTACTGCACATTAATAATGGACATTATAGAGCATATAATTCATTTGTCTTTAAGATCATAAACAATCAATATCGTTTTGTGATATTAGGTTTTTGTTTTTGTAGTACTTAACACTTATTATCATTTCATAGGAATTAAATTATTTTCTGATATGTATGTAAGAAGGGGATTTTAAAAAGTAAACATCTCAGGAAAAATAATGTTACATATAGCTAACTTAGATTTGCCATTAACCTTCAAGGTCATTTTAAGGTCAAGTTATTTTTTCAAATGGGATGCCCTACTTTTGACTCCGAAAATGAAAAAAGGGGGAAATTTTACGTTCAGATATGTCCTTGGCCGTTTTCTGACTTTGACTTCTGATGGTTGCTGAAGGATTCAAATTACGGTCATGCATCAAAAAATGACCAATAACAAACTGAATATTCTTAAACGAACATAAAAATTTTCGATCGCATTTCTTATCATTTCATATGTAATATCAGTGCAAACATTGATTATTCTTTGTCTCTGATCTTTTAAATCTCGTGGTTTGGTAGTGTACACTTTGCTCTTTATGTAGCTCCATAAAAAAAGTCAAGTGGGGTCGGATCCGGGGACTTGGCTGGCCACTCAATAATTCATGTACGACCAATCCAACGATTATTGAATACTAGATCTAGGTAGTTTCTCATAATCACCATCTTGTTGGTACCAAACCTCGACAAAATCTGAAACTCATATCCATCATTAAGAATGGCACAAAAACAAAATCAGGGATATAACGAGAGACGGGAAATATATTTCGTAAGAAGCTTTCCCTTCCATTGTTCTATTTTCCCCAAAATGTTGCGTGATTCCCAAAAAAATCTGTAAACACAAAGTCGATTTCCATATTTTTTAGTGTGTTTAACACTACTTTAGGTGTTAAAACTTGTGTGAATCTCAAGGATTATTGTGTATAAGTGTAAAAAATAATAATAAAATATTTCAGTGCTTTATGTATACAAAAAACTGAGATACTATCGACCTATTATGTTACCAACAGTCATTGCCTGTACATTTTTCAAAAGTACATTACGTAAAGTATACAGAAACGATAACAACAACAAAAATCACTTACTAAAAGAAATTCTTTCATTTCCCTGTAAACTTCTTCTATATTGCAATCCCCATCACCAGACATTGGCGGGGGTAACTGGTGTGTTTCTCTGGAATGCATACTCGCTTCACAAGCATATCCCAATGGTAACGGTCCTAAATGAAATTTTTTATCAATTTATGTGCAACCATTTCACGAATTTTCATCTCAGATTCTTCAAAAACTTATTTTGTTTTATAAAAGTTTCAAATTCTTAATAAATTGTTATATATAATTATAAAATCGTAGACATTTCGTGTATGTACATTAAGGATTTTTGCATAAATGACTGGGAAAGGTGAGGGATAATAACTAGATGTCAGTAAAAATTAAGGTTTTTTTGTAAATTCGACATCTAAAGAGATGGAAAAGGGCTGTAAATGTTGTTAGGAACAGTATTAATGTTAGTAAAAAATTGGTTAATTTTTTGGTAATTATCTTTATTTCCTTGATTTCCAAAAATGGTATAAAGTGAAAAAAGTCCGAAATGTCAAAAAGGTTAGAAATGTCAAAAACATCATAAATTTCAATATCTTCGGAAATGTCAAAAAAGTCACTCAGGAAACATGTTAAAAAAGGTTGAGTTGAGTTTCATAATGTAAAACAAAAACACACAAATATCCACGATTTCAACATGATCATAAACGTTAATACTCTATGCAAAGAACAAAATTGTCATAAACAATAAATATGTAAACGCGACATGTAATGATCGACATCTAGGATTTTCAAAGAAACTAGCACACGCAGAGGTTCCGAATCTGGAGCTCTTCCATGTCATTGCTGTTATTCCGTAACTCCTAGGTTAGAACGTCACGATAATATTTTCAGGTTAACTTCACCTGTCATAGATATTGAATACTCTCTTAGAGGTGTTATTCTTTTGTATATTGTCTTGTGTACAAAAGAATGATACCTCGAAGAGGGTATAAACAATAAATGTTCACAAGATACCTACATTGAGTAATTGAGTATTTACCCATTGGATACCAACCACTAAAAATTAACTGTTTATTTTGAATTTCTTAACACCAAGAAATTCTATTTCGCTGTTGTCCAATTACCGCACAACTTCGCACAGTGCTCATCACTCATATTCCAATTACAGCACTGGTTCGCACAAATGGGACGGGATGTTCTATGTAAGTTTACTAAGTTAACATACTTAGAGCATGTACCCTTTGGAAATAGCCTGCAATGCACACATTCCTGGCAAGGAGAGTGCAATAGAGGCAGTAACAGGCTATTTCACTTGATGGGTAGAAGTAGCCAATGAACAACATGCTGATCAAATTTCATTAGAAGCAGCTCCCAACCGAGTGAAATAGGCTCTTGCATTTTCAATTGCCCTCTCTTTCTTTGGCCGTATCACGAAATTTGTGCACTGCAGGCTATCTCCAGAAGGTACAAGCTCTAAGTTAATATAAAACTTTATTATAAAACATGAAAATTAAGGCACTGTGCGACACAAAAACCCTTTGTGCTCTGGTAATATGCGTTATTCCGTCGCTAGTGTGCCAAAGGGTATGATACCGCGAAATTTAAATGAACTAAGTGCAAAAAACAATATTGATTATGGTAAATGGACATGAAAGAAACTAATAGCGGAACTGAAAATAATAAAGAAAGTCAAAAGAAAAAAGCTGAACTTGATTCGAGGTAGAAGATGTATTTATAAAGATGTAAATAATTCCATATAATTACTTATATAATTTATTATTATATAATTTTGTTACATTATAAGTTATTTATTAATAACCATGCATATTTATCGTTCCTGATCTTATCAATTATAAAAATTTAAATTCTATTAGAGGATGGTTTTGACATATTATTTTTTCAAGCTGTTGTGGGGAAAATACACAGGGAGAAAGGGGAGAAATGTACAAAGAATAAAAATTGCCTTTCTATTCTTTGAACCAACTCGCCCATGTAAATAAGTCCAGCCTTCAATACCAAACTCACAAAAACTGTTCTTTGTACATTTTCCCTTTCTTTTTGTGTATTTTCCCCCAACAGCTTGAAAAAATACTGTTTCCATACTGTCATCAAAAAGAATGTGATGAGACGGACTGAAATTTTTATAATTGATAAAATCAGGAAAGATAAATAGATAATGTTCATTTGTTCTGCATGGTTATTAATAAAAGACTTATCAAAATGTTGCACCCTACCTGCAAAATTATATTAACAACTTCAGCTTTTTTTCCTGACTTTATTGTTTTTTTCATGCCCATTTGCCATAATAAATAAAAAAAACTAATAGCATTTAAATTTCGCGGAATCGTTCCCCTTGGCCCACCAGCGACACCAAGCGACAGAATAACGCCTATTGGAAAACTGCCTTAAATAAGTGTTCAGAATGTTGCCCCCTAATGGCTAAAAAATCGTTCAAACTATTTTTTCTGTGGTTGAGGAGTTTAAACAACAAACATTAAATGATCTCATAGAACAAAGATTTCTTGTCCCTATTCATTTATAACCTGATTTTAATTTACATTAAAAATTGTTGTCTATTTCGATAACTGATTTCACGAGTTGGCGATTTTTTTAGCAACTATCAATTTTTGACAAACCCAAAGGGTGATATGTACAATAAATGCAAATTATGTATGTAAATTAGACATGTTCATGTAATTCTGTTATAACGAAATCAAAATAAACATAATTATAAACATACAACTACACCCATGACAAAAAACATAACATAAATTCAATTTGACTCACAAGTTACATGGATATAAAAAAATGAACGGCATACTATTTTATTGTATACTGGCGGTCGGCCATGAAAATTATGAGTTGATCATTATTGACGTTATTTTGTCTCTATAAAATATAGAGTTGAGGCGAAATTGGAAAAGTAGGCCTTTGCTATCCCTATTATTTCATTTAGATTATATTTATAGAAATAATTCATGAATTATTTTTTTATTTATCTATATAATTGTAGGATTATTTTTACATAAATATGTCTATGCAACATCGGCGAATTCTTTTTGTAACCTAAAAGTTTCCGTCATTTACACACAACCGATTTTAAAAATAGCGATGACAAACAACCCAACTCTAATATTTAATGTCATTTCTATTGTCCACTGATTGATGATTTGTTGACAACACCTTCGGGCTATTGTCAAAATAATATTGTATTAATGACAATATTATAATCACATCAAAAATTTACAAAAATTGTTTTCTACGAAAATTAGTACTACTGGTCCGAAAAATCAATACTGATTTATAATTTACAACACCAAATATTTTCCTATTGAACTATAGGCAACTCCAAAGATAGTAAAAGATGGTCATCACTTGGTCTGAAAGAGCCTTACCCAGCCACTGCCGTGTTTATCAGTTGAAAACCAATTTAGCATATAAATTACGCAGTGGTTTCTGTTGTCGTGTAGAGCGTTTTGGATTTTAATTTTTTCGAACATATAGGTTGTAAAGTCAGCAGTGTACGGTTTGAAAGATAATATATGTAAAAAATATATTTTACTCTAGAATATATGTACCTAACTTAACCTAATATATTCAAACAAATCCTTAAAATGTTTTTAAGAGTCAGAACTTTGCAGCAATGGGACCATGTAATGTAAAATTAATTAACTATAAGATACCCACATTGTCAGAAAACATTAATTTTTAGAATGATTTTCAATACAAAAAATTTACTTACCAACGTAGGTATTAACCCATGACGATTTCTGTCTTACGAAAATATTAAGAAATAGTAATCACATACTGTTAATTAATAGTAGTTAAATACACCTATTTTTGAGATTTTTTTTCGGTGAATTGAAATTGAAATCTGAAAATACTTGTCTGACTGAATTGAAAACTTTCAACCTAATCGCTACGAAAGTAATGAAATGTCAAAATTTAAAACAAATTTCCGGCAGATGGCGAAGCATTCAGTGTTGTCAGATCTACCTATTTATCGTGAATTTGTGCATAATTTCACAATTTTCTGTAATCTTAGTTAAACTTATATGAAAGTTACCCGACAAAAATAAAAGGACTCTAAATTAAAAGTATAAGGTTAAAATAAAGAAGATATCAGAAATAAGTTGATGAGGTACAACATAATTCTGATTTTAGTTGACAAACCATATTTACAATTCAATGAAAGTTCCAAACTGCAAACTTGAGGGCGCTCAATAAACGGCGATTATTATGTATTGTAATTTTTCGTTGGTTCTATTTCAATAGCATGACTATGTAGGATAACTTTAGCGAATTTAATTTAGTTTGTCTTTCACATTGGAGTCAAGCTATCTTATGATTTTCTCTCCAAGCAATCTGGCGGCACTGTTTGCCATTGACAGTATGCATGTAAATAATGATTTTTTTATTATTTAATTATTGAAACAATATTATAAATTAATTTTAGCATTCTGCACTGAAGGTCGTCTGTAGCTACTAAACAAAACAAAAATAAAGCAAATTGGTTGAGTGACATATGAGAAAATGGTACCTAACCGTATTGTCTTTGCCTATTTATATATAGATACTTTTTGAACAAATTTCTGTAGTTCCTCCATTATTAATACCCTTCAGTTATTTGATGGGTCATTGATAAAACTAAATGGCTATATCTTGAGATGCATTTATAGGGGGCAGTTGTCCCCCAAAATATGTTGACAATAAATTAAAGTTTGAACTCATACAGAATATTCTATTTTTCTTGCTCTCCCCCAAAACAAAATTATGAAGATACACCACTGGCTATATCATACTGCGAAATGCTCATCCAAACCTTCCATATGGCATAAGTCGTCCAAATTTGCAGTAGATTAATGTTCCGACCTACCGCATCTTATTCGAGTTCGATATGTGACAAATCAGGTGATCTTAATGGCAATTCAAGAGGCTTTATGCCAGATTCTTGTATGAAAGTCGGTATAACGCATAGTCCAGAATAACTGGTCTTCATAATAACTAAACAGAAATGACAAAATGGACATTTCCCTTTTATGCATTTTTTAACCAGTGTTTAACAAAAAACGCCGAATTACTGTGTTCAGATTGAAGAGCATCCCATCGGTATAAATTAAAATGTTCTGCTAAGATTTATATGCTTTCAGAGTTTTGTACGATTTTTTAAATTACGCAATGTTTTTTGCCACAAATGTAAACTGTAAATAGGTTAATTTCACAAGTAGTTACCTGGTTTTATGATCCTGTGAAAAACGTAATCCGGTCTGACGCCTTCATCCAATGAAAATCCTGCTATTCCTATCTCGGCCGGATAGTATTGGTTTTGGGATGTGCAGTAACAAAAGATATTGACGTGTACAATGAAGAACATTTCCTTGTGGACCCCTAAAAATTTTATTCAGTAGAGACAAGGAATAATGAAAGAATATCCAATCTAATTGATTCAAAAAATAATTAAAACAGTACCAAATACAAGGTTAAGGTACTTCACTTTTAAGGAAAATTCATATTTGCTGACAAACCTTGTATACAGTTGAACAAGTGACATGTAATGATTACAGTATACATGTTAGACCATGCAAAACTTTTTAAGAAGGATATCTTCTTCTCTGACAAAGAAGGAAATGCTAAATTTCATATTGTTTTGGTATAAAATAAATGCTATAGTATGGAGTAAATGATTAAAATTTCGCAAAGTTTGATGAATGTTTTTTCATGTAAACTTTTTGTTTATCAATTAATGTTTAGTAATATTAAAATTTGTGCAGTACGTGTACGCCGAATGTGTCGCCAGCTAAGTGAATTTGAAAGAGGTCGAATTATTGGTTTATGGGAGGTGGGTTTTTCATTTCAAGAAATCGCTAACCGCACGAACAGAAATCCAACTACTGTAACGAGATGTTGTCAGGCGTGGTTTGATAATACCGAAAATCGGAGGAGAAGAGTAGGCCCCCGACGTCGAAGGGGCACAAATGAAGTTCAAGATCAACGTTTAAGAGACAGATTTTCGTGAATCCTAAATTTGGCTGATGAGTGGTTAGGAGCACAAGGTCATCTAGGAATTGTCTGAACAGTTTACCACCATATAAGGTCTTTTGGACTGCAGCATTATCAACCCCATCTTGTGCTACCGCTGAGCATCGATGGCATTGACTACACTGGTGCAGAGAACAACATTGGAATGTGGAATGGCATCAGGTAGTCTTCTTTGATTATTCTCGATTCTGCTTGGGTGGACATTATGGCCGAAGAGGGATTAGACAACGTCGAGGAGAAAGACGTCAACTAAAATTTTATGTTGAGCGACATGTACACATCAAATCTAAAATCCTTCATTCATTCTGTACAAATTAATTACCTACCAATCTAGTATATTTTGAAGTCGGGGCCAAGCAAATCTAAAATCCTTCATTGCGTACTTATCTACCACTTCATCAAACTTGATTGTTGCTTGGCACCGACTTCAAAAATATACTAGATTGGTAGGTAATTAATTTGTACAGAATGAACACCTTTTAATGTTTACATTTTTTACTTCCTGGGTAGGTACCTAACAACATTGAATGTGTTATTTATTTGCTACAGTTGTATTTTGTTATAATTATTTTTAGCTTTTTAGTTATAGGTGGAAGTCGGTTATATGTTTTTTTAAATGTTTTATTTTAAACTTTTTAGTTTTTTTGAACTCAGGTAGTTTTCATTCTTTATTTTCTATTTTGTATGTATAACCTTAATAGACCGGACCAGGTAACATCGAAAGCCTCAACATTACACAATGATACATTTTCATTTTTCATTTAAATTGACAGGTAAATGTTTACGAATAAAATGTAATAGTATGTGTTGACTTAATAAGCCGAAAATATATTTGCCTTATGGACCACGCCATGTAACCTTTTTCCAACTTTTTTTGACATCTCTGTATAACTATATATAATTCCACTCCACCCTATCTACCAACCATCCTGTACATACGACTGCCCATGGACAAGCATAAATTTGTTAGCTGCCTTCTGTAAACTATAGGACGGAGTAGAATCCATCCCATATATACGGAGTCAAATCCGTCCTATATTTCAGCCATAGTATATAACTCTTTGTGGTCTACCCCATAAATTATTTTGTGTAACATTAATTCCTCTCCACACTTTATGCAACTTCTTATGGGCTATAAAAGAAATAATTTTTTAATCACACTGTATAAAAATAATTCAACTCCAGCATATATTTCAACCATCCTGTATATGATTTGCTTATGTCTACATCATATAACAGTTTTTTAATCACCCTATATAATTTTAATTTCACTTTTTTCCAACATTTTTATACCACCAAATGTCCAGTCCACCCTATATTCCAACCATCCTGTATATACGGCTGCCTACGGACCACTATTATTCTAGTTCGTCCTATATTTCAATCTTCATATAAATGCAACTCCTTATATCACTTTACTTTGTGATTTTGTTTGCTGTAACTAAACACCCTGTCTATAAACGTATCAAATAGCAGCTTAAAGTTTGACATGTGTTGTCACTGATTTTCTATTAGGCCGGGAGAATGTGACAACCAAAACCACAGTCTTCGCAAAATGGAAAAATTTGCATTTAAATAGGTATTTGCCTGGTATACAAACAAAACGAGCTTGGTACTCATTAATTTAAAGAACCGAAAATACTATGCTTTACTACCTATATGCTTGAGATGTACATAGGAAATTTTCAAATTCGCAATTAAAACTTCCAGTGCCTAAAATTACCGCACTATTACGTTGGAATTAAAATATTTATGAGGAAATGTCCGTTATGTCATTTCGATGAAATTTTTGATAAGAATTTTGGAATTTTCGGCGATTTTCTGCAAAACTGCAAGTTGCACGTCGCAGAAAAGTATATGCGATCACCTAAGGATCATCCTTAATAGATTAAACGTTAAAAAACTATACACATCCATAAGGAGTTATCGAAAAATCGACTAAAATATTAGGGATATTGGTCGATTTCCATGCACGCATGTGTTCATTAACAAATTTTATCACTTTACCAATAGAATTCTTTTCCAAAATTTGAAGTTTCACCAATCCGGATATATACTCTATTAAACAAGACCATATTCGTTCAAAACGGTGCACCACAGGAGAAGAAATCAGGTAACATACATACAAAAAAAAAAGCGAAAAAATACGCGACGAATTGATAACCTCCTCCTTTTTGGAAGTCGGTTAAAAATAGACCACCTTATTGAATCAAAGCCCTGACGTGTTGGGGAATGTATAGATATCGGCGGTGGACAAACACACTATTAACAAACTTAATAATAATAAATAAGGGTATCCGTGTATTGTATATACGGAAGCCTAAATAAGACCAGATATAGTTTTGGTAGATAAAGTCCCTCAGAAAACAACTTTAATTGACATAGCAATTCCTAACAACAATAATATAAATATAAAGAAGGCTGAGAAAATAACCAAATATAGAGATTTGGAATTTCAAATAAAGACTCAATGGGACATGAACAAGATACGAACTGCACCAATTGTTATGTCACCGACAGAACTAGTCTCAAACATCTATTAAACAATTTAAAATACCTCGGTCTGGACGAACATCTTTACAAACAATTGCAAAAGCCGTCCTGTTAGGAACAGCCCGGACGGTCAGGAAATTCATCGACTCCAACCACGGGCCTGAAAATCTGGCAAGGGCTCCCACAGAGCTAAACCCTTTTGATATCTAGGATATCTGGGGTGTAGTGAATTTTCCCCTAAAGGCACTCATAGCGTGCCTTAGAGGGAGTGTGATGCCATACATTGTATGGTCAAGTCGGAAATAAAAAATTAAACTCGGAATTTTTTAATAAACTTTTAATCATTTACTCCTTACTATAGCATATATGTTTTACCAAAATAATATTCAATTTAAACATGTCCTGTGTGTTGAGATTTCTTTGTCAGTGAGTACATTATTCATAAGAAAGTCTTCCTTTCGAGTCCAACTTATGAAGACAATATATAGAGACCAATTAAGAACCGCCATTTTGAAGTGTAAGCATTAACGAAATATAATTTAATCAGTAATATTTTTTTATTTAGTAATAAATAATGTACCTATTCATAAATTTAAAAATTAAACATTGTAAAAAATTATTTATTTCTTGTTTAAGTATAGTCATATAGTGTGTCTGGTACGACGAATAAAATTGAGTTATATGGATCGCCAACTATCAACTCCAGCTCGTTTTACGTGTTATATGACACCTGTGCCGGCAAGCGGCACAGACACCGATACGTACGTGTGTTCAATAAAGTGTGTTGCAACGCTGCAACTCACTAAATTGTACTGTGCTCTGTGATAGCCGAAAGGAAGACTCGAAATTGAGTGCCAAAAAAGTGCACCATCTCGCTCGGCATTGTTTAACTCAAACTGTATGCTCTCTTTACACATTAACAAATTTTTTCAAAAATTAATTAAATATATCAAATAACATTAAATTTAAACGACTATGTTCTATAAAATTAATGGTTTACTGAATGTTAGGCTTAAGACAACCCATAATTAGAGTATGCATATATGTTGTTGCCTATATTTAAGGTATGTAGTCTAAAAGTAGAGTTTTCGTAATTCGGAATATAATTGAATGTAGATGTTTTTGTTTGTTTATAAGGTACAAAATAGGGCAAGGAGAGAGTTTAAAAATACTGTACGCGAATGTATATATTTTGTTATACTTATACTGTGCTTGGAAAGACAAATGCGAGTAATAAAACTGGGTTATAATAATTGTCAACTGTCAACTCTTCTATTATGCTATGTGGCACAATTGCGACATAACACTGTACTGACACACTGAGCCGTGCGTGTGTTTAGGTGTCAGCACTCCAAAATCTGAAGTGTTACCCATCACTAATTGAGAAGCTCCTTTAAAACAAATGTAGCGTCAGTTAAACTTCAATATCTCGACAACCACTGAAATTCTTACACTTGTATTTTGAAGGATGATACTACAGAAAATCAAAAGTAATATAGCATTGACGGAGCTATCTGTGTACCAGTTCCGAGACTTAAGACCCAGACTAATTCAACACGTTTTGTATTGTTAACGCTACCATAGACTTTATTACCCATGTGTCATAAATATAAACATGAAAATGATACAACCAACTTCAGAATATTATAAAGATTACACTTACGTCCGCTTTTGGAGGCAATTTGCAGCTTAAGATTTACATCGTCTCTCATTGCCTGCAATCGTTGTTGTTCCCGTTTGTTTTCCAACTCTAGTTCTTCGACTTCTAAACCTTCGGAAGTTAATCTCGCGCCTTTCACATGGTTTCGTTCCATTAAAGCCTTTTCTTCATAAGGTCTTCTTTGTTCTTTGGACATTTCCTGTGAAGTAAGTAGACAGCTGTAACTTCAGGAGATCATAATTTTTTTACAATGTGCAGTTTTAAGGATATATCTAAGAAGATTTAAAAGATAAGATTTTGTTAAAAAAGAGTGCACTTTTTAAAAAAAACATTTGATCTACTTAATATACAGGGTTATACACGTTTTACGACACGGAATATTATGATTAAGATACTCATTTTAGACAATCTTTTTTTAGGTTAATATATATCCTTCAGAGGAACATTTTAAAATTTTATACAGGGTGTACAAAAAATGTGAAAAGTATAAAAGTTGTATTTTTTAAATTGAATGCCCTATATATTATTACATTTTCGATATCTACGATTAAAATGATAAGGTGTTTCATAAAAGTTTACTATAAATAAACCCCATAGTTTCTGTAATATTCACTATTTTGTCAAAATGTAGTGATGATTTAAAGGGATAGTCTCAGCATACTCTTTTCTTGTTTTCAACCAAATTCCGACTGGGGTCTCCTTAAGGATAATATTTTGTATTGCACTTGTGGAAAAACCAATATTGTATACAAGACATGAAATAAATACCAATTAATTAACCAAAATTTCAAATGACAATTATAAGTTTAATGAAACACCCTATATTTTAAGTCACCAACAGTAGAAGAATTTTATTCTCTATGAGACAGTATAACATTTCCCTATACCTAACTATTCATGTTCCCATGAAACACGCACATTCACAGAAAACAGACAAGTTTTAACTTATTTAATATTTAACAAGATAGCTATGAAAATTTGACAGAGTATGCTTAGACACTAACCCTTTAAACGACCACTACATTTTGATAAAATAGTGAATATTACCGAAACTATGGGGTTTAGGTATAGTAAACTTTTATGAAACACCTTATCATTTTAATCGCAGATACCGAAAATGTAATAATATACAGGGCATTCAATTTTAAAAAATACGACTTTGATACTTTTCACATTGCTGGGACACCCTGTATACAACGAAAATAATTTTAAAATGTTCCTCTGAAGGATATATATCAACTTAAAAAAAGATTGTTTAAAATGAGTATCTTAGTCTCAATATTCCGTGTCGTAAAACGTGGATAACACTGTATACTCTCTTCAAGGTGTCATTTTGTACATGAATATGTTAATGCAACTAACAAGAAATTCAGTTGTTTTTTGTTTGGAGTAAACAGTCTCTCAAATGTGTGATATACCCAAGGAGAAACTAGATTTAACAAATAAGCTTGAGAAATTATTAATTCAAATTTTTAATTTCATTGACAACAAATACAGGTTAAAAGATTGAGTGCTTGGATTTTTTTCTCAAGTATAATTGTATTTGCTGAAAAAAACATAAAAAACTGGAAGATTCAGAAAACGTTTCAGTACCTTTCATTGAATACAGATAAAAGTGCATGCATCTCTTTTATATGTATAGAATCCTTAATAATTTGGATTACAATACAATGATCAAAATCTAAAAACAGTAACGATTCTAAATATTTGGGACACACATACTCAAGGTTTATAGAAAATTTATCACAAGAAATAAGTACATATTTGAAGAAAGAAATTGGTAATTGACAGTTCAGAACATTTGTGACATTTCTGGACCAGTTCGAGAAAATTTTGACATTTTTGACAAATTTGACATTTTTGGCATTGGGGTTTTGTTTTTGTCATCTTTGAAGTTTTTGACCTTTCTAACGTTTTGATCATCCTTTGACATTTTAGACAAATTTCATTTCATTTGTGGTATTTTGTACATTTTGGAATTATTTTATATTTTTGTCATTTTTGGCAATATGATTTTTGCATTTTTAGTTATTTT
Source organism: Octodonta nipae (assembly GCA_034190945.1). Taxonomy (NCBI): domain Eukaryota; kingdom Metazoa; phylum Arthropoda; class Insecta; order Coleoptera; family Chrysomelidae; genus Octodonta; species Octodonta nipae. Next base: position 57,770,329 of record CM067224.1, on the reverse strand, counting down.
GATATCTTTTAACATATTTATTTTTTTGAGGTTATTGATATTTTTGTCTTTTCTAACCTTAATTTTTTATTTAAAAATATATTTTTTTAAATTTCTGACTCACACCATCATAAATTAAATATTCAAATATTGGCATGTAATGAAAAAATCTTTTTGTGACCAGTGAGTTACATTGATGTTCTCAAAGTGAAACTCTCAGTTCCAGCCTCTTGAGAAGTATGAATATACCAATTCTCATGTCTGCACTATTTTTTTCTAACAAATTGATTTAGGTATCCATAAAAATAAGAGAAATATTGTCAGCTCTCCCTAACCAATGATAAAACTTATTGATTTCATGTTAGCTGATAATTTTTAATTTAAAACTTAGGCCAAAAACCCAAAAAGTTTCTCTATTTTATTTTGATGATTGTATAGGTTTTGCCACAAATCATACAATACTGTGAATATTTTAGAGCATTCAAATTATTTATTTCTGATTGGGGAATGAAGAACCACTGCTTGCATCTAAATAATAAATTATTACTGTTTTCTAAATTACACTCGATACAGAGGAAAATGGTTAATAGATAATAATATTCCTGACATAAACGGCTAGATTCACTGTTGAAAAATGAAACTGACCTGTATGAATACTTAAAGTGGACTAAATTTTTGGTGTCTCAACAATTTTGAAGATTTCTTTGACATGAAATGGGAAAGAATGTTGAAAAAAGTAATTAATAAGGAGCATATTCCAACCTAATAATACAATCAGAAATGAATTATGAATTAGGAACTTACTTTCCAATGTGGACCTGCGGCTTCAGCAACTTCTTGCATGCTTCGCAAATTTCTACCTTGCTTGTTTTTAAAATCTTGCATAAAATAGAAGAATCCATTTCTAGGTGTTTGCTTTTTCTTCGGTGGCATTTCAAGATATCAGTTATGCCGTTATGCTGCTGACCTCAAATTGATTCAAAATCTGTTGCAATTATATGAAGTAGGTACAAAAGTATTATAGCTATTTGCCGCTAACTTAAAAAATCAGTGTCTTTTTTGACATAGAACAGCCGTATAAGTGACGTCAACAAATTTGTGTTAGGTAAAGATTTTGACACGACATATAAATGTTGTGGTTTATCTGTATAATCAATTAATAGCTGGTCAATAGCATTAAATAAGATTAAAAGATTCTAGTATCTATAGCTAAATTACGGAATTAACGATAACGATTAGTTTCTTACCTTTTTCTTTCATGGCTTAGAGCATTTACTTTCTAGAGATAGCCTGCAGTGCACAAATGTCGTGGTAAGAGTAAGGAGAGAGAGGGCAATAGAGAGCGCAAGATGCTATTTCACTCAGTTGGGAGCTGCTTCCACCCACTAAGTGAAATAGCCTCTTACTGTCTCTATTGCCCTCTCTTTCTAGCATTGCCACGATTTTATGCTTGACAGGCTATATCTAGATGGTAAATGATCTAAGTTTCATGGAAGTTTTTGAATTTTGCGTTCTATGACGAATAGGTCAAGGTCATCGTTCTGTGTTATATAACTGTCTAGTGTCTGTTATAGGTTATAGTTTTTCCCAAATACATATTTAAAAAACAATAAAATATGGCATTAAATAGTGTATTTCCTATGACAAGCAAAATTAGAAATTTTTCGAAAATAACACGCAATTTTACAGCTAGCAAAATCATCTATAATAAACCCACCTCTTCAGGTCCAAGTATTCCTAGTGTACCAGGATTGTCAGATGCTTGTGTTAAAGTACCAAATAATCCTGTTGGACCAGGGGCTGCTAAAAATACGGGTTATAAAAACCCAGAATATTTCTGCTATGACAAAAACAGTTATTTCGAAGCAGAAGTTGAAATGTTAAAGCATCGTTGTCCACAACCATCAACAAGCAGACCATATTTTCAAGATAAGAAATAGTGTAGTTTTTACTGTTTTAAAGGTTTAAGAAGTGTAAATAAAAATATTAGACTTTAATAGCTTTTATTTTAAATAATTATTTATAGTTTATTTATTCAGTTACAGTTTTTGGACAATTTTCAATCGAACTAACAATTTTTTGGTAATCTATTATGACTTGCTTATTTTTCAAACAGACTGTGCCACCACCTCTAACTTTTTGATGTTCCTGTAATAAAATAAAATTATATATAGATATATCATTATTTATCAATCACCACATCCTTTATCCACTTTCAACCATTTTTTTTATGGTATTGTTATTAGGTTCTGGAACTACAGATTATATTTAGTATTGTATTTTACAGAAAGCAAATTTTAGTTATAAGGGATCATTAATTCAACACTTTGTTAAAAAAAGTTCATTCATTTTGTTAAAATATTCAAAATTCTTGACATTAAGAATAAATGCTTCAGTTGGATTCAAAATAATTATTTAAACACACATTTTAATGTATTCACTACAATCTCCAAAAATACATCGAAAATAATAGGCTACCAATTTAGAATACAATGAAAGTTATCCTTTATATATCAGAGCATAAATTACCTCAACGCTCTGGTGGCGACTTTTGATCATTGGCTGTTGCTGAGCAATTATAGGTTTTATTTAATATATAACAAAGAGAGATCTACTCCCTGGTGATGCCCTTGGGCCAATCTAAATTTTTTTCAGTTAGCATTATTTTTAACAATATATTCAAAATCACATTTTTATCCTCTCTTTTTTTTGTCCCTCAAACTGAATCTTAGACTCTATATTTTTAATTTTATTTCATAACCAATTTATCTAAAACGTCAAATACTTACACTCCGATTTATATCCCCAATACAAATCCAAGATTGAGTGTCACTAACTGGAGAAACAGCCCACTTAGAATGATCATTGGTTGATTTAAATGTTATGTTAAAACTCTTAAAGGAAATTTCGTCTATGTTATTGACTCTAAAAATAAAAACGTATTAATTTTAATTTACTTAGTAAATGAACCTTATACTTGAATTTTTTTGAGCAATTTGAACTGAGTCTTCCTGGTCCATCAAGCCAAGTCTCTACAAGAAGGTCAGATTGTAGAAATGGTGCCACTAAATCCTCATAGAGATCTTTGTTAAAGTTTCTTGATTTGGCAAATGAAGTGAAGTTGACGCCTTTCTTTGTTGAAATGCTGGAAACGTGATACCAAGGAGCTTCAGTATTCGTGATGTTATCAGCTGCTTTGGATAACTCTGGCAATGACGCTTTCAGGTTTGCCAAAATATTTTCTCCATAGATTTGGGGTTGATTGTATTGAAGTTGAATGCCTAAAGCAGCAGGTAGTTGTTATTCATTCAGTATAAATCATGATATGAAGTATTTCTAAAACATTTCATGTTTAATTTGAAATATGTCTGATATATTGCTATTTCTACGAAAAAAAACACATATAAAATATTTTATGGAATATTTCTGTGATATTTTATATATTTCAATAGATTTTTATAACAGCAAACAAAAATTTCAAATATATTTGAGAATTAAAATTACTAACATTTTAAAATGTTTGTGAAATATCCGTATATTGAAGAAACCTTTTTTTGGAAATATTTCATGGAATTTTTCAAGAAATGTGGGTCACAAACATACAAATAATTAAGTGAAATGTTTCATATTAGGTAGGAAAAAATCTTTAAACTTAATGGTTTTCAGTATAATTCTATCTTTCTATACTAATTCTACCTATATGTTTTTATAACATAGAGCGGAGAATGTTTTTGAAGCTTACCTACTTTATCTAAGTTTGGTAAGTCAAGGGAAATGCACAAGAAACTTTGTCCAAAAACTGAGCCAGTTCTAGGATATGTATAGTTTGCTCCCATTGACGGAAAATGTGGCACAGAATGCACCAGCCAAAATCCTCCTTCTGTATCTGACACAACTACACCTTTGTTGTGGCCTTTTGTGGTTTTTGATTTTCGATTTGGTGGTTGATCATTGTATAAGATATACATAATGTCATTCTATAATATCCAGAATTAAAAATATCAAAAGTGTTTTTATGGTGTTACAAAATAGACGAGAATATCTTGAAATATTCTTTAATTTTTTTTTCAAGTTCTTTTTAGCAGTGACATGAAATTTTGATTTTTGAAAAAAAAAAGAACATAATTTATGAACTAGAAAATACTTTTAAACAGATTGTTCTAGTATGGAAGCTAATTAATATGGTTTTCGCAACTGATATTCTCGTCTTTTAACCCTAAGTTCTTACATTTTCTGTGTATAAACTACTTAAAGTTCTACCTATAATTGAGCTTGTACTGTTGATGGACACGTTTGAAAACTTCCACTGACTAGGATCTTCTGAAGTCAGATAAGTGTAGGCAACTCCAGATTTGAGCAGTTTTCCGTGTCTTTTAATCGTAGGGAATTTATAAGCTATGAACCTAAAGACAAATTTCAATTAAAATTTTTTCGGAAGGTGCTTGTTAATTTATTGAAATAAAACTTATTTAGGTGGACTGGAGATCTTTTTTTGATTAAAAGTAACAATGATAAATTGTGCAACTACTCAACCAACATAACACGGCTTGAAACTAGGTGTAACCGTAGGCAAATATATCAAACTCTACTTTCATATTTAAATTATAATAATAATTGAATTAATTTATTTGTATTGTATAATACAAATCTGATTTGTAAACTTTGTCAATAAATTCTGATGACATGATGTATTTATTTTTAGTTTAAACTTAAGGTCTGACACAACGTTAAAGTTTTACTTCAACCCCTCATAAAGGTTTAATTTTTTTACAAAGTTTTAGGAATGTCTACATGAATTAAACTTACTTAGTAATTTGTTCCCAAAAATTTGTAAATACAGATGAGAATTATATACAAAAACGTTTTATAATTAAATATTTTCAATAAAATACAAAACGCATTCTTACCAATCTACAGGCTTGTTATTTTCATCCATGCATTGTAAAGCGGTTGCAATTGACACAAAAAATAATACGTACATGAAATTCATTATTTCTCAATAGATTTGGTGAAAGAATTACAGACTAAGATATTGGAACTTTTTTTATATATATATATATATATATATATATATATATATATATATATATATATATATATATATATATATTACCCTAATAGTAGGTATATATTTAAAAACGAATTATTTATCTCTGTTTATCACTTTGTACAAATATTGAAGACGATTGAATTGATAAACATTGATATGTTGAATGTCTTTTATTGTTACTGATGTTCAGTTTGGCGAATTTTCAAATGTTGATTCATATTCACTTTAAGTTATAAATTAAAACATAAGATTTGCAACTTATAGTTTTGATTTAATTACTATTTATCTAACTTGATATGATAGTATCCAAAAATTACTTAATGTTAATCACTTAATCAAATAAACACAAACTTGTTTAGTGTTGGCTTGTTCTTAAAAATCTGTTGTGGTCGGTTAATGAATAATGGATGATTAAATGTGATTAAATCTGATGTGGGATGATTTTTTCTCACGATATGATAAACCCAGACAGACACATGTGGCCATCTATTGGTTACTTTACGAATATTCAAACTCTAAAAATAGATTCCTATGTAAAAGTTCGTGAATTCAAATTAAATTCTGCTATGTAATAATTTATGCATATTGTCCTGAGGGTATAATTTTACTGTATTAAGTTTTTAATTATTGACTGTTCAGAGTTAACCATGTACTAAACTTCGTATGAATTTATTAAATAATTTGTATTCCATAGATAAATAGACTAACAATTTACATGACTTTTGTTACACCCAGTTTTGGTGTAGGTACCTACACCACGCAGATGACAACTTAGTTATTGAAACGCCGTTAAGTGCAAAAAATAAAAGTTTAGTGTTAGGGTACCAGACATGCATTTCTGATACACCAAAGGTCTCACAGCTTTTCCATTAAAACTAAGACATTTTTAATACTATATTGAATTCTATCTTATTTAAGGTTTCTGAAGATGAAAAACAGGTGTTCTAGAATGACTCAGTCTCTTACTTTCACTGATGTTGACTTGGCGTTGGCGTTTTTTAAGCGCTGATTCTTATTCACATTATCAAAAATATTTAGAAAAAAGGGTTTTCAAGGGATGAAGTCAATGCAAATTCACTCGACTGTAACCTGTACGATGTAGTACCACTCTTTGGTGCCACTTTGGTTTCTGGGTATTTCTGGTTGCCACATTTATAAAAGACTAGCCGTTACCCGCGGTTTCACCCGCGTACGGAATGTACAAGTCTTTGCAAAAAGAAATAAGTTATGAAACATGTTTTTCCAATTTTTTTTAAAAATCCTACTTAATTATATATCCCCCAATCCCGAATATATTTCACCCAAACTGCAAGTGCTTAAGGGCCACCCTATATAACAATTTTAAGCGACAGTTTTTTGAATCACCTTGTATAACTGTAACTCTACTTCACCCTACAGTGCAACCATCCTGTATATGCTGCTGTTTATTTGTCACTCAATATAACTTTTTTTTACATCTGCTTGTACTTGTAAATAACAACTTTTTAAAACTTTTCAATCTATCTTAATGGAAATGCCAGTGGAACCCTTGGTGTCTCACAAAAGTAAAAACACAGTTTGGCATCCTAACACCAGAGCTTTATTTAAACACTCACCCAAACTGCAACTGTCTTTTGGTCACCCTATATAACTATTTTAATCATTTTTAACCGGCTTGTATAACTATAACTCAACTTCCATCTACATTAAAACCATCCTGTATATACTGCTGCCAATCAGTGAAAACATTATAACTTATTTTTGAACTATCTTGTAAAACAATAATTTTGCTGTAGAAAATACTTCAACCACCTTTTGTATATTCAGCTGCTTAGGGGCCACCAAATATAACATTTTTTAAACACTTAACTATAACCCTGCTCCACTCACTATCTTATCTACGCAACTACTATATAAACATTTTTTAACCACCCTGGAAAGTATAATTTATCTCCACCTTATATTTCAACCACCCGTATATGCAACTTTTTCTAACATTGTTTTAACCACACTGTATATCTATAATTTTACTTCGATCCATGTTTCAGATATTGCATATATTCAACAGCTCATATTCTATCCTACAAAAATTTTTTATCCAACCTGTTTAACTATAATTCTACTCCACCCTCTATTTCAACCTCCTTGTATATGCAACTACTTATCGGCCACCCAGTATAACATTTTTTGTACCTCCCTGTATAACTACAACTGTCTATAGGGCACCCTATATAACAATTTTGTTCAACATTTTTTTGAATCACCTTGTATGTATTACAACTACAAGGGTGCATTAAATGAAGTGTGGAGAGAAATTGCACTTTATAATGTGGTTAAAAAAATATGAGGAAAAATTGTGAAATATCGTGACTCATAATCAGTTGCACATATAGGATAGTTGAAATATAGGGTGGAAAAGTGTATTAGTTAAGTATTTAAAAAATGTTATATTGGTTGACCAATAAGCTGGCGTATACACCCTGTATACGCATCTTTTAAATACTTAACTATAACACTTATCCATCCTATATTTCAACTATCCTATATGTGTAACTGATTATAAGCCCCGATATTTCACAATTTTTCCTCATATTTTTTTAACTACATTATAAAATATAATTTCTCTACACACTTAATTAAAAGCCCCCTTCATTTGCAACTTTTTCAAACCTTGTTTGAATCAAACTGTGTAACTATAACTTTACTGCGTCCCATATTTCAGGTGCTCCATATATATAATTACTATATACAAAATTTTTCTACCATTTATTACCGACCCTGTATAATTATAATTCTGCTCCACCCTATATTTCATCAACCTTGTATATGCAACTACTAATTTGCCATCTAATATAACATTTTTGTACCACCCTGCATCCTTAAAATTGTACTCCACCCTACATTTCAACCAGCCTGTAAATGGAACAGTTTGTAGATCATAACATTTCTTTATGATATTTTTTAAACACACCTGTATAGCTGTAATTATACTTCGCTATATTTTTCAACCATCCTATATATGCAACTACTTGTGGATATAAAATATTTTTTAACCACTCTATAAACTATAATTCCACTTTATTCATCCTGTATAAATATTCTACCCTAATTATTTCCACTCCCCCTTATTTCAAACACATTGTATATATGCAGCTGCTTATGGAATACCTAATATAACTTTTTTAGATTTTTTAAATCCATGTTATTCTACTCCGCACTAAGTTTCCTATATACAGGGTGAGTTTTTTTTTGAAAGATCAGTATGGGGATCTAGGAAACTAGCGGAGATAGAGCAATGGTTAAATTGGGAAAGATTTGCAGTTTTATTGGCCCAGTTTAATGACACTTTCGGATTTTTGTAAAAAGTCATGGCTTACTAGATATTTTGAAAAAACGAAATTCTGTCGATTTAGTCAAATCCCTCTAGCTCCTTTGTCTTTGATTTTATAAAAAAAGTGTAAATACCAAAATTGAAGGGAATTGTATCCCGAATATGACTGTCATGTCCTGGTTTGCGTGACAGCTCTCGTTTTCGAGATATGACAGATATAGTTATTCATAAAAATAACGGAGTTATGGATGCTTTTCTCTCTTATTTTCACTTTTAACGTAGTTAGCCATGAAATAGATTGATTTATTAATAACTATTCCCAAAAATATTGAACGATTTTTTACTAGGTATATCAGATATAACGAAAACACTAAATAAGTAGGTACTTACTAAAAACTTAAGAAATTAAAGTACATAATAATGGTTACAATTTATGTTCGAAAAGTCCACCATTGTTATTTAGACAAAAATTGCATCTTTCTAAGATTGACATTACCGCTTTCCTTACAGACCGCCTATAAATTTCTTCAATTGCTTGTAATACCGCCTTCCTTAGGTCAACAACTGTCTCATACTTTCTTTTGTATACTTTGTTTTTTAGCGCACCCCATAAATAAAAGTCTATAACTGCCAAATCGGGAGACCGGGGTGGCCATTCGCGTGGGCCATTTCTTCCTATCCAAGAGTTTGGATAGATATTATCTAAGGGTTGTCTTACTAATAACGAGTTATGAGCAGGTGCTCCATCATCATGGTGGAACCACTCAATTTCTAAACGAGTTCTCAAATTCAAATGCAACATGTCTTGAAAAGTGTATTGTAAGAAATGCAAGTAGCGCTCCCCAGTAAGTGATTCGTCATTGATAAAAGACCCCAGAATAGTTGACCCTATGATACCACACCACACATTAAAACCAAATTAACCAAATTTCATCTGGGGTCGTCTTTGTTCTACATGGAAAGGGTTTTCTTTAGCCCAGATATGCTCATTGTGTCTATTAAATATTCCATTTTATCACGAAAACTTGTCAATATCGACTGTCAGTTCAGCAGTACTCTCAAATGAGGAAACGTCAAAGTGAAAACAATCTTTTTTATGGCTACCTACGTTAAAAGTGAAAATAAGAGAGAAAAGCATCCATAACTCCGTTATTTTTATGAATAACTATATCGAGTATTATATCGTTGAAAAGCTCTAAAAATGTCCGATTTTTTGAGGTCATAGCTAACTAATCACATTCGGGATACAATTCCCTTCAATTTTGATATTTACACTTTTTTCATAAAATCAAAAACAAAGGAGCTAGAGGGATTTGACTAAATCGACAGAATTTCGTTTTTTCAAAATAGCTGGTAAGCCATGACTTTTTACAAAAAAGAAAGTGTCATTAAATTGGGCCAGTAAAACTGAATGAATGAAAACTGAATTTGACTAAATGGACATAAATTCGTTTTTTCAAAATATCTAGTAAGCCATGACTTTTTACATAAATCCGAAAGTGTCATTAAATTGGGCCAGTAAAACTGCAAATCTTTCCCAATTTAACCATTGCTCTAGTTCCGCTAGTTTCCGAGATCCCCATACTGATCATCAAAAAAAAAACTCATCCTGTACAACCACCCTGTAAAATTACGGTTGATTTATCAGTTGATTTTTTTAAAATCGAAACATGTTACATGGGCATATTCCGAATTTTGAATAAAAGCTAAGCTGATTCAAGTGTCTAATATTTGGTGCTTGATGTGGAACCAATAGAGTAATTGTATTATCCAATATGGTAGACGTTTTTTCGCTATATCTACCCTTTCTGTCAATTTAGGGAGATAAAATATCTACTTAGTCAAACTATAAGCTTTGCAAGAAAAAAAGATTCAGCAAAACCAGTTCAGTAGTTTTTACGTGATGCCCGAACAAACAAACAAACAATCAAACAGACAAACTTACAATTTTATTATAGTATAATATAGATTATTGTTTTAGACTTCTCCTTGTATGAACTGTGTTTGAGACTTTGGGATCTTGAGAGTGACTAAACGTAAAATTGAGGCCATAATGAAATTCCAGTGATAAAAATGATTTTCATTAATTTATTTAGTTAATATTGGATTAACAGTTTAAAAATTATATATTAATCCATAAACTAAACGGGGCATTTGTATGAAGCTGGATCTTGTTAAATAATAATTTTTAATTTAATTATGTTGAAAGGAGTTTTGTTCTGCCATCTGCTACCGAGTGTGCGAAGGTTAGAACTGTCTATGTAGAAACCTACGTAATTCTCTTAGTATGTGTATTTGCCTATCCTAGAGTAAAATTTGAAATAAATTTATTGTTATCAACAGAATTAAAAAAAACTATTAAAAATTTCTGTTTATTTTAAATTCATGGTAACAAACTTTAGATGTGATGAGCATATACCAACTTTCTGACTCAATCTAGATGTATATGAGTACAAAAGTATTTACTTGACTCAATCGGTGGGATGTTTAGTCCCTGATTCTCTGGTTTATAATATATAGTGTTCCTCTTCAGTTTAGTAGGTTTTGCTTTTAAACTGGATATCAACAGTTGAATCATGAAAACAATGACATACTTGACATTATCTTTGGAGGTACGTAATTACACAATGGAATAATTATCAAACACTGTAGATTTGACAAATTCTGTTCTTTACTTATCTTGCATATGTTATTAGTGTCATAACTTTTTACCATGATTTTGTTTTGCATATGTTATTAGTGTCATAACTTTTTGCCATGATTTTGTTTGTGGTCGACACAATAACATTAATTTGACAGCAAATACAAATGTTAAGAAAAAATAATATTAAATTTTGTTTCAAAAGACATTTATTACATGTTTTTAACACAAGTGATTATAACTGTACAAATAAAAAACCTAATACTTGGATTTCACATATATAAATACAGATTTTATCATATATTTACAAAATACCTTTAACATTTATGTATTTGTATGGGATATAACCAACCAAGATATAATGAAGTAAAATAAGCCTATAGGGTAAACTGCTAGTAACTTCCTTCCTGGTTTCTGACTGTCTCCTAAGAATACCATGGAAGCTAAAAAACATAGTAAATAATTTTAAGTTCCCTGACACCTTCCAAGAAAAAATAATTTACCATATGTTGCCCAAACAAAACCAACCATAGACATTGTGAACCTTAAGAAAAACAATGCATTTGTTTGTTCCATCATCAATATAACTCGACATACAATTAGAGCTAATGTGGTTGGCAAGAGGCAGTATCCTAATACACATACACTTTGAAAGAATGATCTAAAAGATGAGAATTAATAATAGATTTCTTAAAAGTTAAATAGTTTTAATTGACTTACATATTCCCACCCAAGAGTTTCGAATTTAAAGTTACAATCATTGAGCCTATCCATACTATAACAAAAACTTGTGCAAATTCAGGTCCACCATCATTTGAATTGTCTGCAGTACTTGAACCTTGCAAAATCCTGTGAAAACATTTAATGAACTATGATATTATGTATATAAAAATTTTGATTGACCCTTTTCCTACTATTTCGTTATTTTTTTGGTAAATTATGTATACTTAGTCATTCCCAATTCCCATTCTGCTCAATAAAACTATTGTCATTATTTTTCTGAAAACCTTAATTTTACTTTATTTCTAGTCATTTAAATAATTGTAGGCAATAAGTAAACAAATATGTGATATAATTTCTATTTTGCCCTTTGGAGTGGTCAGAAACCATGCAAGCAGTTATGCTGGTCATTATAGCCCCAAAGATTGGTATGACAAATTTAAAAATGCCAACTTAAATATTAAGTTACTTCATTTCCAGTCAGTTAAATGAAATTGTAGGCCATAAAAAAATATTTGATATAATTTCTATTTTGCCCTTTAAGAGTGGTCAAATAACCAAGCAATCAGTTGGTATGACATTTAACAATGCCAACTTAAACCTTGATCATATATATATGCCTTTGGTAAACATAACCCTCTTACTTTGCCAAGAATTGTCTCAAACCTCTTCAAATATCTAGAAAATGGGCTTGTACTAATCAAACAATCTTTAAACACCTCCAGTGAATAGATACCAAGCAAAAATTTGGTGCTTCGCTACCTCATGAACTTAGAGAATTGCTGCTCAAACTCGTAACTTGTAAAATTTCGTTTTGTAATCCAAACAATTTCTTCTACAAGTTACAACTTGTAAAATATAAAATATTAGTATTCGAAATTTGCACATCATGCACACATCGAATACTAATATGTTGGATTTTACAAGTTGTAACTTGTAGAATGTAGAAGAATTTTATTGAATTACGAAACGAAATTCTACAAGTTACAAAACTACAAGTTACAAGTTAATTATGAAGCAGGCCCCTGATGATAAATATAAATAGAGGAAAAAGATCAAATATGGACTTACTAAACAAAAGATGGCAAAACAGGGCTTCTCTATAGACATTTGCAAGATAGATGTATTTTCGGGGGAAACTAGTACATACAGGTTCAGAATCTGGAGCTGTTAATATATATCAAATACATAAAGAAGTGTTCGAGAGGACATTCAGTTGTGGGAAGCGCAACTGATGAAGGTTCCCTAACCAGAAACAATATATATTATATTGTCTTGTGTACAAAAGAATGACACCTCAAAGAGAGTATTTGCAAGATAGATCCCCACTTAGAAAACAGAATGATCATAAGGGCATAAAGCCAGATACTATGGATGAAATTAGACAAATGCTGTGGAATATAAACTAAATGCAGAAGTGATAAACAATGAAAATAAAAATGCTGGGTGAATTGTCAACTGTGGTGTACCTCAGGCAGACATATTAGGTGTAGTGAGTTTTTAAACTTTCAGGACTGTAGTTACCTAATTTGATATTTGAACAGATTGAATTTAGTTGCCAACCCAAAACTTATTCGCCAAGTTGAAATACTTACATTGCCATAAAGGTGCACAGCATTAAAGGACCCCATAAATCCCCTGTAAAAAATACATTAATACAGAGAAATTATGAAATTAATTATTACATACATTCCTTCAGTAAAGTCTTTTTCTCCTTTGGAAATAGAACATGTGCAAATTTGACTCCTACAGCTCTCAAGTCACGTAACTAGAGCAAAATTACTTTTGGCATACTCAAAGTACTAATTCAATAAGAATACTTACAACTGTGACTTTTATAGGTTCATCTAATGTATTAAAATCCGGTTGTCCAATTTGTGATTTATTTTGGACTTGGGGAATGTTCATTTCACCATCAACATAGCTGTTGACTTCATCATACATCTGTAAAAAGTAAATAATATAAGAACGGAGCAATGTATTGTGAAATTCTGTACCTCAAGTTTTGCGGTATCCATTTTTAATCATAAATCACTCAAAATCAGCCTTGTTTATCGAAATGCAATTTATCAAATCCGTAATGTTTTCATCGTGTAAGTATTAAATGTCAAAGCAACATTTTTTTGTATGATGTATAATCTGTGATTTCTAAACACGTCAATCACGAAGTATAGATACCAGGAGTCCGAACGGTATAGGCTTTTCCGCAGTATTCGTGGTATACAATATTAAACCCAGATCATAGTTCTCTTTTCAGCCACTAGCTGCGCAAATGTTCAGGACGTACCGATGTTATTATTATTATCAAACGTAAATACGCCGTGTCGAATGTCGAAATTATTAAAATTATAAAACTAAGTATATAATATTAATGTAATTGTTTAAAAATAGTTTTTAAAAAAATGGAAAGGTGTTGTGCTGTTCATGGTTGCCTCAGTGGCCGAAAGGCAAGTGGAAATATGGCTAAAGTGGGTATATTCAAAGTTCCGAAAGTGAGTAACCTAAAAATAATATTAAACATCAGTGTTGTTAATAAATATTGTATTTATAAATTTCCAAATTACTGTAACTTACGGTTATTATTAATAGAAAGAAAATTAATCATCTTAACTTAAATAATAATTTAAACTTTTTTACTATGAAGAGAAATTTTCACTAGTGTATTTGTCAAATCTAAATTGTTTGGTATTTAAATGTTAAACGTCTTTTATTTATAACTAATACGATTAGTAAATAATATATTTGATTGTAATCAATTAATTACTTTCCTATTATCAAGCATTCTAATACTGAAATAAATAGGTATTTAACCATTTTTGAATTTATATTTACTACTTATTTTGCAGAAACTATGTTTAAATTCTTTACTTCACTTACGGTTTGTTTAATAGTTTAACACGTAGAGACAAAAGATGAACTATAATTTTAATTCTTAAAGACTTGTTGATAACATTAATTTATTTTTTTAATAAAATTGTTTGCTGCTGGTTAATTGTATTTATTTATTTACTAATATCACACATTTTTAGCTTTGCAGATTATCGAAATAATATTTCTAGAGCTGTCAGGTGGCTGTCAGTATCAACAAGATTACTCGCGTAAGGATTTAAACGAGTACTTCCTCAAATGTGGCGCACTCTACCAGCAAAATATTCTGTCCCCTAAAATGCTACCATTTATTTAACATTACGTTCGGACTCCTGGTATCTATACTTTGTGACGTCAATAATCGTAGATTTGAGGAGCATACCACAGAACAGCTGTCACTCATAAAAAAAACCACGGGAAAGTTTTATAGAAAATACTAGTTTTTAGTAAGGCAAAATTCGACGTCCTCTAGCGGTTGGATTGAAAACTAAGAATTGGAAAGGCAAATTCAGTTTTATTATTGAAATGTAAATAAACTATGTTTGTATATATAACAACTGTTTTTCCTGTTTTCTTATGGTATTCGGGTGTTCATCACGTCTAGCTTGAATTATTCTGTTACTTTGCCCCACATAGGTATTATGACAGTCTGCACATGGAATCTGGTACACTCCTTGTTGTTCTAAAGGGATCCTCGTATTCGGAGTCCTCAACACGGTGCT